>OY728148.1:1654832380-1657332380 GCA_963277665.1 Viscum album | reverse complement strand
GGATCATGATTATTGGTTTTTCAACAAAATAAATATGTGATGTAGATTCCTAAATGATTCATATCAGCTATTGTTATTTAAATGTGGAAATGGTATGAAATAACAATTGTCTTTTTCATAGGACTACTGAACACTCCTAGAACGAATGATTCATAAAGTTTTATAATTGATCAACATACATATTTTCTTACTATAAAATATTAACTACATCGTGAATGACTCACAAGGCTCAAAATTAATGATTTTTATGAAGTATTTTCACACCTATATTCATTTTCTCAGACCGAGATCCCTATACTGCATTAGATTCTAGAAAAGTAATCAAATATTCTCTCGAACCTGATCTTCATTTCAGCACCACCTAACATCCTCATACTGGTAGAAAATTTGAGAAAACAATTCATATAATGGAATTCTTTTTGATATCATGTTCACCATAATTTCAAGGTATATTAGATCTATACTTACCTCTGGTGGTGTTTTCAAAATATAATAGTTTCCATTCAAGTATTCAAATGGTGCGATATGAGGCATTATTTGGAAAAATATTTTGGACTTCAACTTGTTGGGATGAAGGTGGTGATAGGAAAATCAAAGGCTTAGAACATGTTGAAGAAACACAAAAATTTGTAAAGACTATTCAACATCATATTAATGATTCTTAATGAATCCAATAGAGTTATAATGATAAGATGGTTAATTATTTTTATTTTTACTAGGTGGATCACTTTATCTTCAAGGTATCTCAATATAAGTGTGTCATATGGTTCCGTAATAAAGGTAAATTGATTCCTAGGTACATCAGACCTTTCAAAATTATTGAATGAATCAAGATTCAATTCATATAATTTTGAAATTTCTCCCAACATCTCAAGGGTACAATATGTGTTCCATATATATCTTCTAAGGAATTATATGCATGAACCAATGTTTGTGCTCACTACTATTGAAATAGAGTATGAATATGACCTTTAATACTGCAAAGAACCCATTTAAATTCATGATACTTTATAGAAAGTATTATGAAATCATGTGAATCATATAGTAAAGGTACAATGGGGAAATCCAAAAATAGAAGGAGCAACATGGGAATGAGAGGATTATATGATGGATAACAACCCTCTTATTTTGTATGGTTATACCTCTGAAATTTATAGGATCAATGTTTTGTCGGGGGGATGAATATAGAACACCAATACTTTACCGTATTTTCCATTAGTTTTTTTGGTAGGTGTCATATAGACACAATAATAATCATAAAATTTATTTATTAATTAGTGGTATACAACATTATAATAAGTGAAATGGAAGAATTGATAAACATGAAAAAGTTTCTAAAGAATGAAAATAATTATCATAAGTTTATTATACAGGATGTTAAAGGATGTTCACCCAAAATTAAAAAAAATGTATGGTGTAACACACCCAGACATTACGATGTTAAATTTTAGAATTAAAATAATTTTGTAAATATCATTCTTTATACGCAACACCATGTTAAGATTTTTATTTAAACTCATGGGATTTGAATGTACACATGATCGAGTTTTGACTTCATTTAATAGAATTCATTTTTGAAAAGAAAATATGGATAATTTTAAAAATATTATTTCAAAAAATAAACATTATTTCTGTGTTTTGAATGTGAAATTATATTAGGTTGATTTCATGTTATATTTCTAAGAATTTTAATTTATTGATGAATAAAGAATAAACTACATTTTAGTTAAAATGGCCTTTTGTTTGAATAATAGTTAATGATAATTTATATATTAAATTGGGGTTTTTGTGTCAAAATTGTTCAATTATAAATATACTAACCAAACATAGTTTATTTGAATCATTTTTAATAGACATAAATACTTTTTGAACTTTTAAATTATTTTATTTTAAAACAAAACTTTCTCATGATGTCTACGAGATAAGAATTAATAATAAATTTCCCACATCTATGATTTTACTTTTAGAAAATGGAGATAACAGTTTTAATAATTTCAATATTTTTGATCTAATAATATCAACGTAATTTTTGACCAAAATTATCAATTAATTTTTTTAAAATAAATTACGACGATAATGTAAAATTTATCTTAACAAGAGACTAAAGATATTTCATTAGTGCATAAATGACAAAGAAAAATTTCCAAAAAACACATGGTCGCAAATATTTTTTCCAAATTATACATTGTTTATAATATTAGTGTATATTAGGATAATATTAAATGGAAGTTCCTCATATAAAAAGTTATGAATGGAAAAAGTCAAAAAGGGAACTTTCAATTACATTAACATTTATAAAAGTTCGAGATATGTAAAAACATCATATTTTTTGTTATACCTGTCCTTTTGAAATATAAAATAGTTATATTAATAATAGTAATTAAAAATTAATTTTTTAAAAGATTTAGTTGCTTAAATTTATTTAGAAACACCAACATAGTGAACATTTAGTTAATAATTAACTAAAATGAATGATATTATAAATATTTCATGTGAATTATAGTTTATTTATTATATAATTTAATTATTTTTTAGATGATTATATCATCGTACAAAAAATTAAAATTAATATATATGAATTCCAATTTTCTAGTTATATTTTAAAATCTAAATAAAATTAATAATGTCAAAATTTAATAATTGTTATTTTACAAAAAAGGTTATTTTATTAAATTATTAAAAAATGAAAAATATTCATTTCTTATGCCTTGTAATTTTTATGAGTTATTAAATATGAAATATTTTGTATTATTGGTTCAATTTAAATTTTATAATTAACATATCGACCCATATATTGTAAAAATGTTGTTAACAAGGTGTAGGTTTATAAAGTGTTTTAGTTGATCCCAAACACTTTTTTTAAAATTAATTTCCATAACACATAGGATTATTATTTTATTAATTATATATAAAATTAATATTTTATTTTATCTAAATTTTCTAATAAATCCCGCTTTATTTTAGACTAAATCGTTAAATTACTAAGGCTGCAACACTAGATGCTTTAACAAATACCAAAATGATAAAATTTGGGAATCATTGAAGTTAATGATAAAAATTATTAAAATGAATAAATTTATGTATATTTGATGTTTTAAAAGACCATTTTACCTCTTAATCTTTTATTTTTATATTATGAAGCACTTTTTGTAAGGTATAACACCCATTAACGAAAACCTTTCGGTATATACAAGAGTGCCACACCCTCTTCACTATAAAAAGGAAAGCACTCCATCACTTACTCAAACATATCAAGCAACATTTTATGCACCAATATCATCAATAATAGCTTCTAAACATCCATATACTAATCCTAGAAGCTTCCCCTTGAGAAATAAATAATCCAGGGAGGTCGTTTGGTGCTACCTAAAATAAGTTACCCAATTACGAGGTAACATATTTTTATTCCCATTAGTTGTATATACATTATATATATATATCTTGTATTACTATTATTACATGATCACATAATAACACCAGTATCCTCAATATACTTCTTTTTGTTAGGTTATGGTTTTTGACTAAACATACTCACACTCCAATCTAATGTGTAATGAACATTATTTTTATGTGAATGGAGAACTACTGCATCCCAAAAATGATGATTGTTTATTCTTCCTCTACCATCAACCATGGTGGTCAAAATGATGGAAATTGCACTTATATATAATATAATTGATATTTCTTATTTTTTTATGATTGTCTAATTCTCTTATAACATATACCCTTATACTCCCCATTTTTTATAAATATGATAACATTGGTTGTGGCAGTGTGGAGTACCGCCCCCTCAATATGATATGATTCATTCATGCTATACATGAGAAGTATGAATGATTATTTTAATAAAAATATGAAAAATATATTATTGATATATGATATTATAGTTATATTATATATTTATATACATATTATTTACATTTCAAATATGAAAATGAAATTAAAGTGGCATTCATGAGTACGTACAACATACCATCTCCATTAATGGTGAATTTTATTTCAAATATCCAAACGTTATAATTTAAAATTAACACACATGTTATGAATATATATTATAATTAATTAATGGTTTACATTCATTTCATCAGGAAACCATGATCTAATTAACAGGAAAAACATATCAGAAGTCCAAAGATAATTGAGAAAACATGGAAATTAACAACAGAAATATTTATAATAATGAAAGAGTGTCAACAAAAGTGCTGTAAAATATTATAAAAAGAATATATATAGAATTATTAACATTATTATGGCTCTTGTATAAGTTATAAACATATTTTAAATAACTATGTATAATTATAAGTACCAAAAAAATTTAGGGTATGGTAATGTATTTCATCTCAATTTACATTCCATTTAGATTTATTTGTTATTATACACAAATTAACATTTATTTTCTGTATTAAATGGACATTAAAATGATATATCATTTATATAATTTCTCCAATGATATTTTACATTACATTTTAAATATTCTATATTGGGGTTTATGATTAAATGTCATAATATAGTGTGGGCCACATTGGAATTTCTAATATTTTATTTCCATCTTGATAGTTTCTATGATTATTCAATATAATTTTCATCCATTATTAGTAAAATCCATTTTTGATATCTAGAATACATCTGGGAACAATTTATTAATAAATATTCATTATTGACTAAGGATATTTTTATAAGGCATATTATTCATGAATATATGAAATGTTTGGACTTGTATGACACTGGCGGGGCCAGGTTATAAATATCCCCATGATGCATTAATAGTCTCACTAGATGATTCATCTGGATAGCTTTAATAATTTATATTTTACCAAATATATTTAAAACCATCTTTTGAAAGATCTTGACTATAAAATACCATGTACCTATGAAATAAGCTGTCCAATAATCAAAAATTTCAATGACTTATCTTACATTATTATTTAACCATGAGATTTTACTCCACATATAAATGGATAAATATCATTCTTAATTTATGGATTTAGATTTCCTGAGTTTTGGTTTCTTTCATTTTCATATTTATATTTTTTAATCAGTTATTTTAATGGAATGTGTTGCTAGTTATTTACCATGCAACATGGGTTCGTTTTAGTTGATTCATTAATTCTTATACATTATATAACCTTGATGAGTATTTGATCCCACCCTTATTTTTATTTCTTTCCATAGGTAATAAATAAGAAATTGGTGTATATGCCGTGAAGGGTTCATTTTATTTCATTTTTAATGTATAATGTTTTTAATTTTTTATTTACCAATGTATTATGGATATTATATTTTTTATTTTTTATTAAAATACATCTAAACCAATTGGTACATCACGGTTTAATTCTTTATAATCAGGAAAACATAATAAAATAATGAACTGTTACTTATCTTCTAGGGTTATGGCGTAATAATTGGTATAAAATAATGTTTATGATCATCATTGGAAGAAATATTGAGAAAATTATCTTAAGAACAACAACACTAAAATATAAATTAAGGATAAATATAGAGGACCATCCTTGTATTTTGGTATGGTAGAGATTAAGTGAGTATTCATAGATGTTCATTCCAATATGGATTCTACAAGTGGACATTGTTCCTGAATAGATGTACCTCTGAGTAACAATTCTAACGAGGTGTGTCGGGCCAGAATCGGTTTAACCATGTACATGAAATCAATCCTTATTGTGCACTTGGTTTTACCTTAATGGGGGATGAACATAGGTTAATTCAAACATTCATTATGATGATTCAAAAATAATTTATATAGAAAATGACAATGAATAACCAATAACAAAAACAAGGAATCAGAGGTTAATGAAGTGGGATCCATTATTTAGTCATCCTATATATAATTTTTTTGGATTATGTGGTTTTCTATTTTGATAATTGTTTCTCACATTATGGTTCCTACTTTTAGACAATGGTTGGGAATAGAAGGACCAATGGTAACATTGAATGGAATGGAATTTTTTTTGCTAATATGTTAAATGGAATGATCATTTTATTAAAGGATGTTGTGAAAATTCCTAATCAACATTCCTGGAACATGATCATAAAAATGTTCCTTAACCAACTCTCAGACACACCAAGGATTTTATGGAATGATTTCACCATGATTTCGGTTATTGGAGACTATGGATGAAATAAGATTTAGTTTTCTCTATGTAAAGAATGTGTAATGAATCACTCAAGTGAATGTTCTAGAGGGTCAATAAGATGTTTTAAATATGAAAAATATTGACACAAATCAAGTAACTATAATGGAAAATGGATAGTTCTATTGATTTAGTGGATAAGGGTATTTTCGTCTTTGGGGCAGAATATACTATTAAATCCTTTAGGTGTTGAATTAATGGTCATTATGAAAATCCATTTTCGTAGTGGAAAGATCAATATGACAATTTTCAAGGTGGCTTAAATAATGGTTATATTGTTGATGGGGAGGATAATTCTACTGAAATGTTAAAGGAATGATAAATTAAGTAATTCAATTAGGAATCCTTATTATTGGCTTAAGGATGAATTGGAATAGTCTATGTGTTTTTGTATATAGAATCATGAGATATTTCTTTTTAATAATTTATTTTAAATTTACTATTATAATTATAATGAAATACAGGAGGATTTTTCTGTATTACATTTTCATTAATGATGTGATATCATATATTGAATGGTACAATGAAAATTCATTTACTAGAATTTTAACCATTTCAAAATACACATGATTGCTGTAAATACATCCCTTAATATTTTACTAATGTGGAGATAATGATGATGAAATGATTAATTTGGACATGTAATGTCTAACTTGGAATTAATTAATGACTTGTAAACAAGTGATCTATGCTATCATTGATGGAAGTTACAACACTTTTGGACATAAGGAATATATACACTCACATGTTTCTTACTTAATGATTATGGAAGAATTCATTTCCCCGTGTTTTAATAGAATACATGATGAGTATATTAACATGTTCAGTTTATTATGAATGTAGAGTAAATTCATTTTTTTGGATTAATATTATGTTCATTTGGTAAATTCAACAACGTTAATTATAAATTTTTTGGATCATAATAATTTTAAAATTTTGACCATTTATAAAATATTTTAATTTTAACATTATATTTGTTTTTAGATATATATATATATTAGATCACTATATGATGAACATTTTTTATGAGATTTAATAGAAATAGTTCAAGGAATAACCAAAATGATAAGATTTTTAATATTGAAATGTACCAAGTAAGAATATTTACATATATTCTAATAGAGTGAAAGAAATTTTCTACACCAAAAAAATGATCTTGAAAACACAAAAAAATTTCCCAGTACCATCAATTTTGATTAATAAATTTCATCTTTAGATCATCGCGGATTTTTAGAATTGTGTTTATTAACATCCTCCAAACCATGATCTATAGCACTCTCCATCAGAACATGATTATTAGATTTTTTATATCAATTTTAATATTTCCCTCTAATGTTTTTCTACTTGAGACCCTCTTTATAGGACCACTGTAATTTACTTTCTCTCTTATAATGTAGATGTTTTATTATTCCTATTTACGATGTTGGTTTTTTCAAGAATAGTTAATTTTTTATTACCAATCCCTTGATAACTCATTTCATGTTAAAATTATGAGGATTCAATTTAAATATGTTATGGACAATGTAACACCCAAAGGTATAATAATTTTATAATTTTTTAATAAAATTAATTTTTATACTATCATTCATTATATGAAACAAAATGTTACGCTTATGGTAAAAAACATGTTATTATCATGAATGAAAGAAAATTATTTATATCATTTTAATGGAACATTTTTTTTAAAACTAAAATTTAGAACTTTTATAAATATTATTTTCCGGCCCCACCGTTGGTGGTGGGGTGGTAAGGGTTTGGGGTTGAGGGGAAGGTCTCGGGGTCAAGTCCCTGGGCTTGTGATTTAATGTAATTTTCTTCCATGAGTGTGTGCCGATCTCGCGGCTGTACACCAATTTTTTTAATTTTTATATTTCAAAATAATATATTTTAGATTAATAATATCAAAATTAACATTGTGTGAATTTTTGGTATTTTTATTTGAAAACAATATTTTCATTTAAAAAATATTAATGTTTAATATTATTTTAAATTGGTATTTATTGTAAAAATAGATAAATTTTATTTATATTAAAAAAATATAGTCCATTGGAATAAATTTTATTTGACAGAAAAACTAATTGAACATTTGAATGTTTTCACATTAAAAACTCCCTTTCTCTCCACATCCGTGAGATTACTATTAATCATAATTATTCCCACTTCTGTGATTTGTATTTTAAATTCTAGACATACATAGTTGTAATCATCCTTTTATTTGTGGTATAATAATATAAAATTATTTTTTTAACAAAAAATATAAGTGAAAGGGATTAAAATTAATTATGGCGATCAAGGTAAAATTAACAGTAACAAGGGAGAAAACCTTAATAATTTTGGCCAAAATGAAATGGAAACATTTAAAAAGCCATTAAATTCAAATATTTCTCCACATATTACCTTGGTTAAAATATTATGTGTTGTTGAAAAATTATTAAATGGATGTTTTTAATATAAATGGTTATGAAAGGAAAAAACAAGAAACTTTCCTTACCATTTAAATTTATAAAACATTGTGATATGTAAAAAAGATAATATTTTCAGTTATACAAAAAAATTAAAATATCAATGGCATAGTGTTATAAAAATAATTTATAATGATTTTTTACACATGATTTTGTTGCTAAAAATTACAAAGAAATTCCAATGTAGTGATTAATTAGTTAATAATTAACTAAATTAAATGTGTATTATAAAAATAAAATATGACCTAAATTTATTTAATTATTGTATTTAACTTTTAATGAATATGAATATTACATGTTTCATAGATTTAAAACAATTATATATAAATCCCAATAATTTTTTGATATTTTTAAATTTTAATCAAATATAAAAAAATAATATTTGACATAATTGTTTTTTTTTTCAAAAAACATATATATTTTATTAGGAGATTTTAACAGAAAAAAATACTATAAAATTCCATGTAATTTTCAGGTCTTAATAAATATTAAAAATGGCCTACTAATGGATAAATTTATCAATTAGAATAAACATATTTACCCATATATTGTAAAACTTTGTTAACACGTTTCAATTTTAAGTAATGTTTTCGACTATCACATGCACATTTCTTAAAATTAATTTAAAACCCACATGGAATTATTATTTTATATATTAGATATAATATAAATAATTAATATGAACTATATTTTCATATAAATATAACATTATTCTACTGTTAATGGTTAAAATATAGAATATGGAAAACAAGATTCTTTAATAAAAAACAAAATTTTAAAATTGGTGAATCATATAAGTTGCAGAACCATATTTATAAAATCAATATATTTTGTTATCGTGGAGGTTTTCATCAACCCAAATTTCACATTAATCGTGTTTTTTGTCTATTTTGGAGGAACCTTAGGTAATATATACCTCCTATTCTAGAAAAAAGTTTGGTATTTACAAGATTTACACACTCTCTCAACTATAGAAAATAAATCACTCCACCCATTACTCACCCATATCAATTACCATTGGATCAACCATGATCTTCCAAAATAGCTCTTAAAAATACCTCTTATAATCCTACATTTTTCCCCCTTTTCATGAATCAGTCCAATGATTCGTTTTTGTACAAACCAATAGGAGTTACCTAATTAAGAGGTATTATCATTCCATAAAATATTTAGTTTTATTTCCATTCTCCAATCCATATATTATTCTTATTCCATTTTAATATAATAGAAACAGTTTCCTAAATTATCAATTTTTTGTTTAGAGTAATGGTTCGAACTACACTTAAACAAACTCCCATCTAATGGGTATTAAACTTGTTCTTTATGTGATTGGTGTACTAACTTTTCATGAAACGAATATTGTTTTTTTCTTCTTTATTTATCGACTATCAAAGTGGAAGATATGATGGAAAATCCACCTATATATTATATAAATGATATTTATTAATTTTTTATACTTATTTAATTATTTTATAAAACATAGCCTTATACCCTTATTCTTTTAAATATGATTACATCACTGAGGGATGTGTATACAACTGCAACCTCAGTGTGATGTGAATCGTTCAAATAGTATACAGAACTTATTAATGATAATATATGTAAAAATATATGGAATATGTTACATATATATTATAAATGAATTATAATCTAAATATATATTCATATCATTTAAATTTCAAATATGAAAAATAAATGAAAGTATATTTCATTCGAACATATGACCAACTGTATCCATGAATGGCGCATTTCATTTCAAATCTCCAATCATTGATGATTATTATAAATAATTATGAAATAAATAAAAAAAATATAATTATGTATTTCTTAAAATTATTAATATTATTAAACAATTAATTATTTAATAGGAACAAAAAATCTAAAGTCCAAACATACTTGAGAAAAATTGGAAATTTATACGCAAAATAGATAAAATAAAAAAAGTATGTTAAAAAACATGTAAAAAAATTATAAGATGATTATATGTGATTTTATTAACATGATTATTGTTTATTATTATGTTAGTATAATATTTTAATCCAATAGAAGGGATTATAAATACCCAAAAATGATGATTTTTGAATCATATTTTGTCTCAATTAACACTCCATTGTGTTTTATTTTTTATTATTCACTATTTCACTATTACATAATTTATTTACTGTACATAAAAAGTTATATCAAAACATTCCTTCATCTCATGATATCATAAGATTCATTTAATAATATTACTTTATGTGGTTTATGATTTAAATGTTTTAAGTTGGTTTGGGACACATTGGAATATTTAGAATGTTATTTTCTACAATATTGTTTTTATGATCATTCAACGGTAGTTGCATTCATTAATATGAAAAAAATGTATTGTTACATAGCCTCTACATTGGAACTACTGATAAAAACATATTCATAATTCAATATATATATTTTTGTAAGATAATTTTTTTTATGAATTTGATGAATGCATTAGGAAAGTATGACATGGGTGGGGCCTGGTTATATATAGAACATTGATGGATCAGTAGTCTCATGGGATGAGTCAATTGGATAGCCATATTATATGCGATTTTAACTGATAAGATGAAAACCATATTGATAAATGTATATATAGTAAAGTTAACATTTACCTATGAAACATGAAATCCAATAATCAGGCATTCCCATCATTTATTTTCATTAATTATTCATCCATGGAATATATCGTCGACATATCTATGGTTACATTTCATTCATAGTTTATTGATTGAGATGGAATATGTTTCCATTTAATGAATTTATATACTGATATTTTATTATGTTGTTATTTTAATGTCATAAAGTATCATTTATTTATCATTCCATGTTGGTTTATTACCAATGATTCATTATTTCTTCTACTTTACTTATCATTACTAAGAATTTTAGTTCACCCTTATTATTTTTCCATTCACCATGTTATAAAGAAGA
The DNA here is from genome assembly GCA_963277665.1 of Viscum album. NCBI lineage: Eukaryota > Viridiplantae > Streptophyta > Magnoliopsida > Santalales > Viscaceae > Viscum > Viscum album. The sequence continues at coordinate 1,657,320,823 of OY728148.1, read as the reverse complement.
AATATTTGAATACTCATCCAAGGTTTTAGTTTATTTCATTTTATTATATATAACATTTGTATTTTCGATTTCAAATTGTATTATGTCAATAAGGTTTGTTATACGGGTTTTCAAGAGTTATATTCTAACTAGTACATTGAAATTTGTTACCTCGTAATCATGAAAAATTAATAAAATAGTACACCAACCCTCATCTTTTGGGCTTGGGGAATTACTTAAGATATTTTCATCCCATATTAAACATTCATAGTATAAATGTCATTTTCACCACATACATATTTTATGTTGTGTTTCTACTACCCCTTTTATATATTTTTTCATTATTAATTTTATATTTGTGGTATTTAATATATCTATATAATGTTATTATATAACAACAATTAGAATTTAGAATCATTCAAAGTGGATTGGATAATATGGGACTGTTTAAAAATTCTTTTCCTCAAGAAATTTTTCACTAGTCATCCACTTCTATTTGTGGAAATTATATGACCATTATTTAATAACCCTTTAATTTTCCTCTTATCTGATTATTCCTACCCTTTTTCAAGAATTGTTTTCAATTACTCGCTATTTAATTCTCAATGTGTTTTAGAATTGTTTTTATGAAATACTATATTCATTTCCCTATTTATTCTGAAAACCTATTCACATCTAAGAACCATGATTTTTAAACTAGTTTATAAAATTTTTTCAAAATGATTTGTTAAATAAGATTTTACCCATTTTGTCTTTGAACAATGTTTTCAATGGAATAATCTTGTAACATTTTGAAATATGAATTTTGTTTTTTAACATTTTTATAATTCAATATGAATTTTACATTTACCATTAAGGGCATGTAATAATTTTTATATTGACATTCCATCAATGATTCCTTTTCATATTTAAATGGTTAATTTTATAAAGTTTTTGTAAATTTATTTTCAAAGAAAATGGTTTGAAATATTTTATTCAAAATAAAAGGATATTTTCTTCATGAAATTATATAAAATATAGTTTTGTATTATTTCTATTAATCAATGACAATAAACATTTATATTTACTCCACTTGGGATATGGTGCAGTAATAACATCGTTATTCCTCCCCTGTATGGTTTATGATTGATTTGGCCAAGGATATTATTCATGTTCACATCCTTGAATCTTTTTAGAGTCCTCATGGAAATATTCCATTTCCAATTATAAATAACATTGAATTTCATATAATTATTCATTAGTTTATTATGGATATTTCAATTTTATAAACCATATACCATTTTTCTTATGGTGGTTACTTTGAAAGCCAATTGACTATTTTTGGGAAATATTGATGAATCCATAAAATATACTCTGTATAGATATTTGATAAGCCAAATTTGTGAATCAATAATATTATATGTGAGGAATTATGTACATTAATATTACAATGGTGGTGAAATTTTATAGATTAACCCTTAGTGAATTGATAGTCTCATGGGATGAGTTAGTTGGATAATCACTTTAGATGGTGTTTTACTATATATGTTATACTATCTAATGAATGGTTTTGATAGTACTATTTCCATTTACATAGGAAACATTAAATCTAATAACTAAGAAGATGTTTCATTTAGTTACAATTATTATTCATCCATATCATTTTTCATCTTCATATCTATTGATACTTTTATTTTTTAGTTCACGAATTAAATGTGAATTTTTTAGTTTATAAACATATAATATTTATTTTTTGTTATATAGTTATTTGTATAAAATGTGGTTTGAGTTATTACCATTAAATATTTTTTATTAAATTCAATTCAGATTATGGACTACATGGCATGTGTGTTCAGTTATTTAACTTTCCATATTGATTATTGTAATTCATTTATTTTATCTTCCACTATACTAAACTGTTATAGATCATATAATGTCACCCTTATTATGTGTCTATTACTATGAATTTGATAAGTGTACTAATAAAGATAAATAAGGATACTATAAATACAATTATGTGATTATCGTATAATTTATTTATTTATAAAAAAAAATTTCATATTAAATTATTTATTTTGTAAAACTTCTATCAAGATTACCAAAATTACTAATTTGGTGTTTGTTTCCTTATAATCATGCCAAATAAATTAATTACAGACACATGCTCTAATAATTATAGGTTTAGGTAGCCACATAATGTGAAACAATGGTGGGTAAAGTTATTTTATGTCGAAACACACCTCGACTGCTAATTTGGGTGGCATATTTTCTGTTTTAGGGTTTTTATTTTAATCTATTTATCTCTTTCCATAATTCACATTTACCATTGAATTAAATTTATAACCTTAGTAATATATTTTAATAGAAAAATATATATATCCAATTTTAAATAATTCATTCTAATTATTTATAACTTTAAAATCATTTTAAAATGTTAGGCCTTAAAATTTTAAAATTGTAAATTTTATGATAAACACACATAATTGTGTAAATTTTTTTTTGAGAATGTTAGATTGAGTATTTAAATTATATATTCAAAAAACATTATTGGATACTTATCTTAATGAACTATATTATCTTAATAATAAAATATATAAGGAATGAGTCTTATATCGAAATACAATATGGATTTTCCCTTGAGAAAACATGATTATTTAAAAATTTCAGAAATATGTTTCTATTAAAATAAATATTATATTTAGTTTTTAATTTTATTGGAAATTGGATTTACGAGGACAAATAATATTGTAAATTTCATATTTTTATTCTAGATATTCTTATATTTTAACATAAAAAATTATTTAATATCATAGATCATTATTATATATTGATAAATTCAGTGAAAGTACATGTTTTGGGAAAAAAAATTAAACTAAAAATCAACCATTTCATATAAATATGAACACTTCATGATATGTTAAATTTCATATAATTATTTAAAAATATAATATAATTTTTTAAATTTAAAATTACTCGATTTATTAATTCAATTTCTAAATAAACTACTAAAATATAACATAAAACAGAGTTTTTAAAAATTAACATTGTGAAATGCTAACTATTACTATTAATATTTACTATCATTTAACATATAAATTCATTTTTAAAAATTATGAATAAAAATATATTTTATTATCACTAACCATATTTATTTTTAAAATAAACATGCATATCACAAAAGATAAATTTATTAGAAATATATATTTATATGTAATAAATAATCATATTTGTAATTATATGTAATCTAATTGAATTTAATTTATATTAAATGATGTATATAATTTAATGATTCATATATTTACTAAGGAGGTTTCTACAGTTACTTTCTTATAATTCAATTTTTTTTAAAAATCCATATCTAAATATGTATAATTTATCTAAATATACCGCGAGTTACGTTATGTTCAGTGTCATGTATGTGGAATGATATAAAATATATTAAATATTTTAAAGGTACACATATTTCGATGTTTTTATATAATATAGTAAAAATAAAATTGTGGAGAAATTGAATTAATTGATATTTTGAATTTAAAATATTAAAGGATAATTATAACATTACATTACCTTCTATTAGGTACATATTGAATCTTGTATTGATCCTCCATTAGTTTGGTTTTGTCACAGGCTGTTATAGGTGAAAATTTGAAAAAACAAATTAAATCCAAATTGGCTATTCATGACTGGAAAATCCATGCTATTTGGACCAGTACACCTTGTAGTGAAAGATGAGACACCGGAAGGGGTGTACAGTTTTTCCAAACCATGAGACCATCCCTAAAAACTATTCAACATTTTATAGTAGAGGTGGTACAGTAGGAAATTGATTAAATTAAATTTCTTTCCAAACCATACACCCAGTACATAGGTGTAGAAGAGGTTCATGGTTTTGGTTCAAAATTACTCAAAATTATGCATTCTTTATATGAAATTGTGTGCATTATTTCTAGTTGGCATAAAATTTCAAATAAAAAATATATTTCCATCATTTAAGATGCTAAAAACCCCATTTAACATAGAAAACCTTCAATATCATTGAAAGATCTCGACAGAATATATTGACTCCTCCTACATATTCAATATAGGAATCAAATTTTCAGTGACCTTGATGGATCTCCTTATGGTGAGTGATTTTCCACTGAAGTTCTTATTCCAATATATTTTTATCTCCATACAATGTGTTAGATCATGATACTATTGATGGATATTTTTATGTCCCAGACACGTTTCACTTGACAGTGACTGAATACAATTTCCAACATGACCTCAAGTGCACCTCTTCATAAACCATAGGTTACTAACTAACAACAATGGTAATTGGTTGAATAGTTTGAAGACTATACCCTCGTGAATAGAATGTATCATGATGGTATAATAATATCAATTAAAATTAGATGTACAAAAAATAAATTATAGTAGAAGTTTAAATCATCCATCATCACAAATAACAAATTAATCAAATCCAAAAATGTTTCATATAGAAATATGATGTTATAGAGTGATAGAAAAAAAGCAAGTACATGGTGATTTGATGAATTAACATATAAAACATGATATAAAAAATGAACTAAATACAAAAGGCTGCCTCTAATTGAATATAGAGTATATTCCTTGTAATCTTCCACTATACAACATACTAGAATGGTAATCATGCATCAATTATAGGTCCCTTACTCTTGTATCAGCCTTCATATATGATGTATTTCTATATAAGAAACAATGTCACAAGAATATTGTGAGATAAACACCTTAGGCCATTACCTGCAGACTCAAATTCTATCTAGCCTAAGAATTTTTAATAAATAGTGTGTATGGTTGAAACCCTGATATTTAATGAGATTGTTTTTTTTAATTTTTTGGATGTCTTGTGTTGTATGATACACCAATATTAGAATTCATGATACACTACAACTTATTAACTTCCAGTACATGCAACACTATTATTTGCATGTGTTACACACCATAACAACCATCATAGATAGCTTGCATTTTACGCAATATCGTGTTTTACTAAACAATGATATGTTATTAAAATATTATTATCTAATGGGAAATAAAAATCCATTATTAATATTATTAACAAAATTTTTAATTTAATATAACATTAACATTTATCTTTTGTGTTTTCTAGACTCGATATAAAAAATCAAAATTTCTAATTGATGAAGTATTTTTAAAAAATTACATTTTTCATGCCTTATGATGTTGCACCAATATAATTTTTTTTTGAAAAATTTAAATTTTCTATTAGAAAAAATTATTTTTTTCATTGTAATGGGAACATAAAAATTTTCATTTTTGGAATTTTTGATATTTTTCGAATAAAATTAATATTGTACTGAATAGTTAATAGTACTACATTTTAATTCAAAACTATATTGTCATAAAATTTTTTTATATAGATATATTATATTTTTAGTTTGTTTTCAAGTGTAATTGTATTATTTTTATGTTATTTAATGTAATTATGAATATTGGAAGTAATTTCAAATTTAAATTGGATATAATACCATGACAATCTTTTGATATGTTTTTTACTTCTTAAACCCCCACATCTTAGATTTAGTAATGATAATTAAATTTAAATTAATAAGGCCAATTTTATGTTTTCATTTATGAAAAATAGATTCCATATTTTGAATCAGTGGGTCCAAATTATGTTAACATATTATGTTCATTTTTTGGCATTCTGAATAGTAACATTATTAATTATTTTTATCTGCATAGTTATATGTAAATCATGTATGTAAAGGTAAAAATATTACTATAAAATTACCTAAACACGTATAAAATTCCAATTAGATGAATAAATTTTACCCTTATAATCTATGGTTCGAAATGGAATCACATAATTGCCACTTTCCCATGTATATGAAATGAGTATAAAAAATTAATGAATGTGATAAAATGTCTCACTCTCATTCTATCTAAGTATATTACTTTAAATTTAAAGATTACAAGGATATAAAATCAAATATAGGTAGTATATGGAATGATAATAGAAATAACTACATCATATTAATTTATTTACTAATTTTATATATGAAAGAATTATCATAAACTATGAATCAATATTGATGAAAATATTATTTCATTGATATAAATATCAAATAAATGATATTAAAAATATTAAAAACAAAATATTTTGACAGAATTAATGTCATTAAATAACTTTATGGATGAATTTGACATGTTATTTATGGTTTAACGAAGTTTTTTCTAACATATCTCTATGTTATGATATTTCAATAAAGTCAACTACAGAATATAGTCAAAAAAGACACAATTTATAATTTAAATAAGTAATATTTTATTAAATTATTAACATTCGTAAAAAAATGAAATTTGGACAAATAATTTAGATGAAGATAAATATTTCACCAATGGTCCATTTATAGTTCCTTTGGAATTTTACTGTGACTATATTATCCCTTTGTAAATAAAAACACATATTTCTATTAAAAGAGTTGAAGGAATTAATTAAGGTTAAATCAAAATTATAAGGATTAAAATAAAACCAAAACATGTCCAAAAAATTATTTAATGAATAATATTAAATACATATCACAATATTATGAATTAAATGTTGTATAATAGAAAATTATATAGGAAATTAAATATTATTTAAGTCATTAATTATAACAAAATATCATTATATTGTACATTAATATCTTTTATGTGTCCGCATATGGAAAAAAAACAAAATATGAATGAATTAAAATTTATATTTTGAAATAAATGAAAAAAGAATCATTATATAAATTTGTCTTGAATTTTTCACAGATATATAATATATTTAAAAATCTATTCTATTCTAAGACTATATTTATACAATTACCATAAAAATAGAATAAATAAATTTAAAAATATTATTTTTTTATATTTTGAATTAGTTAATGTTTATAAAAAATTTAAAAGATCAATATGATATGTTATAGATATGTTAATTAATTGAATTAATATTACCACTTTGTGTTGTTGTATATTAAGTCAAATTAAATGAATAGTATTAAATTTAGTAGTAATAATATCTTATTGAATTAATTTATTATAAAATTATTTACAAATAAAAATTTTCAATAACGACAAGGCTACAAGATATGGTCTAAAGTGTAATTTTAATTTCATTTATGGGTTATTTTTAATTATTTATATCTATAATAGTCTAATTATATTATTATATTTTTGGTGTTTTCTAAAGTGCCCTCACATCTCTTATAAAAGGCATCTCCTCCCACATTTTATAACACCTCTATGAGCCTTATAACTCAACCAACCCATATACAATTATCCTATATACATTATTATTTAACTTCTATAGGTCTTGGATTTCCATAAAATTCATCCTTAGTGTTCCTAAAAAGATATCCAATGGATTTACAACAAAGAAGTTTTAATCGCTTTACAAATTAAATTAAATTTGTTTTCTTACTATACATCATCATTATAAGTTTATTACATAATTACGTATTAAATAAAATATATAATAAATGATAAGATGTATATTTAATTGTGGTAAAATAGTATTCCACCTTTTATCCATCCCACTAATAACAATATCAACATGAATGCATATGCACAACTTAATATCTCCGCACGGTGGTGTAATTTGATAATCCAAAATAATGATTATGATGGGTGTAATGATGATTATAAGGGAATAAAATAATTAATATTACAATATAATGATTCTATTTAATTAAAATACCATCCAATTACATACCATTTAACCATCAAGAGAATCATATCTTCGCTCATGTGTACGTACTACTTACCATCTCTACGATGCGGTGAGATTCATTTTCCATGTTAACAGTAAAATAATTATTTTAAAATTTATATGATGAGTGAAAATTAAAATTACTAACTTAATGTCATGAATAAAATACATAATATGCCTAATAAACATGACTTACATGACAAACTAGGTATGGGAAAATGATGCAATTAACACACGAAATAATGGTAATATTGATATTCTATTTAAAAATAATTTTATAGGATCATATATGAGAATATAAATATGTATAAGTTAATGGAATAATTTAATAATATGATTTAATCATTATAAAAGAGGTGAACACACCCTCAACTAATGAAATTTACAAGGTGATGGAAAATATTTCAATCACTTTTTTTCTGAGATTATTTTTACATAAGTATCTAATGGTGATATATTTATCAGACATATCCATGTTATTATAAAAAAGATTTAATAAAAATTTTACTACTATTTCAATAAAATTTAAAATCATTTTAACCATTCTTTACATTTACGACCTATTGTGGAATGAATCTTTCTTTTGTTTCTCATATGATGTAGTTTTTTATTTTTCTGGAAAAAGTGCATGAAGAATGTTTTTTATATTAAATGTCATGAATGAATTTTTATGTTTCCTTACTACCTTATTTACATTAAAATTAATCTACACTATTTGAGGTTTATTTTCACCAAATACATTTCTTTTAAAATTCAGTAGCATTTTGAGAAAATGAATCACTTTTGAAGAATAAGGGTTATTTTCCTCAAGAATTAAGTTCATGCATTTTATCAAAATTATTTCCCATGTATGATGGTACACATTAAATAGGGTTATGATTTTATCCCTATTAGTAATTTGATTTTATTGTTTTTATTATGAAATTATTTTTATGAAATCCATTTACATTATATGGATTATGATGGAATGATGTTCAAGTGGCCCATTTCATTTCATGGGTTATGTTATGATGAAAGAATTATGTTTTTCTGGAACTTCAATGAATGATTTAATTATGTGATTTATGAGACCTATATGTCACACCAATTCATTGGTTATTGAATTATATCTCATGATATAGACATGAATGGAATGACAATAAAATCCTATTTATAAATACACACCTGGAATGTCATGTAAACCTAGATCAGTAAGTGAGTTTGTCCACTATGATGGTCCTCACAATAACGGCTTGGATACTACGGAAATCAAATTATTTTCTTATGTTTATCCCATAGTTACATGTTTTATGAAAATCATATTTTATCATCGTTAATATCCCTTTATGATCTATTCCTTAGGAACTACCATGATTTATTTCATTTCTCAGGATTTTGATATTTAGATTTTTTGTTCATGTTTTTAGATTCTTAAAATTATGGTTTGTCTTATTTTTCCCATGTTTCCCCTTAATGAGCATTTATGCTCACTCGTTTTATGTTTCCTTTTCCTAAGGATATAAATAATGGTTTTATGAAAGAGAAAAATAGAATATATTTATAGGATATCTTGAAGATATTTGACCATGATTGATGATAAGGTTCCAGGATTCTCAAAGTCACTAAAATAATACAGTCTGGGTTGTCGGTTTGTGTAATGGATTAAGTAATTTTAAAAAGAAATATAATTTCAATGTACATCCAGCATGGGTCATTATAGTTTGAATTATAGAAAAGTCTTAGTTAACAATTGCGAACTAGTATGAAAAAACAATAGTGAGATCCGTAGAGATATTTCTATTATATATCTAGGGATGTCCATAAGGGTATGTCTAACTAAAGGTTATGGTCCTAGAATTATGGTAATGATCATGAATATCCTAGGATTTAACCTATGATGATAGATATTGAAATTACTTCGCCTTTATTATGTTGTTTTCCATGTATGATTTTTACCTCTCACACAATTTTTAGGGTTTTAGAAAATATAAGGAAACATGATGATTCATATTAATAGAGAATATGATGGAAAATGTACTAATATTCATCACGAGAAAAGAAATGAAATGGGTGTTGGATAGTGAAACATAATTATTATTACTATTCATAAATCTCATTATATGATCAATAATATCAACTTTGGTGAGATTCCTGATCAAGATAATAAGACAATGATGGAGTTTCATGGTGATTATTGATGAAATAATATTCAATATTCATCATGTAAATTATGTGGTTAGTGGAATAATGGACAATGTTTCAAAGGAACTAGCAAATTATTTTGAGTGTGAAAAGGAATGACAAAAATCCAGAAATTTTGAAGGAAAAGGTTTAGTTAACACAATCGACAAGAATAATGGTATATCTAAGACATAAACAACAGTTACATGGTATAAATGTTGAATATAAAGGCTTTATTATAATAGTTACCCTAAGGAAAAATATCATGAAGAGAATCATCATCATCATTATGCTAGTATTTTTGATGATGACATTGAATTGACTATAAAATATATAAGAAGTGAAATAATTATTGAGAAATAAATCAATGATTCTCAGCCAATGGTTTTAGAATATTGTGGAATGATTTAATTTTTATCAATAATAATGTATGGTTCTATCAAATAACGTAAAATTTCATTATTTTTACATTATATTTTGTCATTATGTATTTGAATGTATATGGTAAATGATACTATTAACCAAGAAAAGTTATTTAGATAATTTTTGGGAAAACACATGATATTTGAAAAATGATGGAGGTAATGAGTTGTTTGATAGTATTAATGACCCCAGGAATGATATAAAGACAATTTGATATTATGGTTTGATTGTATATTATTTTTGGTATTTTCCCTATGTGGAATGAATTAATTTTTATAAAATACATGTTGTCTCTATGGATCTATAGTAATTAATTATATTATATTGTTTCAAGAGAATAAATGATTAATGTAGTCACTGTTTTGAATGTGATAATAATGAATTGATAAAATGTGATATGGGGGATATATGATTGGTTGATATAATTCACCGGTTTCAAATGTCATATATTTTTAGTTTTTAGAAGGATTTTAATATTATCCATTTATTGATTGTATAAGTCATATTATGGTTGATGTTTTATAGATTAATGTATTATCTTACTATAGGTGGACTTATTAATATTTGATAACATCTTATAATCTTTTTGTGGAGATGAATTGAATAACCTATCATTCTATAACATGATCTAATAACACTTCATTAATGAAAAATTGAACCTTATTTTTTAAAATAATATGGATGTGTAAATTGCTCAGGGAACAACCAACAATGATATTTTACTGAAATCAAGTAATTATTTATCCTATTTTAAAAATTCAACATCTATATGAAATTTTTCTAAAAAAAATGTTCTTCTAGTACACTATAATCATATAAATCATATGGTCCCTTAAATATTCATAAATTTATGTCTTTCTAGTTAAATTTCTCTTTTATATCCATGTTTTCACATACAAACAATGTTCCCCTATGTGTAAACCCAGTGATGTGTTACTTTGGTTAACTATTATGTTTAAAACTATAATTTTTGAAATTTAGTATTAGTATTCCTTTTAACTATGTGGGATTATATGAATGAAACATTCATGTATTAAACCATTTATAACCTCGAAGAATTTCGAGGGAGAAATTATTTATAATGGGGGTTGAATCTAACACCCTGAGATTTTATGAGATAGATTCATTTTAATTTCGTTTCTCTCTTGTATTGTATAATACACCAATATAATCTTTCACTATATGCGACATTGTATTAGCTTAAAGGGTATGTAATGATATTCTTCTCTTTTGTTACATGAAAGAGCGACCTTCCTCAATAATTTGTGTTGTACACAATATCTTATTTCACTATAAAATAATATATTATTTAAATATTATTATTTTATTAGAAAAAAACTAGCCATTTTGAATATTATTAATCACTATTTATATTTTATATATTATTATCATTCATCATATTTATTTTCTTGGCATGGTAAATGATCTAATTTAATTTTTTGGATAAAAGATGAACTTTTTTTAAAAAAATGTATTTTTTCCACCTTTTAATTGTGTACACATATTAAATTTAGTTTTTGAAAAATTTATTTATTATATTTGAGAAAATAAACTTTTTATTTGGAATAGGAACAAAAAAATTTAATTTGTTTAATTTTTTCGGTATTTTTTGTATAAAATTCATATTATAATTAATATTGAAAATATAGGATTTTAATTCAAAATAGAATTTCTATGTAATTTATTTATATAATTAGATAATATTTTTAATTTTGTTTAAATAGAAATTAAATTATGTTTTTATCATTTAATTAAATTTTGGAAATGCGATGAAATTTCACATTTAAATTAGAAATTATCACTTGACAATATTTTAATATGTTTTTAATTCTGTAAGACTTTCTTCATGGTTTTAAAACAAGAATTAATTTAAAATTAATTTTTTCTAATAATGTGTTTTTAATTATGGAATATAGAGATTTTTTTTAAATAGTGGGTCCAAATTATTTTAATTGGTTGGTTTTTTTGGGCATTATGAATAGTAACATTAGTATTTATATTTATTACAATTGTCAAAGTGGAATCTGGTAATCAAAGGTAACAATAATATTATAAAATTACCTCAAAACCTTCTAAAATCCATTAGGATGGATAAATTATACCTTTATCATATATGTTTATAATTTTAATCACTTAATGGAAACTTTCCAATGAATATGAAATGAATATAAAAAAAATCAATTAATGTGACAAAATGTCAAAATATTATTTCATATAAGTATATTAATTTTAATTTATGGATTACTAACGAATAAAATTGACTATATTTTTTATCTCGAATCCTAATAGAATTAAATACATCATATAAAATTATTTATACTTTTTAGATATTTAAAAATTGTAATTAATGATAACTCCATTGGGATGCATAAATTATTTTATTGAATTAAATATCAAATAAATGATTTTAAAAATTTTAAAATAAATATAATTTGATTGAATAAATGTCATCCACAAATGTTATGGATTCCCATGACATGTTATTTATTGTTTAAAGGTGTTTTTTTTAGAATATACCTCTTTTGTATGATATTTTCAAAATGTCAACTAATGAATAGGGTTAAAATTGACAGTATTGATATTTTAAATAATAATTTTTTAAAAAAATATATAATATTCATCAAAAAAGATATTTTGAAAATCTATTTTGCATGAAGTTTAATATGTCAACAATAGTACATTTATCGATCCTTTTTTATTTTAGAGTGACTATATTAAAGCATAGTAACAAAAATAAATGTATCCAGTGTAAGAGTTAATGGAATTAATGAAGGGTAAATAAAAAATAAAATGGTTTAAAATATATTGAAAACACGTATAAAAAATTTATTGGATGAATACTATTCAATAATTTTCACAATATTTACTATTTTTAGTTTTTAATGGAAACATGTAAATGAACATCAACTATATATTATATAAATCAAATATAGTTACAAAATATCACTATCTTGTATGTTAATATCATTTATATATCCACATTGGGCCAAAACAAAGACATGAGAGAATATAAATGTCGACTGTATTCGAATTCCCAATTTATCATATTATATTTTTTGTCAAATTAAATGAATATTTTTTAAATTTGAAATAATAATAGATTATTGAATTAATTTATTATTGAATAATTTAAAAATAAAAATATGATAAATAATCACATGGGGATAATATATTGTTGAAAATTTATTATATATTTCTTTTCTGGGTCATTTTTAATTATTTTGATCTATAATAGTATTATTATACTTTTCATACTTTATAGTTTCCTAATGTGCGCCTCTCCTCTTCTATAAAAAGGCATCTCCATCCATATTTCCTCACACCTCAATGAGCCTTCTAGATCGACCATAACCTTCCCAATTATCCCAAAAAAATCATATTTAACGTCCAGAAATCCTGGTTTTCAAAAAATTACATCCCTAGTGTCCTTAAGAAGATATACAAAGGAAGTCCAATGATGAAGAGGTGATTTCTTTACCAATTCTATTCCATTTATTTTCTTCATCGACATTCACAGTCATTGTTGATTACATACTAAAGTAATAATTAATCTATATTCTACATGATGAGATGTTATTATAATTATGATAAATCTTATACAACCTTTAATTCATCCTACGAATAAAAATACCACCATGTGTTCATACATCCGACTTACCATCTCCACACTGTGGTGTAATTTATTATTCAAAAATAAGTTATTAGAATGGATTTAATGATTGATACAATGAATTAAAATAAGTAATTTTACATAAAACTGAATATGTATATTTAATTTACCATCCAAATACTTATATTTTAACCATAGGGTAAATGATATTGTAGCATGTGCGAACATTGTGCCTACAACCTCCATAATACAGTGAAATTCATTATCCATTTTATCAATTTAGGAATGTTTATAAAACATATATTATGTGTTAAAATATGAATTATTGACATAATGTGATTAATAAAATACATCGTATTCATAACAAACATTACTTACATGTCCAAACAGAAATGGGGAAATGAAGTAGTTAACACCCTATATAATTGTAAAAATGAAAAACTATTAAAACAATTACATAATAGGATCATATATGATAAAATAAATTTGTACATGGTCCAGGTAAAGTTTAATAACTTGATTTCTCCAATTTATTGGAGGACACCACATCATCGACTAACGAAAAGTACATGGTAGGGGATAATTTTGGAATTTTTTTTTGATTGTTAATACATAAGTATTTAATGAGGTTATAATTTTTTATCCATTTCCATGTTTTATATTTATAGTCTACCCTATGAGTCCATCCATAGTAGTCCACAAATGAGTCCACGTATCACTCAACATTATACAATACAACTATCAAATGTGCATGTCTATGGAATTATTAAGAGATCCAATATGTCACCCAAGGAACAAGATATTACTTTCATTATCATTATTTATTTAATTAATCATTATAAGTATATTAATAGTGATCCTATTTTGGAACCCACCTCTTACTCTCAGGATGGAAATATGAATGGTCAGAGGCATATAGACTTACAGTTCCCCTTATGTTAACATAGTTCATATTCCAAACATATTTATTTAAGCATTTAAATAGACCTGAGATAGTGGAAGAAATCAATTCATAGGATTAAAAGTACAAGCATTTCATGAATCATCAAATTTATCTTAATTATGTATTTTGAAATAAATATCATATCATGAATAAATGGGAAGGAAAATGGCCAAAGCCATTGGGACATTTCCTTCCAATCATTATTTTATTTAATTCATTTTACCTATCAATTAATTCATTTAACAACACATAATTTAGGGGTAAAATAATATACCTTAAATGGTTAATAAAATTATTGGACACCCCTGGGATATTTATCTACTTAATCAAAACACACAATCTGGTGGTAAAATTCAAGTTATTCAAATATTCATAATAATTAAATAAGTTTGATGGGTCATATAGGTCAAGCTTGACCATTAAATTTATGAATCTATTCATTTATTTAGTGTCTCTCATAAAATATGATAGATAGAACATGGGAATATATATATATATAGACACTAAGACATTGAGGGAAAGTCATGAGACATCTTACCTCATTTTGGTAGTCAAATCATCATACATTATTGTCCCCCAATTTTGGATAGAATCAATAAAGTCACAGAAATTGAAAAATACAATGAAATAGGGTATATTTCTAGGTACCAATAAAAATCTATTAAGAGGATGAAAAATAATGAAATAAATAAGATGAATTGTGATATTACTAGTAGTAATAAAATCACATCGACAACATCTCAATCAGAGTACAAATTCAATATATATAAAAAATCCATGCTTTAGGTACATAGAGAGATATATGTGATTAATGGTTTATGTGAGTTGCAAAATATTATGGAAAAGGTATTTATGGTTATAAGGTTATAAATTTAAAATTCTATTTTACCAAAGAATAAATGGTCATACATTTTTTCTACATTGTTGAAAAAATCATGCGCAAAACATACTCTAATCTTTTTTCCAAGAAATCCCTCGCACATGTTACCCACATAGTTTGACCAACCATGGACAAACTATAAAAATCCATTTTCTATGACGTCTAGAACACTAGAAAGATCATACATCATGGGTCACATGTTTAGGGAAACCATTCATCCCTCAACTATGCACTGAAACACCCTATATGGTTTAACCAAACTGTACAACATGTGTGGCATAGTTTCATCAAACTGTGTGGCTTATCTATTTTCTGCATAATCTTTGTATTTGGGATCTGAAAAATACATTAAGAGAATTTTAACTTCTATGACCTCATTATTAACTCTCATATGGATTCAAATTCTAAATTAAATGGAAATACAATAGGTTCTGTACCACATATATAATTTTTTACAATCCCCACACCCTTAATGAATTTTTTATCATAATTTCCCTGCCATGTGTCATAATGATTATTATAATAATAACTACAACCAATTTCTATGTATGTTAGCCTCCGGATCCAATATATCATCATGTACCCATCTATGCTTACATACCTCTCCTACCAAATGAATTATTCCATGTTGATATATACATGAATGATTCTACTAAAATGATTCATATAACTCAGGAACAACCTCATTGGGATAATGAATACAAAATTGATCTGAATGATATCGGTGAAGCTGAGATACAGGGAAGATTACATGTATGGATCAATACCTTGAGTTAACTAAAACTAATTGTATATTGACCCAACCATCTCTTTAATCTCAAAGGGCCTAAAATAAAAATGGGATAGATTCCATATTTTCCAAAATGCAACTATACCCTAGTCTGTGTTATACATGTAAGAAATCCTGACATCACATATCATACTTTAGTGGTTGATGGGAATGATTTGTGTATGCATTATTCCTATTTAGATCTTTATACATTCTGATCCTAATAAGTGATCCTTAACTAAATTTCATATAACAAGATGATGAATCGATTACATTTCCTCTCTTACATCTGACCAGTAGAGGGGTGAACAATACAACCAACTATATAGGTCCTCATAATGGTATATATGTTTGGTTTCATAGAATCTATAATTATATAAAATCACAAAAAGTGTTAATTTTTTATTCCATGATCCTCTGAACACTAAGACATGTGCTAATAGAATTTCCATTGAAACCTATATAGTACTCTCTAACTAATCGTCTATCTATGGTTGTTAGGTTGTACTCAGTCTTACATATGATCTCAGGGCCCTCTAAAAACACTACCAGAATCAAGACCTAAAACTATATTGTTTATATGATATCATAGATCGACGAACTCTATAGATATGTATAATATAATTAATATAGACTATCCCAATCTCATTAATTGAAAGATTCCCTCAAATAGGTAGAAAAAGGATGAGCATTTTAAATTTGTCTATGATCACGCATACGACATCACTATCCAGAGGTGATATAAAAATCATATCCTGAAATAAATAGTGAGGTAATCTCATTTTAACATAGGAACAAGAAATAACTATAAAATACCATGTGGTCATTGGAGTTTTACATAAACTATAACCTGGTGGAAAAATAAGTAATAAAACCATCCATCTCTATTTTTATCCCTAATCAATAGTCTTGGCAACCTGTATCACTATACATCTTGGTTGGATAGCCTATATTTCCAATATAGGGGTTTGAGACTATGACATAAACTCCTATGGAATTTATTGGCGATCCCATGTGATTCCCGAATGTGAATGATCTCAGCATCATCAATAATACAACCAAGAGGATGGTCATCACTTGTATTTATATCATGTATGAAAAATGTCTTATAATATGATAGCTTCTTAATTTTCATTATCTTCATAAGTGACGAAGTCAATAATAATGATATAAGTAAAGGCTATCCATGATGATTCTAAAACTCCGGTTTCATATCCAAAAATAGTTCCATAATATGCCTCTTACTAATGACCTCAAAAACATCTTGTATATGATTACATCATATGGAATCAACAACTAAATTTCCCTTTATGTATATAATAAATCTTGATGTCAAATGACTAAACAAATTCAACCAATATCCATTTCCTGAAAAATCATTAATTCAATATGTAGATTTCATTATGGTTTTTATTACCTGTGTACCCACAAAACTATATCCTTGTATGTAATGCCGCAAACAACACAAGGCATTCACAACAACTGTTGAATCAAGATCAGTCATCATGTAGTTTATGTCATTTTTTCTCAACTAACAAGAACCATACACCATGACTCCCTCCATCTATATTATAATCATTCGTAGCACCGATAAAACTTTTGATGTCATATTCCAAGATCACATGATAGTAACAAAACCAAGATAGCCACATGGCTTCATGTAATTCCCCCATATTCTAGAGGTTGTTGTCCAGTATTGGGGATCCATGGTGGAATTGTGGGGTGAATATACCATCATGACAGGAATTTTGATCATGTATATAATAATATCATTCAAAAAATAGAATCATAAAAGTTAAGTGAAAGTGTAATAGTAAATAATCTATAATAATAAACAACCAAGAAATCACATCAATCAAATATTAATTAGAAAAATGATGTTATGGAATTGTTTATGAAAAGGAAATATAGGTGGTTTAGGGGAACATGTATATACAACATGCTATAAAAAAGGAAAAATTCTATCTCATGTAGCATCCCGATAATGACCTCATTAATCTATCCTTATTCACTATCCTTGTATGATAATCATGAAATCATAGTAGGTCTCTTCCCTGTATCCCTACCTGCAACCATGAAGTATTTCTAATTAAAAAACAGATAACTAAGAAAGGTGTGAGAAAAACAGACTAGGCCACCACCATTGGTTACTTATCCTATCATGTCTATTAATATATAATAAATAGTGTGCATGTAATAATAAAATCTAGAATGTTAGTGTGGTGTATAAATAACCCAAATTGTTCTAAATTCCTATAGAGCACTTGCCCTCTACTAATTACTTCGGCCTAAGCTAGATTATCACTTTGTAATTAGTCATCGATAGTTTAATTTGTAATAATTTCATGTGACCTATCTCATAGTCCAATATTCTTGTGTAGCTCATATATAATAAATAAATTTATAGTAGGCACATTATGAAATTAAGGCTCTATCTGAATCCGTGTTTCTTATTTATCTTTAAGAATATTTATTAAAATATGTTCATTGATTATTCTGAATGGAACTTCATATCATCATTGGGATTAAAAATTTGGAACCCTGGTGTCACTATAGGTATAACATGAACCAAAAACCATATATTTCATTCTTATCCAATCCTCATAGTTATCCTAGTAATGCTCTACGTGTGGTAAAAGGTCACCACCATATAATATTGTCTTCAGAAGTCCACATAAGGATCCCAAGTCTCACTCATTTAATATATAACAATCATTCCTCTAATTACATCCTTATAAGTCAGAATGGGGAGTCCATGTATTACTCATGGAATAAAAATAATATACCATTTGATTCATTTCATTGGAGTCATCAAAGGATTCCATGTATCACTCAAGATTATATATGCGAACTAACAAATGAGTATTTCAATGTATTTCATAAGAAAACACATGTGTCACACAAGGAACATGATATACATTTAATTAAAATAATATATTTAATCAAGACAAATGGGATCGTTTATGTTGATCCTATGTTGGAAAAAACATCTCACTCTCAACATGGTAATAATAATGGTCATTTTATCAATGACTAACCATACCATTTATGTTCCCATTGTTTAACTGTCATGACCCGTCACAATGGGGCCCGCTCCATGGATCCCCAAGCCCACTCCAATAGGCTAGGGGTTGGGGACTAGCACTGAGTAGGCTTATTACTATCATGGGTGGAATTTCCTATGTACATGTACACACACAAAAATATCCATGCCCACAAATGATGAAATGAAAAAATCACTATGGAATAAAATGTCTGCATACATCTAAACCCAACCAGCAGAGTACAACAAATGTAAGGTATGAAAAGTAAATAGGGCTAGAATACATGACAACCAAAAAACAAGAGAGTATGCAAACTAAAATTTCCAACCTGTAATCACAAAGAGGTACTGGGATTGCTTCTCATAGTCGTAATAAAACCTCGGCCTGTAGGGAACTCAGAAAGCTCAGTCTTACCCGGGTCTACAGTAAACTCCGTAGAAAGGCCGCTCGTCTACATAAGAAATGACACGTGCAGGAGAATCCCATGCAGAGGTGAGTACAATAATACTTAGTAGAGTACCCTGAAAACCATAATGAAATACCCAAAATAAATATCTAGTTATCTCTACACAATTTATGTCTAATGAACATATAATTGAAGAAACACAATCCAGATATACTTAAAACCCAAATACCCAGTATAGAGACAAGTAACACAACAACATACCCATGCTAGGGATTTATTTTGAATATTCTATGAAGCATAGATCCCACATAACTCACTACATGAGTCTAATTCCTCGGATAATTTCTATCTGATAAGTGCTATTTGTTTGGAAAAATCATAAGTGATAGATATAATCATTCCATGAGAACACACTCTTGAGTGGGGAAGTATCTAGATAAACAGATGAGGATCACTTCCAAGGCCATGGAGGATAATACGACTCATCCATATTCTCCTGGTATGTGTAGGATCGCCTCCATATGTGCATTGTCACATAAAAACCTGACTCTACCAAGGATCAAGAATAGATGGATGATCTTGCTACGAGACTGTCATAGGGATACCTGACTCTATCCTGGAAAGTCTTGTTGAAGGTATCACACTCCTATAAAGGTAAAGGATACCTGAAATTCAGCGAAACGAGAGAAATGGGCACTAACCCAAATGAAGCATGTCTGTGATATGGTGGACATGAAGATCAAGATATGTACTAATACGTACTTGGTGTATAGGAAGTTCACACATCGTGTCCTCTGACCCCGGGTGATGACCATATACAGTGACCTGAGTCATAAGGATGGTCGTGTAGAAGAAGTTATACACAAAATGTGAGAGGGTGACACACCATTTTCCTCAATCTAGGGAGGACTCTATGTATTCTCTCCCTGTGCAAATACACGACCTCAACCTATGTGTTACAACATGTGTATCCAGTACATGGGGTAACCCATGTAGTCAGTCTGGTCTGGCCATGTGGTGGAGTACACAGTAGTGTACTCCATCCCATGTTTGTGTATCCCGTGGATACATGCTAAGTCCCATTTAAGTATCCAAATTCGATGTTCTTTGGAGAACATTCTGTGCCATCGCTTCTCGCACCATGGAACCCTTGCTGCCACATAGCCATACCACCCCACCATGTTCTTATGGATACACGACCTGTATATTGAGGTATCCTCGAGATTTTGATGATGTCTCAATTTTTTTCGGGCCTCTGATCTTCCCCAAACACAGGTATCGATCCACCAGCATGAACAAATCTTTATAAATGGTCTTTTCTGATCTAATATGATTCGTCATCTGCCATTACCATAGAACCTCCGTTGAGTCATTGCGACATTGGATCTCCAATTTGGGATTGTTGCATTGCGAATTGGATATGCAATAATTCTTTGTTTGTCTCCCCGGAAATAACACAAAGAACACGAAGAATAGAGGAAGGAAAATCTGGCAAAAATAATTGAGGAACAAACCTCCACGGTCATTCATCATAGCATCGATCTGCTCCTATTATTAGGTTTAACAAGAGAATCAAACAATAATCCCACAATTTTCAGAATCATATTCCCGAGTCATACTCCATATAAATGGAAAATAACACCCTTTTGCAGGAACACATGATCCTTAGATCACCCTATTTGTGGGTTCATCTTCATTCGTCGTTTAATCCAAGAACTGGGAAAAGAAGAATAACAAACAACCCCTACCTTGTGGAGGGTTCGATCACTGAAGAATGGATTGCGATATCGTCATTGTCATGATATTTCAACTATGTTGGCATAGTGATTACCCCTTTTGATTTTTCATCATTCATTGTCATGAGTTTTCTCCAATGATCCATGAATTCACAAGGGTTTCTCTAAATATTAAGCCAATGACCAGCATTCGATTAGCCATTAAAAGGCGGGAATGCATTTTTGCGTTCTGTTACACTGCAGCATTAATGAGTCAGTGTTGCATTTATTGAGTAATTATGGCGTGATATTAATTATCGAAATATCCACACCATCATTGCATTGTAGAAGTTTTTTAAAAATAAAAAAAATAAACCATTAGAATTACATTTTTTTCTTTTATTTTCTTTTTACTAAAAATTTTCAAAAATAAACTTTTTCCCTTGACTCAGGCCAAATGTGGTTAGGCCTGTTCATAGGTAAAGTATTTGTTCTAGATGAAACGGTGCCCCGATATATTTAATCTAAGCATCCGTTTGGAAACTACCACAACCATACACACCCACCAACTCAATTTGATTAAAAAATGTTCATTCCACAATTCTGGGATCATCGAGCCACAGAATGACATGTTGTCTCCACTCTTGGTCTCATAATAATTCCATATAATATTTAAAAATAATACACAGAAAACTCGAGACATTACATTCACCCAATATTGGGGATTTGCGTCCCAACCAATCTAAAACAAGGAAACTCAAACATAAGTGGGTAATGGGAATGGATATGAGCCTCCCACTTCGATGTTCTCTCCTGATGATTCACGTGATGCCACCAGATGTGCTCCAGGGGAATTGATCACCCACAAAGGATCATCTCCTATCGATCCTCTATCTCTTCCAGGTACTGTGCAAACGTCTCTCCATCCTCAATGTCCAGCTCACCAATGTCGATGAAATGTGATGGGTCATGCATGTACGTACTCAGTTGCGACACGTGGAATAAATCTTGTACCTGATACAACTACGGTAGTAGAGTTAGGTAGTACTCCACCTCGCAATCTCTACCCAATATATGAAAAGGGATGATGAACCTCTGAGAAAATTTTACACCCCGACCAAATCTCTGAAACCCTCATCGAGGTGATACCCTAAGGAAGACATGGCCCCCCTCCAATAACTCAAGATATCTCTATCGTCTTTTCACATAAGTCTTTTGTCGGCTCTGTTCAGTCTTCATCCTCTATCAAATAATCTATAACTTCTCAGTGGTAGCTTGCACCAACTTTAGAACCCTGAGTAATGACACTCCAGGTTCAGTCCAGCAATGCATTGAATGATAGGGTCACCCATATAAATCCTCAAAAGGTTCCATACCAATGGTGGAGTGGTAGACGTTATTTTACCCAAAATCCACCAGTGGTAGGAGGTACATCCAACTGCGACCAAAGTCTATGATATATGCCTGAAATATATCCTTCATAACCATAATTTTCATCTCCATATGACCACATGTCTGAGGATAGAAGGTCGTGATCGAGCGTAGCTGAGTCCCAATAGACTCTCACAATACCCTACACAACTGGGATGTTAATCGGGTGACTCGATACTATAATATTGTTGAAGGGATTCCATGAAGCCGAAATATCTCTTGCAATTAGAGGCATCCCAGGCTCTCTATGAAACTCTTATCTCTGATATCTATGAAGTGGGAAAAATTGGTGAGTCGGTTAATTATCACCCAGTTTAAATCATTCCCCTTGTACATATATTATAATCCAGTCACGATGTCCATCAATATTCTATCGTACATCCAATCTAGAACTTATAGGGGTGTGCTAATCCCGCTGGAACCTGGTGCTCAGCCATTACCTACTGGCATGTAAGACATCGTGAAACAAACTCTAATACTGTATTCTTCAAGCCTGACCTCCAAAACTATCATTGTAGATCCCAGTACATCATCTCCACTCTATGATTTATCAACAAGGGGGATGTAAAAAACACCCTTAGGATCTCCTCCCGCAATACCATAGGTACAACAATACGTCCTCTGAAAATATCTACGTTCTCCCCATAAAGAAAATATCTATTAGGAGAATGTCCTATGGATAATTGAGCACATAAAACATCAAATTTGATATACCCATGTTGTGCTTCCCTAAATCATTGTAAGAGTGGAGGGGTGAAAACCACTAACATCTGGTAAGCTGCATCCTCTCTGTCCATGAAGGATACCTAAATTGAGGCAAATTGTTATGTCGCCTCAATCAATAGCTTCGAGCTCGATCTCTATCTAAGAGTATCTTACACCTTGTTCCCCTTCCTAGGAGTATATATGTTATTGGAATCATAGTACTAGTGGAACACTAGACAACATCTCGGTCTCAGATTTAGATCCTTCTATGATAATATGTACATGAGGATCTTGTGGTTAGAGTAGACGATGAACCACATGCCCATAAGGTAGTGTTGTCACATCTTCAACAAAACGTCCAAAACTAACAACTCGAGATCCTAGGTAACATAGTTCTACTCATGTGGCCTATGATTCCATGAACCATAATAAATCACTGCTTATCTCTACATCAAGACACATCCAATCCCGATTCCCGATGCGTTGCAAAAAAATATGTATTGGACTCCATCCTCTGGAAATCTCAAAATCGGGGCACTCATAATACACTACCTAAACTATTCATAATCATACAATAAATTCTCAATCCACATAAAAAGATTCCCCTTCTTGTTCAAGTCTTCCATCAGTGCTGAAATTCAGGTGAAATAAACAATGAATCTCTGGTAATATACAACAAACCCAAGGAAGCTCTTCACCTTCATCACATTTTGAGGTGGCTCCCATATTATTAATTCCCCCACCTTGGATGGGTCCATAGCTAATCCATCTTCTATGATGATATATCCCAAAAATTGGACCTCCTGAATCCAGAATTGGATCTTCGAGAGCATCCCATAATGCTGGTGCTCTCGGAGTACATCTAGAACCATCTGTAGGTGTCTCCCGTGCTCCTACTCTGACACAAAGTACACAAGTATGTCCTTGATGATGACCACTATTAACCGGTCAAACATAGGATATAAGACTGATTTAAAAAGTACTATGAAATTTTTGAGGTAATTCATCATGCCAAAAGTCATCCCCATGTACTTATAGTTACCAAAGTTGCATCTGAAAGGTGTCTTTTCTATGTCCTCATCTCGTACGTGTAACCGATGGTAACATGATCGATGTTCAACCATAGGGAACCGCTCTGCCCCACTTAGTTGATCAAAGTGATAATTGATCCTCATTAGTGTATAATTGTTCTTCACTATTACGTGATTCAGGCACTGGTAATCTATGCACAACTTCAAACTCTCATATGCATTCTTTGAAAAAAATGGAGCTGCCCATGGTGAATGTTGAGTCTCACAGAACCCTTGCTTTATAAATCATCTTACTGCACCCTCAATTCTCTAATCTCTATGGGAGCCATCCAATAGGAAAGTGAGTAACTTTTTTCCATCCCTGTGTTTATGTTGTTGTAGAAGTAAATCTCCCTTGTGATGAGGTAATCATATAACATCTTCCAGAAATATGTACTTGTATTATGTCACTACTATTGGGAACTCGAAGCTCACAACTTCGATTACTTTGAGGGTAAAGCTATCCAACTCATGAGTGATCAGCTGCACCCTCCTATGAATGACCACATTATGTGCTAGATGGGTCTCCTTTTCACCAAAAAAATTAAAACATCGTCCAATTGTTGTGGACACACCAAACTCTTTTCCTAATGTATTCAATCTAGTAATGGACCGATGATAACCAATCCATACCGAGAATTACGTCATTATTACGTCATAAGGACTTGAAACTACCAAAAAGAGGTTCTAAATGAATCTATCGCCTCCAAGAGAAATATCACACTTTTTGTAAAGGTGTGTGATCATCGAGTCTCCACCTGTAGGTGTCTCCAATAATATGGGTAGAGTCAATGGCTGTACCGAAATCGCAAGGTTTCAGACATGACCATTGGTGAAGAAGTTATGATTGGAACATATGTCTATAAGTATGGCAGTTAAGGTAGGAAAGACATAGATTGTACCTAGGGTCATCCATAGTGTCCTTGGGTTATACGCCTCAGCCACATGCAATTTTCCCTACCCCTATCCCCCACCTCCCTGATCCTAGTGTTGACATCCTAGGTGTGGTGGTGGAAGTAGATAGAACTGTCTTCCACCACCTGCCCCTCTCCCTATTCCTCTACAACATCCAACTCATTAGAGTTCTATCTACTCCAATTTCTGCCTTTTTCCTCGGTCATCCATCCACCGCTTCCCATTCAATATCATGATGGGTCATACAGTCTCTAGTGAGGTGTCACATACCGTCACACTAGTAGCATCAACTCTCTCTAGGATGATTGGATCGAGCCTGACAGCCCTAGACTGTTGATCCACTGTCCTTGGTCCTCATGTGATGTAACCCACATCCTGATCCATGTTTCGGACATAAGCTCCCTAATGATGAGTTCTATTCACGTATCTTCTTGCTGCTGACTATTATCAGCTATCTCTGCTCCACCAAGAAGCTTTTGATCACCAAGACCCAATCGAACACTTCAACAGTAGTTAATATGCACATAGGCATGACACTAGATCAGATGTCCCATTATAGACCTCTATCAATGGTCAGATCCCTGATGTACTGATCACTTACCATATCCATTGAGTAACTGGAGAGGTTGTTGAACCTCCATGAGTAGTTAGCAAGGCATAAGTGCCTGACCCCATTTGGCGAGGACTCTTTAGGTGCATCCAAGAGACCCGAGATCAAACCTGGGTGGAGGCATATTTCTTGGTATTGTAGAATTACTGTAGTAGGTATTGTATTATTACTATAGTAGGCAATGTAGTAGGCACTGTTCGGTACTGTATCAGACGGAACTATTCATCCATCTGGGCCTTTGGGCCACCGGTTTGGTCCTTGAGTCATGCAAGGCTTTCGGGCCACCCAAGTCCATTGGGACAGTTGATTCTCAAGGCCTTAGAACCACCTTATGTCCTTAGAGACACCCCAAGGCCTTCAGACCACATTAATTCATGACCCAGACACACTACAAAAAAGGAGCAGCACGAGAAGAGGATTTAGAGCAGGTGCACTCACCAGAGCAGAGCTAAATGGATTGTCAGAATGGGAGGGCATGGCTATGCCATAGGTACATAAAGCCTTGTCTGACATTACTGCAAAGGTGGAGAGCTACTATCATGTTGCAGATGCTGTGGAGGGGCAGTTCCTTGTAGATAGTCTGGTTGAATTCCCTAAGACCTTCGGGTCTTGTAATCTCCTAAGCCTTCGAGCCATGTAATCTCTTAGCATAATGGCCTTGTATGTGTTCCCCCTCATCCCTTAAAAGGGGGGTTATAAAAAATCAATAAAAATAATGGCCTTCAGGACATTAAAGAGTTGTTATCAACCATCAAACTGCCCTTTTGGAGCTGAAGAAGCTCTTATATATGCACTTCTCTCAGTGTAACCTGTGAGAAATGCTCCCTAATGTGTTTCTCAAACTCCATCCATGAGAATTTCTCCTTTTCATGAGTCTGTGTCGTCATAATCCACCATTTTCCCCATAAACCCTTAAGAAGTCTCGCACATACGATCACCATCTAGTCCGATGGGGTCCTCACTAGACAAAAATATATAGTCACCACCTCAAGCCACTCTTAAGACGCCTAATGGTCGGGCTCCCCTCTGAACCGGGGGGTCTATGTCTCTGGATCTCATGGAGTTCACTCAGCATGTGACCCACAAATTTTGTTACTTCTGGTACCACGGGATGCTCCACTGGTGGTGGTATAGTATGTTCACCCCTATAGGAAATGCCTTGGAAACTAGTCCCTGTATCGAATCCTCTTCAATGAGGGGGTCATCCTTGTGATCACGCAGCTGAATCCTAGTAGGTATACATTGTTGAGGAATTCTACAAGGAATCATGATATACCAAGGTTAATGAGTATATCTGGATAGCTACACAAAGACATGGAAAAAAAACCCATTCCTATATGATGCATGTACGAATCATTTACTTCCCTGCATCTAGTGTGTCTGTGTACCAGGTCGAAAATCAGGTTATCATAGACCTGGTGTATGGATACATTGGCCACTAGCACCACAATTGGAGTCTCTAGACTGAATGTCAAGTTTGAAACAATTAACAATGATTCCCCATATCAAAATCATAGACCCTTGTCCCTAAGATAGAACCAACTTACTTTAACACCACTCTATCACGACTCGTCCCAGTGGGGAACACACGAGAACTACCCAAGAACACTTCCAATAGGCCAAGGGATGGTGACTATAACTGAGTAGGCATATTACTACCATGGGAGACATTTCCTATTTAACTGTACACACGCACACATCTCCAAACCCACAAATTCTGAAATTAACAAAATCAATAAGGAACAAAATGCATTCATATATATAAATGCAACCAACGAAGTACAACAAAGGTAAGGTAAGGAATGTGAACTGGGGTAAAATAAAAGCCCATCAACTACAAGAGATTCATCAAACTAAAAATTCCATCAAGTAAGCACAAAGATGTAATGGGTATGCAACTAATTGAATTAGGAACACCTCGGCCTATAGGGAACTCAAAAATCCTGGTCCAGCCCTGGTCTGGCCAAGACTCTGTCAAATGGCCACTCGTCTTCATTGGACACGACACGTATGAGCAATGCCCATGCATGGGTGAGTATAAAAATACTCAGTAAAGGACCATGAAAATCACCAAAGCAATACAAAATGGAATGATAAAATCTGCACTACATAGTATATGTCTACTCTACAAATATGTTTTGAATCCAAATCCAGATATAATCAAAACCCAGACCCGTAGTCTAGAGACAAGTCACAAGACCGCATACCCACACATGGTATTATGTTCAATGATTACACGAAGTACTCATCAGGGGGAGCACACTCTAGGAGTCTTATAGCTTTGATAACATCCTTATGAGATGTGCTGTTTGTTGGAAAAATTCAAGAGAGACTGATACTCTAATTCTGGGAGAACACAATTCTGAGTGTGGAATGTACTCAATACACATATGAGGATAACATCCAGGTCCATGGAGGATACCATGACTCATCTAGATTCAAATTTTATATAGTGTATTGGTGATCTTTGGGGATAGTAACATCTTTACCCGACTCTACATAGGGTCATGAATGTAAAGAGAATCTTGCTCTGGGACTCTTGAAGGGATACCTGACTCTATCCCGGGAAGTCCGGCTGAAGGGATCATACTTTTGTAGAAGGAAAGAATACCTATACATTAGGGGAAAGAGAGAAAGGGTCACTAACCCAAAAAAAAATTCAATGATAATGTGGAAAAGAAGAATAATCCATGTAATGAAAATTACACGGCGTATAGAAGGGACACACGATGTGTCCTATGACCCCATGTACTTCTCATTTACAATGACCCATGTCATATGTATAGTCGTATAGAATAAGGTATACATGGTTTATAAGAGCGTGACATGACATCTACCTCTATCTATGGTGGACTGCGTGTACGCTGGCCATGTGCCCGTACATGGATTTAAACCATTTTTACAACCCGTGTATCTGGTACATTGGGTAACCAATAATGTTGGGCTACTCTGGCCATGTGGGGGAGTACACGGTCGTATACACCACCATGTGTCCTTATATCCTCTGCACACATGCTGAGTCCCGTTTAAGGACCCACACACCATGCTCTTTGGATAACATGATGTGTCATCGCTTCTCACACCACGAAACAGTAGATTCCACTTAGCAAAACCTATATGCCATGTTCTTTAAGATACATGTCTTGTTTTCTAAAATTTTCAGAATCAAAAACATCTAGTGTCGCACCTCGGGTGGAGATCAGATCTTCAATAAGGCCATCCATTTTCCACTAAATTTAATGATTAAGGTCACCCCGATGACACAATGTCGTATTTGTTGTTTTTAGGCCTCCTATCGTCCCCAAAAACATTTATCAATCCACCAGCCCAAAGAATTATCGAGTAACAGTCTCTCTCGATCAGAGATGATTTTTCCTCCTCCTTTATCATCGCACCTCTATTGAGTTGTTGCAACGTCGGATCTCCAATTTTTTATCGTTAAGTTGCAAAATGGTTGCACAATGATCCATTATTCATCACCTCACTGAGAACACAAAGAACACTATGAAATGTGGAAGGAAAATCAGACATACCTAATTGAGGAATGAACCTCTGCTGTCATTTGTCATGATGTTTATCGGCTTCCATTAATATGTATTACAAGAAAATTAAAAAAATAATCCCACCATTATCACAATCATATTCCCGAATAAAACCCCAATTAAATATAAAATAACATCGTCCTACAAGAATGCATGATCCACTGATCACCTTTTTTGTGGTGTTATCTGCATTCTTCATTTAATACTATAATAGGGAAAAAAAGAATCACGAAAACACCCCCTAAATTGAGGAAGGATCGATCACTGACGAAGGGATTAGGATATCATCATTGTTGAGATAATTTAACTCGGTTTTCATATCGATTCACACTTTTGATTTTTCATCATTCGTTGTTGATATTTTTCTCCATTATTCCAAGAATTCAACAGTGTTTCTCTTAATCATCTGCCAACGACCAACATTCAGTTACACATTAAAAGGTGGGAATGTGTTTTTGTATTCCGTTATGATGCATCATTAATGAGTCGGCGTTGCTATTTCGAAGTCATTATGGAATGAAATTAAATATCAGAATAACTTCCTTGTTGTTACGCTGAAACGGGTGTTTCCAGATAAAATAACATAATCTTTTTAAATTAATTTTTTT
Organism: Viscum album; assembly: GCA_963277665.1. Lineage (NCBI taxonomy): Eukaryota > Viridiplantae > Streptophyta > Magnoliopsida > Santalales > Viscaceae > Viscum > Viscum album. Next base: position 1,657,290,314 of record OY728148.1, on the reverse strand, counting down.
TAATTTATTTATTTTTACTTAAAACGTCCAAAAATTATCGTTTTCCCTCGACTTGAACTGGTCGTTGTTAGGCCTTTTCAAAAGAAATGTTGTCATTCTAGATGCAACGGTTCCCTCATATTTGTGATCCGGGCATCCGTTTGAAAAGTACCACAAACACACACAAACACCAACTAACATGGCTTAAAAAAAGTTCACACCACCATTCCAGGGTCATTGGGCCTCGAAATGATGTGTCGTCTCCGTGAAAGGTCTTATAATATTTCCATATATTATTAAAAAATAATACATTGAAAATCTGAGAATTTAATTTAACATGCCATTAAAATTATATATGAAGTTATACTCACCTCATATGGTAGCACAAATAAAATCATCTGATTCAAATACCGTACATAACATTGATCATATTATTCATCTTAATTAGTCATTTGGATATAATTACCATCTCAGTATATGAGAAAAAGAAATGGAAAAAGGTATGGGGCCATGGTCATCCATTACCTATTTTAATTGCTTTATTTTACCTGTTATTGAATTTATTTATCATCCCAAAATCCAGGGGTAAAATTACGTATCTTATAAGGTGATTCAAATCATAGGACACCCATTTTGGTTTTATCTATATCAGAAAAACACCTAAATGGGTAGTTAAATAAAAGGTCCTTAACTCTTAATGATAATTAAATGTGTCTTGTGGGTTATATAGTTAATGCCTACTAATTTTATATAATATTAAATTTAGTTTATTAAGTGTCTCTTGGAAAATACATTAAGCATCACAATGATATATATACATTAATAATATGAAATAGATGGGAAATCACTAGACTACCTACCCCAAATTGGAAATAAACTCTTCAACTAATATTGGCCTCCAATCTGGGATATAATGGATGAAATTAAGGAAATAGATAAATGAACTAAATGTATGGAATATGTTCTGACACTAAAATAATACTTTTTAGATGTATAAAAATAATTAATACACAATATATATATATATATATATATATCTGGTGTCTATCCATCGAGACCAATGGTGGCTAGATCCGAGATCAGAACGAAGTGATATCAGAATGCCTTACCTTAGGTGGAAGGAGATCTATCCAAAATTGAGGGATTCTCTATGATAGAAAATAGAGGTGAGAAGAATTTTTGGATTACATGTTTCTTAATGGAAAAATTTCATTTTACCAAACATTAAAGGGTCAGATAAGTTTCCTACAAGGTTGGATAATCTGTGCACCGACATTGCGCCAATAATTGTCCCAAGACACCCCATGCATGGGTTTTCTACATTGTTTCACAAACCATGCATAGCCCAAGAAAAAAACTTTTTAATAAGTATATAATTATGCAATAAGAATGAATCATAGGATACCAAGTTAGGGAAATCCTTGGGGTCCTCTATTGTTCATTGAATCACACAATGTGGTTTAACAAAACTATACAGCCCCTACAACATTGTTTATAATAACCATACAATGTAGCTGTTTTCTACAAATTTCAATGATTCAGTCTATAAATAATCCTCAAATTCACTCGTAACTTCTGTAAACTCATTATTCATTCCCATAATGATTAAATTTAACAATATAATAATAATTATATTGATTCATACATAAAATTAGTTCTAAATTCGTTCAGAAATAATATTCATTTCTTTAGATCATAACATTATGTTTGTTTCCATGATCTCTAATTACTTCATGAATTATTGGAGGATATAATTGTTGGAGTTTTATTGACATAATATCATGAAATTTGTTTGGATAACCCATATAAATTTTCCATATAGTTATAACTATATAGAGATTGGTTTAATAGAAATGATTTATATTTTTTTTTCCAAAACCATAAAATTGAAATGATTTCATATGTGATTCGAAATGGTATAACGATTAAGAAAAACCTCAAATTTTAATTATAACGAATTTTTTTATATATTTTTGAAATAATTATTCATTTATAATATTTATTTGATAAATATAAAATAGTGAATATTTATTCCTGTAAAAGTTTCATAAATTCAAGTATTTACTGAAAGGGAATGAATTTTATGAAAACATGTGATTTGGTTTTGAAATAAAATGGAATGTTTAAAATGAATTTGGGAAATTTAATTGAGAATGATGAATTGTTTTGAAATGAATTATTTTCACCAAAGTGATTGATTTATTGATTGATAAAATAAAATTTGATCCTCGGTAGTTAGGGGGTAATTAGGACTCGATCTGTTGGATTTGACACAGTATAAATGAATTTGTGATGAAAGAAGCGACATAAACTTATATATGAATGATTTCATAAATGAGGATTTTATTCCTAACATCATAATCTGTTGAATGTTTTCACACATTGAAATGATAACTATTATTGATTAGTGTTGTGATCCTATTACTAAAAACTAAAATAATACATGGATTATTTTATGTTGTTATGATAGGTTTTGTTTTTATGATTAAATTACATTGATTATTTACTTTTTTATTACTCCAAAATAATTTAAATAAATTAACTAAATGAAAAATTAATGTCAACTGATTTTTATATAAGTATAATCTCATTTCATTAAATTTTATTTTCTCAAATAAGAAAATATATTTCTTTTCATTTTATTATATAAATTGAAATAATATTTAGTTTAATTGTTAGGTAATAGAATTTGTAATTATTGGTGAGACCCTAATAAGCTATTTATCTAATTCAGTGAATTTTCTTTTGGGTTTTTGTCGATTGTCTTATGTCAAGTCCATGTAAAAGACAGAACCTCTTAGAGGTGGTAGATATTCTGGATACTTGGGACCAAGAGTGATAGAGGTGACCATTGGAAATATGATCAACTTGTTACTTTGTATATGATTGAGCTACTATTTTTTTAATCAGTATATCATTTGATGACGTACCATTTTTTTGGTTTTAATAGTTTGATTTGTAACATTCTTCTTGTGAAATATTCAGAATATCGACATGTTTCATTTTTATTTGGTATTTTTTGTAAATTTCATTCCCTTGTGATTCTTATATGATGAATAGTGATATTCACCAATCCGTGTAGAACATGAATATAACTTATTCTAAAAAAATATGAGATCTACTATCAAAATACTAGGGTATAAGAGAAATTACATGAAAAAATGGTATAAATTATTCCAGATGGAAAACATTTCGAGATGTTAGAATCAATTTTTGTATATTCATGTAAATAATAGGTAGAATTTTTGGAACATAGGTGGTATTTATGAGTGAGTTCTTATCCATGTATCATTTTAATGGTCCTTAAGTCACCATGGGATTTTGGTGTAATTCATCTTAATAAATACATTGATCTGAAACTAGTTTTTCTCTTCCAATGATTCTATTTTGTTGAATGCTTGGGTATGAATTATTCATTATGGAATTCATTTACATTAACACCATGTTTACGTTGATGATATCTATATTCGTGTGGATGGTTTAAAGTTTTTGATTGAAATTTTTTAAGATCATGACTATTATAAGATGTAATAATTTGACATTGGTGGATGTTCTCCGTGAACTAAAGTGGATGATTATGCTAGTTTACTAGAATCATATTTAGATAGTGATGAGTGATTACAAAGATCTAGGACATGTTTTAGCCACGATTATTTTCTAGGATTTGATATTGTAACATCAAATGAATGATTCTAAGAATCATTATAAAGAGTATCTCATCTATAATACACAATAATTCCAACTCTCTAATGATCCTATAGAGTATATGTATTTATTGATTATACATGGATTTATTTTGAGTTTTTGAAACACCTAAAAATATTAATTTTCAATGTTCTATATTGGAGATTGTGGGACATAACATGAAAGGGTTTGATTTGATGTTGACGTGGAAGTAGAATGAGGTATCATATTGGAAAGACATTAATTTTATTTTTAGTAATCATTTTTAAAAATAATTATTGATAATTTTAAATCCAAAGAGATTATTTGCCTATAGTATAGTGAATGGGTATTGACACAATATGAAAACTATTTTGGTGATAGTTTTCATTTTTTACTAAGGTGGTGAAAATATTATAAGAATAATTATTTAGGGGCTGAGTTGGGTCTTAAGGATGATATTAGGTCCCAATGATTCTTTTTAAATCTACTGTCTTATGCTATCATACTAGATAGAGTGTTTGTGGTAATCTTTTACCTAGATAGTATGTGAGGGTTGTTGATAATATCATTCTCTCAAATAGAATTTTTCATGCATTTTATTTAAGAAAGTAAAAAATTAAGATAAGTATTATGATGTTTATATACAAGAGGGATCATTCATTCATAGTATAGTACTTGGAAGATCCCCATTTACTTGATTCAAGTGTAAAAAGGTTGGGTATTCGATATGTGTTCTCATTGAGGTTTGTAAAATCTAGAGTACAAGCTATCACTCAAGCCTCCTGTAGAAATTATTCCACATCTTTTATTCTACTCAATGATTGCTGGGATAATAATAATTTAAAATATATATGGTTAAGTCAAATAAATTTAGAATTAAGGTGTTCTAGCCACATGTATATAGAAAAAAGATTCTTACTGTAGTGGAAGATTCTATAGAGGAAGATGATGTAGGTCCAACGAAAGTGATATGTAACATCAGTATAGCTTTATCAATAGTGAATGATTTATTTAATATTGGTGTATATGATTAATTTTTATCTTTTTATATTTAGATCATATTAAACCCACATATATAAATTTAGTCATTTGTTATGAGTTTTACTATGATACTAAGAAATAAAATTGATAAGATTCTATGTTTTCCCTCATTTTTTACTCCCTACCAATGATATATAATTCAGGTCATTTTATGGTTCTCTACATGAAACCTATTGAAATATTTTTTTGAAGGATTGGATGCATACTCATATGGCCTTAATTGACTATTAACATTAGTGGGTAACAATTAATACACCAGATGGGGGGTTCTATGTTTTCCAAGTTGAATGGGACCCAATTAAATGTAGATTCAAACCACTACAAAATTATTTATTTAGGGTTAAATCTATTTTATCTTTTTATTTCGAACAATAATATTTGATAAATGATATCCCTAATGTTTTTTTGAGTTCTATAATGTTTTCCATCTGAATATTTCCACCTATTACAGTGGTGGAGTAACCTAATGATTTTTTTTCATAGTAATCAACTAATGTTTGTTCGTTATTACATTATAAACCTTAATAAATTGAAATGTGTGATGACTTAGTAGGATAAAATTTTAGAGAAATGATTTAGTAGACATATCATGTCACCATGGGATGCACCCATTATATTAATGGGAAAACATAATCGAATAATTCCCTTATTTATTAATTAAAAAAATATAATCTATGTTTCTATAATTAAAAACATCCCTTTTCCATGGATTTATGTTTCTTTTGAGTTATTTAATGCATAAAAATGGTAAAAAAAAATTACCTTATGTTTATTTAGGACTGATGGTTCAAGGTGAATGGGAATCATATAACGTGTAATCCCCATCATTTCTATTTGTCCTAATATATCATCAATACTTGATTTACAATATGATAAACACCGTGAACCATAAAATTGAATAAAATAATATAGATAATTGATAAAATGAAGGCACCAACCCACAATATCGTCACATATTATATATAATTAATTTAAGAAAATGAATAATTACACTATGTTTTGTTATTTCTTCATGGAATTGCATGAAAATGGATAAACATCATATAATAATTTAATTGAATGAATAAAGATTAGATTTACACTAGTAGTGGTCCACATGTGTTCCACAAATCTATAAATGTCATCATTGGAATTTCCAGGTGGTAGAACAATAACTATTTTCTCTTTCATTATTCTATAATATATAAATAAATATTATATATAATAAATAAAATATAAATATTTATTAAATATTCATCTTTAATTATATTCTCTCGAATAACAGGTGACATAATATATGTGATCAATAAAACCTAAATAATTACTAAACCCCATATGTGGGTACTATTAATAAAATTTGATAAATAATGAATAATAATATATTTTGCAACTGAGATTATGGATACACATAGTGTGTGACCCTCTTGGAATATTTTTTTGTGGAATTAGCAAATATATCCTAATGTCCATGGTTAGCATCTAGAAACGTAGAAAGACAACCATAGAGTAACAAATTATTACTACAATGACATAATAACTCATATTAAGGCTTAGAATGTTATATAAAACATTGGTCATTCTATATCAAATTAAGAAGGTATCATGTTCATCCAATAAATCTATGTGATCAATGTATCTTTATTTAATTTTTTTTTATTCAATCATTCCTATATAACACCATGAACATTGATGTAATAAGACTATTTCATTTACATCAATGAGGGTAAGATATAAACATCTATTATATAAAATAAGGGAGAAATATTTTTTTCATTATTTATTAATTAAATATTACTCATAATGCACCCTATCTATCATACCTCACTCTGAACATATGTTATCACAGTTCTTATAAATAAATTAAATAAATTACCTATAACACTCATAGATAATAATCATAAATTATGTTGATCAATACATAGATCTATAGATAGAAACATCCAATGAAACATATAAAAATTAACTTCCTAATAGAGGCTATCATTCTCATAATACAGAATACATGATATTACAAATGTAATAAACCATTAGAATGTTCCTCTAAATCCTTTGAGAATCCACCTTTGATAGCCTGAATCATTTCATTCCTCTAAATTATTTCATCTTGCTATAGAATATATATTCAAGAATACTATGGTGGCACTTCTGGGATCACTTCAGTGTGGGGTTTTGTTATGACCTTTTAGTGATACAACATCCCTTAGGAGATTATCACATACTATGTACCAAATAAAAATATTCATGATGTGATAAATATATTTATTAATATTAAAATAAATTATTAAATGTTTTCATAATGTACACAAAAGGATGTTCAAGGGATCTAACTTGAAAAAATCCTACTTTCACTAGATATGTCCACTTATAACCTTTAGTCCACTAGCCATCATATCATACTGATCCATCTTCTGAGATAGTCCATTTTTCAATAATTCTACCTTGTTTTCTTCTATTTAATCTTTTATTACTAAAAATTCACCACTCTATAAAAAACCCCTCAAGGGGTGATACTTATAGAGTTTCTACTTTATATTTGGGGGGATGTTGGATCCTTACCAAGAGCCACCGTTATAGTTATATCATAATATAATTTGATAGGTTAATTAATGTACAATACAATTTACCTCGAAAAGGTATCAAATCCAAATTTCCTCCTCGGAAGTAGTAGAAGCCTCTATATTGTATGACTCTTCTTGTAGGATCAACAAAAACTAGATTCATTCAACTCATCTAGATAACAACTCATCCGTTGAGACAAAAAATATTTACAGACTATAAATTTAGATTACAATTATTTTTTGTAAAATTAAAATGAGTATAACCCCTGACGGATAGCTCCTTGCCTCCTCCACACACCAAAAACATATCCTTAGTTATACTCCAATAGTTAATGATATCCTCGATAATAGTGAAATGTTTGTCTCTATTATCTACATGAGATCATCCAACAATGATAAATTCATAGAGAACATAAAATCTACTAAATAACATGGAATCCATATTGATAATATTATTGAACCAAATGGGATATTACTAATTATTGCTTTATCCAATGGTTTCCGAGAACACACATTCATTGAAATATGTTTACCATGTGAAACGGTAATAAATACCCTATTTTATTTTTCCATACTAAATATAATTATTATATTTTCAATGTAAATTACATTACACAATCCACGAATCCTCTTAGATCAATCACAAATAATCATGTTCCCTATAATACTACTGGTTTAACATATTTACATAATCGAAGAACAATTTCTCAATTATTAATTAAGATAATATAGTACTAAGATGTTGTTTCCAATTATTAATATGACATCAACATATAATAATCAGATAATGACTAAATTCACACTAAAAAATTACTAAACACATGGGTCATATCCATTCATAATGAAAACAAATTCTTTTATAAATTTGTCTAATCGAATGTTCGATTACCTAGAATTTTGTATCAATCTATAAATGGACCTCTTAAACAGAAAAATAATTTTCTCATCTGCTAGAGTCACAAACCATTCTGGTTGTGTCATATATTAATCTTCTTGAAGGATCCCATTGAGTAGAAAAATTTGGATATCCAATTGTTAAATTTTATATTAATGGTCAGTAGTTATAGGAAGTAGAATTATGATGTATTTAAACATTGAAAATATTGAAAAAGAACAATCATAGTAAATTCCATTAATATTTCTAAACACTTTATCCTTTATCTATTATTTATTGGTAATCACATTAGCTTGAATGTCCAATTTTCACTCAAATACCCATCTTAACTGTAATGACCCAACCCCAGTTACCCAGAGTTGGAGCATTATTACATAACATTGGCATGATCACAAGAAAGATCAAGTCTCTGAAGACCGATTAGTTTAGTAGCCTTGGAAACACTAGATACAATCTTAATGTTTTACATTTCATAAAAAACATCTTGTCTTCATATCCCCTCATAATATCCCTGCAGGTCATTCATAAATTAATTCTTCATAATCCTGGGAAAAATAAATCATTAAAAGGGGTGAGCTCAGATGCACAGTAAGGATAACATTATAGCAGAATCATTCATAGATAAGCATAAACACTTAAGGAAATTTATAATTAAAACAAAAGCCTTTTAAACTTGAACTTCATCATAATATGGCAAAGATAAAATTAAATAAATCCATTTACTTATTCACATGGATATTCTGCTACTCAAACAATCACATGCAATATCAATAACCACTTTCATAATGATGGAATGCATAATTCCAGACTATCATAACCACATAGCTAAGGCCTCGTGCCAAGACTACAAATAAGATTTTTCCAAGGCCTTGTGCCAAGACACTTGTTTGTCTAATGAGACCTACCGATGCATCAAGGAGCTATAGCGGGCTCCACCCGTCACTTATTAAGTCCAATGAATTCCTCATATGAACATGTTTAAACATAATATAAACATTCGTATTAAAACTAGCATACGAAATGTCAATACATTAACCACATACCATGAATGGTATAAAAATAGCACATCCACAGTCAAACATAACTCATTCGATAAAATATGGAATATTTTATTGTATCACATTAACCTAAATCATGAATAATGAAGGATATTGACATAGATGAAAATAATCATTAAAACTATTTGAGAGAAATATCCCCCTTTTTCCTGAAATCATTTAAAAGTCACACTATTTGTCAAGAAGCCATTTAAAAATAGATTTTTGATTCCAAGTGTCCCATAACACTTTGAAACTTTTTAAAAGGATTTTTAATTTTAAAACATTAATGTCCATATAAATAATTCCTTAAAACAATTTTTAAAACATGGACATTAATGAGCAAGATTTAGAAGAATAATTCTTTAAAACATTTAAAAATGGTATTTTAGTTAGAGATTCTAACCAAAAGAGAGACACTTGAATACAAATAATTGAGGTAATCAAAACATTTTAATATCATGAGAATAAAGGAATTCATGATATACTATGTCAAAGTACATTATATACACCACATAAAAGTGATTTGGTGTATAACAACAAATAAGTCTCAATGGAATGTAAATTGAGATGAAATCTATCATAAAGGCCGTATCATTAGATTAAGGATAAATCAACGACATAGTTATGTGTGAAAAATATACAAACACTAAATATGATTGTATATTTATTGTAAAAAAATCAACGGAAATTCACACATAGTCTTGTAAAAAAACACCAATGAATTTGATGTTTAACTCAACAAATGGAGAATGAGTTAAAATTGCACTTACCAAATTCATATCGATGACTTAGGAAATTATCAATGGATTGATTATTTTTATCAATAGTATATCCATAGGAATGGGAGTGGAAATTATTAAATAATCAAATGAATAGTGATTCCACACACAATCTTGGAGTAATATAATCAATGAAATATGCGTAATGCCAAATGAGTGGAAATTGAAAATTAAAATTCCCTTATCGATTTGGTAACTTATGAAACATACACCCATGAAAGAATGATCATACCATGATGATTTAAATATCCATAAATTAAAGTATATTACACAATGAATACAATCATGGGCAGTACACATACACCACATGCAATAAATAAGTGGTGAACAATGGAATTCCCACGGAATTAAAAGTGAGATAAGAAACCCCTTAATTTGTACATTTTCCTTGGTCAATGGTAGGTTAACCTCCTGTATAATGGTGAAATAATGGTTATTAAATTATTCAATAATCATATAAATTAATATGATATCATATATGATCTTTTAGCATTTATTTGTTAATAATATCTTAGAATTATCGTCATTTCGGGTGATAACTGTTTCATTTTACTTTATATTCATTATTTTGTGAGCCATATTTTTTATTAATGGGATGTATATTATTCATATACAGAATTATATCAAGTCCTTAAATATTATTTTTAATCAGAAAATGTGAATTATAATTGAATGGATACGATGGAGAATGAATCTCATCGCGTTCGTGGAGACAGTAGTCTGTACGTACGCACAAGCGATAATATCATTCTTTTGATATTAAAATAATATATAATTGGATGGTATATAATACATACAGAATCATTATCTTGTTATATTTATTATTTACATGAGCTACGCATCATTATTATACCCATCCAAATAATAATTTATTGAATAACAATTACACCACGACGTGGTGATGGTACGCCGTACTTACGCACGTATGGTGACATGTTATTCAAAGGGTGGATAGAATACTGAATATGGTTGTACCATATTTATAATAACATCACAGTATATATATGATACTGGAGTTATTATTTTAGAATGGTAATAACAAAGAAAGAATAATTGGAAGAAGAAAGGAACTTGAAAAGGGGTGGTGAAAACATTACCTCTTTTTCGGGTTCTTCCTTTTGATTTGATCAAAAGGAATCCATAGTATGGATTTATACACAAAGTAAGGACTCTAGGTTGTAGTGAGGGAAGTTTAGAGAGTATTTCGTCAGGTTTTGGCCGAACCAAAAGGTTTTGATGGTGTGAAGATATGAGAAGGAGGAGTGCCCTTTTATAAGAGGGGTGAGGGGCACCTTTGGAAATGCAAGAAATATTAATTTATAATAAATTCATATTCGGTTTCTTAATAGCTCCAAAGTTGATTATTTAAATTTTATGGTGGGGATGAGTTGAAGAAACTTATCCAGTAGAATTTAGATAGGTTTGAGTCATTATATTAACCTTATCTTTAAGTATTAACTCTTAGTTAATTAGTTTCACTTTTACAATGTCTATTTGTATTTTTATATTATATCATTAATAAACATACCATATACATCCAAGAGACCCCCAAGTGGTAAATTAATGGTACAACAATCATAATATAAGTCTCTTGGACGATCCTTAGATTTTTAGGAATTTAATATCAATTAGTAATATAATATTTGTTTTAAATATTTGTTTATGTCAATTTTGACACTAATCAATAGTTGATTTTTGTGAAACTCATAATAGAATGATTACTTCGAAAAATGTTAATTAAAGAAATAATAATATGTAATAGAAACCTATAAAATTAGAGTAATTAAATAAAAGTCTCAAATTATATTTATTTCGGTATTTATAATATCAATTATTCTAATTTTTCACTATTATGGTAATTACAACATCACCATTATGTCATAAATAAATTAACTTATTTAATGTCTAAAAATTATAAATAAATTATCATTATGTAGTAAATATTTGTATATTTATAATGAATATTTATAGTCTAATATCCAACATATATAACCCTATGTAACAATTGTTTTTCTAAAAGATATATGCTTGTGTTATTTTTATATTCATTTTAACTTAATTAAAATAATGTGTCCCTATCACTTACAAGTGGATCCATGGGGTCCCAAAATTGACCCAAAGATGCCCATGGTCGACCCTGTATCAACAAATAGGGTTAAGACACGTTTTAGGGTAATTTAGTATTATTATAATATTATTTTGTTAACCCTTGTTTACCGGATTTACCCTTTAACAATGGTAAATAAAATATTTACCGAAATAATTATCCAAAAAGTCTAAAAATAAAAGTAACCTATTTACACAATTTGAACATCCTGATTCTAAATATTGAATCCATTTTCCAAATTCAAAACACAGAAGTGGAAGAAATTAATTTAAAATTAATTCTCGTTGTTAAAATAAAATGCGTGTTTTTAAGAGATAATAACTATCAAAAGATTGACACTTGTTTATGTCTGGTTTAAATGTGAAATTATGTTCAACGACCCACAATGTATTACATGGAAAAAATATTTTTTATATATAATTTAAAACCACTCAAATTCATAATTTATCACTATTAATTATTTTGATTAAAAAAGTTGTTTTTAATTAAAATTTAGTAATTTTTTTACTATTCATCAAAATATAAAAGTTATCCAAAAAGTACCAAATTTTCACCCTATGATTATTTCTTTATTCTGAATCCAAAAATTAAGTCTTTTTTATCAAATTAAAAACATAAAAGTTGCATTTATTAATTTAAAATTGATTCCTGCTATCGAAACCAAAGGGCATATTTTTAAGAAATAATATCTATAAAAAGTTTGACACCTGTTTATGTCCAATTTCAAAGTGAAATTACTTAAAATCACCATAATTGGATTAAATATTAAAAATATAATCTATTTATACTTCCAAACCATTAAAATTTATAATTTAACATTATAAATTATTTTGATTAAAAAATGTAGTTTTCAGATAAAATTTAATAATTTTTCACTATTCAGCAGAATATGAATGTTATCTGAAAGACACCAAAAAATTATTGATACTAAATTCTTATGTACCGATTATAAAGAAGAATTTATTTTTGTCAAGTTGAATATATAAAAGTTTCAAATATTGGTTTTAAAAAGGTTGCGCCATTAAAAGGCGGTAAAATTTCATTTTTTGAAAAATACTTCTTTTATCTGAGAAAATGAATTTGTTCATAAATCATGTCTTAGAAACTAATAATATGGATGAAAATTATAAGGACAATATAATATTTAAAATTTAGTTAATACTATTCATAACCTGTTTTGAACGGCTAGTTTGGTAAGTCCTGGTGTACTTGAATTCCGTGTTGCGTACAACACACGCTATTGTATTATTCAAATAGAAGTGTACTGTGGAAGATTGGGGTGTTACATTCACCCCTCCTTCAATAAATTGTGTCCTCGAAATTTTGAAAATTGGGCTTGAGAATATAATGGAAAGTACCACATCAGAAAAAGAGTCAATTAAACTATTACTTTAAAAGAAAGAAAGAGAGGTATAAAGGTCACCCAAGATAACCCATACTAGGATTCCAAGTAGGAAATCATGGATATGGATGATAAAATAAGTGTCAAGTTCTGATGGAGAGGGATAGAAATAATGATCATTTGAAATTTAAGAATAATAAAACCACAAACTTGTGTTGGGACAAACAATCATTAATCTCCTTGTAGGAAAAGTAAACGGACAACATTTTTTTGTTTTAAGTTACATTACAAAAGGATGATGAATTCATTTATGATATTGACTTATAATATAAAGATATATACTTACTTTTTAAGTAGAGTTTCATTCTTTAATAAATTTCCACCACAAATCAATTGTTTTTAAACGATGAGTATTCAAGAAGACTTGGTCACACTGGAAGAGCTAGAATAAACTTCTATAGAATCACATGATCCATGCAGGATAAAATATATATTTACATTGTCTTTAGAGATTAATCAAAACCAAAATGGTTAGTACAAGATATATTGATCCCCCAAAAGGATATTCCCTGAGAGAAATAAAAACTAATCTTAATTTCTAAAACTAAACCAACAATACCCCAAAGTTAAATATATACCATTCAATAATCAATTGTCCTTAAAATCCTTCAATATAATCCAAAATAATATTGAAACCCAAAACATAGAAGAATTTGATTATGTAGTCTCCCATGTTAAATTGTATCTCCAAATGAAATCAAATACTCTTAAAGTCACACACTTAAAAGTAATTAACCTCATCACATATTCTCTATTATAGGTTAATCATTTCCCTAAATAACCCAAATAACTATAAATCCAAAATAAAAATGTAGATAAAAATCTTCCATTACTCCACAAATGAAACCCCATAGTATTCTATTTTCCTTGTGCATATAGTGTTCCCAAAAAAGCGAACATCTTCCAAAATAATTATCACTTAATCAACAAATAATTTTCCTATACCAAGGGTATTCATTTGATAAGACATAAGAACCCAAATCAACTTGTTATTGATCAATAAAATAGTTTAACTAAAAAAAATTAGTCACACTATCCAGGGACTTCACGTAGTCCAGTGGTAGGCGATAAATCCCAATCGCACTTTGGTTGTGGGTTTGATTCCCACAGCTTTGTCCGACGCGATGGGTTGTCACACGGTCTGCGTGTTGTCCTTTTCAAAAAATATGTTTTATAACATTACCAAAATGAGATAAATTCCTCAAAATAACCATAACATAATTTAACCACAAATCTTATCTCATACCTTGCATTTTCATCCCAAATTATAATAACATATAATTCTCTCAAACCCCAATGATCATATAAAACCAAATGGCTATTTATACCTATATCCACAAGGGAAGAGATAATTCTTCCTCAAATATCATTCTCACATGGAAAACTGTAGGGTTAGAAATACAAGAGAAAATTATTCCAAAGTAAACCCATCAACAAGGACCACTAATACTTTTTAAACATTTATCCAACCATTTATTTCCACATAGCTTCTTCATTGACCAAGAAAATATCCTATAGAATAGGACATTAACTCAGGTAATGGCCAGGTCCCCTACATTTATGGAAAATGACTATAAATGGACTCTTGGGACCATTTTTATCTTCTTCCATAGTACTATTCATTTTTCTTCGGCAGTTCTTCGATTTATTTATTTCCTTCCCTCATGTAATTCATTTCTTTGTCCCATTGAGACACTTTCCTGGGTGTCTCCTTCCACATTTCCTGCATGATGGAAATTGATGATTTCTTTCTCCATGGTCTCCATTACTGGAGCTCTTATCATTCATCACCTTTCTCTTCTTTGTTGAGTCTGGTAATTGGTTAATATAAATATTGTTGATCATATTTTTGGAAAATTGATTTGGCATAAAGATGATATCTTTTACTCCCATCAACATTCCATTCTGTTGCTCATTTCCGCCACCGTTCCAAACTTTTACACCATTCTCAAAGTCACCATGACTTCCTTGGAATCCAACCATTGACTAAAAACAGAAAGAATTGTGTGATTAATAGTAGTCATACAGTCATTTAGAGATTAACATGTCACCATATTATCAATTTGAAACACTTTAGGATTAACCAAGGTCATAAACTCTCATCATATATATATAATACTTTAAATAGGTTTGTAAAGGAAATGTAAATTATCCAAAGCATATCCCCCGGGAGTGTCATAACCAAGAGTGCAGCAAATCACGTTGTCGTGCACCAGTTCTCGTTCGAGTCTAGCTCAAATCTGTATTTTCGGGTTTTACCCCTAGGTACATCTGTGCCAGAGCCGCCTTTACCTGCTCGTATCCATACATGGATGTATTGCTCCGAAAACTCACAAAATCTCTACAATTCCAAAATTATAAGAAGTTATTCGATACTAATCCTCAAATTTCATATTAGGTATACGTGCTCTAATCAGATTATATCTAAATCTAGCTTACAATGTTTGTACTAAACATCCTCTGATACCAATTGTAATGCCCGAACCCCAATTACCCAGAGTCGGTGCATTATTACATAACATTGTCATGATCACAAGGAAGATCATGTCACGAATGACCGATTAGTTTAGTAGCCTTGGAAACACTAGATACAATCATAAAGATTTATATTTCATAAAAAAACATCTTGTCTTCATATCCCCTCATACTATCCCTACAGGTCATTCATAAATTACTTCTTCATAATCCTGGGAAAAATAAAACATTGAAAGGGGTGACCTCAGATGCTCGATAAGGATAACATTATAGAAGATGCTTTCATAGATAAGCATAAACACTTAAGGCAATTTATAATTAAAACAGAAGCCTTTTAAACTTGAACTTTGGAATAATATGGAAAAGATAAAATGAAATAATTCCATTTACTTATTCACATGGATATTCTACTACTCGAACAATCACATGCAATATCAATAACCAGTTTCATAATGATGAATGCATAATGTCAGATTATCATAACCACATAGCCAAGGCCTCGTGCCAAGACTACAAATAAGATTTTGCGAAGGCCTTGTTCCAAGACACTAGTTTGTCTCATGAGACCTACCGATCCATCGAGGATCCATAGCGGGCTATACCCGTCACTTATTAAGTCCAATGCATTCCTCATATGAACAGGTTTAAACATAATATAAACATTCGTATTAAAACTAGCATATGAAATGTCAATACTTTAACCACAAACCATGAATGGTATAAAAATAGCACATCCACAGTCTAACATAACTCATTCGATAAAATATGGAAGATTGTACTGTATCACATTAAACTCAATCTAGAATAATGAAGGATATTGAAATATATGAAAATGATCATCAAAACTATTTGAGAGAAATATCCCCCTTTTTCTTGAAATCATTTATAAGTCACACTATTTGTCAAGAAGCCATTTAAAAATAGATTTTTGAATCAAAGTGTCCCATACCACTTTGAAATTTTTTAAAAGGAGTTTTAATTTTAAAACTTTAATGTTCATATAAATAAATTCTTAAAACCATTTTTAAAACATGGACATTAATGAGAAAGATTTAGAAGAATAAGCCTTTAAAACATTTAAATATGGTATTTTAGTAAGAGTTTCTAACCAAAAGAGAGACACTTGTATACAAATAATTGAGGTAATAAAAATATTGTAATATCATGAGAATAAATGAATTCATGATATACTATGTCAAAGTACATTATATACACAACATAAAAGTTATTTGGTGTATAACAACAAAGAAGCCTCAATGGAATGTAAATTGAGATGAAATCTCTCATAAAGGCCATATCCTTAGATTAAGGATAAATCAACGACATAGTTATTTGTGACAAATATACATACACTAAATATGATTGAATATTTAGTGTAAAACAATCAAAGGACATTCACCCATAATCCTGTAAAAACAACACCAATGAATTGGATGTTTAACTCAACAAATGGAGAATGAGTTAAAGTTACTCTTATCAAATTCATATCGATGACTTGAGAAATTATCAATGGAGTTATTATGTGTATCAATAGTATATCCACAAGAATGGGAGTGGAAATTATTACATAATCAAATTAATAGTGATACCACCCATAATCTTGGAGTAATATAATCAATGAAATATGAATAAAGCCAAACGAGTGGAAATTGAAATTTCAAATTCCCTTATCGATTTGGTAACTTATGAAACATACACCCATGAAAGAAGGATCATACCATGATGATTTAAATATCCATAAATTAAAGTATATTACACAATGAATACAATCATGGGCAGTACACATACACCACATGCAATAAATAAGTGGTGAATAATGGAATTCTCACGGAATTAAAAGTGAGATAAGAAACCCCTTACATTGTACATTTTCCTTGGTCGATGGTAGGTTAACCTCTTGTATAATTGTGAAATAATGGTTATTAAATTATTCAATAATAATATACATTAATATGATAGCATATATGGTCTTTTAACATGGATTTGTTAATAATATCATATAATTATCGTCATTTCCGGTGTTAACGGGTTCATTTTACTTTATATTAATTATTATATGAGCCACATTTGTTATTAATGGGATGTATATTATTCATATCCAGAATGATATAAACTCCTTAAATATTATTTTTATTCATAAAATGAGATTTATACTTTAATGGATATGATAGAGAATGAATCTCATCGCGTTCGTCGAGACGGTAGTCCGTACGTACGCACGATCGATAATATCATTCTTTTGATATTAAAATAATATATAATTGGATGGTATATCATATATAATGAATCATTATCATGTTATATTCATTATTTAAATGAGTTACAGATCATTATTATACCCATCCAAATAATAATTAATTGAATAACAATTACACCACGACGTGGAGACGGTAAGTCGTACGTACGCATGTATGGTCACATGTTATTCAAAGGGTGGATATAATACTAAATATGGTTGTATGATATTTATAATAACATAACAGTATATATATTATACTGGTGTTATTATTTTAGAATGGTGATAACAAAGAATGAAGATGTGGAAGAGGAAAGGAACTTGAAAAGGGGTGGTGAAAACATTACATCTTCTTCGGGTTCTTCCTTTTGATTTGATCAAAAGGTTTCCATAGGATGGCTTTAAGATCAAACTAAGGAATCTATGCTTTAGTGAGGGAAGTTTAGAGAGTATTTTTTCCGGGTTTGGCCGATCAAAAAGGTTTTGATGGTGTGAATAAATGAGAAGGAGGAGTTCCCTTTTATAAGAGGGGTGAGGGGGACCTTTGGAAAAGATAGAAATATAAATTTACAATAAATTCTTATTCTGTTTCTAATAGCTCCAAAGATCATTATTTAATGGTTAAGGTGGGTATGGTTTGAAGAACACTAAACCAATACAATTTAAAAAGGTTTGGGTCATTATATTAACCTTATCCTTAAGTACAAACTCATAGTTAATTTGTTTCACTTTTACAATGTCTATTTGTATTTTTATATTATATGGTTAATAAACTTACCATATACATCCAAGATACCCCCAAGTGGTCCATTAATGATACACAAATCATGATATAAGTCTCTGGGCCTAACCTTATATTTTTATGAATTTAATATCAAGTAATAATATAATATTTGTTTTAAATATTTTTTTATGTCAATTTTGACACGATTCAATAGTTAATTTTTGTGAAACCCATAACAGAATGATTACATTAAAAAAAGTTAATTAAATAAATAATAATATGTCATATCAACCTAGAAAATTATTTTAATTCAATAAAAGTCTCAAATTATATTTATTTGGGTATTTATAATATCAATTATTCTAATTTTTCCCTATTATGGTAATTACTGCATCACTATTGGGTCATAAATAAAATAACTTATTTATGTCTAAAAATTATAAATAAAATAGAATTTTTTATTAAATAATTTTATATTACTAATGAATTTTTATAGTCTAAAATCCAACATATATAACCCTATGTAACAATTGTTTTGCTAAAATATATATGCTTGTGTGATTTTTGTATTCATTTTAACTTAATTAAAATAAAGTGTCCCTATCACTTACAAGTGGATCCATGGGGTCCCAAAATCGACCCAAAGATTCCCATGGTCGACCATGTATCAACCAATAGGGTTAAGACACGTTTTAAGGTAATTTAGTATTATTATAATATTATTTTTAACCCTTGTTTACCGGATTTACCCTTTAACCATGGTAAATAAAATATTTTCCGAAGTAATTATCCAAATTGTCTAAAAATAAAAGTTACCTATTTACACAATTCAAACATCCTGATTCAAAATATGGAATCCATTTTTCCAAATTCAAAATACATAAGTGGAAGAAATTAATTTAAAATTAATTCCCGTTGTTAAAGAAAAAATCGTGTTTTTAAGAGATAATTACTATCAAAAGATTGGCACTTGTTTATGTCTGGTTTAAATGTGAAATTATGTACAATGGTCCACATTGTATTACATGGTAAAAATATATTTTAAATAAAATTTAATACCACTCAAATTCATAATTTATCACTATTAATTATTTCGATTAAAAAATTTGTTTTTAATTAAAATTTAGTAATTTTTTTACTATTCATCAAAATATAAAAGTTATCCAAAATTACCAAAATTTCACCCTAGGCTAATTTTGTTATTCCGAATCCAAAAATTAAGTCTATTTTACAAAATTCAAAACATAAAAGTTGCATTTATTAATTTAAAATTGATTCCTGCTATCGAAACCAAAGGGCGTATTTTTAATAAATAATAACTATCAAAAGTTTGACACCTGTTTATGTCCAATTTCAAGGTGAAATTACTTAAAATGACCATAATTGGATTAAATAGTAAAAATATAATCTATTTATACTTCCAAACCATTAAAATGTATAATTTAACTTTATAAATTATTTTGATTAAAAAAAGTTGTTTTCAGATAAAATTTAATAATTTTTCACTATTCAACTAAATATTAAAGTTATCAGAAAGACAGCAAATCATTATTGATACTAAATTCATATGTCCTGATTCTAAAGAAGAATTTATTTTTGTCAAATTGAATATATAAATGTTTCAAATATTGGTTTTAAAAAGGCTGCGCCATTAAAAGGCGGTAAAATTTCATTTTTTGGAAAAATACTTCTTTTATCTGTGCAAATGAATTTGTTCATAAGTCATGTATTAGAAACTCATAATATGGATTAAAATTATAAGAATATTTTAATTTTTAAAATTTATTTAATATATTCATAACCTCTTTTGAACGGCTAGTTTGGCAAGTCGTGGGGTACTTGAACTCAATGTTGCGTACAATACACGCTATTGTATTACTCAAAGAGAAGTGTACCGTGGAATATTGGGGTGTTACATTAGCCTTATGGGTTTACATCAACTATTTATTTGATCAGAACCCATTCATGTTTCAAATACGTAGAATGCATTTATTAATTCATAGAATGTTTTTATCTTGATGGTTATGGGAAATCTATTGCCTCTTTTTGGAAAGAGGTTCATTATTTAGAACAAATTATGAGTCACCATCTAAGGTGATTAGAAAAACAGATCATTCATGTTATTTACCTATATAGTGCTCTTAAAAACTAGATGTGCATTAGGAAATACTTATTCTATGGGATCAATGAAAATAATTCTTGTGCCATGTATTATCTATCATCATCACCAAATTCATTGTAGTCAATCTTACTCCACTTTATTTGTTTAATATGTTATCCCTATAATGAAATATAGATTGTTTTTTTACTATTAGTTTAATGTTTGAGGTGTTGTATTGTTTTCATCCCTTTGATTCTCTAAGATAACAAATTAATATTTAAATTTTTTCATGGGTTTCTAGTTTGTTTCAAAATAAATAAATTAAAAATATATCATAATCCCATACATATTTATGTGATGAAATATGATTCTTTAGACTCCATAACTCAAATGGATGTTTTTTTATTTTAGTTGTTACTCTCTTTTATCTATAAGCCACATTTGGTAAATAGTATACCAAAACTAATAAAGGATTATTTAAATGAATCATCAACAATCTTACGATACATAAGAAGTTACATTTTCACCTTTCACTGACACTGTTATAGAATAGTTTATAATGTTGAGTGAGTTGAGATAGAATTCCAATGATCTGTAATAATTTAGTAAACACATGGTTATTATATTAAATATCTTGATCTAATCGATGATTCATTACCATCATTCTATTTCGATTCTCTATATCATTATTCAGTTCTTTAAAACTATCAAAATACAAAGACTTATCACTCCTCCAGTAGATCTATCCATATATACTCAAGTAATCTATAAATGATAGAATACTCACATCCATCATTCATTGGTAATGGTTCATAGTTATCGACTTATAAAAAAAATATGAGTCCCTATCACCCAGTACACTAAATGGTTATTTGTCATTTTTCCATGTAAACACGAATCACATATATTATGTTGTTTTATATCATAATATTTTAGATAACCATCATGATATATATTTTTCAAATCTTAATTATTTACATGACCATTACAGTTATTCCATATCTTTGTATTATATGAGTCATGTTAGCATTATTCATTTTCTATTTTCAATAAAATGTATTAATAATTTAATTCATAATGACCATTATTTTAATTCACCATACAAAAACACAAGTTTTCTTTCTAAAATAACCATCCTTTAGATAACACATGTATATAAAACCAACTACATATATCAATTATATTGAAATTATTTTTTTGATAATATGTATTTAATAATAAAAATCACTTAAAACAAGTATAATTATTATTGGAAATGAATGGTGGTAATCACTAATTGCTAGAGAAGTCAAATTTAATAAAAATTCATCTCAAAAATCTACCCCTACTATCATAAATTTATAGACTCTAATACGTTTCTTCATTTAGATATTGATTCGAGAACCAAAAGATGTATTTAGTACATAATTTGTTGTTATTGAATGATTACACCTGATAAATAATAATCCTTTCGTTTCCCTTTCTTCAGGGTGAAGTTACTCATCCAGTGGGAGTACTACGCATATGAAAAACCTAGTTCCCCATTTTAAATTTTCTCCCTCAAGATGTTTCTTTTCATGGAATGATGGTTTTCAGGATATTTAGACACGTTATGAGCCTTGTACCCCTTTGATATGTTCTTCCATATATTATTACATATAAGGACTATAGGATTATTAATCCATAATACCTTATCTACTTTGAAAATAATATTAATATTTTCTGAAATACTCATCTCATTATTTCTCATTTTTTTACTTAAAAATAATATTTTAGATGGTCTTGGTTAATTGAGAAATTATGAGATCCGTGTGAAATTCATTTGAGAATTAAATCCCCATGATTTAAAAGTGTTTAATATAGATAGTAAGATTGAATAAATGAGTCCCAACATACACAGACTCTCTAAGCATTGTGGTAGAGATATGATTTTATATCTTATAGATCTCTTGTCTCTCTTTATAATGATAGAGGTACCTATGGTGATAGATCATTATATATGCATCCATGGCATTATGTTGCATCAAAATTTCATATTCCATAGATGACAGAATGAAACAATGACCATCTATATCATCATTAAAATGTTGTTCAACAATATGTAACTCTATTTACAAGCCTCATTACTAGGAATATAACTAATAGGTTCATCGCGCACAAATAATTTTTTTGATGGAAAATGATTTTGTGCAACAACAATTTACACTATTGTAAATTTGTACTAGTGATAAGGTTGTTCGTCTTATGTATAAAATGAAGTGTTATTTTTTAATTCATTATATATATATTTTTAAAAATAATATGGAAGATATTTAGTACTTTATTTTATAAAATCTAGAAAAACTCATAAATATTATATATAATAATATCCCTATATTTTATTGGAACACTATTAGATCCAACCCATTTCCTCAAAATATCATATTTCTTGAATATTATAGTGGAAAAGTTCCATATTCAGTTTTTCATTACCCCATCATCGGATTTTCAAACAATTGGAAGGGTTTTATATAGGTAGACTTTGTTGCAAATGTATTAACATACAGATCCTTGATCTGTTGAGCGGACTCCCAAATCCTGAAATCCTTAAATTGGATTTCACCAATTCTTACATATTAGATAAACTATTTAATGATTTATTAGACATCCATTGATGTAAAATATGCCAATTAAACATGAAACATCATGTTCAAAATCAATGATAATTAAAAGCATGTCATTATTGGCTTCTTAAGAACATTGTACTCTAATTATATTCTAATTGTGGTAGTAGAAGGATATATCGATATAATATATATAATTGTGTGTTATTATATTTATTTATATGTTTATAATTATTATCCTTATTACAATTTTGATAATATTATGTCCATTTACTAATATGATTAACCATGTATTTGATAATATTTACCCATAATCAAGTTTATTTTTGTTCTATCTTAAATGAATTTAAATTGATGAATTCATGTGCTTGTGGAAAAAACATCCATCTTGAAATTTCTATTATACTTTAATGAAATAAGATAATTATGTCTTATGATGATGATATTTTACTTATGGTAATATTATCTAGCTGATGATAAACTAACTGTTGATCTAGGGAAAAAAATACATTGAATTAATTATAGTAAATGTTGTATCCTTCCACCTCTCCACTTATGTATATCTCATAGATTTGTATTTCCTCAGTTGAAAACATGAGTCGCCTCCTCTATAATGTGATCACCATATGTTAAAAATTATTTTACTCACATGAAGGTGAGGGTATGTGGTTTATATAAAAGAAACCATGGCCATTAGGTTCCTATATATTAAGAAGAGATATGACACAGAGTCCAAGAAATTAATTTAATAATAACGTTGATGAATATAACCACATAAAAACTAATGATCTATTCTCATGATCCTCATTATGCATGAAATGAATTTCTCATTTAATAATATTTTGTTTCAATTCATAATACTTATTTTTAAACATTAATACTTCTCGAATGAATTTACTATATTGATTAATTAGTCAATTAATTTATCTTAATTATCATCCTAATTTTCTTTAGATTCTCACCCATCAAATTTTTAAAAAAATTAATTAATTAATTTAAATTTATTCCTCACAGTAAAAAATTTACCTTGAACAAAACAGATTGACTACCCATCTGAAATAACCATTGTGTATTATACTCATATATTATTGTCTATTATTACATGTGGCATACATGACTTATCATGTAATATAATGATGTGTAATATTAACAAAATGACCACATGTTGTACAAGGTTCTTTTTTAAATATAATTTTACGCTTCAATGCATCAAGTAATAAATTTAATATGACATATACCTGATATGTTCATTGAGACATTACACAGAAATTAATTTTTAATATATATATATATATCATTCACACTGTTTTTTCTCTAAACATAATGAACACAAGTGAGAAAATTTTGATAATGTTAATGTAGTACAATAAATTAATTTTTAATTCTATTTTATTTGTTATATATGTAGGGTGTGTACGTACTAGATACATGGAATTTAGTATTCTCACTGACTATATAAGTCACACATATGGGGACTCGACGTGTAACAATGCAATGGAAACTATTGGAGAACACAGAGTGTCCATGGGTTTCATATTGTATGGACCCCAAGTTACACATTAATTTATCAGGTAGCCTATGTCAGAAGACACATGGTCCATTTGTGGCTAAGCACTACATACCATGTATTTATATTACATGGTGTGTACTTATGCTAACCATATCTCAGGCTAGCTTAGATAATAGAAATTGTATTATTAAATTGATCACCATTAAAATATGAAAATTCATTGATGATTTTTTAATTTTATTTTTGTGTATTTAATAGTAGTGCATGGTGTGTACCTTTGAGTACACGATGTGAAATATTGTGTTATCTGGATATAATCCTCTATACCCCCAAATTGGATCTTCAAATTTGTTTAATTCATAAAATTAATTGATTTGTTAATATCACTGTGAATAAAAGATAATGAATTAGATATATACATTATAATATTTGTAGTAACAAAATAAAAATGAAAACTAAATTAAAATGTGTAAAAAAATAAATAATATTTAAATAATGAAATAATTCTCCATATAGATTCATACTGTGCAATATAGTCCCTTTATCACAATATCACTAATCATGTAGGTTGAATGTGTGTCTCATCAGCATGTGTGATCGATTTATCATTATTTTAATTTTCATAAAATGAATTTTCAAATAGAAATGGATGACTATTGTTTTTTTGGTATATATTAGTACTATAAAAGGGACTAAGATATCAACATCATATAATTAATCAATGGGAATAATCCTTTCCCATATTATTCATTAATGAAATTTTACATGACATGCACCCAATGTATCTTATGTCACCGTGAACAAATAACTTCATGGTTTTTATTTATTCATCAATTTACAAGGATTAATAAACTAATTAAAATCAATAATAATGATTATATATAAGAAATTCTAATGACACTTATAAATTTTAATTTATTAGTGGTGGGTCTCATTATCATAATATCATATATTAGAGATTGCAAAGGGTGTACAGTATGAGAAGGTGACTCAATGTTCTATGAGTTACCACCCCTAATAGACTGAACAATTTAAGTCCCCAAATTGATTTTATCTGGTTATAGAACATATATTTAAGAATAATTTCATGGAACTCCTAAGTTCCCATCATAATCAGGATGTACTTTTACCTTTTAGATTAATATCTCCTTTAATGAATTTATCATATGCAATATCATGAAAAATAAAAATCATGATATGATAAATAGTTTATTAATATTAAAAATAATGAATTTAGGTTATTATATATTACACATAATTTGTTTCTAGGAAACCAAATCAAAAAATTAACAGTTGAGGATAAAACAGTCTGACATCTTGGAAACCACCCTAAGGAGTAAGTATAACCATTATATTAATCTTTTTATTCCATTATTATTAACCAATTAACATATATATTTTTTTATTAATTTATGAACATTATATTCCATGATTACATTAACAATTCATAGTAGTCTCATTGGATAACTTCTTTTTTAAACTAAATCCTAGCACGGCCATGTATGCAATTTAAGGTAAGTTCAAGATGATATTAAAAACCACTATCATTTCGAAAATAATTATAAATATAATGTATGTATATGAGAAGGGATTTTCATTGGGAATATGGTTTAAAAAAATTATATTTCAGATGATCAAAAGGAGGTGAGAGTCTTTATTTCTAAGGAAAAACCACGAAATGCATTCGAGATATAGAGATTCTTAGTATTGGATGGGTATTTATAGAGGATCATTAAATATTACTCAAATACGTAATTTATATTTACTAATCTCACATAGTTACGAGTAATGATTGATTTGGATTTGAATTGATAGATTTATTTTCATAAATTGAAATTTCTTTTGACATCCATGATAGTGTTGAATTTTCAAGAGGATGGGGTGGGTTATGTGGGATTTTTTATTCATCCTGTTTATGATTGGGTTGTTTCCTTATTATGTGTGATAAGGTGGTATCCTATGGTTCCTTAAATATTGTAAAAAAACTATGACAAATTTTCTAACCTAGCATCCCAGACCTGAATCCACTATACATTCTCTTAAATGTTAGAGTAATTACTTTTTTTGGATAATTGTTTTCAATTTATTTAGTCCAAAAAATATTCTGTTATATCATTTTTGGAGTGCCTATTACCATTTTAATTTAAATTACCAACACCCTTGGAATGGTTAATTTCATTTTTCATGCTTTAAGTTGGTGACATTTCTACCAGAACATGGATGAATAATTCTAAAAGTGGAATATAATGGATATATTTTCTCATATTCACTTTTGCATCTAATGGTAGGTGAATGAAGTTGTTATAAAAAAATTTAGTTGACATCATACCTTCTCTATATGAATATTTTGGGGAAGTAGCCTTATATGAAATTCCATTGACTTTGGAAATAAATTTATAGAGGGGAGACCATTGGTTAAATGCATATATATTCAGATGTCATAATATTGATTTAAAAATAGGTATTTTGTTTATTTTCTGGATCAAAAAGACGTGAGGGTGAATTTCCCTAATTCCTAGTGAGTGGTACACCCCAGAATAAGAAATATTTTCATTGGGATAAAGTGATGAATCTTGTGTCTTGGTTTGAAAGAATATATTAAATACTTTTTTTAATTTTTATAATTTCCTTTATGTTAAATTTGTGCACAATAGACCTTCAGGTTTATTCTAACCGCATCCACTGATGAATTTAATATTGGATGAGATATCTATGAAAAATTATGGTTGGTTTGTTTCATAACCCTCATGGTAAGAATGTGTAATGAGTTTTGAAGGATATACTGCCCAAATCATCTAATTTATAACTCTTAATAACAAAACCAGAGTTGTGGACATGCAATACCTTATGGATACTCATAGAGTTCATAGTGTTCCATATTCTATAGTATCTAATACGGATCACTGTTTAATTTATAAATTCTTGGGGGACCTCAAGGCATAAATTGAATCCCATGCATGTTTGAGCATAGATTATCATCCCTATGTTGATCTATATATAGAGTGAGCTATATAGGTTTTTGAGGTCCAACTATGTACTTGCGTTATTGATTTTGATGTGGCTTGGGATGTCCATTTTGGTAGGGTAATTTTTCCTATAAAATAATTTACATTTTTTTATCATTATATATTTTATTTGGGACTATATGTCCATAATTATGAATCTATATTGTGTTGGTAGGATAGTGGTATATCATCCATGGTTGGGACATGTTAGGTTAAGTAGATTATGATTATAAAATCATATAACATTTTTCAGGGATTCATAAACCATTCATTTTATCAAATCATGGTCGGGTCTTGTTGGGAGTTGTTTTGGATGATTTTATTTATATTTTTAATATTATTGAGGTTTTCATTGTTTGGGAATGGTTCAATAAACGACGCACCCTTCTAGAGATAACAGTAAAAATCGAGGTAGTGATGTTTCTCAAGGATAGAGAACAATTTAGAAAATGTGTGACCACCTAGTAGAAACCAGTCAACCCATTTAAAATGGGTGTACATATCTAGAGAATGATTTTTTTAAATCATGTGGATCTACCCAGATAACCATGCATATGTGATTTTAATACACAAAATAAATTTTAAAAAATAATAACCACTTATTTTAAGTAACAGATTGACCAAAATCGTCCCCTAATGTTTTATTCTTCCAAAGGATAACCCATGAGTGGATTTTGTCCCATCTGCATCATCCCAAATGTGTATCGAAATCTAGAGAATGACATTCTATGAACTTGTTGGTAGTTTTCTCTAATATTTTAATTTCTCACACTCTGTTTATTTTCCTCCTCTATAGGGTTTTGTGGATTACTATATTTTTTGATGATCTAATAAACACTAATTTGAATCTTAAACCAAGGATTAAATCATTGATCAATTTTTTCGTCTGATAAGTGTATATCATTCATACGATTTATGGTATGTTGATATATTTATTTTGGTATTTAAATGAATAATCAGTGAAAAAAATTAATGGACTACTTTTCTTTATGTTTCATTGAAGGAAACAATATATATAATAACGAGGAATGAAAGAATAATATTCATAGAGACTAGGTACTCTTATCATGACCTATATTTCTGGTGGTGTGACTCAATATTTTTGGGAAGTTAGTGGTGCTAGAAAACTAATGTAAGAAAGTTTCAAACAATGTAATGCAATTACATGCCTTGAGTTTTCGAACAAAAATGTCATGAAATACAATTCATGAATTCATTCCACATTGTGAAATATAATTACATATTTTTATAGTCATCAAAATAAGTTACATTCTTCTTGATAGGTTATTTGGGAAGATTAATTGTTATTCACAATGCATGACGATCAATGTATTACACAATTTGAAATACCTATCCACGCTGTGATGAAGGTGTCAAATGAAAAAATAAATGAGACACAAATTTCATCTTTGACTCTTTTTTTATGAACATAACCCCTCGACCAAATATCCAAGGGGTAAGTGGAAAGAGGAGGCTAAGAGATTCTGGAAGGACACTTCTAGATGACATAGTAAAGATGCAGATCCCATCATTGCCACCATTCATTGCTGACATTTTTTGGTAGCCACTCTACTCATTTTAAACATGCCTAGCATGTGATCATATTTTTATTTTGTACCACTTGAGGTGACTATAGGGTCATATTCGTTTAACTATTATTTATTTCATTTATTCTTGTTTTGGTTTTCTCATAATTATTTTTATCAATACCAAATATAACTCTATTTGTATAGAATAACCTTTATTCTGACATCTAGAAGTGTTCCATCAGTGCCACTCAACCTTTTATTGTCCTAGACCCCATCAAAGTTAAAAAAAGGGTTTATTTATAAGAAAATAGGTCAAATATATCTACTTCATCACATTTATTTTTCATCACATTCTATGCCATGCTGTGAAAATGAGTTTCTTGTTGTTTAATCCTTCGATCCTTAGACAACAAAAATATAGATGTATATTCTACAATAACGTTTCTACAAAATAGTAAAACAGTGTAATTAGAATTAAATAAATGTAATGTTCATTAATAGTTAGTAATAGAGTCGTGTCTTGTCCTACATAAAATATTACTTTGAAAAATCACAACTTGTAATTGCATTACACGATTTCAAACTGTTTACTATATTTTTCCATCTCCCCTTCATTCTAAAAAAAGGTATTTCATCGGAATACTTCGTTCATGATATTAAGTTTCGTTTATCCCCAAGAATCTCTTATTTCTATTCAATATTCAAAAATATATTTTTTCCTTCCAAAAAATATAAACCAACTCAATCCGTTCAAAAATTCATAATATTGTACATTTAAATACACAATCAAATATATAAAAATAGTATAAATTGAATGCATGAAATAAAAATTTCACCATCATTATTCATTAGATAATATGAATTATTATTTTTATTCTAGATCATTCCACCTCGAGGTAGGATGTTCGGTTTTGATTGGTCAATTGAATTATCCTTAAATTGGTTGATTTCATTAAATTACATTCAATTGATTATGTGGGATTTGATTCTTTT
The DNA here is from genome assembly GCA_963277665.1 of Viscum album. Classification (NCBI taxonomy): domain Eukaryota; kingdom Viridiplantae; phylum Streptophyta; class Magnoliopsida; order Santalales; family Viscaceae; genus Viscum; species Viscum album. The sequence goes on along the minus strand of OY728148.1, from coordinate 1,657,259,713 downwards.
TGAAATTTAATTTTTTGAAAACCCAATTACATTAAATTGGGTGACATTGTTTGAAAATTTTATTTTGGAACGAAATTTGGGAAAACCACCAATTTAATTGAATTGTGTTGTAATTATGAAATTGAAGGAATTTGGTTGAATTTAATTTCGTAAATTCAAAGGATGTAGTTTGAAATTTAAAAATTTGAATTAAAAATATGAATGTAAATCAGGAAACTAAAATTTGAATTGATTTCAAATTATTATTTTTGAAAATGTCTTACAATGTTTTTGAATGAATCCCTTTTTTGTTTTATCTTGTAAAAAGGAATGTTATATTATTAAAAACACACGTTCTTTTTTTAATGGAAATTGGAATACATGAAATTATATAATTGAATGAAAAATTATTTAAATAGATTTTGAATAAATTTCTCATCATTTATTTTTTATTAGTTTACAAGAAATACATGGATAGTTAGTGAGTTATTTGGATAACGATCTATGATTTCTGACATTTGTAAACATAAATAGAGCATTTATCATCCCCGACGAGAGGTTGAGGAATTCCTCTTGACTAGTATTGATGGATTCACATATGTATACACATATTTTCATAGATATTATTTGAGTGTGTGGAGTCCTTTATCCTAGAACTATCATTCCTTTTTAGTATATTAACATGTGGCTCACTTTTTTGTATTTTAATGAATATAAGAAATTATTGTATATTGCATTATATAACTTTTGAATTTAAATATTTTTTTTTATATAAAGTGGTTTATTAATCCATTTTTCTTCAATTATTATATCAACTGAAATGTGTATCATTTTAAAAAATATATTATTTCCATAATTTAATTGTAAATCATCATTTGAATAAATATTATTTGGAAATTCAAAAACACATTATTTAAAATTTAATGTTTATACTTAGTTAATTAAATATTGGTATCATATTATATAATCCATGGTTAAACCCTACTATGATATTAACTCACACCCTACCTATGACTTCGAGTGTTTGTATATTTTCTCCTTCTAGCTTCAAGTATGGGTAAATAATGATATGAAGTTGGTTCTAGTTGTTGATCTTTTGAGTTAGAGAGATTTTTCTATTTGGACATGGGTTATCTATCCTATTAATTGGTAATATTATATAATGATTTGTATTTTTTATGCCTATTTGAATTCTACTAAAATTCTCTCTATGGTGATTATTTTTTATGGAAACTATCTTTTTTATCATTCTTCTACAATTTTTTTTCCAAATCTGTTCCCACATTAATTTGTATGATGCAAGGTGCTATATCCTACCAATGGGGACGAGGAATGAACTTTCTCCCATATTAGTGTCACCATAGTTGTTGGGTCACTAGAGTACCAGGGCTATTTCTTAACTAAGTGGTTTTATATCCAGGTTGAGCGTCTTATCTAGAAGTCATTACAAATTTTTGTGACCTTATCAGGACATAACATGTAGTTTCTATTGAGTTCTTAGCTATATATCAGTAAAATTAACCATAATACACCCAATATGTTTTGGGAAATTCATCATGAGTATTAGTTGTACTATTTTCCCTAAATTTTATTTGGATAAATTGAAATCTGAGTCTTTTTCTCTTTTTGATGGGATATATTTCACCTCGTTTCCCTATTTTAGTGTTAATTTGATCTATTATTTGTTTTCAAATGATTTTATTTAGCATTATGAATCTATGAAAATTTGTTTTTTTATTTAGGAGGAATCTTATAATGAAACTCATAATGTAAATCCTCTTGTGAACTTGAACCTAGTTAAGGTGATTGTGTTATTATCCATGATCAGGGACAAGGACCATCGTTAGTTCTAGCTCGGGCTCCAACTATGGAATGTCGAAGGGATGTTCTTTAGGATCATTCTAATTTATTTCTTTTCAAGAATCCACCACTGTTTGAAGTCTATAATAATCTGAAACTGGATGACGAATGATTGATATTTATTGATAGCTTATTTAAATTCTTAGAGACAAAAAATGAAATCATAGTAAAGTGTTCTACCACAATGTTGGAGGGATCGAGAATGAGTTGGTGTGAAATGTTGGTGAACGTGAAGAGGCATGAGTTATTAGAGTGGAAAGAGTTCAATTATATATTAATTAATATTTATATCTATAGTTTATGGTGTTAACGGTGTCTAGAGTGTTATTCAATCATGAGAATGCTGATAAATCCGTAATAGAGTGTGAAAACCGTTTTACTGCACTATTACTATTTTCACCTAAAATACTAAAAATGTAGAAGATAAAGGATCAATGGATCAATTTGGGACTTTGAAATGATATTTGGTATTTGGTTTTATTACTGAATTTTCCCTCTATTACTTGTTTTTTGGATAGAAAACTAATGGTCAAGATCGACTTGTATGGGAATTTAGGGTTGACCAGGGTTTCTTCATCACATAGGGGAGGTGTGTTTTCTTATAACTATATGGGGATTTGCGATGATTCTGATAGTGGTTCTTGAATTAGGTGGTTTTTTATACATCCAATAGTGTCTGGAAGTGGCCGTTTGAGTTTCATCCAGTGTGGCATGATAGAGAATTCAACTAGGGTTTTACTAAACTGTCCATGGTATGTGGTTCTTGTAGATTATTAATTAAACTAATAATGATATTCTTTGTATATTCCACACCTTTTAGTGGAAAAATATCATTAGTACCATCTAAAAATACAAGTAAGTCACATGCTTCACAGAAAAAGGTTTCCAGCCACAATCATCTAAAATGATATTTATTCACGTAGTGGAAGAGTTTCTATAAGTAACCTATATGAGAACAATGACCATGAGTGGTGCCATCAATATAGAATCATCATTATTTAAAACATTAATTGATACTGGTGCACCCCTTTCATTGATTTCAACCTAAATTTTTAATCCAATAAATTCATCCTTTAGAGATTTCATCTTATAGCATGGATATTTCTACACCCCTTGGAATAAATAGAGGACATGGTCTATGAAATCTCACTTGTGTCTTCACTCTGTCAAATATTGAGATTCCATTGTGTTTTATAGATTTATATATGAAACTAATTGATGTCATTTTTTAGATGGATTGGCTTTTATCTAATAATTAATATATTTATTTTTATCATTGATCGATCTCTTTTACTGCATCCAATGTGATTTTTGATGTCTTTAAGGAAGAGTGAGACATAGTGTAGAGAAGATATGGACCAAATAATACATTGTATTGGGATGTTATATATATGTCTAGTATATATCTAGAGTTGGAATCTATGTGGGGTGATCCTCCTCCAGTCATTATAATGTTTCTAGACATGTTCTCTTTTGAAATCTCAAGTTTTCTACTAGAGAGAGAGGAGTAAATTTCTATCCTCTTAGTTTATGGTAGTCAAACAGTTTCTATTAAATCATACTACATTTCACAAAATAAAATGAAAACAATGATGAAATAGTTGGATGATCTTCTATAGAGAATATTTTACACCCAAATATGTCACCATGTGAGGGACTTGTTTTTTGTTCTTAGAATGCCAATTGTACACGTGGCTGATTTGTTGATTACTGAAAACTCAATAGAGTCATGGTAAATAAAAATATTACATTACATGGATTGATGATCTATATGATTAGTTGAATGGGATAATGTTGTCCTTGAAGATTGTTTATCTATCCAGTTACCATAAGTTGAGGATAAAAAATGTATCATTTTCAAAATCACAATTCGGAGTATGTACTACCATTATGAGTAACTTTTCATGCCATTTATACTAAAAAAATTATCATGTAAACTTTATGGATATAAGGAATATGATTATCCATGAGTATCATTATGCCTTCATGGTAGTCTTTTTGGAATAAATCGTTATTTACTATATGTATGATACGTATTATGTGCTTTATATGATATCCCATTAAATTTTTTTGAGAAAATACCAACATTTTTCTATGATTTAATAATTTTATTTCTAGATTTAGAAAGTGATGTTCTTGAGATAGTGGTGTTAGAACATGGGATTTCAGTTGATCCTGAGAAGGTAAAACTTGTTATGATGTGGAAACAACCAAAAAATGTTGTTTAGATTTAGAGATTCTTAGGATTATCTGGTTATAATCAATAGTTTGTTAAAGACATCTCAATGTTGCCTTCTCTGATGGTTTCTCTGACCTGTAAGGGAATTTTTTTTGAATATGTTGATGAATTTCAAAATTATTTTTTTTCTCTAAAGAATATTTGCACAACTACAGTAGTGTTGTCTCTTCTGGATGTCGAGTTAGGATATGTGGTAATCTTTTATGCCTCGTATTCATGTTTGGGATGCATTATTATTCATGGTTAACATGTTATTTCTTTTGGCTCCCATTATCTTAGGACATGAGATAAGAATTATCTTACCCATAACCTTTCAATTTCACATATGATGCATGCACATAAGAGATAGTTTTATAAGAATAATGAAGAAAGGTCTACTATGTTTTCAGACCACAAGAGATTTATTTATATCCTCTTTCATAAATATAGGAATCAATACAGGAGAAATTGGATAGAATTAATAAAATAATTCAAATTCAAAATTTCCTATACCATGTGGAATGGGGATGTTATTAGGGATTCATTGAGAAGGAAAATTATAACACATTTCATTATTGATTATTCAGAATAATGGAACATGATGGATCTCTTTGCACAGTTTCCTATTATACATTACGAATTAGGGACCAAGGCATATTTGGATAAAGTTAAGTTGATATCTACTCCTAGCAATAAGATTCTTCATGAACAATAGCTTGATGATGTGTCAAATGAAATTCAGTAATCTCTTTTTTAGTGGAGATAATTCTTGAGTGGTTATTTTAAAAACAAGAATTTATTTTTGATTAGAATCACTTTGTTCTAATGTTAGTGGTAAGGGAGGATGTTATGGGATATTTCGATAATGAAAAATGAGCACTGCACTGAAGAACCGAAAATTTTATCTATTATATATAGTTGATATTCTAGTGTCCAATTATATGTCGGGGACATTGCTGTATTTGTATCAAATTGATACACTCACCAAAAGGTTAAGGGAATGAAACAAAAACCATCAAATTTTCTTCAGCCACTTCATATCCCTATATATAAGTGGGATGTGGTCTCACTGGAATTTAGATTATCCTTTACGCATAACAAGATAATGAAAAATGTGATTTGGGTTGTGATTTATAGGCTAACTAAATTGGATCACTATATAACCATTCATGATGCATCAAATGTTGAGGAGTTGGGAAATATTTATGTAAACATCACTATTCATCTGCATGGAGATCCCTCTACAATAGTTTCTTTTGATGAACCTTGGTTAAATTATCATTTTCAGAGATGCCTTTAATAAGATCTAGTATGTAACATGCATTTAAGCATGCCATCATATCCAGAGCTGGTTGGCTAGAAATATATTTCTATGTACATTTGTGAGGTTATGCTTCTCACTTTAGATCATTACTTTTGTGGCAATTGAGATGACCATCTATGGATATTTACGTTTTCATATAAAAATAGTAACAAAATTTCAATCATAATGGATACATTTAATGTATTTTATGGACGAACACACTATTCTATGTTTTTTTGGTCATAGATTGGTGAATATTCTTTGATTATTACATGATTGGTCTAAGGGAGGATAACAAATACTCAATTGATTCTTCAAATAATGTCAATGTAATAGAGTCATTATGAGTCTTATTCTGATCATCATCAGAAGTTGCTGTAAATTTAAGTTGGTGACCATGTGTTCTTGAAAGCTTCACCCTGGTTTGGTAATAGATGTTTTGGGAATGATGGGAAGCTTCCTCTACATTTTTGGGGACCTTTATATGTTTTTAAGGAGGTGGGGAAGTTTCTTACTATTTATTACTTCCATCAGAGTTGAAATTGATTCATATCATGTTCCATATATCTCATCTACAAATTTATATATATAATCCATAAATTTTTCTACATTGGACTAATCTTGAGGTTGAACTTGATTTATCCAAACAGAATATAAAGTTTAGATAATTGATACTGAAACCTTTGTAGTTCATCGGGGGATGATACCTTTTGTTAGAGGGATATGGTAGCATGGTTATGATTCTCATGATAATTTTGAGGGGGGTCACTGATGAGAGGGCAATGGCTTCATCATTTTGGGATAGATGCTTCTATGTAGGATTTCAAGGGATATGATGGTTCTATTGTGTGGAGGATTTACAATAATATAATGATTTTAAGGTATTCAAGAAGACCAATTTTAATGAAAAATGTGTTTGGTTTTATTTGGGATTGTGTCAGGTGATTTTTTTAATATTTTGGAACGTTATATGGTTTTATAGGTTGACACATGGTTTGTTGAAACAATACACCCTTATAGAGAAACCATAGAAACTGGGGATGTGTTGTTTTTAATTTCCATCACATAGTTTGGAAACCTTTCACCCAAATATGAGAAACCACACAACCAATTTAAAAGGGCCCATGGCTAGTGAGTATAGTTTTTTCAAACAATGTGGCTCTACACATCTATCTGTGCAGACAATATTTTTTTTCTAAATAATTAATTTTAAAACACTTCAAACTTGTGTTTAAATTTCCCGATGAGTCAAAAATGACCACAAATGTTTTCATTGTGCATAGGATCATTCAAGAGTGTATTATTTCCCCTATAAAACCCATATAAGAATATCTACGCATATGAATAGTTTTTTGATCCTCTCCTAGTTATTTTTCTCCTCATATTCTATATCTCCTTCCCAGTCTCTTCTCCTCCCTAGGTTTTGTGGATCAACATTTTATGGGATGATCTAATAATATTATTTTAGGATCTTACATCTTGATTTAATTCATGGATCCATGTACTCATCATTCTTAAATAGGTCATCCCAATTAGGTATTTTCGATTCGTGATCTATTGGTCCTGAGGTTGGTGGGTCCATTTTATTGGCCAATTTTATTAAAAATAAATTATACGATTTGATTCAATAACATTAAATTAAATATATGTGATTTTATTGTTATATTTTTTTATTCTGAAAACCCAATATCCTTGAAATGGGGAATTTGTTTTTGGAAATTTAATTTTTTCATGAAATTGGAAAAAAATGAAATTCGATTTAGTTGGGGTGTAATTGTGTAATTGATCAAATTTGTTGGATTTTATAATTTTTTATTTATGGTTTTGGAATTGTTGGAAATTTTTTAAAATTTAAATTGTTTCTTTTTAAAATTTAAAGTGAATTGTGAAATCGAAATGTAAATTAATTTCAAATTAATATTTGTGAAAAAAATGATCAATATGGTTTTGATAGAAACCATTGTGTTTTATCTTGAAAAATAGAATATTTTATATTTAAAATCAATGTGTTGGATTTTAAATTGATATTTTCATTTTTAAAATGGTATAATGGGATAAAATATATTTTAGTTAGTTCTAAAATAAAATTCCCATCATTGATTTGTTATTAGAGAACAAGAAATCATTATGTATTTAGTGTGTAATTTGTACAACACTTTACAATTTTAAAAGTTCCAATAAATAAATATAAAATTTCACATATTCTATTGGATTGTGATGATGTCCTATTTACTAGTTTCGAAGGGGGAGTGTGCATACACATATTTTCACGATCATTATATGAGTGTGTGATGTCTTTCATCCTAGAACTATCATAGATTTAAGAATTGATCGTGTGGCTCTATTATTTATATTTTTGATGAATATATTCCATTCTTGTAAAAAAATATTCATTTTTAATTTATATAAACTATTTTAAATAAATAAATATTTCAGTAAATTTTTTAGAAATATTCCATCAATTTAAATCTCAAGCATTTGTTTTGAAAGTATTTCCATCATTGAAATGTAATGCATGATTTGTATAAATATTATTTTGAATTTACAAAAATGTTTATTTAAAATTTTTATATTTTTATTTGTTTAATAAAATGTTGTAATCATTTTATTAATTCAGTGATGAGACCATATTGGGATTTTATATCATTCCCCACTTTTTCCATCCAGAGATTCTAGATGTTTTCCTTCTAGATTCGAGTATGGTTTAACCACCACATAGGGGAGGTTATAGATATTTATTCATGGACTTAGGGAATTTCAAACAAATTGTTTTGGGATATCTATCATGTTTTTATATTACTTTTATATTATAATTTATGATTTTTATTCCTCTTTGACTTCAGGAACAAATCTCCATGTGGAGTTTCTTTTTTATGAGGACTTTCTTATTTATCTTGCTTATGTAATATCTGTTCAATTTATTCCCAAATTCAGTTTTTATAATGCCAGGTTCTATTAACTAACCTATTGGGATAATGAATATCCATTTGAAAATTGATTTTTTGGCTCAGTTATCATGTTATAAGGGTACAAGGGCTACTTCATGAAAATAATTATTACTTAGTTGGTCCTCCAGAGAATGCATATGGCACAAACCTATTATAAATCCTTTCGTGACCATTTTTTGTGAATGTTGTAATTTTTACTTATTGAATTTATTTTATTTATATTTTTACCATATTTTGGTCATCAAAATATTGGTAAATAAAGAAATCCTATAATTAGATATGTGGCCCATTTTTTGTTGAGAATGTACTGACCGTGTTCTTGCATTTAGAACTTCCACCAAAGTTTCCATTAAAAAAATGTGATACATGTATCATATATTTAAATGTCTCCTATTGAAACTTCTTAATTATTGATAATAGAAGGCATATATATTGATCCAAATTTATCCATGACTGAGCATCTAGTAAAAAAATTTTATTCTGAGGAAATATTTATTCATGGTATGATGATATATTCAGTATGTGTAATATCATTGAATGGTTTATATTTGTATGAGATAAAGGATCATGCAGATCTAAAAACATAGTAGTTGCCTCATATCATTAATATGGATCAATATTAATATGATTTATATGGATATACTATTTTTATGGATTACAGGGTATAACTTCTTATTAGTGTCATTTAGGTAATTCAGGACTATAACACCCAGAGATTTTATGTGATATATTATTTTTAATTTCTTTGATGTCTTCTATTATACACTACACCAATATTAGCTTTTACAATATGCAACACTGTATTAGCTTGCAGTATACACAACACAATTCTTTTCTCGTGTTACACACAATTTCAAGATAGATTTGTGGAAATTATTCTACGCAACATTAAGTATAGATTTTGATTAATGTGTAATTGAAATAAGTTTTGATTATGTTATACGCAACCCCAAATGGAGCGTTCACTACACGAATCCCTGACTTGGCTAGCATTATAGGTAATCAATAACATCTTCGATAGTGTGTGTAGTACGCAATATCAAGTTTCACTAAACGAGATATTATTATAATATTATTATAAACTAGCTGGTATGAACAGTAATACCAACTTTTTGAAATTTTAAAAATTTTATCATTCAAAATGGATGTAATTTAAGGATTTTGAATATCAAAATTAGCCTAGGGTACTTTTTTGGTATTTTTATGAAAACTGTCAATTTTTGATGAATAGTGAAAAGACAGGATTACTATTTAAAAACCATCTTTTTATTTAAATAATTATTTATTTTATTTAAATTTATATTAGTCAAAATAGATACATAATACCTTTATAAGTTCAATGTAATTCATTTGAGTCATTTTATAATAATTTTAGATATATAAAAAATTCATTGAACTTTTCACCGTCATTTATCCACCTCCTAGAAGAATTTGAAAATTTACATAAAACATAATTTCACCACATCTGTTAGTAAAATTTCAAAAATCTGAGAGAACCAGTTATCATCAAGGAGTAAAATGTGGTTTAATAAGATAAAAAATATTTTTTTGTGAATAGTATCTTTTTTTCGTTCATTTACCACGGCTAAAAGTAAATATGGTAATTAATGGTAAAAATGATATTATTATTGCCATAACACATGTCATAATTCTATTGGATAAGTGTAATTAGACAAAAAAAACCTTTAGAATACAATATTACCCTTTATGTCCACTTGGATTAGATTAGGACACTTATTATTATTTTATTTAAAGAATAATTAAAATAATTAACATCAATGTTTAATACCAAAAAAAATTAATATGGGGTTATACATAAGATAAATTCATCTACAAATATTTATTAGAAAGATAAAAAGATTTACTACATAATGGTATTTTATTTATAATTTTTATACATTAAATAATTTAATTTTTTATGACATAATGATGATTTAGTAATTACCTAATTAATGAAATATTAACATAATACCCAAATAAATTTAATTTGAGAATTTTTATGAATTACACTAATTTTCAAGGTTAAAATGACATTTTATTATTGATTCAATTAAATTTGTTTGAACTAATCATGTTTTTATGATTTTCAGAAAAATAAATTAAAAAATAGTGTCAAAATTGACCGAAAATAGTTTCTAAAATGAATATTATATTATTAATTGTTATTATATTCCTATAAATCTAAAGTTTGGCCAAATGACTCAGATAAGGTTATATATATTAATAATGAACCATTTGGGGTTCTTTTGTCTTGTTATTGTATTTTGTTTAACCATATAGTGTAAGAAAACAAGAAGACACGGTAAAAGTTAAATTATTTAACATAGAGTTAAATCTAAATGATAAGGTTAAAATAGTAGCTTAAACTTGTCTAAAACCTATTGGTTGAGAGGATTTCAACCCATCCCCACTTTTTCTTCGAGATAAATCAATTTGGAGCTATTATAAACTGAATATGACCTTATTATAATATAATATTTTATGTTTATCCAAAGGTGCCCCTCTCCACCCTTATAAAAAGGGCACCCCTTACCTCTTTTCTTCAAACCCTTTTGAGCCTTGATGCACGCCCAAACCTGGAAAATTACTCTAGTAAACCTCTCTAGTTATATCATAGAGGTTCTGGTCTACTAAAAAGATCAACTCTAGTGCCAAAGAAGATGTTTAAATGAGTTGCGTCGAGGAAGAGGTAGTCTCTTCTACTGAATCTTTCAGGTTTCTTTCTTCTTCTACTTCCCCTTATTTAGTTGTTTCAATATAAATTAATTACATCAGTATTAATTATGTACTAATATCTTATTATAAATATGAAACAACTGTATTTCACCTTCTATCCATCCTATGGAAAACGAAATCATCATGCGCGCGTACATACTGAATACCATCTCCACGCCGTGTTGTAATCATTTTTTACACCACCACCTTAATTGGATTGGTATAATTGTGTAAAGAATAAATATATTTGATTATTAGAAAATAATAATTATTATAAGATATTATATCATCAACTCCAATTCCATTCAATAAATATGTGAACGATATCATCGCTCGTGTGTACGTACGGATTACAGTCTCCATGATGCAATGAGATTCATTTTACATGTAAACAATTCAATAATGATTATAAAGTATATATAGTAAGTAACCATGAAATACATGACATAATAATGCTACAGTATTTATGTTTATATATATATATATGTATGTCTTATACTTAATTCCATTTAATTCAATAAGGAAACGAAAAACAGTGTTCATGCGTACTTACGGCCTACCGTCTCCCTGAACGGTGTATTTCATTCCAATTATCGATATATTATATATATGTATATTCATAATATATATTATATATAAATCATGTTTTATATTTTGGAATTAATTAATCATGATCTCTGTAATCATATTAATAATTACCCTTCAAAACACGGACGATAAATGAAAAGATTTTACCCAAAATGCTGCTTTAACATGGAATTGAGAAATGAACGGATAATATAAAGTCATAAGTGAATCATATATGATATCATAATTATTATTATGGTTATGTTACAAGTTAATTATATTTCTAAACCCACTATACCGGAATATCAGACACATACTTAAGAAATTGGATATAAGATAAAGGATATTTATTCCAATATCATTATTATCCGAGATTGTTTATTCACAAGTATTTCACGGGGTTATGTTTATTATCCATGTCCTTATGTTCTCAACATGTTTTCATAAAATATTTAATTTTCATCGATGTATTTTTAAAGTAATATTTACCCTGTTTTACTTTCACCACATCGTATGGAATGAATATTTCTTTTGCTCATTATACGAGGTACTTTTTGACCTTTCCGGCAAAAGTATGAGAAATTTTTTTTAATTATACGGCAGGAATAGATTTTTATGGTTTCATAATGCCTTATTTTAATGAATCTTACTCTACATGATTTAATTACTATTTTCAACAAAATCCTATTCTTTTAAAATTGCAAGGCATTTTGTGAGAAGAAAATGATTTTGATGAAGAAAGGATAGTTTCCTCAAGAATTCATTTCAAGTGTTTTATCAAAACCATTTTCCATATAAGATGGAATTATTTCATATGTGTATGTTTCAAGTATAATTTACCTATGATTTACGTGGTTTCAATTTTCTTATGACAAAATGATATCGATTTTTTTGTACGGATTATGTTATGATGGGATGATGTTTATGAAACCCATTTTATACATTGGGTAATGATTAATGAATTATGTTCATGCAGTGGATAAAGTAAGATTGATTTCATTATGAGATGGGTGGTACCTATATCTCCCTCCATTTAATTGGGTAAATATGTATATCTCATTAAATAGACATGGCTGGAATGTTAAGTTAATCTGGTTCAGTGTTACAGGACTGAAATGAGGAGTGATCTTGATTTAGAATTTGACTTTGTCCACTATGATGGTCCTGGAAGCAATGCCTTGGAATCTATGGAAATCATATAATGTGATTAATAGTTTTCCACTATTAAATATTTTATTCCCATGCTATTTTATCATGATTAATGTTACTTTATGACCAATGACTTACGTACTACCAAGATTTATTTCACAACTGATGATTTTGATGTGTAAAATTTATGTTCTTGTTTTGAAGTTCAAATGTATATGGTTTGTTTAATTTTATCCATCCTTACCCTTACTGAGAATTTTAGCTCACACTTTATATGTTTTCATTTCCCCAGGATATAAAGAAAGGAGTTAGTCAAGAAAACAAAAGGGGAATATTATTATGGGAGATGTTGATGATATTCCACCACGATTAGAAGATTATATTCCGAGTTTCCAAAGACACTAAACTATTACGGTCCTTGTGTGTTTGTTTTTGTTATGCATTAAGTATTCCGAAAATGTAATGTAATTACAATGTATGTCAAGCTTTGGGTCTCTACAATTGGTATCAGCGGAAGGGTTTAGTTAACCTTTGGAAACTAGGACGTGAAAACTTTAGTGATATCCCTAGAGATATTTCTATGGAATGTCTAGGGATGTCCCTAAGGCTAAGTATAAGTATAGGTTATAATACCAGAATTATGGTAATGATGTTATAATTAAACCTAAGATGTTAGATATTGAACGTACTACTTTTTCTTATGTTGTTTTCCCTAGAACGATTTTTTCCTCTCACAGTATTCATTTTGGGCTTTAGACGATGGCTGGAACCCGAAGGAACCATGTTGATCATTGTAATGGACAATGAAATTATTCTCCTCCTGAACAAACCAATGTTATGGGAGTTGGAGTGAAAAATTTTATTGCTATATTACACAAGCTATGAATCATTCTGCACTTCCAAATGTGCAGAGAAGGGAACAATATACTATTGAGTTCTTCATAAGGAAACTCCCACCTTCTTTTAGTGGGTCTTCTGATACACTTGTTTCTGAACAATGGATCAATCCCATAAAAAAGATATTTTCCATAATTCACTATTAGGAACAAGAAAAAGTCATTTTGGCTATTCACCGTTTAGAAGGTAAAGCAAACCTGTGGTGGACTATAATTATGAATACAAGGCCCCAAGATGAAATTGAATCCCTAGAATGGGAAAAGTTTATGAACTTGTTTTTTAGTAAGTACTTCCATTGTATTCTTCCAACAAAGATGTAGAAGGAGTTATTTGAGCTTAAGTTGAAGGATGATAAATCTATTGGTAAATACAAAGCGAATGTTCAAGACATGCAAGGTATGCATCTATTTTTATCATCTAACCTAAAAGTGAAGTTGATCAATTCTTTAGAGGCATAAAACCAAGACTCGGAAGGGAATTAGCTATAAGATACATCAGTATATATGAAAAAATTGTGTGTTATACTATCAAGGTAGAACTGGAAGTTAGTGTTACATATCCATCACATGGTTTTGATAGGAAACAAAAGATGGAGTTGAAGGAGAAATCTCAGAATAATGGTTAAAAGAAGTTGAATGTTTCTTTATGCTCAAAGTGTGGAAAGAAGCATAATGGAGATTTTATGAAATACACTAGAGAATGATTTAAGTGTGGAAAAGAAGTTCATAAAGCAACTAAGTGTCGATGTAATGGAAAAAGGGATGCTAATGATGTGAATATAGAAAATACTGTAGAGAATGTGCTGCCAATACATCAATGTTTCAAGTGCAAAAAATGGGGCATTATGCTAATCAATGCCCTAATTTAAGGGTTAATGATGATCAAAACGAGAAACCACATAAGGAAAAGGAATAGGGGAAGTAACATACGATCACTATTTGTGTTGTTGAGTATGACAATGATGTTGTGGAATGATTAAGTGTTTATGTAATGGGATTTAAAAATAGTTTCATGGAATCTCATTTATATTATTGTGGAATTTTGGACTATCTATGTATAGGTTTTCAATAATTGTATGGTACCGGTAACCATGAATGGTGAATGAAATATTTTTTGGAATGAAGATTATTTGCACATAATGAAGGTATTAAGGAAAAATTAAATGAGGTCATGAATGATAAAAGGACCAAGTAATATCATCGTTTGACTATATTGAAATTTTTGGAATTTGGAATGTGGAAAGAGTTAATTTTTGACAGCATTCATGTTTTCACTAAGGTTCTATGGTTGTTTATGTTTAAATAGAATACAAGATTATGGTATTAACATGTTTGGAATGTGATCAACCAAATATATTGGGGATAAATTATGGTATTCACATGCTCAGTATATGTCATTTATAGTAATTATTTTCTTTATACTATGAGCTTGGACAGAATTATTTTGGATAAAACTAAATATTGGAATGGATTATGTTGGACATATGTTAGTATTGTATAAGGCTATAAATTTTTCAATATTATTGATATAATGTTATAATAATTTAGTTTTAGAAAAAGGACAACCTACAGGATGGGCGACAACCCATCGCGTCGGACATGGCTGTGGGAATTGAACCCACAACTGAAGTGTAACAAGCCTTTATCGCCTACCACTGACTTACATGAAGTCCCTGGTAAGTAGAAACTAGTTTTATTTTATTAAGAAGTATGATATATGAAGTATAAGTCCATTTAAGGAACCATTTATGATTAATCTCACTATAGATGTTCTTATGTATTCTAAGCTTTTGTTTGAGACAGATGGAATGACCCATCATTCTATAACATGATCTACTAACACTTCAAGAATGAAAAATTAAACTATATTTCATTAATAAATGAAATGGAAATTGTCTAAGGAACAACTAACAGTGAGATTGTACAAAAATCCAGAAAGTATTTCTTCTAATTCAAATTTCATCAAATCTTGGGAAATGATCTTGAAAACCAAAAATCATGTCATGTTGACCTCATATCTAATAAATCATATGGTACCATAGATAATAAAAAATTTATGGATTTGTGATTGTTGTCTTTTTCATAGCCATGTCCTCTACCACTCTCCATCAGAACATGCTGGTTAGATTTTTCTTCAATATCATTATTTTCATCTATGTTGTCTTATGTGGAAACCAAGTGCTGAGTTAATTCAGGTGACCATTATGATTCAAACATCCCTTTATAAAATGAAGTATTAGTATTCCTTTTTACGATGTGGGTTTCTATGCAAGAAACGTTCAATTAGTAAACCATTTATTACCCCGACGAATTTCGAGGGCGAAATTATTTTTAAGGGGGGTATAATGTAACAAACCGAGATTTTATGAGATATATTATTTTTAATTTCTTTGATGTCTTCTATTATACACTACACCAAGATTATCATGTACTATACGCAACACCGTATTAGCTTGCAGTATACACAACACTATTTTTGGCTCGTGTTACACCCAATTTCAAGTTCGTTTTGTGTAAATTATTCTACGAAACATTATGTATAAATTTTGTTTAATGAATAAATGAAATAAGTTTTGATTATGTTATATGCAACACTAAAAGGAGCATTCACTACACACAGCCCTGATTTGGATTACATTACACAAAATCATGACATTCTTCGATAACGTGTTTAGTACGCAATACCGAGATTCACTAAACGAGATATTACTATAATATTATAATGAACTAACCATTATGAACAGTAATACCCACTTTTTGAAATTTTATAAATTTTATCTTTCAAAATTGACTTCATTTTTTGATTCAGAATATCGAAAATATCCTTGGTTGTTTTTTTTGGTATTTTAATGAAAATTATCAATTTTTTATAAATAGTGAAAATACTAGGATACTATTTAAAAACCAACTTTTTATTTAAAAATTAATTTATTTTATTTAAATTTATTTTAGTTCAAAATTGATACATAATACCTATACACGTTCAATGTAATTCATTTGAGTCATTTTATAATAATTGTAGATATATAAAAATTTTATTAAATTTTTCTCATTTTTTTACCCACCTCCTAAGAGAATATAAAAATTTACATAAATCTTAATATTACCGCTTCTGTGACTAGAATTTCAAAAATCCAAGAGACACGGTTAACATAAAGGAGTAAAATGTGGTTCAATAAGATAAAAATAATTTTGGTGAACAATAACTTTTTACTTTTATTTACCACGGTTAAAAGTAAATAGGTGATTAAGGGTAAAAATGATATTATTATTACCCTAACACATGTCATAATTCAATTTTGTATGTGTAATTCGACCAAAAACAACCTTAAGAATACAATATTACCCTTTAGTTCCACTTGGATTAGATTAATACAATTATTAATATTTTATTTAAAGAAGAGTTAAAATAGTTAAAATCAAAGTTTAATAACTAAAACATTTTTAATATAGGGTTATACATAAGATAAATTCTAATATAAATATTAATTAGAAATCTAAAAATATTTCTTACATAATGGTATTTTATTTATAATTTTTAGTCATTAAATAATTTAATTTATTTATGACACAATGATGATCTAGTAATTACCTTAGTAATGAAATATTAACATAATACCAAAATAAATGTAATTTGAGACTTTTTATGAATTCCACTAATTTTCTAGGTTAACATGACATTTTACTATCGATTAAATTATCATTTTTCAAGCCAATAATGTTGTTATGATTTTCAAAAAAATCAATTACCAAATAGTGTCTAAATTGACATTAAATAGTTTTTAAAACAAATATTATATTATTAATTGTCATTGTATTCGTAAAAATCAAAGGATCCGCCAAATGACTTATATATGGTTATATATATTAATAATGAACCACTTGGAGTTCGTTTGGCTTGTTATAGTAAGTTTATTTACCATATAGTCTAAGAAAACAAGAAGACATAGTAAAAGTTAAATTATTTAATTTGAGTTAAATATAAATGATAAAGTTAAAATAATAACCAAAACTTGTCTAAAACCTATTAGTTGAGAGGATTTAGACCCATACACCCTTTATCTTTGAGATAAATAAATTTGTAGCTGTTATAAACCAAATATAACTTTATTATAAAATAAAATTTTATGTTTTTTAAAAGGTTCCCCTCTCCTCCATTAAATAAAGGGCACCCCTTCCATCTTCTCTTCACACCCTTTTGATCCTTGAAGATCAGCCAAACCTTAATAATTCCTCTTCTCAATCTATCCAGTTATATCATTGAGGTTCTGGTATTCTCAATAGACCAACGCATGTTGCAAAAGAATAATTTTAAAGGAGGTGTGTCGAGGAAGAGGTAATATTTTCTTCCAACTCGTTCATGTTTCTTTCTTCTTCTACATCCTCTTCTTTAGTTGTTTCATTATAATGTAAAATAATAATTATTACTTATATACTGATATGTTATTATCAATAAAAATCCACCCTATTTAACTTTCTATCCATCCTACGGAAATCACAATCATAGTCTGTGCGTACGTACAGAATACCGTCTCCACGATGTGGTGCAATCATTTTTTCCACCACCACCTTACATGGATTGGTATAATAGTGTAAATAGTAACTATATCTGTTTATTATAATATAATAATGATTATAAAGTATATATAATAAGTATTAATGAAATATATGACATAATAATTCTACAGGATTTATGTGTGTGTGTATATATATATATGTATGTACTTCATCTACTTAATTGCATTCAATTCAATAAGGAAACGAAATACAGCATTCATGCGTATGTACGGGCTACCGTCTCCATGAACGGTGTATTTCATCCCATTTATCGATCTGTTATATATATGTATATTCTGAATATATATTATATATAAATCAGGTTTTATTTTCTAGAATTAAGTAATCTGGATCTAAGTAATCATATTAATAATTACAAGTCATAACACGAATGATAAATGAAACGATTTTATCCAAAACACTGCTCTAACATGGAATTGACAATTGAATAGATAATATAAAGTCATAAGTGAGTCATATATGATATCATAAATATTATTATGGTTCTGATACAAGTTAATAATAAGTTTAAACACACTATACAAGATTAATGGACACATGCAGATGAAATTGGATATAAGGTAAGGGATAATTATAGCAATCTCGTTCTTATCCGAGATTTTTTATTCGAAAGTATTTACTATGGTTATGTTTATTATCCATGCCCATATGTTCTCAAAATGTTTTCATAAAATTTTTAAATTTCTTCCATGTTTGTTTAAATTAATTTTTAACATTTTTTATTTTTACCACATCATATGGAAGGAATCTTTCTTTTGTTTACCAAAGGAGGTACTTTTTGTCTTTTTCGTCAAAAGTAGGAGAATAATGCTTATTTAACTTATACGACTTGAACATATTTTTATGGTTTCATAACACCTTATTTTCATGAATATTGTTCTACAAGATTTAAAGATAATTTTCAAAAAAATGTGTTTCTTTTAAAATTTCATCGCATTTTTTGAAAACAAAATGATTTTAAAGATGAAAGGATATTTTCCTCAAGAATTCGTTTCAAGTGTTTTATCAAAAACCATTTTCCATATATGATGGAATTATTTCATATGTGTTTGTTTTATGTATAATTTCTCTATGATTTACATGGTTTCACATTTCTTATGATAAAATGATATCCATTTTTTGTATGGATTATGTTATTATGGGATGATGTTTATGAAACAAATTTTATTCTTTGGGTAATGATGAAGGATTTATGTTCATGTTGTGGCCCAAGTATGAATGATTTCATTATGATATCGGTGGGACCTATATCTCCCTACAATGCACTGGGTAATGATTTATATCTCATGAGAGAGACATGGCTGTAATGGTAAGTTAATCTGGTTCTATGTTACAGGACTAAAATAAAGATTGAACTCGATTATGAAAGAGACTTTGTCCACTTAGATGGTCTTGGAAGCAATTTAGTGGAAACTATGGTAATAATATCATGTTCTTAATCGTTTTCCAATATTAAATGTCTTATTCCCATGCTTTTTTATCAATATTAATGTTTGTTTTTGACCTATGCCTTATGTACTGCCAAGATTTATTTCACAACTCAAGATTTTGATGTGTAAACATTATGATCATGTTTTTAAGTTCAAATTTATATTGGTTGTTTTATTTTCTCCATGATTACCCTTACATAGAATTTTATCTCACCATCTATATTTTTTCTTTTCCACATGAATTATAGAACAGTTTTAGGTAAGAAAAAAATGTAAATATCTTTGTGGGAGATGTTTATGATCTTTTACCATGATTAGAAGATTATGTTCTGAGTTTTGAAATAAACTAATCTATTACGGTCCTTGTGTGTTTGTTTTTTTATGTTTTAAGTATTCTGCAAAAGTTATGTAATGTCCATGTACTTCAAACTTTGGGTCTCTACAAGGACTCTTATTTTATTCTCCAATAGTTAGGACTTGTATCAGGGTATTTCATTTGAAATATTGAATGTTTTTGAATCCCTGGGGCATTTATCAGTGTTTATACATGTTTTGGGAAAACTATGTAGTTTGAACCTATATATTTCGAGGCCATGTATTATCTAATGGAATTGGTTTCACATATTTTCCAAACAATATGGAAACCCCACCATACTGTTCACCCTATGATATAGAACATTTCATGGTTGGTGAGTGGTTAAAGTAAATGTTTTATCAAAACATTCACTATTGTGATGCGAGAAATAAAAATATATATATTTTACAAATTTAGATGAATAATCAAATATTAAAATATGAACAACTCTATAACAATAAATGTATGGATTCTATACAGATATAATATACAATCATATATTTTAATAAATTTATCCAAAAAATTTTATAAAACTTTTCACTCCTAGTACTCATTATAGGAAAATAATACAAAAATTAGTATTAATAACATGGGTAAAGAAATCATACAAATAGGGTGAGATCATATTCTCTGTGAAGGTAAACAATGTAGATTTCAATTAATGATAATGTAAATGCATAATATATTCATAAAGGAATTAGATCTTGTCTATAACCTAAAAATTCATACCCAACATGAAAATGATCATGATAATGAGTTATTTCATAAACCATTAGAATATAATTAACATGAATAATATTAATGTGAAATATAAAATACTCATTAATAAACTAAATTTTCATGTCCTAAATATGTGTGGCACTATCTTAAGTATAGAAACCATTTGGTATATTATGGTTAAATAATAATACCTTCAGATATAAAATAAACACCTATTTGCAATCATCAATTAAGAAAATCTAATTGTTTCCAATAATAGATCAAACTCATTTTGTTTATTTCAATTAATGGATGGCCACATCAACTTGTTTTCCATAACTATCTCAAAAGATAAAATTAATTACCTAATAAAATGGTTGGATAAATATTTCCCACATGTTACATAATAAAAACCATATATATTTCTTCCATATGACCATTATATATTAACAATATCATAAAACATGAAAATATATTGTTTTCATAAACATTTCATCATATCATAACCGATGGAAAATAAATTAGTTTTATAAAAAGATTATGTTTTCATCATAAAAATAAACAATCCAAAAAAATAAATATGAATGGTATCCTTCAATCATGTCCCCATTAAAGATAATGTAATATCAAAGGATGAAAATTTATTTTTCAAATTCATGTTTAAACATCACATGCAATCATTATAGAGGAAAATAACGTATAAATTTTAAAATCACGTAATTTTTTATATAATTAATACATATAAAGAAAAAAAAATTGTTGAAAATTAACATTAAAAAATTGAAATTGAATTTTCAAATAATTAAAGGATAATAATTGGGGTTGAATTACATTCATTATTTCTATGTTAAAATACTTACATCAATACTTTTATTATTAAATTCACAAAGTACCTTGTTTGGAAAATTAAAAAAATATTTCCTCATTGTTAATGATGAACTCATGAAAATTTCTCATAAATTATATTTTAGATCCACATCTTACTTTTATACCTCCTTAATATTTAATATTATATATGTTTTTTATTTTTTTATGATAGGGAATATTTCTATTTATCATTGATGAATTAAATATCCATCCTTTATAATTCATGAAGTATTTGATCATTTGTGATCCTCATCACAAAAAATCTGGAATGATCCTTTAGAGTCAACAGAATCTTCAATTTTATCTATTTTCTATTTTGAAAATGTATTCAGTAGTTATAATCATTAATAAATTAGAATCATATTCATTGGAACAATATTATCTTTTATTGAGTGAAAATGTATTATAATCAATTTTTGGACATATTTGTGACAATATTCCCAAAAGTGATAATGCAGCCTCCACTTTAAGGTAAAAAATACACTAGTTATCTCAAAATTAGTAGTATGGTATTTTCTCTCATCGAACATCAATTATCCTAAGTAATAATCTGTAACCATATAATTTTTTATAAAAATTCATCATATTCCTTTCAATGA
This sequence comes from Viscum album, assembly GCA_963277665.1. Lineage (NCBI taxonomy): Eukaryota > Viridiplantae > Streptophyta > Magnoliopsida > Santalales > Viscaceae > Viscum > Viscum album. Next base: position 1,657,237,550 of record OY728148.1, on the reverse strand, counting down.
TGAATCATTATAGATTATAATCCATGGTTAACTATATTTTAGTATAATAATATGCATGATAACTTGAATTTTATAGAGTCCCTTAAAATAGTAATCATATTCATCATTCCAAATGAATGTATCCGATTTGAGTCATACTGGTGAGAGTATTTGATAATCATGAGAAATATTTTAGAAAACATTGATAATATCCATCCAAACCAAGAAAAATATGTATCAATGATACCATTGTTGTTATATTTCATTTATCAATAAATTTTTTTGAAGGATATTCACATATAATGTCTATTGAGATTGTGTGATCCATGGATGAGAATTTATGAATCCTAAATTGACAATTGGTAAAAGTTTCATAACGAATATTCTTCCTCGGTGTCTTCAGTATAATATATAATTGATCATTGTGCTCTTCCTTTCTATTTGAATATATAATAATACCATCTATAAGAACTACCAAAACATAACCAAGTTATTATATAAAGAATCAATTCATTAAATATATGAATATAGTGAATAATTTGCTATGATTAAAAAGAATCACTACAAATTTATAGTGTTTATACATTATATAGAATGTATTCTTGTTTATATCCTATTTCAGGACCAAGAATTAATGATAATTATAATTATGGTTAACATTAAAAAATAATTGAGCACTGTGTAATTGATAAAATAAGTCATCAATATGGAGGGATATGATACTTAATAATAATTGTGATCATCTTATGTTATTGATAATCAATGTAGAGTCACATTGATCCATAACTATTCATAAAAAATGTAAGATCACACAATGGTGATGCTATTAGAAAAATGAATCCCTTTTAAATATTCAAGAATAGGGTTTTCACCAAATAATAAAACTCAATTGTGGCATATGGTGTATTTGAAATAGGCATAACATCGTGTGTGAGTTCTATAAATAAATCAACATTAAGGTTTTGTGGGAAAACATAAAATTCTTTCATAAAATAATCCTGAAATTCCAAATCAATATAAGTCTCTGTAGTGTTTAGTTTATCCCAAACTATATGTAATATATAAAATTCAAGAATAGGAATTAATAACCACAAGAGTAATGTAATTTCATTTGTAATTTCATATTTTTCTTTGAATCGATAAATGATCATATGTTCTTATGGAATATGAAATGTGACTTCCCTTCCTCAACAATTGATTTGGGATTCATTTTGGAAAATGCAATCCATGATAATATTGAAATAGAATTAATCTATAGGGATAATCACAAGATCATCCGGAAGCACTTTCCTACCAACATCAATTAGAGAAGAACTATAGGCTTGAGATGTGACCATTACTCCATTACAAGTTTCCATAGCTAAATATACACCTAATTATAGAGGTGATATATTTATACCTTTAGAAAATTATTTTGAAATCAATGGGTGTTTCGATAATACCATAATATGTTATATATTTTTAGAGTGGAATATAATATAACATTCATAGAAAATCTTTCTCAAAGGCCACTTCTATATTCATGATCACATGACATTTCCCCTTTATATTGGCCTAAGGATGTAATTTATTTTTATAATAAAAAATCTTTAGATTCATACACTAGATTTCATAATGGACACACTCCATTAACTTGAGGAATTGGAGTGAGGATGATGAACTTCCTGGATTCATCTATTCCACTATTACATTAATGAGAATATTAATCCCCTTTATATTCTCACCGTATTTATGAAAAACCATTACTAATTTAAAGGTCCACCTTCATATATTAAATCACTTAACATGATATTTCATCCAACATTTCTAGAAAGTATATGTATGAAATTTCATTCTACAATAATCTATTGGATTTTTCATGGGACACGATCATTCATTAATTTTCAAAACCATTTAAATTGGAGGTATCACTAATTTCAATTTTGATATTGATTTTATATTAAACAATTTAATGATAGATACTGATGTATATTATTGATAATTTCTTTGGTAGACTTGGTTTTAATCCACCAAAGAATGAATCAATTTTTAATTAATGTTTGATAATTTAACAAGATACATATCATGAACTCCACGTAAAAGTTTCCTCAAAGGTACCAATTGATTCACTATACTTTTGAATGAACTCAAAAAATTACATCTCTATATTTTTATTTTGAATATGTGGAATGTACTTAATATAGAATATCCCATTAAAATTATATCATTAAATCAATTAATTTTTTTACTCTTTCCTTATATTCTTGATTTGATTACACCATTTAATGCTTCATATTCTACATGATATATATCGAGTTATACATTTTCATGTCGAGAAAGGAAGAATAGAGTTTATTTGTTCAATAGATTTTATAAATTACTCATATACTAGTGGAACCTAAAATCCACTAAAAGAAGGAATATTTTACCCTAGGAAAGTATCAATAGTATATTTCTCCATTATTTGATATTTTTTAAATAAATTATCATTCATATCCTAAGAATGATGATTGAGAATAGTAGAAACTTTATTCATTTTAGATCCCATTATATTTAATTTATCTAGTGTGAAATGATTATATTTTCCATTGTATATAGAATGAATATGACTATTTATGGTTAAATAATTTAATTTAAACAAAAAATCATAGTTTGAGAAATAATATTCACAGTGTAAAATAATATAATTATGAAAACACATTACTCTAATGTATTAATCGAAACACTATATTCTATGAAACCATAGGTTTGACCAAGGTCTTTCATGATTGTTGTAAAAACATTAAAATTTACCCTATATAATGACTTATACCTAGGGTTTTCATAAAATAGTTCTAACATTAATCTATAAACATTGAGTAAATATTAATATGATATAAAATTTAGTAGCCTAATATTTTCATACATAAATATTACTTCTATTTGGGGGAATATTACAGACATAATAATTTTATTTTATTGAAAAAAATGACCTAGAAACCCTCTCAAACAAGTTTTCAACATAAACAATAACATACATGAAGGGTGTTTCTAATCTCCACAGGCAAGGAACTCTCACCCAAGCATCAACAAAAACTAGTAGAAATTATTGCACCCATGATAATACAAGAAATATTACATATGTATACAAGAAAGATAAATAAATATAATAATAAATAAATAATTTATTTCATATAAGAATTAATGAGTATAAGAGAATAACTCTAATGTAGCTAAAAGTGTCCAATATTCATGTCCAATAGTGAAACAAAATAAACCAAAACATATAATCAATTTGATAGTGTGGGAAAAATCCCACCACATCACAAACAACTACCCATACACAACTGAACAAATCATCAATGCCTCACTTTAGCACCATTACATTACCAACTAATTAATACATTTCAAGTTTTATAAGCCATCTAAGTGTTAAGTACAGTCTGATCTAAACTGGATGAATATGATCCCAGCCATGAGTTCGTAATAAGTCTCTATACAAAAACCTAAACAATGAGGAATATATAAGAAAAAAATAAAAGATAAATAGTGAAATTTTATTTATATCAAAATCACAGTAAAACATTTTTCCTTTATATATATTTTTAAATAATATAGCTAAAACTGTATAATAGAATTTCATATACATCACAATTGTGAAATTGATGAATGTGTCACAAAATAAAATTATAGGAACATATAACATCCCTCCATGGATCATTGTATGTTATAATTTCTATGAAACTCAAAACTTGAAATAGAAAATCCCATGCATCGATCCTCTAAACTTATTCAGAGAATATAGAGAACATTGGAACACCCATTAATGTGAACATCTCACCAGTGTCTATTATTTCTTTAGAAAAATGTTCCTGGGGATCATTGGAACACCCAATAAATGAAAACTTAGTTTTATTAATGGATGAAACCTATTACTAAACCATCCACCTAAGTAACCAAGGATTCCCATGTGAAACAAATTGAAAACCATTTCATCAATGATATGATTTAAAAACAATTTCATAAATATTTTTCAAAATTATTTAATATACCCATTCTATAGACAAAATTTTCATAAAATTGTATTTTATCAGAAAATTATCTCCAAAAACACAATAAATAATCATGGAAATTAATTTCTAAAACAATTTATAAATAGGAAGTTATATAATATATCAAACATAGTATAGATACAGAGCCACCAACCATAATATCAGTTCCAGAAGACATTAACAGGGTCTTCCAACATGAAACAAATCGATGAAATTGAAGTTGTCCATAGAATCAATCCTCACATCTCAAAATCAATTCAACAAAACAATATTTGATTATGAGGGACAAATTGTAGTTATACTTCATGAAACACATATGACACAGCCCATCCAAAAAAGGGTCATCCAGTGGATGATTTTCACACAACAGATCTCGAAATGATTAATACAATTATGATCATAGTTAAACGTATCAATAAACATAAGGAAATCATTCTAACAAGATAAGAAAAGAAAATTACTACTCACATAGTAAGATTCATCACAACTACAATGAATATCAATCATTGAATGAAATGATTTTGATGTTTTAGTGGTCTCTCAAATGTCATAGGAGCGATCCTAGGATTGATATAAAAATGGATGTATGCGAATGAAAATATTTTTATTATTTCTACACCAAAAATTATGGACCAAAAAAACTATATATGATTCAACCTTATTTATAATGGAAAAATCCATTATATCCCAACCCACTAAAAATTACACCACCTTAGATTAATATACTAATTTTTTATATTTCATGAATTGAAAACGATTCACAGTGTGTATACATATCATGAATTGTTCCCTTTTCAAGATATACTCCATGTAAAAGATTCGCATTGTGTAAATTAATCAAGATGTGAATTGTTTTACACATATTAAAAATCCATCGTTAAGTATGAAAAACCAAACTATCACTGGTGTTATCATTACATATTGAGAACCATGAACCACCTTTGAAAAATTTATTCTTTTATTTAATTAATTCCAAAAAACATACATTCCTGAAAAATATTTCATTTCCCCCAACAAATGAACTGTTTCATTGGGAGTTACATTATCAACAAAATAATGAGGTAAATGAAAAAAATGAAGATAAATAAATTAAATTTTGAATTATTATGTTACACACACACCAGTACAATAATTTTTATCTTCAAAAAGTATTTTTGAATAATGGTTTTCAAAATGATGTGTGGCCACAACACCCTCAACAAGGACTCTCTCTCTTATGTATTATGAGAATTTGATCTATTTCAACATAGGAATATGAAAAAAAATATATCCCATGAAATAAATTAACCCATGAGTAAAATATATCCACTAGTTTATCTATGATATAAATGATAGACTGCAAATCGATCTCTTTCAAATTATAATTGTTTGTGGGAACAATATGGTACTTCATGAGAAGAAATATGTGAAAACACCTATCAAATGAACTGAATATAACAACCATTAAATAATTATTCCAGGTCACTATGTGAACACATTTGGTCAATCATTGTTTCGCGCGAAATCCGGGGATGACCTCCTGGATGGGAGATTCAAACGTTCCGATCGGTTTCTAACGGGTTTGTTCGTAGAACCGGAAACATCCAATGATTCCACATCCGTTTGGACCTACTTTCCAAAGGCAGGCACTCATTAGCTTGTGGGCTAATGAGGCTTAGGAATTTGCATTGGTCGAGAGGATGGGAGGTCGGACTCATCACACCTTTTTGAGGGGAATTATTGTCTACTCCGGGACTCTCTTTATAGATTTAAGTTAAGTTCGTGAATCCTTATTACATTACCAAGTATAAAATGAGCTTTTCTTTAGTTTTAACAATCAATGATTAAATATGCAAGAAATTTAGAGAATCTTTTATATGTATTCGAGGTTCTTCATCATTATAGAATCATCTATATTTGTTTAGAGATTCTTGGTCAACGGTATCCTTCAAAACATTTATATAAAAGTCTCTTGGTCATTTTGATGACCAGGCTGGTTTTAAAGCCACTCAGTGGGGCACTTGAAGTTTATCGTCATTTAGAAGGACATAGATTATTTTAATGTTGGGATCGAACCCATAAATGGGCTACCTACGTATCCTTTGTTTTAAAAAAAGGAATCAGAACCCACGTAGTTCGAGGAATGGGGTATGATGTTTATGATTGATGGCTCAAAGATGAATGTCATAATTACTTTTACACTCTAAGCTCACGTGAGTCATGCTCGGTGTGAGAAACAAGAGGTATTGGTAAAATATAGACAATTGTGCCATGAAGGATGCAATCATAAGAATTTGTTTGGGGCTTATGTATGGATGACTGCCCAGATAGATGAAGGTTTAGGATTTACTTTTAGGGAGAAAATCCATGAACAGGGTCCACAAAGTTATATGTGCTTCATGGAGATTTGAATACTCTAATCTTGGGGCTTAATCCTAAGGAGGATGCCCAAGATTAATGGACTTGATTGGGGCTTATTCTTAAGAAAGATGCCCAAGATTTATGACTAGGACTTATTCCTGAGAAGGAAACCTAGGTTAGGATTAAGGTTTGGGGCTTACTCCTGAGGATGATGCCCAAGATTAAAGGACTTGATTGGGGCTTATTCTTAAGAAAGATTCCCAAGTTAAAGGTTTTATAACTGGGGATTATTCCTGAAAAGGAGACCGAGGTAAGGATTCTCTCATCTTAAAGGATGAGGTTGAATGAATGAACTCTCAATCTTTGGTGACATAAAGATGTTTAAATCACTAGGTTTTGAGAGATATTTCACAGAATTCCTTTCAGATAAGGATGTCAAATCAAGAAATCATGCCATAAATGGCTTTGAAGAGTATCTTGAAGACTGAATCTTGAATAGGAAGGGTGAAATGGCTTAAGAGGGGTAAAAATGGGCAAGATGGGCACCCAAAAAGATAGGGGCGCGGAAGTCTTGAAAGGCGCGCAAGTCCTGCGGCGGCGCGCAAGTATTGGTCGCGCAAGTATACTTGCGCGACATTAGGGGTACTTGTGCGATTTTCAACCAGAATTGAAATGCTTGAGCGACTCTTTATTAAACCCTTTCCCATCCTCTTGAGGTTCTTCCAGAGAAGGGACGCGCAAGTTATATTGAAGGAATTAAGTTGGCGCGCAAGTGTTTGATAAGTTTCAACACTTAGGCCTTCCTTCTTCTCTTTAGATCTTCCATTCTAGGTATGAAATTACCTTAGATGTGTTCTGGAAGCTTTGAGAAGATACTTGGGCGTCGGGAGCATCAATCCGAGTTTATGGAAAAAGATCCCCTTTAATGGGGGGCCCACAGGGTCTATTTATAGGCAAAAGAAGACCCCGGGCGGTTACTAGGCGGTTACCAGGCGGTTACCACATATGTCGCGCAAGTCCCTTGCACGAACATGAGGAGTCGCGCAAGTATTGAGGCGGCGTGCTAGTGTACTTGCGCGACCAAGAGGGAACTTGCGCGATACATGGGCAATGTTCTCCTTTTTTATCCCTTTGTCGATTTTTGATGTTTCTTCAAAGGATTAATCACTTTGAGCTCAGATATTCCCTTTTCCGAACTTTAGATTCCGTGACGAAAGGAGCGTCAACAAAAGTCCCCCCTCAGAGTTGGATCCGGAGAGAAAATGAGGATTTGACTCTGAGGAAATCGAATCCCTCTAAAGGAAAAGGGCGGCGCGCAAGTCTTCAATGCACAGAAGTCGGCGCGCAAGTCTTCGTCGCGCAGGCATTGAGCACTCTGGATGCGGCGCGCAGATAGGCCCCCTGGCCTATAAATACACGACTTCCGGCCGTAGATGGCATCTGACGTTCTGGATTTCTCGAGCTCTCGCCGCACAAGTCTTTCTCGCCACGCAAGTCTCTTGTTTTTGCGGTTTCTCCGCTGCCGCGCTACTCTCAAGGTAATAGGGCTTGCGCGGTAATACTTGCGCGACCAAAACTTGCGCGGCACATGTACCACTTGCGCGACATCTCCATACTTGCGTGCCTTAATGCCTTAGCTTTTTTTTCAAATTCTTTCACAAATTTTATGAAAAATAAAACCCATTTAAGAGTTTAATTTATTCAACTCCTGTGCAGATTCAATGGCTCTTAGACCTGGATTACTTGATGAACTGGCTAGCAAGCGGATAGATGATATGATGAATATCATTGGCCCTGATTACTATACTGTCAAAAACAGCACTCTTCCAGATTTGGCTAAGTATCTGAAGAAATATCATCACGACTATCCTCACTGAACTTACCTACCTTTGTTTGGTCATGGTCATCTGCAAGAAGTCATTATTCCAGAAGTACAGAATTATCTTCCATTTTCTTGGTTTCAGAATTATACCAATTTTGCTTCAGCAAATATCTCAGGCGGAGGAACATTTCAAACTGCTGGAACAGTGGAGAAGGCTTATGTGATGCATCATAGCCCTTGCACACCAGATCTGAAAAAACATACACCTGAGCTTCAACCACATTTTCATCCTTCAATCTTCCGAAATGCTCTGATGGATCAATCCAAAGGCTGGAAGAAAAGTTGGGATTTCCGTCCTGGGGGAGGTGTGAAACCAACTTGGATGTGGGTATACTGGGTGCGACAGACTTGCGCAGAGTTTATTGAGGATCTGAAGAGAGCTGCAATATATGAGGCTGTTTGGGTTGGGCAAACATATATTTACAGACATGATATCTTTGTGCCAGAGATACTCAGCCATTGGAGTCCAGCGACTAATTCTTTCCACTTGACTCATGGAGAAGTAGGTATCAGTTTGTGGGATGTCCACAAGATTTCAGGAGCTCCAATCTTGGGCGATATGTATGATGAATTCATTCCTCCCAAGGTGACTTGGAATGATCCAGAGAAGACTCCTGCTTTGGCTCGAGAATTATTCAAAATCTTTCACAAGATCAAGAGTTCAGAGACCTCATTAACTCATTTCAGAAAAGATATCCATCCGTAAGAATGGATGAATGTGTTTCTTACTGAGAAGAAAGGGATGGAGCCAAAGGAAAAAGGATCCAAGAAAAAGATATCCAAGGATACCCTGCCCAGACGTCCAACCACTTGTCCAAAACCTGAGAAGAGAGGAGCTCCTGGCACATTCTGGCCAACCCTAGAAGCAGGAGAGTTTGAAAAATGGGGCTATGAAGTGAATCAAAGAATTCCAAAGAAAACTCGTCTGGCGGGTTTCTTGGCAATGTGGCTCAGTATCTATCTCTTGCCGGTCAGGGATTCGAAGGGAGGCGTTAGGCCAGGGACCTTCGTCATTGCGGCCAAGTTGGCTGAGGGAAAAATGGTTGGGTTAGCTACCCCCATTTTAGCAAATATCCACATGAGTTTACTTCACGTCTTCCAGGGTAAATCTCCTTTAAGAATAGTGGGACCATTCCAGGTTTTGTGGGGATGGATCGCCACTCACTTCAGGACTTACAATGTACAGAATGGATTACAAATTCCTGGAAGCTCTTTCAGACCGTCAGTGCAAGCATTCTCTGGAATTGCTCCATTAGATGTCAATGGTTATGACATAAAAGTAAGACTAAGCATGTATAAGGAATTCAACTTCTTTCCTTATGGAAGTCCGCCATCTGGGCGGTTTGTTAATGATGGGAAAGCCCCTTTGGATTTGAGGGCATACATGCTAGCTTGCAGGGATGGCGTGTTAGTAGCCAGGATTGATGGAGAAATCATATGCGAGGCCTATGCTCCATATAGATTTGCACGCCAATTCAAATGTTTGCAACAGATTGTTGTATCCCCTCCAGTACATGTCAGGTTAGAGAAACATCCGATGGTTGCTCGACAACTATGGTTGCTGACATCAAGAGAGAAGAATGGGGCAGTATTTGATCTACCAGTTGAAAAAGCGGTACATTATCTGACTACATTTTATGCCGAACACTGGATAGCATCATACCCCAAAGGGATATTGAATCATCCTGTATATCAAGTGGGAAAGAGGAATAGGACTGTAGAGAAAGAAACTCTTCCTCATGAAGGTGATGCTTCTCCTCCTGAAATAGGTTCAACATACTCCTCCTCTAGAACTGATTCCTCGGATTATCATGATGGGGATGATGAGGCACAACCGGCAGCAAAGCGGTTTCGTGCCCGATATAATCCTCCGGCCAGAGTTAAAAGACCCACTCCATCAGCTCCTGGTGAGTTATTTGATTGTAATAACTTCAATCACTGCTACTTTATAAAGTAATAAGTCTCACTTTCTTATTCTCTATCTGTAGTTGCAGGAATCAGGAAGAAATTAAAATAAAAAATTGTAGGACCTTCCTCACAGCCATTATATCTAAGACCAGAGGCTGTTCAGCTATGGCAGAGCTTATACTGTGATACTGAGACCGCCTGGATGGATTTGTGTGAGGGCCTACAACTTCCTGGGATAGGATATCTTCTAGCTTCAAAAGACCTTCAATACGAAGATAACCCCAATGAAGTGCGAGCTTATATCAGAGAGCTGGAAATGCTCATATATGCCACTGATAATTCGGTTCCTATCACCAGGCGGGTGAAGGAAATGATTGATCGTGGCACCACTAAGGGGGATGGTGGTTCTGGAGATGAGGAGTGGCAAGAGTACGTGGCTCCTGAAGATGTAAGTTTTCTTTCCTTATTTTCTTTGCAACTTGATTTCAGTTGAAGCTTTGTTACTTAAGGAAGTTATTTTCTTCATCTTGCAGCTTGCAAAGAAAGGGACCGGGGTTCCTTCGCCACAATATAGCCCTGGTGGTACTGCTGTTGGGGCTGCTGCTGATTCTCCTCGCAAACCAGGCGAGATATCTCCAGGCCAGCAGGCCATGAATGAGGCACTGGACATAGCCTTTCATTCGCCAATCCAAGTGCCAATAAAGGAGACAGCTGAAACTCCAAAAAATCAAAAGAAGCCAAGGCAACGAAGGAGGAAATCCTTAGCTAAACGTTTCATTAGCAGTGGTAAGTCCTTCGAACAATCATGATTTTATACCCATAATCATATGGTTACTCATATTTCTGAGGATTGCAGGGGCTTCTTCAATTTCCCCCTTGAGGGAAGGGACTGATCCTTCTTCAAAGGCCGTGGAGGGTGCTGTAGAACAACCACCGACTCAAGCTGACTTGGTTGCTCCTGGAGAAGAGCTACCATCCATTCCCAGTATCCCTCCCACTACTGAAGATGCTGTCCAGGGTCAGGGGTTGCAGGACATAAGTCAGCAAGAAGACATAGCAAATTCTCCCACTGGTGAGACTAACCAAGATTCTGAAGTATCATTGGATGAAATGATGAATCAAGGAATGAATTTTGAAGAATTTTATGATCATGCTAGATTGTCATGTGATTTAGAAGACCTTGGGCGTGAGTGTTACCCTTCGCCCAAATTTTTCTTTTAAAAGAAAATATTTCTAACCATGATGTAAAATAATATGCAGTTTCTTCCGTAGAAGCTGCTGAACTGCCAATGCCTGAAGAGGGTGTAGACACTGATGTCAACCCTATCATTGCAGAAACATTAGCTCAAGTAGAGCTAAATCCAATAAACTCTCCTAAGACCCATCTTGAAAATCCTGTTGAAACCGGGAAAGATGGGGAGAAGTCTTCTCATGTTGCTGAACCACCATTGGGTAAGGGATAACAATATTTGTGATTGTACTTTATTTGCAAGACAATCCATTCTTTTTTTATTCTTTAAGATTCAACTAAAACCTTTCAATTGATCATGTAGGGCCATCAACTGTAATGGCTAGATCCGGAGATGAGGCTTCAGCCTCTGCCCCAACGGGAATTGAAAGTGAAGAAGCCCAAGTCAGAGGGGAAAGGGCAGAACGAGGCACTTCCTTAAGCATGTTAATTCCAGATTACATACCCCCTTCTGAAGAAGATGTTGAATCAGATCCAGAGATGCTCAAAGCGTTCAGCTTTTCACGACGTAAGGCATGGAACAACATATGGAACATCATATCGGGGGTGCCTTTAGAAGAGCTACCATCAAAAATTTCCCGATTGTCATCCCAATTTGTCATAATGGGACTTGGTGGTTTTGGGTATGAAAAGATCCATGTTGCGGTGAAACAAATTATTTTCAGGAGGGAGAAAATGCAGACAAGTCGCGAAGATTTGACCAGAGTGAAATTGTCAGTCAACATAGGCGAATTTGAGGCTGCGATATCCCAGGCTGAAGCTGATTATGCTGTCAAGATGAAGGAACTGAAGCAAAAAATCAAAGAAAAGGTCGTCCAGCAAGTGCAACTCAAGCAACAGTTAGATGCTGTTACTGGGGAACTTGATCAGCTTAACAAATCATTGGATGAAACTCATATGAATGGAATGAAAGCCATTGCAGATGCTAAGAAGGCACTTCAGAAAGCTGAAAAGAGTGAAGCTGGTCAAGTGCACGAGCTTCAAGTAACTGTTGATAAGGCTCAGGATGCTATACATCAAATGAAGACTTATGTTGACAATCTCATGTAATTTCTTGAAAAAGAGAAGAGATTCCAGTCTGTGAATGTCCTTCTAACTCTTGTGTATCAATGAAAAACACTTTTGTCTTCAATCATTTGTACTTGCATTCTTCCATTACCTGCTTCAAATTTACTTAAGCCAATGGGCTTAGTAAGCATAGTTTGATTTTTACTAGGATTATTACAAATAACCCTAGAAACTTTGAATCTTTTAACTGCTCAATATTACCTAAATCATACAAAAAATGTATATTTAGTGAGCTGGAAGTTGACTTTTATTCATAGTTCCTCTGTCTTTTGTGTGGGCAGTTTAAAGTCATGCAAGCCGGACATAAAGGGGCTAATGTTTAAGGTCGAAATAGCTTTGACCGAAAAAATGGATTAAAATGGATTCAATTCCTTGATAATTTATCTGAAAACAAATTACCATACTCAAGTATGAGAGAAAATATGTAAACTATGGCTTAAGAATATTTGAATCTGAGGAATGATATGAAAAAGAGCTAAAAGGCATTAGAAAAAGTAGTTTCCAAGAATAAAGTTACTATTATTTAACAAAACCCGTTAGGGGGTTGAAATATGCAGGGCCACCTATGGGCATTGGCTGCATAGTCAAATAAAATAGCATCTTTTGGCTGACAAGTCTATTATGTGGACTGTTTATGCAAGGCCACCTATGGGCACGTGCTGCATAGTCAGGCAAAAGAACTCTCAGAAATTTACTTTCCTAGTGCTAAAAGCCAATGAATGTTTATGGAGATTCAAATTTTCTAAAGCATAGAGTTTGTTGTATGGAAAGAGGTACTTGAATATGGAAAGGATATTTCCGAACAAGAATATCGAAGAACTGGATGAATATCACTCCTACGAAGGTCTGACCCAAACGTAGGGAAGAAGAATAAACCATAGACTTGAATACTTTCAGATCATGAAAAAGGATATGGGACAAATATGTTAAGGATGGCTATTTTTTGCGGATCCCTACATACTGTCGTTTAAGACAAATAAGGACAAAAGAGGCATTCTTCCCAAGAATGAAGTTACTATTATTTAACAAAACCTGTTAGGGGGTTAAAATATGCAGGGCCACCTATGGGCATTGGCTGCATGGTCAAATAAATAGCATCTTTTGGCTGACAAGTCTGTTATGTGGACTGTTTATGCAAGGCCACCTATGGGCACGTGCTGCATAGTCAGGCAAAAGAATTCTCAGAAGTTTGACATTTTTGTGACTAGAAGTCATGAAAAAGGGTTATGAAGATCTGAAAATATTTAAGGTTAGGATTATAACACATAAAGATGGGTATTGTCCAATGTATATAGAGATACATAGGTCAATGAAAACCACAATCATGTTGTGGCTGGGTCCTGAATTGAAACTTGGACTTCACTACGTATCTCATAAGAATGAGAATGAAGCCATACGTAGTTCTTGAAATGCAGTTTAACGTCGTGCAGGACGAAAGGATGAGTGATCTTTGTTTTTTTTGGGGTCATAGAATTCGGACCATAATAATGAATACACAGTGTGTGTTTTCATGAGGACTTTTCAGCCAAGGGACTGAAAGTGAAATTTGGGGTTAGGCCCAAAAGACTTGGGACTGGATTCGAGGGACACTCGAATGTTCCTACGTATCCCATAAGGATGGGAATCAAGTCCACGTAGTTCTAGAATTACCCTTTGTACAAATTTGGTTCGTACATGTGAAGGGTGAAAGGGGACTTTAGTGCAATGATGGTTTAACCTAAGATAAAAAGTTCAGGCATTACCATGTATGCACGTAGTCTTTTAAAAAAATGAAAAACTATGATTGAAAAATCAATGTCAATAATTGTTCTCTCTCAAATGAGGAAATCAAAGAATATTGTAGTTTATTGTCGTACCGGACAAAAGTGTTGTATAGTTTAACGTCGTATAACAAGGACGAAAATGAATCAATGTAAAGATATTGATTTCAGGGGCGGTTTCACAAATCAACATCATATGAGATGGTGGTGAACCGATGTGAAGAGATTGTTTTTGGGCTTGAACCTTGGGAGGTTGCCTACATACCCAGCCTGGAGGGCAAGGATCAAAGTCTGTGTAGTTCAATTAAAGAATGAATTAACGATCAAATTGTTTTTGGGGACAATGATCTAATAAAAAAAATGTTGTTGGGACTTACACATGGTTAGTGGCCCAAAGGGAGTGTTATGGTTGATGTTCGCTCTAAGCTCACGTGAGTCATACTCGGTGTGAGAAACAAGAGGTAATAACAACCTTAACGATGCACAGTTTAATGTCATGTAGGACCTATCAAAGATTTTCTGTATAGTTTAGCGTCATGTAGTTAGGACAATGGGGATAAAATAGTTTAACGTCATATTGGATGAAAAAGGGGGACTGTGCAGTTTAATGTCATGCAGTAAGGACAAAAGAGTGTACCATTTTAACATCATGTTGGATGAAAGTTCGAATAGTTTAAGGTCATATGCATGGACCGTGAATGGTGCAGTTTAATGTCATACTGGACTTTTGAGATTATATAGTTTAACGTCTTTCTGGACGTGAGGGACTTTTATACAGTTTAGCGTCATGTAGTTAGGACGTCACAGTTTAACGTCTTGCTGGACATAAGGGATTTGCAAAATAGTTTATGGTCATATACATGGACCAGGGATGATGCAGTTTAAGGTCATGCTGGACGGTTTATGGAACTTTTTCACAGTTTAATGTCGTGCGGGACGAAGTTGCAGTTTTAAAGTCATACTGGACAATTGCTGTATAGTTTAACGTCATATAGCAAGGACGATCTGGTGCTGTACAATTTAAAGTCATGTAGCTAAGACTAAGGTGAATCAATATGAGGATATCAGTTCTGATCTTTTTACAGTTTATCGTCATGCTGGACGATGAAAGTGCCACACAGTTTAATGTCATGTCGCTAGGACAAAATATAGTTTAATGTCATCTCGGACAAAATATAGGAACTTCTATACAGTTTATTGTCATGTAGGACAAAATCAGGGACTATGCAGTTTAAAGTCTTGCAGTTAGGACTATTGGTGCTGCACAGTTTAATGTCATGTTGCAGGGACAAAATTTAGTTTAATGTCATCTCGGAGATTGAAGGTGACACAGTTTAACGTCATGTTGGACGAAGTTGTAGTTTAAGGTCATACTGGACCATTGCTGTATGAACCAAATGTAAGAGTCTTGGTTCTGGGAAAAAATATTTTGTGTTTATACAAAATACTTCTTCAGAAATCTGGCATTAGTTGGAGTCGTGATGTGTTCTCCATCCATTGAGATCAGAGAATACGCTCCATTGGAGTAGACCTTATGTATTGAATAAGGTCCTTCCCATTTTGGTTCAAGCTTGGGAGGTTTCTTTCCTGGTATCATTGGTGTTCTGAGAACCAATACCAATTCTCCCTGAATGAATGAACGAAGACGAACTTTTTTGTTAAAAGCTCGTGCTATTCGATTCTGATAGATTTCCAAGTGGTGCAAAGTGCACAATCTCTTCTCATCTAACTGTTCCAATTCATTCAAACGCTTTTGGGATTTCTCATCTGTCGATAACTGATCACAAATGGCTATTCTGAGTGAGGGCAATTGAACTTCAATTGGCAAGACTTCTTCTGTTCCATATACTAATGAATATGGAGTAGACCGCATTGCATTTCGAGTGGTAGTCCGATAAGCCCATAAAGCATGAAAGAGTTTATCAGGCCATGACCTCTTATCTTTATCCACCATCTTTTGCAGTATATTTGAAAGAGTCTTGTTGAAGGCCTCTATCTGGCCATTAGCCGCTGTATGATATCGAGATGAATGGTTGGACTTAATTTTGTATTCTTGATACAATCTCTTTACCTCAGAAGAACAGAAGTTGGTGCCGTTGTCCGTCAGTATGGTATGAGGGACACCAAATCTAGTAATGATGTTAGACTTGATGAAGCTAACAATGCATTTAGAACTGACTTCTTTGAGAGGTACTGCCTCTGCCCATTTGGAAAAGAAATCAGTAGCAGTAAGAATGTACTTATACTGCTTGGCCGTAGCTGAAGGGTAAGGTCCCACCACATCCATTCCCCATGTGGCAAATGGCCATGAGTATTTAGCTGTATGAAGCAACTCTGGAGGTTGATGAATGAAGTTGGCATATACTTGGCATGAATGACACTTCTTTGTGAAATTAACACAATCTTGTATCATTGAAGGCCAAAAGTATCCAAGCCTTCGAATTTGATCAGACAGTCTATGTCCAGACTGGTGGGCACCACAGACTCCTGCATGCACTTCTTTTATGACAACCATTGTTTCTTCACCATCAATACATCTGAAGAGAACTCCATCAAAACCATGTTTGTAGAGAATTTTCTCGAGGTGGTTTGGACCATCATAAAGAGTAAAATTGACCACACGTCGCCGAATTTGTTCTTTCTCAGCTCTATCAGGTGGAAGTGTTCCATTTTGAAGGTATTCCTTGATAGGTGACATCCATCCTGTAGTATGACCATACGTTTCAGGAATGGGACTAATTTCATTAATTTCCTATGTTCTGACTTGAACATAAGGTGAAATTGCACGACGGTGGGCAATACAGATGGTTGTCTCGTCCCGATTTGGATCTGCTAATGCTGTGGCTATATTAGCCAGTGCATCTGCTTGAGCATTTTGTGATCTTGGGACATAAGAAAATGTCGGTTCTGAAGGGAATTCCGACATTAACTCTCTGACGTAATCATACAAAGGGATTAATTCTTCTTTTCTGATGGCATAATCCCCATTGACTTGTTTGATTACCAGGTCTGAATCACCTTTCACCTTTAAGTGATTCACTTGTGCTTGAAGCGCTAACTCCAAGCCTGCAATGAGAGCTTGGTATTCAGCTTCATTATTGGTACCACCTTCCCACAACAAAAAGGAATAAGGTAACACTGCCTTATCTGGAGAAATGAGCACAATTCCTAAACCAACATTGTTGAATTTAGGATTTTCCATTTTCTTCCCTGTTGGACTTCTAGAAGCACCATCAAAATACATTTCCCATGTTTGAGGATTCTCTTGAATAGAAAAAACTTCCTCATCAGGGAGTTCGATATCTGAATACGTGTCTTCCACTGAAGGGTGTTCAGCCAGGAAATCAGCCAGATCTTGGCCCTTAATTGCCTTTTGAGACACATACTGAATGTCGAACTGCTGTAGAATAACCGCCCACCTTGCCAGACGTCCTGTAAGCATTGGACGACTAAGGATGAATTTGAGTGGATTATTACGAGATACCAATTGGACCTCGTGATGTTGCAGGTAGTGTCTCAGTTTCTGAACTGCAAAGATTAATGCTAGGCATCACTTTTCAATACTCGAATACCGGGTTTCTGCTTCAAGCATAGTTCTACTGAGATAGTAGAGACTATTTTCATTCCCAGCATCATTCTTTTGAGCGAGAAAGGCACCCAATGATCGCTCTAAAGCTGTCACATAGAGGATAAGAGGTCTACCCTCAATAGGTGGCATGAGTACTGGTGGACTTAAGAGGTATTTCTTGAGAACATCAAATGATTCTTGACATTCTTTAGTCCATTGGTAAGTGACTCCTTTCTTCAATAATTTGGTAAAAGGTAAACTTTTGCCTGCCAAATTGGCGATGAAACGCCGAATATAGGCTAAGTGTCCTTGAAGTCCTCTTAATTCTTTCAAATTCTGAGGAGGTGACATACCAAGGATTGATTTGGTCTTCTCAGGATCGACTTCAATACCACGATGGCGTACAACAAAGCCGAGAAATTTTCCTGAGGTTACCCCAAAAGAACATTTTAAGGGGTTCATCTTCAAATTATGTTGTCGAAGCTTGTGGAATATGATTTCCAAATCAGCCATGTGATCAAAACGTTGTTTGGATTTAACCACCAAATCATCTACATAGCATTCAACAAATTTCCCTAGAAAAGGTTTGAAGATACGATGCATGGCGCGTTGATATGTTGCACCTTCATTCTTTAAACCAAAGGGCATCACCCGGTAACAAAACACACCTTGAGGAGCTCTGAAGGCTGTATATTCCTCATCTTCTGGGGCCATTCGGATCTGATTATATCCAGAATATCCATCCATGAAAGAAAGTACTTCATAGCCAGCCGTCGCATCAATTAAGAGTTCTGTAATCAGAACTGGAAAATCATCTTTGGGACAATACCGATTAAGATCTCTGAAATCGATGAAAACCCTAATTTGTCCGTTCTTTTTCTTTACTGGGACAATATTAGCCAACCACTTGGGATATTGAACTTCTCTGACAATGTTAGCTTTGATAAGCTTATCCACTTCAGCCTCGATTTTGGAAGCATAGGTTGGGTGTGTTCTTCTCGCGGCTTGCTTGAATCCTCGATGATCTTTTGGCAAACCCAAATGATGGGTGGCAACATCAGGATCAAGGCCAGGAATCTCTGTATAATTCCAAGCAAAAATATCTTTATTTTTCTTTAGAAAAGAAATATACATCTCTTGTTCTTCAAGGGTCATGGCCGCACTAATTAAAGTGGGGCGTGGATCTTTCTCTTTACCCAGATTTACTTCTCTGAGTTCATCCACAGTGGTAGAGATACCCTCTTCAAATGCTGGAGGAGCATCTCTAAGATCTTCCTCTTCCTCTTCATCATGTGTTATATCTTCCGTTTCTACTTGCAAAGTAGATGAAAAAACGAAATTCTCATGATCATAAGAGATGTCAAAATTTTCACATTTTGAAGAAGAAGCTTCCATTTCCGACCCTATTGATGAAAAAGGGTCTTCTTTGGGAAATAAAGAGGAGATGATGGATTGAGAATCGACATCAACATTCACCTCTGGTGTTGCTATAACTTCTTCTGGCCTGATTAGCGAAGTATAGACTTGTTGGATTTCAGCAGACGAAATGAAAACGTCACCACTTATGCTTTCATCACTGCTTGGTAAGTTACCAATTTCTCCCATGTTGTCTGGCTCGATTGCCGTAATTGACATTATGGATCTTTCCATAAGAGTATTTTGATTTGGGCCTATTTTGTCAATTTGACTGATAGGTAACACATAATCTGTACTCACATGTGAAAATGGATTTATTGGAATTTTTTCCAAACCATATGGAGCATTAACTTTGGTAATTTCCTTCATTGTAGATTTTTCTCTTCCCTTCATGTGATAAAATTCCGCCTCAATGTATTGAGACTCACATGTTTTGAACGGGGCCTTATCACCATTCAATGTTCCAACTTGACCATCGAAACAGTATTTGAGACATTGATGGTATGATGACAGAATAGCTGCATGCTGATGTAACCAGGGTCTTCCAAACAAGATATTGAAAGCTGAGTCTTGATCAAAAATCATGAAATCTGAATTGGAAACAAGATCTCCAAACTGAGTTCTGAGCGTAACTTCTCCCAGTGGTTCTTGTTCATTTTTATCATATCCTTGCAACATCATGGTAGAAGGAGATAAATCAGATTCCGTGAGGCCCAATCGACGAAGTGTTCGAATGGGCATGAGGTTGACTCCTGAACCATTGTCAATAAAAGCTCTTCGAACATCTATATCATTGACTTTTCCAGATAGGTACAAATGTTTTATGTGCCCATGCACAACATCATCTTCATCTTTATCAGTAAAAGATATCACTACATGGCATTCTGCAGGATTATTCTCTATGTGATAAATTTCAGCTGCAGCAATTTTAGCTTCAAACTCCTGAGGACTTGACAAAGCTTCGATGAGTGCTTCCCGAAGATCTTTTGATAGATTCAAAGCATCCAAAATTGATAATTTGGCTGGTACTTGGGCCAAGTGTTTCAATATATCATACTTTTGATCTAGAGGCCTGTGTTTCCCAATAGGAATATGCGGTTTAGCAGGTACCTTGGAAGTAGATGCTTTGGAAGCTGATGCCTCTTGTATTGATGTTGGCAAAATCTTTGGTTTTAGAAAATTAGACTGATTAGATCCATTTACTTGCTGAGATAAAGAAGATGGAACATTTAATCGGTCTTCCAAAATAATTGTGCCGAAGCTGAGTTGGCCATTGGCAAAAGAACTTGCTTGTTCATTTTGAGCTCGCTGAAGGGCTCTACCACGAGTTTCTGCTGCATATACAGTGCTAGCAGGGGTAGAATTAGAGTAGTAGCTTCGGAAAGATCCACGTCTTCCCCTATATCCTGAACCTCTAGAACTTCCTCGGGTTCCTTTATTTGATACAGGGAATTCAGGCTCATCAAGACTGGAATATGAATCTGTTAATTGAATCATATTAACAGAACCAAAGATCAATTCTTCGTCTGATAAAGACTCTGCCAAGTTAGCCTGTTTAGGCTGTGCCGTTTGGTGGGACGGTGCCCGTGGCATTGAAGTAGATGGCATGAAATCTGCCAGAGTCAAAGACAATTTAGGCTTTGATACATACTCATCTTCTCCTGATTCCTCTTTCTTCTTTGAATTGCGCTGCCCTTTTGAGGATTTGTCCTTTGATGGAGGCTTTACTGCAGCTTTTGTAGGAGACACAATTGGCTTCTTCAATTGTGTTCGCAAAATGGAATGGGTCCGATTGATTGTCTTTCTGACCATCCAATCATCATATTTTTTAGCAGTTTTGCTTTTGACATCCTGCCACTCGCCTCCTTCCTCTGGATCTGTAGCGGTAATACACGCTACATGAGCTGAAGAACCCTTCAATTTGACTTGTCCCAAGTCAACCATATTTTGTAGGAGGTCTTTAAAGACAAAACACTCCTGGATGGGATGTCCCAACATTTGATGAAAGGGACAATAATTGGGACGGTCTTCATCTCCTTCCTTGTTTGGTCTCTTCGGCACTGGTAATTGAACCAAATTATTTTCCAGAGCTGAAATGAAGTAACCAGGAACTTGCTCACTTCGGAAAGAGTATGTTTTACTCTTCATATCCTCAAATTGTTTTCTTCGTTGATCTTTTTGATCATTTGGACGAAACAGCCTTTGTTGTTGGCGTTCAGGAGGTGGAGCCCTTCGAGAAGATGAAGGTTTTGAAGTAGAAATAGGTACAGGTGCCTGTTTAAGCATAACTGTAGCAGTTTCTGCTTTACCCATTCTTCTTCCTGGAGCTGATGGAATTACACGAGATTTAACCTTAGCCTGTAAAAGGGAATCTTCAATCTGTTGAGCGATTGAAGTAAGGTCTCGAAACCCTCCTGTGTATTTCACAGGGATCAATGGCGTGCATAATTCGTCACGCAAATTTGCCACACAGATTGGCAAAAATTCCTCCTGAGGGAGTGATAAACTCAAGGAATACGTTAATCCCTTCCAACGAGCAATGAAATCAGAGACTCTTTCATTCTCCCTTTGCTTGCAGTTTGTAAGATCGAAAACTGTCGTTTTTGGCAAAGTTGAGCTGAACTGAAGAAGGAATTTTTGACGAAGATCCTCCCATCCGATGACTGACCGGGATTTCAAGATTGTATACCAGACAAAAGCTGGTCCTTGCAAGGTTCGCACGAAGCATCTGAGTTTCACTGCTTCTTGTTGCTCTGGAGTTCCCATCATAGGATCACAACAAGACACGTAATGCGTCAAATGTTGTTCAGGGTCACCTGATCCATTGAAAGTAGGGAAAATAGGGTTTCCAAAACTGGATGGAGGAGAAATTGAATCTACCCATTCAGGGTAAACTTTCTTTTCAGGTTGAACTTGCGCCTGTTTCCCTTCCATAGTTTCTAACCGAGCTGTTAATGACTCAATAGTAGTTATTAACTTTTGAGAAACGTCAGGTTGAATTTGGTTTTGGGTAGGTGCAATGAATGGAGCTTGGACAGCCGTGGAGGTTGGTGCTGCAACTAATGGTAGTGCTGCCAACCGTTGTTGCGTTTGACCCGTAGGATTAGACCTATGTGGGTGTACTGATAAAGGAGGATATTCCTGATCCATCTCAGTAGTTACAACAAATTCCTTCGGCTGTCGGACTTCAGCATTCTTAAGAAGAAGACTACTCTGAAGTAGTTCTGCATTCAACCTTCTTAATTCTTTCATTTCTTCCTCCTGTTGTGCAAACCTTTGCTCTAATGAGAGCGATTGACCTCCTTCAGAGGAAGGGTGATAAGTAACCTGATTCTTTCCTTTCCCCTTATTGTATCCTTTTCGGAGAGGGGGAAGTGGTTTACTTGAAGGAATACCCAGATTTTGGGTAAGCCTTTGATTACGTGTGCGCACACCTTCTTCATTTAGGTCTGTGTGCGCAACTTCTTGAGCAGGATCCTCTTCATCTAATCCCTCTGATTGAGCCTCATCTGGTGAATCAGCAGCAACGGCAGTGATGACATTAATGGATGCATATTTCATGGAATCCTTTCTATCATCATTTCTGTGATATTGTCTCCTTTTATGTCCATGATAAGGCATGGCATTCCGTTGACTTGATCCCTTAGGAATTTCTTGGAGAACCGTCACTTGGAGAGAATCTCCTGACATCTTGGATCTTCGTTCCTCTTGAGGCTTATTCCCTAATCGAGAGAATACTGACTTTCTCTGAGGGAGGGATTGAAGATTTGAAAAAGTCCCCAGTCCGGTGGACTGGGGGTGTTCCTGTTGCTTCTGCTCAGCTCCTCGAATCCCATTCGTTGATTCTGAGGGTTGGGTTAGAGAAGTCCCCAGTCTGGCAAGCTGGGGTGTCTCTTGACATGCTATGTCTGAGATCTTTTTAAAATCTCTCTTGATCTTGCGAATCTTAGTTCAGAAATTAGCTGGATGCATTAACCTGTATCCACTTTTATCACCTGGTTCAACAGACCGTTGGATGATTTCCGAAACTTCTGTCATTTGATGACGTGTTTGCTCCAGACGAGAGGCTTGCGCAATATTCTCGCCTTCTTGATGTAGGAGCAATTCAACAACCTGTTCTCTATATACTTGATTTTGAGAGGAACTAGTTGAAGCTTGATCTCGAGCAAGATTTTGATTATGAACAAAGCCCATTGACTGTGGCCGGCCATGGGCAATAACATTGCATGAGACCATTTTCGGCGGGCTTTGCTGACCGGAAAGCACTGTGAAATGTAGTGCTCCGTGAATACCCCATCCTCTGATATGAACATTAGATGGAGCATTGGAAATTAACTGACGCAATCTTCTTAGTGCGCCAAGGCATGAACGTTGAAGGGTTCTCTGTTGCTTTTCAGCCTTCGGATACCGAGAGACTGATAGAGATGCCAAATCAATCTGGCGTTGTAACCCTTCTATTATCTTAAGATGATTTTCATATTCATCATAAGATAATACCTTCTTCTTTAATTGACAAAGAGTTTTCCATATGTTAAGACGAATATCATGGATTCCATCATCCGTCAACATCTTTGGAATGTCATACTGTGAATCAGCCAAAGGCCAAAACATGACTGGTACTTCACCTTTTGCCAGTTTTTTCCTCATGTTCAGCATTTCCTCTTTATCATTAAATGAAGATTCTTCTACCTGTTTGGACCAGAGTTGGTGTTTCCTTGTTGCTTCATCGAATTCAACAAGATTGGTAGAGGAATCACTATTCATGCTGGAAGATGAATGACCCAGGGAAGGTTCGGAGAATAACCTGAACCCCAAGCTATCTTCTGATGGAGAAAGAG
This sequence comes from Viscum album, assembly GCA_963277665.1. Taxonomy (NCBI): domain Eukaryota; kingdom Viridiplantae; phylum Streptophyta; class Magnoliopsida; order Santalales; family Viscaceae; genus Viscum; species Viscum album. Next base: position 1,657,213,532 of record OY728148.1, on the reverse strand, counting down.
TTTCACCTGCCGATAGTAAAACTTCAGACATGACTAGTTTTACGTTTGCAAGTGCCTCGAGATAGGAGGGCTTTCTCGTCACTACATTGCCTTCTGAAGAATTTTCGAGACAATGTGAATCACTACTGCGGAGAGGACTTTCGCAGCGAAGTTCATCACCATGAGGAGGACCTTCATGATGGGTTACAGCAAAAGATGAGATCTCTTGCTCCTTGGTCTTCTGACCACACAGAGGGTTCCTGTGGTTCTCATCTGAAGAAGAAACTTCAAGATTGACCGAATTTTCATGAAGCAAGTCTTCATGAGGAAGTGTCTGTTGAAGACCTTCGGGATTAATGTTCCTGTTATTGGGAACTGAGGGAGTAGAATCTTGAATTCCGACAGATAAATGTCTGAGGGCTTCAAGAACTCCAGCATCGAGCAAGGCCTTGTTGCAGATTGGCCTTTGATCTCCTGACTGTGCTGGGCGGATCTTTTTCTTAGATGCCTTCTTACTCGCTTTAGAAATCACTTGATGACGAAAGTGATTGCTCTGAGCAGGTGTATGTGCCTGATCAGGAAAGATGGTCAGGTTAGGCTGACGATCATCGCTCAAATCAGGTGTATGTTCCTGACTTGGTTGTCCATATGATATGGGGGAGTAGGCCCCACAACACTCTTGGACTGGAACAGATGTGTGTGTCTGTTCCGGAGTGAATTGTTGATGTGTCACTCCACTGCTAGGGATAGATTTATGTGTCTGTCCTTGAGATGATGCTGAAGCTGTTATGATATCCTGGCAAGCATCCAGAATATGAGCAGGAATTTGCTTCTGCTCTTTCACCATTGACAAAATATGTTTGGTGACTTCAGCCGCCGGAACGGGGATATACGTCCATTCCGGGCTTGGAGTAGGTGTATGTGCCTGCTCCTGTCCGCCTTTTCCTGTCAGTGAATCCTGACAGTACTCAAGTGTGGAGGCAGAGAGTTTAGTCTGCCTCCTGTTTGTCGTCGGGGCTTTCCGACTGACTTCTCCGTGCACTACCAAGCGAGACTGTTGGTAGGCTTGATTAGTATTAGCAGGTGTATGTGCCTGCTGATTACACTTCGCCAAACGCGGTGGATGAGATCCACCATATGTAGTCAGACGAGCCTGCTGACTAACTGCTGATGTATAAGCAGGTGTATGTTCCTGCCTATGGTACTCCGCCGGAATTGCCTGGCGGGATCGGCTTGATGCTGCCAGACGAGTCTGCTGGACAGCGGGATTAAAACGGGCAGGTGTGTATGCCTGCTCATTGTTTGCCACCAAGTTAGGTTGGTGTACTTCTCCAGAGATGGCAGGGATGACAACCTGCCTATTGTTAACCGGATTCCGTCTCTGGCGATTCATCTTGCCCGATCGGGTTCGAGGAACCTGATCTGAACGCCTGGAGTCAGTACCCTCATCATGTTGAGGGCGCACTACCGCACGAGTCTGGCGGCGATTGTTGATGGGAGCCTTTGAGAAGTACTCATGTCTTTTTGAATTAAGGTCCTGCGGGACCTGCTCATTCACTTCCTCGGAGTAAGGGAGTGAATGGAAATTGCGTTCCGGGGATAACGACCCGAAACGGTTGGAGACGGTAGTCAGCACCGTCTGCTTCTTGATTGCTGGTCGCCGTTGTCCGGACGACCAGGTAGAATTGTTAACTTGGAGGGCTTGACGAGCGGCCTCCAGAGTTGGGATAGTACCGTTGCGACGGTACTCTTTAACCAGTGCATTAGAAACATAGCGTTGAAGACGCTGAGTTGGTGATGTCATCCTCAGAGCGGATGACGTTCCAGCAGGAGTAGCAGCATTGGTTTTCACAGCAGCAGACCTCACAGTAGAGGTGTTCCCAGCAGCAGTATTCACAGGAGTGAATTTAAGGAAAGCCATTTTTGTAGAAGATCTTGAAAAAAGAGTGCATGTTCCATGTAACAGACATAATCCAGATGAATCCGGCTACTGCATCTTTTGGATGATCATATGTCAATGATTGCCTTGTTGGCCCAAAGGGCCTAATAGATAAGAAGAATATCACTTTAACTTGGTTAAGGATTCACGTCGGGTTCACCATTTTTGTTTCGCGCGGAATCCGGGGATGACCTCCTGGATGGGAGATTCAAACGTTCCGATCGGTTTCTAACGGGTTTGTTCGTAGAACCGGAAACATCCAATGATTCCACATCCGTTTGGACCTACTTTCCAAAGGCAGGCGCTCATTAGCTTGTGGGCTAATGAGGCTTAGGAATTTGCATTGGTCGAGAGGATGGGAGGTCGGACTCATCACACCTTTTTGAGGGGAATTATTGTCTACTCCGGGACTCTCTTTATAGATTTAAGTTAAGTTCGTGAATCCTTATTACACTACCAAGTATAAAATGAGCTTTTCTTTAGTTTTAACAATCAATGATTAAATATGCAAGAAATTTAGAGAATCTTTTATATGTATTCGAGGTTCTTCATCAATATAGAATCATCTATATTTGTTTAGAGATTCTTGGTCAATGGAATCCTTCAAAACATTTATATAAAAGTCTCTTGGTCATTTTGATGACCAGGCTGGTTTTAAAGCCACTCAGTGGGGCACTTGAAGTTTATCGTCATTCAGAAGGACATAGATTATTTTAATGTTGGGATCGAACCCATAAATGGGCTACCTACGTATCCTTTGTTTTAAAAAAAGGAATCAGAACCCACGTAGTTCGAGGAATGGGGTATGATGTTTATGATTGATGGCTCAAAAATGAATGTCATAATTACTTTTACACTCTAAGCTCACGTGAGTCATGCTCGGTGTGAGAAACAAGAGGTATTGCTAAAATTTAGACAATTGTGCCATGAAGGATGCAATCATAAGAATTTGTTTGGGGCTTATGTATGGATGACTGCCCAGATAGATGAAGGTTTAGGATTTACTTTTAGGGAGAAAATCCATGAACAGGGTCCACAATGTTATATGTGCTTCATGGAGATTTGAATACTCTAATCTTGGGGCTTAATCCTAAGGAGGATGCCCAAGATTAAAGGACTTGATTGGGGCTTATTCTTAAGAAAGATGCCCAAGATTTATGACTAGGACTTATTCCTGAGAAGGAAACCTAGGATAGGATTAAGGTTTGGGGCTTACTCCTGAGGAGGATGCCCAAGATTAAAGGACTTGATTGGGGCTTATTCTTAAGAAAGATGCCCAAGTTAAAGGTTTTATAACTGGGGATTATTCCTGAAAAGGAGACCCAGGTTAGGATTCTCACATCATAAAGGATGAGGTTGAATGAATGAACTCTCAATCTTTGGTGACATAAAGATGTTTAAATCACTAGGTTTTGAGAGATATTTCACAGAATTCCTTTCAGATAAGGATGTCAAATCAAGAAATCATGCCATAAATGGCTTTGAAGAGTATCTTGAAGACTGAATCTTGAATAGGAAGGGTGAAATGGCTTAAGAGGGGTAAAAATGGGCAAGATGGGCACCCAAAAAGATAGGGGCGCGCAAGTCTTGAAAGGCGCGCAAGTCCTGCGGCGGCACGCAAGTATTGGTCGCGCAAGTATACTTGCGCGACATTAGGGGTACTTGCGCGATTTTCAACCATTATTGAAATGCTTGAGCGACTCTTTATTAAACCCTTTCCCATCCTCTTGAGGTTCTTCCAGAGAAGGGACGCGCAAGTTATATTGAAGGAATTAAGTTGGCGCGCAAGTGTTTGATATGTTTCAACACTTAGGCCTTCCTTCTTCTCTTTAGATCTTCCATTCTAGGTAAGAAATTACTTTAGAAGTGTTCTGGAAGCTTTGAGAATATACTTGGGCGTCGGGAGCTTCAATCCGAGTTTCTGGAAAAAGATCCCCTTTAATGGGGGGCCCACAGGGTCTATTTATAGGCAAAAGAAGACTCCGGGCGGTTACTAGGCGGTTACTAGGCGGTTACCACATATATCGCGCAAGTCCGTTGCACGAACATGAGGATTCGCGCAAGTATTGAGGCGGCGCGCAAGTGTACTTGCGCGACCAAGAGGGAACTTGCGCGATACATGGGCAATGTTCTCCATTTTTATCCCTTTGTCGATTTTTGATGTTTCTTCAAAGGATTAATCACGTTGAGCTCAGATATTCCCTTTTCCGAACTTTAGATTCCGTGACGAAAGGAGCGTCAACAATCATATCTCAGAGTTTAAATTACATATTGTCTGTGACGAATTTGACCCAATTATATATAAACATTCAAGAAAACCTATTCAGTAATGGAAAATGCCAAATACCGATGTTGATTTTCTACCTAAAATATTTACAAACACTGAACATTAAAAATATAGAAATGTATATCCTAAATCCTCTCTGAAGTATCTTGAACATTATTCATTCACACTAATGAGGAATCTCCCACCTCTTTCTATCAATGAAGTGATCCACATAGGTGACCATAAAAATTCATTATAAATTAAATATCAACTAGCATTAAATATCTATCAGATGGTCCACTAAAATCTAATATTCTGGAGTAGAGTGTATATTATCAGATCTAAATAGCATGGTTTATCTTAATATATTCCCTTGGATGATAATTTTCACTTATTGTGACCTGAGTCCCTATCACCTCTGGGAGACTCTTCTAGAACAATGATTTTATGTTATGATCATATTATAAATTAATATCTAATTGTACCCATTATAACATCCTGATCACTTGTGCATACAACATTCCTAGGTTTTCGACTTTAGTTTTTTTCCTAATTTTAATGAAGTGAATGTACTAAAATTGATCAATAAATACATAGATATAATTACCTTCTCATGGAGTCAATGGTATTCCAAAAACATTACCCATGGAAAAAATATCTCATTTCAAAACTGGTATAATTCGAGGATGGATAAAACTACAATATTTAAATTGATCTATGTTTGTCTATTTTGAGATATAATTGTAAGACACATAATCTGAAATTTCATGATTCATACATGGACACCAAAATCACTAAATTATATAAAAATAAATTTTCATAGTGAATAGATGAAAAAACATAAAGAGTTATGATAGAAAAAAAATCCATCATAGATGTTGGTAGGGGAAATGATCCCCAAAATATAGAAAAAAAATATTAAGGGAGGAACCAACTGGAAATGGTATCCCAACCATGAATGATATTTATAATTCCACTACATTTATCAACCAATCACTTGACACAAATAATAGAATCACATAGAGATTACGATAACGTAATAATAGTCATAATCATGCCAAAACCTACCTCATGTGTATACATGTGGAACTGATAAAATAGTATAATATGATTCTACTCTTACTTTGATTCATAACGAGCATTTATGATACTTTCAAACAAGGTGATTTTGTATTGACATTACCCTTCCATGGGTTATAATATTTTTCAATGTCAATCGTTTTAATGTTTCAACACAAATCATATATTTTGGATTCATGTATTTCTATGAAAATATGTAGCTGAAAACATTATTTCCATAATTGTTAGTGAACCTCTCCCCAAATTGACAGTAGAACCAAAAGTAAACAACTTTACTAACCATTTAAATATCTAAATCATAAGTTTGGAAAATATTATAATGTTATAAAATATATGGAGAGACATAAGACACCACCAGATAATCTGGTAGAAGAACCTATTCAAAAAAAGAAACATAAGAATCCAAGAAATCCACATATCCCTTACTAAGAACATGTAAGATCATAATAAGAGTTGATGCCAGAATTATTTTCATCTTGTCAAAATAAAAATGGAACATTTCATCCCATAATGTTTCATAACATTTATGATATGAGCCATCAAAGGTTATTAAGACATCGATAAATCCATAATTAATCACTACTAGTATCCAATAATAATAGTGAATCATTAAATCAAATAGTTTTTTGTGACTTTTCCTAGGAAAAGATATCCTTAACTTACTACGGATCAACAGATTAACCATTATTTGAAATCATGTTCCCCAATTAATTATCTTCTTTGATTTATAAATTTCATTTTAAAATCATTACATATAAATAGTGACTCATTAGGATTTTTAGAACCAATCTTTATTTGTTCTTGTGCTTGTGCCCGAACCTCAAATAATCCAAAATGGAATCCATGAAAACTATCACCAATGTGATGATGTATTCATGGAATATATGGTTCATTCAATACATAAAAAATGATGGTGAATTATTTAGTCCAAATGGTATCAGTAGATATTTGTAACAGACATAATTAGTCTTAAATACCATATATGGTTTATCAGACACTGAAACATTGGAATTTTGATAAACCAAATGTAGATCAATAATTAAAAAAGAAATTTGATCCCTTTTATTGGTAAAAAAAATTATACACATAGAATAAAGAATTATTTTTTATAACAATTACCTCTTTCAAAATTTAACAGTCTATAAAAAGCTAGAGTTATGCATTCAACATAATATAACAATAAATAGGGGCTACAGAAGGAGATATATTATTGAGAAAATAACCATTCACCATAAAATAAACCTATTTAATATTAATACCTTTCATATCTATCGGTGTGATATGATAAGATGGTATCAAAATTGATTGTGAACATGGCTCTAGATAAATCATAAAACCTACCCCACTCTAGAAGAATACAATAGAAATCATTATGTAAAACATCATGAAAATATTTAACAATAGTGGGGAAATCCACATAATAAGAAATTATATTTCTCTCACATAATTATATTGGCACAAAACTCCATATCCATAGGTGGTATGGTACAACAGGACCGGGCCTCCGAAATCACTCTCCCAAAAATAAATATGATCTCTTATAAATAATAACCATTGATGCGCACCTATAATAATAATCAACCAAAATAAAATGTGTGAGAAGAAATCCATCCCAATTATGACATAAAACCAATGAAGATCACAAATGATGAAATATCATAAGAACCCTTAGTCAGTAATTGATAGAAAATATGGACACTAAAACCCATACTCATTACACTTTCATTGAGGATTCAATAAATTCATAATAATGTAAATAATTTCTGATTGAATTTTAAGAATATACAAAAAAATTGAAGATGTAAATGAGTGATGAGAACATGTATCAAATAAATAAATCACAATAGATAATGAATTAAGATGGAACCTCTCACTATTTTTGGACCAATATCAACCTTTTCCAGAAAAACATCTACTATGTGAATGAGATTTAATACTATGTCCAACAGATATATCCATGTAATATTTGAATCATATAGTTGAACCATAGTATTTTTTGTATCCCAATATCCCTAACCAATATGATTTTGAGAAAAATATATATATGAATACTTCATATTTCTATAACATCCAAAACTATTGAACTTTTTTTCTGTCGTAGAATAAGAACTATTTCTATTCCAAAAATTTCCAAACATTTATAATGTTAGTGGAATAATACTGCTGGTAACTAAATATTTATAAGTGGATTTTTTAGAAACACCCCCACTACTCATTTGATGATCATTTAACATTAACTTTCTCCCATGTTATCCAATGAATCTACATCTTGGTGGAAGAGGATGGGAAGAATAACCAACAATTCCTTCCATGTTTTTCACTACCATCATATCCTTGTGTTAAATATCTACATAGTTGGAAATATTAAACTTGAATATCTAAAATATTATATCTCATTAAAAACAAAATGGTATTTTTGGGCCGTTAACTAGTCATTATTTATTACCAAATGAGGAAAATAAACTTCTTCAACAAACCAATTAAAGTATTCTGACACTAAAATATCTCCCTACTATAAGAATAGGATGTTGACACCAAGGAGGAATTTTTTTTTGAAATTTAAATATGGTTTTTTATTTTGATCTAAAGAGAAATATAAAATAAATGGAATCTATTATATTTTTAATGGTTGGCAATCATACTCAAATACAATATCTAGGTTATTATCTCATAATTATTAAGAATGGTCTTCATAATATGGTTCTAATCATATCTAGGTTCTTATTGTAATGTGGTTATGAAAATAATTGGATTTATCATTATTCTGATAGAAATGTGATGATTATTTTATATCATTTATTTATCACAAATCATAATTAAGATGGATGACTTGTGTTGTTATCTTGATGAAATAAAGGGGTAGTTACGACACTGTCAATCATATTCAAAAATTGTTGTTTTGGCTTGAAAGAGTTAAATATGTAGGAGGAATTGGAAGATACAATACATTTCATTGTAAGTCAGAAAATTCTATACTGACCTTCAATGTAATCAAATTCATTGAGAATGTCATTCTTAGAAACTGACATTTGTAAATGAAATAATTTTTTTGAAGTCAAAGCCATTTGGTCTCATGCAAAATTATTACGAGAATCCATCATTCATAATTTCTATAAAGTTTGATACAATATTTTTCTTCATATATACAAGTGGTAATGAAAATATTCATACTGGGAAATCATACTAGGAAATAGTAATAAAAAATCACAATGAAAAAATTTTAATATTGAATCTTATTAGAGAATATATTATTAAAATAAATTTAAAAATAAAATATAAGTGGAAAAGCGTACTGGAGAAAATCATATTGAAGAAATGATACTTGAAAAATCATACTAGAGAATCATAATGAATATATCAGGCTAGAACTTTTTAATGGATAATCAGAATCGAACTGATATTTTCTACAAAATTCATAAGTGCAATGAAGTTTTTAGGAGTTTCATGATGGTTCAAAAAGAGATGAAAATCATTTACGAATTCATATATATCGGAAATTAATAGAAGTTTTCAAGAAAATTTGATAGACTGAGAAACTTATTAAGAATCCCACCCATACAATTTCAGTGAACCTATTAAAGATAATTCAGTTTTTACATTCTAATATTGATGTATTGTTTATCATAGAAGTTACATAATAAGGTTTGTAGAAATCCTAAGGGGTTTCTAAGGAGTAAGTTAAATAGGCTTAGTAGGATCCCACACAGGTGCTCTATTGAAAATATTTATTCAATAATCTTATTAAATCCTAATTTTTATTAAAACATGGAATGATAAATAGTTAAATAGATATTATATCAATATAACGGAAAAACACTTTTTTATTTTATAAATTTCCAAATAATCGAGCTATAATAGTTTCAAATAATTTCATATATAACATTGTATGAAAATAAAATAATGTATCGTAAATTATATAAATTCAATTTCAAATTGGAAGCATAGGTAACATAATGGAAAGTATCTCTATAGTTTATTATATCTTTAACACTCATACCAATAGATTTACAATCACGTTCATCAAGCCTATATATATTCCTATAATATATAGAGTAGTGGAAGACCCTATAAATTGAATCTACAAATAATGTCTATTATGTACTTGAAAAAACAACCCTAGGGAGAAGAGGAAAACCCCATGTTTGACCCCACCACCCCAAAAATTATCAATATATGAGTCTTATTAATACACATTCCAAAAATGTACATAAGGCATCCCTTGTGAAACATTTTTTCAGACCATTTTATCCAAACCTTAATTTAGAAAACGTTTCATATATACATACAAAATGGCTTCGAATATGCTGTTATTTAATAATACAATATGAAAACCATAATTTTTTAAAAACCCATTTCCAAAATTAGAAATTATTCAATCGAAGTCATTTATAAAACAACTTATGAAACTAAATCATAATAGTTCATCCAAAATAGGATACATTCTAAATCACCAATCTAAAATTCAAGTCAATCATACCCATAAAAATATCCATAAAAAGGGGATAAATAAAATACATGAACAAATTACCTTGGATCAATATATATCTCATAATCAATTTAAAAATAAATTTTTTTGTAGAAATGATTGATCACATCATACCTCAAATAAACTCACACATTGCTCTAACACAAACATAAGGGAAAACCACTGGAGTATGTTCACAAAATATATCATGATCGGATCATTAATATTATCATAATAGATTATAATATAAATATATTTTGAGAAATGGTGATAACAAGATCAATGAAAATGAATAATTAGAAGGATTAACTACCAATAGAACACACCAAAACTATAAAAAAGATCAATCCCTAAATGAAATGATCGGAAAGGAGAAATGGTCTCCAATAGAGCCAGGAAGAGATACAAGGTAAGAGGGGAAAGGGATTAATGTGAATGAAAATATTATTATGTGTGTTGTACTTAAAACATATAGTCTATTAAAATTATATATTTTAAATCCTATATTCCGGAATTAAAATCCATGATAGCCAACAAAATAGAAAAACATGTTCCGTCATACATATTTTTTTTTCTATTTCATGATGTGAACAACATTGAAAATATGTAAATTTTTATTTCCATTATCCCATTTCTAGAAATAACCCATTTAATGGATTCATTCTATATAAACCATAAATAATGTAATAATTTTCTACATGTAGTAGAAATACTATTTTCTACCCAAAAACCTAAACTATATATAGTGTTCTATGATTATGGGGATAACCCCATAATTTCTTTTATACATTTATTCTTAGAATAAAATAATTACAGAAAAAATAAATCTCTAAATATTAGTTTATTTTACAAAAAAATCCATACATCCTCTAGAGTCATGAGGAATACCAAAATAAGGTGGAAAATGAAAAGAGGGATAAAAAATACATGGATATTGGTAAAAGATATTACAATCCACACCAAACAAAAGTTCCTGATTATTTGGAGACACCATATAATATATTATTATTTTAATAATGATCTATACCATCTACATTATGTATATTACCTCATTGAACTCTTTATAGGCATACCCAGCTATAAATATTATTCATTACATGGGAAATGAATCATAATAAAAATTTAATCATAGATTCTCAAAAATGGTAAACATTTGAAATATTAATAAATAATCTAATGAAATAATAAATTATGTATAAGAGTATATGATTTTGAAAATAACATTATAATTATTACCAAATATTACAATGATCATTAAAATTATTTATGTGACAAAAAATTAATGTTTCAAATGACATTAATCAGAATAATGAGAACACATCAAAACTTAGTCAAAAAACTATAATTTACATGTCAACATGATGTATGTGAAATCAACATAAATATAGAAAAAATTTTATATTTCATGTTTAACTACCAATATAATATGATCACAAATAAACACATATTTTCTATATTGGATCAATCACAATTACTTATTTCCCATAATGGATCATGAATAAATTCATATTCATTCGTTATAGTTTAATATCAACATTCAATCCTTATTTTGTCAGAAAAATCACAATGTACTGCTTTTGGAAAATGAACAAAATATTCTATTCATATTATTTTTTAAAAAATAATAAAATAATGATTTTTTATATTAAAAATCAAAGGATAATTGTAAAAATCAGATAATAATTTTTTTATAAACCATGAATATGGAATGTAAATAACCCCCATAATGACATTAAATTTTCATTTATAATTAGTAGTTCAGATCACTAATTCTAGTAATTTTATATATATGGTGGTTATATAAACAAAAAAAATATATATCATGATATAAATATGATATATATTAAATATATAGATATTCATTGTAATCCATAAAATTCAAAGATAGAAAAATGAACTAATCTTTCATTGGAGATGGTATGATATACATATGCATGAATGCTATTTCCATTTTTAAAATGATGGAATGAAATAATGGTAGATAATAATTTTCAATTAAAATATAATTTTTATATCATATATATCATATATATTTATCAAATTCATATTAATTACCAGAAAAGTAAAATATAAATGATGATCAAATCACACCAGGATGTGAAGGTGGTAGTCAAAACGTATGCATTAATGACATTATAATTTCCCAAAGGATTAGATGTGTGATGATAGACAAGATATTAACATTAATGAAGAAAACTTTTTTATTTAATATATTACATAGAAATTAATCCCATTTTAATACCCATCTATAAATGATGTAAATAATTAATGAATTGTATCACTATGTGGTGATGATAAAATGTATGTTTGTAAGAGTGATAATTTTACTTTTTTATAGAAATTGAGGAGTTTAAATCTATTTTAAAAATCATAATAATATTTAGCAAATTTTAAAATAATAAATTTTTAATTTTATGATAAATACAATAAATTTTAATGAGTAAAAGAAGAGTATAAATGAATGTTATCGGTTAAGGTGATTATCTCTTCTGGGAAATAAACCTTATATATATCCTCTAAAGGACCCCAGAGTTGATCTATTGAAAATAAAGACACATTTAGAATGTGGATAGTTTAGTATGGAAGAAATTTTTTTTTGTACGGTAGAGCTATAAGGATCAATTTGATGTGAAGAAGAGAAATGATAGGTTTTATTTTTGAAGTGATGGGGAAATCTTGACATTTCAAAAAATTTGGAAAATATTATGTAATTCTTAATCCACATGGCTCCAAATGATCTATAAATAGAAAGATGAATTTTTTTACCATATGTTTTTCCACTTTTCAATTTTAATTTTTGTATTATTTTTATGTGATTTTATAAAATATAAATTTTATAAAGTATCATTATTTTTAATTTATAAAATATTAATATAATATGTATTAAAATAAATAAATTAAAAGTATTAATTATAATATAATGTAACAAAACAATAATAATATGTCATATTCTCCTATAATATACATATAATTCATTAAAATTTTTAGATTATAATTATTAATATTTTTAAAATTATTTATTATATTTTTAATTAATAAGTGAAATAAAACATCGATGGTACATGAAAAATCAGGTACATTATATAATTACTAAAAAATAAATAAACAATTTACAACATGGAATTTGTTTTATTAATATATAAATATAAACTTATATACATTCATAACTAGATTTTTTTCATTATGCGGAAACATAAGATATTTAAAAAACATATAGAGTGAACTTATGAAAATTAAATTAATTTAAATAATGTATAAGTAATTCAGAAGGTAATGTTTTCCTTAAACTAATAAAATAAGATATAATAGTGATAAGGGTAATATTTCCTTCATAAAATAAAACTTTTTCTCAACGATTATGTCCTTATCACTATTTTTTAATATTGATTAACCATATTTACTCTTTACTGAAGACATAAATTATACAATGGTTACTATTCATATAGGAAAAACACTAAATTGGGCCTATTTACCAAATATAGACCTCCTAATTATAAAATTTTAAATAATTTCATATAACTCAGTACATAAAATGTTTGAAATTTATTATAATCTAAATGAAGAAAATTTGGACAATAACTACTTCTTAGAATGAATAAATTTTTTAGAAGTAATATATATTTATACTTATCCAATGCTTAGATAAATATTTTTTCAATGTTTAAACAATTTTATCAATTAAATAATATATTAAAATAACTAAAATCATCAACAATGTGTAATGATATAATTTATAGATATATAATGCACTATTCTCATGAATACTATTTTTTATAAAAAAATCCAAATATTATTTTTAAATCTTGGTATTTTAATTTTTAATCATTTTATAAATAATGAATTTGTTGTATAAATGTTTAGGCATAATATTTTCGATAATTTAGTTGTTATTATTCTTATACCCACTAATCAAAGAGCTAGTTGATAATATACACATAATATTATATTAATGATATACGGTTAGATTAAACTCATTGATGCGTGCAATCAAAGAAATTTATGTAATATTAAAAAATATAGGAATATTTTATAAAAATATGAATGTGTCAGATGCTCCATACCCATAGGCCCAATTGGATAACATGGTTATGGTGCATGGTTTCTTGTGACTGTATGACCTCTCCATTAAACTGTGATCAAGCTTCCAAATTGCCACAAATATTTAATTAAAAACATCAAGACCCATTTTTAAGATCCATAAAACCCCATTTGAACACAATATGATTCCATTGTCCTTTAAGGCTCTCAAGTGGAAAAATTTAATCCTAAAAACTATTATATGTTTTTAATATGTGTGTCAATGATATCGTTGGATCTCATTCTTGTATGTGAATCTCCTCTCACATGTTTCCTTGGATCACCATTAATCCACACTTATATAATGTTTAATAATCAGTTTATTATTGATCTCATATTAATTTTAATGGATCTTGACTAGTGTCTTGTTTCCTGGATCACCTACGCATTCGTCCAACAATGGTAGATCTAGAAATAGTTGATGTGTTGATTTAATTTTATTATTGAAGGTAGGTAGTTATATATGACTTCCCCAACAATTAGATCATTTAATTTATTTATAGTTTTGAATTGAGTTTTTAATTGATTTAAGATACTATTAATTAAATTATTTAATTTAAATTTGATATTACATTAAAATTGTGGGAAAAGTAAATTTATACTGTATTTAATTTATGGGATATATTGCTGAATAATGGACTAATTTTGAGAATTAAATTTGATTTATTGATTTGAGAAATTGAAATAATATATTTATGATTATAAAAAAGTGTATTAAATTGAATAACGATTTTAAAAGGAATGCATTTGATGAAATACTATTATTTGGATTTGAAATGAAAATTAATGTCTAAAATTATATTGGGAAATTGAATTAATAATTATTAATTGAATTAAAATAGATGATTTTCCCATGAGTGATTTAGTAATTATTTAAATCAGGTTCACATGATCTTGCCTTGTTAGATTAAAATTCATTTAATAATGTTATGATATGAACCCTCATAATAGGATAATAATGAAAACACTGACATACATGTACTTATACATGACTTCCTTAGTGGGAAGTTGAGTTTGGATGGCCTGAAATGAGGTAAATTTTCAGACATTGATGTGTGGTCAGTGATTGAGTAGTGTAAGGATCCTATTACTACAAAAAAACATAAAAACACCTTATTAAATGAGGTTAGTAATTTTTTATGATTACATTACTCAAAACATGTTTTTTAATACCAAAATATATATATATATGTGTTGTATAGAATATTAATTTATGTCAATTTTGAAATAATTGCAACATTAAATTGATTAAAATAATGTCTTTGGGAAAATTTAAAAGTATTTTCATGCTATTTAATGAAAATTGAAATTATATTTTTGTTAATTGTTGAGAAATTGATAATAGAAAAAATGGTAGGATCATACTGTTCTATTTATCCCACATACCACCTTTTCTATCAGGTGTTTTCTAATTAATATATTACTGGTCAATGAAAATGTAATGTGCCACCACAATAAAAAAACTAGGTGATTAGTGGAGGTTATTTTTTTATTTAGAGGGGGTTATGACCCCCTTTATACACTTATGAAGCATTTACCCATAATATCCACTAATGTGGATTCATAATTTGATTAGATGTAGTATTGCTTAAGAATTCGTAAGATGGTGGTGAATTTAGTGTTTGTTAAATTAGAGGGGGTTAACACCCCAACTAATGATACATCAATATCACCAAAAAAATGTGCATTAATGGATTATTCAATCAGCTCAAATTCTGAAATCATTTTACAGTCAGTTAAAACTATCACTAGATGACATGGGAAGGCCATGTTTAGGGGCAGTTGAGTGCCCCTAAATTTCACTTATTTTTTACTATTTTATACCCCATATAAGGCACAAAATCGTTCCCTCCATCCCCATCATTTCTTCTCTAGATCCCCCAATGGCCTTAGACATACCTTTCAATGCCACATATAAATTTCCTCCCTCAATCCCACATAGCCACATTCCCTTCCCTCCCATTCCACACATGTCTCTATTCCCCATAACACATTCCCCCATTTTTGTTATCCCATTGACAACCCACAAAATATGAGCTGCATCACCCAACTTATTGTAAAATATTTTTCAGGGTTGTGTTTCTAAAAATAGCCTGCATAAAACATCACTTGTAGTAGTACAAACGTGGCATGTTGGATACATTACATTTAGTGCACATTATATTATTTTTGAATATAATGAATATTATTTATTAAATATAATTTTAATTGAATTGAAATAAATATAAATAAATTACTGAAATATATTAATATATATTATCATAAAATTTTAATAGTAGGTGTTTATGTATTTTTTACAATAGATTTAAATTGTATAGAGTTAATACATTTATATAATCTATATATTTTATATGTCTATCTATATACATTTAGGTAAATATATTTTACACAGATATTTGTAATTATTTTTATGTTATGTATAGGCACATATATTTAAATATTTATTAATATAATTTTGTAAATTATTTATATATATTAGTTAATATTTATCTATTCTATACATATTTATTTATTATAGATATATTTATATTTATTTAATATATATATATATTATCTTCTAATAAATATTATTACTAATTTATACATTAATATTTCATTGCATAAATTGTATAATACAATATATAATTAATGTATAATTAATATTAAATAGAATACATATATATGAAATATAATTTATACAAGTATTTTATATGAAATACAATTTATAGAACTATTTATAAAATTTTATATGAAATACAATTTTATGATCTGTATAATTAATATATATAATATATAATTAATGTTATATTTGAAATAAAATTTACATATATATTTAGTTAAAATGTTATGAAATAAAAACAAATATTTAAATAATTTATTTCAATTCATATATTTATTGTTATGTACATTAATATTAAATAAATATATATGTGAAATATTGTGTACATCAATATATATTTATTTTTATAAATTCTTTTTTATATAATAATATTAATATTTTATAAAAATTCAACTATATATTAAAAAAATATATTTATTTATATTATAATATAAAATATAAAAACTAAATGATTTGTTTTTTAGATGATCTATTTTTTTAAATAAAATATCATGATTTATATAATTAAACAAATTGTTTGTTATTTTATATTATTTATAATTAATATCATATGAATTACAATCTAGACAAATAATTATATATTAATATAAATAATTGTATACAATTATATTTTTGTATATATATAAATACAATTAAATGAAAAAATATTTATATTTATAAAATATGTTCATTTAATGTATTTAAATACATATATATATTCCATTTTAATTATATATATATAATTAAGAAATGTTTTATTGCTAGGGGTTCACAACAACCTCTAATTTAATGACTTATGGGGGGTTTTATAACCCCTTCAAATTTATGTTATTTGAGTGGGTTTTTGAACCCCATCTAATTTGGGAAATTTTTGACTTTCGTCAACCCCCACTAATTTAAGTTATCATACAAGTTTGTGGACCCCCCTTAATCTCTGTTATTATCAGTGGTTTTGAAACCCATCCAACATCCATCCAGACATTAAAAGAAAAATGTAATTAAATTTAGAAGTTGTTTTAATGCCCTCTAAATTTAATGATTAGCGACAGTATAACATAAACCTCTCTACTTTAGACAGAAAATGAATTTATATAAGATTAATAAAACTGTATAAATTTGATGATTATTAGGGGTTGTTCAAAACCACGTCTAATTATACAGAAAATGAATTCATAGTGGGTTGTTCAAAACCCCCTCTAAATTACCCCTCTTTAATGTACTATTTTTAATTCACTTGGAGGTAGAAGAGATTCTTGATCCTATGAACCATGAGTATTTTGTGTGATAGATAGAGTGGTGATCCAATATTATATGGTAATGTATGAAATCATGTCATAGAATTTGTTGAATAACATGAATATCTACCATTTGGGATTAATTAACCTTTATTATTCTGGTAAATTTTCAATGCTGAGTTTTGATTAGAAGAACATATTCCAATTTTCTTCATCTAATTTAGGGAAACTTATTTCTCTATTTTCTTATATAATTCATAGGTCTATACTCCAAACCATGGGAGTTGAAAATTCACTTCCGCCCATGTTAGGACCATCACAATTATTATAATACTTGAGTATCCATGTTAGTTCATGAATTTAACATTGGTAGGAATAATAAATATTGATATGAAATATAAAATGAACATTTTTAGGGTATGTGGATAATATTTTAATTCATATAATTTTATGATGAAAAAAAATATATCCAAGAAGATTTTTTCTATGATAAAATTGAATTTATACCAAAATGAATGATTTTGGAATTATAATTTACTAATTTTATAGAATAAAACATTCTTGTACATAAATAGTCAATGGAGATTAATTATGTGTTAGTAAAATCAGACGAGTCAAGAAAATCCCTTAACATTTAAAGGCTATTATACATGAAATATATTTAACCTCGTATATAATAAATAATTCCATATTAAAAATTATTTAATAAATGTATTCATGTATAGTTTTAATACGCTCTTCTGTTATAATGATTTTTAAATTATGTATTTATTAGTTATAATATATGATCATTATCATATGTATCTAATATTTGTTGTTTATTGCATGATTTAGGAAAAAAATATTGATCACAACTCCATGATATTATTTTAATCATACCAATATTATCCATGCGAATAAAATTAATTCATTATAATGAATTATAATGTTTTAATTTCATTCCATAATAGTTTTGGTTATTATACATGAAGACAATATTAGTGAGTAAAATTATTCATTGATTATTTGTGATTAAACTTATATATATAATTAAAAGTTAGATATAAATATACCCAATTGAGAAAATTAATTATGTAAATAAAATTATTTAATTTTATTAAAAATACTTTCATAATAATTCATGTTTTGTGGCTAGGGAAAATTAATTTTTCATTCCATGATGATTGTAATCAACACATACATGTTGATGTAATTTTTATTCAACAAAATTAATAAAGAATGTTTTAAATTTTTAATGTTTACAGAAAAAAAATTAATTAATATGTATATTTATTATTTACTAAATACTTAATATTTTAAAATTAATTTAATGAGCTTATACAAAATAGAAAAAATCATTGAAGTAGTCGGTACTCTGCAGATATTCATGAGAAATGTTTTAATTGATATCAATGTAGTAGAGAAGAAGCTAAATAATTATTTTTCTAACAATATAATGAAATTTCATTATAATAATCATACATATGTTATTATTTTTGGATAAAAAATAGATTTAATATGGAATATAATATGAAGAAATGGGTGATTACCTATAGAGGAGAATATACTAATATAGAAAAATTTGACATCATCATTGAAAATATCATTATATAGTAATTACATGGATAGTCAATATAGTCTGTAAGAAACATACATTGAATCCGATAATTAGGTAATGAAATTAGGATTACTAAATTAGAGAATAAAATTTCTATTATATCATAGAAGAGGCGTTCAGAGGATCCTTTTTCATATAAGGGAACTACAATTAGGAAAAATCTAGTTTCCTAATATAAAAATTAAATAATTTAAAACTATGAATATGGATTGAAATATCAAAATATTTTAGGTTTTTATATGTTAAGGTCAATAAAGTGATCAACTGCTCATTTGGATACATATTTTTTTGACATGAGTTTGTTTTTTACCCTTTTATTTATCCCTTTTACTATTTTCCCTATACCATGGTAACATATTTTTTATAGCAGTAATTTTTGTTTAAAACTAAAAAAATTGATATTATTTCATAATTTTGAAATCATAATGCTATGTATATATTTTTTATTATATAATATTATTACAATTTCAAAAAATTAATTCAATAAAAATAAATATGTAATCGATAAAATATGTTAGAAGGAAAATTAATAATTATTCTCTAAAATTAACAATATAGGTTTTTAAATGATACATAATATTTTTTATTTTATTAATTAAATTAATGTGTGTGTGAGTATATATATTTTTAATCAATATTTATGGTAAAAAATTATGTTATCTTTATTGGCATATGATTTGATAAATGACACGGTATTCGAAAAAAAGTATTTTGTACTATAAACATATAAATACATCCTTCTAGTTCATTACTAAAAAATAATCCTATGATAATATGATATTCTAATAAAAAATGTTTTTTTTCAAAATAAAATTATAAAAAATTAGTATTTTACAATTAAATGGAACCAGCAAATAAAATTATAACTATTTTTATATGAAAATGGATTTTTCAAGCAATACCTATTCATCTTATAATTTTTAATTAATTTTTAATTAATAATGTATAATAATTATTTGTAATGTTTAAGAATCACATTTTTAAAATTATTTAAAATATGCCTATTTTTATTATTTATATATAAATTTCATAATGATTATGATAATAGATCAATGAAAATAACTGATTGATCACTATTATTGCAATTAATGATAATCTAAGTAATTATAATCTAAATAAGGAAATATTATCTATTTAAAAAATTGAACACATTGATTACCATTAGTTTATTTATTTTATCTAATTTATATTATGAAAGTGGTTATAATTTATTTTAATTTAATAGCACAAAACACGTAAAATATATTTTAGTTGAAATTTATATTGTATGCTCAAAATAAATGTGTTACATGAATGATAAGATATATTGAATGGATGATAACATATTTTATTTTATTTATTATAGATACATACCATTTAAATAATTATTAAACTATAATACTCTAAAAGTCATATAACATAAAAGCTACTAGTTCGTAAATTATATTTTTTCATTAAATTATATTATTTTTTCTTTTACTAAATGAAATGAATATTATTAGTGGATTAGGGTCTCTAATTATATTTATTTCTCCTTATAATAAAACTTAATAATTTATTTACCTCTATCAATACACACAAACATAAAAAAAATAATTGTAATGGTTATGTTTAAAATATATATTTATGTCTTGATAAAATATGTTTTTTCTATTTCAGTTTTGAGTGTGATGTACTATATTATTCACTGTATTGATGTCTTAAAAAGGTGATAATAAATATACAGTTGTAACATTATGTTATTAAAAAAATTTAGTTTTTATAAATGATATAATAATGATTGTTATTATACATGGAAGGAATAATGAATTACCACATAAACATAAATAACTAAAAATAATATAATAAAAAACTAATTAAATTTACAAAAATAAGAATATAAAATTCATTTTTTTTAAAATATCACCCTATAAATAATTGTAACAATAAGAACTAATTTTTTTTTAAATTGTAAATAAAAATATAAAAATGTTTTAATAATGATAATAATTAAAATACAAACTAGGAAATATAAAACTTCCCAACAAAATCCAATACCATCTCTTAGTTATAAATCCACTCAGTAATGCAACTACCAATAAGCTAAAACCTATTCATTTTCTTATATATATAATTTTATTAATAATGTTAATTTGAATCCATCACAATTTATTCTCTTAGTAACATATTATTAATAAAATTATCTAGCCCAAATGTTCAATTTGAAATCATAACCCATCTAAATCCCCTAATCCCTACCCTAACTCTCGTATAATGAATCTTTTTAATATTTAAAATATATTTATAGCTATTTGATGAACTTTTTTTATTTATATAATGGTAGTCTATGATTTTAATATCATTAATAATATCAAAGAATACATTTCATATTGTGGTTATACATTATGAATTTTATTATCATTAAATATTGGTGTTAACGTCATTTAAATATCATCAATGTTATTAGAAAATATTGTATTGACATGATTTGGTCCTCCATTGACTATGATTTAATTAGTTTAATGGAATCTATATGGATAGGTCACTTTATAGAAATTGTTAATACCTCAATTGATCTTAATATTCGAAAATGAAATTAGGGAATACCCAATGAATTAATGATTTTAATTTCACTATCTATTATTCAGTTGATCCCCTTCTAGAAGCTTCTCCCACGATGATTTCAAAGTGTGGGATAAATGATGTTTCCCCTTCACCAATCAATGAATAAATTGGATATCAATTTTATTTAATGATTTTTATAAATTCTCCACAATATGATATAGATACAGATTTATTTCATATTCCCATTAAAACTACATAAATGCAAATCATATAAATATTTGTTACTTTAAAATAAATTATTAAAATTAATTAAATTATTAATATTTATTCATGTTTCGATGACGATTCTGACTAATGATAAAAAATGTAAACTTTTTTAAATGGTAGACTTTTCTGAAATAAATTAAATAAATTTTATGTAATTGGGCTGATATATAAATAAATTCATGTTTTATTGTAAAAATAATTACATATCTTAATGAATGATTGATGAATTTTTAAAGGTTTTATTAATGTTAAATTAATCATTAAGATAGATTAAATTATTAAAAAAAATAAAAAATTGGAATGCACGACATTTATTGTTATACAAAATAACCAATATTGATAATAAATAAGTGACTATTTTTAATTTAAAATTGTATTTTAATAAACCAATCATTAAATAAAAAATATAATATGAATTCATTTATTTTTAACAGGGTAATGTGAAGAATCCTAGAAAAATTTATATCATGTCAATTTATAATATTTTGAAATCAATAAATGATACTTTTTAAAAATTGAATTCAATAGTGAACTCAAAATATCATGTGATTATATGTTATATAATATAGATAAATTTCACATTATATTAGAAATGATTCATTACATAAACACTATTATACTTGTTATGGATATGGAAACATGTCAATATGAATATATTTAATTAGAAAATTAATACAAATTTATGTTGGCGAAAAAATATAATGCTACAAGATGGTGATTGTCCCTCGCATGATAAAAAAATCTTAATATAAATTGATTCAATGAAGAGTTCAGTTGAATAATCCATGGGTTGGATTAATTATGTGGGTGAAATAACTAATTGGGATGAACTGATAATGTACTTATCATTGTATTTTAAACAATATTTTATATTAAAATTTATTTTTAATACATTAAAATATTAATGAATATAAAATTGATCCATATACACTTGAGTTATCATTAAAGTCATCTCATAAGAATCCTATTATAATTATGAATATGAACCATTACATACATAATTCATGATTAAATTAACTAATATGAATTATATAAGTATAAAATATTATTTTTCACTATTAATTAAAACAATATTTCATATGGTTAAAAATGAACTATAGTAATTTTTTTTAATATCAAATGATTTAGAAGTAGTTTTGTTATTTAGAATATTAATTACACAAACATATAGATATATTTTCTTATATAAAGATAATTATTCACATAAGTAATTTTTCAAAATATAATGGATGAATTAATGGGTACATATAGTCATATTTATATTAAGAAAAACTAATCCAACTGTGAATATAGTGAATGCGAAAACCAAATATATTTTAAAGGAGTAAATGACTAACTCATAGATATAAATAATTTTAAGTAAAATATATTCTATATGTTTTAATTATATGATATCTTAAAATTATGAATAAATTTTTTATATATTTTAATAGAAATTGTAATGATAATTCTATTCAATTAAATTTTCATTTTGGATTATTTTATTACTATAAAAGAAACCATTATTTTCTCGGATGTGTTAATGTGGATTGGAATAGTAATATTGATGATTGTAAATATATTAATTAGACTATAAATTTTATTATTATTATTTGCTCTATGAGTTATTGATATAATTATGATTAACGTAAGAGATGAGGCTTCTCTAAAGGGATATATTTTTACTGATTCCAAATTGATGTGGACATGGTATATTACATCAACGTTAGATTTTTTTACCACAAACGTATCATTTTATAAACTATATTCAGTAGTAATTGATTCATAGATTTTTAGTGTGAGTGATATTTTTTTTGGATTTATAGAACATAATTTATTGTAATTTTAACGTATATTAATTATTTTTAGTTATTTCTTGACGTTTATAGGATAGTAAACAACATTATCAGTTATCATACGATAATATACATTACTAATGATAAATATTTAGTGATAAATGTTAATAACACCTTAATTGAAGGGACCATTACCCGATTTACATGGGTAATATGATATTTATGGATCTATTATTTCATGAAATGGATATCAAACCACATGGAATGTTGGTTGTGTCATGAACTCTAAATATATTATCATCATCAAGCGTCCATGAATAATTTCAACTCATAAAAATTATTGTTATTAGAAAGCCTTATTTCGATGAAATAAATACAAAACTATTTAAACACTATGTTTTATTATAAAATAGATATTGTTTTGATAATATTAATTTCATAAAAAGCTTGTGTTACATATAAAACCGAGTTTTAACAAACCATCATATATTATTAACCATGATCGTTATAAAAATTATGATAAACACTAAGGAATAAATCAAAATAAATAAATTTCTAAAAACTATTGTATTGGTTTTTATAAATATAACATATTTATAAAAAGAACATACCTTTTAGTGATGTCTTTATACGTTTCAAAAATTCAATTATCTAATAAGAAGGTTTATAATTTGTTTCTATTAATGAAAAACAAAATTAATGATTTAAATTATATTAAATTAATTAGAAAAAATAAATCTTATTTATTTATTATAAATTCTAAACTTAAATTTGAGTGTTATTAATAATTATATACAAATATGAATTTTTTAATGAATAGTAAAAAATACTCATTTTATGAAAATCCATCTCTTCAATAAATGAATTTACATGAATCACATTATTTTAATATGATTCTAAAAAACATTAGTTCAATAATTTATTTTTTTATTCAATATAGGTCATTATATTTACTTTTATATTGAAGTTTTATATATAATATTTGTATACTTGTGAAATTATTATATTTGAAAGAAAACATTTTCCTCAAGTTTGTGGTATTAATATTAAAATAAAATTTCACACTTATATTAATGAAATTTAGAATTGTAAATTACATATACGGAATCCAAATAATTATTATTTTAAAAAAGTTCAACATTATTTTCTGTGAAATTAAATATTAGTGATAGAAAACATTTATTATCACGGTTAACATTAGAATGAAATTACCTGGGGTGAAACTAAAAAATAATTGTTCAAATGAGATAAAAAACTATCAAAATCTGCTTATGTAGACACATTTCATTCTTAAATCATATAAGGATATAGAATTAACAATATTTTGAGTGGCATGGAATGATGATTCATGGGTATGATTTTTTCTTAAAAAAGAATTTATCTTTTCTCTCCCACTCTTAAAAAAGGGAGCCCTCTCTTCCCTCCTATGAACACTTCCCCGTCCCCTAGTTTTCAAAAATAACTATATATATAAATTTCTAAATTCCAACCCTGTAACATCCCATGTAAATAAATAATTTGACATTTTCAAATTATTAATATTTTTAAATTAAATATTAATATTACATTTAACAAGATGTTATGTCTGATAGTGTACTCAACAAGGAACAACGGATTTCTTTGAAAACATACGTCGCACACAACAATGAGTTATACCAAAAAAGAATATATTATTATTATTATCTTAAATAGCACTTAATGTCAATCTGTATTATTGGAGTTAAAAAATAGAACTTTCCATATTATGATTAAACAAATTTTTAATTGTTTTTATATATATCTAATAAAATTTAGAGGCTTAATATGATAATGAATCCAATTTATGTATAAATACTCTAATATTTTTTAAAAATAGTTCTACATCATTTTGATGGAGAAACTCTCTTAAATATATATTTTTTACTTTTAAATGACTATTTTACTAAATAATATTTTTATAGAAGTGGTACATCAAAATTTACACTGCGTAAATTTTTAGTATTATTATGATAAAGTTTTCTTTTTATTGAATTGTGAAAAATACTGCATTTTTAGTCAACACTCTATTTTATTATAATTTATTTATATGGTTAGATATTCATTTAAAATGGTTTTAATGTTTAATGTTATTATATTTTTACTATTTAATCCATTTTTGGTCATTGGAAGTAACTACACCTTGAAATTGAACAAAAACACATGTAAGTATTTTTGTAGTTTTTACTTCCTAAAAATACACTTTCTAGTTATGAAAATAGAAAATATTTTTAAATTAATTTATAAAAAATACATGTTTTTATTTTTGTAAAATAAAAATAATTTTTCAATTAAGAATATCAAAAATAAGTTAGGATAAATGTTTGTAGTTTTTCTGAAAACATTCTATTTTCAGTGAATAGTGAAAAACACTATAGAGTAGTTAAAAACCCGACATTTTAAGTTTAGAGAAATTTTACAGTTTCTGTGAATTGAATATAAAAATTCCAACATCCATGGTTTTCATCATTAAATAAAATATTGTTCAGTAGGATGAATTTTTCTTTTGGTGAATAGTAACTTTTGATTTTTATTTACCGCGGTTAAAGGTAAATAGAGAAATTCAAGATAAAAATAATATTATAATAATATAATATTACATTAACATTGTCTTAATCTTATTGAATTATTTATTACTAACCAATAAAATATTTGGATAGAAATTCTGGCCTATAGATGCCACTTCGGTAAGATAATTACATTAATAACTTTTTATTTAAAGTAAAAAATTATAATAAACATTTATTTTTTTGGTAAAAAAAAATTAATGTGGGGTTATATAATTGATATATTTACTATAAATTTATAAAGATTAAAATATTTCATACATCATGGTATTTCATTTATATTTTTTAGATATCAGAAGATTAAATTTATTTATGACATAATGATGATGTAAAGATTAAATCATTAATGAATGTTTTAAATAAACGAGATTATAAATATTAAAATAAATGTATCTATTAAATTTTTATTCCATACACTAATTTTATGGATGATTATGAATTGTTATATTTTAATTAATGATGTTTGATCTAATTGATCATGTTGTTATGGATTTTTAAAAATTCATAATATGAATAGTATAAAAATTGACATAAATGAGTTCTTAAATAAATTAATATTTTATTAAACGATAAAATAGTACTAAAAATATAATATTCTTCCAAATGGAATATATTAGGTTAAAAATTTCATTAATGTTTCATTTTGGGTATTATAATATTTTATTGTAAATATAATAATCATATAGTATGAATATACAAGAAGACATGGTAAATGTATAATAAGATAACAAATGGTTAAATAAAAAAGATAATGATTAAAAAATATCCAAAACCTATCCAATTATTATTAGATGATTTTATTTAGACATATATTCATATTCTATTCAACTTTATTTTATTGTGGGCCATTTTTGAAATCTAAAATCAATTTATAATAAAATAATAGTTTTAAACATTCCAAAAGATCCCCTCCTCCCTCTTATAAAAGGACACCACCTCTAACACATTACTCATACCTCTAAAGCCACATGAATTGTCCATATTTTTCTCAAATATGATCCATAAATCCATATCTTCCTTTTATATTCCTTACTATATATATAAATCAATTCAGGGGACCCCTTTGGCTCAAATCAAAAGAAGATACCTTTTTTCAGGTAACGTCTTCTCCTAATTTTATTTCCTTTATTTTTCCTTCTCCACTCTATATGCTCTTATTATTTGTCTTTTATTAAAAAAATGATAGTATCATAAATATAAATTTTTTTATGTGAATAAATCAAACTGCACTTACAAACACCTCCATCTAATAGATTTATAAAATATTGTTTCTGTGGACGGCGAACTACCGCCTCACGAAATGATTATTGTTCCATTTTCCCCTACCACCTCTCATAGTGGGCATTATTATGGAACTGTAATTATATATGATATTTATGATTAATTTTAATCTTTATGATTCTTTAATTCTAGTTTAAAATATATCTTTATGCTATTAATATTGTAAAAATAAGAAAATTTTATTTAAGGAAGTGCAGACTACCACCCCATCAATGTGATATGACTCGTTCATACCATAAATAGAACGTATAAAGTATGGTGCTAATGAAATTATTTAATGTATATAAAATTTTCAATTATAATCTATTAATAATATACCTTTGTATCATTTTTTTCATTTCATTTTAAATGAAAAAAATAAAATGAAAGTAGCATTTATGCTTATATACGACTTACCATCTCCATGAATGGTTCATTTCATTTCATTTATTCAAAAGATATAGACTATTATAAATATATATATAATAGATATATATTATTTATATGATATCTAATTGGGAATATAATTCTAGAGATAATGATACTTGACAACATGGACAATTTGTAATTAAAACAAGTTCATTTTTGACTCGAGTACCAAACATTGACAAAAATACAGATATGAACTTGAATAATTATATGATTATTAGAGCATGGTAATAAGAAATATAAAAGTAATATTAAACATTAAAAAGAATATAAATTAAATAAAATTTACTTTTTTATATTATTGAGGGAGAGAAACAATGAAAAAGACAAGTCAGACACAAGGTAAGGGGTTTTCATCTCACCTTTTATTCCAGTGAGATTCATGCTATATTTTCCACTGTTTTGTATTGGACGGTGTATGTATTGTCCATGATTTTTTTAATTTCATAAATATAATTTAATTTATGGACTTTAATATATTAATTGTATGAGACTTCTTTCAAGGGGATTATGTTTTATAAGTTACCAAATTGGTAAGGGTACTTTTTATCCCAAATTCAATTATATCATATAATTATTAATTATATCATACTATGATTGTGTGTGGAAGAACTATTTGTCTATTTATTTTTTTATTTTCACTCCACTTTTTTTGTATATAGTTTTTATAAAAATAATATCCCAATTGATATATTTTATCATCATTTATATGATCTTTGTACAGTAACATTTCACCATCATCTTCCAGTCAAAGAATTATTTTATTTCACGTCTTTTAATTTCCTTTTTCTTATATTGGGATATGTTATTCTATATCATTATTTTTGTAAATTTTATTTCCATGTTATGATATATAATTTTCTCCCTCATCAACTCATCTTCTAAATTTTTAAGTGATGTCATTAACCTACTAAATTTCTATAAGAGATATTTTGAAACCAATTTCTATTCTTTGGGTTAAATTTTAATTATGGATTAGGTCGTTCTAGGAATTTGTGTGAATGACCACTGATTTTATTTACATATAATATCCCATTATATTGGTTTTATTCTTATTTTTCACAAATAATCATATCATTGATTTATCCTTAATCTAATGATAATAATTTTGTAAGGAACTTTGTCAAATTTTACATTCCATTGAGACTTATTTTTTTTAATAAGACAATTATCTTTTTTATAGTGTATACACTGCCCTATGAGATTTTATATAATGAATCTCCTTGTTCCTATGATATTATATATTTTTTAATGTTTTTATGAAGATATTTTTATTCAATTATTTTCCAATGTGGTAAGGAAATCTTTAATGAAAATATAATTTTAAGTAATTTAAAAATTTATTTTTCCAAATATTTCTAATTAATGACCATGTTTTCAAAATGGGTTGATGGATTTTATTTATATGTATATTAATGTTGTAAAATGATAATTCATTCCAAATTTTCAAAGTGGTATGGGACACTTTGATTCCAAATTCATTGTATTAAATGATTTAAATGGTTTTGAAATTGGTTTGGTAAAACATTGATTATGTCAATATATTGAAATGATAGATTGTGATTCCAATGTGGAAATGATATCTATATTTTGTGCTTTTTTATGTGTTATGAATCTATTATGGTTATTGGGAATCATTTAAGTATACAGGTGAATCCATTATAAATTATAGGAGGTGAGCCCAAGATAGCTTCCAGTGCATTGGGTAACGTGACAGAGGTAAGCCTTAATATTTCTCCTAAGAGATTTAGGGAATATACTTTGATGGGTATTTCAAACATAACTAAATATGTAGCTATGATATCTACAATTTATGTATGATATGGAACCCAAAATATTCCATTATTATTTTTGATTTCTACGTATTATTCATAAATCATTTTATTTTTTGAGGGATGTTAAAGAAATTATGTTTTAATATTAATAATATGATTTCTTTGATTGTATGTATTCATGGAATAATGTTTTTCTTTCATTATTTTATATCCCATACTGAGATTTTTATGGTCATCCAATGTTTTTGAAATGTTTTACGTAGTACATAAATATGAATAGGGTCATGGATGAGTACAAGGAAAATTCATGTTGTCTAAAACATGGAATTGGACATGTTTTTTTAATAATATTTATTTTAGGAAAACAATGGATACTGAGTAAAATTGTTTACATGTAATATTAAAGTTGTTAAGTATATGTTATGAACTAATTATTAAAATCTCTAAACCAGAAAATATACTCAATCTGAATTGTTAACTTTATTCATGATAAAGTAATTTTTAATGCCACTGCCTTATAGTTGGTATCAAAGGACAATTTAGATAACATTAGAGGTTAGGGTGTTATTTAATCATATGTTACATAATCTTAATTGAGATAATATTTGAAAGAATAATAGTTATTTTAGAAAAATTTAATGGGTTAAATATAACATGAATAATTATATCTTTTTTTACCCTCCTCATAAGATATTATATGTTTATTTTATAGATATACTCACACTTTCCTTTTATGGTTTTAGTAAATGGATTGATCTAGCTGGAAAAAACGTAAAAATAGATGTGAATGAAACTGTGGGGTTTCTCATAATGTGAAACAGAATGAAATTGAAGATGTAATGAAAACTATTATGTTTAAAATATGTTATGGATATTTTTAAATAATTTTTCTAATTTTTTTGGAATGTTATAAAGTCAAATGGTTTTATAAAAATTACAACCCATAATAAGGGTTGAAACCAATCACATCTAGCAAGGCTATAATAATTGAACCGATAACTGAAGGGTGACAAGGGCGCCTAGCCTACCACTAGCCTACATAAGGTCCCTCTTTAGTATGACTTGTTTTTTTTGTAGTTAAAAAATTTTATGGATCAATTATATGTTCATTTTGGGAAGTTATGATTTATAAAATAGATATCATTTTTATAGGAAAATTATTTTGTGATTAAATGATAAATGTTCTTTTGGAAGACGTTTTCGTTTTTGGGAAATACCATATTCCTAAGGAAAATATAATACTATAGGATTTCATTTGTGGAAGTAATGTTTTAAATTTTATTTTGGACTAATTTTTGTTTTTATTGTGGATAATGGTGATTTAGGTTAATTAGAAAAATGTTTATCCTATCATGGATAATTGTTTACTAGGTTTATTAGACATCTGTATGAGATGTTAAGTGTAGTCATTGATATTTGGATATATTTTTTTGATTTACAAAGGAAGAATATGTGATCAAAATATTTTTAGTTTTTGATTTCAATCATATTTTGGATTATATTTAAGAATATTAAGGAAGATTGATTATTGAATGGTATTTTTTGATCATTGGGTATTGTTTTTTCAATTTTTGAGATTAAGAGTAGTATTTATTTTTATAAAGTTTTATCCTTTTTGGAGATTATCTGATAACGTACTTACCATTTTCGATTTTGGATAATGTATAAGGAGATGAGAAATATAAAGTTCATCTTTTTGGATTATTTTATTCTTTATAAGTTTATTATAGTGATACTGATTTGACCAAGTCAGCATGGATACTCATAATATGAATAAAAGATTAGTTTTTGGTAGAAATTTAGTAAAGGTTGAATGTATACTTTTCATATAATTATTTTTAGTTATGATTTTAATCTGGGTATTAAAAAATTCTTCAAATTGTTCTTGATGAAAAAAATTTATACGCTTTATTTTATCTTTATACTTTTACCAAACCACAAATTTATGGTATTGAGGTGGTTAACATTCCATGATCTAGATTTCAATCACTCTCTAAAATTTATGAGAGTTAGTTTCTCTTCCATATCCATGTTTTCCTACATGGAATCCTTGTATGGTTTATCTTGGGTGGCCTTTTTTCTTCAATTTTTTTTAACGTGATAGTTTTATTGACTCTTTTTCAGATGTGGGACTTTTAATGAAATTTCTATGCGGAATTTTGAAATTACGAGGAGGAAATGTTTAAAAGTGGGAAGGTTGTAACATCCCAGGTAAATATTGAATAAGACGTATTTATATTTATTAATATTTTGGAATTAAATATTAATTTTATACTCATGGGGATTCAATGTCTGACATCATAGTCAACACGCAATAATGCGTTTCTTTGAAATCTTACGTCGCGCAAAACATTGAGTTATACCAAAAAATAATATTATAATATAATTATTTTAAATGGTAGTTAATTACTAGGCATTTTATTAGAGTTAATGAAAAGAACTAACAATATTATGATTAAATATTGTTTTTAAATGTTTTAACATCTATACAATAAAATTTAAATACTTAAAATGAGAATTAACCGAATTTTATGCATCAATACTCTAATATTTTTAAAAGGTATTTTTACCACCTTTTAATGCAGAATAATTTTTAAATATTTGTCACTTTTATATGTTTACTTTGACTAAATAAACTTATTCTGTATAATTATTACATCAAAATTTTCTTTGGGTAAATTTTTTGTAGTTTTCTGATAATGTTCATTTTATATGAATAGTAAAAAATACTACATTTTATGTGAGAAATTTCTTTTCATCTGATTTATTTATATAGATATATAATAATTTAAATTGTTTTATAGTATAAATGGATTATATTTTTACCATTTAATACATTTTTGTTCATTTGATTTAATTTAACATTGAAATTGAACATAAACAATTGTCAATATTTTTTTTAGTTTTTACTTCTTAAAAACACCTTCGCTAGTTCTGACGATGGATTTTGATTTTAAATTAATTAATCAAACATATATGCTTTTAATTTGGTTAAATACACATAATTTTTTGAATTTAAAATATCCAAATTATATTTGGATGATTTTTTGTTATTTTTCTCAAAATGATCAATTTTTGATGAATAATAACAAAATACTATGTAGTAGTTAAAAATAGACTTTTTTTAGTGAAGTTAAATTTTACATCATCTGTGAATTGAATTTAAAAAATCCTATATACATGTTTTTCATTATTAAGTAATATATCATTTAATATGATGAATATAATTTTTGGTGAATAGTGACATATGATTTTTATTTATCATGGTTAATGGTAAATAAGATAATACAAAGTAAAATTAATTTTATAATAATGTTAAATTACCTTAAAATATATCTCCCCTTGTCGGATTAGACTTGGACAACCAATAAAATCCTTGGGTATAGCCTTGGGCCTGTGTAAGAAAATTGGGTATGATAATTACATTAATAACTATTTATTTAAAGTAAAAAAAATATCATAAACATGTATTGTCTTTCTAAAACAATTTTTACGTTCACATATATAATTGATATATTAGACAATAAATATTCATTATAAAGAAAAAAATATTTCCTACATCACGATATTTTATTTATAATTTTTAGATATCAAATAAATTTATTTATTTATGTCATAGTGGTGATGGAATGATTACCTCATTATTGAATGTTTTAAATAAATAAAATTATTAATATTTAAATAAATTTATTTTGAAACTCTAATGTCATAAATATTTTTTTTGGATGATTATTAATTTATATATTTGAATTAATGATGTTTTATGAAAATTATCACGTTTGTATGGTTTTTTAAAATGTCATCATATTATTAGTATAAACAATTGACATAAATGATGTTTTAAATCAATTAATATATTTTTAAATAAAAAAATAGTCCTAAAAATATAACATTCGTCCAAATGAGATATATTATTTTAAAATTTTAATTAATGATAAATTTTGGGTCACTTTTAATTTTGAATAAAATATATTATCCATATAGTATGAATATACAAGAAGACATGGTAAAAGGTCAATAAGTTGTCAATGGGTTGAATAAAAATGATAAGGTTTAAAAATTACCCAAACCC
This sequence comes from Viscum album, assembly GCA_963277665.1. NCBI lineage: Eukaryota > Viridiplantae > Streptophyta > Magnoliopsida > Santalales > Viscaceae > Viscum > Viscum album. The sequence goes on along the minus strand of OY728148.1, from coordinate 1,657,179,633 downwards.
TATCATAATATTATACTATGATTTTATTTAGACTAATATTTATATAATATTCTTTTTTAATGTGTTTCAGAGCTTTTTTAAGACTCAAATCAATTTATAATAAAATATTACATTCAAACATTCCTAAATAGCCCATCCTCTTTCTTATAAAAGGACACCAATTCTATCCCATTAATAACAACTATAAAACAACTTGGATGGTCCAAACTCTTCCAAAATAATCTCCAATATCCCTAAATTCCTTACAGGATTCTTACCCTAGTCAGAAGGAAATTCAAGAGAGCTCTTCATCTCAAATCAAAAGAAGTGACCCGATTTGAGGTAACATCTTCTCTCAACATTACTTCCATTATTTTTCCTTTTCCACTCTCCATGATCTTCTTATTTTTTATATAAAAAAAATTAACACAAAATATAGTAGGTTTTTTTTATGAAAATAATTCAAATGACACTTACACACACCACCATATAATGGATTTAGGACATACTGTTTCTGTAGACAGAGACTAGTACCTCACGAAAATAAGATTTTTCGATTCACCTCTACCACCTATCACGGTGGCCATTATAATGGAACTGAAATTATAATATATAATTTTATCTCTATTATTGTATAATTATCATTTATAACATGATTTTATTATTTTCATGTCATAAAAATACAATAATTTCATTGGAGGAAGTGCGGACTACCGCCCCCTCCAAGTGATATGACACATTCATACATGAAAGATAACATAGATGGTGTTAATTAAATTATGTAATGTATATAAAATATGATATTATACTTGAATAATAATATACTGATGTATCATTTTTTTCATTACATTAAAAATAAAAAAATGAAATGAATGTAGTGTTAATGAGTACGTACGACTTACTATCATTATGAAAGATTCATTTAATTTCTTATATCCAAATGATATGGACTATTATAAATAAATATATTCAGGATATTTATGATATATATGATATCTAAATAATGAATATAATTTTGGATATAATGGTCTTTTGGCCACATGGACAGTTTGTGATTATAACAAGTTCATTTTTGAATCAAGTACTAAACATCAACACAAAGACTGTTATAAACATGAATAATTATATCATTGTTAGAGTGGGGTAATAACTGATATAAAAGGAATAATAAACTTGAAAAATGTTCTCAATCAGGTATAAATACATTTATTATTCATGGAGATAAATAAGGAACAATATAAGTCAGATATAATGTAAGAGGTTTTCGTCTCACTTTTTATTCCTGAGAGATTAATGCTATATTTTCCACTATTTTCTATGTGTGGTGTAAGTACTATACAAGATTGTATTATTTTATGTAATATAATTATTGCTATTTGTTTTTACATCTTTATTTTATGATCCTTCATTCATGGGGTGTATGTTCCGTAAGACACCAAATCAGTAAAGGAACATTTTAACCCAATTTCAATTCTTCGGGTTTATCTTCAAATTAATAATTATGTCATGATATGATATGTGTGGAATCATAGTTTATTAATTTATGTTTTTATTTAAACTCCCCTTTTTATATACTATTTATAAAAATAATCTCGCAATTTATAAATTCTAACATCATTTATATTATCTTTGTATGGAAAATTTTCACCATCCTCATTTAGTCAAAGAATTCTTTTATGTAATTCCTTTTAATTTCCATTTTTTATGTTGGGATATGATCTTATATATCCTTAATTTTGTACATTTTATGTCCATATGATTATAGAACCTTTTCTCTCTCATCATATCATTTTCTGATTTTTTATGTGACGTCGTTAGGATGCTGATTTTCTGTAAGAGAAATCCTTAACCAAATTTTAAATCACTGGGTTAAAGTATACTTATTAATTATTTTTCGTAATGAATATTTGTGAATTCCTATCACTATTTTACACTTAATATCCACTTATGTTGTGTTTATTTTTATTTTTAATTCATTATTATTTCATTGATTTGTCCTTAATCTATGTATGAAATCATTGTATGGGACGTTGTTTCAATTTACATTCTATTGAGACTTTTTTGTTGTTATACACAAATTTACTTTTATAAGGTGTATATACATCCCTTGGAAATATTATATCATGAATATATTTATTATCAGGATATTATATGTCATGTTTAATGTTATTCTGTATTTTTTTATACAAGTATTTTCCCAAGTGTTAAGGGACTCTATTATTCAAACATTGTTTTAAATGATTTGAATATTTATTATTCTACATATTTATCTTTAATGGCCATGTTTTCAAAATGGTTTAAATGATTTTTATATAGGCATTGATTATTTGAAATGAAAATTATATTCAAATCATTAATGTGTTATGAGACACATTGATTCAAAAATAAGTATTTTAATTGATTTTACTAGTTTTGAAAATGGTTTGATAATGAATTGAATATGTCAATATTAAGAAATGTTATATTGTTATTACAATGTGGAATTTCTATCTTTATTTTATGCATGTTTAATCAGTTATGAATATGTTTTGATTATTGGGAGTTATTTAGGTATATAGTAGGTTCTGTTATAAACAATTTGTGGGTGATCCCCAGATAGCTCTCCAACACACTGGGTAATGTGACAGAGGTAAAATTTAATGTTTCTAATAAGAGATTTTGGGAGTATATTGTGAAGGGTATTCCAAACATAACTCCTTATAAAGATGTGATATGTAAAATATAAGTATTATATGGTTTCCACAAGTTACTTTTATGATTTATGATTTCTATATGTTATTCATACATATTATGATTTTATGAAGTATGTTAAAGAGATTGTGTTTTATGATTGAAAAGTATGATTTCATTGACTTGTATGTATTCATGGACTAATGTATTATTTCTTTATTTTATATCGTTTACTGAGATTTTTATGCTCATCCAATGTTTTTGAAATATTTTCCATATTAATTAATGATGAATAGGGACAAGGATGGGATCATGGAAAAGTCATGCTATATAAAACATGGAACTATATATGTTTCCTTTTTCTAAGAATTTTTGTTTTTTGAAAAAAATTGATTCTAAGTAGATTTGTCAACATATAATATTCTTGTTTTTATGTATAAGTTGTGACCTAATTCTCTAAATCACTAAACCGGAAATGATCCTTAATATAAATTGTTAACATAACTCATGAGTATATAATATATAAGTTTGGGGCCTTATAGTTGTCACCAACGGTCGGTTTAGATAACTTTAAATATTAGTGTGTTATTTATGTATAAGTGACATTACCATAATTTTTATCTTAGAAGAAGAAGTCATAGTTATTTTAGATAAATTTAATGTGTTTAAGATAACATCAATAAGTATATCTTAGTGTTTACCCTCCTCATATGATATTAAATGTTAATTTTACTGATATACTCACACAGTACATACTGTTTTAAGTAAATGGTTGGATCTAACATTATCCAAAGTAACAATAGATGTGAAGGAAACTTGGGTGTATTTCATAATGAGAAACCGAATAAAATGGGAGATCCAATAAAAAATATTGTGGTTAAAATATGTTGAGGATATTTTTTAGAAATTTATCTCATTTTTGGAATGTTATAAAATTATATGGTTTTAAAAAATTATAACCTAGAGGAAGGGTGATAATAGCCGCATCCGGCAAGGTCGAGGGAATAGAACCCACTACTAAAGGGAGACATGGGGTCATCACCTACCACTTGCCTATCTGAAGTTCTTGGTAAGTATGAATTATCATTTTTTAAATAATTGTATGGATCATGACTAAATTTATTTTGGGAACTTATATTTTATCAAATAGATATCCTTAGAATATGAGTATGATTTGGTGATTAAGTGATAAATGTTATTTTTGAAGAAGTTAGCTCTTTTGGGAAACACCATATGCCAAAGAAAAATAGATTACAATGGGATTTCATTTGTTGAAGATATTTGTTAAAATTTTATTTTGGAAGTTTTTATGATTTTATTGATGACTTATGGATGTTTGGTTGTTTATGTCAATGATTAACCTATCGTAGAGAATATTTGATTATGTTAATTACAATTCATTATGAGTAGTTGATGTTATTTGGAGATAAAATTTAATATTTATCGTGGAAGACTATGTGATCATATTCTTCTATGTTTTTGGATTCAATCATATTTTGGATTTTATTGAACGATTTTGAGAAAAAAAATTATTTATTGTTTTTTTGAACATTGGGAATTGTTTGTTAAATTTTGTATATATGTGTAGTATTTTTTTTATAATGTATTATACATTTTGGTTATTATTTGATCTTGTATGTATAATTTTATTCCTGGTAAATATCTAACGAGAGGAGAAATTTATACTTCATATTTTTGGAAAATATGATTCTCTAAATGTTGATTCTAGAACTTTTTATGTGACTAGGTAAGCTTTAATACTCATCGTTTGGAGAAACAATGAGTTTGTGGTAGAAATTTAGTAATGGAAGAAAGTTTAATTTTCATATAAGTATTTATACTTATGATCATAGTCTAGGTAGTAATAAAATAATTCAAAAGGATCTTGGTCAAAAAAATTTATATGCTTTAATTTATCATCAAACCTTTATCCACTCACAAATTTATGGTATTGTGGTGGTTAACTTGCTATGATCTTGTTTTATATATGTCCTTAATAATATATAAGACATAGATTCACTTCCATATCTATGATTTCCTACATGGAATCCTAGTATGGGTTATCTCATGTGACCTTTTTACATCACATTCATTAAGTTATAGTCAGAGTTTTATTGACTCTTTTTCTGATGTGGGACATTTAATGATATTTCTGAGTACAATTTTAAAATTTCGAGGATACAACTCACAAAAGCGGGGAAGGATGTAACTTCTTAGGTTAATAAATAATATGAAATTTTTATATTTATTAATAATTTTTTATTTAAATTGTATTTTTACTTTCTAGTATATCCTATGTCTGATACCTTACTCCACATGCAACCACAATTATTTTTAAATCATACATTACACAAAACATTGAGTTATACTAAAAAATAATATAATATTATTATTATTTTAAATGGTATTTAATTACTAGTATTTCTATTGATTATAATGAATATAACTAACCATATTATGATTATATATGATTGCTAAATGTTTTTAAATTTATCCAATAATATGTAGAAGCTTAAAATGTCAATGAATCCACTTTTAAGCTTAAATACTCTAATATATATAATGATGTTTTACAGAAATTTTTTGGAGAACCCTTTTTAAATATAGTTTTCCTCACTTATTTTTGATTAATTTGACTAAATAAACATCTTCTATAGAAGTGGGACATCAGAATTTACTTTGGGTAAATTTTTGGTATTTTTCTGATAACATACATTTTTAATGAATATTGAAAAATACTTCCTTTTAAGAAAAAAATGTATTTTCATTTGATTTATTTATAAGGTCAGATAATATTTTTAAATGGTTTTAATGCGTAATTAGAATATATTTTTACAATTTAATCCAAATTTTATCATTGAATGTAATTTTTATATAATGTATGAAATCAAAACTTGTCAATCTTTTTGTAGTCGCTACATCATAAAAATAAGATTTCTAATTTAGAAAATTGAAATTGAAATTAAATTAATTAATGAAACTTCTATGTTTTTAATTTGGTAAAATAGACATAATTTTTTAATTTGGATTATATCAAAATTATCTTTGGATTAATTTTTTGAATTTTTCTGAAAAAGATAAATTTTTTATGAATAGTGAAAAACACATTACAGAAATTAAAAAAATGACATTTTGAGTTAAGAGAAATTTCACTACTTCTCTAAATTTAATTTACAAAATCCAAAATACATGGTGGTCATCAATAATTAAGATGTAGTTCGGTAATATTAAAAAATAAATTTTGGTGAATTTTAACTTTTGGTTTTTATTTACCGTGGTTAAAGGTAAATATAGTAATTAAAGGTAAAAATAAAATTAAAATAATATAAAATTACCACAACACTTGTACTAACCTTTTGGTATTAGTCATGGCTAACCTATATAATCGATGTGTAAAAATAAAAATACCATAAACATGTATTGTTTTGCTAAACCAATTTTAATGTGGGGATATATATATGATATATTTGACAATAAATATTCATTAGAAACAAGAAAAATAAATTCATATATAATGGTATTTTGTTTAATATTTTTAGATATCAAATACATTTATTAATTTTATGAAACATTGATAATGTAATGATTACATAAATAATGAATGATTTAAATAAATGAGATTATAAAGATTAAAATAATTTTTTTAAACATTTCATGAAATACAAGAATTATAAGGATGATTATGTCTTGTTATTTTTAAATAAATATTGGTTTTTTCTAATTTATAGTGTTTTTATGGAAATTTAAAAAGTCATGATATGAATATTATTGAAATTTTCATAAATGAGTTTTTTATTAAATTAATATTATATTAAATTATAAAATAGTTCTAAAAATTTAAGTATATTTCAAATGACATATATTATGTTATAAAAGTTATTAATTATCCATTTTGGGATGCATGTAATTTTATATTAAATATTTAAACTATATAGTTTTAAAATACAAGAATACATGGTAAAAGTTAAATAAGGTAATAATGTTTAAATTAAAATTATAAGGATAAAAAAATATCCAAAACCAGAACAATTATTATTGGATGATTTTATTAAGACTTATATTCATCTGATAATAAAATTAAATGATTTCTGGAAATTTTAAAATTGAAAATCATTTTATAAAAAAATAATACAATCATAATTTCCTAAAGAGACCTTCCTCCCTCTTATAAAAGGACACCACCTCTAACTCATTACTGACACCTCTCAAGCACCATCACTCAAACAACCTCTCAAAAAATAATCTCCAACATTCTTTTCTTTATCCAACAATCCTTCTCCTAGGAATATGGAAAGTCAATAGAACCCTTCGGCTCAAATAAAAATAAGTTACCCGATTTTAGGTAACGCCTTCTCTCAGTTATCTTTCCATTATTTTTCTTTATCCACTTATTATGATCTATTTATTTGTTGTTTAAATAAAAAAAATTATCCTAAATATACCTAGTTTATATTAGAATAATAAAAACTACACTTACAGACACCTCTATCTAATGTATTTCTAACATACAGTTTCTGTTGACGGTGAATTACTGCTTTACTAAACGATAATTGATCAATTTTTCCGTACCACCTCCCATGGTGGACATTATGATGGATCTATAATTATATATGATGTATATGATAATTATTTTCTCTCTATTCTTATTTAATTCTAAATTATGACATACCATTATTCTTTTTAAGTTGTAAAAATACGATAATTTCATTTGAGGAGGTGCAGACAACCACCCCCTCCAAGTGATACCACTCGTTCATACCATAAATTGATCCTATAATGGATGGTGTTAATAAATATATGTTATTTATAAAAAATATGATATTATACTGTAATAATAATATATCTATGTATCATTTGGTTTTCATTCCTCTAAAAATGAAATGAATGTAGCGTCCATATGTACTTACGACATTCCATCTCCATAAACGATGAATTTCATTTCTTATATCCAAATTATATAGAATTTTAAAAATAAATATATACTAAATATATATTATTTATATTATATATATATCATGAATATAATTTTGGAGATATGATCTTTTGACCAATAGAAAAATTGTAATTATAAGAAGTTCATTTTGGACTCAAATACCAATCATCGACAAAAAGACCGATATGATATTGAATAATTATATCATTTTTAGAGAAATAAAATAAGTGGGATAAAAGGAATTATAACATTTAAACAGGTTCTGAAGAAAATATATTTATCTTATGTTTATTATTTATAAAGATAAATAACAAACAAGGAAAGTCAGACATAATGTAAGGGATTTTCATCTCACGTTTTATTCTTGAATGATTAATGTTATATTTTCCAATATTTACTTATTTGTTGTGTATGTATTGTCCATGATTGTATTATTTTCTGTAATATAATTTTATTTATTGGTATTTATATCTTCATTATATGATCTTTCTTTCACGGGTTGTATGTTTTGTATGTTACCAAATAGGTAATGGAACTTTTTAACCAAATTTCCATTCATTGGTTTAATATTATAATTCATAATTATCTCATGATATGAATATTTTTGGAATAAAGGTTTATTTATTTCTATTTTAATTTATACTCCCCTTTCTATGGATATACTCTTTATAAACATTATCTCCAAATTGATAAATTCTAAAATCATTTATACGATCTTTGCAAGGGAACTTTTCACCCTCATCTTTTAGACAATGTATTATTTTATATCATGTAATTTAATTTACAATTTCTTTTTTTGTTATATGTTCATATATTTATTTTTTACTGAAAATTTTATGTCTATGTGATTAGAGAGCCTTTCTCATCTCATCAACTCTTTTCTGAATTTTTATGTGATGATGTTAGGCTGCCGAATTTCTGAATGAGAACTTCTTAAAAAAATTTCAATTATTTGGGTTAAACTTATACTTATAGATTATTTCATTCCATGAATATGTGTTAATGAAATATTATTTATTGACAATTAATTTAAACTTATATTGGGATTATTATAATTTATCACACATAGGTATTTCATTGATTTATCCTTAGTCTAAGGATATGATCTTTGTAAGGGAATTTGTTTCAATTAACATTACATTTAGTCTTATTTAAGGTTATACAAAAATTTAGTTTTATATGGTATATATACTACCCATTGAAATATTATATCATAAATCTCTTTATACTTGTGATATTGATAGATTTGTTTAATGTTATTGTGTAATTATTATTATTCATGTTTTTTCCCAAGTGGTAATGAACTATTGAACTAAAACAATTCTATAAATGTTTTAAAAATTTATTCTTATAAATAATTATCATTAAGGACCTTCATTTAAAAATTTTGTTAAGGATTTATTTATATGAACAATAATGCTTTAAAATGTTAATTCATTTAATATCATCATAGTGGTATTGGTCACTTTGATTCCCAGATATCTTTGTTAAATGTTTTAAATGGTTTTGAAAATGGATTGATAAAGAATTGATTATATCAATATCCTAAAATTATATATTATTAATTCAATATGGAAATGTTATCTTTCTTGTATCCTTATTTTATGTGTTAGGATTATGTTATTTTTATTGTGATTTATTTACATATATAGGTGGTTCCTTTATAATTCTTGGGTGGGTGAGCCCAAGATAGCTCTATAATGCATTATGTAACGTGACAAAGGTAAATGTTAATGTTTATCCTAATAGATATTGGTAATATATTGTGATATTCATTCCAAAATTAAATCAATATGTAGTTGGGATAAGTATAATTTATGAATGATATGGATGGTACAAGTTACCATTATGATTTATGATTTACATGTGTTATTCATAAATCTTATGAATTAGTAAGATATGTAAAAGAGATTATGTTTTATGATTGAATATTATGATTTCATTGATTTGTATGTATTCCTAAATTAATGTTCCCTTTGCTTATTTTATATCCCTTACGGTGTTTTTTAAGCTCATCCCATGTTTTTAAAATGTTTTCTACGGGACATAATGATGAACATGGTCATTGATGGGATCATGGAAATGACATTCTATCTAAAACATTGAACTAATCATTTTACTTTTTTTATAAATTTCTAATTTAAGAAAAAATGGATACTGAGTAGAATTGTATACATGTAATATTCAAGTTGTAATGTATATGTTATGACCTAATTCTCTAAAATATCAAAACTGAAAAGATACTCAATATGAATTGATAACTTAATTAACAATTATGTAATGCTAATGGTTGGGGCCTTGTAGTTGGTATCAATGGTTGGATTAGATAACCTTAGAGGTTAGGATGTTATTTTATTATATGGTAGTTAATCGTAATAGTTATCATATTATAAAGAGACATAGTTATTTTATAAAAATTGAATGGATTTAAGACAACATCAATATGTTTATCTTAGTTTTTACCCTCATCATAATATATTATATGTTGATTTTATTGATATAATCAATCAGAAATGTTTGGTTTTAGTAAATTTATGGATCTAGCAGGAACCAACATAACAAAATATGCGAAGGAAACTATGGTGGTTTTCTTATTAAGAAACCGAATGAAATGGGAGTTGTAGTGTTAAAGCGCGTGGTTAAAAAATTTTATGGTTATTTTGAAGAATTTATATTATTTTGGGAATGTTATAGAATTATATGGTTTTATAAAAATGATAACTAGTAGGTAGGGTGACAACCTGTTGAGTTCTATAAGGACACTTGAATCAAACCCATAATTGAAGGGAGACATTGCCACATCGCCTACCACTGGCCTAGGTGAGGTCCCTGGTTAGAATGACTTATTATTTTTTGTAGTTAAATTATTTTATGGATCAATTAATAATTTTATTTTTGGAACTTATGTTTTATCAAATAGATATCCTTAGTATAGTAATATGATTTGGTGATTAAGTAATAAATGTTATTTTGGATGATGTTCTCTCTTTTGGGAAACACCATATGCCTTAGGAAAAAGAAGTCAATGTCATATATAGATAAATGTTATGATTTATCATGGAAGACTATGTGATCAAATTTTTCCATGTTTTGGAATTCAATAATTTTTTTGATTATATTGGAGGATTTTAAGGAAAATTTTATATTGAATGGTATTTAATGAACATTGTGTATTGTTTGTTCAATTTTGTAGATTAAGAGAATTATTTATTTTTATAATGGATTATCCTTTTTAGAGACTATATGATCTCGTGCATACCAGTTTTGGTTCTTGATAATGTCTAAGGAGAGGAGAAATACATAGATCATCTTTTTAAATTATGTTATTCTATAGAAGTTGATACTATCTCCTTTGATGTGACCAAGTCAGCTTGAATAATCATCATTTGGAGAAAAGTTAAGTTTGTGGATGAAATTTAGTAAATGATGAAAGTCTACATTTCAAGTATGTATTTTTACATAAGAACTTCGTCGAGGTAGTAATAAGATTATTCAAAAGGATCTTGATGAAAAATTGTTAAACACATGATTTTATCATAAAAAAATTCACCCAACCACAAATTTATGATATTTTTGGGGTTAACTTTTTGTGCTCTAGTCTTCTATCACTCTGTATTAATTTATAAGAGTTAGTTTTTATTCCATATCAATGTTTTCCTATATAGAATCCCAGTATGGGTTAATTTGCGTGACATTTTTACTTATATTTCATTCCATTAAATTGATTGTTTTATTAACATTATTTCCCAATGTTTCACTTTTAATGAAATTTCTGAGCCCAATTTCAAAATTATAAGGACACAATTCGCAAAAGGGGGGGAGGAAGTAAAATTTCCAGGTAAATAATGAATATAGAATTTTCATATTTATTAATATCTGTGATTTAAATATTAATTTTACATTCCAAGGGATGTTATGTCAGTTAGTGTACTCAACACGAGACAATGAGATTCTTTGAAATCTTACGTTGCACATTACATTGTCTTATACTAAAAAATATAATAATATTATTATTTTATATGGTAGTTAATGCCTAGCCATTGTATTAGTAGGAATGACCAGAACGAACCATATTACGTTTAAAAATGTTTTTTAAATTTTTTTCAATTTATCCAATAAAATTAAGCGACTTAAAATTAGAATAAATTCAATTTTATGCATAAATACCATAATTTTTTTAAAAGGTAGTTTTACCTCATTTTGATGCAGAACCCATTATAAATCTATTTTTTTTCAATTTAATATGTATTATTTAAATAAATAAACTTCTTCTGTAGAAGTAGGGCATCAAAATTTACTTTGGGTAAATTTTTTATATTTATATAATAATGTTCATTTTTAATTAAAATTGAAAAATATAGCATTTAATGGAAAAAATTTCTTTTAATATGATTTATTTATATGGTTATATTAACTTTTTAATGGTTTTACTATTTAATTAGAATATATTTTTTCCATTTAATCCAATTTTGGCAATTTTATGTGATTTCACTTCGAAATTGAACATGAAGGCATTTCAATATTTTGGTAGTTTTTACATATTAAAAACAAACATTGTAGTTTTGACAACAGAAATTATTTTTATATTAAATAATGAACTTCTATATTTTTAATTTGGTAAAACAAAAAACATTTTTGAATTATGAATATCAAAATTATCTTTTGATGAATTTTTTGTATTTTTCTGAAAGCATTTAATTTTTTATTAATCATGAAAAACACTGTATAGTAGTTAAAAAACCAACTTTTTGGGTTGAGAGATATTTTACTACTTCTGGGAATTGAATTAAAAAAATATGACATACATGGTTGTGATCAGTAAGAAAATTATATTACAATAGTATAAAAATAGTTTTTGCAGAATATTATCTTTTGAATATTATTTACCATGGTTAAAGGTATATACGGTAATTCAAGGTAAAAATAATATTATAATAATATAAAATTTAATTAATACTCATTGTAACCATATTTGATTAGTCATGTCCAAATAATAGAATCCTTAGGAATAATTTTTGGCTTTTGGAAGCCACTTGGGAAAGATAATTACAGTAATAACTTTTTCTTCAAAGTAAAATTAAAAATATAATGAACATGCATTAGTTTTCTAAAACAATAATAATGTCAGGTTATATAATTGATATTTTTGACTATAAATATTAATTAGAATTAAAAAATAATTTCTTAAATCATGGTATTTTATTTATAATTTTTAGATGTCAAATATATAAATTTATTTATGACACATAGTTTATGTAATGATTACTTAATTAATGAATGTTTTAAATAAATGATATTATAAATTAAAATTAAAATTTATTTTTAAATTTTATTTTCCAAATACGAATTTTATGGATTATTACAACTTGTTATATTTTAAATTAATGATGTTTTTTTCTATTTTATCATGTTGTTATGGGTTTTTAAAAATTCATGATGTGAATAGTATAAAATTGAGATAAGGGAGTTTTTAAATGAATTAATATTTTGTAAAATGATAAAATAAGATTTAACTGTAAGATTCAGTCAAATGATATATTTTATGTTAAATGTTTTGTTATTGATAGATTTTTGGTCTCTTTGAATTTTATTTTCTATATATTAACCATATAGTATTAATATTCAAGAAGACATGGTAAAAGTTAAATAATTTAACAAAGGGTTAAATTAAAAAGTTAAAGATTGAAAAATATCCAAAACCAGTAATATAAATATTGGATGATTTTATTCAGATTTATATTCATAATATATTATAATTTTAGGGGTTTTGGACCATTTAAAAATGAATAAAATTTTATAATAAAATAATAAATTCAAACATTTCTTGTGAGCCCCTCCTCCGTCTTATAAAAGGAACCCACGTCTAACCCATTGCACAAAGCAATCAAGCCCCATTTCTCATCCATACTCTACCCAAAAAAAGATACCAATATCCATATATTTCTTCTAAAGTCCTTCCCCTGGGAATAAGGAAATTAAAGAGATCCCATTGGACCAGATCAAAAGAAATTACCCAATTTGAGGTAACATCATCTCTCAAGTTTCTTTCCATTATTTTTACCACTAATCTCCTTGTGCTATTCTTATTCATAGTTTATATAACAACACCAGAATCCAAAATATTCTAGTATTTTGTGATGATATTAATACAAACTACACTTTCACACATCACAATCTAATTTATTTATCACATACTATATTTATGGATGGCGAACTACAACCTCACGAAACGATGATTGCTCAATTTCCCCTACCACATCTCATAGTAGCCATTATATTGGGAATATAATTATATATGATATATATACTATTTATTTTAACTCTATTAATATGTAATTATCAATTATAACATACCTTTATTCTTTTCATTTTGTAAAAATACTATAATTTTATTTGAGGAAGTGTGTTCTACATCCCCCTCAAAGTGATATGACTCATTCATAACATTCATGAAATGTATAAAGGATGAGGTTAATGAACATATGTAAAATAAATAAAATATTATATTATACTATAATATAAATATTACTGTGTATAATTTAGTTATCATTCCAAACAAATGAAATAAATGAAATTAATGTAGCGTTCATCCGTACGTACGGCTTACCGTCTCCATGAACGGTTCATTTCATTTCATATATCCAAAAGATATGGAATATTATAAATACTTATATACTATATATATATGTGATATATATGATATCTAAATCATGAAAATTATTATGTAGATAATGGACTTATGACCACATGGACAATTTGTAATTATAATATGTTCCTTTTTTACACATGTACCGAACATCAACAAAAAGATCAATACGAACATGAATAATTATATGATTATTAATGCTAGGAAATAAGTGAAATAAATTAAATAATAAAATTGGAAAAGTTTATATATCATGTATAATTAACATTCATTTATTATTTACGTAGATATAGAATGATCAAGGCATGTCAGATAGTAGGTTTGGGGTTTTCGTCTCACTTTTTATTTCTATGAGATTCATTCTATATTGTCTAGCCTTTTCATTTGTGTGACGTATGTACTGACCATGAATTTAATATATACTATAATATAATTTAATTTATGAGTATTTAAATCTTTATTGTATGATCCTTCTTTAATGGGGTGTTTGTTCTGTAAGTTATCAAATCTGTAAGGCAACTTTTTAACCCAATTTCTATTCTTTTGGCCAATTTTATTATTCTTATTTATGTCATGGTATTATTATACCTAGAATCACTATTTATTTATTTATATTTTAATGTACCCTCCCCTTTTGTGGATATACTATTTAAAAACATAATCTCCCAATTAATAAATTCTAACATCATTTATATGATCTTTATAATAGAGCTTGTCACCCACCTCTTTTACTCAGAGAGTTATTTTATGTCAGGTCTTTTAATTTCTATTTAATTATGTCAGGATATGTTGTTCTATATCATTATATCTGTATATTTTTATTTCTACATGATGAGAGAAAATTTCTCTCTCATCAACCAATTTTTGGTTTTATTAAGTGACACATTTAGGCTTCAAAATTTCTGTAAGAGAACATCATAACTCAGTTTTAATTCATTGGGTTGAACATCTTGTCACGACCCCCTTCCACCAATGATTCCCCTCCTGAGATGGAAATGATAAAAGGGAGGTAATGACCCCCGAGTCCCTCCTCCAGTAGGCCCCGAGGGGGCGACTATCCCAAAGGGTATGGTTTTTCACAAATATGATAGGCATTACACTTTTTTATTATTTAAGATCGGGAAATAGGACAAGTCAAACACCAAAAAGGAAAAGAACAATAGTATAGAAATAACCCAAACCAATCCCACATGCATGTTTAAATATTTCTGAAACAAGGTACAAGTACATGAATTCTGAAAAGTACAATACCAAAAGAAACAAGTACAACAATCTGCAGCAACTCCATCTGTCCCGACTAGTAGGGTCCCGCAAAACCCTAGTAGTCATCCAGGAAACCTGAAAGTAAATGCAGGGTGATCATACATGTATACACAGTAGGGAAACCTAAAGGTCTAGTGCACAAGTGGGGAGACATCCTAATGTCCTGTGAGAACAATATAAGAAACCTAGTAAGGAGTTCTATCCATCCAACCTCACCAGAAACACACTCACCAAAACACAATCACAACAGGTAGTAGTATATAAGAACAAGAGTATTGGGCACCCCGCACAATTTCCCCCCACTTGCTAGATTCTATTCCTAACAGCGAACGTCTTAACGCTACCACACTCTTCCCGCCCGCACACACCTGGGCCTCATCCCGAAGGTTCTTGGGAAATAGTAAAACCTGCCCGAAGAGTCTTGGGAAAAACAACCACCATCAAAACCTAGCCGAAGAGTCATGGGTGTAAGGTCGCCCCAAGACATCATAGCCTAGGGAAGAAGGAGTGGGAAGGAGATAGTAACAAAGGGGAAAACACCCTCTCCAATGAAATGGGAGTGTTCAGCACTAAGTGCTAAACATGGGTGGGGTGCGATAAAACAGAAAGATATATATATAACAAAACCTCAACCCAACATATTGCTTCTAATCCATGAACTGAGCACGTTCCTCAGCACTGCTACTACGAAGAATGTATATGAAAAACAACCCCAACCCCATTTAGGTTTTCATGTTTCAACAGATTCAGTTTATTAGTTCTGTAACTACTAGGAAACTATCCACAATAGACCACAACAATCATTCGTAAAGCATAACCCTGCCATCCAAAAATCAAGATAGGAAAACACAAGCACTGTAACGCCCCGACCCCAGTTACCTAGAGTGGGTGAATTATTACATAAAATTGGCATGATCAGAAGAAAGATAAAATCTCTAATGACCGATTGGTTTAGTAGAATTGGAAACACTAGATATATTCATAAGTCTTACGTTACATCATACAAATAAAAACTAAAACAACATCATATTATCCCCATAGTCCACACTATTATCCCTTCATAATATCCCTGCAGGTCATTCATAATTTACTTCTTCACATCTTGGGAGAAATAATACATAGAAAAGGGGTGAACTCAAATGCCCAGAAAGGATAACAATATAGCAGAAACTTTCATAAATAAGAATAAACATTTAAGGCAATGTATAACTAAAACAGAAGCCTTTTAAACATGAAAATAAACATAGTGTGGAAAAAAATAAAATGAAATAATTCCATTTACGTATTCACATGGATATTCTACTAATTGAATAACCACATGCAATATCAATAACCACTTTCATAATGATGGAATGCATAACGACAAACTATAATAACTACATAACCAAGGCCTCATACCAAGACTACAAATAATATTTTGTCATGGCCTTGTGCCAAGACACTAGTTTGTCTCATGATACCTACCGATGCATCGAGGAGCTATAGCGGGCTCTACCCATCACATATTAAGTCCAATGCATTCCCATATGAAAAGGATTAATCATAACATTAATATTCGTATTGAAAATAGTATAAGAAATGTAAATAATTCATCCATAAACCATGAATTGTATAAAAATAACACATCCACTGTCAAAAATATCAGAAAACCATCAATACAATACATAAGTTTTGTATCATAATAAATCAACTTCCAATAAGATTAAAATCCATTAATGGATATTGACATAGATGAAATCAAAACTTTTTTTTAGAGAAATATCTATTTCCATTTTGGAATCATTTAAGAGTCATATATTTATAAAATAAAACATTTTCATTGAAAATGTTCTTATAAGCTTGTAAGGGAAGCTTCGAATATTTTATAACGGTGAAAAATAGCCGCACCCTCCGTATAAGTTAAAAAAAATATTACCTTAATTCTGTAGAAAAGGATAAAAAGAACCTTGTTTGGAAAACGACGGAAGTATTCCTATATAAACCTATTATAAAAAGTAAAAAAAAGTTATAAATAACATTAACCCATATTCTTTTAAATAGTAAAAAAAATTTGAAATACATTTTTATGAATCATGTATGTGGATGATAAAGAGTTTCCAGTAGATTATTACGTATAAATAACCTCAGATAATGAAGATATTCTGAAATAAACCTCTACCTTGTACATTTCCATTGTTGAGGGTAGGTTAACCTTCTATATAATGGTGAACTAATTTTTATTAAATTATAAAAGAATCATATATATTAATATGATATCATATATGATCTTTCAACATTGCTTTGTTAATAATATTTTAGAATTATCATCATTTCGAGTGTTAACGTACTCATTTACTTTTATATGTTTTGTTATGTAAGCCATGTTTGTCATGGATAGGTTGTATCACAATCATATCCAGAATGATATAATGTCCTTATATACAATTATTAATCATCAAATTAGAATTATACTTTAATGGATACGATGGAGAATGAATCTCATTGTGTTCGTGGAGACGGTAGTCCGTAGGTACGCATGAGCAAAAATATCATTCTTTTGATATTAAAATAATATATAATTGGATGGTATATCATATATACAGAATCATTATCATGTTATATTTATTATTTACATGAGTTACACATCATTATTATACCCATCCAAATAATAATTTATTGAATAACAATTAGACCACGACGTGGAGACGGTAAGCCGTACGTACGCACGTATGGTGACATGTTATTCAAAGGATGGATAGAATAATAAATATGGTTGTACCATATTTACAATAACATCATGGTATATATAAGATTGTGGAGTTATTATTTTATAATGATAATAACAATGTAGGAAGAAGTAGAAGAAGAAAGGAACTTGGAAAGGGTGGTGAAATCATTACCTCTTCATCGGGTTCTCCCTTTTGATTTGATCAAAATGGCTCATAGGATGGATTTCTGACTAAAGGAAGGCCTCTAGGATGAAGTGAGGGTAGTTGATAGAGTATTTGGGCAGAGTTTGTCTGATCCAAAAGGCTTTCAAGGATTGCGTTACTGAGAAGGGGGAGTTCCCTTTTATAAGAGGGGTGAGGGGAACCTTTGCAAAAGGTAGAAATATTATTTTATAATTAATTCATATTCGGTTTCAAATGGCTCCAAAGTGGATTATTTAAAGATTAAGGTGAGGATAGGTCTAAAAACACTCATCCAATAGAATTTAGATAGGTTTGGATTACTATATTAACCGTATCATTAAGTATTAACTCTTAGTTAATTAGTTTCACTTTTACAATGTCTCTTTGTATTTTTATATTATATGGTTATTAAACATATTATTTACATCCAAGATACCCCCAAGTTGTCCATTAATGATACACATATCATGATATAAGTCTCTTGGAAGATCCTTATATTTTTAGAAATTTAATAGCAATTAATAATATTATATTTTTTTAAAAGAACTCATTTATGTCAATTTTGACACTATTCAATAATTGGTTTTTGTAAAAATCATAACAGAATGATTAATTCGAACAAATTAAATTAAATAAATCCTAATATGACATATTATCCTATAAAATTACTGTAATTCATTAAAATTCTCAAATTATATTTATTTCGGTATTTATAATATCATTTATTTTAATTTTTCACAATTAGGGTAATTACTGCATCATCATTGTATCATAAATAAATTAAATTATTTAATATCTAAAAATTATAAATAAAATAAATTATGTAGGAAATATTTTTAGCTTACTAATTAATATTTACAATCGAAATTATCTTATGTATAACCCTATATTAAAAATGTCTTAGTAAATAAACTTTGATTTTAAATATTTTAACTCTTCTTTGAATTAAATAATAATAAATGTCCTAATCTAATCCATGTGTACCTAAATGATAATATTTTATTCCTAGGGTTGTTTTTGGTCTAGATACACTTGTGAAAAATAATTAGGACAAGTGTTAGGGTAATATTAATTTCATTTTTACCCTTAATTACCCTATTTACTTTCAACCGTTGTAAGTAAAAGTAAAAAGTTACTATTCACAAAAAATTATTTTCATCCAATTGAACCACATTTTACTCCTTGATATTAACCGTGTCTCTCAGATTTTTGAAATTTCAATCACAGAAGCGGTAAAATTGTGTTTTATGAAAAATTCTGTTTTTTAACTACCACTTAGTAGTTTCACTATTCATCAAAAATTGATGTTTTTCAGAACAATGCCAAAATTTCACCCTAAGCTATAATTGATATTCCGAATTCAAAATTTATGTCTATTTTTAAAAATTACAAACATAAAAGTTTCATTAATTAATTTTATACTTAATTCCCGTTGTCACAACAAATAGCGTGTTTTTATGAAACAATATATATCAAAAGATTTCCAATTGTTTATGTCCAATTTCAAAGTGAAATTAATTATAATGAACACCGTTGGATAAAATGGTAAAAATATTTTCTAATTATACTTTAAAACCACAATATAATATAATTTATCACTATATATTATTTTGATTAAAAATTTTGTTTTTATGTATTTTTCACTATTCATAAAAATTGGAAGTTCTCAGAAAAATACCAAAAATTCAACTTAGGATAATTTCGATATTCTGAATCCAAAAATGAAGTCCATTTAGAAATATAAAATATATATAATTTCAAAAAGTCGGTATTACTATTCATAACGGCTTGTTTGATTGGTTGTGGTGTGTTAAAACTCGATGTTGCGTACAACACACGCTATCTCATTATTCCAAGAGAAGCGAACCATAGAAGCTTGGGGTGTTACATTCTCTAATACTTCAAATAATTTTTTCCACGAAATTTTTAGAATACTAACACATGAAATGACCCGAGTGGTTCTTCATCATATGTTCCTCAGGTTCCCACATTGCCTCTTCCATCTTATGGTTTCTCCACAAGACTTTTATCAGACGACTCGTCTGGTTTCTCAGTACTTGTTCTCTCGTATCAAGAATCATGATGGGAACTTCACAATAAGACAGATCGGGTTCAAGTTTTAATTCCTCATAGGTGAGTACATGCATTGGGTCAGGCATGAATTTCCACAATATAGTTATGTGGAACACATCGTGAACTTTAGAGATACTTGGCGGCATTGACAATCGGTAAGCTATAACCCCGAATCATTCTAGAATTTCGAAAGGTCCGATGTAACTGGGACTCAATTTACCTTTCTCACCAAAATTTATGACTCCCTTCCATGGAGATACCTTCAAGAAAGCATGATCACCCACTTGAAATTCCAAATCCTTCCTTCAATTATCAGCATTGCTTTTCTGCCTACTTTGAGCTGCATTGATGTGGTTTGGATTACCTCCACCTTTTCAGTCGTTTCCTCCACCAGTTCTGGGCCTACAAGTTTTCTTTCACCAACGTCATCCCAACAGGTTGGTGTGAAACATCTCTTTCCGTATAACGCTTCATATTGTGCCATATGAATACTTGAATGGAAGCTATTGTTATAGGAAAATTCTACCAGAGATAAATATTGATCCCACAAACCATGAAAGTCATGTGAGCAGGATCTCAACATGTCTTCTAAGATTTGAATAGTTCATTCTGATTTTCCATCTATTTGAGGGTGGTAGGCAGTGCTCAAATGAAGTTCAGTATCCAGGGCTTTCTGATGAATTTTCCAGAATTAGGAAGTAAAATGGGGATCACGATCAGAAACAATTGATAGGGGTAATCCATGAAGTCTCACAACATTATTAATATATAGTCTTTCTAGACATTCCAGTGGTAGAACTTCTCTTATTTTAAGAAAATGTGCTGACTTGGTAAGACGATCAACAATGACCCATATTGCATCATTCCTTCTAGGAGACTTTTTTAGCCCCATGACAAAGTCCATTGTAATATTTTCCCATTTCCACACCGGTATGGGAAGAGGTTGCATGACTCTTCCAAGCTATTTCCTTCCACCTTTCAGTTGTTGACAAACCATAAATCATGACACAAAATCATAAATCTCCCTCATCATATTGTCCCACCAAAAATGTTCCTTCAAATCACTATAAATTATGTTTCTCTCAGGGTGTATTGAGAAATTGGAATTTTGAGCATCATCCGGCAATTCCCTTTTTAGATCATGTATATCGGGAACACAAAGTCTCTTCCCAAATTTAAAAATTCCATTTTCATACACAAAGTCTCTCAATATCCCATTATTCAAAACTTTAATCTTCTTTTGAAATTCATCATCATCATTCTGAGAACTCTTAAATTTTTCAAGTAAAGATGGTTTGGCAACCATTTGAAAAATCATTGATGTTTCACCTTCCCTTGTTATTCCCATTTCCATCTTCACTAGATCCATGAAAACTGGATCACTTTGAATTCTCATATTGTTCTAAACTCCATGATCATTTCTACTCAAAGCATCTGCCACCATGTTTGCTATCCCCAGGTCGTATTTTATCATATAATCATAATCCTTGAGTAATTCAATCCATCTCCTTTTCCTCATGTTGAGTTATTTTTGTGAGAAAATATACTTCAAACTCTTGTGATCAGTATAAATCTCACATTTTTCATAATAGAGGTAGTGCCTCCATATCTTCAAAGAAAAGATCACAGCTGCCAACTCAAGATCAATAGTAGGATAGTTTTCCTCATGAATTTTCAACTGTCGTGATGCGTAGAAAATAACCATATCATTATGCATAAGGACACAACCAAGACCTTTCTTCAATGCATCACTATAAATAACAAACCCATCATTCCCCGATGGTAGAGTCAATATAGTATAAATGTATAATCTTCTCTCCCGTTCTTCAAAACAATCTTCACACTCTTTTTTCCAAAAAAAATTAACCCCTTTATGTGTGAGCTTCGTTAATGGGTTTGCCAATCGGGAGAAATTATGGACGAAACGTTGATAATAACCTTCCAAACCAATAAAACTGCGTACCTCAGTTATACTCGTAGTTGCTGGCCATTCATGGGTTGCCTTGGTCTTAGATGGATCAAGAGAGATTCCTTCTTTATAGAAAATATGGCCAAGAAAAGAAATCTCATGAAGCCAGAATTCACACTTGCTAAACATCTCATAGAATTCATGACTTCTGAGAGTCTTCAGGATAATGCTCAAATGACTTTCATGATCCTCGTATCTTTTAGAGTATACCAAGATATCATCAATAAATACCACCACAAATTCATTGAGATATTCCTTGAAAACTCTATTCCTTAGATCCATGAATACAGAGGGTGCATTAGTCAATCCAAAAGGAATTACTGTAAACTCGTAATTCCCGTACCTGGTCTGAAATGATGTCTTCAGAATATACTCCTTCATCACACACATCTAATGGTATCCAGATCGAAGGTCAATATTTGAAAAGTATTAAGCTCGATGATGTTGGTCAAATAAATCATCAATGCGAGGTAGGGGATACTTATTCTTTATTGTTATGGCATTGATCTCCCAGTAGTCGATACATAACACCATATATCCATCGTTCTTTTTAACAAAAATAATAGGGGATCCCCAGGGAAAAACCCTAGGGAGAATAAATCCCTTATTACTCAATTCCTATGTTGTTTCTTTAGTTCAACTAATTCTACAGTGGCCATTCTATAAGGGGTCTTCGATATAGGCCTTGATCTAGGAATTAAATCAATGGAAAACTCAACTTCTCATTCTAGAGGATGTCCATGTAAATCTTCCGGAAACACATATATATATATATTTTCACAATAAGTACATACTCTATTTGAAAATTCCTTTCCGCACCCACAGTCAATTCATTCTATTCCTCCCCAATAATTGAAAATATTTGAGCTACTGGGGGTGGATCAAGATAGGAATTAGGTGGTAATGATTCTGCTCTAAATATAAGGTGTTCCTTATCATCATCATCAAAAATCTTAACCTACTTATTCTTACAATAAATATTCGAATCATAATCCGAAAGAAAATCAATACCCATGATTATATCAAACTCATTCATAGGTATGTCGATGAGATCAGCGGATGATGAACATTTATGTGGTCTAGTAGGGAGTAATTCAAAAAACATTGTTGAAATGATACTTCCCTTAGAAGTTTTAACTGAAAACTCCCTTGTTAAATAAAATTATAAATATCTAATTTTCTTAGAAGACTGGGGAGATATGAAACAATGTGATGATCTAGAATCAAATAATGAATTTTCTAATCTTGAGGAAACCATTAAATTACCGGCCACCACGTCTTTCGGAGCTTCTACCTCAGCAGGAGCGATAACATAAGCTTGGCCTTGATCCCTTTGCCTTTTCTGAGGTAAGTTCCCCTAACGCTTAGGAAATTATTTTGCATAATGTCCCATCTCCCTGCAATTGTAGCATTGAAAATTTGTAGCTCCCTTCTTCCCTTTGCAATCACGAGCTTGGTGGCCTTTTTCACAACATTTGTAACAGAGACCCATTCCCTTCAATCAATTACCGGGTTGTATATTCCCACATTTACCACAAGATGGATATTCAACCTTTACCTTCTTACCCTTATTTCCATTCCCAGATTGATCAGAAGAACTCTTCTTCTCTTGCTTTGCTTTAAAGTGATAAGACTTAGAGAATTCCTTTTCTGTCATGATTGCACATGAGACAATGTCTTCGTACGACGAGAAGGATTGTGAGACTAATGCTCGATGGAGAAATGGTTTTAACCCATCAAAGAAATGATCAATATTACTTCTTGGGTTACATATATATTCTCCATCATACCTTGCTATCCTTGTATAGTTAGCCTCATACATTGTGACATTCTCATCCTCCTTTTGTCTCAGACTCAGAAAGTGTGTTTCCATATCTGCTTGATGGTCACGAAGAATGTATTTTTCTAAAAACAGATCTTTGAACTCCCTCCATTCCATATTTTATACTTCATCATCTTCCTTCGTGTTTTGAATCAATGACCACCATTGATCAGGATCTCCAGTGAGGCGGTAAACTGCCATGATAAATTTTTCCCTTTCACTACTCCCCAAAGCCTGAAATATTTTCTCTAGGGAACTTATCCATTGTTAGCTACTAATGGATTTTTACTCTAATTTAATGTTAGTGGTTGCTGCCTCATGAAGTGATCTAACATTGTACTCCACACTGCAGATCAGGGTGCTCCATTCGGGTAAGGTTATTATTCATAACCCAAGTGAGTTGTCCCAGTATGGTGATTAGCTGATCGGCACCAGTTGCATCACCAGCTCAACTATAATTATCTTGAGAAGGAGAGAAATCCCTACATGGAGTGCGTGCATTGATACAGTTTCCATTTCTTCCAATATGCGACATTTATAAACAATGGCATAAATTAGATCAGTTTATAAATCAAAATTCATAATTCCGTACATATAAAACACATAACATAAATTGAACTATTTGTGGATGTAATCCATAATAATAAAAATGTTTTCTTTGAAGAATTATATACTCATAAACCTTCCAAAATTATTTTTAAAGAAAATGAGATTTATCCTAAGCATATCCTCCAGGAGTGTCGTAACCAAGAGTGCAGCAAGGCCCATTTTCGTGCAACAGTTCACGTTCGAGTCTAGCTCAAAGCGGTGTTTTCAGGATTTTTTCCCAGGTATATCTTTTCCAGAGCCGCCTCTACCTGTTCATATCCAGACAGGGTGTATTGCTCGGAAAACTCACAAAATCTGTACAATACCAGAATTATATGATGTTATTCTATACTAATCCTCAATTACTATCTCAGGTCTACAAGCTCTAATCAGAGTTTATCTAAATCTAGCTTCCAAGGATTGTACTAAACTTCCTATTATACCAACTGTAACGCCCCGAACCCAGTTACCTAGAGTCGGTGCATTACTACATAACATTAGCATGATCAGAAGAAAGATCAAATCTTGAAAGACCGATTGGTTTTGTAGCCTTTGAAACACTAGATATATTCATAAGTATTACATTACTTCATAAAAATAAAAACTATAAAAACATCATATTGTCTCCATAGTACACACTATTATCCCCTCATAATATCTCTGCAGGTCATTCCTAATTTACTTCTTCACATCCTTGGAGAAATCAAACATAGAAAAGGGGTGAGCTCAAATGCCTAGTAAAGATAACAATATAGCAGAAACTTTCATCAATAAGAATAAAAATTTAAGGCAATGTTTAACTAAAACAAAAGCCTTTTAAACTTTAACTTCAACATAGTATGACAAAAATAAAATGAAATAATTCCATTTACATATTCACATGGATTTTCAACTAATCCAATAATCACTTGTAATATAAATAACCACTTTCATAATGATGGAATTCATTATGCCTGACAATCATAACCAAATAGCCAAGGCCTCGTGCCAAGACTACAAATAATATTTTGTCAAGGCCTTATGGCATGACACTAGTTTGTCTCATGAGACCTACCGATGCATCAAGGAGCTATAGAGGGATCCATCCGTCACATATTAAGTCCAATGAATTCCCATATGAAAAGGTTTAAACATAACATAAACATTCGTAATAAAACTAGCATAGGAAATGTAAATACTTCATCCATAAACCATGAATTGTATAAAAATAACACATCCCTAGTCAAACATATCACAAAACCTTCAATAAAATACAGAAGTTTTGTATCATAATAAATCAACTTCATATAAGTGTAAAATCCATCTAAGGATGTTGACATAGATGAAATTAAAACTCTTTTTAGAGAAATATCTCTTTCCATTTTGAAATCATTTAAGAGTCATATATTTATAAAATAAAACATTTTATTTGAAAATTTTCTTATAATCTTGTATGGGAAGCTTCAACAATTTTATAATGGAGGAAAATCGCCGCACCCGCCGTATAAGTTAAAAAAACATTTTTATCTTAATTCTGCCGAAAAAGTTAAAAAGCACCTTTTTTGGAAAACGTTGGAAAGATTCCTTTATAAACCTCTTATAAAAAGTCAAACAACGGTATAAATAACATTAAACAATATTCATGTAAATAGTAAAAATGTTTTGAAATACATTTTTAAGAAACATGGATGTGTATGATAATGAGATCCCAGTAGATTATTATGTATAAACAACCTCGGATAATGAAGAGATTGTGAAATAAACCCTTAACATGTAATTTTCCTTGGTTGAGGGTATGTTAAACTCATGTATAATGGTGAAATAATTTTTTTAAATTATTCAATAATCATATATATTAATATGATATCATATATGATCTTTTAACATTGCTTTGTTAATAATATTTTAGCATTATCGTCGTTTCGGGTGTTAACTTACTCATTTAATTTTATATGTTTTGTTATGTAAGCCATGTTTGATATGGATAGGTTGTATCTTAATCATATTCAGAATGATATCAAGTCCTTAGATACAATTATTAATCATCAAATGAGAATTATACTTGAATGGATACGATGGAGAATGAATCTTATCACGTTCGTGGAGACGGTAGTCCGTACGTATGCACGAGCGACAATATCATTCTATTGATATTAAAATAATATATAATTGGATGGTATATCTCATATATAGAATCATTACCCTGTTATATTTATTATTTACATGAGTTACACATAATTATTATACCCATCCAAATAATAATTTATTGAATAACAATTACATCACGACGTGGAGACGATAAGCCTTATATACGCACGTATAGTGACATGTTATTCAAAGGATGGATAGAATATTGAATATGGTTGTACCATATTTATAATAACATCACAGTATA
Source organism: Viscum album (assembly GCA_963277665.1). Classification (NCBI taxonomy): domain Eukaryota; kingdom Viridiplantae; phylum Streptophyta; class Magnoliopsida; order Santalales; family Viscaceae; genus Viscum; species Viscum album. Next base: position 1,657,152,425 of record OY728148.1, on the reverse strand, counting down.
TATAAGATACTGGATTTATTATTTTAGAATGGTAATAACAAAGAAGGAAGAAGTGGAAGAAGAAAGGGACTTGGAAAAGGGTGGTGAAATCATTACCTCTTCTTCGGGTTCTTCCTTTTGATTTGATCAAAAGGGCTCATAGACTGGCTTTTTGACTAAAGTAAGGCCTCTAGGATGAAGTTAGCGAAGTTTAGAGAGTATTCGGTTAGATTTTGGCCGAGAAAAAAAGGCTTTGAAGGTGCGAGTTAATGAGAATGGGGAGTGCCCTTTTATAAGAGGGGTGAGGGGCACCTTTGGAAAAGCAAAAAATATTATTTCATAATAAATTCATATTCGGTTTATAATGGCTCCAAAGTGGATTATTTAAAGTTTAAGATGAGGATTGGTATAAAACCAATCAACCAATAGAATTTATACAGGTTTGTTTTAATATATTATCATTATCATTAAGTATTATCTCTTAGTTAATTAGTTTCACTTTTACAATGTCTCTTTGTATTTTTATATTATATGGTTAATAAACATAATATATACATCCAAGAGACCCCCAAGTTGTCCATTAATGATACACCTATCATTATATAATTCTCTTGGCCGAAACATTGATTTTTAGGAATTTAATAGCAATTAATAATATAATATGTTTTTTAAAAAACTCATTTATGTCAATTTTGAAACTATTCAATAATTGAATTTTGTAAATATTATAACAGAATTATTACTTCCAAAAAAGTCAATTAAATAAATCCTAATATGTCATACTATCCTATAAAATTAGTTTAATTCATTATAAGTCTCAAATTATATTTATTTGGGTATTTATAATAACAAATATTTTAATTTTTCATTATTATTATAATTACTGTATCATCACTGTGTCATAAATAAATTAAATTATTTAATATGTAAAAATTATAAATAAAATATAATTATGTAGGAAATATTTTTATATTTATAATGAATATTTACAATCGAATTTATCTTATATATAACCCTATATTAAAAATGTTTTAGTAAATAAACATTGATTTTAATTCTTTTAACTCTTCTTTGAATTAAATAATAATAAATTTCCAAATCTAATCCAAGTGAACCTAAATGATAATTTTTTATTTCGAAGGTTGTTTTTGGTCGAGATAGACTTGTACAATAGAATTAGGACATGTGTTAGGTAATATTAATATCATTTTTACCCTTAATTGCCATATTTACTTTTAACAATGGTAAATAAAAGTAAAATGTTACTATTCACCAAAAATTATTTTCATCTCATGGAACAAAATTTTACTCATTGATATTAACTGTGTCTCTCGGATTTTTGACATTCCAATCACAGAAGCGGTAAAATTATGTTTTATGAAAAATTCATTTTTTTAACTACACTTAGTAGTTTCACTATTCATCAAAAATTGATGTTTTTTAGAACAATGCCAAAATTTCACCCTAAGCTATAATTGATAATCCGAATTAAAAAATGATTTCTATTTTAAAAAAATTACAAACATTAAAGTTTAAATAAATAATTTTATAATTAAATGCCGCTGTCACAACAAATAGCGTGTTTTAAAGACACAATATATATCAAAAGATTGACAATTGTTTATGTCCAATTTCAAAGTGAAATTAATTATAATGAAAAAAATTGGATAAAATTGTAAAAATATATTATAATTATACTTTAAAACCACAAAATAATATAATTTATCACTATAAATTATTTTGATTAAAAAAATTTAAGTATTTTTCCCTATTCATAAAAATTGGAAGTTCTCAGAAAAAACCAAAAATTCATCTTAGGATTATTTCGATATTCTGAATCCAAAAATGAAGTACATTTTGAAATATAAAATATATATAATTTCAAAAAGTAGGTATTACTATTCATAATGGCTAGTTTGATTGGTTGTGGTGTGTTAGAACTTGATGTTGCGTACAACACATGCTATCACATTATTCCAAGAGAAGCGTTCCGTAGAAGCTTGGAATGTCATAATCACAACAACCATGTTATTCTTATTAACCAACCAACCCCATTAACTATTTTTCCATTTCATTTCCAAGCCCCATCATTCATTAACTCTTCCACTTCTTATATATTATTTACAACCCATAGTTCCTTCACATTCAAGCGTATCCCTACAGACCCGCTGCCAACCATCTTAACAAAAACACACCGAAACTCGTACATCATTATCCCTTTAATACCATTTAACACAACCCTACTTCATGATACCCACACATAATTCATACTAACCCACAACCAAGCAAACCGCAACCCCGCTGCTCACCTGATCCACAACAACCCACAAAACACCCCCATCACATGCCACATATCCAAGCCAACTCCCACATGATCATTATTCTATTTTGTTCAACCAAGGTGGTCACACAAGGTTTTAAGATTTTAAAATCAGCCAAAATTATGTGATTATACAAATTCCACATTCAACAATGTTCCATTCCCAAAAATGGTCTAAAAAAATAGGGAAACATTTAATTACGTAAGAAAAGGCCCCCAACGACCATGATTTTCAGTAGGAAGAAGATCATTCAATTCCCAATATAATATCACAGGATATAAAGATAAACATAAAAACATCCCCATCACCATTCTTTAACCAGTTATTATCTTCGTTTAGAGGTTCAAACTTTTCTCATGAAAACAACAGGATAACCACCCCGCGTGATCCACAATTTAGAGAGACAAAGGTATGATCCATACCTCAACAGGTTCTGATCACAACACTCCCTCATATCAACTTTAGAAAACATCTGTCGGCGTTCGCCACTTCTGTCGAGTCTCGGAAAACCTCCTCAGGTGGAAGTTAGAATGGAATGTCCGGAGGAAGGTCAACAGATCCATGTTCATAAGTTCTGACTTTTCGTTACGATCCCGTGGCCACTGACGGATCGTAAATCAGAGCTCGGATTATGATGTTATAGAAAAAAAGGAGCCTTCGAGTATCTTGAGAGAGCTCTGATCAGAGGAATGGGGAAGAGAGGGGTGTGTTGAAAAGGAGGATGAGACCCCTCCTTTTATAGGCGTGAAAATCAAAAGTACATGACGTTTACTCTATGGTACATGGCGTGTACTTGGCCATTTCACGCGGCCACCATGCGGCTTCCAACACGGCCTTCAACGCGGTATGCGGTCGTTGACTGGTCAACACATGGTTTGAGGGTAACACATAGGTGGGGAGGGACTACACAACATGTAGTATTTGGAACACAACGTGTACCCATTTATTTCACACGGCAAGGACACGACACACGACCGTTGACTGGTCCACACATGGTTTGAGTGTAACGTGTACGTGAGTAGGGACTACACAGAGTATAGTATCAGGAACACAGAATATACCCATTTACTTCACATGGCAAGGAAACGAATCAAACACCGTACACAATCGTTGACTGGTCAACACACGGTTTGAGGGTAATGCATACGCCGGGAGGGACTACACGGTGTGTAGTTTTGGGCACACGGCGTGTACCCATTTATTTCACATGGCAAGGACACTAACTTCAACACAGGGTATACCCAGAGAGGGGGGTACACGACGTGTACTCACACTACACGGTGTGTACATTCAAAAATCTGAATGTGTGGGAAATTTCTATTTTACCCTTTAGAACACTTCAAGACACTCTTTTGAAAAAGGAATTGGCCGGAGTGGTCCATGCCATTACATAAGATAACACTTAAAATATTCTCATCCCAGAGAATTCAAAACTGTCCTAGAGAAACCCATCAAGATACCTCTTAGGTCTCTTTTTATAAAAGGAACCCAACCATCAACCCTAATTATAGATGTTAGGAATTCCTTCTCTTATGTTGATATATTATCCGCTTTAGGCGGCACTGACTCGCCTGCACAGGTTTAATCGCATCCTCATTAATGCGTCTCGATTATGAATCAGATCTTCCCACATCCATACATTAGGAATTTTCAACTCACACTTCCCCAACACTGCACAACCCATGCACTGCCCGAACACGTGGTTAGGGGAAAATTCCTTTTCCTATGTTGAGATATTATCTAATTTAGGCGGCACTGACTCGCCTATAAGGGTTCAATCGCATCCGCATTAATGCGCCTTGATTAAGGATCAGGTTTTTCCCTTCCCCACACGCCCGGACGTGTTACACAATCCCAGAGAACAAGGAAACAAAATGTCTCGTAACCGACAAGCCACACATTCCATATATCTAAGGTACAAATTATAACACCAAATCAAATCTCAGAAAAACAAAGAAATCACAACTCGAAACAACTATGGGTACTGAGCGTGCATATAGGCCTCATGCTCCCAAGTTCTCTCCTCAAGGCCACCAAGCCTCCACAACACACGATCCAAGGAAATGGTTCATCCACGGAGCACATTCTCTTTACGATTGTTGATTCAGACTGGTCGTTCCTCGAAGTTCACGTCTTCTCCCATATATAACGCTCCCCAGTTGATAACGTGAGAGTCATCCTGTGAGTACCGACAAATCTGTGAGATGTGGAAGACGTCATGAACCTTCTCCAACTGAGGTGGCACGACTAGTTGATATACCACCTCGCCGACTCGTTTCAGCACCTCAAAAGGTCCGATGAACCTAGGGGAGAGCTCACTCCCCTTCTTGAACTTCTGCTACCCCCGACAAGGGGGAACCTTCATGAACACATGATCTCCCACCTCAAACTCCAAGGGGCTCCTCTAACGATCATCATAAGACTTCTTTCGGTCATGAGCCGCTTTCATCCTCTCACGTACAAGATGAACTTTTTCTATGGTTCTCTGTACTACCTCTAGCCCAAGAGCACCTGTCTCACCAACCTCTACCCAGCAAATGGGTCAACGACATTGTATTCCATACAAGGACTCAAATGGTGTCATTACAATAGTAGAGTGGATCGTGTTTGTTGTAGGAAAACACTACTAAAGGAAAGAGTCGTACCCATGATCCTTGGAAATCCAGAATGCATGCTCGCAACATTTCCTCCAATGTATGGATAATCTGCTCTGTCTCCCCGTCGGTCTGGGGGTGGAAAGTAGTCCTAAGGCATAGCTGGATTCCAAAAGCATGTTGTAACCCCCTCCAGACTCGTGAGGTAAATAGAGTATACCAGTCTGAGATGATAGTCTTCGGAACTCCATGAAAATGCACCACCTCATCTACGTACCTCCGTGCTATGATACTCACCTGGCCCGACTCCTTAATTGCTAAGAAGTGAGCTGACTTCATAAAACGATCCACAACCACCCAGATAACTTCATAACCACCCAGAGCTCTGTGTAGTCCTGTGTCGATGTCCATAGAGATGTCATCCCACTTCCACTCGGTGGCATCTAAAGGATGCAAAAAACGACTGGGAACACGGTGTTCAGCCTTCGCTTGCTGACACACTATGAATTTAGCCACAAACTCCGCCATTTCCCATTTCACCCCGGGCCACCAAAACTGTTCCCTCAGACATCGGTACATTTTTTAAACTCCTAGATGTACTGCCAAGGCTGAGATATGGAACTCACAGAGAACTCCCTCATGCATAGCCTCCGAAACAAACAACCTTCAATATAAAAGCATCTGATGTTGGCTGTCCTCTGACCATCCCTCTGGATCGTTTCCCTGATCGACACGATCCCACATTACATCCGCCTCAGAGTCCCCCCACCGAGACTCTTCCACTTGTTGCAACAAGGAGGATTGCACTGTCATCTGAATCAAACAGCCTCAAACAGCCTCTACCCTTGTATCTATGGGCAAGGCAGCCAACTCTCCCATCACTCTCCAAGCATCAGTGGATTCACGAACCACTTCCTTATGCGACTTCCTGCTCAGGGCATCAGCCACAAAAATTCCCTTACCTTCAGTGTAAGAGATCTCGATGTCATAGTCTTAGAGAAACTCGACCCATCTCCGTTGTCGCAAGTTCAGGTCACACTGAGAGAAGATATAACACATGCTCTTGTGATCGGAGAAGACCACAAAGTACTCCCCAAAGAGGTAATGTCACAGAAAATTCAGTGCGAACAATCCTGATGCAAGCTCCAGGTCATGGGTGACATAGTTACGCTCATGAGGGCACAACCACCTAGACCCATAACAGATCACTCCCTTAATCTACAACTGCATGCACCCTAGAACATGGCCAGAAGCATCACAAGAAACCACATACAACAACCCTTCCTCTGGAAACCTGAGTACGTGAGAACTAACCAACTTATCCTTCAGGTTGTCGAAAGCCTTCTGGCACTGTTCACTCCATAGGAAGACCTAGTTCTTCCGAGTCAAAGCTGTCAATGGACAGGAAACTCGAGATAAGTCCACAATGAACCTCCGATAATAACCTGCTAACCCTAGGAAACTACGAACTTCTGCCATGCTCTTGGGTGCTGCCTAAGAAACAACTGCCTCAACCTTCGATGGGTCCACTCACACCCCATGCAGAGACACCATGTTCCCAAGGAAGTGTACTTCTTGTGTCAAGAATATACACTTTAACAATTTCCCGTAAAGCTGGTGGTATCGAAGGACTTCCAAGACTGCCCTGAGATGCTCAACGTGCTCCTCCAATGATCTTGAGTAAATTAGGATGTCATCGATAAACACAACGACGAACCGGTCCAGAAACTCTCGGAATACAAAGGTCATAAGTCCCATGAACACAACTGGTGCATTCGTAACTCCAAACGGCATGACTACAAACTCCATGTGCCCATACCTGCACGTAAAATCCATCTTTGAGATGTCACTATCCTTTACCCTCAGCTGATGATATCCCGATCGAAGATCTATCTTAGAAAACCAACCTTCTCCCCTCAGTTGGTTGAAGATATCATCTATCCTTGGAATGGGGTAACAATTATTAACTGTTACCTGATTCAACCTTCGGTAGTCTATGCATAGCTTGAGACCATCAACTGCGTTCATTACGAACAAATCTGGAGCACCCCACGGTGACATGATGGGTCGAACAAAACCCTTCTCCATCAGATCGTCATTCTGAATCCGCAACTCCTGCAACTCCGAAGGTTTCTTCTAATAAGGGGCCATCAAAATCTGACAGGCACCAGGCTGTAAATTTATCCCAAACTCAACATCACGTCGGGGGGGGGGGTGGTTGATTCAAAACCTCCTCAGGAAAAACATATAGGAACTCCCCAACAACCTCTCGGACTTCCATCATCTCTGTATCAGTTCGAACCACTAATAACCCGCCTAAAAAATAAAGAAGAGTCTCCACACGCCGACTTCCTACCTGATAGATCCTGTCTCCAACAGAAGATACACGCTGCCCATCCACCTCGGAGAACACAACTCTTCTCCAAAAGCAGTCGATAATGGCACTAACAGAAAACACCCAGTCGATGCCTATGATGACATCGTATGGCTGCATCTATAACAGAAGAAGATCCCCACTAGATCGATGTGGTCCCAACGTCATCCCACATCCCCAGGAAACACAAGATATGCTGGCATGGCCTCCAACTACTGTACTCAACACCAGTGGTATAGAAAGTATCTCTATGTCTAGTCCCAAAGAATGGGAAAAACCAGGTGCAACAAAGGGGTCATAATCTCCTGAATCGAACAAGGCATAAATGAAAGTGCTGAACAAAGAAATCGTACATCACACCACCTCTGGTCCCGCCAGAGCTGTCAGCTCTACTGTGTGCAACTGTCCATGCCCAGCTCCTTCGTCACTCTCTTAACATCTAGGTTCTATAGCGTTACGGTAAACAAAGATCACCTAATCCCATGTAGTAAGGAAATTTCTCAGGGTTTCATTTTATCATTTTATTTCAATTTCTTTTCCTATAACACCCAAATCAAGTAAAACACAATCATGATGATACATGTACCTTCCCTAGGTTCTCTACCCTACAATCAATATAGTCTCACTTGGTTGTTCAGTAGGCTTAGAGTCATTGCATCGGATCACGAGGGGCCCCAAAATCCCATGTCCTAGCCAGTCTTCCCTAGAATATGTCACACACTAAGATTAACCAACACTGTTTCCCTACCATACCATGAAATCCTCACTGTTCCTAACTGCATACACCATCCTATATCTTAACCATCACCTCTGATACCATTATGTCATGACCCCCTCCCACCAAAGATGCCCCTCCTGAGCTGGCAATGATGAAAGGGAGATAATGACCCCCGAGTCCCGCCTCCAGTAGACCCCGGGGTGGAGACTAGCACCAAGGGAATGTGTTTTCAAAAATAGTGGAGGCATTACCCTTTTTATTATTTATGATCGGGAAATTAGAAAAGTCAACCACCAAAAAGGAAAACAACAAGTGTATAAAAATAACCCAAACCAATCCCACATGAATTTTTAAATAGTTCTGAAACAAGGTAGAAGTACAAGAAAGTTCAAAAGTAAAGTAACAAAAGAAAAAAGTACAACAAACTGCAGCAACTCCAACTGTCCCAACTAGTATTGTCCCGCACGGCCCAGGTAGTCCTCCTGGAGACCTGAAAGTAAACGTAGGGTGAGCATTAAAGTATACTCAGAAGGGAAACCTAAAGCTCTCGTGAACAAGTGGGGAGGCATCCTAATGTCCCGTGAGAACAACCGAATAAACCTATAAAGGAGTTCTATCCACCCATCCTCAATAGCCACACTCACCAAAACACAATCACAACAGGTAGTAGTATATAAGAACAAGAGTATTGGGTACCCAGCACCATTTTCCCCCACTAGCTAGCTGCTCTTCCTAACGGCGAATGTCCTGACGCTACCACACTCTTCCCGCCCGAACACACCTGGGCCTAACAACCACGTATCCTGCCCGCTCACACCTGGGCCTCACAACCACGTATCCCACCTGTACACACCTGTGCCTCACAACCACGTATCCCGCATGCACTGGCCTGGGCCTTATCCCGAAGGTTCTTGGGAAATAGTAAAACATGCCCGAAGGGTCTTGGGATAAACCACCCCAATCTAAACCTACCCTAAGTGTGTTGGGTGTAAGTTTTCCTCAATAAATCACATCCTAGGGAAGAAGGAGCAGGAAGGAGCTAGTAACTAAGGTGAAAAAACCCTCTCCAATGAAATGGGAGTGTTCGGCACTAAGTGCTCAACATGGGTGGGGTGCGATAAAACTCAAAGATACAGATATATATATATATATATACCAAAAACATAGCCCAATCTATGGCTTCTAGTCCAAGAACTGAGCACGTGCCTCGACACTGCTACTACGAAGCATGCATATAAAAAACAAACCCAACCCCATTTAGGTTTTCATGTTTCAACTGAATCAGTTTATTAGTTCCTTAACTACTGGGAAACTAACCACAACTAACCACAACAATCATTCATAAAACATATCCCTTCCATCCACAAATCAAGTTAGGAAAACAAAGGCACAAAAACCAAGTCCTTCTTATTAACCAACCAACCCCATTTACTATTATTCCATTTCACTTACAAGCCCAATCATTCATTAAATCTTCCACTTCTTATTTATTATTTTCAACCCATAGTTCCTTCACATTCAAGCCCATCCCTGCAGCCCTTCTGCCAACCATCATAACCACAAATACATTGAAACTCGTACATCATTATCCATTTAATACCATTTATCATAGCCCCGATGCCTGTTAACCACCTATCATTCATACTAACTCACAACCAAGCAAACCGCAGCCCTGCTGCTCACCCGATCCACAACAACCCATAAAACACCCCCATTACATGCCACGTATCCAAGCCAACACCCACATGTTCATTATTCCATTTTGTTCAACCAGGGTGATCACACAAGGGATTCATATTTTAAAATCATCCGACTTTACGTGATTATCCAAATTCCACATTCAAAAAAGTTCCATTCTCAAAAACGGACTAAAAAGATAAGGCAACATTTAATTGATTATGAAAATGCCCCCAATGACCATGATTTTTAGTAGGCAGAAGCTCATTCAATTCACAAAATAATATCACAGGATATAAAGATAAACATAACAACTTCCCTATCACCATTCTGTAACCAGTTATTATCTTCATTTAAAGGTTCAACTATTTATCATGAAATCAAGAGGATACCCACCCCACATGATGAAAAATTTAGGGAGAAGAAGGTAAGATCCCTACCTCAACAGGTTCTGATCACAACACTCCCCCGTATCAACTTTAGAAGACCTCTGTCAACGTCCGCCAGTTCCATCGAGTCCCGGAAAAACCTCCTCAGGTAGAAGTTGGAAAAGGAAAGGCCAGAGGAAAGGCAACAAATCGAAGTTCATAAGTTCTGCATCATCATTACTATCTCGTGGCCGCTGACGGATCGTAAATCGGAGCTCAGACGAAGAAGTTATGGATGAAAAATGGGAGTAGATGGGTGTGTTGAAAAGGCGGGGACCCATACTTTTAAAGGTGTGAAAAAAGTACACGGCGTGTAATTTATAGTACACAGCGTATTCTTGGCCATTTCCCTTGGCCACCACGTGACTTCCTACCCGGCCTTCAATGCGGTACGTAGCCGTTGACTGGTCAACACAAGGTTTGAGGGTAACGCGTACGCGGGGAGGGACTACACAGCGTGTCGTATTGGGCACACGTTTTGTACCATTTTATTTCACATGGAAAGGAAACAACTCCAACATTGCACATAGCTGTTGACTGGTCAACACACGGTTTGAGGGTAATGCGTACGCGGGGAGGGACTAAACAACGTCTAGTATTGGGCACATGATGTGTACCCATTTATTTCACACGGCAAGGACACAGCTCCAACACGACACACTGCAATTGACAGGTTAACACACGGTTTGAGGGTAATGCGTACACGGGGAGGGACTACATGGCATGTAGTATTGGGCACATGGCGTGTACCCATTTATTTCACATGGCATGGACACGACCATCAACACGGGGTATACCTGGCGAGGGGGGTACACTGTGTTTACACACACTACACGACGTGTACATAAAAAATTCTAAAATGTGTGGGAAAAGTACATTTTAAACTCCAGAACACTTCAAGACCCTCTTTTTGACAATGGAATGGGTCAGAGAGGTCCGGGCCATTACACATCTACTTCATGATTATTTTTTCTATGACTATGTGTGACTGTACTCTGATTGTATTACACTTAATATACAATTATATTTGGAGTGTTCTTATTTTTCACACATAATTATGTCTTTTATTTATCCTTAATCTAAGAATATGATCATTGTAAATGAATTTGTCTAAATTTAAATTCCATGGAGGCTTATTTGTTGTTATAAACCAATTATCTTTTATATGGGGTACATACTACCTTTTTACATATTATATCATGGATATCCGTCTTCTCTTGATATTATAATTTTTGTTTAATTTTATTATGTTGTTATTTTTATTCCAGTATTTTCCCAAGTGGTAAGTGACTATTTAACTAAAACATTATTTTAAAGGTTATAATGATTTATTAATATAAATATTTCTCTTTAATGACCATATTTTCAATATGGTTTTAAGGATTTATTTATATGAAACTTAATTATTTAAAATTTTAATTAATTTAAAATCATCAAATTGTCATGGGATACTTTTATTCAAAAATATCATTATTAAATGTTTTCAATGAGCTTGAAAATGATTTGATATGGAATTGATTATGTTAATATCCTGAAACGATAATATGTGAGCCGAAGATATATCTCCATTGCATTGGGTAACGTGATAGAGGTAGAAGTTAATTTTTCTCCTATGAGATTTAGGGAATATATAGTAATGGGTATTCCAAACGTAACTCCCAATGTAGTAGTGACAGATATAATCTAAATATGATATGGATGTCATATGTCACCTTTAAGATTTTTGATTTCAATGAGTTATTCATAAATATTATGATTTTGTGAGGTATGTTAAAGGGATTATGTTTTAAGATTGAAAAGTATGATTTCATTGATTTGTATTTATTTATGGACTAATGTTTAATTTTCTTATTATATATATCACATATCTTTTTATGTTTATCCAATGTTTTAAATGTTATCCACAGCACATAAAGATGAATAGGGTCAAGGATGGGATTAAGGAAACATTATGTTTTCTAAAACATGGAAATTTACATGCTTTAATTTTTTGGGAATTTTTATTTCCAGAAAATAACAGATACTCAGTAGAAGTTACTACATTTAATATTAATGTTGTTATGTATATGTTATGAACTAATTCTCTAAAGCTCTAAACCTAAAAATATCCTCAATGTGAATTGTTAACATAATTCATGATTACGTAATGTTTAAGTATGGGGCTTTATAATCCATATATCCTAGACTATTTATTTTTATTATTAAACCCTTCGAATAAGAATTTACATATAAACTAAAAGGATTTTTTGAAGAAGAGGGATTTTCCATAAACATTAGTTTTCATTATAATACTTCCAAAATATCAATCAAATACTCTTCAAAATTTCATATAACAAAATTTATTAATCATATAATGTTATCATATTATAAAAATTTCATGAACTACATCCATTTACTCATCTATGATGTTGGAAAAGAAACTATCAATTATTTGTATGGAATATGATTGCCTCTTGAATATATAAAATTATTTTGCATCATTGCATCTTCCAAATTGGTATAATGATGGATTTAATATATTTATTTGGTACGAATGACATAATTATGCATATTTATTTATAAAATCATATATAATTCTTACATTCCATTCCAAGGGTATATAATAATGTCACTCGTGTGTAGGGGGAAATACCTCCTCATAAAGTGATGTGATTATTTTTTCATTTATGATATATAAGGAAGGTTAGAATGGAAAATTTAATGAATATATGTAATATAGATGAAATTATAATTACAGTGGTATTTTTATATTTCATATAAATTCTTTTCATTGTATCTGTTGATAAAATGGAAACAACATTCATTTATAGTTACAACATACCATCTCCATGAACGGTGTAACACATTTTCTATCTCAACATTTTATGGATTAATATAAAAAATTATATAAGGAATATATATGATATTAATATAATTTTCTTTTAAAATGAGATTATTGGACCTTGATAAAAGTAAAAGAGCCAAAATTTCTAAACAAAAATATAAATTAAAAATGAGTTTATTTTTACCTGAAATAAGAGGTTAACAAATTCTTTTTTATAAACAAAAATTAGAAGGTCTTATGTATATATTATATCTTTTGATATATGTATATATATATATATATATTTCTAATTACTTTTACCTGATTTATGTTTAATATATCTATATTTGTTATACCGGTTTTTTGAATGTATAAGAAGAATATTGAGACTTTAGCCAAGGGATTTCTAGACGCACTTATATTTTTGGGAGACATATTACATATTCACTGGTATTTTCTTTTTAATAGTGTAAATAACTATCCTATGGTATTTATATAATGAATATAAAAATTTAATAATATTAAATTTTTATTTGATAATATTCATTAATGGGGATTATGATTTATAAGTTACTAAACTGGTAAGGTATTTTTCATATCGATTTTTTTCTATGGGAAACATTCCCTATACACCACTTGTCACTTTTTTGGGGAGTATGTATGTATCATGAATCTATTTTATGATGACTCAAATGAAATTTATGATGATTTATATTTCTATTGGTCATTGTGAGTAACTAAAAAGGGGGTTAATTGACTTCTCTATAAAATTTCATTTGTAAAAATTAATGTCAAAATAAAATCTTCATAATATAAAAACTAGAAAAGTAATCAATACAGAAGATCAAAATAAGTTATTTCATTTTATAATTTGTCACCAATATAGAATATATATTAGTTAATATAATTTTTATAATTACCTTTGATTTTGAAATTAATTTTATTAAAACAAAAAAATGTAATCATAAGTTAGTCATAATTATCATAGTAATAATTCTGTTTATATATTAAAAAAAATCAAGGATTTAGTTATAAAACAAAACATGAAATCAACGAATAATAAACAAGAGTTTTCCACACAATATGATACATAATCCTCTATGATTTGAAATCAAAAACTTCCTAGAATATTATAATAATTACAATCAAATCCACATCATGGGTAAGTTAAACAAAGAATAAATACAGGACATCTAGGATAATGATGATATTTCATAGATATAGATAGGAAGTAAATATAGTACATTTTATATAAGTACCTCTTCACAATCACCATAGGGTAACACATGTAAATCAATGAGAAAATAACATGTATTCCCTATTTAGGTGTAAGAGACAATGTGTGTTTGGTAATAGAGTAGCGACACATTGCTCAAAAGATAAATAAATAAATAGCAATAGAAACAATGAAAATTTTAATGCTCAATATGGTATGTTCAAAATAGGATATATCCCCTAATAATAATTTGTGATGAGTTGGAGATTTTTATGAAGGTTTCAGCAAAACGGAAGATCATAAGAATTTTTTCGAATGACATATTGGAACTGTATTAGTGTCCCAATCAATATATTTAATGAATTCAATGCATTATAGATATTGTACTTCATATAAGATGAATTAGTAATCTTTTAAGGGTTCACAGATTCAATATAAACACTCTTCACATAGGTTATTCATTCAGTAATCATCGTAATGATAGAGATAAATGTCATTTGAGTAGATATATCAGCATATTTTGGAGGATATCGATAATCCTTGAAGATTATTTGACTATTTTATTAAGATGTGTTCAATTTATCATTAAATAGAAACAATAAATTTATCCATTCACAGTAAATTCCTAAATAAATGGTAACAAGAATATACTGGTGACTCATTATCTGGAAGTTGCTCAAACTGGATATACCTCAGGTTGGTGGTGACTAAGAGTTCAACAATGACTCAAGACTCTAACAACGATAGGTTTGGATGGTAGCTCCTCTACCATAAAAATTATAGAGGTGACTCCTAGGTGTTAACCGGGATGGAATTGACTCCTAGGGGGTAATAAGGCTGACTGTGACATTTCCAGATGTAGCAATATCTTGGAGGTAACTCTCGTCAGCAATGACTGTCGACTGTTGATGACTCACAATAACAGGTAGACAAATTACCATAAAAATTGTATTTCCACATAAAATTATATCAAATAACTTGTAAATCATTAGTACATAAATAATCATTGATGGTGATCATTAAAATAAGGAAGTGTCAAACACACTCTACACAATGATTTTCCATCATTATCACCGTTTGATGATAAAAAACATGTAATTTTTTAAGATATAAACTAAAAAATTAGAAATAGATAATAAAATATGTATTTAAGTTAAAAAATATTCTTATAATCATTAAATTAAATATATGAGTGATATAAAAAACTTTGATAAAAAATAATAATTATTTAGAAGCTCTCATATAATAATTATAATTTTTTAGAGCATTAAAAATATTTAAATGAATCCTCATTTTATATCCCCTAAAGAGATTATCAATACGATAATAAAAAAATTATAATTATAAGATAAGAACTCCATGATATTTAATTTAAAAGAATCCAAATTGTTTTAGTACAGTTATCAAAAATGATATAGCATATGAAAAATATTCCCATCAAAGGATATATCAAATCAGATTCACCGTTTGAGATAAATTGATGATTTTCTTTAATTTTTTCCTTTTAATCACCCTTTTCATTTTCATGGTACTTATAACTGTCTCTGTAAAGATAGGTTGATATAGTATTGAATGTTTTATTATATGTTGTAATGGAAGGGATTTTTGTTTCATGGGGAAGTTCCTTGTAAACAAGATCTGGTTTAACGTAAAAATAACTTCAACTAGTTATAAACTACTAGGTTTATATGGTGGAGGACAAAAAAATATCTAGATGAGTAATCACATTAGGTCTATATATAACTAGAAATATGGTTTTATTTGAATGAATTATGGTCATAGGAATTTCATCTCATGCAATTACATCTATACTATGGACACTTACAGAAGGGTTCATGAGGTTGATAAAATCCAAAATTATAATATCACTACTTTTAATATCAACATATAAATACTTTTTAACATCCATGAATCACTACAACACTGGATTGAAAAACATGAGTTGACTCACTTGTTCGTTGAAATCCCTTGTAATTGGTTGCAATATCAAGTTCACTATAACGAATTTTAAATTATTAGACATCTCATGATTTGTACAAATTTTGGACAAATAGTACATTATGGATTTCATTATGGTGTATTTATCCACACTTAGTTCAATGGAATATTCCCTAATAATCTCATATATATTCAATCCATTATGGTGTGTTTTCCATAATTGATTTTCATGTGATTCAACATCACCTAAAGCAGTATGAGTCTCTTCCCTAATAATCTGTCTGAGCAGACCTTTCTCAATTGTTATTTGTGAAGGAGGAGGTGAAGAGGATATAGAGGTAGTATAAGACATGTATTATAATTTCTGATAGTCAGAAATAAAACTTATAGATAATGAAGATTTCATTTCCTCTACTAATGCTTTCAGACTTTCTACTTCTTTTGAAAATAGTATATTTTCCACCTCAATTTTTTTAATTTTAATAATATCACATGGTTTTAAATGAGAGATAAGTATATCATCAAAATAATTAGTTATATCTTCATTTATGATTATAGTACAAGATTATTGTGATATCCCTGCATCTTTAAAATGTGAAAACAATTTATATCTAAAGGATTCCAAAAAAGAATTGATAGTTGTTTGAAAAGATTCAAATTCAAACTTTCTCAAAAAACTCATTAGGCATTACAATTGGAATGGTATTTTGATTCCTATTTTTAGTTTTTAAGTTAGTCTCAACCTAGTTATTAGTATCCATTAGAACAAGTCGTTACAATTATTGATCCTAATCAATCAATTCCACTAAGGGTTCATCTCATCATACATGATTTTTTTACTTTCTTCATCATCTAAATCACTCTACTCAAGTCCTAGTCCATCATATCTACGAAATTACTCCCACTCCTAAAAATTACCTATGTATGGTATGATATATGGTAGAATTAGAGAATCTATGAGAATATTCGTAGATTCCCCAGTTTCTTGAAAATATGGTATTGGATCTACAAGAGATATTTCTATGAAATATACTAGTTCATTGTGATACATTTATTTTTTATGATAAACATGTTTTGGTGACTTTTCCCCTTCACTAGAATCCTTAATATCATCCGTAGAAATAGGTGATATTATATTCATTTAATCATCTTTTGATTGACTCCCATCCCTGCTATTACATAATACATCTAGTGACGAAGGGTGTGTCTAAATGATCTCAGTATAATGATAATCATGATCATATCCATTATTATCATTTCCACCTTTATTACCATTTACATGATCATCTCCACGAACATCATTATCTTCACCATTTTTATCATTTATAAGATCAAAACCATTATCATTATCTCCATCCTTATGATCCTCATTTTGAATACATTCATTTCCATATTATTTATCATGGTCCAAATCACCATCTCCTTACTCAAAAAAATGTTATCTATAATATTCCAATTATTATTCAGCTCACTCTATGACTTCGAGGAATATTTCTTAATCTTTTACTCCCTAGATAATTCAATTTACTCATCATAGGTTTCATCTTATATAGTATCACAGTATGTTAGAGAACATGGTGGGTCATCAGATAAAATAGAATCTTTAGGAGGAGATTCAGGAATCTCTGAATCACATTCCACATAAACTGATAATTCCTTTTCCACATCCACATCTTTCTTAACATTATCAATATCAACATCATCATCATTAGAATATTCAACTATGTCACGAGGATCTATAACAAGATCCACCTATTCACTAGGTCTAGTTGGATAATCAATAGGGTTGATTTCATTGTACATTTTCTCATGGCCTCCTACCCACAACATCTTCCATGGATTCCACCACACATTATTCCTTGGGAAAAATTACGTTGACAATAATGTACCACCATACAAGTCTTCTTCAATTTAAACTTCCGTGATAATATCTTAGCATCCCGGATGGAATATTTCAACATAGGTAATATTAGATAGTTTTATGTTGAAAATTCCTTGCACATATCATAAATGTGTATCATCATAAATATAAAATAATTGATTATTTCTTATTTCACCAAAATCAGGTATAAATCATCCTGAAATATCATTGTACTGAAATATTTTCTTCTAGGACTCAATTCACGTTGGAAAAATATAAACAATAGTTTACCAAAATATCAACGTAAAAATCAGTAGCTCTCCTTTGTATTCCATCTCCTATCTGTTGTCGGAGAGCCCATTCATAATTTAAAATTTCAATACCAATGGGAATGATTCCTTGAAAATAATCATATACCCTTTATGAGGTACTTTTGGATACATTTCCCATTCTAATTATGAAAATGAAATCTCTTCTCCATTAACATGAATTCTAATTTTAAACAATTTATTTCTGAAAATAAATTGTTAATTCTGATAAAAAATATATACCAACCTTAGATATTACACCTGGAGATTTTAAGATAATCAATTCGTCCAATTTCAATATTCTATATCATTAAATAATAAAATATTTCAACATGGAATCCATTAAGAATTTATTTTTGTTTCTTCTTCACAACGAATTTTTACAAATTTTGTTTGGGAAACAACAACCAAAATGATGGAAGAAACATTGTGTTTCAAAGATAACCTTGTTATTTTTGAATTCTAAACAGATTTTTACATAGGCCGGACAATTTTAATCAGTTGAAGACTTATGTATAATCAGATAAGAAGGAATGATGATTGATTAAAGAGTTAGGAAAAGGTTATGGGAGATCAAATGATTTAGTGTAAAGGGAATATATTATACTTCTTCCATAAATTATATCATTTTGGAATTCTAAATGATAATAAATAGAATATAAAAAAATATTATTTAAATTTTGGAATCAAATATCTATGGAAATTAGACAGTTGTAACAAAAGGAACGGTATATTGTTCAATTGTGACTAATCAATGGTGACTTGTCAATGTTGACTCATTAATGGTGACTCATCAATAGTGACTCATAAAAGGTGATTTATAAATAATTAATCATTAATAGTGATTCCTCAATACTAACTAATTAATGTTTTATGTGAATCATGATAATTAGGGAATAATAATTCTACCATAATTATTTAATAATTGAATATTTTATTTTCTATGAATAATCCACATAAAAATATTTTGGTTCATCCTTTAGTGAAATTTAATATGATTATATGTCTCTACATTAATTCTGGATTCAGAAATTCACATTATATACTCTATAATGTTATGGTTTAACACAATATTCCAATAATTTTTTTTTGTATAAGATAAGATATTAGTTAAGGATTAAACTTTGAATTATGTTTTGGAATAATTTATGTCACCAGGTATTATTCAAAAAAGAACAATTGATACAATCCTGGGATTATGAGTTTAAGTTTAACCATATGTTCGAAGTCACCAAAACCCCTTTTCAGGTTCTATGTAATTGGATTTTATAAATATTAAGGATATTTTTTGATAAATTTAAGTAAATATAAACATTTTTGTTTATATATACAAATGATGTAATATGAGGGGGAATGCCTTTACTATTAGTGGACAAATGATTGATGGAAACAGGAACCTTTGAGTTTTTTATTATGTTTAATGGTGAGATAATTGTGGGTTATATTGGATCGCTATACAATTTCATCACACATAATTATTTTTAAGGATAATTTATTTTTTTATATTATATCACAAATGTACATTTAACAAGTTCGATGGTTTCATGGAGTAACACATTTAATATTATTCTTTCAGAATATGGATTTAAATGAATTTTTTATTGAATTCTTCACTAATATCTCTATACATAGTTGAGTTTCATCACCATGTATCATCCTTATTCAGATGGTAAGTTTGAGATAATAATTAAAACACTATAGGGTACCCTAAGATATTTTAAATTGGATTTCAATTGGTGGTTAGGATCAAAACCATCGTAATGTAGTGTTCTATTACAATTATTTATTTCACTTGAGCATCCAGATGGTTCCTTATAAATTCCTTTATGGAATGAAGTGTAGAAATCCACTATACTAGTATGAATTTGTTGAAATAAAAATATTAGGACGTAGGAATGTTGGTGAGATGGTAAATAAGGATATATATATTAGATAACATGTATAACTAAACAATGTTTTCTGAAATGATTATTAATAAGTATTTACGTGAAACATAATTTGATGTTTATAATATTGACGTTCTACATGTTACTATGTAGATGAAGGGATAACTAAGACCAATATATATCAGTCCCATTAAAATATTTGATTAAATAAGAAAATTATCTTATCATTTGGTTCTTCCACATATTCTATATCAGTTATACAATGTGTTCCATATATCCCTCCTAGGGAAGTACATAATTGATAAGTTACATGATCTAATATCATATGTCGTACAACAAGATCATGTTATTTCTTATGAGGAACCATGGGAAGAGATTGTTGATCATGTAGAGAATATTCTATGATAAATGTACAATCACCTATTTGATATATTTGGGAGAAACCACTACCTTGAGAATGTTACATGGGAAAGTGATAACGAAATGATTAAGATGTATCTTTTCTTATTTTTACCAATGTGATGAATATTAATGGATAAATTAATTTTAATGGGGGTTAAATGTAACACCAAAATTATATATGAATTATTATTTTCAAATAAATAAAATTTACTTGATATAATTAATTACACATTTCACAAAGTTAATAAATCACTTCACATAACACTGGGATATCTTTCATTTCACAAAAAAACTGAGTTTTAACAAAAACATGATATATTATTAATATTTTTAACTAATGAATCTATTATAAACTAGCCTTTAAAATTATATATGAATATTGTAATGACTAATTTTTAGATATTTTGTATAAATTTATTATATAAAGATAAAAAATTTTAAAAATTAATACATTTTTGTAAATTTCAATAATCTTCATAAATTATAATTTTTTTTAAAATAATTTGTCACCTTTCGTAAACAATAGAAAAATTTATTTTTAAAAGAATTTGAAATAATATTTTACAAAATAGTTTAAAAAATTTATATTAGAATGTCAAAAAATTATAAGGGGTGAATTTCGGGCCTTTTATGGAATGTTTATAATAAATATTTAAAAATAATGAATTTTAATCGAAAAATTCCGTTTTTTAAATTATATACAATGATATATTATATTATAAACTAGTTTTAAAGATATATTATTTCAGTTATATATCCATTAATAATTATGTTTCCATTTAAATCAATTTCATATTTAATTTTGATAAGAAAACTTAGTAAACAAATAAAAATTTTAAATTTAAAAAGATGCTTTCTCATCATGCGTAAAAGATTAATTTTAAATTAAATTTTACAAATTAATTGAATATAATTTTGAAAATACATTCAATATTATTAATACTCATATTTTATAATGTAAAATCATTTTACCTAGATTTTATTGTGGAAAATAAAATGTTAAAATATAAAAAAATTATTTACAATGGATTTGGTATAAATTTATTTACCAGGGTTAAACTAAGAAGTTAAGGGTTAAAATGACAATAAAATCACTACAAAAAACATTTTAATGGAACTATTTAAAACATATCTCATTTATGTTCTAGAATTTTCTATTTTGGAATACTATGGTTTGACAAAAACGTACATGTGATTGAATATTTCTACAATATTACAAGTGTGAAACCCACTACTTTTAAAAAATCCCACCCCAATATCATCATGTTTTAAAACCTTAAAAACCTTTTAGATTATACAATAAATTCCCAAATAACATCCCAAATAACTTCCTATCATCGTAAAATCCTTATTTTGGACTTTAATTCTTCTTAGGAAGGCTACTAGTACAATTTGATGGAGGTTACATAAAGTAAAGGTAATGTTCATTAACATACATTATTGTTTTATTTCACTATACTACTCCTATTATTATGATTATAATAAGATAATATTATTATATTAAAAACTCATATATGTTGTTATTTTATTTTAATTACCTACAAGTATATCAAATTCTATCAAATTATTTATGAAATAATCATTCGTCCGTATGGTGGACTTCCATTTTGCAAACTGAAGTCATTCGTTTTTTCCATTCCTACATATCAAGGATGGATTTTTTGATGAATTAATTGTTTCTAATATATATTTATTATATTATTAATCTTATGGTATTATTATATCATATATTCCTATATGATTCACATTTTATGTGAAAATGATAATGTCATTTTTTTGAACAGAAGACTGTACCATCGCAAAGTAATGTGATTTTATCATGCTTTACATGGAAGGTAGTGAGTATTTTTTTAATGAAGTTATTTCATAAATATTAAAAAAATTCTTTAATGATAGTATATCATTTCACTTTATGAGATTAAACTCGATAAGAAAATGGAAACAATGTTCAACAATAAATTAAGACTATAGTCAGCATTGACGTTGTAAATCATTTTCTATGTCTAATTTTTATTTATTACAATATATTCATATATAAGGAATATATATTATATTTTAGTATTATTAATACATTTTTAGATGATAAATAAATAATAATATTAATAAAATGTAAAATAACCAATCATAACATACATGATGACTAAATAAGATATTACACAAATTATTACATTAACATGGAATTTTTAATAAATCTGTAATAAAAGGACATAAGAAAAATATATATGGTCGCTATATAATATTATGGCTCAATAATATATGTATAATCATATTATATTTAATAGACATTATGTTTGAATATGTACGATAGAAGTCAAACCTTATATTAAGTTATTTTTTGTTTTACTTTTATTTCTAGGATACATATGCAAATTAAACATAGGTTTTTGTGTGTGTTTTTCATACTAACACATAGATATTTTATATAAATAATATTATTTTCATGGTATTAATTTTTCAATTTTTTTATGATTTATTGGGTCTTATGATTCAAAAGATTACTAAATGGTTAGGTTTTTCTCATATGAATATTATTTTATTGAGATGTATGCCATATTCACCAATTATTTTTGTTATGTGATGTATATACATCCCATGAATATTTTTTATGTTATTTATATTAAAAATTAATTGTACTTAAATATCCATATTGTGATATATATTTTATGTGGTCTATAACTAAACATTTAATAATGCCCTATGGGATTTTTTCCTCAATTTTCATTATTTGAGTCGTACAATATGTAATTCACCTATAATCTTTAATGAGAATTATAGAAATTCACTTCTAAATTTAATATCATTAATTTTTTTTAATCCTGAAATTTTATGTTCTATTTTATGTTATTATTTTAGGTATTATCGAATTTAATGTTACCAAATTTTGTAATTAGATCATGTGATAATCCCAATATTTATTGAGATTCATTATGATTATGTTTCGGATTATAAAATATTATATTCCATATATAAATATACTCAATAATTTTGTTATTTTATGTTTATTCATGAAATTTTCATTTTATAGTACCATTTCACTAATAACTATTACATTAAATAATTGAGAAAATGTTTTTAATAAAATCTGAGTTTATATATCTCTTTGATCAGAATTCAATTATCATCCAAAAACATGTTTCCAAAAAATATTTTAAAAATAGTTTGTTTAATTATCTTTTTATTTTTAGAATAATTTTTTACACTTTGTTATTTTTAAAAATAATTAATAGAATATTTATTTTAGTTTCCAAAAAATAAACATTAGAATTTTATAGAAAATTGTAATAGAATAAATATTTTAACAAGTACAACATGCTCAATTCATCCTATCATTGGAACCATTATTTAATTGAATATTTAATTATATGTTTTCAGAGTTATTTTAAATTAAAACTAATTTAAAAATATTTATTCAGTATCATGTGTTTTTTGATTTTCAAAGGATAATTTCCAATGAAATTTTTTAAAATCTCGAAGAAAATAGTTTTCAATATTAGGTGACATCATTTTATGTTACATATTTTTCACATGGGTAATTATACAAGGGTAAAATTCTTATTAATTCTATGAATGTTTTATTGTTATGAGGTAATTATTTTCATAAAATACATTTCTCTTTCATGGGATACACCATGTGAAAATTATAACGAAAATATATTATTAGGAGAAACACTAACATCTACCTCAATCACGTTACCTAATGAATTGGAGAGATATCTTTGACCTACCCGTTTAAACCTAAGGCAGGTGAGTCAAAGATATCTCTCCAACGCATTTGGTAACATGACAGAGGTAGAAGTTAATGATTCTCCTAAGAGATTTAGGGAATATATTGTGATGGGTATTCTAAATGTAAATCCCAATATAGAAGTGATAGATACAATCTAAATTTGATATTGACGCCACATGTTACCTTTCTGAATTATTATTTCTATGAGTTATTTTTAAATATTTTGATTTTGTGAGGTATGATAAAGATATTATCTTTTAAGATTGAAAATTATGATTTAGTTGATTTTTATGTATTGATGGACTAATGATTGATATTATTATTATATATATCACAGATATTATTATTCTTATCCAATTCCTTTTAAATGTTTTCCATAGGACATAATGATGAATAGGGCCAAGGATGGGATAAAGAAAAATACATGATTTCTAAAACATGGAAATATTCATGATTTATTTTTTTATTAATTTTTATTTAAAAAAATAAATGGATACTGAGTAGAAGTGTCTACATATAATATTCATGTTGTTATGTATATGTTATTACCTAATTCTCTAGAGATATAAACCTAAAAATATCCTCAATGGGAACTGTTAAAATAATTCAAGATTATGTATTGTTTAATTATAGGGCCTTTTAATCCATATATCCTAGACTCTTTATTTTGATTATTAAACCCTTCAAATAATGATTTACATATAAACTGAAAGGTGTTTTTTGAATAAGTGGGATTTTCCATAATCACGAGTTTTTATTATAATACTTCCCCAAAATCTATCAAGTACTCTTCAAATTTTTGATAAAAAAATATATGAAACATATAATCTGATCATATTATAAAAATTTCATGAACTACATCTATTTACACTTCTATAATGTTGGAAAAAACTATTAATTATTTGTATGGAAGAGGATTGTCTCCTAAATCTATAAAATTATTTTGCATCATTACCTCTATCAAATTGGTATAATGATGGATTTAATATATTTATTTGAAATTTTTGACATAATTATATATATTTGTTTCAAAAATCATATATAATTCTTACATTCCATTCTATGAGTATATAATAATGTCTTTGGTGTGTAAGGGGAAACACCTCCTCACAAAGTGACGTGATTAGTTTTTCATTTATTCTATACATGGAAGGTTATAAATAAAAATTTAATGAATATATGTAATATAGATGATATTATAATTACTGTGGATTTTTTATATTTTATATACATTATTTTCATAGTATCTGTTGATAAAATGGAAACAACATTCATTTGTACTTACAACATACCATTTCCAGGAATGGTGTAACACATTTTGTAACTCTACATTTTACGGAATAATATAAATAATTATATGAGGAATATATATTATATTTATATATTTTTTAATATATTAGATTATGGGACCATGATAAAAGTAAAAGATCCAAAAATTACAAACTAAAAAAAATTAACAATGAATTTATTTTTACCTGAAACAAGAGTAAAAAATTCTTGTTTATAAACTAGTAATTGAAGGTCCTATGTAAATAGAATATATTATAATATATGTATATATATATATATATTTCTAATTATTATTAAATAATTTATGTATAATATATCTATATTTATTATACAATTTTAATGAATGTATTAGAAAAATATTGAGTCTTTAGACAATGTATTTCTAGACGCACTTATATTTTTGGGAGACATATTACATATTCACTGATATTTTCTTTTTTATAGTATAAATAATTCCCCGTTTTCTTTAATATAATGAATATAACATTTTGATAATATAAAATTTTTATTTGATTATATTCATTAAGGGGGATTATGATTTACAAGTTACTAAACTAGTAAGGTATTTTCATATCACTTTTGTTCTGTGGGACATATTCCCTATACACCACTTGTCACTTCTAGGGGTGTATGTATGTATCATGGATCCATTTTATGATAACTCATATGAAATTTTTGTTGATTTATATTTCTATTGGTCATAGTGAGTCACTCAAAAGGGGGTGAATTGAGTTCCATATAAAATTTCTTTTGTAAAAAGTAATGTTA
Source organism: Viscum album (assembly GCA_963277665.1). Classification (NCBI taxonomy): domain Eukaryota; kingdom Viridiplantae; phylum Streptophyta; class Magnoliopsida; order Santalales; family Viscaceae; genus Viscum; species Viscum album. The sequence goes on along the minus strand of OY728148.1, from coordinate 1,657,126,135 downwards.
AAATAAAATCCTCATAATAAAAAAACCGAAAAATTAATCAATATACAAGATCGATATAAGTTATGTTATTTTAGAATTTATCACAAATAAATATTAGATATTAGTCAAAATAATTTTTTTAATTACCATTTATTTTGAAATTAATTTACATAGACCAAAAAAAAATATAAACAGAAGTTAGTATTAATTAGGAAATTAAAAATTCTTTTTATATATTAATGAAATCAAGGATTTTGAATAAAAGGAAAAAAATAAAATAATAATAAAAAAGAGTTTTGGTCTCAAGATGATACATGATCCTCTATAATTTGAAATCAAAAACTTCCATGAATATTATAATAATTATAATCAAATTCACATCATATGTCACGTAAACAAACAATAGCTACAGGGTATCTAGGATAATGACAATCTTTCATAGATATATATTGGATGTAAATATAGTATCGGCTATATATGTACCTCTTCGACAATCACCATTGGATAAAATATGAAAATTAAAGAGATAATAACATGTATTCCCTGGTAAGGTGTATGAGACAGTGTGTGTTTGACAATTGTGTAGAAACACATTGCTCAAAAGAAAAAGAAATAAATAGAAATAGAAACAATGAAAATTTTAATGCTAAATATGGTATGTTCAAAATGGTCTATGTCCCTTGATAATAATTGGTGAGGAGTTGGATATTTTGTTGATGGTTTCGGCAAAAACAGGGGATCATAGTAATTTTTTGGAATGTCATAGTTGAACTCTATTAGTGTCCCAATCAATCTATTTAATGAATTCTATGCGTCATAGACATTGAACTTCATATAAGATGAATCAGTAATCATGGAAGGGTTCACATATTCAATTTCAAACTTTTCCCAAATGTTATTCAGTCAGTAATCATCGTAATGATAGTGATAAATGTCCTTTGTGTAGATATAATAGCATATTTTGGAGGATATCTATAAAACATGAATCATATTTGAATATTTTATTATGTCGTGTTCAATTTATCCATGAATAGAAACAGTCATTTGATCCATTAATGTTAAATTCCTATGTAATTTGTAATAAGAATCTAGTGGTGACTCATTATCTGGAAGTATCTCAAACTAGATGTACCTCAGGTTGGTGGTGACTAAGTGTCCAATAATGACTCAAGAGTCTGACGATGATAGGATTTGATGGTAGCTCCTCTAAAATAAAAATAATATATTTGAATACTTGGTGTTAACCAGGATGGCAGTGACTCCAAGGGGTAATAAGGATTACTGTGACTTTGCAATATGTAGCAATTTCTTGGAGGTAACTCTTCTCAGAAATGATTGTCGACTGTTGATGACTCCCCATAACCATTATCCAAATTACCATAAAAATCGTATTTCTAAATAAAATTCTATCAAATAAATTCTAAACCATTAGTACATAAATAATAATGGTTTGTGATCATTAAAACAAGGAAGTGTCAAACACACTCTACACAAGGATCTGCCAAACATTTTCACCCTTTTATGATATAAAAACATGGAATTTTATAAGATATGAACTAAATAATTAGAAATAGATATTAAGAGATGTTTTAAGTTAAAAAATATTCTTATAATAATTTAATGTAATATATGAGTGATATAAAAAACATAGATAAAAGATAAATAATGATTCAGAAGGTTTCATTTAATAATTATAATTTTTTAGAGCATTAACGGTATTTAAATGATCACCATTTTTTATCCCTTTCAAGATTTTCAATAAGATAATAAAATATAATTATAATAAAATGATAATAACACCAAGATATTTAATTTAAAAGAATAAAAAAAATTAGTACAGTGATCAAAAGTGAAATATCATAAGAAATATATTCCTATGAAAGGCTATATCTAATCAGATTAGTTGTTTGAGGTAAATTGATGATTGTTTGTAATTTTTTTATTTTCTTTACCCTTGTCATTTTCCTGGAACATATCATTGTCTCTATCAAGATAGGTTGATGTAGTAGTTATTGTTCTATTATATGTGGTAATTGAAGGCATTTTTGTTTCTTGGGGAAGTTCCTTACGAACATGATCTTATTTAATGTAAAAAATATCTTCTACTAGTGATAAACTTTTAGGTTTATATAGAGGAGGAAACAGACTATTTGAATGAGTAATCACATTAGGTCTATATATAACTATAACTATGCTTTTATTTGAACGAATTATTGTCATAGGAATTTCATCTCATGAAATTACATCTGTACTATGGACATTTACAGCGGGGTTCATGAGGTTGATAAAAATCAAAATTATATTATCACCTGATTTAATATCAAAAAATAAATACTTTTTAACATCCATGAATCTCTACAACACTATATTAAAATCCATTAGATGACATACATGTTCATTGCAATTCCTTGTAATGGGTGTCAATATCAACATCACTGTAAGGAATTTTAAATTAATAGACATCTCATTCTTTGTACAGATTTTGGATAAATAAAACATTATGGATTTCATTATAGTGTATTTATCCACCCTTATTTCAAAGGAATATTCCCTAATAATCTCATATATGTACTATCCATTATGGTGTATTTTCCTTAATTGATCTTCTTGTGATGCCACATCATCTAAAAAAGTATGAGTCTCTTCCCTAATAATCTTTCAGAGAAGCCCTTTTTCAATAGTTATTGGTGAAGGAGATGGTGTAGAGGATATAGATTTAGTTGAAGACATTCATTATAATTTATAATAGTCAGAATTCAATCTTTGAAATAATTATGATTTCATTTCCTCTACTGATACTTTCATACTTTCTACTTCTTATGAAAATAATGTATTTTCCACCTCTATTTTTAAATTTTAATTATATCTCATGTTTTTAAATGATAGATAAGTAGCTCAACCAAATAATTAGAGATATCTTCATTTATGATGATAGTACGAGAGTATTGTGATCTCACTGGATCTTTAAAATGTAAAAAAAATTCTTCTAAAGGATTCTGAAACAGAATTGATACTTGTTTGAAATGATTCAAATTCAACCTTTATCCAAAAATTACTAAGGCATTACCATAGGAATGGTATTTTGATTCCTATTATAGTTGTTACAATAGTATCAACCTGGTTATCATTCTCCATTGTAATAAATGGTTATAATTCTCGAGCCTAATCAATCCATTCCAATAAGGGTTCATCTCATGATACAATATTTTTTTACTTTATTCATAATCTTAATTACTGTACTCTAGTCCTAGTACATCATAACGTAGAAATTACTCCCAATCTTAAAACATATATAAGTATGGTTTGATATATGGAAGAATTATATAATCTATCGGATCATCCGTAGATTCACCGATTTTAGGTAAATATGGTATTGGATATACATGAGATATTTTTATGATATCTACTGTTCGTTGTGATACATTTATTTTTTATGATCAATAGGTTTTGGTGACTTTTCCCCTTCACTATCAGCCTTAATATCATCCATATAAATAGGTGATATTACATTCCTTTAATCATCTTTTGATTGTTTCTCATCCTTACTAGTATATAATACCACAGGTGACGAAGGGTGACTCTAAACGATTTCATGATAATGATAATCATGATCATCTCTGTTACTATCATTTCTGACATTATTACAATTTACATGATCATCTCCATGATCATCATCATCTTCACCATTTTTATCATCTATACGATCAAAACCATTTTCATTATATCCATCGTTATGATCTTTATAATGCATACATTCATTTCTATTTTATTTATCATGGTCCAAATCACCATCTCCTTCCTTAAAATAAATTTTATCTATAACATTCAATAATTATTCTGGTCACTTTATGACTTCGAGGAATATGTCTTAAACTTTTCCTCTCTAGATACTTCAATTCGCTCATCATAAGTTTCATCTTATAAAAGATCATGGTTTTGTAGAGAACATGGTGGTTTAGCAGATGAAACATAATCATTAGGAGGAGATTTCGGAATCTCTAAATCACATCCCACTTAAATTGATAATTCCTTTTCCACTTCCACATCTTTGTCAACATTATCAATATCCACATCATCATCATTAGAATATTCTAATAACTCATAAGGATCTATTTCAATATCCACCTATTCTCTAGGTCTAGTTGGAAGATCAATAGGGTTGAGTTCATTGTACAATTTCTAATTTCCTCCTTCCTACAACTTCGTCAATGGATTCCACCACACTTTATCCCTTGGGAAAAATTCCATTAAAAATAATGGTCCACCAGACAAGTCTACATCAATTTCACCTTCTATGACTAATATCATAGCATCCAAGATGGAATATTTCCACATAGGTCATATTAGAGAGTGGTACCTTGAATATTCCATGCACATCTCATACATGTGGATCATCATAAATCTATAATAATTGATTATTTTTCTTATTTAATCAAAATTAGATATAAATCATCCTGATTTATCATTGAAATGAAAACTTTTCTTCTTGGACATAATACATGATGGAAAAATATAATGAATAGTTTACCGTTAATATCATGTTAAACATCAATACCTCTCCTTAGTATACCATCTATTATATGGTTTCAGAGATCCCATTCATAATTTAACATTTCACTACCACTGGGAATGATTCCATGAGAATCCTCAAAATAGCTTTTATGAGCTAATTATGGTAACATTTACAATTCCATTTAAGAGAATGAAAACTCTTATACATTAACTAGAATTCTAATTTCATACTCTTTATTTCCAAAAATAAACTATGCATTTTGATACCAAATATACACCAACCATAGATATTAGACATGGAGATTTTATGAGATCAAATTCATCCCTTTTCAATATTCTATAACATTCAATACTAGAATATTTATACATGGAATCCATTAAGAATTGATGTGTGTTTCTTCTTCGAAAACCAATTTTTATAGATTTTTCTTTTTTGAAACAACAACCAAAATGATGGAAGAAACAATGGGTTTCATAGATAACCACATTATTTTTGGACTATACACTAATTTTCACTTAAGTTGGAAAATTTTAATCAGTTGAAGACTTATGTGTAATCATATAAGAAGGAATGATGATCGATTCGAGAGGTAGGAAAAGGTTATGGGAGTTCAAATGATTTACTTTAAAGGTAATATGTTATACTTCTTCCACAAATTATATCATTTAGGAATTCGAAATGATAATAAATAGAATATAAAAAAATAAAATTTAAATTGGGGAATGAAATATCAATTCAAATAAGACAAAATTATAAAAAGGGACAGTATATTTTTCAATAGCTACTCATCAATGGTGACTTGTCAGTGTTGACACATTAATGGTGACTCGTCAAAAATGACTCATCAAAGGTGATTTATTAATGATTAATCATTCATAATGATTACTCAAGGGAAACTAATCAATGTTTTATGTGAATCATGATAATTAGGGAATAATAATTCTCCCTTAATTAGTTAAGAATTGAATATTTTATTTTCTATGAATAATCCCCATAAAAATAGTATTGTTCATCCTTTAGTGAAATTTCATGTGATTATATATCTCTTTATGAATTTTGGATTTAGAAAATCACATTATATACTCTATAATTTTATGGTTGAACACAATATTCAAAAAAAAATGTTTTTTTATAAGATAAGATATTATTGAAGGATTAAACTTTGAATTATCTTTTGAAAGAATTTATGTCACCAGTTATGATTCAATTAAGAGCTTTGGATACAATCCTGGGATTATGAGTTTATGTTTAACCATATGATCAATGTCAGAAACACCCCTTTTGAGGTTCTGTGTAATTGGTTTTTATAAATATTAATGATATTTTATTTTAATATTATGGAAATATAACAATTTGATTTTATATATACTAACGATGTAATTTTAGGGGTAATTCCTTTATTATTTCTAGACATATGATTAAATGCAATGGGAACATTTGAGTTTTTTATTATGTTTAATGGTGAAATAATTATGCGTTATATTAAATCAACATAAAAATTCATCACACATACTTGTTATTAGAGAAGATTTATCATTGTATATTATATCACGAATGTACATTTAGCGAGTTTTATGGTTACATGGAGTAAGAAATTTTATATTATTTTTTCAGAATCTCAATTTAGACTCATTTTTTTTGTTGAAGTCTTAAGTAAGATCTCTATATAGAGTTGAGATTCATCACCATGTATCATCTTTATTCATATGGTCAGTTTGAGATATTAATTAAAACACTATAGGGTTCCCTAAGATATTTTCATTTGAATTTGAATGCGGGTTGGTATTAGAACCATCCAAAAATATTTTTTTATTACAATAATAGATTTCACATGAGCTTCCAGATGTTTCCTTATAAATCTCTTTATGGAATAATGTGTATAAATCCACTATACTATAATGAATTTGTTGAAATAAAAATATTAGGACATAGGAATGTTGTTGAGATGGTAAATAAAGATATATATATTAGAGAACATGTAAAAATTAAAAATGTTTTCTGAAATAATTATTAATAAGTATTTATGTGATACATAATTTGAGGTTTATAATAATGACGTTCTATATGTTCCTATGTGGAAGAAGGGAGAACTATGTCCAAGACATATCAGTCCAATTAAAATACTTGATTATATCAGGAATGTATCTTATCATTTTTTTTTCAACTGATTCTCTATCATTTTTACAATGTCTTCCATGTATCCCTCATTGGGAAGTACATAATTGATACGTCACATTCACTAATATCCGAAGTCGTACAACAAGATCATGTTATTTATTATGAGGAACAATGTGAAGAGATTATAGATGAAGTAGGGAATATTCTATGATAAATGTACAATCACTTATTCGATGTATTTTGGGGAAATCACTACCATGATCATGTTACATGGGATCCTGATAACGAAATGATTAAGATGTATCCTTTATTATTTGTAGCAATGTAATGAATATTGAGGGAGAAATTAATGTTAAGGGGGTTGAATGTAACACCATAATTTTATATAAATTATTATTTTCAGATAAATAATATTTTCTTGATATAATGAATTACACATATCAGCAAGTTAATATATCACTTCACACAATAGTGGGATATATTGCATTTCACACAACACCGGGTTTTTAAAAAAACACGATATATTATTAATATTGTTAATTAAATGAAACTATTATAAAATAGCAATTAAAATTATATATGAATATTTTAATTAAAAATTATCATATAGTTTTAATAAATTTTTTATATAAAGATAAAATTTTTAAAAAATTAATAATTTTTATTAATTTAAATATTCTTCAAAATTATTAATTTTTTTAAAATAAATTATCACTTTTTGTAAACAATAGAAAAATTTATTTTAAAAATATTTGAAATAAAATTTTACAAAATAGTTTAACAAAAGTATATTAGAATGTCAAAAAATTTTAAGGGGTGAATTTTTGGGCCTTTTATGGAATGTTTTTAATGAATATTTAAAAATAATGAATTTTTATTGAAAAATGACTTTTTGTTTAAATTCTTTATAATGATAAATTATTTTATAAACTAGTTTTAAAGATATATTAGTTTAGTTATATACCCATTAATAAAATTTTGTCCATTTATATCGATTTCATATTTAATTTTGATATGAAAACATTGTAATCAAAAAGAAATTTTAAATTTAAAAAGCTGATTTCCTGTCATGTGTACTCGATTAATTTTAAATTAAATTTTACCACTTATTTGAATATAATTTTCAAAAAATAATACATATTATTAATTCTAATATTTTATAATGTAAAATGATTTTAAATAAATTTTATAGTGTAAAAAAAATTGAGAAACTAAAAAATTATTTACCATGGTTGTGGTATAAATTGATTTACCAGGGGTACACTAAAAGGTAATGGATAAAAATGACCATAAAACATCTCCAAAAACAATTAAATGTAACTATTTAGAACATATATAATTTATTTTATAGAATTTTATATTCTAGAATCTTATGGTGTGACAAAAATGTGAATGTGATTGAATATTTCCAAAATATTACAAGTGTCAAACCCACTACTGTTAAAAAACCCCACCCCAATATCCACTATTAATGAAACCTTACAACCCTTTTATATTATCAAATAGATTCAAAATAACTTCCCAAATAACTTCCTCTCATCATATAATCCTTATTTTGGACATAAATTCATCCTATTAAGGCTACTAGTACAATTTGATGGAGGATACTGAATGTAAAGGTAAAGTTCATTAACATACAATTTTTATTTATTTCACTATCCTCCGCCTATTAAAAGGATTATAATAAGATAATATTATTATATTATTATATTAAAAACTCATATATGTTGTTATTTTATTTTAATTACCTAAAAATATATCAAATTCCATCAAATTGGTTACGAAATCATCATTCGTCCGTACGGTGGACAACCACTTTGCAAGCTGAAGTCATTCGTTTTTTCCATTGCAACATATTAAGAATGGTTTTGTTGATTAATTTATTATTTCTGATATATATTTATTATATTATTAATCTTATGGTATTATTATATCAAATTTTATTATATTATTCACATTTTATAGGAAATCGATAATGTTATTTATGTGTACAAAACATTATCCCATCGCAATATAATCTGATTTTTTCATTCTTTACATGGAGGGTTGTGAGTATTTTTGAATTAAGATATTTCATAAATATAAAAAACAATTATTCAGTTATAGTATATCATTTCACGTTAAGTGATTAAATTCGATAAAAAAATTGATACAATGTTCAACCATAAATAAAGCCTACGATCTTCATTAATGTCGTAAATCATTTTCAATCTCTAAATTTTATTTATTACAAAATATTCATATATAATGAATATGTATGATATTTTATTCTTATTTATACATTTTTAGATCATAAATAAATAATAATAGTATTAAAACGAAAAATAACAAATCATAACATCCATGACGATTAAAAAGTTATTACCCAAATCATTACCTTAACATGGAATATTTAATAAATGTGAAATAAAAGGACATAAGAAAAATATATATGGTTGTTATATAATATAATGGATCATTAATATATGTTTAATCTTATTATATTTATTATACATTATGTTTCAATGTGTATGATAGAAGTCAAATCTTATATTAAGGGATTTCATGTATTACTTTTATTTATAGGATACATATGAAAATTAAACGTAAGTTTATTTGGTATGTTTTGTATACTATCACATTGATATTTTATATAAATAATATAATTATTTTCATGGCATTTATTTTTCAATTTGTTTTGTTATGATTTATTGGGACTTATTATTCAAAATATTACTAAATGGTTATGTTTGTCTCATATGAATTTCATTACTATGATATTTATGCCATATTCTCCACTTATTTTTGTTATCCAGTGTATATATATCCCATGAATATAATTTATGTTTTTTATACTGAAAAATAATTGAACATAAATATCCATATTGTGATCTAGATTTCATGGGGTTTACAACTAAACATTTACTACAACACTATGCGATTTTTTCCTCAATTTTCATTCTTTGAGTCGTACCACATGTAATTCACCTATAATATTTAATGTGAAATATAATAATTCAATTCTAAATTTAATATCATTAATTTATTTTTAATCCTGAAATTTTATGTTCTAATTTATGTTATTACCTTAGGTATCTTCCAATTCAATGTTACCATAATTTGTAATTAGTTCATGCGATAATCCCATTATTTATCCAGATTGATTATGCTTATGTTTCAGATTATAAAATATTTTATTCTAAATATCAATATACTCAATAATTTTTTTATTTTATGGTTATTCCTGAAATTTTCATTTTTTAGTACAATTTCACTAATACTTATTACTTCAAATAATTGAGAAAATGTTTTTTAGAAAATATGAGATTATTTCACTCATCGGTCAGAAATATATTATTATCCAAAACCATTTTTTGAAAAAAAAATTCAATATACTTTATTTCATTATCTTACTGTTTTTAAAATAAATTTTTACCCCTTTTAATTTTATAAAAAATTAAATAGAATTTTATTTTAATTTCCAAAAAATAAACATTTAAATTTTATGGAAAATGTAAGTGGAATCAATATTTTAAAAAGTATGACATAATCAATTCATACTATAATTAGAAACATTATTTAATTGAATATTTAATTATATGATTTAATAGATATTTTGAATTAAAAATAATTTAAAAATAATTATTCTTTAGCATGTGTTTTTTGATTTTGAAATGATACTTTCAAATGAAATTTTTTAAAATTTCGATCAAAATAATTTTCCATATTAGGTGAAATCATTTTATGTTACATATAGACCATATGGGACATTATATGAGGATAACATTCTTATTCATTCAATGAATGATTTATTGTTATGGGGTAATTATTTTCATAAAACCCATATCTCTTCCATTGGATAAAACATGAGAAAATTATAATGAAAATATATTGTTATTTCCGTGATTTATGATATGATGAAATGATGATTATGAAACCTATATGTTTTCTTTGGTTATGATATGATTCAATTTTTATGAAACCCATTATATCCGATAGGTTATGATATGATAATTGTTTTATGATTTTTGGTGCATATAAATATGGTTTTCATTATGAAAATCGTTGGACATATATCTCCTTTCAAATAATAGGTTAAATATGGATAAATCATGAGTAAATATTTTATGTGTGAATCATATTACATTTTTACCATGTTATGTATATAACCTGTTACATATACACAATGATATGTTTAAACTTGATTAGCTATTTTGAATTTTATGCATGATCCAGATTATATGTTCAGAGTGTTATGGAAGGTCCTTTCTTACATGTTCATAATGTTATATATGTACTTAGTTGCATGTCCATATGTTTATACGAGGGATTGATTTGATTATATTACTTAATGAGTGAACACATTAATATTAAAATAGTATCACAATGTTATAATCTAACTAATATGCCTTAAATATATTTCTTATTCTAATGTTATTTTATCATAGATCATGTTATTTGATTTCAATTATGATTATTATCTTATAAAAATGCAATATGTCATTACTCATTCTTATTATCATTATTATAAAGAGGTGTTTTATAAATATTATGGTCATGTATTCATACCATTTTCTCGTGTTATTACTTGGTATCTCTCTTTTTTACACATAATGAGCCTATGAGCTCACCCATTATTACGAATCATTTCCCCGGGTTTTGAATAAATTGGGTCATGTTTGTGAAGATTAATAAAGGATAAGATATTTATGGAAGACATTGAAGATAAATAATGAGTTAAGAAGATCATGTTCATCATTTCCAAAGGTTATAAAATAGTACGGTCCTCATGTTTGTGATTTTGTAATGTATTGAATATTCCTTTATAAATATGTTATATAGATATATGAAAATCCATCGGTGATATAGTTTTTACTATTATAAAATCATTCATTAAATATATATTTACCCATGTATTACTTTTAAAAAATTATTTAAATGAAAATATCATATAATTTTCCAAGTAAGGCCATATTTTCAATTTCTGAAAATGTGAATAGAATCACCATTTTATCTTATAAAAAAATTATTGGGTTTTCCCACCATCATGAACACTAAATGTTTTAAATATTCGTTTTTAGGTTATTAAGTATATTTTCAATGAATTGTATTTCCAAATTTTTTTTTGTATCTGTAGTCATAATTAATTTTTTAAAAAAGAGAAATTATATTTTACATAAAAACACAGAAATCATTTTTATGTAATTTATATTCCTAAATTATAAGAGCTTTGTTGTTACTATAATATTTGTAGGGATTTAGAAACAATTATACATTCCTTATACATTCTATATATGGTTTATGATTATGATAATGATATATTTAGGAAACCCATTCCTTTTACTTGGGATATGATATGATGAATATATGATATAATTTTGATACTCTTATATTTTATATGGTTTATGCATTTATGACATGTTTATGAAGCCAATTTTTTAATTAGTTTGGATTTGAATAATTTTTTATATTCATATTTCACTCATATTTATAAACATTGTTATATAAAAGGTGGGACCTACATATCCATATTATGTATAGTGAAAATATAGATATCTATTTCGATAAATAAGACTGTAATAGAGAGTGAACCGAGTTATGTAAGGGACATTATCCACTAAGATATTCTTGGGAGATACTATCTAATAATAAATGGATTGGTTATTGAACCCATTTCACTATTATGGTTTTTTCAATGATCCATTTCTACTATGGAAATGATATTACATGATTATTTGAATGAAAAAAATTCCATTTCAAATTAAAATGATCTACTTCAATTGAATATGTTCATTGATTACGTTGTGATTCATGTGTCATTTAATGCTATGATTTATAACCAGAATCAGGATTATGATCTATAATATGTAGGGTACGGCTATAAAATATTACTATCTTGTTCTCAAACACTTATTCTCATCATATGTTGATATATACCTTCTTTACCATTTATGGTATTCTGAGAAATAATTTTCTTATATTTTTATTCCATAGGTTATGAACATATGTATGTTGTATGATATTACTTAAAATGGTTCTAGATATGATGAAAATAGTTGGAGAACATATAGATGAGATATTAAATAGTGGTTAATGTGAAAATGATTCAAAAGAAAGTACACCTGTAAAATTATGCCCTGGATAATTAGGTTATGTAATGAATATTTATAAATTTAGATGTATTTCATATGTATGAAAATTTTGGGTCATTATAATTTGTATCAGAGAATGGATGATATAATATTTGGAATATAGGATGAGAAATAATTATTAATAACCATAATAATATGTCTATGTATATTAATATATCATTTAATATTTTGAAGGATAAAGATAATGGATTCCATGAAATAACATCCCAATTTGGATAATGTGAGTGTATGTGGGTATACAATATTTTTTACTAGGGTTAATAACATTGGAAATAATATATTGAGATTTACTAGAGCATCGCAAAAATAATGATAGTGAGAGTCACTTTAACACTAGTTTTACACCCTAAGGGGATATGGTTTTGAAATTCTAAATATCTTTATAAACCATCATAATATGCTTTTGGAATTTAGGTAATGGACGGAAGATGAAGGGATCATTTTGATGCATAATTTCATAGAGAATGAAATGAGTTCTTCATGAAAAAATCACTATTATGGGAGTTGGAATGACCTCTATCATTTCTATGATAAAAAATTATTCTCATGAAATGTATCATACTAAACATACAATTGATTAGTATAATTGAAATTATATTATGTATTATCTAGTATTTAAATTGTGAATTTTTTTTCTTGTTAACATTTTTATGGATAATGGGATTAATGGTGGAATATTACTTATAATAGATATCATAACATATAAATTTTTTATGTCAATGGGATAATTTTAAGAAAGTTTTTTAAAATAAGTTAATTCCTTGTATTATTCATAGTCAAAAGAGGAATGAATTGGTTCAGTTTCAATGGATGAATAATGAATCTGTTAGTTCCTATACAATTTTTTTTAAGAAATTAAAATATAATTGGCTATAAAAGACATCAATAACTATTAATAAATCTTTTGATCTTCCCACATGATGGAAATTAATATTGGAGTAACCCATAAATATAATTGGTATGATATGAAAGGAAATCTGATATTCAATTGAATCCCTAAATACCATAGTCTAAATAAGATTCTATTTTCAACATTATTAATCCATTGATGCAATAATGGGACAAATTTTATTAAGGGGGTAGTAAATATTTTATTTCATGACCCCATCATCATAATTTGTACCCCTCCTGGTCTAGAAATGTGTGATGAGAGATAGAGACACTCGAGTCCCACCACCAGTAGGACCTAGGTTGGCGACTAGAATCGAGGGAATAATAGACACACATATTAGAGGCATTACCCTCTAAGAGGACACATGATAATGGGAAGGATAAGATAGACACCAATCGAATACATCTCAGACTACAAAATAAATGAACCTCAATTACACATATGTAATTTAATCTAGAGATAATATTATAAAAAATGGAAAAATAAAAGTACCAAATGAAAGTAAAATTCCATCGACCACATATCCCGAACAGCTCCCAAAAAACCTAAATAAATAATAACATGTCAGATCCCCAACCTTCTCCAAGTTACCTAAAAAATATTATATGACTTTTGGTGAGTATAACAGTACCCTGATTAGGATTATCCCTAGAAAATCACAAACCCATGTAAAGGTAACATGGTAAATAATAGTGTACAATATATGAAACTAACTCATCATATTAAAATGTATTCTAATAACCCATCCTAACCATGGATACTCTCACAATGTATCAAAAATAAGAGTATATAATATTAAAAATAATATAATGGGTACCATGCTACTACATCCCCACACGTTTTCCACTTTTCTGCAATGTTTCACGTACTATGAAATCTCCCTCTAAAAAGGATGGCCCAAATACACCTAGGTGTGCACCACAACTTGTGCCTTGTGCAATATATGGCTTTCCCGCAAAAAACTGAGAAACAAACCACACTATTAACATAAGCGTAAAAAACTAGGTAGTTTCTAGGAGCCACCACAACCTGCATAACATGTTTCATACATTAGGTATTATACCTCTAGCCATTATATCCCATATGTTGATTAAGGATCTGCTAGCCATTTTAGCCGATACACGTTATAACTATATTAGTCTATAGATAAGTTCCTTCATAATATATGTTTGTGAAATAACCACAATCCATTATAGCCCTCTACAAACATATATGGTGAAATGTAACTATCATGCATACCAACACATATAACTACAAGGAGGTGAGAGCCGGGATAAAGGGGGAAGTCAACTATCCATCCTCCCACTAGGATATTGGTTAAAACGCCCCTTAGTGATTAGAAAACATTAGTGTGGAAGTAATACTAATTTATAGGATTGGGTTCGAAAAAGAAAAATAAAAGGAAAATGATATAATATATTTGACAATAACACTATGTGAAAACATACTCATAGACTTAACTGCAACTAACGTATCTCAGACTCCCACCGGCAACTACTAAGACTAGATATCATATATGTACATAACCATTTAAATAGATTTATTATGTTACTCCATTCAATTTTTATCAATTTCACATTATGTAATATAATTATTTCATCACAAATTTACATTTAAAAAATACACATTATAGTTCATTAGTATTAAAACATGTTCCATGCCCTCTAGGAATAACCAAACTGATTCCGTAGTTCCTATTAGTTATAACCTCGGTATTTTATCCCACTAATCTCAAACCTAATGGTATCAAACTCATTTATTCGGTCAATTATTAAATGAATTATCAATTTTCCATATTCTAATGCATTATAGAAAATAAAAACTAATCTACCAACTACAAGGGGTTCAACACAGTGAGTAGATGGACGACTCGTCGAGTCTTTTCCACCTACAGTAGGATAATATATTTATCCATCCTAAAAAAGCTATACATAGAAAGCATATGGAATATACCATGTTTTTTATATTCTTCTTGATGGAGGGTAAGAAATACCAGCTTCCTTAAGCAGTGAGAGAAGTAATACAGATAAAAAAACAATAGATTCAACAACCAACCAACATTCAATTTAGTGGGAATCCCATCATTATCCACTTTCAGGGACTGTAGTGTCCCCACCCCCACCCCCATGCATAAACTGATGCATCCAGACACCATTGGAATTATCTATTTCTGCCACCAATGGGCCCCCCTACCCCACATATCACAATAATGATCCAATAACAAATCACATCACAAGAGGTAAGAAACAAAAGGTAACTAGGCTCTTGTCCCTAAAAATGAATTCATCCTTCACCCACGATGAGTTATCATGGATTTAAAGCACCAGTAACATAGTCTTTCAAAAGAGGGTAACTCAAAACTCTACCAAGTAATGTATTATATCAAATGGCCAATTCTTTAATCCATCATAAATTAACTGATTCATTATGAAAAGGTTACAACAATGGTCATCTGAATCATCATGCTTTCATCGCTATCAAAAAATTATTATCAATTAAAAAATAAATGACATTAATGAAAAAGATACAACAAAATTCTGTATTACTAATCAATCCCAATAAACATTCATACTCTCTTAATTTTATTCTCATCAAATTACAACAATAACTTGATTCATTTAGATGCCTCTTTATCATTGGAAAATTAATTTAAAATTAATCCCATTTTACGTTCTTTACAAATTACCATTAAGAATATCCTAGTAAAAAGTAAGATATAGATATCACATTATCTATAAAATAAAGAGGCAAACTGTTATCATAGTATAAATGAACAATGTATTATTGTTATAATTTTTTTACATTGTTTCAAATATTTTTAATGTGAATTACCTTGAGATTTATTGGGATAAAACATGATAACACTTTTATAACATGGAAAAGAATAGATATGACACAAATTCCGTACCTCAAAAGGATTTATACGTTATTTTAATCCGAACAACCAATAAAATAGATTACAACCACCACTCCTAGAGGACTGCATCCACATGATGACACAACGACACCACAAAAAAACTAAAGAAAAATCCATTAGAAACATGGATATCAGATGAGATAACATGGAAAGGAGAAAATGAAGGAAAGGAACCCCAATGTATAGTTGTATAACATAACTTATATCAGAGACATATCGACAATTACTACATGCATGAAAATAGGGGGTGTGCATGTGGCTAGGAGAAAATCTATGGAAGACACGATCCAAGGATAAATAAATTTTTCGCACACCTAGAGAAAGGAGGTAATGGTTCGAGCATCTGACACCAGGGATGAAAATTGATGAATACGTGTGGAAGATATCTTGGCCTTTAAAAATATTTAATGCAGTGGTGGTTAAATAATAAATGGATTTTCCATTTACAACTGATCTGTTATGGATCCTATGTTTTGAATGTCTAATGTCTTTCCAACCATTAAAAAAATTATGATAGGTATTATAAGACTTTAATCATCCATAAATTTTATTAAAAATAGCCTTGATTTCATTTTACGTTAAATAAAATGTGAAAATTTTGAAACTATAGGAAATATGTAGAAAAAATAGATATATTAAAAAATAAATGACATCGTTTTGGAAACACTATTCTAGACACATTTTCTGAATCACCGTTTTTGTGCCACCATTGTGATGACATTATTTTGGTGCTATGATATTTATCCACCATTTTAGTTCCACTATTTCATTTCCACCATTATTGTTCCACCATTTCGGAATCAACATTTTTTAAATTTTGTAATGTGTTGGGGATAAGTCATATTGGTCTCCCAGAACACCTAAAACACCAGATTTCTGTAACGAAATTGGATAAACATGTGTATATCATTACATGATATACCTCTCAAACCCCTCTTTTTCTCAAGAATCTAAAACAATTTCCAAGAGGAAAAATAAAAAAAGCGGTCTGAATAACCACCCTTTGTGATACCTTTTAGGGTTCTATCCACTACGAAGTGCAAAACCAGTTCCTCCAATGAACAATGAGAAAACATGCTAAAACCACAACCGTATCCAAAAAACTCTCTTATGGTAGATACATTTTAAAAGAGAGTAATCCACATAGGTAAAAAGAGAAAGCCACCTCATAACTAGAAAATGTCTAAAACTACCAAACAAACATCATTATAAGAAAATGGAAAAACATAAAACAACTCGGGGTACAAAGAGAATATCTACAACTCATGTTCCAATGTACTGTCCTCCATTCCACCATGACACCAAAAGACATGAAACAATTTGGTATAACACCCATGAAACACCATATCATTGATGTCATAGATCTTTGCAGGTGGCTCCTCGATGATCCCAAAATCATCAACGTTGATATCACCTTAATCAATGATGTGAGAGTCGTCATGAAGATAACAACAAAACATAGACACATGAAAGACATCGTGTATCTGGCTCATCTGTGGGGGAATTGTAACATGATATTATACGACTCCAACATGAGCCAACACCTCAAAAGTCCCAACTAAATAGGCAGTAACCTTACCCCTATGACCAATCCTTCACTACCAATGATAGGGAGTCACCTTCAAGAACACATGATCCCAAACTTCAAACTCCATAGGTCTCCTCCTTTGGTCAGCATAGGACCTCATACAATCTTGTGCTACCTTGACCCTCTCATGAATCACTTAAACATTATTTTTAATATTCTATACCATTTTTTTCTTGAGATTCACTCACTCTCCGATCCTAATCCTTCAAAACAGAGAATAGAAATATCGGCCTTACATTGCATTAAATTATGGTATACCGATGTGGGAGTGAAAACTATTTTTCTAGGATATCACTCTGAAGGGATGTTTCCTTATCTATGAACCTCCAAAATTAAGGACACTAGAGAAAATCATGAATTCAAGAGTCTGAAATGTTCTCTCTATCTAACTATCTCTCTATGGACGAAATGGAATACTAAGGAATAATTGTGAATGAAAACCTTTCTAGAGTACGGGAAACTCCTTGGAGGAAAAATAAGGATCTCGATTAGAAATTATTATCCTCCAGAATCTGTGAAGTCTCACTAGATCATCCATATACTTTCTCAACCCAACCTCCACTGAGTGTGACATTTTTATCCCTATAAACTGGGCTCACTTTGTCAAACGTTCCACTACAACCCCTATATCATCAGAGACTCCCTATGATCATGTAAAACCGAAAAAAATCCACTGTGATTTCCTCCCAAATACACCGAGGAATATCTAGTTATCGGGGAAAACTACAAGGAAGACGATTCTCTACCTGTCAACATAAGGAAGACAAATTATCGATAATGAAAATATACAACTGCATGCTTAAACCCAAGCCCCCAATCCTGACTCCTCAGGGCTTGGTGCATCTTTTTCACACCATGATGTTTCACTAAATGAGAAATATGGAACTCTATGAGAAATATATCACATCATCGAAGGAATAAAAATACTCCCCCAAAACAAAATTCAGTGTTTCTAATCCTTATACCAACCATCAGGGGCCTCGCCACAAACAACTCATTCTCAATAGAACACCACCTCAAGGTCACCCAGCATGGAATATTATGGATTATACACAAAATATGACTGCACTATAATCATGAAAAGACAACCTATACCACCGACTTATCTTATATGTATATGTTTTCCTAAATGTTCTTCCATTACTCACCACGAATCACTAAATTCATTTAATGGATCTATATGTAACATCCTACTCAGTGAATCAGCTACAACATTACCATTATCAGGATAATACAAAATTTCAAATTCATAGTCCAATAAGATCTCCATCCATCATCATTGTCTCACGATCAAGTAATGCTGGGAGAAAATACACATCAGGATCTTATGATCATTGAAAACCACAAAGTGCTCGCTGATGAGGTAATGTATAAAAAACAACAGTGATTAACCCACTATGGCCAACTCAAGATCATTGATGGCATAGTTATGTTCATGGGGAAATAACTATAGAGACAAATAATAAATGAATGATCTATGCTTCATTAGAACATAGCCTAACCACAAAGGCAATGCAATATAAAAAACATAAAACTGAACTACCTATGCTAGAATAAAAATAACCAGAGCATTAAATAACTTCTAAATTAGATACTCAAAAGCTTCTTTGAAATGATCAGTATACAGGAATGATTTATCCTTCCTAGTCAACATTGTTTGAGGAGTCACAACCTAAGTGAAATCAACTATGATCCTCATTTAATATCCTGCTATACTAAAATAACATCACACATCTGACATTGTCTTGGGGGATACTCTAGGATGAAATTATTCTATATTCGAGGGATCCAAAACCAATCACTATTGAAACACAACATTCTAAGAGAAATGTAATTCTAGATCAAAAAACACACACTTATAAATCATTCAAAATAACTATTACCGATGAAGAACACCCAAAACGGCATACAGAATCTCTGCTTTCTCCTACTCAGATGTAGATTACATGAGGATTTCCTCAATTAAAACAACTACAAACATATACAGAAACTAATAGAACATAGAATTAAGAAACCCCATGAAAAATATAGAGCATTAATCACACCGAATAACATCACCAAGAACTTGTAATTACCATGATAAAAACTGAATGTTGTATTTAGGATATCCTTATATTCCACTCATATCTGATGATGCCTTGAATGAATTTCAATCTTTCAGAACCAACTTGGTCCATTCAATTGATCGATAAAATCATCAATCTGCAGAAGAGTTTAGCGGTTCTCCGCAATCAATTTGTTAATGTGATGATGAATGACACCCAACCACAAAATTCAATCATCATTCTTCATGGAAAAAATTGGTGCACCCCATAGGAACACACTCGAATGATAAAAATTTCACTTCAACAAGCCGTTGATCTGTATACAAAATTTCCTCAACATAGAAGGTGTTAAACAATATAGTGACATTGTGATATGAGACAATACTGGATGCAACATGATCCAGAACTCTATCTATCATCAATTGGGTAATGCTATAACTGAATCTAGAATGACATCTGGGTACTCCTCCACTACCCTTGGAAATGTCAACTACTGAACTTCTGATGAACTCAAAATTAGAACAACAATCACGGATGACAAGAAACAAACACTCCTTTAACGAATCTTTGGTTCTCACTCAACAAAAAAGACATTCAGATCTCTATCATCATTGTAGAACACCACATAACTCCATAACCAATACACAATATCCTACAACGAATACAACCAATACATCCTAAGGATGAAGTAATATAGTTGTATTTATAAACATAATAAATCTCACCAATAGTGGGGCTTCCCCAGCACTAGCATGTAGTGCCAAAATACATCAAACAGGTCATCTCAACCACCAGCTTATTGTGTCACTCCTTTGTCAAAAAAGGAATAAAACTGAGTAGAAAATAAGCAAAGGTTACCTTGAACAACATCTGGTTATCCTGGAGCTGGAAAATCTAAAGAATAAAGCTGAACGCGGTCTTATCCTTGGACTCAATAACCCTGACCATGACTACCACCATGGTCACACTCAGATATCAGAGTACAAGGAGTGTCCTGGGGAAATACTACACCTTCCCCATACACAGTCTATTGATCCAAAGTCGGTAAAACTTTATTCTACTACTTCTAATAAAACTGCCTCTATAGAGGAACCTAGAGTAGAACACATGGTGCATACTAACGTCTCTAAGGAGTTGAGCACTGTTTATGCTAATGAAAACACCCTCCACAAAGAAATCAAGCACAATATCCTTTGGGATTGGAATCAAGGCGTACACCCCTATATAAATGAGATGTGGAGGGCTGGGACATACTCTCGATCGATAGGAAACACTTTTTACAAGAAGACTAGGAACCCATGATCATAGCTCTTATTAAGGAAAAATCATGATTACTTTATTCTCGTGATGATTCTATTATCACTAATGACCTTTCTATAACCTCTAAATTCTCAAGAACCTCGAGATATTTTATAAGTATAAATGGGATGACATAGTGTTGGATCTCAAGATGTAATGCCTCCTTTAAATTTCTTTCCCTGGGCTCCTCATCTTGAAATATGTCCAAATCATATCTTAGAAGGTTCTTGAAATGGATTCTTAACTCCCACACATTGGATCCCTCTTGTTAAAAGGAAAGATACTCGTGATGACTAGGTGACTTTGTGGTCGAAGAAAGAATATCGACTCTGAATGTGTCTCAGAACTCCTCCTATGAAATAAATGACTCCTCGAGATCCCCAATGAAAAAAAACCACCATTTCCTAGCTACCCCCAAAAAAATTATCACAAAAAATGACACCAAGTTCTCTTTCTATGAAAATATTGAACTAAAGGCTATATCAAACTTATCCAACCATTATTCTTTGACTGCTTCGTAAATATATGACTCATACTTCTGTAGACCCTTGTGTGGAATCCAACAAATTGTTATACTCAAATTTTCATCATTTTAAAACTCTAGTATGTGGAAATCATATGACACTGCATTCATAACATCTTTTATGTAAACATGACGAGGATGCCAACATAAATACATACACGAAAAATAAAAAAAAAATTAGAGAGCCTCAACCTATAATATCAATGACTCAACATTAATTAATTAATTTTTTCTATTATTTTTATAGGTCATCCAATCCAAATTTCTACCCATTAAAACAAATTTAGAAAGATGATTGATCCATGATCCATTCCTAGGTCTCTACCCTGCAACATGTATCACCTCGATTAGTTGCCAAGGGAAACATAAATGTCAACGAATCTAATAACAAGAGTCCCTAAATACCCATGTCTCCTTCAGACTCTTGTTCTTATAGTGATTTCTAAACATATCATAACATATTTTAGTACTCTAACAGATCTCTCAACTAGGGAATTTGATATCAATCTATCACAACCCTAACCCACAAATATTACCTCTACTAGTGTGGAAATGTGATAAGGGAGATAGTCATACAGAAGTATTTCCTCTAGTAGGCCTTGGGCTAGAAACCATCTCCAAATTTATAATAAACAAAAATATGGGAGGCATTACCCTATATGAGAACACATGCGAAATAGAGTGATATGATTGATACAAACAAACTCCATATCAGACTAAAACATAATAAAAACTGATGAACACATTTATAATGACTAGAAAGAACAAACACAACTTAATGGGAAAACTGAATGTACCAAATGAAAGTAAATCATTATCAACCCAGAAGCACGATCTGATCCTATAAAAATTGAACTAGAAGTAACTAGTCTGATATCCAACCTCCACCAAGTGAGATAAAAAATAGTTTTTGTAAAATATGGTGATTATAAAATTATACTCACTAAGATCCTTGGCAGAGCCTCTCGTGAAAATGTAAAAGAAGAACGCTAAAAAATTGAAATACAGTTGAAACAAACTTGTCACATAAATATGTATTCTATACTCTCGACATCACCATGGATAATCTAACCAAGTATCTAATACAAGAGTATGTAATATAAAAAATAATATCATGGTTACCCCTTTACCACTACCCCATTAGTTTTCCTCTTTTACCAAACATCTCACGTTCTATTCCAACTCAGTCAAAAAAGTATTTAAAACACCTTGGTGAGAAAAAAAACCTATTCCTCATGCCACACAATTCTTACCTGCAAAAAACCATGGATTTATAACACACCTTCCACACAATAATATGTAATCAATTAGTTTCGGCAGGACACCACAACCATCATATTGTGATTGATAAATCATGTATTATTCTCATGCTGTTACAACCCATATACTGAGTAAAGAGTGTTAATATATTATAACATACACACGTTATACCTATAGCAGTCCGTAGAAGGTATATCCAGAATATATGTGTGTGAAATAATAAAAATAAATTATATCACTCTATATATATATATGGGGAAAACTAACCACCGTGCATAATATAACATGTAACTACTAGGAGAAGATAGTGGGGCCAATGGTGGAAGTCATCCATCCATCCTCCCACCATGATGTTGGGTAAAAAAATACTCTCAGAGCTCAAAATCATCGATTTGACAATCTTAAAAACCGATAGGTTTTGGTATCATATGGAAACACAAAAATCCCAATGATAAAATATTCCTTAAAACCACACTATATGAAAAAAGTAATCGTAGACTCAACTATAGGTATCATTTATCAGACTCCATACTACCTCTGGTAACACTAGATAACCTATAATAACACAACCATTTAAAGATTGTTATTATGTTACATAATTAAATTCTTAGCTGTATTACTATATGCTAATAAGTTATTTAATCATTAATTAACCATTTTCTAATCCAACCTATATTTCATTAGCTTCACCACATGTTCTCTACCCTCTATGCATAACCAAACATAGTACATTGTTTCTCATAATTATAACCTCAATGTTGCATCCTATATTGATCCAACTCCATGGTTTCAACATCATATATTCAATCATTTATTAATAGGATTACCACCTTCCAATATTCTAAGGAATCCAGGAATGAACAAAAATACGCTACCTTCCACACGGGGCTCAACACGGTAAGTATATGGAATACACTCTAAGAATTTTCCACCTATAGAAGGATCATATAACGATCCAGCCATGAGAAGTTAAAATTGGAAATAATGTGGTATGACTCATGAATCATAAGCTATTTTTGAATGAGGGTATGAAAGGACAAATGCCTCAAGTAGTGTGGATGTAAATAAGATAAACACACAACATATTCCACAAGAATCCAACATTCACAATAGTGGGTATTCCCAAATATATCTTGTTTTTTTTTCCTCTGGTGTCCTCCCCAACACCCATATGAATAAACTAATGAATATCACCACTCTATGATTCAAATGATGCCATCAGCACTAGGCCTCCCTTCCCCACATATCACAATAGCTATCCAGACTCACAAAACATCAGAAGTAGTAGGAAACATCATGAAAATGGGATCCTGGACCAAAATAAATAATTTAAACACCACACAAATTAATTGATGATGGATCCAAAATCAAGGAACTACAGAATAAATAAAAGAGCATAACTCATAACTCTACCATGTATTGTCTTTTATCTAAAAAAAATGGTCATTAATCCATATAGAATTAAATGATTCATTTTTAGTAGGTTATAACTATGATCAACCTGATAAGAAAGCTATAATAGCTATTAAAAATTAATTAAAAATTAAATAAAACATGCCATTAATCTAAAAGAATTAACACGTTTTAGTTTCATCAGTTGGGACCATTAAAAATTATTTTTACATCAATTTTATTCACATCAAATTACCGAAACGACCAGATTCATTTACATGACTCTCTATCGTTGGAAAACTAATATTAAATTAATGCTAGTTTATGATCAGAAATTATTTCAATTAATAATAACATAATAACCACAAGGAATATATATCACAATGTATATAATATACAGAGGTAATCTTTTATCACTATATAAAGCACCCACATATGATCGATACTAATTCATCACTCTGGTTCAAATATTTATTATGTAAATTCAATTGTGATCTTGTGTGATAAAAAATTCTTACTCTACTATTGCACATAATAGAATAGATAATACATATATCCCCAACATGAAATGGCATTAGATGATTGTTTCATGCTAACAACTAACAAAATAGTTCATCATCACATCTCTGAGAAGATTTCATCCACTGAAGGACACATAGACACCACCAAACGAAACAACATAGTAAATAATTCCACTAGAAACATTGAGATAAAATTTGATTATGGATAGGAGAAATTGAAGGAGAGGTACAAAGATGAAAAATGATAGAACTTACCTTATACCCAAGATATATGGACAACTTCTTATTTCACTAAAATAGCGGTTTGCATAAAATAGGAAGAAACTATATGAATTACATGATCTAAGGCTAAAATACAATGAATGACTCATATGGGAAGAATGGTAAGGTTCAAGAATCTCACACTAGGGAATTAGAAGGAATAATAAGGCATTATGATATCTTGTCCCCTTATACGATTTATCGAAGCATCAGTTTAAGATACTCATGATTTTTTATTAAGATCAAATCTGTTAAAGACCACATGTTTTGAATGAGTAATGTCTTAATGGGAATTAAAATAATTAAATATAGGAGTTATAGTCTTTATATTTCCTGTAAAACACTTTAATCAAGGTTTTACATGCAGTTTATGTCCAATGAAATTTCAAAATGGTGAAAATATAGAAAATCATTAAAAATAAAATGGAAATTTGACAAAGGAAATTTCACTGTTATTGAAATACAGTTCATGAAACCATTTCTGAATCAATGTTTTGGTGCCACTTTTTCCATGCAATAGCTTCCATTTCACTATTTCCATGCCACCATTTTGGTACCACCATTTTAGTTCTACTATTTCTATGACACCGATTCAATGAAACTAATTTGGTTCCAACATATTAGCGCCTCTGTTTTGGTGTCACTGTTTATTTATCGCTATTTTGAAAATATCACATTGTTTTGGGGAGAAGTCAACTTTTCCTCACAAAACACCTCAAACACTAAATTCCAACAAAGGAATTGATTAGAGAGTGCTGGTAAATAATGTTTTATGTGTGAAAAAAATAGTCCCTTTGAAATTTACTTCTGAATTCAAGGAAATAAGAAAAACAATCATGAAAATAGAGATATATATCACCAAAATACACCAAACACAATTTACTTTTTCAAAATAAAGATTTAGGTAAATTATTTTATGTAGATAAAAAATCCACATGTTTGTGAAGACAATCTATATCCTCAACATATTACTCTATGAGACAATGAGAAATGTTTTGAAATAACTATTTTGGATGAAGGGTTTTATAAATATATAATGGAAGGTACAAATACCATCCACTCTGGAACTGGTAACATCATATTTGAAAATGGACCCTCCAACTCATTATATCTATAAAATTTTACAAGGGTATCCATATTTCCCTCTAATGATTATCCATTTATTTATTTATACAATCATCTAATTGTACAATTATGCCATTCAATGTATAGGATTATTCTATGGTAGAGATTTTCATGAATACTCCTCCCAAAAACATCTTTATTATCTCTATGGTTGAGTTTGATTTTATCATTTAAATGGATTGGTTTTTTCTATATAAATTTGAGGTGCATTTCTATGGATGGGATGTCATGTTTTTTAGTATTAACTAGGTGATGTTCCCTTTCAGAAACTATGTATCACTGAACGGGGGATGTGGTGAATCAGGGATATATTTTTATTTTTATGTTTCCATATAATTTAAAAAACCTTCATCTCCTGTTAAAGAGTTTATTTTCTGCTAAACATAGACAACCACATATACCCAAGATTTATAATGTTCACTGCTCAACAAGAGTAGCTACATCCTTTGTATGGTATGAAAATTATCCAGTAACACTAAATCCACTAGAAAAGAATCATTTGATGGGGAATACAATGATTAGGATATACCCATACAATTTTGTAGAACTAGGAAAACAATCCTCAAGTGGGTGTGCACCCTCTTAGCACAAATAGGTAATTATAGTATTTCAGTGCTTCTTTACAATTGTATAGTTGTATTCTCTGAAGTACAAATCTTCACTTTCCTACCCAAAAGATGGTAGAAACTCCCATACACACAACTGAATATGTGTGAATACCCCAATGTTTTCACGCTTCCATTAGGATATCTTGCACGAAATTCAAATGGATTGGGTGTAAAAATTGCTTTTTGGTGTGAAAAATGTTTTTGCGCAACATCCCTTTTTCACGCATCCTTTTCACATTTCGCGCAACTTCTTACTTTTCACACTAATTTGTTTCTTTTTGCATAGTTTTCCTTTATTTCACGTAAACTCATTTATTATCATGCAACTCACTTAGAATATAATTTAACGCTCACTAGAGCTCGATATTTCTTCTATGTGTCGAGTATTGACATATGAGAGGGGTTCACCTCAAATTTATAGGCTTTTTGAACCCTGCGCGAAAAAACTAGTCCCCATGTAAAACAATATTCGTGTGTGTAAATGATCATTAACACACCTTCATAATTATTTCAATTCTCCAATATTTCATGAACCTCATTCATTTTCCAATTTTCGAGATTCTGATCTCAAAACACATTTTGCGTGAAATACTTCATTCCTCTATTTCTCGCAACACGCCAATATTTCGTGAAACCTTTAATTTTTGTGAATCCTGTTGATATTTCATGCACAACATTATTTTTCACACATCCCGCTGATATTTTTCTCATCCCGTACTAATTTCACACATCCTTTTTATTTTTATCACATTCCAATAATTTTTCACACATCCCACTACTATTCTGCGCATCAATTATTTTTTCGCGCACTCAGACAATTTTTTTGTGCACTGTATTCCATTATAATTTTTCGATGTTCGGACCATGATTCATGCACTATGTGAAAAAATCTAAAACATCTTCAATATTGTGTGCAACATCCATTTCTAAAAACACATCTTCTTCTCCCGATTTTCAGGCCTTAAAATTTGGCAAACACTGGAAAACGACTCCAAGTTAATCCATTCTTTTGTGCCATCTCTAAATTTTCCATTCCATTTTCATTGATTTCTTCACTGCCTCCGATAAAAATTATTCATATTTCATCACGAACTCCACTATCGTGATATATATCCATTGATAGACCATATTTGGCATCATCATAATTACCATGGGAAATACTGAAACTTCCATATCTTCCAGTAGCACTATTCCTTCTAATCAAAACTATATATGACTGGAATCATCATTTCTACCCATTTACATCATTAGGATTGCATCAAAAGTCCTCTTAACTTATGTTATTTCTTAAAAACATATCATGAAATCATCATCTTGTTTAAATTAATTAACAAAGTGAATTGATTTACCTTCTTTGACTACAAAAGACAACACTCTACAAAAGCCAAATCTTCAAACTTCTTTCTCCATCCAACATGGACCCAACATCATCCACGATATTCTATTAATTTTGATTATAGGTAATAATTTTTGATAATTATCAAATAAATTATATGTTTCATAACTCCTATTGAAGATGGTAATTTTTCTTACACAGTTTGAGAGAAAATCCACATTGATGATATTACTATTGTGTGTGGGTTATTTTATTTTTTATGGGAGATTTTTTTGTCATCAACCAAATCATAAATCCATGTTCTCAATAGAAATCATACATAGTGCAACTCTTATTTAGATGAATCTTTATAGAATGAACTTTTTTGAGTTACATGAATTCAAGAAGCATCTCTATGAAAACATGGAAAGGGATTCAATCATCCATGTATGTCACAATGGGTGAACCTGTAATATATTTTATGAATATTAATGGTTCAATGTGACACTGAATTAATTATTAATAAATAAATGAGTTAAAATTAAGTTACAACTATCCTCTATCAAGTATGGATAATTATTTTGATCATCTATGTAGAGCTTAATATTATATAGACTTGAACTTCATTCATGATATTATTAATTGATGATCTAAAAGAATAATATACCTAATATTACATTTCCTAAAAGGTATGAAAACAATGTGAATTCAATTATTCCATTTAGTATTTCTATGTCCCTCTCCATCACTGTATATTAATTAATATATCCTTTAGATAGTACCAGGATCGTTTTGTAGTATTCTATATAGATTACATCATTTAAATTAAAATAGAATATAATAGAATCACGACCACCTAAATATTGTTTTATAGACCCTAGGAAAAGCGATACAATACAAAAAATTATAAAGTCCAACATTTTATGAAAAAATAGATCTTTTTTGGATTATAAAATCTCAACAAAGGGTATATCAATGTGTCTATCAAAGATTGGAGTTATTGGAAATTGACAGAGACAATCCAATGTGACTAAGATCTGTTTTTTCCTAGTTTGGATTGATTTTATTGATTGTTTTATCAGAATTTATTAAAAATATCTAATCAACTCACCATGTTAACTTGGATTAGATCCATGTTCCACTAGACAAATTAATGAGAGGAAACTTTTAAGGAAGTCATCAATATATTTTTTAGTGCGCATATTCTTATATTTCCATTCAGTATAGAAGTATTTGTAATATATAGTTATTCATGTAATAAGGTATTAAGATACATTATCATGAAAAATTACATGGTCCTGGCTTATGCCTCAAGATAATTGAAGGTTCAAGAAAAACATTAACCAACACCTTATTTAGAGTAAACATTTATAATTTTTCATTAAATATGTTGGAACATTATAATTATGGATTAATATAAGATATATAATCCAATCAAAAAAGTTATTATACATATTCACGTAGAAATATTAGAATGTGTTTTAGTGAAGATTGATTGAGATGAGGAAATATTATATCTTCTCAATAGATTACAACCCCTAGAAAGTGAACATGGTCACCGATACTTTGATTCAATTGGATAATGTTATATTATCTATGATAAGGACAAAAAATTATCCTATATTTTTGGAATATTAAATATTAGTTCTTGATTTCATAAAGGATGTGTATAAATACTATCTCTCTAAAATAACTATTCAAAAATCTATCCATGTAAGGAAAAATTGGTGATTTAAAGTGAAGTGGTGGTTGAGAAGAAGGGGTGAAATTTTCTAAATATTATCCTTGAACATTATGGATGTATAAGGTCATAGAGCCAATTATTTTTCCCATATATGATATATTTGAATATGGATCTATAATAAGAATATCATAGTTCATCATTCTCTATTCATCCTAGATGTATGATGATGTATAGTGACCAGAAATATTATTTATTGAGGGGTGGAAATAAGATAGATATTGTAGACATTTTTCCTCATTGCTTTGTGTGACATAATGTTAGGCTGAGGGAAAATATTCTAAGGGTCTATTATTACCATTTAAAATTTTAGATTGGAAAAAACGTAAAAAAATCCTCTAGAATTTTTTTATTAATCTGCCCAAATCTAATTTTCATAATTATATAAGGTTTTTTATAAATATCAATTCAAATTCAATATAATGAATCACTATTAGTGATTACCTCTCTTAATGTAGTACTTATAATATTTATATTATGGAATTTGTAATGTGAATTTTGGTTACAAATTGAATTAAATTTTATTGGGATTCAATGTTTACCTATTACTTTTGGATAAACCGAATTTATGATGTAGATATAAAATATTATTTCATCACTATGTACAATATACATATGGGTGTTCAGTATGAAAGAACTATTTATATCCTAGAGGTTATGTTGATATATCATTATATGGATTCCAAAGTTGTTTGGGATGATTAACTTGATCTAGTCATGTTTTTATAAGATAATATATTTCACTCAATAATTTTAATTGCTCTTTTAGAAGACCTATATTAGAAGAATTATAAAACTCCATTGTTTTTAGATGACATTATGGAAATAAATATTTTTGGACCTATTCTAGATGATTAAACGGTAATGATGATTAGATACAATTTGATAGACATAAGGTAAGACCAATGTCTAAATAAAAGTTATGCTGATAATCATAATTTTGAACATTAATTTGAATTCATTGACCTGGTGTTTGTGTTAATTTATCTATGAAATAATTTAATGAAATTTAGAAATAATAGAATTTAGAGCCCTATTTATATTGTCCCTTTCAATATTTTTCATCAAATAGGGATGATTTCTAATCCCTTAGTGCATCTAGAAAAGCTATCTGAAGTCTTTTATGTGATCCTTGTATATATATCAAGGATGTACATACCTAATCAATCACTTCTATTGTAATAAGAGATTATATATAAAGAGAATAATTACTCTTTTTACAAAAAATAGTATATATTATAGATTATACTGATAATGTTATATGAAACAAGACCACTCACTTGTTCAATGTTTTATGAAAATACAACCATCATGATGGATAAGTTTGGGAATTTAAGGATGTAATTAGATAGATGTATTAAAAGTTTTTTGATCCAAAGTCTTTTCATTTTGAGGAAAATTTCATTCTAATGAGGTATAAGGTTAAAACCAGTGTAGTGAAAATAATTTTTTTTGAATATATTTAATTTATTTGATATCATTCAATCGACACATTGCTATGTTTTAAAAAACTGTGTGATATTATTAAGAATAACAATTTTAAACTAAACAAAAAAAATTTAGTATATATATGATAGAATAATTTTAAAAAATAATTACAATTGTTTTTCATAAAAATAAAATTCTGATAAAGACTAGTTAATTTTTATTAATGTTTTTAGATGTTAAAAAAAATTTTTTTTAAAAACATACATATTTTTTATGAATGAATATTAAATGTATTTTTTCCATATACATAAATATAATTTTGAAAAATAAAAATAATTTTTTAAATCTACATTAAAAAATTATATTTTATTATATTGTTAATAATTTTCATTAAAGATAACATTTTCACTAAATATTATAAAATAATTATTTTTATAAAAAACCGTTATTTTCAAGGAGAAAATTTAAAGATAAATGTAATTTTAATATGGATAAAAAAAATAGTAAAAATATATATTAATTAATTTAAATCATTTCAATTTAATCAATTTTATATTTAATTTTGATATTATAATATTATATACTTATATAAATGTTTTCATTGGAAAAAAAGTTTGATCAAGTATAGAGAATTTATTTTAAACTAAAATATACAACTTTATTAATAGAATATTAGAATATTTATTATATTTGTAGATTTGGAAATAATTATTTTATATTTGATGATAATATTAATTTTTATAAAATAAATAATTTAATAATAGAAAATTATTTTCAGCTGTTATGGTAAAAATGAGATTACATAGGGTTTGAAATAAATAGATAAGGTTTAAATGACCATAAAACAATTCCAACATCCCTTGGGTTTCCATATTGCTACCCTATCCCATATTAGATTCATGAAATATCCATTTTGGAATCATTTTTTATGTTTAATTCGAAGGTGAACCTTTTTTATTTACAATAATTTGAATTTTGTCTTTTACCCAATTATAAAAGGGAACCTCCTCTCCTATCATCAATAAAAATCAATAAATAATGGGTTTTAAGGGACTATGAATAAATTATATTTATCCCCTAAAAACTCATATATGCTTTATTTTGATTAGTAAACCCTCATAATAAGTCGTTAGTTGTAAATCCATTAGGGTTCTCAAAATAAGATGTAAAGCCCCTTACCATGTGTACATTTTTAGTTACGCCTATAATGAAATTAAATATTCACAAATAGTTATAATATAATATCATAAAGAAGGTAAAAAATAATTAAATTTCATTATAGTAATTTAATTATTTGCATCTATTTCCTCTTATATCAAGTAGAAATGAAACTATTGATCATCTGATGGTGGACTTCCACCTCGCGAACTGTTCAAACTTTTTCATCATATCCACTCATGACTGGATATAATGATGGATTTAACATATTTATATGATATTAATGTAATAATAATTATAATAAAATTATAATATCTATTATTCATTCTCACATTCCATTCCATTTTAATTCTATAACATCACTCACGTATATTAAAGACTACATCATGAAGAAGACATGTGATTTATTTTTTAGTTAAAATTTACATGGAAGGTGATATAGATAAATATTAGAAAATATATTTTATTTATATGGAATAATAATCACTATTTTAATATTATATATTATTTACCTTCCTTTCATTCTATACTTCATTAAAATGGAAACCACATTCGTGCGTTTGTAGGACCTACGATCTCCATGAATGATGTAATTAATTTTCTATCTCTTACTTTTATAATTTATTTTGGATAAATAATATTTGGAAATATATATTATATTTAAATCATGGTTAAAAATATGATGAATATGGATACCTGATCAATATATAATGACAAAAAAATTACTAAAAAATATACATGAAAATCAATGAAGTTATAACATAAAATATGATTTAACGAAGACTTATTAATAAAATCATAATACACTTTCACTGGTAAATAATATATTTTATGATATATATGATAATTTTTCAATATAATAGAGTATATTGAAAATATATTTATGATTTTGGGGCTTCTAATGTATATGATTAAATTCAAGACCTTAGGTAAGATATTTCTTATTTCTCAGCTTTTTCAAGTAGACTATTGTTATATTCACCAATCGATTCATATTTATAGGGTATATAAATACCCATTAAAATATTATATACTTAATATAATTATTTTCATTAATGTTACTATATCTTTTTATATTGGTTGTTTTTGGGTCTTACTATGTAAATTCTATAAAATTTATTAGGTCTTTTCATCTCTGTTTAAATTTCATAGACACATGAATTATACACCACTTTTAACATTTTTTGTTGTATATAATCCCCATGAATGAATTTTATTATTAATATAACGAAATTTATTTTTATTTACATTACCATCATATTTTATTTCATTCATGGAGATTATTATTAAAATTTTACTAAGGTGGTAAGGGTTGTATGTTACAATCTTATTAATCGTCATGACAGTCAAGGATTATGATTTCTGAAAATATATATTCTGATATAACTATTAGGAAACAAATGAATTATCATATACTATGGTTAATTCATGAAATTATATGTTTTAAATAATTTTCATCTCTTAATGTACATGATATTCAAAAATAATTTTTATGGAAAAATTAATATATTTTTCTTTTAAGTTTAAAATCATTTTTCATTCAAATCAAAATTTAAAATAATGTTTTATATAAATATTATTTTTAAATTATATAGTTATCTTTTGAATATATTTTTACAATGTTTGTAATATTTATGAAATGGTTTAAATGGAAAAATAAAGATGCTTTTCAAACAAGTCCATTTCAAAATTTATCCAAAATATGATAAGAATGTTCATTTTATTGTGTAAGGCATGAAAGGTATTTCCCACAATCATGACCTGTAAATGTTTTAATGATTCAATTATAATATTCAAAGGTTATTTAAAATGAAAAATATTTAAAATATATATTTTTTAGATTTTAATATGTTTTTTCTAAATAAATAGGATATCCTCCTAAAAAAATATACTCATTTTTGGAATTTATAATAATTAATAAAATAAATTTCAATGTTTGTTATGTTTTATGTGGGATATGATCTAATTATACCTTCATTAAACTTCCCTATACTGTTCAAGGTTTTCTTTATAGAAGTATTTTAATCCCATTCTGTTTCCATAAATTATGATATGATAAAATAATGAGATGATTATGAAACCCATTTAATTTTGATCATTTATGCTACGATACAATTTTTGTGATACCCATTTCATTTCATAGGATCTAATATGATGAATATTTTATCATCTTTTGGAACAAAGTTTTTTTAATTTTTAATATAAAATTGGTGGGATATATACCACCCTCTAATGCATTGGGTACATATTGATGTATCATGAGAAAAAATGGACTAAAATGGGGAGTAAACCTTGTTCAGTAAGATTTATTATCAACAATGATAGACTTCTGATTATAATTTGACTATTATAATGGTTTGGGGAGTTATCCCATTATAATTTGATAATTTATTTCATTATTAGTCACTACTAATGATAATTATTTTCTATGGTTTTCTGTAATCCATAGTTCCATATATAATGCTAATGTTATACTTACATTGATTATATTATTTGATTCTATTATGAAACATGTCTTATGAAATTTCATTATTATTGACATGACTCATGTTTATGGGAAATGATATGCAAGGTATGGTTTTAAAATGTCACCCTCTTGTTCACAAACCATTATGTTCGTATTATGTTATTATCTAACTTTTTTAATCTCACTAGGCATCTATTATCACCCTTTATAATATTTCTCATCCCTAGGTTATTAATAATGATTTTATGTGTGAAATTACCAAACATGATTCAAGTTATGATGAACATGGTTGGGGAATGTACAGTCCAATTGTGAACTAGTTTTTTTGTGTGTCCAATTTTCTATATCCAATAGAGTTATACAATTTTAGTAAATATTGTTATGTTATATAATAATAATCATATATTATCATGTAATATATATTTATTATATATTTTACTCATTATAAATGTTATCTTATAAGGTGATGATCCGTGTGGTGTAGAAAAAATTTGAAGATCACTAAATTCATAGGATTATTAGTAATTCAATGATTTCACTATAGTGATGTGGTCATGAAATAATTTTCCCACTATGGATTAAAAACTATTTTAGAAATAACACCATAAAAATTAATATTTAAATGTAATTGGATAGTTAGTTGGGGAATCAGTTAAAGGGGAATATTGGGTTTGATCCATGAATAATTTTGTAGAACAATTTTAGTTTCACGGTCACTAAAATGATAATTATCATGCTATAATTTATGGAATTTCTTATAATAACATTTTTTTATGATAGGAATCAATTGGTGGGTCATATGACATATTAGAATAATTATTAATGGTTATAAGTCACATATAATGGTTATATAATGAATAATGTTATCTAATAAATTGAGATAAATAATAGTTAGTCAATAAAGGGTTTAAATATGAGAACATGAATTTAAAATTCATATATGAATTTTAAAAATATGTTCCATTAAAAATGATGACTTTTTGAGTGATATTTGTGTGTGTAATATATATTCATTGAATATAGGGATTATAAATAGTGGAAGAGAAGGTTGAATGACAAATCTGAAGAAGAGAAGTAATATGAAGAAAAATAACATAAGTGAAGTCTATATAAGTTCAATACACTCATGTTGGTTAAAATAATTATTATCATACAATTTTGTGTGTGGGATTACATAAAAAAATTTATATATATATATATATATTTTATTCCATAAATTTAGGGATAAAAAATATTTTTTATCAAACAAGTATAAGATAGTTGATTTTTTCATCTTGTCGTTTTTTAGTTCATTCCATTAATATAGATATTATTTTTTAGTAGAGAAAATTTTAAAAATTCATTTTGTCACCTGTTTTGGTTAATTAATGTTTGGGTTCATTTTTTTATATTATAAATTTATTAACAAAAATAGAGTCTCAATTTTTTTGAATAATAAACATAAACATGTGTGAAAAAAATAATCCGCCCCTTTAATAGTGTGGTTTCAATATTCTTGTGATCCATTTTGATGTTCTATCTATGAATTGTTCTTGGTTTACTTTTATGAAAATTTATATATTTAGTTCAGTCAAAATAGGTCACAATTTTTTTAGTATTGTCTAATTCAAATATCAATTGATAATTAGTTGTAACGTTAATATTTTTTACATTAAGAGACCTCATATCGATAATGTAAAGAATAATAATACATTTGATTATATAATTCATCCATTAATATTATTCATCACAATAGATGTTAATAAGGATTTTTCTTCTACGTAATCCCCTAATAATAAAAATTTAGTGATGATAGGGTCTAATCGAAAAAATAGATAGATTGATGGTCAGGCTTATAATATACTTATATCATCATTATTAAAGAATCAAAATATTAATTTCATTAGGATGATAATGGAAAATGATATTTGAGGGAGGTAGAAAATATTTTTAGGGTATATATAAAGGTTGAAGAAGAGAAAAAATACTTATATAGAACTTGAAGTATTAGGATATTAATTTTTTTTTATATCTGTTGATAAATTCCAAAAAATGTTATTAATTTATTGGGAAACTATACATTATTTAGTGAAAAAATAAAGGAATATAATATATTAATAAATAAATGAAAAATATTGTCATAGAAACACAATTAATTTGTTTTAGGAAGTAATGATCTTGATAAAAAACCAACAATTTACAATGAACATAAAAAACTCAATATTACATATTAAATAATTAAATGAATTACTTTTAAATGAATTAAAAATATGAAATGAAGAATTACATAAAATAAAAATATTAATAATGAATTATGAATGGTATTTCTAGAGAATATAATGATTCTAATGAAGAGGGCGATTTTTAAAAAAAATTGAAAGAAAAAATGCCATTCATTTCAATAACTGAGATTAGTGGAAAACTGTATTATTAAAGGGAAATTTCAAAAATGTTTCCAATTTATAGAGAAATTTAAATTTATTAAAGTATTTAAAATAGTTGAATAATTTGTATAAATATTAAACTGATGATGATTGTAACAACTAAATGAAAAAATTTAATAACAATTCATATAAATAAGATTATTTTTAATATTATGTAGAGATTTTCCTGAATACATTATGGAATTCTATAGTTCTAAATTATATATGATTATTCTGGATATTTAATTCAAACATTAGTAGATGGGATTTTATTTTGTAATTATTGGGAGAAGGGTAGGTATTTTCAGAATTATGGGGGAAACTACTTTAATAAGGCTTACCCTATAGTTATCAGGGTACATAACTATTACACTATAATAAGCGTATTTCATGCCATGATGGGTGTGTGTCGTTCCACATATGTTGGAATTGTTGTAAATAATTATGTAGAAAACATCTACTCGTGGATGACTCTTATAAAAATGTATTTTCATGCTATAATGAAACCCTTGATTGTGATTATGTGATTCCATTAAAATTTTAGGGATTCCTATAACAATGAGATAGAGTATGATAGACAATAATTTTTGAATTCTATCATTGATAATAGTTTTCATGATTCACCCATTTCCAAATTTTTTGATTTACAGTTATAACATGAATCAATTTTAATAATTTATCCTTATTATCCTTCCCATGCGGTCTAAACAATGTGTAAGAGAGATCCATAGAGCTTGCTTTTCATTCCACTATTATTCTATGGTACTCTTCCACCTATTTCTCCATGTTTAGAAAGGTTATACCACTATTTATATTCTTACCCTCTCTCCACATTCATTACAATTGGTTTACATTTCTACAATGAACATTAAAGGTTGTAATTGTTTCGTTTATGTTTTAGAATGTGATTATTGTTATGGATTTGGTTATTTTGGGTATGTATGTATCATTACTTAATGATAGTGTGTCCTGAACTAACCATGTTAAACCATAAATCAATTACTCAGGAAAACATGTGGAATGGTCAAAAAGGTTTTCCCACCCATGGTTGGCTAGGGACAACTATATGGGAAATAGAGATAGAACATTAGGAACGTTTTCACCCGTATTAAAATTAATACATAGATATGAAAATAACAAAGAAAAAGTAAATCAATTATATATATTAAATATAATATTATCATATACAAGTCCAAATCATGAAAATAATGATTTGGAAACAAAATAATATTAACTAAAGGATTATCACTATGGTATTTTGTAGAAGAATATAAAGAAATCAATAATAAGATGAAATAAATATAATTATCCAATACTTCCATTTGACCTTTTCTGTGTGAGGCAACACCAAACACACTACACCATAGCCAATATTCCATATCTAGGATCATATACTACATCAAAGCATTATTCTAAATCTGAAATGATATTAATGTGTTCGAAATATCCATACAGGTCCCCATCAACTTACCTAATGCATAAACCATTATACGAAAAATAATAAAAATAATAAAAATATAATTTTTTGGTTTTCTCCATCCACATGTCTTCCAAAAAAATTTATATAATGATAATTATTTTTCACATAACTATGAATCAAAACAATAAAAGCATAGAAAATTTTGATTTGGATAATCATTCCAAAATTATAGTTATAACAGTTTTACAAAATTAATTGAAAGATATAACAATTTATGTTCAAAAACTACAGTGTTCTATGCATTATAAAAATATATAATCTTTATAGGATCCTATCTTCTAAAAAAATATATGATATTATATATATAATAAAAAATATAAAATATGGATTCAATGATTTTTTTAAAATAATGGAATGATATTTTCAATTCATTGGTTG
Source organism: Viscum album (assembly GCA_963277665.1). NCBI lineage: Eukaryota > Viridiplantae > Streptophyta > Magnoliopsida > Santalales > Viscaceae > Viscum > Viscum album. The sequence goes on along the minus strand of OY728148.1, from coordinate 1,657,086,594 downwards.
AAAAAAAATTAAATTCAATTATTCCCTATCAATCGAAAAAAATATCCATATAAACAATTTTATTAACATGAATTGATATAAAATTATTAGTATAAAACTATTTATCACCATGGTAATTAGTTCAATTTATAGCATGGTAGGGATTGATAGGATCCTCACAGCTCTAATGACCTTGAAAAAATAATTTCTCTCACATTCACTTTCCTAGAACACATTCCTACGGATTAAGAGTCACAATATAGTGTCTCTCTACATTAATGGTTATGAGTTTGGGTTTTGGTATATATCTTTTTCTACTAATGATAACCATAAAATGTAATTAATTCCCATGATTCCTTCATAATATACTTATCTAATGGGGTTCCACCTTTCATGGAGGCATCAATATTATAATTAATATTATTTCAATGAGGGGATGTCATAATTACAAATAAATCTCTCTGTATAGAGTATAAGCCACCAGAAATTCAGTTTGAAAATAATATTATATTCCTAGTTCATAATAGATTATTTTTAAAAATACAATACAGATATTAAGAAAAAACAATAATTCTTTAAAACCATTTAAAACAATGCAAAAAAATAGAATTTAGGATTCACATAAATTATAATTTTAATATAACTAACTACTATAGGGAATATTTCACAATTAATTCAAGAACAATTAAATTTAAAAACATTTACAGTAGAATTTTCTATTGGGATACATTCTTACATACCATAAAATGTGTTAAATGAGCCTTAAAAAATCTATTGGGGATCGATTCTATCAAAACAATTAAAATATATATAAATTATATATGAAATATATGTTTTCAAATACATTTAAAAATGTTTAAAAATGTATTATGGTTAAAAAAACATATCCATAATTTTTAAAATCATCTTAACATGATGATAAAATAAGGATACATTAAATAGAAATTTTGTATTGAATCATTATAAAATATTGAAAGACCAACTCACACAATAATATTGTTTAGTTAATTTTATAATAACTCATGAATTGAAGAATTATTTGATGTACGTACGAAATCATATTTTTATGTTCATGATGAAATATAAAAAAATAAAATATCCAAAAATCATTAATTTAATTTTACTGAAAGATGTATGATACTCCAAAATAAAAATATCATTTATTTCATAAACCATACAGTTAAAATAAATATCATAGACAATATATCCTTAAGAAAAATGAGGTATCCAAAAATAACAAAATAAATCCAAATACTCCAATTAATAACATCCCCAAATATCATATTCATCTATCATAACATTTCAGTTCAGTTCAAATATAAGAACAATAGACAAGAAAAGAAGTGATATATATTTTATTAACCATTATCAATACATGATGAAAATTAAACAACCCATTATACTTGAAGAGACAATCCAAGAATATTTTTATGGGATTTATGTGTGAAAAATATACTGGAGAATGATTCACAATAGTGTTAAACATGATTATTGTGAAATGTTTAAAAATACAAAACTAAAACTATTAATAATGAATTTGTGGCATGAATCTATATTCAAATTGTGAATAGATTTCCATCCTAAATAATAATGTTTATAAAAAATATTTTACAACATGAATAAATTAATTCTAGTTTGGTGAATAATTTGGTATGTTTTTGAAGAGAAATATGGAATATTTTTTGAATATTAAAAGTAGATTTCTATACATGAACAACTATAGATTGTAGTTTCTAGCATTACAGCCTCACCCAATCAAATGAAACTCTCAGAAATAAAAATATATTAATTTTACATGTTATAAAACTATATATAATAAATTTATGAATGGGAAGTCAAAACTATCCCCATAGTATATTTTCCAATCCCAAAATATGTTCGGGGAAATAGAAGATTATAAAGAAGAATAATCTTATAGCTTTAGAAAATTGGAAACCATGAACACAATTTCAAACCCAAAAACCATTCTAATATCAAATAAAAAAAATCAAAATTTCTTATAGGATGTGTCAAATATATATTAAACTGTTTTAAGAGTAAGTTTAGATTAGAAAAAACTAATTGTACAATTGGAAGTGATAAAAAGAAATTTTATTCAAAACTAGGTTCCAAAAACCAATAAACACTAATAAATATAAATGAATTAAAATAAATAGATAAAAAGTTTAAAAGTTTATAATTATTTTTTAAATTTAAAAAGAAAAAAAATAATTACTTATTTTATATTCCAGCATGGGAAAAAATATCATCATGAAATAAATTGTCAGAACTCTTCAACATAAGAGACCCACTAAGGTTGGTCTCCTCTTAATAAGAATTCCAATAATATATTACATCATCAAAAATATCTAGAATATCCAAAATATATAAAAAATGATCAAAATAAATAATAATGTATGGTAACCAATGTTTTGTCACTAATTTATCACCTCTCAAACCCAAAATATTATTCCATAATATATTTTCATTAAAAAACCCTTAACAACCTAATGAAATATAAATATATACACACAATAATCCTTATACATCACATATTCAATGGTTACAAAAATGGATTACCACCGTATTTATATTATTGTATATATATATCATGAAAGGGAACATAATACATTAATTTAAAATTACTAATTTCGAATAATTATTCAATAATAACGATATATTCATGACTAATTCCATGTGATGGTTAGTGGAGACTATGATTTATTAACACTAAATATTGGTGAATCAAAAATAATATCATTGAATAAATAAATTTAATCCTATTCACCTCAACTAAAATACTATGTGATTTTAGTAAATTATTACTTTTGAATAAATTGATTTTTTTTGATATCTTGCCTTACATGCAATACTGAGTTATTAAAAACCATGATATATTCTTAATATTAATTTTTAAATATATATATTATTAAAAAATGATAAAATTATCCATATGAATATAAAAAAATAGTTATAAAATATTATTTACGATGGATTTATATAAATAAAAAAAATCTAAAAACATTTTTAATTTTTGTTAAGGTCTATATACATTTCGAGAAAATAATGGTATCTCAAATTAATTTATATTTCATTTGTTCAAAAATAAAAATATTAGATCATTAATCATATATAAAATTAATTTGATTAATAGCACTTCAATTTTTAATTCATTATGTCAAAAATTTATTATGGTAATTTTTTTATTTTCATGAAAATATACTTTTTTTACAAATAACGAAATATTCTAATTTTTATAGGAAAAATTCCATTTCAGTTCATTTATTTATAAAACTATATTATATTTTAAATTTCTTTTACGTACCATTAATTCATTGATACATATATTAATCCTATTAATGTCATTGTAATTAATTTAATTTTGAATTTTGATATAAAAACAATGTAAACTGTACATCACATTATTTTTAAAAACGTTTTTCTCATAATGCTTGTGATATGTAATTTAAATTAAATTTTATAAATTATATGAATTTAGTTTTTCAAATTTTATTCAATATATATAATAATAAAATATTATATTGTGTAATATGGAAAACATGATATTTTTTCAATAGTTATTTATGAAAATAGTTAAAATTTAAATTCCACAATTACATTTAAAATTGGGTTTTCAAATAACATGTTATTTTTTTTCAAATAAATTTTCCCCCAAAATAGGGATTTAATTAAATAAATTGTATTTACCATTTATAATATGTTTTTAAAAATTATCTAACAATCCACTCTTTGAGTCTTAATTTATAATTTACCAAGATTAAAAAAAAGAAAATTTAACATGGTGAAAATTAAAATGGTAAAAGTTAATATAACATAATGTCTAATTTATGACATGTTTAAAACACATTTATGTTGGGTTTGATTAATCATATCATATATCAAAATAATTATTTATAAATTTATTAGACAGATGAGTTTAAAGTGAAATCCCATTTTTGAATACTTCTGGGCATTTGCAAAAAAGACACTCTTCAATTATAAAAGGTCACCCCTCTCTTATCTTATAAAAAAATTCTATCAATTTTATTTAATACATTACCTAAACAATGCACTTCAAAAATTCCATCCTCTCATCCTATGATAATTAGTTTTTATAAAAAACATACACAAGAATCCTTTTGTTTCAATCTTATGGAGGATAACCGAAGAAGATGTAATGTTCAATAATGAGCGCAATTTTTTCATTTATTTCTCGACCTAAAAAAATTAATATTATAAAAACATTATATAATCTCATCATTATATTAAATATATTTAGATTTTATTATGTTTATACTATTAAATACAACCATCTCCACTTCTATCAAATGGGTAAGAAATCATATTTCTTGTGTAAGGTGGTATACCGCCTCGATCACCAATTTCATTCATTTTTCTATTTCCATGTCTCATCGTTGGAAATGTTAATATAATTGATGATTATATATTAAATGAATCATATTGTTAATATAATTTAATTATTATATCAAGCATACCTTCATGATTTTCCTTTTTAGGAATATGACATTGTCTCTCTTGTCTACAATAGACTAACACCTGTCGAAGTGATGTGATTCATTCACACACTACAATGAAGGAAATAAAGATGTGTATTATTAAAATATGTGATATATATATTTATTAAATAAATCTAATTCTAAAATTATTATAAATATTTTACATTTTTTGTTTTACTGTGACAAGAAAATGAAAATAACATCCATGAGTACATATATCATATTGTCCGATGAATAGTGTATTTATTTTTCTATCAAAATATTTAATGGATTAATATTAATAATTGAATAATAAATATACATTATATTTAAATAATTTTTAATAATTTTTAGATAATGAAATCAATTTTTAATTAATACGACCTAAAATAAAAAATCGAAACATATATGAAACAAAAATGATTTTACACTAATTGAAACCTTAATAAAAAACTGTAAATAATAATGTAATAAATTTTCATGAGAAAAAAATATAGAATGATATATATAAATAATACTTTTTAATATATATATAATGAACTTATAATTTTTAAATAGGTTTTTAATTTGTTTTATGGATTTCAGAACTTATAGTAAGGGATTTCCAAATAATTTTTACTAATATGAGACACATAACATATCACCACCTATTTATTCTATGTTCTATATATACATTAAATAAATGTATATTATTTAATTATAATATAACTATTAGAATTTAATTAACAATTTTATGATATTTCATTCATAAGGGTTATGTATAAAATTATATCAATAATTTAAGGGGTTTTTATCGATTTGTTTTTCTGTGTGATGCACAATAATTTATTCACATATATTATTTCATTAAGTGTATATAGAACCCCATTGAAATTTAATATCATGAATTTATATGTTCTTTTGATATTTTATGTTTATTTTTTATATACCTTCATGTGGATTATTATTCAAATATACTATAGTGGTAATTAATTTATGTTACAATCTCGTCATTTATAAGGATTATAAGGATTATATTTATAATGATAATATTTTATTATCCATACATGAAAAAACTCATTAGTATTATTATCCATGGGATTTTTATTAGAATACTTGTTTTTATTCATTTTACTCTTTTTATGAAATAAATAATTGAAAAATTATTTTCTAGAAAAATATATTTTTTTACTGAAAATTATTTTTCATCCAAACCCTTTTTTGAAATGTTTCCCAAATAATTTATATTATTTATGATGTATAAAATAATTTTTTCCCGTATTGTACTTTTTATAAAATGAATGAAAATAAATATTCATTTAATTTTTTAAAATAGTTGACATTTAAATTTTTTAAAAAGTGGGAAAGAAATATTAATTTTAAAATGTACGAAATGAATAGAATTTCATACCACCATGAACATAATTTTTTTTTATTAATTTATTTTTTTTCACTATTCTTTACAAGGAAAAAATACTTATTTTTCTAGAGGTTATTTTTTAAAATGGAATGTATTGTTTATATAAGAAGTGTTTTTAATTTTTTTACTGTTTTTATTATATGTTTTTACATGTTTTTTTAAATAAAAAGGATTTAAAAATATTACTTTTTTATATAGTAATTTTCACTGAAATTTTTTCATCCTCAAGAAACAACCCAAGTAATATGTATTTCAAAATAATTTTTCATCTAATATGATGTCCTTTTATATAATTTACTCATTTTGGGAATAAGAACCAATTATATCATTCTTATTATTTATCAAAATAATTTATTATCTTATGATTAATAATAATATTGTTTATCTTCCAAGGGATATAAATTTATAAGATTCATATGAAAACTACTACATCATATTTTTCTGAATTATTCTATGATATAGTGATGATGGTATTATGAATCAATTCTATTTTTCATAAGTTCTGATATTTTTGAAATTGTTTTGAAACCCAATTCATTTAATGGGTTATGATATGATGCATTATTTCTTATATTTTGGCACACATATTTATGATATTGATTACCTGATTGTTGGGACATATATCTCCAACCAATTTATTGTTTAATTATTTATAACTCAGGATATAGACCAAACTTGAAAGTGGACTGAACCTATTTTAGTAATGGATCATATAAATTATTATATTTTTAATGTTGAAACATTATTATTTTGAATTTTTGGAAAGTAAACTATATCCATAATGATTTCCATGGTTATGAACCATAACAATTATGTAAATTATTTCAATGATTTTGTGTATGAAGAAAATCCATGTCTTATGCTGATTTTATACACTCATGGATTATGTTTTTTGATTTCTTTATTATTAATTTCTTATGAACTACCAATCATTATTCCATGACTCAAGTTTGTGACCTATGGGTGGTTGGGTTCGAATATTGTAAGATATGTTCATGATCACATACCCTTATATTTATATAATAATATCATATGATCATATATTGATATCTGTAATGTTTACCCTTACTAAGAATCAAAGCTCACCATATGTTATGTTTTCTTACCCCTTGTAATGATGAATGGTTTAGGTAGGATATGCCTAAGCGGAGTATTACATGAAAATTTATTTTGGGAGATGTTAAAGACCATTCATGAAATATGGATATTATGTTTCGTGATCCAAATATAATTAAACTTTATTTCTCTATAGGAGTGTGTTTGGGAAAGCTAATGAATATTCAACTATAAGATGCAGTATCCATATATCAAAATCCTTGGATGCTATAATTGGTATTAGAAGAATGGTTGGATTAACCATTGGAAACTATGATGATAAAACATTAGTGAGATACCTATTGATATTTGTAAGGATATATCATGGTATTTCTCTAAATATATTTCTAACCATGAGTCAATATATATTAGAATTTACATTTAATTTTGGTAAAATATAGAGTGAGTTTATTCCAATATATTTCATCTCTTTTTGGATATTACATGTAAGAGAGGCTATTGCACTGATGTATGTATGGGTAATAACTCTAATAATGGGTAATTTAATGGGGCTCTATGATCACCTATTGTTTGAAAATGAACCTTCTATAAAATATTTATTACACTCCCAGGGTCTTTTCTTTAGAAATCAATAAAATAGTTATAAACCAACATAAAAATTTTAAATTGATTATGATCATGGATTATCATATTTTATGATAATTTGTCATTAATTAAAAAGAAGGTATCATGGTTAATTCCTCTTTTAAGTGATTTATCTTGATTATATTGTTTTACAGTAAGGTTATTTTTACTCCAACAAACATTTTTTGTGAAATTAAATTGAGGTAACAAGATATATCTGGGTTAACATTGAATGTCATAAAAATATTTCATAACAGTATCCAAATAAAATGACGAATGGAGTGAAGAATATTGTGATTATCCATAATTAGTTATCATGAATTTTTTATTAATGTGAACATAAACAATATATTAGAGTCACCATAGAAGATATTGATTGTTTTTATAGAGAGTTTGGGATATAGAGACCATTGAATAAATAATATTTTATTTCTTATATGTAGATATTGTGGGAATGGTTACTACGGGATTCTATTAGAGTGATGGGAAGATGATTTTAGTGTATAAAATATGGACAAAAAAGTAATTTTAGATGAAGTATAAATATATTGGTTAATAGAAAGCTTGAAAATAATGGTCTTTCTAAGTTGTCATCGACTTTTGAATGTTTTAAATACTTAATTTGTGGGAAATAAAAAATGTTATCCAAATGTAAATTCTAGTGGATAAAATTGGAATGTTTGTACGAGTATGGGTTTTTATCATTATAGTGAAGATAATAAATATTAAATAAAAATAGAAATATTTATTAAGGAATAAGATTATGTATCTTAGTAAATTGTTTGAGAAAGAAGTTAAAATATTAATGTGATTATATTTTGGAAATCTAGAATGATGAAATTTATGGGTATTTTTAGTATAAGTTTTTTGTTAAGGTTATAATAAAATATATTTAGGAATGATAATGTCCTAGAAATTTTATTTAATGAAAAGGTTTTATTCCATCAAAACACCTGACTAAGGGAAATATAACAACTAATATGGTCATAATGTTTTGATAATGATAATGGTATAAATAGATTGTTAATATGGATGATGCAAATTGGATATTACCAATTACATGGGAACCAAATATTTAATTTTTACAAAGTTCATTATGTTATCGAGGATGGATTTTTCAAAAATATTTAATATAGGGAATGTGTTCAATAACATGTGGTTATATTGAATGAATTATGAGTCATAAATTTTGTCAATAATGTTTAATTGTAAATTAATTTGTTACCATGACACAGGATAATACATGATCACCATATTCACATGATTAATGTGTGATAATTAAGAGCTAATGAATGATGTTTTGGGAATTAATGATATTTTCATTTTGAAAAAATCACATTCTCAATAAGTTTTTAATTTTTTAAGGGTTATAAGGATATCCATTTAAGGAATAATTCTCATTGAACTCTGGATGAGTTTCTAAAGATTAAAATATTACATCACCATATAATTTTTTATCCATATTAGATAACTAGTGATAACTTATTTATAATATCGTAAGAGTAATGAATTATCATTATATTTTGGATCTTGTGATTTGTTAGTGAATCATGCATAAAAAATCATCTTAATTAATTGGAATAAGTTATGAAGTTTAAATTGTTTAAAGCATATCCAACGGTTGAAATTGTGATTAAGATAAAAATGGAAGTCAATCCATGGGTATATTCTTCCCACTAATATTCTTGATCTTATCGAGATTGTAACCAATATATTGGAACATCCACTAAATGTTTCTCATGTTCATGATATGATACATGTATCTCTCAGGACGAAGTATATATTTGATCAATCACATGTATTGAACACAATTTTTATACAAGTAGGAAATTATTTTTCTTATGCGGAATTACTGGTAGAAAATATATATTGAATTAGGAATGGTTTATCAAACAAGACCACTATCATGGTCAATATTCTTTTATGAAACTACCATCAATAGGAAGCAATTTGGGAACCTCGGGATGTAATGAGGCATAAGTGACCTCAATTTTTATCACTAAAGAGAAGATATTTTATGGAGAAATTATTTTTGAGTTTCCTAGAATGTGGAAATCCATTTTTTTATAAATTTGTTTCAATATATTAATAAAATTTATTTAACATCTTGTGTTATACACAACACTGTGATTTAACAAATCACAATACATTAGTGTTATTATTATTTAAACATGACTTCTATAACATATTCAATAAACAAAGGGGTATGTATGGTAATAAAAAAAGTTAAATATTAATTGTAATTTTTTATATAAATGAATAACATTTATAAAAAATTAATTATTTTTTTTAATAGTTTATATGTTTCCAAAATACCATTTCCTAATAAAAATTATTAAATTGTTTTTTGAAAAATAAAAAATTTAAAAAATATATCATTCATATTATTAATATGATGAAATAAAATTCATATTTAAGTAATCTTTTAAAACTAATATTAGGGTTATTTTTATTGTATTTTTTCTGAAATGTTTCAATTATTAATGATTAGTGAAAAATAGTAAATTTTAATATAAAATATCAAATTATGATTATTTATATATGAACTATAATATTATTTAAAAGTGTTATTAAAGAAAAATTAGATCAATTATAAATATATTAATCCTATCTTTATAATTGGAATAAATTTCATATCGAAGTTTTATATAATTATTTGTTAACATTTGAACATTTTCCATTTGAAACCCCACATTGTCATCACATCTATGAAATTAATTTTAAAATAAATTTTTTCACTTATGTTAATGAAATTTTTAAAAAATGGGTTCCATATTTTTAATCATTAAAATTTATTCTAACTGATATGTTCGACTTTATTTTTGACTATAATGATTAGTGATGAATGTTTAAAAACAATTATTGTGATTATGATTAAAATTGGGCTTTGCACATTACATTAGTTTTTGTGAAAAATTAACTACAATACACATAATATTTTAATTTAATAAATATTATTTCATATTTATAATTTTTATTTATAAATTTATATAATAAAAAAATTTATTTATTTATTTACGGTTATATTAACTACGATAGAAAAGAGTAGTCACTATGGTGAAAATTAAAATGGTAATGGAGTGAAAAACATAATGTCTAAAGAATGAAATGTTTTAATAATATTTTTTTATGTGTTAATACACCATATAACTCATAACCTGAAATATTTATCAATTTTGGATCCACATGATGTGATAGTGAACACCCATTATTGTAATATTTTGTATATTATCAAAATGTCTACTACACCTCACTTATAAAAGATCACTACAATCCATAATTAAACACATTTTCAAACAATTTTTTCCTCCAATACCTTCCCAAGATACTATTCAATATCCCCTATCAGATCCCAAATTCCTTATTTTGGATATTAATCTAACCTAATATTTTTTTGTTGCAAACTTATAAAGGATACACAAAGAATATGTAACGTTCATCAATGGAAATTATTATTTTTATTTCTTTATTGACTTATTTAAATTATTATTATACCTTGATGATATAATATCCATAGTATATTAGCTATAATTATATGTTTTATTATAATAAAATGACCAAAAAATTCTCATCTTTCACCAAAATTGTTATTAAATCATTGTCTATGTGTGTTATTAGCTATCACGACATATACTGGTATAATTAATTTTTTCAGTACCACCTAAAATGGTTAGAAATTAGGATTTATATATTGTTAATATATAATATATATGATTTTATTATTCTTTTTTAATTATTATGTCATACATACATTCATGTTTTCCATTATATGGGAATACAATAATGTCACTCATGTGTATCATAGACTAACACCTCCTAAAGTAGTGTAATTCATTAATACATTGCATATAATGTAATAAGTATGTTTTTTTCATGAAAATATGTGATATATATGACATAAAAATTATGGTATAATAAGAATATATCATTTACCTCTATTTCAATCAATATAAAAATATATTATAAATATCTATCGTGTTTAAGTACGACCTACCATCTACCTGAACATTGTATTTTATTTTTTTCACTAAATTTTATAAATTAATATATATAAATTTATAGTGAATATATATTATCTTTATATGATGGTTAAAATTATAATCATTATGAAACCATGATTTATGTTGGGGAAAAATAATTAATAAAAACAAATAGGAAAAAACTAAGCAGTAATTAAAATTAATGTAACATTAACATGGAATTATTAATAAAAGGTAATACATGGTCACAATAAAATAAAATATTGTATGATATAAATAAATAGTGTTATTTTATTTATTTATAAATTTTTTTACTTATTATGTAGGATTTTAGAACATGTATGAAATAATTCAAGACCTATGGTAAGGTATCTCCATCTCACTTTTAACTTTTGTGAGACACAGGGATAACTCACCACTGATTTATATTATGTGTGTAATATAATTTACATGAATTCAATTTATGATTATTATCTATAATATTATACTAATTTAGTATCCATTTTAGGATAATTAATTATTTTGGTTTACATTACCATTGTTACAATTGTGGTAAAGGGGTTTTATCTGAAATTGTTTTATTTGAGAAGTATGTTATGTTAATAACCTATATTATTTCATGGAGACTAAATAAAAAAATAGTTCCATGTAATATCATGAATTTATTTAACCTCATGATATTTTAATATAATTTTAATTTTATTATTTCATGTGTCTTATGATTTAATGATACAATAATTGTATTGATTTTATATCACTATCCCATCATTTGTCATGATTGTTTATGAATATGTTTCTAGTGATAAAATCATATGATAAATTACTCAAGAAAATGATGAAATTTATTCCGAAAATGTTAGGTCATTATAATACACATTTTACATTTATTTTCAACTATTTATGTAATCATGTTTTCAGAAAGATATTTTTTTTTCAAAAAATCATATTTTCAATCAAAAACACTTTTGCTTCCAAAACATATTTTCAAAAACATTCAAACAAGATTTAAAATTTTTGTAATGATATATTAAATAATGATAAAATATATTTTATTTTTTTGAAGGAAATTTTTATTAGAGTCTTCATTTAATATTCAAAAATTGTTTCGATTAATATTTTACCATAATGTGAAAGGAATATTTTTTAACATGTATGGATAGAAAATAACTTTTCTCCACCATGACCTTTATTTCATTTGAAGATTCGTGCTTATTTTTTATTTTTTATCATCAAAGGAAATGATTTTAAAGATTTTTTCCTTTTTACAAATCATTATAAAATGTAAAAAGATATTATCCTCAAGAAGTGTTTTATAATATTTTTACATATTCATTTATATGTTTTATTAATTATATTTTAAAATGAAATTAATTTTAAAATATATTTAATGATTTTAAAAATATATTTTAATATAAATATTTTCTTCTATGAGAAATTACCCATCTGAATTATTATTTAATATTATTCCCCACATAATATGACATTATTTGATATAATATATGATTTTCTAGGGATACTAACCAAGGATAAAATTCTAATTAATTCTTGGATTGGTTAATGATGTCCTGAAATTTAGGAAACTTGTTTAAATTAAATGGGTTATACCATGATAAAATTATACTAAAATATACATGTTTTTTCAGGGGTTATACTATGATAAAATGATAAAGATATTGTGAAAAATGTCTCCTTTCCAAAATATATTATATGATAATTGTTTATGAAACCCTTTTCATTTATTTATTTATTGTTATGATGAATGTGAATTGATATTTTTGAAAACATAAATGTGTTTTTAATATGAGATTGGTCGGACTTGTATCTATATCCAACGAATTGCATAATGATTTATGTATCATGAGACAGTTAGGGCATTAGTAGCGACTGAACCCAATTCAGTAGTGAGATTTTCATACATGATGGACTATAGAGTGATCCATGTAAACTATGATCATTTTGGGAGTAAATCCATACAATTATGATAACATCAGTTGTGAGACTTCACTAATACAGAAGTGATTTTTGAGATTAATATATATTTCACGATTCAACGACTTATGATAATGTTATTATCTCCTTGAAAATGTTATCATATTTATAAATGATTCATTTCTCATGAGATATCAATATTTAATCCTTGTCTCATGTTAATGATCTATGATATGTTAGTTAGGAATGTCATATGTTTTTTCAATGTTCACATGTCCTTATTCTTATCTTGTTATTTCATATGATTATAATATTATTTACCTTTCGTTTACCATTACAATGTATCTAATATCACCCTTTCTTATATTTCTATCTCAAGGATATGAAAAATAGTTTATGGAGGGTATTTACTAAAAAATTACAATGTGATAATATCTAAGTGATTGTTATTGAATGTATAGAAATAACTAAGTATATTATGTTCGACACCTTCAGGGGAATGAAACTATTATAGTTCGTGAATGTTTATAATATAATGTATTAAATATTCATATAATAATGTAATGTAAATATATAAAAATCATGGGTTTCTATAATAATTGATACACATTCCTTCGTATATAAAAACATCTAATACTATTATTACAAAAGGGCCACATCATACCCAATGAAAAAATAAAAATGATAAAATAGGTAACATAATACCAATGGAATCCTTCTCTTCTTCAAAACCAATACATGAAACATGAAGTATTAAAACTATTAAAAATAATTTAAATAAAATCTATCAACATTAAGGAAGTGAAAAATAATATATGAATTTAAAAAACGGATACTTAAATTGCTAAGATAGATTCCACCAATGACACTTGGAAATTTCAATACACAATCAATAAAACTCAAGATTACAATATATCAAAACCATTGACAACACCAGGTGAACTAGTGGAAATAGATTAAATAGAAAATAAAATAGAAACAGTTATCACCTGAATAAGTAGATATTTTGAAGGGTTAAATTTACTTCTTCAATTTGTTCTATAAATTCCTCTATAGATCCATTGCACATGACATAACAACAACAATAATGATTGGTCTATTCAAGGAATTTCCCAAAACAACAATCCATTAAATAATAATCCTTTTATAGGTCAAAAAGGTATGACACCAACTCAATGAACTTATTTTCATACTCCGAAAATATAATATATTCGTTCTTGAGGCCCACAAATTATTTATCCTTTTATACAATTACCATATTTGAAGTACATTCATCGAATATTTGAGTTATTGATATTAACCAAAACGCCTAATATATCACTTATGGAGACTAATATTACTTTACTACTTCTAACCTAAACACATTAAGATGAAGGTATAAAGAATGTCCTTATTCTATTTTTTAAACTAAATCTAGACATAAATCTCATAAGAACTCAGAAGCAAGTCCACTGCTTCTTGAGAATTTTGTTTCCCATAAAAAAGAGAAGAATTCAGCTTTAGGAACCTTTAAATAATATCATGAAATTGGGTTGGGTGGGAGGATTTCCAGGCTCTAAAACATAATCTTCTAGAAAAACCATCTAAATAATATCATTATCCACCAAAGAGATAATTAAATTTAATTTGCAGAGTACAATAAAAATATAAATATCAACACATCAATAAAATTAAAAAAAACCAAACATATAAGAGATTAAAAAATAACGATAAACCTAGATGAAAATTTTAAGAAGACAAAAAATAAATCTCCATATTAATTCATTTATAAATTCATTAGCACATTTTAGATGAAATTTTACTCTAAATAATATTATATTTATCAAGAACCACCTACAAATTAAATTCCATTCATTTAATAAACATTTTTCTGATTCTTGAATACATTTACAAAAATACCCCTAATATCCCATTATTTCAAAAAATTTCATTTTAAAATATTTAAAAAATATAATAAAAAATTAATAAATTTCACTTAAAATACAGTAAATACATAACACCACCTCATATTATATATGTATTTACAAACATTCAAAAAACCATTTATTGTTTTAAATTTAAAATAATTTATTAACATTACTGAAAGCTACCATTATTTTCAATCCAAATAGTTTTAATGTGTTTGAATATTTATGATATTTTTCCATCGTTTATATTGAAATTTATTTTTCTAACACCACCATTTTCATTTAAATTTTTCTTAAACTATATACAACATGAAAACTGCTATAAAATTATAGCTTACAATAAGTAAATCCCAATAAATATATTTAAATTTATCAAAAAAACATAAGGTACAAAAATAATTACATGATTATGGTGACTTATGAAAAATAATGGATTAACTATATTATCTTCATAAATATATATATCTCTCAACCGTAGTCACATAAGCCAAAAACTATGCAAATAGATAAAAAATATTGCATATGCATAAAATTACACATTACTTCAAAAAAATTACCTTTTAGTCATAAGTCATCATAAAATAAATACCAAAATTCTAAAATAATATAGATAAAAGATCAATCAAAATATAGAATCATCTTACTAACCCCTTTATACTCTTTCTTCACTACCTAATAGGGTTATCATTCAAATTACCATTGAGATTACATTCATGATTTAATAATTTTAGATAATTTCATCCTGAAAATTTTAAAAATAAAGACAACCCCCCATTCATAAATATTCATAACAAAACACCCCATATCACTATATAATTGGAATCTCAAGTTGGCCTATGATTATGATATATGGGAACTACCAATACCCCATGGCCTTGTGACATCCACAAAATAATTGATGGTTAACATTTGGGAATGATTTCTCTAATAAAATAGTAATATCCATGAGTTAAAAATAATAATGAAAAGACACAACAAAATTTATATGCAAAATAAAAAAATATCTTGAAAAAGATTTTAACATATAATGAATTATCTAAATTAAAAATATGGGAAATGATATGATTACTTCTAATGGAATATAAAGAATATCAAAACAATGGTGATAAAAAGATGAAATAAATATGACAAACCACTACTACCAAGTCACTATTTATTTGTGGGGAAATGTCATGCGCACCTCCACTACTCTCATACATGGAGATCCCTTATTATCCACTACATTTTAAATCATGATAAAATGATAATGAAATATGTATGAGTTAAAAATGAATGTTGGTAAGCACACATAGAAGAGATTAAAAATCAGTTGTAATAAAATATATGACATGTCATTCGAAAAATTGTAATTTAAAATTTGGTTTTCATTTTTTTGTCATTTAAAATATTTTCCAAGCACTTTTCATGTAAAAAATACACTTTTTAAAAACACAATTTATTTTAAAGTGACAGAAATATTTATTATCTACTATCAAAATCAATCATAATTTTGTGTAAAACAATTTTTAATGATATATTAAATTAAATAAAAATTTAGTTTCAAGAACTGCTATGCTCCCTACATTGAAAATATTTCTTCACAATTTGATAATAGGTGATTAAGGGGAAAAAGTGTATTGATATATAATAAAAAATGAAATATTTTCACTTAGCAACAATTTTAATAAAAATGGGATGTGAACATAATTTCATAGTTTATTTAAAATTATTTAAATCATAAATTCCCAAATAGTTTTAAAATTAAATTTGTATAAATAGTTTCATAAATATCTATATATTAAAAATGATGAAAAAATATGTTTTTCAACATGGTATAGAGTCATATGTTAAATAATTTCATGTAATTTAAAAATACTGACACCTTAAATTATAAAGGGAATGTAACCAACTTTGAATTTGTATCCCTAAAAATCTAAACTATGGATTAAAGGTCACCATAATGTGCCTTCTTCTTCACAATTGATTTGTTTTTGTTATTGTATATGTTTGATTATAAAGGGGTTATTATACAATGTTTTTCATTATTGATTTCAGACCTAAAAAACTAGAACCCATGGATTTCCATTTATAATAGAGTAACCAAATTAACAATTTACACCATTTTAATTGTGGTACATAATATATAAAAATTCATAATTATAAAAGAAACTAACTCAAATGAAAAATATTTTTATATAGACCGTAAAATCAATTTCACCATTGATCCATTTTCAAAATTCAAAACAGAATTCAAAAAATCATAAACAATTCTTTGGAAAATTTAGATCCTTTTGAAAAACTGAGATTATTTATTTATATAAAATGAATTTTTTATGAAACTATCTCTACATGGTACCTTTTACAAGGATATAAAAATATTTATTTCCCAAAACATGTAAACTAGCACATACAATGGGATTTAAAATAAATTAATCCATCAAAATTATTAACAACACCATCCAAAATCCAAACATAATTAACCCTTAAATATCAATTTCAGTAAATATGCCAACATTTATAAATATATTATTTAAATAAATATTAAAATGGTAAATAAATAAAATAATTATAAAGAAATATTACAATAATATCATAAATAAATATAAACTATAATTTAATGATGAAACCTTAAATAATTCAACCATGATTTATCTGTTTTAATGAATTCAATATTCATATAACATGAAACAAATTTACATTTTTTTGAAAACTAACTAATGTTAGAATAAATTTTTGAGATAAAAAATATAAGACATTATATTAAAGAGGAATTGGTGTTCCATTAGTATGGAATAAAAAATAAAAAATATAATCTTAAAGAATGATTCAGGGAACTTATAACTCAAAATATAATTTCAAAAACAATATTAGAGTTAATCCACCAAACTATTGATCATGAAACCATACAAAAAATAGGTATCCAAAAATAAACATACAAATAAAAATTTGACCTTCAATAAAACCCAAGATCATTGATACTGAAACCGAATCCTCTAGGTATATAGATGATAGAATCACAAGACAAAATACATCGTGAAATCAGAACTTTATGAACTATATAATAGAGTTGAATAAAAAATAATGATCCAACATAGAAGAAGAGGTAATCCATTGAAGATATTTTAGATGATTTATATATATAATTGATGGTAAGGGGGCTCTTAAATGGGGAACAATCACACATGGAGATGGTATTTGAACACACAAATAATGCTGACACTCTTACATTGACAATGGGAATCATCCTTCATGATTTATATAGACATTACTAATAAATAATAACCCAATGAAATTCCATTTTATGAGGTTATAAAATTCCACATATATTGTTAAATAAATAAATATTTCATTGATGATTTTTATGTAATATTGTTTCATGAAATAAAACCACCATTCATAGACTAAAATATTATATTTTGTATTTTCCATCACCAAATCCTCCCACAACCATTCAAAACTCCCAAAAACAAAATAAAATGATTTATTAATGAAATAAATCCATAAAATTTAAAAATTAAAATGAAATAAAATCCTTAGATGTGAGATTTTATTCTTCATCCACTGTAGTCACGTTGTTTCTAATTAACTGATGTCATATTTTTTGTGCATTCCTCATACTAAGAATTTTTTTTAATTTAATGGGATAAAAAAATTCATTTTAGATCATTTTTGTTCTTCTTATAAGACCCTTTAGTTGTAGATAATAGAGATTCATGGATTTATGGAAATGGAATAATTGATTTATTATAAAGCATTTGAATGAATTATTTATTCCTTGTATTTTTTAAAATTCTTATGATCCTCATTTAAAATAAATCTTTGTAATTCAATGGTTTCAATAGTGTTTTGTTTTATAAAAAATGTGACGAATATTTCTATGATTAATTATCAATTGAAAAGAATAATGTATTTTTAAATAAATCTTTAGGTTGGAGAAATTAAGTTTTTATGTGATGGGTTCATGTTTTATACTGGAGGAAATTAATTTCATTTTTTATTATACATGAATTAATTTACTATTTGTAATTTATTTAATTTAAATTCTTGATGTTTGTGATATTTATGGTTTAATAATTTTTATTCTTTATTTGATGAACCTGATCAATTAAAACTTATAAAATGTTTTTATACTAACTAACATCACTCCCTTCTTATGGGTAACCTCACTATATATCATATATAGACCTTTTCACATTTTATCTATGACATATTATTAGATTTCTATATGATGCATGTATGAAATTGAAATTGTGTTGTTTCATGAGACTTTTTAGATGTAATATGATGCTTACAATTTGGTTTTTAGTATATAACGTAGTGTTTATTCACTTAAAATTTTTGGTAACCTATGTCAATTTATATCATGTAATCCCTATGTTTCAATGTTGTTAGGACAGAATATAAAATATAAATAATAGAGGGTGAATTGTTTCTTTTCAAAATCATCCACAATTCTATCTATTGTCATAAACTGTATATTAATAATGGTTTATATTCCGTAAGAATGTATGAGTAGCGAATAAAGTAGAAAAACAGAAAAAGAATTTGTATAGTGCTTTTGGTAACAGAAATCCCAAACCCACTGCACCAATTAGTATATATACATTCTTGGTGATTTTTACTAGTCAGGTTCTCATATCTTACGATGAATACACAACTGAGCGTGGGTAGTTGACTTATGACAACCCTACTTTTATTACAAACTTAAACATGACTTATTACATAAACCATTCACTTGATAAAACATGGATGATCCAGAGGTATAGTGGCTTTGGGGGCTTAGGATCATTACGTACGAACATAAAACATGGAGTACAACATCTTTATTGAAAACATCCTTTACATGTCCACTACATTCCCTCGTACTTAGAATTGCATGGGATAACCTGAGGACATGCATAAGAAAAGGGGAGATCTATAAAGCCCAGTAATGGAATAAACATGGAATACATGAGGAGTAAAATACATGTTAGACAACAGTCATATAAATATAAAACAAGAGAAACATGAACCTAAAGGCATGATAAAGCATGATAATCATAACATGGAAATGTGGCAACAACACTTAACATAGAATTAGCATGAGCCAATGCTCATTTCAAATAGAACATGAGTAAATACTTATTGCAAATGAAGCACGAGTAAACCATCATTGCACTTGAATTATAATGAGTCAACACTCATTTCACATGACGTATCATGATACTATACTTTACCAAATGCATTGGAGCTCTATAAGGGCACACCCTTTTTAAACATTTCATTTCATGCATAAGTGTGCCACATGGATCATATAACATGGATTCATAAAACTAAATCATTTATTCCATGATAAAGGAATGTGGAATTCATACATGAATCTTTATAATCAATAATTAAATGTGCATAAATGTGAATAACCTTGATGGAGAAACGGGCATGGTATTCACTACACAGTGGAATTGGATTAGAAAATTGGTGTAATTTCGGGAGTGTAACGGCGTGACATAAGAATTCATAAAAACGGTTGATGATATAGAAAGGGTTTTCACATAATATTTAAATGTAATGGACAAAAATTAGTTCATATAGATACATCTGTCAACAATTTTAATGGAATTTAGATTCATGATACAAACTTATTTCTTGAATGTAAATGAGGAGAGAGATATTTCTTTCAGAATTTCGACATAGTAATGGGTGTACATGGGATGCAGTTAATGAGAGAGAATGAGGTCTCCCATCATTAAAAAATAAAGAGGGAAGTATGAGGTAGGTGAAAAAACCATACCCCAACATTCATAATTGAAATTGAATGGGCAAAACAACTTAAAGAAAATTGGACAAAAATGTGAAAGGAAGAAAAAACCCTTACATGGAAGTGTTCTTCCAATGACTAGAGAGGGTCCTGAGAGAGGCTTCTTGGGATTGTGTGGCACCTTGAGAGGATTCTAGAGAGAGTAGGGAAGAGTTTTTACTAACTCCAATGGCTTTGAGTGAGGAGGAAGTGGGATCTTTGGTGGGTTTATATAGGAAAGGTGATTGAATTCTTTATTATTTAGGTTTGAGACTCCTTATATTAAATTTATCCAACCCACAAACAATCCCATGGTTTTTCCCTGATTTTTGGAAAAGGGAAGAGGAAAACAATATTTTATAAGGCCAAATTCCTAACTTCTTAAAATAATAGTTTTTCTTATGTGGAGGTGAGTCACACTCCCATGGAAAATAATATAAAAAGACAAGATGTTTAATATGTTTTGAGGGGTCCATTAATGCTTTGTAAAAGTAAGTCAAAAAACCCAAAAATCAAAATATTTAAATTAAAGAACTTATATTGTCCAAAAATAAAGCTTATAGTATATTATTACAATACTATTGGGTCATTATGATGTAATAAAACACATTATATATTTAAATGGTAATTAATTTTTACCCAAAAACTTGACTGTCTCAGAAAATGATTAAAAATTCTCCATTGGATAATTTTGACGTTCAGATTCCATAAATAAAATTAATTTTATCTAAATAATTTTATAAATATGTTAATTTTCATTTTTAAAATCAAGACCGGCATTTATCGAAATTCACGGGTTTTGACAAAAATAGATTTCAAACCTTAATAAAAATTACAATTAATTTCATAAGATTATAAGATTCTTTATTTTTTTTAAAAATAATTTGAATAATAATAATTATATTTTATAAAAATATTATTTAATTCAAATATCCCATAATTTTAAAAAATATAATTCTTCATTAAAAAATAAATAAAAAAATATTTTTACTTTAAAAACTATTTATAATGTATCAATAATGAAAATAATGTATATTCATTATTATATACAAAAAAATAATGTACATGAACATAGTACAAGTGATTTGTTACATAACCCCTTAAAACAGCTTAATAAGAACTAAGGGTAAGGTGTGTGATGGTGATAGACTCTTGGGGTTTCTCGGATAACATCGCTCGAGTGGTAATTTCTATCAACTTCCACTTTTCCAGTAGATGGTCACGTTCGATTTTGACTTCATGAAGCTCAGATTGGGCTTGTGCAAGTGTGAACCCCAAAGACAACACCTCTTTTCCGAGCTCCGACAAATGGGCTTCATATAGAGAAATTCTATCAGATGAGGCCATCGCTTCCTTTTTCTGAGTAAATTGGACTTGTTAAAGCCCTATATTTATACTAATCATCTAATCACTATTCAATGTCTATAAAAGAAACAGTCACAATTCATAACATAAAATCAAAGAACTTGACATTTTATATAAACATTTTACATAAATAGACATTTAACTATATCATGAGGGATTTCCATTAGTGAAACATTGGGTCTTTACAATATTACCCCTTTATGAAATTTCTCCCTTGATAATTCCTTTTTCCCACACTAAAATAGATGTGGGTAACTTTGCTTCATCATTTCCTCTGATTCCCAAGTCTCTTCTTCAAACTTGTGGTTTTTTCAGAACACCTTGACAAGGGGCATTGTCTTAGTTCATAGAACATTTTCTCTACAATCTATGATCTTCACTAGTTTCTCCTCATATGAAAGATCATCCTCCAACTATACCACCTCAGAAGAGAGTACATGTGAAGGGTCTAGTATATACTTCCTTAATATGGATACATGGAAGTCATTATGTACATTTTCCATGGTAGTTGGAAGTGCTAGTTGATAGGCCACAACCCCAACACGATCAAGAAGCTCAAAGGGGCCGATGTAACATGGGTTTAACTTCCCATTATTTCCAAACCTCATTAACTTCTTCCAAGGAGAGATTCATTGAAAAACCATGTCCCCAACATTAAACTCAAGGTCTCATCAACAACTATCTGCATAACTCTTCTATTGACTCTGTGCTGCCTTGATATGCTACTAAATGGTTTTCACCTTCTCCACCATTTCCGCAACCATTTTCCGGTACAAGTAGCTTACGATCATCGACCTCATCCCAACACGCCGATGTTCTGCACCTTCCCCCACACAGGGCTTGATAAGGTTCCATTTCGATGCTTTAGTGGAAACTGTTATTATAAGAGAACTCAACTAGAGGAAGATGTTGATCTCATCATCCTTTAATGTCCATTGAGCACGCTCTCAAAATGTCCTCAAGTGTTTGGATAGTCCACTCGGATTGGCCATCAGTTTGAGGATGATAGGCCGTACTAAAGTTCAGTTCAGTATTCAGATCATGTTGAAGACTCTTCCAAAATTTAGAGGTGAATCTTGGATCACGGTCAGACACAATAGATTGAGGCACTCCATGCAGCCTTACCACTTCCATGATATATATCTATTCCAGTTGATCTGATTAAAAATAATCTTGAATAGCAATGAAGTGCCTAGTATTTGTAAGACGATCAATAACAACAACCCATATTTCATTGTTGCCTTTGGATTTCCTCAGATGTCCGGTGAAAAAGTCCATTGTAATTTTCTCACATTTAAATTCTGGTATGGGAAATGGTTTCATCATCCCCTTAGCCTTCTGCCACTCAGCCTTCACATGCTGGAACACCAGACATTTTGATGTATAATTAGTGATCTCCTTCGTCATAATATCCAACCAAGATTTTTCTCCGAGATCTTGATAAATCTTTGTGCTCCCTGGGTGAATTGAGAAATTTGAACTATGTGCTTCATCCAAAAGATCCTTCTTGATCCAGACATGATGGAGCACATAGTCGTTTCCCAAATTGCACAATTCATTCTTCATTAACATTAAAATCCAAGGATTTCCACTTTTTGATAGCTTCTACTTTTTCCTGAATTCCTGCATCATCCTTTTGAGCATCCTTTAACCTTTCCAAAAGAGACAGTTGATCAATAATTTGTGAAAAGATTGATGTTTTTCCCTTCTTTATGATTCCCATGTCCATCATCATCAAGTCTTAGAAGATTGGATCCTTCTCAATTCTCTTCTTTGATAGAATCGCTGGGCCCTTTCTACTTAGGTCATCTTCCACCTTGTTCTCTTTGCCAGGGTGGTAATGTATTGAACAGCCCTAATCCTTGATGAGCTCTATCCATCTTTTCTGGTGTATATTATCCTCTTTCTGTGTGAATATATATTTAAGACACTTGTGTTCAGTATATATCTCACATTTCTCCCTGTAGAGATAATTCCGGAATATTTTCAAGGAAATGATCACCGTTGACAGCCCCAGATCATGCGTTGGATAGTTTCGCTCATGGATTCTCAACTATCATGTGGCATAAGATATCACGTTATCATTATGCATCTGTACGGAACCAAATACCTTCTTCGAAGCATCACTTAATACCACAGAAATTTCCCCACTTTTCGGTAAAGTTACCACGAGAGTAGTGATATGACTTCTTTTCATCTCCTAGAAGATTTCTTCTCATTAATCAATCCATGAAAACATTACTCCCTTTCGAGTTTTCTTGGTATGATTGTTGGACAATCATGATAAATTTCTCACAAATCGTCGATTATATACATTTAACCCCAAGAAGCTACGGATATCTGTTACCGATGTTGGCCTCAGCCATCCCTCAATTGCATCTATTTTGGAGTGATCCACTAATATCCCATTACTTGTGATGATATTTCATAATAATGAGACATCTTATAACATGAAGTCACACTTTTTTTACATTGTATAGAGCTTCTCCTTGCGGAAAGTCTCTAGTATAGTTATTAAATGCTCCTCATGATCCTCCATTGTTTTTGAGTATATTAGAATATCATCTATAAAGACTACCAAAATTTTTTCTAGGTAATCTCTAAAGACTCTATTCATCAAGTCCATGAAGATTTCTGGAGCATTGGTGAGTCTGAAAGCATTACTATGAATTAATAGTGCTTGTGTCTTGTACTAATAGCAGTCTCGTGGACATCATGCTTCTTCACCCTTACTTGATAATATCCCGACCGAAAAGCATTGTGCTTCACGCAGATGATCGATCATGTCTTTGATCTTAGGTAGAGGATACTTGTTCTTTATCGTGATTTTGATAAGTTCACGATAATTGATTCAAAGACTCATTGACCCATCATTCTTCGTGAAGAAGATGACTACTGCACCCCATGGTGAAACACTTGGGCGTATAAACCCATTATCCAGATTCTATTATATCTGCTTCATCAGCTCTTCAGGATCCACTACAACCATTCTATATGGAGAATTGGATATTGGTAGCACCCCTAGTATATGTTCAATTCAGAATCCAACATCTCTTCTAGGAGGAAGACCAGGAAGTTCCTAGGGAAACACTTTAGCGAATTCCCTCACAATAGGCATTTCTTCAAGGATGGTTTCTTCCTTAGAATCAATCATCTGAGCCAGATACACATGCTCATAGGGCAGTAATATCCATTCTTGAGATCATGTAGCTAAAGTAGATTTATCTTCCTCTTTACACCTGTAATGAATCAGGGTTCGATTCTCCATATGGAGTGTGATTTCCCTCTACTGACAATTTATGCTGGCTCAATATAAGGAAATCTATTCCATGCCATGAATTGAATAATATTCCACCAGAGGGAGTATGACGAGGTTCTCTAGGAAATCCAATCCATAGATTATAACAGGTGAGGACATATATTCATGGGATGCATTGATTTCCCCATTTTCCGTACTCACCGACAACTTCACTTCCATGATTTGGGGTGGTGCTGGGATTGTTCTACTAAAATTTTGAGATATAAAATAATGCATAGAACCTGAATCAAAAAGTGCATTCACTATTATTGAATGAATAACTAGAGTACCTATAACCACTTCATTTTCGGGGTTCACTTCGGTAGAAGTGATGGAAAAAGCTTTTCCTTGCTGCCATGGAGGTTGTTGGTGCCTCTGAAAACACATGGATTAGGGCAATGATTTGCAAGATGCCCCGGTTCCTTGCATTTGCAGCAATGAAAAATGCGTTGAGGGTTGAATGGAGCATTCCTCTCCCCTGTCACAACCTCAGGTCTTTCTTGAAAACAATTAACAGCTATGTTACCTTCTCTTCCACACCTAAATCATTTCCTCGTCCCCATGAGACAATTTCTAGGGTGCTTCATTCCTCACTTATGGAAAGTAGGGTGATGGATCTTCATAGCACCGTTGGATTTAACCATCGGACCGCTAGAATTGAAGTCCAACTTATGCTTCTTATCCCCATGATACCCTAGTGATTCCCCAATCTCCATTTCGGCCTTGAGGGCACATCAGACAATTTCCTCATAGCATTCGAAGTCACGGATCGTTAATTCTTTCCGTAGTATGGGCTTCGGCCCACCAAATAAACGGTCAACCACGAATTCGGGGGTAACAACAGAGCCGGAAGTGTATGGTGAAAGACTTGTGAAGTTTTCCTCGTACGTTCCAATAGATTCTTAGTCTTTTTTGATAAGGTAAAGGAAATCCCTTTACATCGTAAGCCGGAGGGTGCGTGGAAAATATTTATTGAGAAACATATTCATGAAATCCTTCCTTTCAGACACCTCAATCCCCTCCTCAGGCTTCGTAATTTTGATCAACTTCCACCATTGATCAGCTTCACCCTCCATACGATAATCTTCCAAGAGAACCGTTTATTGTTCAGAACATTGAAATATGTAGATGATCTTTTCAATGGAGTTGATCCATTGTTCAACGATTGTGGGATAGGATGATCCTAAAAGAGTAGGAGGCCTTTGTCTCATGAAGCTCTCGATAGTGACGTGTTCTTTCATGGGGGGGGGGGGGGTTGACAGTTTCTCTTCACCTGTGTTTCTATCCAAATATGGAGTTAGCTGAGAAATATGCATGACAAAGTTCGATATACCCACTCCCATTGGATTGGGAATCTCATTAGTACAATCATCACAATGATCTTCACATCGGTTATTATTCTGAGTCCTCCTATTACCAGCCATTGGCTGGAATAAAAGGAATGTTAGGGGGTAAAACATAAAGGGTAATCCAAATCCAAAATTTGATGACTTATAATTAAACTTTTATTCTCTTAACTCATGAGTCTATAGGCTTTAATCTAGGCTTTTCATGATCTAATTTTAACATATATTCTTAGGGTAATTTTTTTTAATTCCATTATTAAGGTTTCATACTATGGTTGTGAATTTATCAAAACATTTCCCCCAGGAGCATCGTAACCACGAGTACAGCAAGGCCCATTGTCATTCCATAGTTCCCGTTCGAGTCTAGCTCAAAGCGGTGTTTTCTGGTTTTACCCCTAGGATACATCTCTGCCAGAGCCGCCTCTACCAGCTCATATCCAGAATGAGATGTATTTTCTTGATAAACCACTTACTCAGAACATAAAAAAACACAGGGAATATATTATTATACATAGTCTTGTCTCTATGTATTTACTAGAGTTTTCTAATCTTAATCCCAAAAATAACTAAACATATC
This sequence comes from Viscum album, assembly GCA_963277665.1. Taxonomy (NCBI): domain Eukaryota; kingdom Viridiplantae; phylum Streptophyta; class Magnoliopsida; order Santalales; family Viscaceae; genus Viscum; species Viscum album. Next base: position 1,657,058,904 of record OY728148.1, on the reverse strand, counting down.
CTCTGATACTAACTATGAAAACCCTGCTTTTATTACAAATTTAAACATGATTTATTACATAAACCAATCACTTGATACAACATAGATGATTGAGAGTTCTAGTGTCTTTTGGGATTAGGATCATTACATACAAACATAAAACATGAAGTACAACATCTTTATTGAAAACTTCTTTTACATTACCACTACATTCTTTCGTACATAGCATTGCATGGGATAACCTGAGGACATGCATAAGAAAAGGGGTGTTCTATAAAGCCCTACAAGGGAATGAAAATGGAATACATGAGGAGTACAACCCAGGTTAGACAATATTCATATCAATATAGCACAAGAGAAACATGAACATAAAGGCATGATAGAGAATGATAATCGTAACATGGAAATGTGGCAACAACACTTAACATGGAATTAGAATGAACCAAGGCTCATTGCACATAGAGCATGAGTAAATCCTCATTGCACATGAAAAATGAGTAAACACTGATTTCAATTGAATTCGCATGAGTCAACACTCATTGTACGTGATGTATCATGATACTATACTTTACCCAATGCATTAGAGCGCTATAAGGGTGCACCCTTCTTAAACATTTCATTTCATGCATAAGTGGGCCACATGGATCCTAAAACATGGATTTATAAAACATAATAATTTATTACACGATAAAGGATTATAGAATTCATAAATGAAACTTTATAATCAATAAGTAAATGTGTCTAAAGGTGAATACCCTTGATGGAGAAATGGGCTTGGTATTCACTACACAATGGCATTGTCTTAGAAAATTGGTGCGATTTCAGCAGTGTAACGGCATGACATAAGAATAAATATAAATGGTTTATGAGAGAGAAAGGGGATACTCTTCCTATTTACATGTAATGGAAAGTAAAGAGGTCATATAGATACATGTACAAACAATTTTATTGGAATTTAGATTCATGATACAAATGTATTGATTGAATGTAAATGAGAAGAGAGAAGTTTCTTTCGGAATTTCAGCATAGTAACAGGTGTACAGAGAGGCATTTAATGAGGGAGAAAGGGGTATCCCATCATTCAAAAATAAATATGGTAGTATGATGGAGGTGAAAACCCATACCCTAACATTAATAATTGAAATTGAAAGGGATAAACTACTTAAATAAAATTAGACAAAAATGAGAAAGGATGAAAAACCCTTACTTTGAAATATGCTCTCAAAGGCTAGATAGAGGCTTGAGAGAATATTCTTGGGAGCTTGGGGAACCTTGGGAGGATTTTTGAGAGAGTAGGGCAGAGGTTGGACAAACTTCCAAGGCATTTAGTGAGGAGGAAGTGGGTGCATTGGTGGGTTTATATAGCAATGTCGAGGGAATTCTTTATTATTTAGATTTGGGACCCCTTATATTAAATTAATTCAAACAAAAAACCATCCCATGGTTTTTGACCATGGATTTTGGAAACGGGAAGAGGAAAAAAAATTATAAGGCCAATGTTTGCACTTCTTAAAATAATAGGGTTTCTTATGTGGAGGTTAGGCACACTCCAATGGAAGATAATTAAAAAATAGAAGATGTTTAATATATCTCGAGGGATCAATTAATGCTTTGTAAAAGTAAGTCAAAAAAATACAAAATCACATTATTTAAATTAATCAACATATATTTTATGAACATTAAGCTTATAGTATTTTATTAAATCACTATTGGGCCATTATGATTTAATAAAACACATTATATATTTAAACGGTATTTAATTTTTACCCAAAAATTTGACTATCTCAGAAAATTATTAAAAATTCACCGTTGGATAATTTTGATGTCCTCATTCGATAATTAACATTTATTTTATCTAAATAATTTTCTATATATGTTAATTAACACTTTTAAAATAAAAACCGACATTTATAAAAAATTCGTGGGTTTTAACAAAAATGGCTTTCAAACCTTAATAAAAATTACAATTGCATTCATATGATTATAAGATTATTTATTTTTAATAAAAATCAATTTAATAATAATAATAATATTTTATTAAAATAATATTTATTTAAAAAATTCCTTAATTTAATAAAATATAATTGTTAATTAAATAATAACAAAACACACTATTTGTACATTAAAACCAATTTACAATGTATCAATAATGACAAGAAAGTATTTTAATTATTATATATATAAAAATAATGTACATGAACATAATACTAGAGATTTTTTACATAACCCCGTAAAATAGTCGCATATGACCTTAGGGTAAGGTCTGTGATTGTGACAGACTCTTGGGGTGGCTCAGATAACATCGCTCGAGTTTTAATTTCTATAAACATCCACTTTTCCCATAGACAGTCACGTTCGAGCCTGACATGTTGAAGCTTAGCATGGGATTGTTCAAGAGTGAAACCAAAAGATTCCACCTCTTTTCTGAGCTCCGACAAATGGGATTCGTATGGAGAAATTCTACTGGATTTGTCCATCGCTTCCTTTGTTTGAGTAAATTGGATTTGTTGAAGCCCTATATTTATAATAATCATTTGATCACTGTTCAACGACTATAAAAGCAACAGTCACAATTATTAACATAAAACCAAATAATTTGACATTTTATATAAACAGTTTGCATAAAGAGACATTTAACTAGATCAAAATGGATTTCCATTAGTGAAACATTGGGTCGTTACATGACACCTTTAGAAATATGGCTAAAAACAGTGCCATATGGTACATTAATAGAGAACAGAATATCCAGTGCTCATATCAAGATCCTGATACTCCACCAAAACTAAGAAAGAGTAGATGAACCTCTCAATAAAAAGATATTGATTTAAAAATAATTGAATGAACATCAAATTTGTATCAACAATTGAAAATAGATGGATCTTATTCTTTAGAAAATAATTTCTTTAAAAATTAGTAGTTATGAAGAGATCCGATTGAAATAGATCATTAAATAAAAGTATCAATGATTAACAGCAGCTTACATACTACAAATACAAGATTCAAGAGATGTATGTATCCATTGTGTAGCCTCTTATATAGATAAAAGAGTCTGGTCGATTGTTACTACACATATGTGAAAGATATTTAGAAGAATTTAGTTGAATGGAAACATGTTTATTTATTTTATTTGAACCACACACACATTTATATATTGAATAATTAAATCAATTTAATAAATTAAGTAGAGATCCTGCATCATAATTCTATATAATTGAAAATTTCTTGATAGATCTTGAGAATTCAATTTCAGAAAATATTTTAGAGTATTCTTAACATACCTTATGAATTGGATAAAATTTATCCACTGAATATCATTCATTGAATCAGTCATAAAAATCATTTAATCATTATAAAATGATATTTAAATCTGCCTAATATTCTGCAAATCATGTTGCATGAATCACTAATAAAATCATCATTTCAAATATCTGATGTAGAAAAGTCAAATATTCGTGTCCTTCATAAAATGAAAAAATTCCAAATATCGGGTTCAACTATAGAGAATTCACTCTCTTAACATCAAGTTGAAAAAGTATGGTTTATTAAAAAATTATGTTTGATAATCCATATATTTTACCCTAAAATATAGGGTTCCATACTTACGTAGGATTCTTTAACCATTCTTTTTTATTTTTGTCAAATATATGGTTCCATCAAAACAAAATGATCTTTATCCATACATTTTTGTCAATGTAGGATTGATTAACAAGACATGATGTTCTTTTCCCCACATGGTTTAATAAAAATTTTGTGTTTCCTCTATATATTATGTTCTTCAACATAGGGTTTAAGCTGTGATATTAGAATATGATGAAGAAATTTTCAATTATACGCTTATGATTGTTTCAAACACTATAAAGAATATTACTCACGAATAAAAATCATAAATATAATTCCAAAATAAGGGTTTTAAATAATACCAATTTCTTAATGTACTTTTAATGTAATATAATTAGTTAAAAAAACAGGGTATTTGTGATCATCAAAATAAATAATATTTATATAGTATTGTTGAGACAATAAATACACAACCATATCCCCATTTTTTCGAATAATAAATCACATATAATTAGTAACGAATTCTATAATTGTTAAAAAATTTAAATAAAAACGTTTCTAAATTCGATATATAATTATTTCGATAAAAAAAAAAATTTTTTTATAAAAATACCTCCTCCTCTTAGTGAGATCTAAACAAAATTATAGAAAAAGATTAATTTTTATATTTTCCACAGATTATTAATTCATTGTTATAATAATATATCTAAATAAATAAGACAGGATTTTTTGATGTAGAAATAAACATAATATAAATTTAATTAATGAACTAAAAATAAAAATAAGGAAATAGTATTGATCAAAAATTGTATAATTACAAAAGTTAGTGAGACTATGAAATAGTTTATCCATCTAATATGGTTAAGGTAGATAAGGTTGGGTGGGGTTTGGATTGGATTATAGTTATATTGGATTTAATATGATGTAAACATGTCTTTCTGCTATGCCATATGTACCCACAATTCTTTATAAGACTATCTCCAAACAACATAATCAAAAATCTGGAATCTTTACTAATATGAATATTTTCATCAATATAGACATTTAAAATTTCATTCAAAATGTCGACTTGTTTCATAAATTATTTCAATTTATCAAAGAATATGTTTACAATAAATTCGATACAAGTTTTACTATGAGTCAATTTCTAAATTATATATTTCTGATTTTCCAACAAAATATACAAAGGAGAACTATTATAGTGAAAGTTCTGTAGATTAGCATTCATGTCATCCATATCTTTTGTGATTTACTAAAATCTGAGAATCAGATCTTGAGAGGATGTAGGGGAAGAGGTAGATGTCCTGGCCTAAATGACACTACTATTTATTGAATCAAATTGCCTCCCCAAAATACCACTTTAGATATACAATGTATAATACAGAAACAACTTCAAACATGATCTTTACAACCTTAACAAAATTTTTTCTTCTAAAAATATCAAAATCCTTTTAGGAAATAGAATTATCCTTATAACCCTGAAACATTTTCCTTTCATGTTTGAGCTCTTTTCTAATATTTCAATTTTCTACCTCATATATAGTATACATAATCACAGACTCTTCCTAATGATGTTACAATGAATAAGATGTTCCATTATTCGAATTCTATTTCTGATCAACAACAATAATTGATAAAAGATTTGAAATTGAATTCTCCACAAAATTTTTACAAGAGCATGATTTGTTTTCCAAAACTTCTATTTACTCTCTATTGATAGGTCTTGATATCTCTACTGACTAATTCTCACCAATATCTATAACATTTGTTACTGATTTCTACATTTATTGTTCTTCTTGAGCATCTTCTTATTGAGAATTTTATTATTGAGTATTCTTTTGATGAATATTCTCATAAACATGATAAACTATCAATGGTACATCCTGATTCTCTCTAGATTGATTATATACATGATGATATTATTAATGAACTAGTTCTTCGAAATGAACTGAGTTAGTATATTTTTCAGAACCCATCACCATCTCTTTAATTTTGTGAATATCCCTATTTGTTGGTTCAGGGATACTTCACTAATAAATTTATTCTTATTCTTATTCTTATTATTTTGATGCTTTATTTAAAACCCTATACATAGTTGCCTTGGTGATACCATCTATTCATGATTCAATAACATATTCTTTTCTAACCGGCCGTATCCCCCCCTGAGTAGACGCTCTAGAACCATATTTCTCATCAACACCAAAAGGTAACCAATTGCTTCTCACAGTACTCCATAAAAACCCAAACATCATTTGAGTTACTACATTGACTATATTATTGAAACGAAATTTTATTCTCGAATCAATTAATCGAATCATATATTTATTAAGGAGATTTTGAGAACTTATCCTTCTGTAAGGATGAAAAGTATTCCATTCATCTGGATGATAGAAGTATTGATAATATCTGAACATAGACATTGGAAAATTCATATTTATTTCACATAAATATGGAAACATGATGTACATGTCTGTATATATAATTTTCTCTGTTTCCATTATCCTTGGAGAGATTATATTTTTAATATATTTAACCAACATTTTTTGATCTTCCTTGAGATCTTTGACAAACATCATCCATATGTTTTTTGAAGCAAAAATTAAAAAAATAATTTCTACAGATATATGATATTTATCTACAATATACTGTATATAAATTTAAAAGACACTTTTAGAGGAAAATTAAATTTTTGGGTAACTTCAGTTGATGAATTGTAAAATTTCTCATCTTCTATTCTCACAAAGATAGTATCATCAAAATCACCAAAACTAAACTGTAGACATTTGTAGAAAAACATTAGTTCTACCTCATAGGGAGACTATAATTTTGGATGATTAAATATAGACTCCAAACATTGGAAAACTAACACCTATTTCAGGATAATATTCCTCTATAAAATCCTTTCAAAATATACCACTTTTCCTTGAAGAGTCTTTCTTCTGGAAACGTGTTGCCACTTCAGATCATTGGATTCATCGTCATTAATTCACATGGTTTTCATCATTTATAAAAATAAAAGGTTTTCAATCTTCTTGGGTTTGTAAGGTAGATTATGGTTTGGGTTAGGAAGAGCAGTTTGAAAAAAAGGGTATGGTATCCAAAAGGTTTTTGACAGGTCAAATCATATCTTTGTTTCTTGTACTGCTCACATGAAGTAATTATTAATTTTTTTTAAAACACAATGTGATTATAAATATAAGATAAAATAAATTAACTAAAATTTATTTAAAAATGATAATAATAAAACATATTATATTTACAATATTCAGAAAATAAATTATAAATAAATAAATTAAGAATAAAATTCTAATTAAATAAACTGATCACCCCCTTAATAAAATTAAAACATATTTTGGGAAGTGGTTTAGTGAAAATATAAGGTAAAAAATATTTAGTGTTGAAAAATATGAATGTTATATCTTTTTGGGGAACATATCTTCTTAGAAAATGATGCATAATATCAATATGTATAGTTCTTGAAAGACTTATATGGTTTTTTAAAATAGTTATAACACGTGTAATATCACATAAAATAGGAGTGCAACAATAATTGTCTCCAATGTCCATTAGTTTGTTTTCATCCACAATACATGTTCACAAAAATTGACTACAGATACATATTCTTCCTTAGCTATTGATAGAGAAAAGAACAATTGTTTCTTACTTGACCATGACACTATCAAATTTCCTACAAAGTGACAGGTTCTATATATACTTTTCCGATCTAATCTAAAACCTCCAAAATTAGCATTTGAATCTGATATTAATGTAAAATCAAAAGTTTTGGGATAAAGGAGAGATTGAAAAATAAGTTCCTTTTAAATATCAAATAATCATTTTAATAGCAATAAAAGAAGATTATTTATGAAATATTTGAAATCTAGCACATAAACCTATATAAAACATAATGTTAGGTCCACTAGTAATAATATATTATAAAAAACCAATAATAACTTTATATAACATCTTGTCCACTAGTTTTCTACCTTCATCCAAATCATGTTATATATTACTATACAAGGGAGATATATTTGTCTTACTATTCTCAAGAAAAATAAATTTCAATAAATCAATAATATATTTAATTTTATTGAAAAAATTTCAATTATTTATTTTATAAATTTGATGTACTAAAAATAATTTTAATTCTCCCATCATACTTATTTCGAAAAATATTTTAATTTTTCTGAAAAATTATTACAAATCTTTTCATTCGATGAACCAAAAATTACAACATTAACATAGATTTTAACTAATATTGTTATAAAACAAATGATTTTCTTAAAAATAGTTTTATCTTCCTATGCAATATTATATAAATATTTCAAAATAATTGAATTTAATATTTCATATGAATATCGATGTTCTTGTATAAGGCCATAGAGTGATTTAGTATGTTTAAAAACAGAAATTTCTTTTTTTGAATTATCAATACCATTAAGTTGTTTAACATAATCATCTTCCATTAAACAACCATTTATAATGGAATATTTAAAATCCATATAATATAATTTAAATTTTTATGAGATACATAATCTAAAGGATTCTAATTACTTTTAATCTAACTATAGGGTCAATGGATTCATCATAATCTATATCATCTTCTAAATTATATCCTTTAGCTTCTCATCTAGATTTGTTTCTAGTTATAATCCCTTGATCATATTGTTTATTTTTGAATACCTATTTACTTCATATATCTAGATAATATTATTTTCTTTTATAAAATCCGCAAATATAATTTTTTTGAAATGGTTTTTCAGTTCATGTATTGATGACATCCAACACAAACCTTGGATGGCTTCATCAAAATATTTTGGTTTTAATTAATATAAAAAGTTATATAATTCAACTAGGTTCCCTAATTTCATATAGTTCTTATTCCTATGTATAAATATTCTATAATTGATTCTAAAGGATGGTTCTTTATGATTTTAGACTATGTAGGAAAAACAATTTTTATGATCATTATTATCATGTTCTTATGAACTGGACTGAATTTTATTAATATTATTTTAAAAATCATTTTATAGGATTTCAAGACTAATATTTTCCAAATTGTTAGTAATTTCATGAGTTGTATCTTTCTATTTAATAAAAAGGGGTAGTTTTGATAAAATAATAAATGAACTGATTCATCAAAAATTCATGAATTTTTATTAAACATGCTTTAGGAATTAGTGGCAGCTGAATATCCTAAAAATATTCCTTCATCATCTTTTCAATCAAACATACAATGCTTATCCATGGTGTTTGGGATATAAACCATCCATATAAAAACATCAATGTACTTTACCTTATGCAATTTATTATTAAAAAGATCATTAGGAGTATTTTTGAAAATAGAACGAATTATGAATCTATTTATGATATAATAGGTTTTAAATACATTATCTTCCCATAAGAAGGTAGGTAGACTAAATTCATTCATAATTATCCAGGACATTTCAAGAATTATTATATTTTATATTTCAAAAATTCAATTTTTTTGAGGTTTTCATGGTGAATATATGATGTGTTAATAACCAGATTTGAAAAAGGGAATTGAATACATGATTCTGAAATTCAAAAACATGATCACTTCTTAATGAAATTATCTACAAACAGTATTTATTTTGAACAGTATTTCCAAAAAAAATCATCACTTTTGAGTTTTAGATAATTTACCCAAGTAAATATAGATTAATCACCAATAATATATATATATATATAATTTCCCAACTAAACATACCACTCCAGATGGTCCAAATAGATCCAAGTGGATATGTTAGAGAGGATTATATGTAACATTATTTTTAATATACTTGAATGATGATTTTTGTTTCTTTTCAATTTGGCATGCAACAAAGAATCTGTCATCATCATATTTATGAATAGGTATGTCAGAAACTAATTGTTTCTTATAAAATATATAAAGAGAATAAATATTACCATGATCAAGTCTCTTATTCTAGATCCATGACTCATTTATCCTAGAAATTAAACCAATTAATTTTTTATTACACATTCAATTTACATCCAATTTATACACATTATTAGTTCTAGTTTATCTAAATGTAAGAAATTTATATTTAAATATAGAGAATGAATTGTTAGAAAAATACAAATAATATCTATCATCAAAGAGTTCAGAGATAATTATCTGGTTGGGCTTCAACCCTTGTACATATAGTACATTATTGACAGATATTGTTTTTGGATCTCAAATAGTTTGATGTCCAATTTTATTTCCAGTGTAATTATTTCAAAAAATGACTATACCTCCAACTATTTGGGAAAAAATAATGCTTATATAGTTTATAATTTCCACACTTAATTCTTATAATGAATCACACATTTTTAATGAAATTCTTTCAAAAATATTTACTGATATTTTTGTCATTTTTTAAGGAATAGGGAATCACATTATTGTGTTTGCAATTCATCTTCTAATAATTTAAACATATTTTTATGAACAGCGCAGTTTGTGGAAGATGAGTTAAAATTTTCAATTAACTCTTGATGTTGTTTTATCTTGATGTCTATTTCTCATAGAATAACATTATGAATAATCTTTAATGATTTTAGTTTCATTAAAATGGAGTCAAAATTTTCTTATATAACTGTGTAGTAGGCATCCAATTTATCATTTAAATAATTTTAATTTGAAATATAATTAGATGAATAATTGTTTTTGACCATATCTTCTATAACTATGAAGCACATAATTTCATTTAGATTTAATTAATTTTTTTAGCCAGATTTTGATGAGCTTCAAGATTTTTGAGAAACAATCCAAGTAGCCTTCATTTCCTTTGTTTCAATTATGTTATAAATAATATTTTTCTAATATTTCATTTATGTATTTCTCTTTTAACCTTTTATCTGAGCACAATTAGATCTTATATGACCCAATTTATTTTATGCACATCATCTGAATTCTATTGAGACTTTCTAATAATTTTCGAATAGAATTCAGAATCATCTTTTATTTTTATTAATGTTATAATCATTCTGTTTAACTGAGCCATATCTATTTATGAATCAAATGTATCTCAATTCTTTTATTTTTTGACTTCTTGATTTATTCATAAAATTTTCATCTAATACATTAACTTATTAAGAGTAATTACATTTTACACTATGAATTTATGATCCCTTTCTTCATCTTGCATTACAACTTCATACATCATCAATGTACTAATTAATTCTCTCATTAAATGATTTTTTGCATGTGAGTATTGAGGAATTGTAGCTGATATGTCATTCTATTTAGTAGGTAATACTCTCAGGACTTTCATGTATTCATCTTCTTATTTGATATGATCACATAAGGTAGTAATTTTATTAATAATCTCTATTATCCTTCCATTCATATTAGTGATACTCTCTCTATAAAACATTATATATGTGTCAAAATTAATATTTTTTGTTGTATATATCATTTTTCATATATAATCTATTCCTTTATAGGAAAATACAATAGTTTACCACATTTCATAAGTATTAGGATGGTGATACCTGATTGAATTCATCTAGATAGAGACCACCGATAATATCATTAATATCTTTAGAATTCATCTCATACTCAGACTATGCATTAGTATTACATTATTTTATATTTTCGAGAATTATATAATGAGTTACCAAATTTGAGTAGACATTAAATCCCATATTTTTCGAATAGATAATCATATGTGATTTCCAGAGTCCATAATTTTTAGCACTGATATTTTGAGAACGAACCTTTGACATTTCTTCTATATGAAAACTCATTTATATCTTTGTATAGAACTTATACTATTATCTTGTTATATATTTATTCAAAATATCTCAATTGATTCCAACTATTAGGTCGGAATATACAGATATACACATGGGTGAATTGAGTCTTTTAAAAATATTTCCCAATTCTATCATTTGACATCAACTATAGATAATGTGGATAAGTAGTGTTTATCCTATGTATTAATTTATGATCATAAGGTAAAACAAAATTACATATCACAACTTTTTATTGTGGTCTAAGGCACAAATACCCCCAAATCCACTAATCCAATTACTCCCTTTTTGATCAGTGTGAATTTCAGTATTCGGGTCCTCATATCATATGAAATATCACCAACTAAGTTAACGAAGTGGAAACATTAAAGATAAGGATAAAAAAGAGCCTTCTAGTTTAGTAAGAGAGAACCAAATATCCACATCTTAGATGAAGAAGCTAATGCTACACTGAAATTAATTATGAGTATTTGAAACTCCCAATAAAATGAGTTTGATCTAAAAAGGTTTCGATTGAACTTCATTTTTGTTAGAGTAGCTGATTGTTGATGGATCTTGTTCTTGAAATAAAATTCTTCACGAAAGAATAGTACATCATTGATTCCTTTGTAATAGATATTTAAATAAAGGAATCGATGATTAAAAGAAGTAGACATACAGAAAATAATAGATTCCAAACATGTATGTCTCTAATGTGTAGAATATTCCGTAGATATCATATTCTAGTCGATTATTTAAGTAGTTATGTAAAATATCTTCTCATGAATGTTGTTGAATAAAAATATGAAAACATTTTGTATTTTAATCAAAATAATATATATCATACAAATACAGTAATAGAAAAAATTATGTAGATATCCTTCTTCAAAATTCCATGTCTATGAAAATCACCTGATAGATTGTGACAATTCTAATTCATATAACAGGGCAGAGTAGACATATCTACCCTTAAGAATATGTGAAAATTTATCACATGAATATGATTTTTTGAATAAATCATAAAAATCATGGAGTCATTCAAAAAAATGCTTTCAACTAGCCAAATATTCTGCAATGACCATTGCATGAAACTCTGAAAAAATCGTAAATTCAAATCTTCGATGTTGAAACGTAAAATGTTGGATTACATTATAAAAGAAAAAAATAATCAATTTAGGGTTCAACTAAGAATCATTAATTCGAGGAATGTTGGGTTTATAATGTAAGGATGATCACAAAAGTACGGTTGATAATCCATAAATTTTATTTTCAATCAAAGGGTAATATACTTACGAAGGGTCCTTCAACAATACATTTTATATTTTTCAAATGTAGTCTTCCAACCAAATTAATGATACCTTATCCATAGGTTTCTATCAATGTATGGTTGATTAACCATAGGTGATGATCATTCAATATAAGGTTTAATAAAATAAACGTTTAAATTCCTTAAATTATATTCTTTCAATGTAGGGTATGAATAGTGCTTAAAAAATATGACCAAAAGTGTTTCCCGAATATGCTTCTAAGTGTTTTGGACACATTGATTAATATTCTCGAGGAATAAAAATCATAAATATAATTCCAAAATAAGAATTATAATGAATATAAATTTCCATAAATAAACATTATATAATATCATTACTAAAACAAACAATCCTATTTGTGATCATCAAAATAAATAATATTTATTTAGTATCTGTTTACAATACATGACCCATATATATTGGAGTTATGAAGGAGTGTTTGTCTAGTTTATCTTGAAAACATTATGGGGTGCATCACTGATGAGACCATTAGAGTTACTATGTAGGATACTTTTTTATATAATTTAAGGATAAATGATACAATTCAAAGGTCAAACATCATCTTATTATATAATTATGTGATATTTCCATGATTTTTATTCATTATGTATTATTATGTAAAGGTTATTTCAAATTTGTACTTGTTTTATTCAAATTGTTTCAATATTCAGTTTTTTTAAAATAGTAATATTATTTCAACTATCGATATTATTTTTCTAAATATTATGGTTTCAATTTTCAATTTTCCCATAATATTATACAATATGAATTTCTTTTGAGAATGGGGTATTTACAAATAGTTTCAGAATAATGAATATGATTTGGGTTTGTTTAACAGAAATAGATGTTTTAAATTTAATTATTATAATGTGATTTTCATTTATAAGGTGTATTATATCCCCTGGATTATAATGAGAGTATTAGATGAAGGATTTAAAAATTAAACTATTAAATATTTATAAATATAAAATCTTTATTTTAATATATTATTGTCCTTTATTTTCCATGAAATCATCAATATCATTGTTTTTGAAAAATGGAAAACCTAAGATCTTTCAATTCTTTTTTATTAAAAATTTGAAAACATGATTTTTTATTATATTTTTAAAATTATTCATTTAAATTTTCATTTTATATAAGTAATTGGATTGAATATAGGGACTAAGGTTTTTTCTATAATAAAATTGAAATATTTATGAATATTATTCCAGGGATGGGTGTATGACGACATGCGATTATGGGACCCAGTGTACCGGAAATTTATTTCATAAAATTATTGAATATGTTTTATATTACAGAAACATAGTTAGTTAATGAAATCATGATATACCTTAAAAATAGATTGGACCAGAAACCAGAGGCACATTTGGGTCCAGAATGCGATGTTTACCCTATGTGGGATACAAATTGAGTCGGCAATAGACGTTTAGATCCCTTACTCATTCGAGGTGTGTTAAATATATTAATTTAATAATTTAATTGTTCATTTAATATATAAAACTAGAATAACTTAGGGATGGAGTATTAGATAAGAAATATAAGACCACAGTTGAGTTTAGAATGTAGGTTTTACCCAAGGAAAGGTTTGACCATTGTCAGTATCAAGAGTTTGGATTCTTTTCCAAAATGGAAGAATAATAAAATAATAAAATATATATTTATATAATTATTTGATTAATATTTTAAACCTAATTTATGAGTATGAATTTATATTTCAGAGGGTTTGGCCACAAAATACCCAAACCAGTAATGACTCCATTCCTCTCCTCTCTCCCTCTTCCAGCTGGTAAATGACGAACAATGAGGAACAAAGAGGAAATCATGGATTGAAGTAGATCAAAGCACGATGAACATAGAATCTTATTCCAATGTTTGAGAAAGTGTGATCTTTATAAAAAAACAATCAAATCCATTTAGGAATTGTTATTATTGATTATATGTCCTATATATAAATATTGATCATGTGGTCAATTTATTCCTCAACATGTGCCCCTTGCACTTCAAAACCACACGAGGCTATGCATCAGATGAAAATTGTCTTTCAATTTCTCTAACATAGGTCCCACTTTATAGATAATCGGCTGAGATCTATTTTCTGGTGATGAATGAATAACCTTTTGTATAATTCCTTTCCACCTCCCTTCATCATCTATTTTACTACGGCATCATCCTGGATTGTGGTTTGATGATAGTCTGGTGACCCAAGCTAGACCGGGCACCCAAAACGAGATATGTTCGTGTTGTTTTAACTAAAAAGTGAATGAACATGATGAAATGCAGATATCTTGATATTACATTGAATGAGAATGAACAATCTAGTGGTTACATGATGATCTGATGAGGAACGAAGCAATGGAAGCGGTTAAAAGTTCTGTCCAAACCCACATTTCCAAAAGAGACCAGATTCTAAATAAGGACGAAGTAATCAAGTGTTATTGGTCCAAATATGATAATATAGTGTACTTAAAAGATAATTTTACTATTTTAGTTGGAGTATTTGGATGCCAAAAATGAATATTAATGAAAATCTCTAGTTTCATGAAAATCCTGAATATAGACTGTGTTCCTTAGAGAACAGATAGTGTGTAGCATCCCTCAGTGGCAGTTCTAGGTTTTTGGAAATTTTAAAGATGATACAACTTGTACTATACATGACATGTCGGGTACTACCTTACCATAGGAAACGACTTGTGTGAAAGGAACACAAGGCCTTGTATCGATCACACGGACATAACAAGTTGACATGGCCTGGTAGCCATATTGGAAGGGCATACCATGAATTCCACCCACATGGCATGCCACCATACATGGTACTGAACCTATGTATGGCTAAAGGAAAAACCAGGAAATGAATACGGGACACACACCCTACGTCTGCCTCACATGTCGAGTAATTTTTGAGCTCAACATAGTGATCTTAAACCCTTCAAACCTCCTTCATTTGGAATCCTATTTTTCCAGTGATATGCCTATACTATGTGAATTTCTACATAGAATGAGATGGTTCCCTCAGAAATGGATTTCAATATATGATGTGAATTTTATAGGTTTCCAAGAACTGATATGACACATGATGATGTATGTTTATAAAAAGGATCACAAGAGTAGTGCCAAGCTTACCCTCTGGTTCTACTAGGTAGTGGTGTTCCTCAATTATCCTTTCAATATTATCCTCTACCTGGGATGGGTTAAGGAATTCTGTGATGAAATTTCTATGTTTACCCTTAAACAGGGCAAGGTAGTGGTTTTCTACAATGTTATTTCTGAGTTACCATACAATAGTGGCTTGGAAGTGGTGCTTCTTAATGAAAACAAGAGAAGGAAACTAATATGATAAGTACACTGATGAGAAGCAGTTTGAATTCCCTATGGACTCATAATAAATAGAGGCACATTCCCCACTGAGATTATTCCTTGTGACATGACTGATAGTTGTGTGGGTGAGCATGTGCCACCCAAAGCCAAAAATATTGAGCTGTGGTGATTTGATCACTTGGACATGTTCCACCTAGAAAAACATGAGGAGTTGTGGGACATCGGGGAAGGATGTTACATTGTATATAATGGCTAACCACTTTTCTTGAGATGGTCTATTTGATAGATATCCGCATACTCTCTTTTTGGTTTTCTTTGAATGATAAAGTCAATTTTTGTGTGGAACTGTACTCTTATGTTCACATTCTCTATACATTGGACCAACATTTTTACTATTTAGTTGTTTGTCATGCTTCTTCGCCTTCCCATTTTGTGGAATCCTACTGAGTATGTATATACTCACACATCCTTTTTTGTCTGCACACATATTTTCTTTTGTAGAGGACATGCATGATGATCTTAACTAAAATAGAATTTAATGATATATGTTTCATGGGCCGTATTTTGTGGTAGGGGTTGATGTGCAAGAGCTGTGTCCTCTTATCAGACCCATTTACTAGTTTTTTTAGGTTGGAAAATTTTTTATTTTGGATTTGTTCATTTACCCTTTTACCCATTAATTTTTACCACAGTACTATACATTGTCTAGAGTTTCATGTTTGTTTTCTATATATTATAGAAGATTCATCTTCAAATTATGTTCCATATACACTTTTTCATTGTTATTGCCTTTGTGTGTGTGTGTACATGTGTCTATGAAATGGTCTCCATGAGTTGTTATGCCTTCGGTGCTAGTCACCAACACCTGGCATCGGAAGGATGGGATTGGGGTAGTTACAACATTATCCTGGTTATGGTTAGGATCATTGAAAATATTGTATTTGGTGTTTTTTATTCTATTGGACAATTTTTGGATGTTACCCCATAAAATGATTGGTCAGAATTAGGAAAAAAATGTTAATGTTTCTCAAGAGTGGTTATCAGGACATGGAGTCCATTGTTGGTGTGGAAGCATATGTATCCATTCAATAGAACCCAAATTTACCACATTTCAACTAAAACCCCTTAGACATTGGTTGTAGGGAACAATGGTACATGTATTATATAGTATTAAAGTCCTTAAATTTCATTCTTGATCTATCTACCAACTACTTTTCTGATATATATATATATATATATTTTCTCATCACACTATTATACTCCATTACAATTTTCACGATGGCTCTTCAACATAAACCATCAACAATACATGATTTGGTTCGTGACGATGACCCGATGAGTGATGATGCCTTAGTTCAAGGACCATTGTGAAACCCCATTCCTCCAGGTGGATAGGTTGTGGAACCTCCACCTGTAGAGTAGTAGTTGGTACCAACAGGACAAGATGAGACAATGAGACAGATGAGCGTACATTGCGAGTTTTAGAAATTGTGACCATTTTGGTTTTTTGGAGAGGTCAATACTCATGAGGTAGAGGACTATCTGGAGTCAGTAGACTACATGATTGGACTGGTGCATACTCTGATGGATCAAATATTGTATTTGGTAGCTATCCACCTTCATTGTGCCTCTAGGAACTGGAGGAGTTTATTTACCCCGATACATGATGAGGGGAAACAAACATACGATGACATCAGTATTTATTTCGTGACAAGTTCTACTACTTGTATTTTCTTACATTCAAGATCTATGGGATTCTATAATTATAGGAGGGTGGGATGCTGGTGCTAGAGTATGCAGTGAGGGTTACTGATATTACTCACAACTCCATGGATATGATCAGAGACTACTACTTCCATGAATGGAAGATTGAGAAGGGGATCTATAGAGGGATTTGAGATGGTGTTGTATCCCTAAGAATCCCCACCTAGGCTGGTGTGATGGAGAGATCACTCATGATGGATATGTTCCAGGCAGAGGGATGCTAGGTAGTTGGAATATATAATATTTAAGGTAGATCACAGTTTTCCGTAATAGCAGGAATGTTCTAGAGATCATGGGATATGAGAACCCATCGTGAGGAGACTCTAGTCTGTGTTTGTGTAGGACCAATATAGTTCATATCCCAGGGGTAGCATGGGGAGAGACACTATTATACATTAGACAAGTATGGTTACATGGCTTGGGAGTACCTGACCACTAATACCATGTATCCAATAAAGCAGTAGGCGAACCATCGTGATAGAGGCAGTGGAATGACCAAGGGTATACTACGTATGGATAAAGAGGTCCCCAGGGAGTCAAATCTAGAAGATGAGTGGGAGGAGATACCTGTATATGATGATGATATGAGGTGCTCTAACCACAACCGCCACCACATGGATGACCACGTTAGGCTCAGGGAGCTGGCGGTCGGGGCCACAGACAGCTGCTGGCTTTGGACGTTCACAATCCAGTGGTACAATAGTTTATTCGAGGTATTATTTTTGTTTAATCTAATTTTTCATATGTACTAATAGACACAATATTTATCCACACATTTATTTCTAGACTATTTTTGTGGGAGCTAGAGATCCTAGTAAAGACACCATCATGACATCTATGCCTTAAAGTTTTTACAGAGATCACTTCCTCAATATCATCCATCTTCCATTAGGGTTGGGTGTCTCTTAGAGAAGAGAGGTTTAAGTTGGATCTAATGGTCATCATTATGGACCCCTTTTGATATCATCATGGTCATGGATATGATTTCCATGGTTGAAGAATAAATTTTCTATCACTCTAGATCAGTTATATTCATTCGTGTTGATGGGACGTGGTTCTCCTATTTTAGTGAGAGAGACCACATATCAGAACTAGATGGAAATGTGAGAAAGAGGTCACATCCTACCACTCATCAGCTAGAAATTATGAATCTTGGGTTAGCAGAACATCCAAGAATATTTACACCATCAGTTGTAGAGGAATATATGGATGCCTATCCTGAATAAATTCTGATACTACCTCTATAGAGGGAGTTGGAGTTCTCCATCAAATTGTAGCAAAGGACTACCCCAATATTATAAACAATATATCTGAATGAACCCACATATCTCTATGAGTTGATATTTAAGGTAGATGCTCTTCGCGATAACGGCTTCATATGACTTACTGAGTCCCCCTAGTATGCTCTAGTTTTGTTGGTAATTACGGATGATGTGAGTTTACAACTCTGCATAGATTACCATCACCTAAACGAGGCCATGATAAAGAACAAGTACCTCGTTACGAGGATTAACATCATTTTTATCCACATTGAGCTGAATAATGTTTATCAATGATCAATATCTGATCCATTTACAACAAGGTGTGATTCTGGGAGGCAGATATCACGAAGAACACCTTTCGGTGTTTCCACAACACTCTATGTTCATAGTGATGCCCTTCGTTATGAAAAATGTTCCCCCCATCATTATAGAATTGTTTAATCGGATCATCCACCAAAAACTGGATCTATTTACCATTACTTTCATTGTGATATAAATTCCTAAACTTTTATAAATAAGTAAGATGAAGAGAACATGAAATGGGTCCTTGATTTTTATTGAGAGAATCATATTATTATTGAGCTCTCAAAATTTCAGTTCTAAATACAACAAGTTCTCTTCCGTGGACATATCATATTTGAGAAGGGGTTTTCCATGGATCTAGCAAAGGATGAGAAGGTGTTTTCCTGGGAAGCAACCAATACATAAAGAGATTTACACAGCATTATTGCCCTGGAAGGATTTTTAAGAGATTTGTGGTAGTATTTTCCTATGTTTCTTCCACTCTGACTAAACTATTGCGGAAGGGGAAGATGTTTACCTAGTGTGAGTATTGCTAAGATGTATTTGGGGATTTGAGATAGAGACCTAAGAGCACACTATTTTTGCATCTACCATAGGATGGATTTGAGTTTTTGGTTAATTGGGATATAAAAATATCTCTAATTGGTTGTGTGCTAAGGAATTGTCAGGCGATCATCACATATGAGTTTATACAGTTCTTAACTCATGAGAAGAATTATGTAGAACCTAATCTAGAGTATCTAGATGTAGTAACCTCTTTGAGGATGTGGAGGTACTACCTATTGTGAGACCTCATTGTGGTTTACTCAAACAACCAAATTACCTGGTACATCATCACTCAGTGATATTTGAACCACATACAGCGACAATAGTTTTATTTTCTTCAGGCCTACGACTATGAAATAGTTTCTACTTTGGGTAAGGGAAACTTTGATTAAAATTCACTTAGTAGGAACTTATAGGCTCGCCTTGTGTGGAAGCTTTAGTGTAGTTGGCCTCCCTACAAAGGACCCTATTGGAGTAGAAGGGTTCAGTTTTCCATCAGTTGATTACGTTGACACCTATGATCCTTGAACTTGTGGAGGAGTCTTAGTTGGGAAACATTGACTGTGAGGTTATATGTGATTAGATAGCCATAAGCGATTCACCTGATGCATATTCTAATGTATGGAATCATTAGATCCTATACAAGGGGTGAACATTAGTTCCTGTGATGATACAAGAGAAATTCATACAGGAGTTAAAAAATTCTCCCTTTTCTATACATACTATTGTGAGAATGATGTGAAGGGATCTTCAATGATTTTTTTGGTGGTCGGGAATTTTACGGTGTGTAGATTAGTTCATCTCCTCATGCCTTACCTTCCAACAAGTGATTTCTATGCTTCAAGTTCATGCAAGTTTTTTGCAAACTCTTGGTATCCTATCATAGAAGTAGAACAATATATCCAAGGACCTCATCACCAGGAATCCACACACAATGATGGGCGATGACACCATCTAGGTGGTAGTTGATTTTTTAATGAAGTCGAAATACTTAATTTCCATTCGGGAGTGATGTTTTTTGGAGTGTTTGGGGAAGTTGTATGTTAGAGAGATCTTCTGACATCATGGATAACCCTCGATGATTATATCTGATCACGATGCATGGTTTATATAATGATTTTGGAAGGTCCTCCAAGGGGAATTGGGAACCTATAGGTGGATGAGTACAACCATTCACCCCCAGACTGATGGACAGACCACGTACAATATATAGGTGCGGAAGGATATTCTGAGATCATGGATTCTATGGTTCGGCTGGAGCTGGGAGGCTCACCTCCGTTGTTGGTGTTGACATACAATATTATATACCATTCTACAATTGGAATGGAAAATTTTGAAGCCCTATATTGAAGACCTTACTGGTTACCCTTGTCCTAGATGGATATTTGTTAATACTCTCTCATGGGCCCAATATTGGTGCATGCAACGATAGAGAATGTGTAGGTCATTCATGGTCAAATGAAGGAATCCCAAAGTAGAAATAAGTAATATGTAGACTCCTATTACAGACCATAGGAGTTCGATAAGGGAGAACACATCATCTTTAGAGCATCCCCATGATGTGGAATGCCGAGTTTTAGTTAGTGAATAAATATACCATCGAGGATTATCAATCCCATAGATAACATACAGAGGATCGTCGAAACTTCCTACCACTTCGCCTTACCCGCACAGCTGAAGCAGGTTCCTATAATCTTCCACGTGTCACAACTGATGAGATATGTGCATGAACATATGCACAATATCAACTTGGGAGAGATGAACATTTAGGATGGATCCACAATTTCAGAGTACCTAGTAGCATTCAAGGTCTGATAGGATAAGACCCTATGAAGATGACCCATCTATATATTGTGTGTTTTTAGAAGCACAAGTAAAATAAAGAGAGTTTCTAGAAATGGGAGTGCTAGATGTTGTCTAAGTACCCTATGTTGTTTGTTTAATTTTTTTATCCCAAGGTGAATCTCATAAAGGAGTAAATTTTTTAGAGGCCCATTGTTTTTATAATTAGAATGTGAATTATTTTTGAAAATTATTCCATAGGTGGGTGTTGTGACAATGTGTGATTCTGAGGACCATTGTGTCCAGAATTAATTTTATAAAATTAATCATTGTGTTTAATATTACACACAAAATGTTAATTAAAGGAACAATGATATCCTATAAAAAATATCTCAATCATAAATCAGAGTCCATGGTTGGGTCTATAATGTAGATTCTACCCTATGGATGATATAAAATGAGTTAGCGTAGGGAATTCAAATCCCTCGCTCATTGGAGTTTTGTTAAATTATTTAATTATAATATTAAATTGTTAGTTTAATATCTAAACCCCAAAAAACTCAAGGAATGAGGAACAAATAAGAAATTTGAGACCATCGTTGAGTTCAAAATGTATGATTTACCCTAGGATGGGTATGGACATTGTTTTCATCTGGAGTTCGTCTTATGTCCCATTGAGGATGAATTATTAAATAAATAAACTATTATTTATTTAAATATTTGATTAATATCCTAAACCTAATTTATGAGTATAAATTCATATTTTATATTGTTTTTCCTCATAATACCCTTTCCAATTATGGCCCTCTTTCCCTCCTCTCCCAATCATCTTGTTGGAGAGCGACGACCGATGAAGACCAAAGAAGAAATCATGGAATGTGGTGGATTAAAAAAATGTAGCTTCAACTTCCAATCATTTAGAAAGTTATATCTTATTCATCAACCACCGGCCCAATCCCATTAGTACCCATTCACGGTGTTATGTTGCCCTAAATTAAATTATTGAGCATATTGTCTATTTGATCTCCTGTTAGTTCTCCTTTCTATTAATCTTTTAATCACCCTATGAATAAGATTCTTATTGTTTATCAATTGATTTAACACCGGTCCCCATTTATCTTTAGCTAATTAAAATTGGCCAGAGATGAATAAAAACCATTGTTTATGATTCCATTCCCCTTCATTCTTTTCATATATTATTGCGGTAACAATGTGGATTGAAATTTGATGCTTTTCATGTTAGTCAAGCTTGATCGAGCACCTAGATCGAGGTGTATTTGTGCCGGGTTCACCAAATGGAGACATAATCAAATGCAAGATATAGATCATTGGACGACATGGAATGGGGATGAATAATCCAGTGGGTTCATGATCACATGATGAGGAAAAATTCCATTATAGCAATTAAAAGTTCCATCCAAACCCTTGTTTCCAAACGAGGGTGAATCATGACGAAATACGGAGAAATATCATGTTCATCAGCTTGATCTAGTAATTATATAGTTGTTCTAGGTGACATGGACCATGGTGGGGTGGTATTTGGAAGTGGTGGATGAATATTGGAGAACCCATTGGGTTTCTAGAAAATCATGACTACACACCGTGTTCAATGAGTAAAATACGACTTGTAGCCTCCCCCAATGGAGGATCAATGGTTTTGGAAATGTTAAGAACTACATGGAGTGTATGAAACTTGAAACTAGGTATAAATACTTCCTATATAAAGCGAACTCAGTGAAGGAACCCATAAACATGTTTTATGAACATGGACGTGACCAAATAACACGACCCGATACCCTGATAAGGAGGGCATGCCATGTATTCCACCCACACGACATGTTCACATACATTGTGTGGAACTCATGTCTAGCAATAGGCTTTAATGGAAAATGAATAGGGGACACATTCCCAACATCTACCTCACATTCCATATAAATCATGAGATCAACTAATTGACCTTCAATACTTTGTATATCCTTCGTTTGAAGTAAGATTTCCACCCACATGATTCTTATACTATGTGACATTTTGCATAGAACATGATTGTTCCCTCAGCATCATATTTTGAGATATGATGTGTAGATTTCATGTTGCAATATGAAGAGGTGACACCCGAATATGGTGGTGTGGAGACAAACTCAACAGATTAGTTCTAGACTTACCCACCAGTTGGGCATGGTTGTGACATCCCCGATCATCCTTTCGGGCCAACCCTCTTGTTGGGCTATGCAGTGGAATTACCTAACAACTGTTCTTTGTTTACCCTCTAGTAGGGATGGGTAGGGGTATCCTCGATGAAATTTTAGAGTTAACCTCTAGTGGGGGATAGTAAGTGGTGTTCCTTGATGTCTACTAGAGCATGACCCTTGTCTGAGCAGCATATTGATGAGGAGCAGTTTGACATACATATGGACTCATAAAAATGAAAGGTGATTTCCCCACAGATACACATACTTGTGATGTGACCCAAACTAGTAGGTGGGATTCATTTCAACCCCCATGATTACAATATCGAGGTGTGGTGATTTGATCCACATTGACTTGTTCCTTCCTGAATGTTACGAGGATATGTGCGACACCGTAGATAGTTGTTATCTTAGAATACATGGTTTCTCAATTTTCTAGGGATGGTATGTGAGATGGATATCCCCTTAATATATCATTTTGGTTTTCATTGAATGAGAATATCTATTACTGGTTGGAGAAATATAGTTCTGTAAACATTAAAATTACCTTATTCCTACACAGTTACATTCTAGTTGTATCTCTTACTGCTTTCCCATCCCCTTTTTAGGGAATCGTACTGGGTATGTATATAATCAACCTGCGTGGAATTTTCTCACATGTTTTGTGACTTTTACAGATTATAGACATGTTGATCATGAAAATAATGATGTGAATGGATATGGGATTCGTGGACTGTGTACAGTGGTTGGGGTCGGGATTCTAGAGCTGGGCTATCTCAGTTGACCCTTTTTCCATTTTTTAGCTTCGACCTATTTCTCATTTTGGGGTGTGTATTGATCCATTTTTTCCTATAGTTTTCAGTAACATAAATTTTACTATCTACAGGATCCCGCATGTTTAATGAACATTATATAAGATGTATCTTTTAATTATTTTCCATCTGTACGTTTTCATTTTCGTTGGATGCGCGCGTGTGCGTGTGTACATGTGTATAGAAAAAGGACACCTGAAGATTTAAAGGCTTTGAAACTATCCTCCAAACCATATACTATGAAGTTGATCTTGGTGTAGTTGCATCTCAAGCCCAACTAGTATCTGGGTCGTAATATAAAAAATATAGTTTAATCATATAGGGAATGTTTATCACAAACGATACATGAAAATCAATATGTATGTACATATCTCCCATTGTTTTAATAAGGTCACTATATTATTTTTATAGAATGATAAATTTTTATTTATCAGTTGATTGAGATTTTATATATAGAGAGTTCTCATGGGTAACATAGATATTATCACAGTGTGTCTCATTCAATTTATTTATATATAGAAAATTGATGTCTTGGCCAAAATAACTATGTTTAATTTTATTGTTTGCATTTACTATATTGGTTTTCATGGTATATTAAATATTTTATTTACAATTACATTTTATTTATAATAATAATTATATTTAAATGAAATTGATTTTGGTTTGCGGTTTTTATTTTTCTTCTTCAATTTTATGATTTTTCAAAAACTTTGATGGTTTTTTTGATATTTAGTGACATCCATTGTATGGATGTACAGTGAAATATTCTCATTTAATTTTTCCAAATTATTAATATAATAAAAAAGAGGAACCATATACTTGTTTATATTATTCATTCCATGACACTGGTTTTGTTCTTGATGAAATTGGGAAATCCCTTTCACCCTTGTAATGGAACATTCAGGATACATATATTGGTCAACCCTAGAAAGTTCATTATCAAATAGTATAAACAGTAAGTTGTTAATTTGGGAATATTTTAGTAAAATATATTATTTTTAGAACTAATTATATAGATCATGATATGCTGGTTAATGACCCCATTATTTTTGATAAACCATTACATTCTATTAGTATTATGGATTTATTGATTAATATATAGTTAATTTTGGATAAGATTTTGAATTGAAGGACCCCACTTGAGTTATAAAAGATGATATGGGATATTGGATTTGTATTTTGGATTATATATAGAAGGGACTGGGGTTTTATAGTCATCTCTTATAATATTGTAAATGGTTTGTGCCTATTCAACTTATACTACAATCATATCATATTTTTCACATGATCAGTCATGTTAGAGCCAAACTGTGGAATAAAATCATGAATAACACTCAATAAATAATGATTTTTCATGTTATACACTTCATGTTTTAATTTGATTATAATATGTATACCACTAATTTGTAGGGGTTAAATAGGGATTGATTATGTTTTAATGATAATGAAGTCTACATAGTTTTATATCTTATGTAATTGTTTTTGTGGGAACTTTATGAAGCCAGTTTTGAATAAAATGAGTATTTCATGAAATATATTTACATTTGAACAATATTTTATGATATATTTGTAATTGGTGTTTTCCTCGACGTGGTGTAATCTAATGTTGTTGATGTTTCTATGTGTTCTTAGAGAATGTTTACAATAAATATTGTTTTGATGTAATTTTTTTATTTATATACTATGGGAGTGGTTATTATACCATTTTAGAATTTTTAGAATGTAATTTTATATGGTTTTATAAAATATTTAAATTAATTTTGTGGTTTCACTATTCTAAAAATATTTATTTAATTACAAAATATTTTATGAACTCTTTGTTTTATGTTTTTTAAAATGATAATTTTTTGAAAATTAAAATAGGATTTATAAAAATGTTTTGAATTCGATCATACTGATGTAAAAATGTATTTTGTATTTCAACATGTTTTTGAATTAAAAATTTGATAAACATTAGTAGTATAATTAGGGTTTATTGGTTTAAAAGTGTTTATTTCATTTTGAAATGGCAGTATAAAATCTTTTAATATATATTGATATTAGAGAAATTAAATTTTATAATGAATTATTTAATCATGAAAATATGATTTCATTTTAATCAATTTTTTAAATAAGTATATATGAGATGATTTATGACGAATGAATTATTTTAGGGTAATCATTATTTTTTTATTGTATTAATACTATAATTTTATTTATGGAACATATAATGTCTTTTTGGAGGGATAATAATTAGTGTGAACCCTCTAATTTTAGGAATAAGAAATTTTTTTTGATGAATCTATCTAGACACTAAAATAATGAGTTGATTTGAAAACATCATCACTATTATAATATTTGAATCATCACATATACAACATTAGTGGGAATAAATGTTAGATTTATGAAATTTTATGGTGAGATAGGAAATTAGGAAACAAAAATTCAATGGAAACATAATTAATTACCCAACATTAGGCCATTTATTTTATAATCCATTATCATGATGAGTAAATAGTGAATGTGCATTTAAAAAAATTATATTTATTTCTTATTTTTTCCAAATCTAATCACTGATGTATTTTTTTAAAAGATATTTCATTTGGAGGGGTCTTCAACTTTACCTTGGAATAATAGAGGTTGGAAATGGCATATTATTTAATTTTAATTAGGTTTATGGGGAGTCTCTGAAATAACTTTAACATGAGTGGACAATTAATTTGGTTATTAAGAATGATGACCTTGAAGGATCATTGTATTCTTAATTGATTTCATTTTAGTAAATTATATGGTTATTAAATACATCATTTTTATATATGGGTGTGTATTTCATTATGTTATTATTAAAACACATTGATTTATTGTTCGTTATTGTGGGTTTTATGAGATGTTAGTCATTTTTAGATACTTTTATTTTGATGATTTCATCATGATACTCATTAGGTTTATTCATGGATACATGGGATTATTATTATTCTAGTGTAGATGTTTCACTCCAGGGTGACAAATTTTTTAAAATTTTATATTATTTGTTTTTAATCAAGCCCACATTGGATGATGTTATATCATGTGAAGACCCATGTCATTTACCCTGTTCCAAATTGAATTGAACAAATTTCCCATGGTGTTTCATGTTAAAATAAGTTTTCATATTGATTTATCATTTTATTCAAATTTTGTGGGATATTGATAGAGTTGTTTTTTAAAATAGATTGTGTCATTTTAGGTTTCCTCTTGTTGTTTGTGAAATCAATTTGGTATTATGAATTTGCCTCTTTAATGATTGTTTATGATCAATTCATAAAAATTATTTTGTATTTGTAATTTGATGAAATGTTTGGGTTATTTCTAAATACAATTTATAGGAATTTATTTCCTTTTTATATCACTATTTAAAAAAATACTAAATGTATTGTTGATATATAATAGGTATCTGTGATATTTGATCTTTCAATCTCTTGATTATGGTTTTAGTATTATTAGCTTATTCAGATTTTATTGATAATTTTTATGTCATTTTAATATCTCTTATTATTATTATTATTTTCCTTTTGTAATGAAAATTTCATTGGGTTTCCTAAAAATCACACATTGATTTTTTATGTCAGTAATTTTGATATCATTTAATGTTTTTCATTTAACTAAGAACCAACTTATGATAAAATATCCATAGTTTCACTCATTTTGATATCCCTGGACACTTTTGAATTATTTTACTAATGAATATTAGATATTTTTCATGATTTGGGTGTTTTTGGTGTTTTAATGTTTATGTGGATGTCATTCACTATTATTTTTTGGTTTTTATTTTTATTTTATACAAAATTGTTGTGTCGATCTGTGATAAGTTTAGGATGAACATGACCATGGTGTAACAATGAGTAATACATGTTTATAACTCTCAAACTATAATGGTTCTATGATTCCCCAAATTTGTGGGAATAATGGGTAGTATCTTCATCGAAAATACCTTCATACAGGGGTGTTGTGTAGTATTGTTTGGGGAATGTCATGATGGATCCCTAGATAGTGAGATCATGATTATGTTCCTCATTATTATATGTTATTATTATTATAACAGTAAAGGTAAAACCATTGTAAGTAGTGTGTACTATTTTTTTATTTTCCAGTTCTTCCCCTATAAATTTTAAGGGTTTAACCTTATTTTACATCCCTTAAATTTTGGTTGATACGTTTAAGGCATCATGTGAGATTCCCCCTCCTTCGAAATTGCATCCAAGATTCTAATTCATTGATTCCATGTTTTTTACTAAGGATAAATGTTAATTATTTTTATTCACCTCGTAATAATTACATTTCAAATGGATTTATTTTAATGCTATGAACCCTAATTACAGTGTGTCTTGAGTTTAATGTTTGGTATGGGTATAATATTTGGTATTTTATTATTAATGTTGAATTGAGGTTTTTTCATTATTATTTTCATCACACATAATCATTGGGTTTGTTATTCAATGAAATTCCATTATTTAGAAATTTAATAAAATTCTGATGTTTTCTAAATTAGTTTCCATTAGTTATATACCTATAAATGAAACCCACGAGGAGTCAGTAAAATAATATCATAGATTTTTTAAGAATAATGAAATTGGTTTTTAGAAATATCTACTAATAATTTGGAATTAATTGATTAATATTCATAGTGTTTGAGGTAATTCAGAATATAACCATTAAAATAAATTTGATATGTAACGGTGAAATTTATCCAAATATTATATCACAATTAATGTTACATATGTTATTTTGGGATATATATATACATGACAAATATTTCATTTTAAATGGATCTTGAGGGAATTGAACTTTGTTTTTATTGTGATGATTATTGGATTGTTTTTCAATGTTTTTTTATAATGTTTTTTCCCTATATTGGAATATCGAGACTAATTTTCATTTTTTTAAAATTCATCCATGATTGTTTTGGACATTTATGTTTTTATTTCATAGTAATTGAGTTATTTGAAATCATGGTAGTAAATTATAAAATTATATTTTATTAATTAATGTAACTATGATGTTATGTAATAATATTTTATATGTATTATATAATCCTTTACCCCTTATTGAATGTGAGTTGACTATTATTAGTTTATGAATCATGGATGATAATTGAATAGTTTTTTTTCTTTAGAGGGTGTTGGAGGGGACATGTGCTATAATTTTTATGTTTGATTATTGGATTATGTGATATAATTTTGGTTTTCTTGTTAACTTTACTTTTTTATGCTATCTCATGTGAACAATACATATTTAAGAAAGAGTTCTAGATGACCACTTCCCCGGCTTAGTTTATGAACAACCTTGGGTTCATCCCAATTTATAACTTCAATGATTCCAAGTAGCATTCTATTTTAATGTTCACATTGCGCCATGTGTTCCATAATAAAGGAAAAATATTATATTATGCATGTACCATGTGTAATTTTTATTATTTTAAATAATTTGCGAATTGTTCGATGTAATGGATTCCCACATAAAACATGTTTTTCACTTGTACCCATTTTGATTTTTAGGGAATATTTATAGTATTTTTTCAATATATGTTTTTCTTTTAGATATGATAGTTAATGATATATAAAAAATTGGTTCGTTTTTTTATTTGATTTACTTTCCAAACATGTATCTAAATGAATTGATCTGAAATGTAATAAAATTATATTTAATTTTTCATAAACATAGACATATTTCTTTTTAATTTATAATTGGGTCTTACTTTGTAAAATTTGGATTCTATTTTTTCGTTTATAAATATTGTATTAGAGATATGATTAAATATTGATTCCTCTCAAATAAATATATGATTGAAATAAATAACTTAATGTAATATCTGATTTTTTTTCCTAAAAGGTTTTTAACATTGTATTCTAAAAAATGTATAAATGTATTATTTTTTCATCATATACATAAAATATAGAATAAAATACGTTTTAAAAAATAATATACAATTAATTAAAATATTTATAACATTAATTTCATTTAATTATTTGTGGAATCCAGTATACCATGATTATCTCACAATCTATATCCACACATGTACATCTTTATATATCTATAAAGTTTAATAAGTCCTTATAGGTTATAATAAAAAATCATTTCTCTGTTATTTTTACATTTATTAACATTGTGGTTATAGTGAGTGAACATTTATTCCATATATATATTCAATTAATGGATTTCCTAATTTATTTCTATTCTAATAGTCAATAATTTGACCAATCTGGATTGATATTTTGGATCATAATAATTTCCTATTTTAAATATCTTAATATTTTTATATTTATATAAATTTACATATATTTATATTATGTATATGGAGGATGTTATATATGAAAAGGTTAGTTTTTTTGGTTTTTATACATATTCCATGTTTACCTTGTTCATTTATTTAAAACATTTTATTCAATATGAATATACATGTAACGTATGTTTGTATTGAATGAAAATATCAGTTAGTTTTGACTAGTTTTTATTATTACATGATAGTAAATCCATTCAAATTTGTGAATTTGTTACTCATAAGAACTAGTAACGTTTTTATGGGGATTACAAATACCTTTTGGTCATTGTAATGGACTGACTAATATGATGTTCCATGTAAACCTATGCCAGTTCATTAGAAGGATTGATAATGAAAATTATTTAATGAATTTTGTTTGTAAATCCTAGAGAAATAGAAATTTTAATGTTAATGTAAATATATTATATTGGAGAACATCCAAGATATACATAACTGGAATCATATATGACACAATAAAATCAGTCCTCATGAAATGATACCCATATTACACTCAATATAACTTATTGACCATTACTACAAATATGCATAATCTTATTATAGTGTAATGGATAATAACCTGTGTTAAATCATAACTTCTGAAACATCATCCTCATGATTTCTACTATTTATAGAATGTTTCCAATATGTTTTTCTAATATATGTAAGGAAATATATCATGAAAATAATCAAAATTTGAATAAATTTGGTTTTGTAAGTCTCATAATATCAACTAAAATATTCATTCTAAATAAAAACACCTTCATATTTTTATTTAATAAAAACAAATGGTATCTCATAATATTCACCTATATATGAAATATTTGATAACATTAATACAATATCGTATGTTCCACGTATTTTATGAAATTCCATTACATGTTATTCAAAACATTCCTATCAAAAATTGAAACAAATGTTCTGAAATTGTTTTGTGAAAATTAATATTTGACAAAATAATAATTTATAATATTATATAGTTAAATATAATTTTAAGAGGATAGGTAAATATAAATAAAACAATGATACTGAATCCAAAATAACAATAAAAAATAGTTATTAATACTCTAAAAACAATATTTCAATACTATTACTCTGACGAATAAAATAAAAAAAATTATAATCCTGAGTTTTCCCAACTATCAAATAAAATTTCCATTTTAAATTTACATGACTACATTTAAATTATTTTAATCACGTTGTCATCATTGTGATTTTTTCAAAAAGAAAAAGACATTGTAACCACTAAAAACCCTATTTATCAAGAAAGGGATTCATAGTGACTATATATCTATATAACAAATTCTATTAAAATTTCAATATTATATTTAACCATTAGAAAAGTTATTTTTTTATTATAAAGTACAATATAAAATACCAAATAAACGAAAATTTAAATAACCACTTATCAGAAATTAAATTTTCATCTAAAAATTCTATAATTATACTCCTGGAAGATATAAAATGTCATATAGAAAAATAAAAACAACTATTATAAAAAATAACTAAATTTTAATGAAAACAAAAACTATACGAAAATAATGTTTCTTAGATAAATATTAGTAGAGAGAGATAAAACAAGAAGGCTGGAGGAAATGGATAGATATATAAAATAGAACATAAACATTGATACAGATGATAAACCATTAAATATTCAATTTAGTCCCCTCATGAGATTATTGGATTATAGTGAACCGTTATTTTCATATATTTACATTAAATAACCTTTTAATAATACATAAAACATTATACAAATAGACACTAAAATATCGTACTAGTATAATGCCTTTAGATTCAAGGAAATATAAAATTGGGTGACATATTATTCATATTAATTGTAAAAAAGGAAGATATATAACAATAATGATGATAATAAGTTTATTAGAACATGACCATGAAAATACAATGTCATACCCTACATATCAAAATATCATATACATTAATCATGGAATAGATATTTGTTGTACAAAAGACTTGAATCAATCTGAAATAAAGAACATAATAAATGAAATTATGACATATGAATAAGACATGTAAATGTTGAAGACACAAAATAATACAATATAATTTCCATATTATTCAAGGCATTGATTCCAAGGGCATAATAGTAGTATGGGTTCAACCTTCATATCGTCTTGGTAGTCATGGATCACTACATGTCCATATTAGTAGCCTGAGTTTACTTCTCATACCATCTTGGTAGTCCTGGTTTACTACTATGTCCATATTAGGAGTCAAAAATAACATCCAATTCCATATTAGTTTATCTAATAAGATTTAAATCTTTAAAAAAAGATTTACATGGATATATAGGTCCCACCTTTGTAATATTGAAATCATACAAAAAATTTCCAAAAAATCATAATAAATCATATCATAACCCAAATAATTAAATGGGTATCCAAACATTTAATCATATCATAAAATAGAAAAAATATACATGTTTCATAATATTTTCATCAAATGAATTACCCATTAAAATAACTGGGTTTCAAAAACATATAACCTGTTAAAGAGAAACTGATATCATAAAGATCATTCCATTAAATGGTTAACAATTCATATAAAGGGTATGAATAGAAAAATTGTATAATTTACCCATTAAAAATATAGTAAAACCAATGGATGTCATATAAGGTGTAAAATATTTTTTGAGAGATATTTTAAAAATACATCCTGTGAAAAATATTTTTTTATTTGATAAAAAAAAATTTAAAAATTATTTTTTAAAAATATTTTTCACGGAATATACATTTTAATAAAATTAAATTAATATTTTGAAACCATAAAACATTTTTAGAATCAATTTTTCTTGAAAAAAAAACATTTTTTAACGTTATTAAAACATGGTATTTATGAAAAAATCGATTTCTGACTAAAGAGTGAAATATGGAATTATTATTCATAGAAAACAACTTGTTTATTATAGGTACCAAATAGTGGAAATACGAACATATTCATGGATATATCGAAACTAATTAAAGGAAAATAAAAACCATGAGGGTTTTTAAGAGATGGATATTAATATTTCATCAAATGAATGAAAATCAATAACAATCGTGAAAAAATATGAGATTATTTCAACAAACACTTACCACTTGATTACATGGGATCATACTCTCCATGTGTGAATATGGAATTACATGAAGCATTAAATATCACTAAAATAAGTATATTCAATATATTACATGTTAAATGGATTTACATAAACCTCTAAAAATAATGGACGTACATAATACAATATGTGTTTTCAAGAAGGAAAATTGAGACAGAATTATCATACTGATTTGGTAAATCATGAAAAATTGACCATAATAAATAAATATCTTATAATATATATGTAAATATATTTTAATTTAAAAATATGTATCATGAAATACATTCTTGGGATGCATACACACCACAACAAAATAATGGTTTGGGAACAATGTGTGTTTCTCATGGAAATAAAAAGAGAGATGAAATTCCATTACCTGGTGTATTGAATCTAATTGTACTCATACAACCATCCATTAGAATAAAAAAAGTATATTATAAATATATAAATTAAAAATATTTTTATATCTATCACAATATATTATATTAGCATGACTTTATAATATGATTATTTTTGAAATTCTATATAAAAGATTCAATGCGGGTAATATCTGATTTGTTCTTCACATCTGTCTTAATTATTTATATAATTAGACCTTATGCATATACAATGTTTCGAAAAACTATTTCCATGATATATGTAAAAATTATATCCATTATATGTATAGTACAATAATCCATATAATATATATGTATAAAATGGAATAAACTGTTCATGAAGACGTTAGGTCGTATGTACACATGAATGTTGTTTCTGTTTTATAGTCATATTAAAAGAATGAATTAAATTGAAATAATTGTATATATTTATATATAATAATTCTAGTATAATTATTATTTCATATATTTAAAAAAAATTCACAAAAAGTATATTTAATAAATTATATTTAGCTGTGATGTAATCACATCGGTTTAAGGGGATGGTAGTCCTCAATTCCTCAAACACTATTTCACTTTTTACACCAAATAGAATGTATAAATAAATGTTATTTAAAATCATTAAAAAATAATAAATAAATAATAAATATAATATATATTATATAAAATATATAAATGTATTTTCTATTAGAATTTCCACCATGAGATGCGACAAAATAAAAAAATAAACTGTCATTGTTTCCTAAGGTGGTAGTTAATCGTACACATAAATAGAATTTATGATACCAATTAGATGGAAGTGCATGTATGTTTTGGTCAAAAAAATAATATTATGTTTATGATACATGTGTTTTTTTATAATAATTAAATAAATATATGTTATGTTTTAGGGAACAAAAAAAGAAATTAGTTTCAGAAAGGGTGTTACCTTTTAATCAGGTAAACCCTTTGGTTTCCTCCAAAGAAATTACATGGAATGATTTATACAAAAGGAGATGATTATATATTTATAAGATGGATTTTTAGGAGTAATTTTGGAAGATCATTGTCTTGCTAATGTGGTTTGAGAGGTTTTAGTAAATGGGATGAGAGGAGCATTTTTGTAGTTGAAGAGGAATGACACTTTTGTATATTTTTGGACGAAGGAATTTTAAACACATTTTTCCCATCACAATCAGATCAAATAATGAACCCAATAATATATATGGGAGGTTAGGGTCAACACAATTCCAACCAATGGCTCTTGGACTTGTTTCTATGTCGTTTTGGATCTTAAATTTAAGGTTTAGTATTTTGTTACCTAATTTTTCTCTTAATCATTGTAAATAATTTGAACGAATTACAGTATTATTTTTGGGAAAATTTTATTTTTACATTTTTATGAACTTTAAATTATTTTTATTTTATATATGGAGTCCATTTTATCAAAATATTATCATATAATTGTTCTAAATTAATTTAAAATTAATCCTACAAATGGGGCGACATATTGAGATTTTAAGATAAAAACATCTAGAAGTTTGTTATGTTCTTATATCCAATTTAAATGTGAAATCAATTTCAAAAACCTAAATTTGATTAATTGATATAAAAATGATATAATTTAAATTTTAAACCTATTTAAAAAATAATTTTAACTTATAAATAAATTATATGAAAATGATGTTTTAAAAACTTTTTAATATTTCTCATTATTCGTCCAGAAATGAAGTTTCTCAGAACAATTACAAACATTAACCCTATGATAATTTAGAATTTATAATTTTAAAATGAATTTTTGTCATATCAAATTAGAAATATAATTTGGTAAAAAATAAATTTCACCGTTTTTCAGAGAATGACATAAAAAGTAGTTCAATTGATAAAATTAATTTTTAAACATATATTGACATTACCAATAATTATATATTTATTTATATATAAGTTATATTTATATGAAACCATTATAATAAATTTTTGAATATTTTTAATTACTATGAATATTAATAGGTTTATGATCTCTGTTATAATTATCTTAGTTAAATAATTTAAAAAATGAAAAAAAGGTTCAATGAAAATCAATGTTGTGTGTAACATACGCCAAGTCAGAGTTGTGTGTGATATATGGAAATTCATTGTTGCATGTATCATACACTTATTCATGAAATAAATTTATGACTTAGTGTATTTCATGACATCAATTAAAAATTAATTCATTTCAATAAAAAACGGTCCATAAAAAACTCATTGTGTTACATGGATGAGAGTGGGTGATTCCACTAAGGGACACTATACTGAACTCTTAAACCGAAAGGATAAATAGAAAGGGAATTATTGAAATGGACTTTTAAAAATTATATAATTTAAAAATTCTATATAAATTCCCATTTTTATTTCATCGGCACCAAATTATTGTGTCATGACCATTCAACACATTAAATCCAATGGGCCCATATTTCACTATTAAACTACATAACCTCATTAATGAATGGGAAAGGAATTTTTACCTATTTAAAACCACCAAAAAAATAGAAAATTGTATTAAATAATTGAACATAAAAATACACAACCAGTACATATTCAATTTAATATAGAAGTGTTAGATTATTTGGGTGGAATTATTTGGGTTATACCACATTATCCATAAATAATGTCATCAACGAGTCTTGGGTATAGGAGATATACCTAAACATGAATGTATTAAGATAAATTCCATATTTTAATGTTTAGTATATCAATTGGATATATAATTCAAAATTCACAATAAATAAAAACAAATTCAAACCATAATTTATTAGAAAAAAAATATAATAATAATAAAGAGAAATATACTTTATTAGACAAAATATGAGAGGTAATAAAAATATAAAATTTAGTAAATGATAACTACATTTAGTATCCCTTACCTATATGAGACTCCTACCCAACAAATATGTCAAATGAATCAAGCCACTTAGGAAAAAATTCAATGAATAGCTGAGATTTGATGTGATCACCATATCTTCTGGATTCATGATATGAAAATAAAACATCATAAATAAACACAACCCTAATCCTACTATATATTTGGATATATTTTTATAATATTTTAGAATGGGAATAAGAAAATGAGCATTTAAAGTTAATGTTTTCATTCACAAATGTTGTAGTCAATGAATAAGATATAAACATCATACAAAATCAGTGGGACATTATATCGATTGATAGAAACCCCCGTTAAATGAATATATTAATTATAAATTTTTTTATAAAATAAATATTAAAAATGACAGAATAAATAATGTGAAAAAATTAGTTCCTAAAAAATCATATGATCTATTAGGAAGCAATTTATTTTCATGATAATATAATGATTTATGATATAATGAATATATATTTACGTGCTTATTGATAGAAAAATATATTTTAGGATCATTATCCTACCAACTACATATATGTTTGTTTTTTAGTGCTTTGAAACATGTTATCCTGTAATTCCCGGTTTTCATATATTAAAAACCCAAGTGATATCCCTTAATTTGCTATGTATCATGAATAATGTGTGGTAAATGATCCAAAGTAGACTCATTTTACTCCCAGTGATTATAATTCACATTAATTATACAACACAATCATCATTTATTTATTACTAAATGATACAGAAACATCACCTATCATTATATTCTATAGAAATGTTACTATCACTATCAACAAAGAGTTTGATACGTCTAGAAATTTAGTCATACCATGTGAAAAAACATATAAACTAAATTCACATGGGTATCCATTATTAATGATTTTTTATTTCTTATTTTGATTTTTGAAAAGTGTAGGAATGAAAATAAACATATTCTCATTACATTTTTGTAATCATCCATAATTTAATTTAATTATATTAGAATCAGTAATTCCATTTAATTCACTTCAAATACACTCAAATGAAATTTTCACTAAATAGGTATGATTTTATTGTATTCCCAAGACAATCCTAAAATAAAATGTTTTCCAATTATTATTTCCCACTCTTCCAAGGTTAGTCCATCAAACATGACAATACTGAAATCTTCATTACATTCTGTTGACTATAGTGAATAATTGATGATTCAATTAATCCTCTCTCGAAACTAGTTCCCATCTGATTGAGGAACTCATGAACATGGTCAATAAATTCCAGGCGACTTCTGATTAAGGAACTCGTGAAAATATTAAATTCAATGGAATGTATTTGATTTTACCACTGGATAAACAATCAACATATAAAATTTCATCGAGAATATATAGATTTATTGAATCAAAAGACACAAATATATTCTTATGAAAATTAATCCATAAGGTATCTCAACATTTTTCTATGAGTTGTACACAAAAAAACATGAAAAACTAGATTTTTATTTTATGGAATTTTTTAATAAACACCCTCCCACCGCTAAAAAAATAAGTTTTAGTAACATATAATCTATATGAAATTAATATTATTATATTATAAATAAAATTAAATAATTATTACAGAACTCATAAAATAGTATGGGACTCCCAAGATAAGATTACAATGAATAAATGGAAAAAATTATTTTTTAAAATACACATCATTTTATGGATATTCAACCAAATATTACCTTAATATAAATATTCATACATTAAGGATGCACTATAACGACATAAAATTGAATATTCTTTATATAATCATAAAAAAATTTTCTACATTGATGATGATTTAGAATTTCAAAATATTTTCTAATGTTAATAATCTGTGTGAAAATAATTTTTGAAATTTTAAAAAAAACTGAAATATTATTATGAAAATATAAATATCATTTAATCATATCATATGGATTACATTTAATCTTATTGTAGTTATTATAATACATCAAATATTTGATCAATACCATACATATTAAATCACCTACATGCATTATGGTTTATATATAGTATAATAAAATAATATTTAAAATAAAAAAATAATGAATTTAAAATTTTAACATAAAAAAATAATATAACATATAATTGTGTATAAATTTTTACAAAATTAATAGCATTAGACACTACATAAAACCAGAAAAATCATTGAAATATCTTTACCATATATAAATAAATTTTAAATCATGTGATTAACATCAAAATTTCAATGATATATATACCCCAAAATTAAAATATGAAATAATGAACCATTAGAATATAAAAGTATGGAATATAAATCATTCATCATGCTTCACATCCAATGTGTATGGTCTCTAGCACGTGAAATTTTCTACATTTGATTATGGATTCTTATCATTATATAAGTACACTAAATATGAAATCTAGATCAACTCAAAAAAAAACCACTCATAGCATGACAACCCCATGAAAATAATGAGTAAAAACTAAATGTATCTTCCACGAACATTAACATACCAACCTCTAGTGTTATTAAAATATTATGCATATTATTCCTTCTGTTACCAAAATAAAAATATTTTAGCGATTTAATTATTTGAGGAACAATGCTAATTAAACGTTCCATGTCATTGGAATGGGATTATCATAAGGACAAAAGTGAAATCCAAATCATTAATGGATTTAAATAGGAATTTTGGGTATCAAAAATATCATTATTGTACTCATATAATCCAAATTGATTTAGAAAAAAGTCCATGAAATATGAAATGACACACGAACATCTCTCTTAGAGCCGAGGTCACCTATACCAAATGATGCAATCTTTCAAATGAAAAATAATTTTATTTCTTCAATACTTGAAGTTTTTACATCTAATGATGGTTACATAAAAATTGTAGCATGTGTGTGTGCGATTTGATATATTTATTATTAGTAGGGTTCCAAAATATATATAATTGAATAAATTATATTAATAAATTCATAAACAATAATTTCAAATAAAATTTATTAAAATATATTTTTTATCATTTATGGACAAAATATAATGTAACAATACAATATAATTTTATTTTTTGGCCATGAATAACATATTATTAATAAAATACTCATGAAATAAAACAATAACAATAATGTTTAATTTATAAAAAAAATTGAATATTATTATACCATGTCATTCGGACAGTTATGTTTAATTTAATGTTAGGGTCATGTTTCTTGTGTTTGGAGGTCTTCAATGTGGGGTTTGAAATTTGTTTTGTAGAATAAGGTCTCTTTATTAACTAATAGACACATTCAGATTATGAACGAGATACATTATATGAATATTTTTCAGGGATGATATCATGAGTCCAATTAAAATCATTAAAATTTACAATCCATTCAACCTTTTCACATTGTGAAATGTCCTATCATGATTAATATAATATATATTGTTATTCCTTTTTAAGTGTATATATAACTCATGGAATTCATTTGTAAAATGGATTTACAACTTTAATACTTTGAGTCAAACCATTTTAATTTTGTTTCACGCTTGATTATCTATATATTAGACTTGTAGTACCACTTCTATGATAGCAGGCTCTCCCAATTCAATTTTGGGAAATCTCCCTCCTTCTGATCAACTTCATTTTATGTGTAGTCCCCATATCAGTTTCATCACTTCACAAAAGTATAAATCCATCTTCATTCATCATTAGAAATCATCAGGTAAGGAATTTTTGATTGTGAATTTGGATCATATAAGGATTGGTTTTTTTCTAAACATGATTTTCAGTTCCCCCCCTTTCTATTTCCATTATAAGTCATTCTTCTTATTTAAAATATATATTTTTAGAGATGACTATGTTTCCCAAACTATTTTGGAATGTTTAACTATATAATGGGTTAATTCATTAGTTAAAATGTGTTATATTAAATTTCATTTCGTTATTAAATGAAAATAAATGATTTTATATTCAAATGCAATTGTTTGATAAGATATTTGTTTTTATATGTTTTATCTTTAAAAATAATTTTTTGTCACTAAGTTATTGATGAAATAATATAAAAGTTTTTTACTTTTAAAATGGGGTTCATGATTGAAAATTATAGGTGTTTTTTTAAAATGATTTATAAAATTTTATAATGGGTTTTAAAAGGATTTTTGAAAAACAAAGCACATAATGTAACCTTATGTGCATGGGGAAATATAATTCTCAATATTTTTTTGTGTACTTACTTAAGATATTTATTATCACATTAGTGAGAAAAATTATACTTGAGGACATATTTTTTGAATCCATCTCAGGACTAGATTGATAATTTCATTTATGTGTAGAATGTATACTGGTTGGTTAGAAACCAAAATGGTGTTGTTTTTAATATATGATTTTTTTAACATATACTGGAATTTTGAATGTTATTCTTTCACATTATTATGTTATGGTGTATCAATGTTTTTTTCCTATGCAAACCTATTTCATTCATAATTTATATATTCTTTGATTTTTGTGACAAGGTATAATTTTATTGAAACCAAACGAATGTTTTTCAAAAATTTGTTTTACATTATGAAGATGATTTTAAAACTCTATTATTTAATAGTAAGAGATATTAAATTCATGATATTATTATATAAATAGATTATTTGGTAGTATTCTAATTGTAATTATTCTCACTCTTTACAATTGCCTTTGGATTGCTGTATGTATTTGTTTGTAGGAATTGTGTAATGAGAATTGCATTATATAGTATATTTATTTCTCTTGTTGGTTGTTGCCTATATAAAAGGGTATTTTATTGGTGATTGATGGTCATATGGAGACACACCTAGTATCATTTGTTTCATTATTCCTGTTTTCTAAATTTTTCATAGCATTGTATGTCACATGGAATTTTTATTTCATTCTCAATATAAATTTTTGGAATACATATTTTAGGTGTTATATGAGACTCCTTGCATTATTTTTTGGTAGTTCCTCAAGTTGAAGACCACAATGGGTGGATTGTTCTATTGACATGGGTTGGATTATTATAAATTATATTTAGTGGTAATAAAAAACCTGATGTGTTTTGAATCTATCTGGATTTGGTTCATTATTTGTGGTAGAATAGAGTTAATATTATCACAATTTCGATAGAAAGTGTGGGAGGATACTTGTATAGTTTATATATATGATTGAATTAGAGATACCATGGGTGGGTGATATTTTTTATCCAATAATCTGTCTTTATTGTTGGGGTTATTTGAATAATGTTTATTTAGGGTTTATTTAAATATTCATGTTACCATCATAAGGATTTTTATTTTATTCATAAAATTTATAATTACATTGACTTATGGTTGTTTTATAGAATATGTACAGATTTATGAGGATGGATTTGTAATTTTTGAATTTTTCTAAAACTGAATGGTGAGTTTCTTATGATTAATATACTGTTACCATAATATTAGTTATTTTCAATCTAACAGTAGAATATTATAGACTAGTTCCACTGAAAAATCCTATAGTGGACCCTTCTTTAGTGGACACAATAATCAAGAATGTTCAGACTCTATGTCGGGCATGTTATGAGAACCTATATCGAGTGGTGGGATATGATATAAAAAATACTAAATTTCATCCACTTGTACTTAGTTTTGGTAAAGGACATCAGAAATATGAAGTATGGATTGATTGGATTTAGTGCATATTCAAATTCTTGAAATCCTCTAAAGACTCTAAGGTCTAATTTTTCATGTACATGTTTGAGGGACAAAGAAAAAGTTGGTGGGACTCCATAGTGAAATACAGGTTGCATGAGTACCATATCAATTCTTATTTCAATAATTTAATAATCTAAAATTTTTATAATAATGAATTATTATAAAAAATTCATTTAATTTTCATATATTATAGATATGTGAGTTTATCATTGGGCTATATTCCACCAACATTGTTGTCATGGTGCATTTTTAATTGAAGGAACTAAAAAATTACAACCTAAAGGATTGGAAAAATGTGTCGGTAATGAGGATGATAGTCAGTTGATGATCATTCATATAGTCCATTAAAACGTTTCAGAGATATTTGATAATTGGACTTTGGAATATGAGTACATTAATGGGATAATGGTTTTGGGTAGAATATTGATTGGTGTTGGTTTAAGACAAGGTCTGTCATCTAGACAAAAAATCATGTGAAATGGTTGAATATATTCCTAGGGAAAATATTTCTAAGATTCATTATGATATCAAAGGTCTCTATGATATCATCTTTTAAATGTTGGTCATACAAAGCCTAAATTTCTAGTGGATCTCCAGACCTAACATAAATATGGAAAATATTTCCGTCTGTGACATTTTTGTGAATGGTAGTCCCAATGAACTAAGTATATGTCCAATCTCACTATGTGTTATCACGTCAATACCAATAATTTCAATGGTGCTGATTCATATCCTCAAGAAAAGGGGTATGATCATTGGGATAACAAATCATTTGTAAGAGCAGAGACCACACATTACGATATAGTAGAGTATGAATAAGAGGGATCTAAAGTATGGATAAATAATTTTTGTAATGGTATTTGTATCAT
Source organism: Viscum album (assembly GCA_963277665.1). Classification (NCBI taxonomy): domain Eukaryota; kingdom Viridiplantae; phylum Streptophyta; class Magnoliopsida; order Santalales; family Viscaceae; genus Viscum; species Viscum album. The sequence continues at coordinate 1,657,015,209 of OY728148.1, read as the reverse complement.
ATTTTATGGTGATATATTTTTTTAAATAGTTATAACTCATTATTATATATTGTTAAACATTTTTTACATTTCATATTCCTTTTTATATTATTATATTCTTATTATATCATTACATGACATTAGGAAAGAGGTTTGAACATGGTTTCATGTTTCCCTCTTATCAGATGATAATATGTAAACTTGAGGTGGAGTGGGAATTCATAGTTATTTCTCTTTACATATTTAACATGATTATATTAATAGATTTGATTATCTTCATTATGTTCCAGATCAATGGATGTCACCATAGATTTCTATTTTTTACCTCCTAATAGAATCACTCTTGACATTACGAGTGATTTTTATTCTAGGATGGGTATAGTGGGGAATATATTTAATTACACTAGAAATCTCTCATGTTTTTTTTTGGATATGTTCCCTGATGCAGTTGACCATTGGTTATGTATTATTCTTCCTTTATAGGAGTTCATGTACACTATGGTCTTTATGGATTATTATTATTGTTTTCCACCCTATAGAGTGGATGATTTCAAAATTGAAAATATTAATGTAATGATTCCCATTTATATTCCATCTTATGAAAAGTAACCTACATAGTTATAGGAATGTAGGCTTTAGATTTAATTATTTATAGATTATGGATTTATTCACCCTAATGTGTCACCATGGTATTATCCTCTTCTCTTTTCTAAGAAGTCTTTTTGTAGCCTCAATCTTTTTAAAGGTTATCGAATGTTAAATTATATGAATGTAAAGAATATTTATCCCTAACCCCAGACTGATGATATCTATAATGAAATTATTTAGGCTCATTGGGTTTCAATTATCAACCATTGGCATTGATTCCACCATTTCGTGGTCCATGATGTGGAAATACCAAAGAATGAATTTAGAAGATGGTATGACAATTTTATGTTTTTTAAATTTCAATAATTCTCTTGAGTAATTATGTATTTAAATAATAGAATTTTTCATTAGTTCTAGATATCTATTATTATTGGGTTCAAGGAAGATGATTTTCAATACTCTGTTTTAGGGTAGGATCACATTGTTCATTTGGATATCATGAATAGAACCTTTAAGTAGAATTATCTATATAAGATTATTTGAAAATGTTTGTTATGGATTTTTATTGATACTTTTTTTGGTATTATAAATATAAGAGGTGAATCTTAATAGATCCTAAAAATATAGTGGTATTTATTTCATTTGAGAAACCCCTAAATGTGTATGGGGACCAAAGTTTCTGGTTATTGGTAGGTTATTACAGATATCTTCTTCATACGTTCTCTAATATTATAAATCCAATTATGTTTTCAACCTAAAATGGTGTAATATATATCACCAAAAAAAATTCAATGGAATTTTTTCAAACAGAAGATGAAGCTGGGTACAGTTCCTTTTTAGATTCATCCAAAACTAGGTTTGGGATAAGGTGTTTTCTATAAGGCATCTAGTGTGGGCTTGGGGGTTTGTCTTAATATAGAGGACATAAGTGGTAAACAATAGATATTTACAATTACTAACTATTAAGTAGAAATAAATTATACATGAATTAGATTAGGTGGAAGTTATGTATGCACTGAAAAAGTTGATTCACTATATATTTGCGGTATGGAATAATGTATATATATGTAACCAGATCCAAATATATATTTTCTCTCATTGGATTCGGAATGTGATATAGATATACTCTGTTGATTTTCACAATGAAATTGATTTTGATAATTTTAATAATCTCATGAAGGGTAATATGGTTTCCAATACATTGATTAGGAATTTATTAAATCATGTGGTGAAGTAATTAGTTAAAGAGTGGACTCTGACGAGGTTTCACATTGAGATGAGAGTATGATTGGAAAAAGATGATGACAATATATTCATGTATTAAATAAAAATTGACTCAACATTTTATGAGTTGGTTCATCATAGGGATGTTCCTTTCTCTATAACCTAGGGATTTAGTTAAATATGAAATAGTGGGGAGACTATAGATGATTGGTATATGTCACCTAGTGGGAATTATTGTTTATGAAATACATTATATTTTCTTTTTTAATATGAGGTATATGTTGATGGACAAAGGACATTTATCTTGTTGATATATGCACAATGAAATTACTTATATGTATCCTGATTTGAGACATCAATATTGGTGGATGGAGACGAGTTATTCAATTATATATTTTCAATCCTGATTCATTTCATGTCATAAAGTTTAAGAGGAACACAATATTCTTATAAATAAATTGGATAATATTTCCATAGATTTTGGAAATTGGATTAAAAAAATCCCAGTGGGAATATAGTTTTTGGGGTGATCAATAATTGACTCAAGAAATCAGTATATTCCAACCCCCTAAAAGAAAATTATGATATTTGAAGAGTTTAGGGGCTTTTAGGATTGAGAGGTTGGGAGACTTCATATAGGTCACCCAATGACTATGTCAGATATGGAACCATGGTCCAAATCATGGTGTTATAATGTTTTAAAATATGTGGTGGGTTTCAATTTTATAAATGGAAATACAAGTAATTCACATTTTTTTGTATATATAGAGATAGATATCCAGGTTATTGATGATATTATTTAGGCATGCCTGTATAATTTTTGTAACGCCCTGACCCTGGTTACCCAGATTCATTGCCTTATTACATAATATTGGCATGATCACAAAATATTAAGTCTCAAGATTACAATTAGTTTAGTACCCTTAGAAATACTAGATATATTTAAAATTTTACATTACATTGTTAAAAGAAAAAACACAACAACATTGTCTCCATAGTCCACACTCATATCCCTTAGACAGTCCCTATAGGTTAGACACAATATACTTCATGGAATCCTAGAAAAAATAAAATATAAAAAGGGGTGAGCTCATATGACTAGTATGGATAAAAATATGGTGGAAACATTCATAAATTAGATTATACATTTTGAGACAATGTATAAGACTAAAACAAAAGCCATTTAAAAATAAAATTCAGAAAAATATGGAAAATCTAAATCAAATGTTGTCATTTAATTATTCACATGGATATTCTACTAGTCGAATAATCACATGAAACCTCAATATCCACTTTCATAATGCTGGAAAGCATAATTCAGGACATTCATAACCACATTCTCCAGGCCTTGTGCCAAGACTGCAAATAAGATTTTTTCAATGCCTTCTTCCATGAAACAATTTCGGTCTAATGAGACCTACCGATGCATCAAGGAGCAATAACAGGCTCCACTCGTCACATATTAATTGTAATGAATTCATCATATGAAAAGGTATCATCATAACACAAACATTTTTATTAAAATTGGCAAATTAAATGTCAATATATTATCCAAAAACCATGAATTGTTTAAAAATAACACATCCATGATCTAACAAATCACAAATCCTTCAATAAAATATGGATGAATTGTATCATTTTAAGTCAACTTCAAACAAGTTCGAAATCCATCAATGGATGTGGAAATAGATGAAAATGATCTGTAATACTCTTAAAGAGAAATATTCATTTTTCATGAATATATTTAAACGTCACAAAATTTATGAAGGTATACATTTAAATACATTTTTTAATCCATTTGTCTCATAACACTTTAATACTTTTGAATGGAATTAACATTTTAAAAACATTCACGTCCATATAAATAAATCCTTAAAAATTATTTCAAAAACATGGAAATTAATGAGTATGACGTAGATGACTAAATATTTATACCTTTTAAAATGATGATATAGTTAATGATCCCCTTCTATAAAACCTGAAAATATTCCTTTTGAAACTATTTTTATGAAACACAGATGTGGATGATAAAGAAGTCCTAGTAGATAGTTATGTAAAAACAACCTTAGATAATGAGGAAATTATAGAATTAACCCTTACTTGGTACTTTTCATTGGTCTTGGGTAGGTTAAACTTTTGTATAATGGTGAGATCATGGTCATTAAATTATACAAGTACCATATAGATTAATATGATTTCATATATGATCTTCTAAGATTGCTATGTTAATGATATTTCAGCAGTATCATCATTTCTGTTTTTAACTGATTTGTTTTCCTTTAGATGATTTGTCACATATGTAATATTTGTTACGTATAGGATGTATCTTATTCATATTATGAATTATTTCATGTCATTAAATATTTTTTTAATCATAAAATGAAAATTAGTCTTGAATGGATATGATGGTGAATGAATCTCATCGCGTTCATGGAGACAGTAATCCGTACGTACGCACGAGCGACAATATCATTCTATTGATATTAAAAAATATATAATTGGATATTATATATTATATATTTTATCATTAACATGCTATATTTATTATTTACTTCAATTATACATCATTATTATACCCTTTCAAACATTTATGTATTGAATGACAAACTACACCACGACGTGCAGACAGTATCTGTACGTATGGACGTATGGTGACTTTTTCCATTATAGGATAGATAGAATAATGAATAATGTTGTAAATTTTTTTTACTAATAAAATATTATATAGAAGATATTGGATTTATTATTTTATAATGTAAAAAAAAAAGAAATAGGAAGTGGAAGAAGAAAATAACAAGAAATATGTGATGAAATATTTATCTCTTCTTTGGGTTCAACCTTTTGAATTGATCATAAGGGATCCATATGATGGCTTTCTGACGAAAGGAAGGCCTCTAGTATTAAGGTAGGATAGATGGGAGGTGATTTGGTCGGGTTTTGGGGTTGAAATATTGCTTTGATGGTGATAATGTGAGAGAAGGGTAAGTTCCCCTTTTATAAGATGGGTGAAGAGAATCTTAAGAAAAGATTGAAATAATATTTTATAATAAGATTTTATTCTATTTGTAATGGATCTAAAATGATATATTTCGATTATATTGTAGTTATGGGTCGAAATACTCTCAACCAATAGGTTTTAGACTGGTTTAGGTCACCATATTGACCCTATCATTTAGAGATAACTATTAGTTAATTAGTTTGACATTTACTATGTCTCTTTGAATTTTTATATTATATTGTTAATAAACATACTATAAACATCAAAGAGAACCCCCAAATGATTAATTATATAAATATATAACATTATCTGTTTACTTGGAATGAACCATAGATTTTTATGAATAGAAAATCAATTAATAATATAATATTTGTTTTAAAAACTCTTTTGTGATAATTTTGACACAATTTAGTTATTGATTTTTGTTAAAGTACTATCAAATATATTAATTCGAATTATATTCATTTAATAAAAAATATAATTTCAAATTAACCTAAAAAATTCTTGGATTTCATCAAAAGTCTCAATTTACATTGTTTTGGGTATTTATAATATCAATTATTTTAATATTTGATTAATAAGGTAATTACTACATCATCATTATGTCATAAATAAATTAAATTATATAATGTCTAAATATCATAAATAAAATATAATTATGTATGAAATATTTTTATCTCTATAAATAATATTTATAGTTGAATTTATCTTATTTATAACCTTATATTACAAAGGGTTTAGTTATTAAAATTAGAATTTAACACTTTTAACTCTTATTTAAATAATGTAATAATAAATGTCCTAATCTAATCCAAGTGGACCTAAAGGATAATGTATTATTTATGAGTTTTTTTATGGTCGAAATAAACTTATAAAATAAAATTAGGACATCTTTTAGGGTAATAATAATATCATTTTTACCTTTAATCAACATATTTACTTTCAACCGTGGTAAATAAATGTCAACAACTTACTATTCAAAAAAAATTATTCTCTTCTTATTGAACCACATATTACTAAACGATATGAATCGTATATCTAAGATTTTCGAAATTCATCTCACAGAAGCGGTAATTTTATGTTTTAATTAAATTTACAAATTCTCATAGGTGGTGGGTAAAAGATGGTAAATTGTTCAATAAAATTATATATATCTAATTTTAATATAAAAATGACTCCAATGAATTACATTAAACTAATATTTGTATTATGTATCTATTTTTACTTAAAAGAATTTAAATAAAATAAATAATTATTTAAATTAAAATTCGGTATTAACCTATAACATATTGTTTTCAATATTCATAAAAAATTGAATTTTTTAGAAAAATACAAAAAATTAACCCTATGATCATTTCGATATTCCGAATCCAAAAGTGAAAACCATTATGAATGATAAAATTTATAAATGTTCAAAAAGTGGGTATTACTATTTATGACAGCTAGTTTGATTGGTCACGGTGTGTTAGAATCTCGAAGTTGCGTATGATGCAAGATATTTCATTATTCAATGGGAAACATAATGTGATGATTGGGAAAAGAAAAATACTCTATTCATGTTTTCCTATAACATTAGTGGTCAAGCCTAGATTAAGATGACCCATTTTGAGGAATTAAATGTGAAATAATTTTGATCTCCCTTATCATGGGAATAGTTGTGAGTGATTTCCTCTGTCGAAATGAGTCATATTACAAAAATAATGGAAAGGTGGTAGTTTATTTATATTAGTATTAGAAAAATAAAATGTAATCATAAATAATATGTTTACTATAATCATCAACTACTAGATATTGATCTTACTAATTGGGTTTTTTCTCATACTATCATCACAGATAACAAAATATTTGTTTGGTATATTAGGAATGTTGGCACTAAGGTTTATTATCCACTTTTATATTGATTAACATGTTGGAATTATAACATATCGACTGGAATTTTCAACTCATTTGGCTACCATCCATGGTATGATTCAATGTTCCTAGTTGAGAGGTAATGTATGTGATCTTTCCCATGTAATTGGATTGGTTGATTATAATATTAATCAGGAAACCACTATGGTTAGGAAACTAATTCATTTTATTTTTATCTATGAATCATTATTGTTCAATAAATCATTTCCCTTAGTCTGTGTACTATGGGAGTGACGATGAGATATCCATGATACAGTGGATCATAAAGTATTGACGAGAACATTGTGGCCTTCAATTTTTTTAGCCAATGATCTTGAGGAATTTTTGGATACAGATAGAATAAATGGTTGGGAAAAGTGTACCATCTTGAGTATTTTTTTAAAATTTTATGATCCTGTTCATTTGGTTCAGAGGGATTCCAAGTTTGTTAGGGTATTTTATTTAGAATCTAGATTTTTTGCTACATATTGGACAAATTCACATCATATAATCATTATGTGATGAAAATCCATTTCAAGGAATATGGTGTGATTTTGGATCAAGGTGTCAAAAATTAAAATATTTATAACCATTTCACATTATAAATGGTTTGATTGTGATCAATTTATAATGAGGAAATTCCATTATCCAAATATATATATCTTGTGGAATTCACACTTTGAATTGGATTTTTTACATGAATATATCAATTCTAGAAATATTAACTTCATTTTATAGTTTAATTTTTCTCTATTCAATGTAAAAGACACCCTCTTAGATTATATTCATTCCAACTGAGATTTTGGTTAACATATATCCCACTAGATCACATTGTTCTATATTTAATCCACATATAAATTTTATTTCTTATCTATAGTAAGTATCCTATCTTCTTCATCATTTCTATTAATGATGTTTGGAGGATTTTATACATTTATAGATATAATTTTGACTTATTTTTATATTATATCAATATATTATAGTTTTCACTACTGCATTGTATTTCAGAGGATGGTCTACCTGTTTTTCATCTCTGTTGTCGAAGCCAACTAGGTTTCCTTCCTTTTGAGTTTATTGTTTATATATAAGGGTTAATTATTTAATTTCACATTATTCATATTATATATTTTTTGTTTTCAATGAAAAGGCATGATTTTATATTATAATTTAATTTTGAGGAGAGATACATCATTTATATGGGTTTCCATTGAAACTATATTTTGTCACACAAAGTGTTAAATGAAATGTTTTAAAGGTGTTTTTGATTTAAAATGTATTTTAAATCTTATATATGGAATTTAATTGAGGTGAAATTTATTTATTAAATTTGAACAATGTTTATAGATGAATTTTTTAAAAACCTGGAAAATTGGGTATCCATATGTTATTCCAGAAATAGATATGTCAATATTTGTGTGTATAATGAAAAAATAGGACTTTTATCACAATAGTGTCTCTAATTACAATATATTATATATTGGTTAATCCTACATTGAAATGTATTGAAGATTTTGTTTTATGTCTAGCATGTTTACCTACTAGTTAGAGTATAAATGGTGTTCTATATAGTTTATGATTAGTTTACCAGATTATGGTATTTTCAATGTTATTTTGTCTCATTTGTATCTTATTATTTGAACATAGCTGGTTTTCATATAGTTATCTTTACTCAATCATACATTAAATATTCACAGTCTTGTTGAACTAGGTATGATTTAATGAAATCCAAAGTAATTTTTTACAAATAAAATGTTTTTACTTTAATAAAGACATTATAACATAAATTCCGTCATGGGATAACCCATGACCAATTATAAAATTTAATGAAAAATACAGTAAAAAAGTACCACATGCCAAAATAGAAAACTATATATCCATGAAACCATACTCTTCGCTGCATCTATGATAAAAAGATTCCTATACAGTAGCTGATTCTCATTTTGAGCTGTCATAATGCTTCAGAATATTAGCATACATCCTTTGAAGATTCATTCATTCCAAGGATTGAAGCTCGGTGTTTCCAACAGAGGAAATGGTGGAAAGCAACTTTGGTAAGTTAAAGTTGTCCTTCCTCGGTCTTCTTCATGATGGAGAAGTCATACTTTCTTGATTCCTGATCATCTTCGTCCCCCCTCCCTGAACAATCTCACTATACAAAGTCATGGACAATCCTACATCATTCTCCTTGTCATTGTCCAAGTAATACCACTATTTTCCAAGAATATGATCATCATGGATTCCATCTTCTACTCCTCAGCCTTTTTAAGATTGACTATTAGGGTCAATCGAGACTAGACAATTAGTTTTCTCCTCTAACTCATGATATTCCAGATTCCCCTACTGCAAGACATATATCTCAATTCCGTCCAACTGAGAAGCGTTCCCCGGATACATAATTCCATCCATAGCCATTGGAGATCCATCATCTTCATTCTCATGTTCTAATATTTAAAACCAATTTCTAATCATAATCGCAGGCACCACACCAGCATCACCATACCAATTTTGGCACCCATCAGCCGCATCCAATACCTCCATGGGACAACTCTCACATCATATAGCACCAATTAATACCTCGATAATAGGTTCTAATCCCTTGTGATTACCTTCATCCATCCCTATAACATCCATCCTCAGACAATCCACTTTCTATGAATCCTTTCTATTCACACATACAGGTGATGCACCCCAATCCCTAACACTAGGGCCATGTGTGACAGGAGACTTCCTCACCCCAACCCCCAAATTCATATCACTCTTAACCTGACTAAACACTGAATCTACCAACGGATTAGGGAGTGACTCAACCCCCAACTCACAGCATCCCGATTTACCAAGCCATCCACATTTCCAGAATAAGAACACGTTGTAGGCCTTTGCCCAAGGGACCTACCAATATTCTCCCTCGAGTTAAACATCATCTCGATCAATATTTCACATTTACAATATGTGACTGCTTGCCTCAAAAGAATGTAGTTAGTGCAATATTCAGTATATGATTCAAAGACAATGACATGCTTCTATAGTAATTCTTCACCCAAGATAATCTAGATCCCCTTCAATGAAGGAATCACAATAACCACCTCAACATAGAGTCGGGGATTGATCGGATGAATCACTGTGGAAGTTCAAACCTCAGAACGTTGAAATAGGCCCACCATATTACCAATCATACAGATAATTATAGTATTTTGAATTGGTAGAGGATGTTGAGGAAGACATACCCATTTCTCAATGGTGGATGGATCACAATTCATAGATAAATCAAAACCCTATGAAGGATGAAAAAGATACAGCCACTGCAACTACAAGGGGAACTGGACCAAGATCAGAGAAAATCCACTTATGAAGAAAACCAGATCATAATGTTGTGTTTATCAAGTAGACCGATGACCGCACGATCTTGCAAATCCCATTTTCCGAAGAAAAAATGGTCGAAATCATTAACCGAGGCACATCAATTATCGAAACACACCACTAGTGTCAAATAGAGAAGACTCAAATCCTCATATAAATGTATAAAAATATCGATAACTAAGGATCACCAAGTTGATAATCAGCTTCCACCGGGCTAAGAGAGATCGTCCGAAACAATAGAAGAAAACTAGGTTTCGAAAAAGGGATAAATGGTTTCCGTAAAATGAGAGGTGGAACGAAATATAATTTTCTGACATGGGGAATCTGAAACAAGGTCATAACTACTGAAGATAAAATCAAATGGTGGGGTGCTTCCTGATCCTCGATATGTTTTTAATTTTGGAGGCATAAGGAGGAAACAACATGATATATTTTCTTTGATAGATAATGGGAGATATATGTCTGGAACTATTATTGCATGTTTACTATGTTATCTAGTCCTACAATGGGAGAGAAACCCTTTCTTGATCACTAGTTCCATGGCGTAGCTAGGGAGGGGCTGTAAAGAAGGGATCACACACTTTTGTTACATGAAGATTGTTGGGGCAGTTGGTATGAACGGAACTAGTGGTTTCATGAGGGGGATCTCTTGACATGCCACTAGATTGTTATCCACATTAACAACATGTTCCATGATATGGACTGGGCTCTCGACCTCTGGAGGGAGGCACCCTATCTGTAGAGTTTTAAAACTTCTTCCATTATTTACCCTTATAACAGTAATTTCCCTACAAGTAGATGGGTGCGTCGGTCCCCTCATCTTGTGATATTAAAGATGAACACTGATGGATCATTCCTTTTAGTATTCATGCGTGGTGGGGGCATTGTTCATTAAAAAAATGGATCAGTCATCCTGCCATTTTCCATCCATCTTGGTCACGACACTACCTTATTGGAAGTGGCCATGACCATGATTATAGGCATTAACATCCTTTGGTAGTGAAGTCTAGATATTTTGGATGTGGAAACTAATTCACAGATATTGTGTATTTCCTTGTATGACCATGGTATTATTCCTTGGTCGATTGAGTAAATCGTCAGAATGTGTTGTGCCAACTTCGACAACAATACCAAAGTGATCCACTTATGGAGTTAGGTATACAATGTAGAAGAATATCTCACCCCGCTCAACTATCTAGGTTTGGGGAAAATTCATTTTTCATGACGACCATAGCTTGAATCAGTAAGGGATCAACATCATTACCTAGGATTCCATTAGTCTCCACTCTTTTTGACCCCAATAATGTTGTGGTTCTCGCGACCTGCCTTTGTAGAAAGACATGTATGTTTTCCTTTTCCGTGAATCAAAATTGTATTGAAGTTGATGATGATAAATTAAAAAAAATATCCTTATTTCTAATCGAGTAAATAAAATAAACACTCTAGTAGTGTCATTTGACAACATATTAATTCACTACTTCTAAAATAACCCTCATGTTACTCTCATCATGCCTCATCAAGGGACATTAACTACATATATATTCTCATCATAGACTAAGGGATACTATCTCATGTTTGAAAATATCAATTATCCAAACATCCTCTTTATTTCCAACACAGATACAGAGGGTTTCATTTATTTTATCTAGAACTTATAATGAAACTTTTCACATAAAAAATCAAAATATAAATAATTTTACTCCATGAAAAAAAATATCACCTCCAAACACACATCAATGTAATATACCATTTACATTTATAAAAAATTATTAATATTATTTTAACATAATATCATATTCAATATCAAACGGCACACAATGGGGATAATATATAATGTATATCATTCCATTAATATCTATTTAAAACATTAACTAATTGTCCTTTAAATTTAAATTTTAAATATCTGATAAATATCCATTTTATATGATTATTTTACCTGAAACATAAATCAAAATTCGTAGATATATAATTATAATTTAACGGTGTTATATAAATATCAATAATTCAATGAAAATGAATTAAAACCACAATTAATGTTGAATTATTTTCAAACACATATATATTTTAAATTTAATTAATAAATGTATTAAATAATAAATTATTAGTTCCTTCGGAAACCCAAGAATAATCTAAAATATCATTTTTAAATCGTAATGGTCTCCCTGTCATTTTTGTAATCACATAGTGTGCATGGAAATCTAATCAACATGAAAAGGGTTTAGGAATTAATGTAAACAAATAATTATAGTGAAAAGGGAACATAAATACATAAAATATATTTCATATTATTAACAAATATATCGCCTAAAGGTTTAGTGTTGATTTGAAGTGAGCTTAGAAGACTCATGAATGAGATTAAATATGATATTGATTGTGTTTTAGGAAAAAATAATCAAAATGGGGATACATTCCTGATTTTACATAAATCATCTTATGGAAGACATATCAATCCAATTTAAAATCAATTTATATAAAAAAACATTGACATTTTTTATGTTGGGATGAGGTTGAATATAAGTAGATGAAAGATAAATGCTATAGGAAGTCGATAAGATGAGATAATTTAGAAATTATTTTGATCCGGTTGGATAACCACTAATGTCTCAACAAGAATCCAACTTGAGAAGATGAGTGGAGATACAATATGCTCATATGGATCTATAATGTGATCCCCACTACCCTCAAAAATGTATTAGAAGTCAAATATAGAATAATGGGTATAATTATTGTAAAAATGAAATTCTATGACACTTTTTTGACCCAAGTTCATGGTACCCCTATCCATGTATCATATCTATGAAACACAATACCACCCACAATAATGTATTATCATTTTCAACAATATAGGATCATGAATTGGAATGAACCTCTCTTTGTCGTGTATAAATCCTCCCAAAAAAATTTAAAAATATTTCATAAAATTGAAAATAAAATCTATAACAAAGAAATAAAATTTTTTTTGCTATGAAGTGAAACCATAGTAGTAAAGTATTAAAAGTATTTATTTTATACAATATAGAATAAAATAGTACATATATTTATTAAAAATGTGAAATAGAGCTATTTTAACAAGATATAATCGATGAGTGGTGTTTTTTCTCTATAAATATTATGGCATGGGATGGTGATTTTGTCACCTCTTTAGCTTTTACATTGTATATATTTTGTCGTAGGGGAAAAAATAAATAAATATCCATTTATTTTACATTATTTTCTTGTTTTATTTTACACTGAGGTGAATTAATTAAATATGTGGATTTATATATATATATAATATAATAATATATATTGAATTAAGTGTGGGTGAAATGTGATATTAATTAGTAGTATATATTTTTGGATATTTTTTAATGTAATAGTTTTGAATTCATTGTGGGTGATTATTTTTTGGGAATTGTACTTCATCCTCTATTTAGATTGTGTATATGTAGTATATATATCAAAAAATAAGGATGTATTTGATTATGTGATATTATTAATGTTTTTATAATTGCATGTGAGTTAAATAAATTGATTCATTATCATTGTTATAACAAATTAATATTTCCATTATATATTGTGTTCATATAGTGTTAGAATAAAAAATAGAATATTAATTTCCAAATTCAAAATGTGATTATTGTTTAATGGTTTGAAACATTTAGATGGTTACAATTGATGATAACTCAATATCTAATTTCATTTTATAAAATAAATTTAAATTGGGGTGATTTCTTAGACCATGGAGTTGATACATAATGGTGATACAAAGATATTTTAATATGTTGAAGATTATACCAGATGACTTTTTTTATTAAAATGATGGGTTTTTTGTTAATTAATAATGAATTATATATCATAAATGTCATTAGTGTTTTCTTCATTAGTTAATAAATTTGTTATAATTCGAATAAAATTCATGTTCATGTGATTCTTGGGGTTCCAATTGAGTTTAAGATAGTTTGTATGATTGGAAAATCATGAAAGGTGACAGGAACATGGAAGATGGTGTTTTATTAATGGTCTAACTTTTTATATGTGATCATATTAAATTTTCATTGAACTTATAAAAATTTATTCAACACAATATTATTATTATGGAGAGCCAATATAAAGACTATTCCGTGAACATTAAATATTCCTAAATTTTATGTACTGAATTAATTTTATTATATTTTAGGATACTATTATATTTACAATATATGAGATTTTGTAAATAAATCATATATAAAAATAATGTATTAAAAATTGGAAAATTCATATCATAATACATTTTTCCTATATATTAAAATAGATAATATAAAAAATGTATTAATTTCTTAATAAATATTCATAGAATTCAATGATATTTATTATTATCCTTTATATATCCATAAAATAAGTTAATTTTTAAAAAATGTGGGTTTATCAAAAAAATGTCAATAAGGGAAATAATAAGAATAAAATTCATAATATAGTGACAAAAAGAAAACACATTAAAAAACATTTTCTAAAAATATTCATTTTTACCAAAAAAAGTGAATCACCATTCTATTAAAAATTTAATTTATCATTCCCTTTGAGAACAAATGACTTTCATGAAAACACATTGTAAAACATAGAAATTTCATACTATTTTCATGGGACATCACCACCATAGAACCATTATAAAACCCTAAAAATAACCCTTATAAATTAGAGTAACCATTTCACTGAAATATAATATAATTTTAAAGAAAACATATCTATTACCCAATGCTTTAGTGTGTTATATAGGTGAACCCATTATACAAAGATATATTAGGATCCATATTTTATATATATATATTATTTTATCATATAAATAATATCCAATGAATATATATTTAATAAAAAACATTAATATTGTAACTTTCCATCATAAAACCAACAAAAATTATTTTAATCATGTATGGGAAAATAATTCAAATATTAAAATACTGATTTATTTTAAAAATCCTTATTAGTAAATAAATACAAAAAAATGAAAATATGGTTACTCCATTAACAAAACATGAACACTAGTTATTTAATTTACTCTTTGAATAAATATTATATTGGATGAAAATGTTTTCTTTCACAATATATGTTAAAATTGAACAATTCTATTTTATTTTTCCGCAAACATTACTTATAAAACATATAAAAATATTATTTTTGATATTTGATGAATGAATGTAAAAGTGGCCTAATATTTCCATTATAAATCATTAATTTTCATATAAAACATAAATTAATTAATTTAAAAATATGTACATGGAAAAAAAATCTTGAAAATTAAATTAGTAAATAAATATTTTTTTAAAAATAAGTATTTTTACATGATTTTGATTCATTATGTATTTTATTTAAATTCCAAAATAATAAAAATATATTAATTTTTAAATTTTTTATGATCCATTTTTAATTTTTTTAAACAATTTTTAACCTCTTGAAAAACAATACACAATTAGTTACTCATTTAGGATCACTTCAAACTCTTGATGATTTTCATCCTATAGATCAAAAAATGAATTTTGTAGGTTAAATATGTTCAAAATGTTTAATATTACATTATCAATAGAATAATAATCACGCCATGATCATAAATGTTGAAAAAAATTGTATTTTTAAAATGAATAATGAATTTAGTTTCTCAAGAATTAACCATTCTACAATCATGGATATTTTAAGATTAATGTACGCATGAGTAATATTTTCATTTTTTAATAATCATTGTGGAAAATAGGAATGTATTAATTTATGAGCCCTCAATGATAAAAGTATCATATATACATTACTATTTCTTAAAAAATTCTTATATATATAAATTATGTGGCATGGTGATGATACAATAACACGTCATGGAAGTGTTAGTCCACATGTATGCATAAATGACATTATCATTATTTCGTGAGTGTAAAGGTAAGAAATAAAATAAAATATTAATATTTTATAACAATAAAAACATCATTAATATCTTATTTAATCATTAATTACAACATTATTACCACTATATATAGGCGAGGATGGAAAACAAATTACTTCAATTCATGAGGCAGTAGTCTGTCGTACACACGAATGGTGGTTTCATTTCCCATTTAATAGAAGTGTATTTGATTATAGGTTATTATATTAGCATAATAACATAATATTATAGGGATGAGACAATTTTTATTATGTAATAATGTTTTTATAATATATAAAGGATGTGGAAGGATAATCAAAACACAAATCCCCTATTAGGAATGATACCTCTTCATTAGACCGCCTCTTTTAGACTATACCTAAAACAATAAATATTTTTATTTCTAAAAACAAATATTCACTAGTAAATGGTGGTTGAAATATGTATATAAATTTGGTATGTATTGGGTGAACTAAATGGATTTTAAGGTGTGAGTAGGGGAAGGAGGTTGGTTTTCATTTATTTATGGCGGAGAGGAAATAATTGTTTTTTTAAATGAATTGATTTATGGAGGAAATATGGCCATAAAATAAGATTTTGATATATTTTCATTTAATTTTTAATCATTTATGCTCTAGTATAACATTTGGTAGTGTTGTTCTCACCATAAAGACATTAAAATAGTTTTATTATTTTCACTATTAATTATGAAAAACATTAAGTTGATATAATTAAATAATATAAATTATTATTATTAAAATTAGGAGACATATTTTTTCATATTTATTTCACATAATTTTATGACTATATTTTAAAATTAATACTATAGATGTAACGAAAAAGATGATTATCAAGAAATGTATTTTGCAAGAATAAGACCAAATCATATTAACTCCATGAATAATAATTATCATTATATTAATTTAAATTAATATTTATAGATATATAATAAATTAATTTCATATAATTAAATCATTATTAGGGGTTATTAAAAGGAATTAAATTGGGGAATCATTATACAATTAAACATTTTTCTGAAAAATAATTTTTTCTGACACCTAAATTAAATTTATACCAAAATATAGTTGAAATATTATTCTTATAAATTTAATTATATTAAATATATCTAAATAATAAAAATGTTAATATAAATTAAATTAAATTCTTAATTGTGATTTAAAATTACTTATTTTATTGAAAAGAAATTGATGTTTTAGTAAAATAATTATTTTTATAAATTCACCAAAATATCAATTGACATAAAAACTGAAAAAATTTCACCCTAATTTAGTTTTTATATTAAAATTTATCAAAAAAAATATAAATTTTTAAAATAAAAATTATATATTTTAGATATTAATTTTTTAAATATAAACTTAAAAGAATATTGTTTAACTAATACTATATCATTTTTAATTTAAAAATTACATAATATTTTTATAATAATTATTAATATGTAATTTTTAAATATTAATAAACATGGAAATGATTTAATATATCATTAAATTGTTTGTTACATTATCCCCCCATTTAGAAATTTCATGTTCTCAATTTTTTTCTCATATTAAACAATTTGGGATAGCATTCTGTTATTGTCTTTTCAGATACACATGTTGCTTCATCAATCATATTCTCTCTGCAAACAAATACATTGGGAGTAATATTTTTATTAAAAAAAGATTCATATGGTAAATACTATATAAATTTTTTGCTCAAAAGAAATGATATCCTCCAACTAAACCATGTCAGGGCATAAAACATGAGATGAATCTGGAATATATTTCTATACCATTGAAACACAATATTAATTTTGTACATGTAATAAACATGAATGTAAATACCATCAATATGAAACTAATAAAACATTCCCCAAAACATCATATGGCCTTATTAGCTATGGACTTGTATTTCCATTTTTTCCTAAACACATAACACATTTGTGTGGAGATACACAATGACAGACTTGATCCCCTACCTCTAAAGAGATATAGTTTATCCTTTTATCTGTGAATTTTTTCTTCCTACTATAATCCATCCTTATGTACTTCTAAACCATAATCACATTATCATAGACTTCTTATAATAACTCTATTCCCACAAACATCAATTCTCCTTATTCATCCAAAAACCTAGCATATGACACTGCTTTCAATATAATGCCTTAAATTGTGAAATCTGTATAATAGAATTAAAATGGGATTTATATGATGACTTATTAAAAGATAGATATTCATCAAAAATAACATTATATTCTTTATACAAATAATAAATCAAATATTCCTTTTTCATAATGGTTCACTCATACAATCCACCAAGTTGTGGATAAATATTTGGATTTAATTTAATTCAGTAATCAAAAACTTATAATGTAATTTCTAATTATTTGAATTAATATCGAGATCATATTGTTATACAATAAATATAGGAATTAAATCTAAATAATTTTTCTCTTTGTTATATTTTTTAGAAATTTTATCTAATGAAATATTTTCATAAATTGGAACTAAATATGAATATATTTTTAAGCTATAAACAATAACCCAAATCATATGGTTACCACTAAAATTAGTTATCAATCCTACAATTAAATCCATTAATTTATTATCTCATTTCAACTCCATTATTGAAAATAATTGAATCATTCCCTTTCATTATTTTCATTCTTCCTTTACCTATTGAAAATTCAATAATTTCAAGGTAAATATATCATTTTTTAAGTCCATCCCACTAATAATACTCTAGAAGGTATCTATAAATCTTAACACAACCATGATAAACACACTATAGGTAAATGTGATATTTATTAAATAATTATATCTCCAACTGGGAATCACAAGGCACATATATTCCCTTTCAAAATGTTATATATCCACATTGATCCATATTTACAATATTAAATTTATCCTTTTAAAAAATATACCTTTTTATGTAAAACATGATCATACTTCTAACAATACTTAATTTTTTCTGATAGATTTTAATGTACTAACATCTGCAAACAAAACATATGAGGTTCATATGACCATAAATATTAGGTAAACATTAATCAAATCATTAGTAAAAGGGTCATTTTCCAAATTTAATGTGGTTAATGTTGCGCTGTTATTCTCACTCAACGATTCCTCCACATTTTCTATTTTCTAATTAGGATAATTAATTGTACATACATAATCATTAGTCAAGTTAAACCATCTTCTCAACCTCATGTTAAACTCCTGCTTCATAAATATATATTTCTTAATTCATTTATCAATATATAATTAACACATTAATCCATTTATATGAGGTATCCAGTTTTTTCAAGAAAAAAATTGAAACTAATATCATATCATGTGTATAATAATTTAACCCATAAGGTTTTAGTTTTCATAAGGTATCATAAAAAAACATGAGCATTCTTCATTATTACACAACAATGCACTTATAAATGAGAATATATTTAGATAACAAATTTATAACTTCTAAAGGGAAGGTACAAAACTTGATAATTCTATAAAATCCTTTTTAGTTCCAAAAGAATCATAACATAAATTTCTATTGATCAATTTGACTACATTTAATGTTGAATTTTTAAGTGGGTCCGACAAATCATCAATATTTTCAACAAACATGCAGTAGCAACCCATTAATTCAATAATATGATGAATCATTTTGTCATCTTTTTTATTCAAAATTCATAGAAAAATGTTTTTAGAAAGATCAATTATTATGTGTCATTTAAAAAAAATTCACAAATAAATAAATTTGTTACAATGTAATTTGACCCTTGAAAAATACCCCATATTGGTTGATTTAGTTTAATATTTGAATTAAAATAATAAGGTAAACTTTATGTTGATTCTAACATTGTCATTAAAAAAAGACAAACATGATTATAAATTATTATGAAATAATAAATTCATAAAATCTAAAAATATAACTAGTCCATTGTAAATCCCAAAGGGCATAAAAATCATAATTCTCAAATAAATAGGAAAAAATGCCTTAGAAATATATGCCTCCATACAATTCATGTAATGGTAACCTTACATAATAATAATCTTAGAAAATTATTGAGATCCTTATATATAATCAATGAAATAATCAGTAGTAGGAAAAAAATACTTGATCATAAAAATGATTTTATTCAATGTTCGATTCTTAATGAAAAGTATCAATGAATAATTATTCATTTTACCAAATAAAAATAGAGACCCCAAAAGGAATGTTCAAGGTCTAAAAAATCCTTCATCTTGTAAATCATGTAACTGTACTTTCAATTCATACATTTATATATGTTCCCCTAAACTTTCTCAACATCAAATAATGGTTCCTCTTTATCACTTAAAAATTATTTTATAATAACATCAATCATATTATAGGGATTTATTATGATTATTATTTTATATAAAATTGGTTCATGATTATTATGAATCATTCTTCTTTTAATTATATTATGAAGAACCATGTTTCTTTTCTAGTTTTGATGGATTTGAATTTTAATGATATATATTTTTTTCGTGGTAACTTTGTTACATTTTTAAAAAATATCAGAAATCACATCCAAATAGACTAAATATTTTGGTAGTGCTTTTAATCTAGATAAGAAATTAATATTCACATTACTTTTTAAAATACATTAAAACCCCAATTTGTTTTGTTTGATATTTCCATTATTCCTCTTATCATATGATTATTTACCAATCATGAAACAAATCACTGTATCCTGGGGAAAATGAATCCAATGATAGGGTAAACTTAGATGCTTAGTAATGGTATGTTTATTGACGATGATATCATGAAAAAATAAGAATAATTAATATGGAATGTTAAATAACTAAAAAATATAGAATTTAAACAGTAACCTGAGAAAAATATTTAAAGAATAAAAGATGATAAAATTATCCGTATAATCAATATCAGGAGCTTGAAACTTATCCATGCATAATTTATCTAATCAAATAATGTCAAATTAATCAAAAAATTAATTCTTAATTACGTTATACATTATTTAGTGCATTTAAAACACACTATATAGGCCTTTGAAAAGAAAAAGAAAAATTATATTATGTCATTGTCCCGTTACACCTAAATTAATCTCTAATGCCTCATCGAAAGATAAATCTAGTTTTTATTATTATATCCACCGATTCATATAGGGGATATATCAGGCCCAATACATCACATAATAAGTACAATTAATTCCTAATTAAATTATATAATACAACTAAATCAATATTAATTATCTAACCAAATCACTGCTCATATTTAATAAAATACTGTAATAGAATATCAATACATTCCCCAATGAAACAGATCATACACCATGTGATGAAATATGATGAAGTGTATCATTATAATAAATTTTAAAAATTTTATTCAAGAATGTATTTTCACATGGATGAAAAAAGATTTAATAGATTACATGTATATTTATTGGGGAAAATACCATTTTAAATTTCAAAATAATTTTTAAAATAGTTAAAATAAATGTATATTTATGAAATAGTTTTAAATGGATAGAAATTTTTAAACAAGAAAAAGAGTAACAAAATAATTTAGTCTTCATTATTATAGTAAATTATTTTCATTCCATATATGTTAAAAAAACATACCCATAACAATATTGTAGGAAAACAAGTAACTTGTTCCAAAAATTATAGGAAGATTACCTTTAAAACATATTTTAAGAAGTCAAAATAAGGTAAAAATTCATTTAAAAATAATTAAATAATTTTAAAAAAATTAATTTTTTTTAAAACATTGAAATATATTTGAAATATCAATATTTGGGAAATAAATTAAACAATCATGAATAATGGTGAAATTGTGAAATAAAACATTAACACCTAGGATTCATTTGAATTTTATTTCCAATGAATTTATTAATTTCAAATAAATCATTAGTACTATGAATATAAATATAGTAGTTATATAATATATCAAATGGATTGTATATAACTATAATAAAAGAAATAAGTTTTTAATATTGTATATTTCTCCCAGAAGTAAATGTGTGACAATAGAGCCTTAGATCAGGTTTGAAATATCACATAGGTTCTTTAACCACATGTATAAAAATATAAATTTATTATACATATATACAATAATTATATTAGTATCTATGATAACTTATATTATCCATTTATAACAGTTTATCACTAATTGGCTGTTAATCTTTTCTTATTATGATAATATTTTTTGGTAAATTATTTGTGTTTCATGTATGTTTTAATTAAAAAGCCTATGTCCACTCACCTTTATCATGGTTCTATCATATATATAATTTTAATAATGTTATTTATATCATACATATATATATATATATTAGACATAATTATATTATTCCACAAATGGTATATATAAAAAAGTGTTATTTACACTGTCCATGATGACGCTATGCAATACATACGCGTGAGTGTTATTTCCCATTATTGAATAATGAATATAATTTAATGGTAAATAAAATATAATCTTGAAAAAAATCATAATATAAATCATATATGTTCTTAAATAATATCCATGTAACCCTAAAATTAATATATAAGTGAAAAATGACTGGCATAACCTTATTGAGGAGATAACCCACATGTATGCTGGAACAATGTAACCATTTTCAAAGGGATTGAATGTAAGAATGTTGATTTGATATTATCAATGTAGAAATATAATTATATTATATAAATAATATAAAAAAAATTAATACCATAATAACTCTATTCCATAATATATCGTAATGTAATATGAATTGTATCTCTATGTGAAGATGGTCAACCACACATACAAACAAGTGATACTTTATATTACAGTTTGATGTAATGATGGTGGATTTTGGTTTTTTAATAATTATTATGACATATTAGTATATTTAAGATAATAAATTTAATATTATGAGGGAAATTATTAATATTTATAATAGGTTAAATAATAAATAAATTGAAACGGGATGGGTAAGAAGATTAACATTTTTCCAGGAGACCTTTTTTAGATATTCCATAAGAAACCTATCTGTAATATTTTAAGTAGAAAATAAAATAAAAAATACTTGATACAATATTTAAAAAATAAATTTATTGAGTTTATTAGAGATATATGTCTCAATGTGGTGTGATGAAGTAATTTAATGGGTTCACTTTTATAATTGAGCTGCGTGGGACTTTTGGAATTTCATAAAAAATATAAATTTTAATAATAATTTTTTAGATAAAAACACAACCCAAATGCAATGAATTATAAAATTTGGTATTATATGGTTTAAATATAATTAAATAATAAAATTTTAAGGGGTTAAGTTTCTTTTGGATCATATCTTTTTATTCAACCACCTAATAAACCTACTTTAACATTAACAATGGTAACATAATTTCCAGTATTAATGGATAATAATTTTACATATATGTTAATTATTGAATCATAAATATATAAAGTATAAAATTTTATACAGTTTATTATATTAATTTTCCACATAAATGAATTTTATAGTTTTTAAATAAGTTAAAAAATAATATTTTCAAAAAAATTAATTTTTATCAATTTCCACACTATGAATTTTATTATAAATCAAATACATCAATTAAAATGAGGAGTTAGAATATATAATTTAAGACAATAATAATATTCATAATAGATGTATAAATGTTTTTTTTGAAAATTATATCATTTAAACTATATATCTTTATAATATTTTTAAAACAATTTATTTTGTTTTTCTGTTAATTAAATTAATATCATATCATTTTTACACATGAAAATTTGGTTAATATATAATTTATAAAAAATAAATATAATCCAATATCATGTATAAATTTTAATTACGTCATAATATAAATTTATATTCATTAAATATTTATTATAACTTACAATTATTTTAGGAAACATTATTTAATGTGATGCATTCTCTTTTCCATCCTTGCAATAGAAATATATTATCATCTGTATAAGAAAATGTTTATATAACACTTAAATTAGTTTATAACAATATAAAATCATAATTAATACATAATATTTATCAAAACAATTAGGACGATCTTATATCATCCCAAATATTATTATTAAGAGTTCATTTTTACATTATTATTATTATGTTGTATCAGCATCAACAATGAACATTATTTTAATATTTATCATAGAATAAATTATAATATGTATTGTATAAATTACCTTTTTAGGATATTAATATTATTTTTTCAATATCTACTAATTAATTATGTTTCATATATTATTATATTATTTTTATTTCCGGTAGATCTCTTAAAATATATCGTATTTCATAAAAACTGTATTTTTTTACTATTCATAAGTCAAAGTCTTCTTCGGAATAATGTCAAAAAAATAATCTTTGTAGAAATAAGAAATTATGAATTAAAAAAAATTCCATTTATGAAATTAAATTATTTGTGTTGATATAAATTAATTTTTAATTAAGTAAGAAAAATGTTATGAAAACCCCTTTTTAAAAATGTATAGTTTTTATTAAAAACTATTATTACGATATAAAAAAGGATTTCATATCCATTTCAATTATAATATAGATTTCAATGAACCTAATTATATTATTAATAATTTATTATAACAATTTTTATATTGAAATCATTTTAAAATAAAATAATTATTTAATAATTTTTGAAATAAAAATACATTTTCCAAAAAATTCTATATTTATCACTATTCATTGGGAAATCAATACTTACAGAAAAATAAATACAATTTACCATAAGATAATCGTATATTTATTATTTAAAATATTCTTTTAAAAAAATTTCATTTCTCGGAATTATTGAAACTAATTAAAAAACATTTCTCATAAAAAATAATATCTTTTGAATAAAAAGTCTTTCTAAAGTATAAAATTACATTAAAATAAATTGATAAATTATTAGATACGAATTAATAAATTAAATTTTAATGGGTATAAGCTTTATTTATTTTTCATACTTTGGTTTATACAATTTATAGCCTCCAATTTAACAGCTGGGTTACAACAGTAATATTTAAAAAAAACTTTTTGGAGATTGTTTATGATTTGAGTTATGTGTTTTGTACACTATATAAAATTGTGTTGTTTTAAAACATTATGATGTTAAATTCATACATAATTAATTATATTTAATCATAATAATTTAATCGTTTTATCAATAATCATATATCTAACATTTGAAATCCTCTTTTTGGAAAACCTTCCTAATAAAAAGTGTTAATAAAAACATCATTTGATAAGAGGAAAAGTGATATATGATGGTTCATAAAAACCTAGGTTTCTAAATAAGAGATCATTTATGGGATCTGAAAATATGGATATTGGGGAGAAAATAAACAACCATGTATTAATAAAGAGTTATATAGATCCTATTCATGAGAATTTTAACCACAACAAAACCAAAAATTAATGATGGGATAAAAGTCTATTTTTTTATCTTTATGTTTTTTTAAAGAATAATTTTTATTTCAAGGAACATTTATTAAATATGAAGAATTATTTTAATACCTAGATAAATAAGTCAAAATATTACTTGATTCTTTTCATTTTGTATGAATGATCTAATTCTTCGGTTGGGATTTGTTCTATTTTCACAATATCTCTTAATCTAGGTAATCGATATTCAAGATCACATTCTAAAGCATGAAGAACTTTTAAAGGATCAAAATTTCTCTATTTTATTACATAATCCTCCAATAAATTTCCAAACCAAAAAACATTTAGCACAAATTATCTAATATGATGAAGAAAAAATTAATATTAAACCATAATATCTATTGTATGACTTAACAGATTCCAATAGTATAAAATTATAGGCATCTTCCAAAATATCATTAACCATATATGAAACTCAAATATTAGATTAAAAATGTATCCCCTAAAATCATAAATAAATTCGTAATATAAAATTGGAAATAATGGAAAACCACGGTCACGTATTCTAATTGCTAGAATCAACGTTAACATTATCCTTAATTCATGTATCCAGTAAATCACAAAATACCTATATAATAATGAACTATTTTGACCACAGGGGTTATATCATTATTTTCATCTATTAAATACGAAAACCTAACAGTGTTGATTATATATAAACATTTCTATTAAACCTACTGGATATATATACTTTAATAAAATGAATTGTCTCACTCAATTTCATTAATCACATCGAAATCCAAAATAAATCTAAATGATTTTAGAAAAATATATTATTCCAAAAAAATAAATTCTTTACATTTAAATTAATTTAATTAAAAACATATAAATTCTAACTAGGATATCATATTGGATAGTGGTAGGTATCGCACACTTTTCACCCTTAAGTTTTCGATTAAATCCAGAAGACCACGAATGATGCAATGGGTTATTTCTCAGACATTATGTAAAGACGCCAACCCCAGTAGCCTAGTGTTAGTGTCTTAATTTATTATATTGGAATAATACATAATGAATCCTATCCTGAAGGGCCGAATAGTTTAGTATTTTTGGAAAATTTGATACATTCCTTAACCTTACATTAAAATTCAAAATACAAAATATACCATAGTTAATCATATATAACACCATTATTATCTTATCATAACCCTACATATCAATCATAATAAACTTCTTGGAATCATGGGGAAAAAGTATACAAAATATATGTTTAGATAAGAAGTTTATAAAGGGTATTTATGTAGTGGAATCCATCATAAATAACAAAATACAATTATGGGATGGAAAATAACTTAAATTACTGAATGTTAATTGATAAATTGAGCATATTATGACGGAAATAACTGATTTTAAAAAAATCCCAAATATATAATCTGATGAGATATTAATCCTAACCACATATATTATACAAATTGAACAATCATAATTAAATCAACAATTAATCTCCTCATTAGGTAATACATATTGCGGTACATTATATACAAATCATCATAGATTCGTGCAAGCCACCATACATAAATAGTTATTACATCACGCAATACCAAAAACTGGTTTATCTCATGTGACCTACCGATACATCGTGGGAATATATGGGACCCACCTATAACATAAAAATTTAATTTAATTCCTCGTATGAAATGAATGAAACATGTCAACATATTTATTTCTATTTAATATATAATTGATACTATATATTACTTTCCCCAATCATTAAACATAATAAAAAATCGTCTAATGTAATGTCTTGAATGCTATAAAAAAGTTACATTCACAATAAAATAGATCATAAAATAGTCAATAAAATATGGTAGATGATACCATAAGTTATAAACATCAATGAATAATAATATATGATAATGTAGGTTAATATAGATAAAAATACATTAGATAGAATCAATGTAAAAATCTTGACAAAAATACAATTTTTCACATTGAAACAATATAATTTTTAAAAAATGTATATTTATAAATAAACCAATTTTTTAAAATTTTCATACAAATATGTGAATTTTTATTTAATTTATTATCTATTCATGTTAGAAGAAAAATATGATCACTCCATATAAGTTACAATTAATTACTTCATTACATCTGTTGGAATAGTCTCAATAGAACTTGTTTATAAAATGATAAATATAATTTTCCCACCATTTTTAAAAATGTAAACATTAATAAAAATTAGAATAATCAATAATTATTAAATTTCAAAAACACTATTGTAAAGAATTTTAATAAAATATCATCACGAAAAAACAATTTTTTGGATAATTTTAAAAATATAATTTAATTTTTTAAATATAAAGTCTCTTATAATATCATAACATTTATGCGAGTATTAATAATATGATTCAATTGTGTTTATCAGATATAAATAAACATCATTGTTATTAAAATTAAGCATTATGTGATCAAAATTCATTTTACATGTAATCTTTGTAGGAATAATAAATGAAGTAGAATTTTAAGGTAATGAATAGAAATCGAGTGAAAAAATATTGTACCAATAAAAATTAGTTGAATCACATACCCCATAAGTGTAATAATTTTCAAATTTAAAACTAAATTCTATTAATATAATTATATTCATTATATTATATATTAAATTTATATATATACACTACATGAATGATATTAGTGGTGAATAATACAAATATCTTAAAGAAGTAAAAGTGATATGAGAAAAAGTTACATCACACTTATCTTTAGTTTGGTGTACTTCAACCACACATATTAGGGTTTGAGGAATGTTATTAATTAATTCTAGAAATATATTTGTATTTATTTTACCTTATATGATCCTTTATATCATCTTTACATCACTTCATTTATAATATTGCATTATTTTCATTGTTTCAGGTGCGATTGTTTCATGTTTCATGGACAGTTCACATGTTCATAATTATGAATCTTATTTTCATATGGATATAATTCTCATGAAGGGAAATGAAATTTTTATAGTTAATATAAATTTTTTTAAATGGTCACTTATATCAATTTGATTTTTGAAATTAGGATTATTCAAATAATTTATAGTAATGATAAATGTTTAGTTTATTTCTTTTGATGTTTTTTCATCAATCATGAACTAATTACATTTTACATAAAAAAATTTATATATATTAGTTACATAACATTAAATAGATTATTATATACTTATTTAAATATTATTTATCTATAATAAAACTTTTCTTACAATTTTTTGATGGTGGTAATGGAAACAAAATATTATTATTATCTGTTGATATGATTTACAACCATAATATGGATGATGGATTCATTTATATAAATAAGTGGAGATGAGAAAAAATGATGGATAGAAAATATTAATTTATAAACATATAATTATAGTGTTTAAATTATAATATATTTTTATTCTTTTATATATGAAGGAAATTAAGAAAATTTATAAAAATAATGAAATTTATATAGGTTTGTTGATAAAGTTGCCTCTTGATTATCTCCTCTTTGAAAGACACCTTGAGGTACATGGAAATGGACTTTGGATAAGATTATATAAAATAGGATATGGATAGAGTGGGTAGGAGATTTTTCATAAGATATTTTATGATATTTAATGATTGTATGAATAAATATGGTGGTGAGGGGTGGTATTTCTACTTGATGAGGGGTTGTTTTATGTAATTACATTGTTCCAATTTTATATTTAAAGACAAAAACATTTGGGCGGAAATATTACAATGAATTTGATTGATGAATAATCTTTTTAATTTTTTTATTGTTGATAAAACTGTCATCTACTATTATATGATTTTTTATTTTAGGTATTTTTTGATTTTACAGTTTAGGTTTAACACACTACGTTATTTTACCTATATCGCGGTAAATCATTTTTTGGGTCGTGGTAAATTTTTTTTCCAAAATTCATTAATGTACATATAAACTAATTTTGACATCCCAACTCAAATATTTAATGAAATTTAAATTATTCAATTTATAATGATAATAGAAATCAATATGAAACATGATAATCCTATAATTCATAAAAATAGATTTTATGGTTCAAATGGTGGTTCTTAGAATTGTTAAAAATTTATTTATAAATGTAACATGTTATGTATTATATAATTAAATAAATAAATTTGGAAATATAATAACTGTTTATTAATTTTAAATAATTTTCATAAAATAATTATTTCATAATTGTTATGGTATTTTGTAAAATCAATTTTTTTTAAATTTTTACCAAATAATGTACATCTTTTAAAAATTTCAAAATATTCACAGTATGATAATATTGAAATATTGATCAAAAAATTGAATATTATTTTCAAAAATAAATTTAATAAAATATTCAAAATTTATATATTTATTTTCTCATTGAAATAAAAAAATCCTATTGTACGAATCATATATTTGAAGAAAACTTTTCTTTATATTTTAATTATGTAATTATTTACAAAGAATAATTCAATTTTTATTGAATTTATAATTCATATTTATATTGAAATGTAGTTTATTTAATTTAAACCAACATATTGAAGTTTTTTTAAAATGGTTGAATAAAAATAATAATAATTTGGAGTACATTTAATCGTAGTGTTATGTGAAATGTAATCTATCAGCCATATTGATCCATAAAAACCTATTTGTGTTGAATTATCCCTTCCGTTAACAAAATATGTATCTAAAATTTTAAATTATAAATAGAAAAGAGGTTTTTATTTTAAATTTATTTTTTGGAATCCTACATCGTAAAAATGGTTAATAAAACATCATTTTAAAAGGCCACTGATTTCTCATTATGAAAATTAAAGTAATAACATTATTTTCAAAAATAAATTTCCTATACAATAAGAATTATCTTATATCCTATACTAAAAACATAAAACAATAATAATACTTGACATATAGAGTTTCATCGTTTAAAAAATTGCACCCAAAAAATATTCTTTTTCTCTAAAATAAAATTTTTCCGTTATTCATTAAATATATTTCCATAATATTCTATTCCTCTTAATAACACAGGGTTCCAAAAAAATTATTCATTATTTGTAAAATCATTCAAATAAATAAAACCCATGTTATACTAACTAACATATCATGTAGGCCATTGGTAGATGATGCACTATCTTCGCCATTCAGTTGTCAGTTAAAGCCTTATGACCTTCCCAGATGTGATCGGTTGTCACCTGACCCAAGTGATATTCTTTTTCTAAAACAATACTAATTTAATAATTAAAAAATTATTAAAATAACCTTGATGTATTAAACATTATAGATATTTTTTGACCTTAAATCATTTCTCATTTATTACAATTTTCATTCCCATAAATATAATAACCCATCTTGAATAATTATTTAATAGAGTGTTTGGTAATCCATGGAAAAATTATAAATAATTTTGATACTTACTCTAATAAATAAATTTCAAAAAAATTAATGGTTAGACCTGAATAACTAATAATTACTTGTAATGGATCATAAAATCCATAATGTTCATTAATTAATTTCATTTTTTAAAACTATTTTTAAAACAAATATTGTTGGATTGAGATATCAAATAAGAATAAACAATATAATATTTAATAAAACCCATAAAAACATTAACATAAAACATTTCATAAGTGTTTAACTATATGATACTTCCAAAAGATCAAGATCTAAAGCATTAGAAAGAACATTCCTGAATTTCCGGAATGAACATGTAATATAGACTACATCTTAATAAACACATACTAAACATGGTATTACCTTTATCATTTATTCTCTAAATTAAAAAAAACGATTGAAAACATGAAATATTACATATGTAAAACATATATTATTTTATATTTTACATAAATCCAAAAATATTGAAAACACCATCAATCGTATCATAAATGTTTTTTCAAGAAATATTTAATCTTCTCAATGTAACTCATTAATATCCAATTTAATTTATCCATGACTATCATATATTCATATGAACAAAATTATCATAACCTATGGAAAATATTAAGGATACCATTTGATAAAATATGTGTTTTAAAAAATATTTCATTTCCACTGAATCACGTTTTCACTTTATTAGAACCATTCAACATATTCGCTAAAATCAATACGGAAAATTTACTACAATAAACTTCATATAAATTGTGTAATTATTAATACAATAATTTCATATAATATAATTATTGGATCCAAAGTACACTCATTATAATAATTCCATTTAAGCTATATTAATTTCAAAATATTTACCTTGATCATTTTTCTTATTCTGAGATATATTCTATTGATGATTTGGTAATTCATTTTTATTGTAACACATATCCTTAATTTTGATTCATTTCACCATATAAAATTATTTCATTCCCTTTCAATTATGATAATGGTGTACATTTTGATCACACTTGAAGACATTTCATTTTCCTTTTAATCATGTACCACTTTTTTACCATCCAAAATTTAAACATTTTTGAAAATTCATTATTTCATTCCTCTATTAATCCATCATTTTCCTTATTTTACACTTCTCTTCATTCTTCTCTTAGAAGAAACAATACATATATAATTATTAAAAAATATTTTTAACTCATAGTACTATAACCTCATCTTCTCAGAATGTTTGGGATAATAGTTACTATTGAATTATTGAATTAATCCAATCCTTGAAGGAACATTACTAATATTTGTATAATGTCTATTTATGTGTTCATGATTCCATATAATAGGTTCTATATATATACAATGGAATACACAAGGTTATGAAAAATAATATCATGTTTAAAACTACAAATTAAAAATTAAAAATTTAGGTGTAACTAACATCTATTTCATAACATGAATTTTTTATATAAGTATGTATAAATTAAATCAAAAGAATTTTTTCTCTAATCCAATTTTCCAAAACCTACTTTCCGTAGTTTTCTAGTAAGCCTTCATTTTATAAAAAATGTAACGACCATGAGCCCAATATCATATATTCAGTGTCTAAAATTATTATAATACTATTATATAAAAGGAATAACCTCTTGAATGGATTAATAGTTTATTATTTTTGTTAAATTGGATATATACAGGAACCATATATTACGATTGAAAATATAAAATACAACATAATGAATTCATTGCAAACACTATTATTCTTACAGCTTAACCCTATATAGCAATCAAAATAACATTCTGGCATCCAGGGGAAATCAATATATAAGAAAAGCGTGATATCATATGCTCAACAAGATTATGCATAGATTCGATGATATAATAAATATTTAATAAAAATTATTTATATAAAAATAAATCAAACACATTTTATTTAATAAATATCATTAACATAATATATCCATGAAAAAATCTGATCAAATAATGCCATATAAATAATAAAATGATCTAGAAAACATAACCATGGTTATTTAATTAATATAATAATATCATGGAAATACATAAATATTTTTTTAATGAGTTAATTTACATGTATGGACATCATAAACAAATTTTGGAGAATTTTACCAAGGACTATAAAAAATGAGTATGATAACAACCAATACCCAAATGAGTTTGTTTCATGAGACTTGTGATGAATCCAGGGGCTATATCTGTAACTACCCATCCCATAATAATTCTAATTCATTACTCATATGGAATGGGAAATGCCAAATAAAAATATACATCTGTGTTGAAACATGTATACAAAATGTAAATTATTTTCCATAATTAGAAAATATAATAACAAACTATCTAGAGTAATATGGTTAATGGTATCTGAATATTATATTCCCCATAAAAATGATCATAAAAAATTCAATAAAATTGGTTATATGATATCATAAGTGATAAAACTAAATAAATTTTAATATTAAAAAAATGTATGGTTGACAAGGATGAATATAAATCAACTTAGTTCAATGGGAAATTCTTGGTGAAATTACCTTTCTTCACTTTGAAAATAACATTTTTTTTAAAATACAACTCAGAAAAATTTATTATAAAATATGAATTAAAAACTATAAATGAATCTTTAATGTATCAATTTTTCATAAAGGATGGAAAATATTCTCACACTGTATTAGCTTTAAAATATTCCTTCCGTATTTTTATCTTAAAATTCTCAAGGGTCCTTATTTAGAAAATTGAAAAATATAACTATAAAAAAATTAGGAAAAATTCAATAATAATATAAAATAACTATAAATGAAAAAATAATAATACTTATAACCTTTTTTTAAAAAATTTCGAAAACAAGTTCCTAGAAGAGAAGAAGTTTTTTTATGTAAATTTTAATTAGATAAATTTTTTTCTTAACAGAAAGACTCTTAAAATATCAAATCATAGAACTGAGCATTCATAAAATGATTCAATTATCTATATAAGATATAAATACACATAAAAAATTTTCAATTCAATATTGAATAATCAAATTTAATTTCACATAGAATTGTAGCATGAAAAAATATGTAAAGTATATGTTTAACCCGATAAAGGGAAATTGAGTTATGAAATCCATTACGACATGTAATTTGTCAAATTGTAAGCCAAAAAAATAGAAATAGTTATTTAATGAAACATTTAATACAATTAATATAATTAATATAATTATATTATATAGCACATGTAATTATATACACAATATGAAAGTCATAATTGTTGAATAGCTCATATATCTCATATAAGTAATAGAGATATGATAATCCCTTAACTCGCGATTCTGTTTAGTTTTGCATATTTATAAACAATGTATAATGGAATAAATTAACTTATAAATTTATTATAGAATGATTTTAATATTCTTATAACCTTATATAATTCATTTATAATATATTGGAAGCTGTTCATTAAGAGATTCAATAATTATTATTTTATATTTAAATACGAAAACATTTTTGTGGAGTTAATTACAACTAATTTGGGTGATGATTAATGTTGTAACGGTTTTTTATGGTTTAAAAACATATAAATTATCCATTCAAACACTTATTGTTTAGATATTTTAATCTTTTATCTTTTATCATTAACAAGTACCATTTTTCTAACAATACTGCAGAAATTTTTCTTCCCAAGGACATTTTTATACATAATAATAAATATTCCCTTACAAAGTAATATGGAACTCCTAATTCCAAATATTTAACCATATTTTCAATATTCAATTTATTAAGGTAATGAAAATCAATTCTGAAAATGGTATTTTTAAAACAAGTAAAAACAGTCAAAATCATTGTTTTCAAAATTTCAAGGGAAGTGATTATAAATATAAAAAATATCTATTATTTAATTTCATAAATAAATTATGATCTATAAAGAGGGTTAATGTATTTGTATTCTTGATCATATACTAATTCTTTCATCATATTTATAGTATTTTATAAAAATATTATTTTCACTTTTTAACATAAAAATCAACTTTTGTATAACATTCCCAAAAAATTACGCTATGATAATTTTTACATTCCAAGTCCAACATATATATTTATTTTTTAAAATTTATTTTATAAATGTTTTAAATATTATGTATAGTTATTTTCTCACAAAATTAAATTAAAAACTCTTTTCAATAAAACATATATTTGAATAATAAACTATAATTAATAAACAATATCTGTTCGTTTTCTATGAATAATTACATTTTTATTGAATATGAAGATCATATTTATTTTATAACATTTTTAATATTAATCACACCCACCTATTTAATTTCTTTTTTATAATTGAAATGTTATAATAATAATATTTTGGAGTTCATTTATGCTTGGGGATTAGTAAAACATAATCTATCAAAGATTGTGTTATTTTAAAATAATGGGGTGTTACACATTGGGATTCAATTTTTCTAAAACTAATATAATATAAATCTTCTAGTGTTCGTAAAATAATATTATTAAAATCATCATGAATAAAATTAACACCCACCGACTTTTTTCCACCAATCTGTTTTCGATACATAATAATTTGAAAAAGTACTCACTAATTTATCCCAATGAACCAAAAATACATCAACCTAAGTTATCATTTTAAATATAATTATTATAAATAACTTTAAACATATTCAAAGGGATTATGAAATAATTATTCGAAAAATAAACTTTTTATATACTAAATTGAATGTTTATATTCCCTTAAATTTCTTTTAAAATATCCCCAATAAAACATAAATGGGGTATTAATTACTTTAAAATTATGATCAACAATTTACATATTTTCATATCGTAGTAATTATAAATCATTAAATAACCTCAAAATATTCATAAAATTATTATCTGTGTGATTATTCTCATATTCATTCATAATGTTATTTTTTACAAATACATTCTGTACAAAAAATAGTTCACAAAATTTATACTTAAATTACTCACATACCATATGTAATGAACCTGAATATAATAGCCCAAATCTAGTGGTTTAATTTTTTACATTGGAAATAGATACACATAATCACATCATAAAGGGATGAATAGCTTAGTAGTATTTGTAAATTGTATACATGTTGTATGTTCAAATTACATTTTAAAAAATACAACATGTGTTGCCATCAAGAATACCATTATTCCCCTTATAATATTAATGTATTTCAATCATAATTAACTTCCTAGTATTCTGGGGAAATGAAAAATTTAAAATTTTGATACTGAGATGCTTATTGGGAATTAAAGAAATGCGACGAAAGATCAAACAACCATAACGCGAACACGCAAACAACGGAAAAGAAAATGTGCAACGGAAATAAACTATTTCCCTCCAAATAAAAGCCTACAGAACTAATGTGGATGTGCAGTGACCAAAAGTAAATGTGAAAAATGTAAAAGGATGGATGTAGAAATTTTTACATGGAGAAACCTAAATGGGAAAAACCATGGGACCATGTCGAGAATGAGGCATCCAATAAAATCAACTTTTACAAGTTAGTGACTCCCCAAAAATGTAATTGATCTCAAAAGTAATACTCAATAATAAATGTAGAAAATCAATGGCATATAGAATGAATGTTTATCGTCGAATAAATGCATCACCAAATGGGATTTTATCATGGTGTTGTTGTTACCGGTCTGATAAAATGTTTTCCACTACCTCTGTATATAGGAGAACTAAAAGACATCAAATAATGTCTCCACATCAAAATAGTTCCACCACATGAATGAATTCACATGGTTTGGGCCCACATTAAAAACACATCATTATAATAGATAACGTTTGATGCTCCAAATGAAGAGGCATCACATGGTGAACCAACTAGGATAGTGCCCCAAAAACTCGCCCTTTGACTCATGTATAGATCACCCTCAACCATGAAATCAGTTGGCTAGTCTCAAATATTTCTTCTGGGTAAACTATTGGTCAACATGTCTGACCCGTTGTCATCAGTGTGGATCATCTCAACCTCTAACTATCCTAAATATATGACGTTGCAAATCCAATGATATCAAACATAAATATTATTTGAATTTACATGAAAAGTGGAATTCATTCCCAGAAAATTAACACTCTAACTATAAAAAAATGTCCCGATTTAAATTGATCATTAGAATAAATATATTTATCCGTAAAAATTCTTTGTACGCCTCAAAATATGCAATTAACTCTAACTATATGGTAGATAAAGCAACACATCTCTGTAATCTAGACTACCAAGATACAGCTCCCCCAATAAAATTGATCAAATATCCTAAAATATAGTTCCTTGACTAGATATATCCCACTATATCTAAATATGTAAATACATAAAACATAGGTTCCATTTTCCAAAACAGATTTTCAGATCATTAATTACAATAAAGATAACGAAAAATGTACTTCACTAATCTCTAAGGATCTTTACCTGGATTTTATAGAAAAGGATTGACCACACCAACTATATGAGCTAAATCAGGTCATGTAAATAACATTGCATACATAAAACTTCCAATGGCAGATGAATAAAATATGTGTTGCATATCATTTATCTCTTAATCAGTATAAGGTGAATGGATGGTACTAAGCTTAAATTGTAATGAAATATTAGTACTAACCACATTATATCTTTCCATAGAATATACCTGAAGAACTTATTAAATGTTTCTCTCATGAGATAAGCAATTTTTCTTGGCCTTTCGGTCCGGGGAGGTCGATATGACATGAATTTGTTATACTGGACTCTAGTCTATCATCAAAAATGATTGATAAAGTTCCTTCTTCAATATTTCAATTATAGAAGAATCATGGCCAACAATTAGCATACCATAAACATAGTGAAACAATATAATAAAATCATCATCTGTAAATCTCTGAAAAAAAATTAATATGATGATTTATTCCAAAAATCATAATGGGAAATGACAGATTCAATCTTCTTATACCAATGCCTCTGTGATTTCCTAAAACCATGAAAACTATTTTTCACCCTGAAGACGTGATTTCCAATACCTATTACAATAAAACCCTTTGGCTAGTTCATATAAATATATTCCTCTAAATCTACACAAGGGAAATCTATAGTCACATCCATATACTAAATATTCAGATCCAAACTAGAAGCTAAACCAAGAATAACCCGAATAGAATACATTTTTAAAACATGTGAGAAAATATCATCAAAATCAATACCTTTCTTGAAACATAATCCTTTAAAAACAAACCTTTCCTTATATCATGGAACAAAACTAGATTCTTCATTCTTAATATGATAAATCCACCAATTTTGTAAAGCACTCTTCTTTGTCGGTAACTTCACCAGCTTAAAAGTGTGATCGTCATGCAATGATCTCATCCCATCATCCATGACAACGACCCATCTGTCCTTCTATTCAATTTACATTGCCTCATTATGTGATTCGGTTTATAACCTTTAGCGAGGAGCGCATACTCATCAGGTGAATATCTATTAGAAATGGTGTAATGCCAGGATGACCTCCTAAGGGGAACTGTGGGTCTATTAATTAGCCATGGAACTGGATCAACAGAATTGAAAAGGTGCATCAGAAAAATCATCTACAACATTCTCACCATTAGAATCATTCTAAACATCAACATGATTATCAGAATCAAAAAGATGTGTTAGATTTGAATCAAAATCTGGATTTAGACTAAAAAAAATCCATCAGAAGTTGGAGAAGCAACTTTTTATCCCTTATCAATGTCTGCAATATTCTGATCCTTCGTAATCACTACATCACGGCCTCTGAAATGTTTCATTTAAATAGGATCATAGAACATGTACCAAATCTCATTATGTCAATTGTCAATAAAAATAACCTTATGTGTCATACCATCCATCTTGGATCTCTCATCTCTAGGAACATGACCAAAATCCATGCATCCAAAAACATGCATGTTATCATACTTGATCTCTTTGACATACAAAAATTTTTCAGTAGTCTCTATCTACAAAGAAACCACTGGTTTTAAATTGATAATATAAGAAACAATAAGTAAAGCCTCACCCCAAAAATGTCGAAGAAACATTTCTTCTGAAAGAATACAATGAACACTTTCCAACATAGTCATGTTCATCTTCTCAGCTACACCATTTAGTTGAGGTGACTTGGGTGGCGTCTTCTGATGTCGAAAACCTTTCTGCCTATAATACTAATCAAATAGACCATATTAATCTCCCCTATTGTCAATGTGAATACATTTGAATTTGTTTCATGTTTTCCTCTTAGTTGAAAAAGGAATTTTCTTAAAAAAATAGAGCACCTGACAATTGGCATTCAAATCATAAACCGAGATATTTAATGAGTATTAATGAATAAATGTAACAATGTAAAGATATCTAGTAGAGGTCTTTGATTTCAATGGACCACAAACGTCAGAATTTACCATTTCAAGTACCTGTGATATCCTTTGTAGAGGATGAGTGCTGAAACTCACTCTGCTCTGCTTTCATGCCATTTAATGATCACTTGTGCGCAATTGGACACTCTTAAAATCTGGAAAAATATTTCTCTTGGAAAAACAACCACCTCCTTTCTAACTGATGTGACTGAGCTTCTTATTCAAAAACTGGGATGAAACACTACACTCAACAATGAAAGCAGTATCACAAGAAATTGAAGCACTAGTCCAATACAAACCCGATTTCTTCACCCCTCAAGCCAAAATAAAAGATCCATTAGAAATATTCCATTGGAAATCACCAAAAGTGGGGATAAACCATTCATCTTCATGAATGATGGAACAAATAAGATTCAAATGATCCTCTGGTTAATGTGAAGCATTCTTTAAAATAAACTTACTTCATGTACTGGTCTCTAAACAAAAATTCCAGATGCCTACACTGTCAACATGGCCATCATTTCCTGTCATCAAAATACCAAAATTACATAGGCTATAAGATGTAAATAACTCCTACTTCTATGTCACCTGAAAACATGCACCACTATCAACAACACATAAATAATCATCAGAATCAATGTTAATTGAGTCATAGACAATAAAAATACCACCCCAGTAGTGGAGGAGATATGATCATCTCCATACCCATCTTTCATCTGTTGATTTTTATTCAATATGTTCTCTCCTTTCAGCTAATAACAAAACTTTTTTGCATCCACTTATTACCAAAATTATGACATTCGAAATCTATCTATCTTTTCATGGATTTGCTTCTCCCTCTACTCTTGCCTCAACTACTCTATCCCTGATTCTAGCTTCTCCCCTGTTCTCTTTGACTAAAATATATGAAAATGATTTCTTTTGAATACATCTATTGACCTCGTCATCTAAAATAGAACACATGAGAAAACTAAATCTCACAGCACCATTATGAGATGAACCATTTAGAGTAACACATAAATTCTCTCATGAATTGGGTAAAGTATTAAGCAACAAAAGAGATGAAACCACATCTTCAAAATTAATACCCATGCTACAAAACTGATCAAAATATCTTTTATATTCACTTAAATAATCAGAAATAGACATACCATGTCTGTACCTCATGTTCATCATTTTATTGAGAATAAACAGTTTATTTTTTCCCATCTTGGATGTTTAGGTCATCTCAAGCTTCTCCCACAATGTTCTGGCATGTGAGATGTTGACAATGTGGATTATCAAATTGTGTTCGACCCATTGGTGAATAAAGTCACAATCCATATCATGCTCACACACCCATTATTTTTTCTACATCATCTCTGGACTCTTGGTACTAAACACAAGAAGATTAATTCTCTTGAAAAAATGATCCTTCATTTTATGTCACCACATAAAGTAGTTTGTTTCATTCATCAAAATCATATAATTGTAATTGGCCTCAATAATCAATATTAAATAAAAAACCCTCTAATACCAGATATTGGGATTGACATCAAATCAGTGAATGCACAAACAACTGAAACACAAATGCACAATGAAAAAAAAGATAATGCTCTACAGAAATAAAATATTTCCCTTAAAATAAAATCTTGAAAAACTAAAGGGGATGTGAAGCGATCAGGTGTAAATTTGAAAAATGTAAAAGGTTGTCATGAAAAATTTTTATGTGGAAAACCGAAAAATGGAAAAACCATGGGACATAGTCCAGATAGTGGGATCCGCTAAAATTATAAGATACATGGTAGAGACTCTCCAAAAAATAGAAGGGATCTCAAATGTTATACTCAAGAATAAATGTTCTGAATCAAAGACATATAGAAATAAAGATGATTATCGAACAATGGAAATCACCCAATGAGATTTTCTATTGATGTTGC
The DNA here is from genome assembly GCA_963277665.1 of Viscum album. NCBI lineage: Eukaryota > Viridiplantae > Streptophyta > Magnoliopsida > Santalales > Viscaceae > Viscum > Viscum album. The sequence goes on along the minus strand of OY728148.1, from coordinate 1,656,974,317 downwards.
TGATAAAAACATGTTTAAATTACTTTCCACCTCCTCCTTATATAGGAAATATAATCCCTGTCCAATAATGGATCTACATCAAAATTGTGTCACAGTGTGAAATAATTCACGCGGTCTTGGACATCATATAAAACAACTCATTAAAAAAGATATTTCATGATACCCAAATTGAGGAGGTGTTATGTATTGAAAAATCCAAGAAGGATCCAAACAATGCTCTTTAATGGTATGCATACAATATTAGATATCATTAATAAATAATAATAAAAATATTGATATGTAAATTACAAAAAAAAATTCCATTTAAAAATTAATTGGGTCATAATTTGGAAGGAATAAAGGATGATAATATAATATATATAAACAATTGAATATTATAATTACATATACATGGATATTTAAAATAATTTATTAGTAACATATACATCAATGGATAAAAATATCAATAACTATTCAAATCATAAGATATAGTCATAATATATATCAATAGTCTTCCTATTCAAACTAATAATAAACCATCCAACGAAATATGATGAATGGTACCATTAGAGTAAATCATAAACATAATATAAAATAAAGGATGTTTAAATAGTTGATGACACTTTAAATATGTTACTAGAATATTTATTTAGTGAAAAAACTATTTTACTTGAAAAAAATACAAATCTAAAAACAGAACACAAAATATATATAAATCATTATCTTTCAAATTAACCTTATAAAATTACAATGTATTCTTCAAATAATTTTGGTTTCAATATGGATGAAAATCCCATTCATAACTTATAATTTAGGAAAACATTCATTTCACAATGTTTGATGAAAAAACAAAAAGAACCATGTTCAGTGACAAATAAGAATAATTCATTTAAACTCAAATTAAAATTAAAAGAGGTGTAAAATTACACTAAAAATAATTTGATATTATTAAAAATTATTTTTATATTTTTTTATGTATTGAAATTTATTTGAAATATCATCAACTGAGTTTTCAAAATAAATAAACCCAAATAATGATGATATTGTGAAATACACCCTTACCAAATGGGATTAATTCGAACTTTTTATCGAGTGATATAATTAAATTAAAATTAAAATTTATATAATATGAATAAAAAGAGATTCATAACATAATATATGAAAGGGGTGGTATATCCACAATACAAAAAATAAATGGTGAATATGAGATATGTCTAACAGAAGTAAAAGTGTGATGGGATAACCTTAACTCAGGTCCAACTTCTCATGTAGGTTATTTAACATAATGTATTAAAAATAAATATTTACTATAATTACATTCCAAAATAATATAAATTTCTATTATATCATCTACTTTCCATTTATAATATTTTATCACATGTTCTTTATAGTCTTATTATTATAATTATTTTAGGTGTATATTGCTATGTGTTTCATGTATGTTTTCATTCCAAAGACTTGGTACTTTCAACATTATCATTGGTGCACCGTCTCAAATTTTTTTAATATATATATATATATATTCTTTTTATATTAGTCCATACATGATAGTGATCGAAAAAATAACTAAACCATTCATAGAGATGGCTGGTTACATGTAAGAATGAACATTATTTTCACACTACAATAGATGAAATGAATGTATAGTAAATAATATTTAATATATATGTATTCACTAAATAAATAATATATATTAATAAAATTCATCCTCCATACCATCCAATTAAAATATAAAAAATTTGAATCACATCACTTCGTGGATTTGGTAGTCCACTTGTACACATGAGTGACATTATCGTTTCCTAATTATCTAGATATAATAATGGTAGATATGGAAATAAAAATACATATGTATAATTATATTATATATATAATATAAAAAAATTAAACCCATCATATTTCACATCAATAATATATGGTAATGAATAATGATTTATATCATGACGTGGTGACGGTAAATCTTACATACACATGAGTGATACATTCATTCACATTTGATGGGAATGATGTTGGATATTGGGGGATTCCAGGTTGTGGTAAAAATAAATTATTTTGGACATAATTAAGTCATTATTTTTTGATAACTTCTATATATTTTAATGAGTTGGGAGAAGAAACAGAATGAAAATGTTTGGGTATAAAAACTATATCATCAACGAGAAACGTCCATTAGAACCTTCATTTTTGAATATTAGGATGATATTTTAGGGATACTTAAACCTATAAGAAATGGATAATAATCTTGAGATGATAAATGGGTAGGCTTTGGTCAATATATTTTTCTCATTTTGGTTTTTGTAGCAGTGGAATGGGTGTCCTTTTATAATTGAGGTGAGTGGAACTTTTATAATTTGATAAAATTATAAAATATGATCAGACTATTCTAGACACAAATAATCCTAAATCGTCACTAATTTTATCATAGGGAATCATATGGTTGAAATATCATCTGAAAATTATTATTTTTAGGTTTAGGTTCTATTTTATACTTTATCTTTTGGATTAAACCCATAAATTAACCTATTTTAACATTAACATTGGAATCTTATTTTTAACTTTAAATGGGAAATAATTTTACATAATAGGAATCCATTCACTCATAAATGTATAAGTGATACCATATTAAATGATTTCATACCCCAATTTTTCATTATAAATATTTTCATGTTATTTAAATAATTTAATGAAATATGATGTTGATAAAATATATTATCTTTCAATTTTGACACTATTCATGTCATTTGGCATCAATTTCATCAATAAAATTAGTAATTAAAATATAATATAGTATAAAAATTATAATATGTGACATTTATTTATAAAATTCATTACTGACATTATGTCATTAAAATTGTTTCACATTTAATATTTTTAAAATCATTAATTTTTTATTTCAACTAACTAAATTAAAATTGTATTAGTGATGCACATGAATATAAAGTAATATAAATTTTTACAAAAATTAGAAATAAATGCATATCTTCAATATAAGGTTATTATTAAATAATTAAGCATTTTGGTTGATGATCAGGTTTTGTTGGCTGGGAATTTTGTTGATTCTCATATGACTCTGAATGCTGAGGAGTGTTTGCCTCATTCCATAGACATTAACTTCATGAGTGATGCGGCTAATCCTTCCTTAAAAGGGATGTATGTAAAGAGAATACCTCACCAGGATCTGAATGAACCTGCCATGGAGATTTAGCATGTCCCTTCCCAGGATGACTAGCCGGTCCCTCCCTAGGATGGGCACCCCTGTGACTCTCAGTGTCATGGGAAAGATGTGGTGATTAGTAATGAGACTCTGGATCTTGAAATTCAGTCACATGACACCAGAATTCCTATGGGAAAATCTGTCAGGCCATGCCTGAGTTGAATATAGATTAACAATAGCAGTTGTCCAGTGATGGTCCACTGGATGAGAATTAGGTTATTGATGGTGATGAGTCTTTCACCCAGGTACCTATCAAAAAGGATACAAAAAAATTGGTCGAAAAAGATGATGGTGTTGGTCTTTATAAATCTTCAAATCAATTAAGTCCACTTTCAGGTGTGTTTTGGGCTGATGGCATTGGGGATGATGAGGAAGATGATGACTCAGATGGTGCCCCTGTTGAGGGTAGCATCCCTGTATCAGAAGCCATCTATGAAGAAGCAAGCAGAAAGGGAAAGGGAAAGGCCAAAAGAGAGATTACTAGGGGTGGGGCTTAATGAAGGTCCATGAAACCCTTCATAAATGATGACTTCTTTCTAGAATTGTCCAGGGCTTGGGAATTCTCCCACGATCAAGGCCATTATATACTTTGTTATGACCAATAAACTGTTGATTATTGGTATTGATGAGCCAAGGATGATGTTTGAGAACTGGAAAGCTTTTAGTTAGGGAAATCTAGATTACTCCTTTTTTAATCATAATGTTAATCTTGCTAATGTATATAGTCTATGGTTACTGAAGCATAATTCAATCAATTTGATCTCTTGTACCCAAGGGAGTCAGTTTGTCTCTGCCTCTGTCTAGTGGAATGTGACTAATTTTTTGGTGTCCAGTGTGTATGCTGACAACTCTTATTTGAATATAAGGAAGATATGGAGTGACATTGTTGCTAGTTCTTCACAAATTCCATAGAATTGGATTCTTATAGGTTATTTCAACACAGTTCTATGGCCTGATGAGAAAACTGGATATAATTTTAATCAGGTTGCTGCCAAGGATTTCTCTCAATGTATTGATACTTGCAATCTGATTGAAGTGTCTACGGTTGGTATGGATTTTACCTGGGGAAGATACACTCTTTATGGGATTTAGGCCAATAAATTGGATATGTGCATTGTTCAAATTGATGACAGAAATGATCTCATTAGTGTCGTTGGCCTTCTGCTTCCGAAAACCCACTCTGATCATAATAATTTGGTGGTGGATATATCTATTGATGGATTGCATATAGATCCTATTCATTTAAAATTTAACAATGTCTGGATTGTGATTAAGTGGTGTCGGGATATTGTACTTGATGTTTGGAGCTCTTGTAATATGGGATCTTCTTCAGAAATCAGGTCTTCAAAGCTGAAAATCACTAAGATGAGGCTTACAGAATGGAGTAAGCTTTCATTTTCAAAGCTGGATGAGGATATTAATGATGCTTAATATCCCCTTAATAACTGCAAAATGAAAATAAACTGAATTATATGTCTTCAAGTGATGAAATTCAGGATTTATGAAATCTAGACGAACTGCTCATCTCAAAGGAAAATCTGGCAATAACTTTCTACAATGTTCAGAGGTTGAAGGAAGGGAACATGAACTCCAGCTTTTTCTATCATCATCATAAGGAATGAAAATTCAGAAGGGGGCTTACTTCCTTATGCATTAATGTAAGGCTTCTCACTAATTAGAGTGGCATATACAAATCGGTTGTGAGCTACTTCTCACATATATATTCTGAAAATGGGGCTGATAGATCCCATATGATTGTGAAAAACATTACATCTAGAATTGATGATTTGACCAATGATAAACATGTGGATGTAGCTGGGGGTAAGGAGTTCTAGGATTCCATTTTTTCTCTGAAAATTTACAGTGATGCAGGGTCGGATGGTTTCCCCAATAAATTCTTCATGTTTAACTGGGAGATTTTTCATGATCAGGTCATTAATGCAGTTGGAGTGTTCTTTTTTACAACCTCCATGAGCTATGGTCTGAATTCCAATTTCATTGCTCTTATTCCCAAGGAGGGTTTAGTTGATATTAAGGACTTCAGAACAATTGATATTGGCAATAAAATACCTATGATCATCAGCATGATAATTTCCACAAGGTTTGGTAAGGTGTTGAAGGGTCTCATTACCCCGAATCAGTTTGGGTTTGTTCCGTGAAAAAGCATTAAAATGTGCATCTTTACTACCTCTGAATGAATAAATTCTAAGAGTAGGAATGTAAAACATGGTATCCTTGTGATGAAAATTGATATTTCAATGGCCTTTGTCACAATGAAATGGATTTTTCTTTTTTCTATCCTTGGAATGCATGATTTTTCATTATGGTTCATCAATTTGATACAGAGTATTATTAAGAGTTCCAGGTTATCAATTCCGGTCAATGCTTCAGACAAGGGTTTCTTCCAATGTTTTAGGGGCTTTCGATAGGGAGACCCTCTTTCTGGACTTATGTTTTCTCTTTCTGAGGATTATTTCAGCATCTTCCTTAATATCCTCGTCCAAGCGGGTTTGTATAAAAAGATTAATGATGGTAGAGATCTTTTTCCACTACTCAACTTTTCAATGGTGATGACATTATGCTATTTGGTACTACCAACTCAAGGATGGTGTCCTCAAATAAATCATTTTCATTCACTATAAGGATGTGTCTGATCAAGCCATTAGATTTCATAAGTCCTTTATGGTTTTTGGGGAGGTAGTCTCCATCAGAAAGCAGAATAAAATCACAAGAACTCTTGGGGTTAAAAGGGCTCATTACCTTTTAATTATCTTGGTGTAACTCTATTTTGGAGATGTATCAATAGGTGTCATATAGAATCTATTGTCTCACGTATTATTTCTCACCTGGAAACGTGGAAAGAAGAAGATATGTCTCAAGATGGCAGAGTCTATCTTCTCAAATCGGTAATTACCTCTTTGTTTTTTTATGTGTTTTCCATTTATAGGTGGCCGAAGAATCGGATAAAAGAACCCCAAAGGCTTTTTAGAAATTTCATACGGACTGGTTCCACTTATGAAATGAAGCTGGTCGTGGTGGAATGGAAAGAGTGCGTTAAACCGATGGAAATTGGGGGTCTTGGGGTTAATGATTTGGGTCTGTTTAATGAGGATCTGCTCAGCTAATTCACCCGGAATCTTATTACATCACAAGACTCTTCGATGAAATTTCTCTCATCCCAGATTGCCTCAAGGATATGAGATAGTTATTCTCACTATATTTCATCCTTTATCTAGACCGCTTTAAAGTCATTTTTTAATTGGATCATCTTTTGTTCGAAGTGGTTTGTTTGTAGGGGGTCCACTCTGAATTCTTGTAGTAGTACTCGATTGGACATGCCGATTCCGGAGGATATTGAGTTTCCAACAAACCTGTTGCACTATTCGGTTGCTAGTCTACAGGATGGAATAGCATGTCTTTTTTATTTCCTTCCTCCTCAACATAAATATAAAATCCATAGGTACAACTACATTGAAAAAGATACTATTATATGGAAGCCATGTAAAAATGGAGCCATCACTACCCGAGCTGTATACCATCACATGTGCACTGGGAAATTTGCGGTCCAAAGGTCGTTGTCTGCCTTCCAGACATACTTAATTCCTCCCTCTGTTTATTTTCTACTTTGGAGGCTGTGGAAGAGAAGGCTTCCGGTGCAATACTCTCTACAGTGAGCAGGGATTCAGATGGTCTCGGCCTGCTCAATTTTCATGGCTGTGATGGAATCAATTGACCATGTTATTCTTCTATGTTATCTGGTATGCAAGAAATGGAAATTTGTCTAGGATATGACAGGTTACTGTCTGGACTTGACAACGGTTGATAGACTCCTTCATTCATTAGTTTTGGCCAGCTGTCGTGAAATGGTTTGGGTGATTCTCATGGTGGTTGTTTCGGCAACTATAGGGTTCAGTTGGAAGGATAGAAATGAGATGATTTTTGAGAATATAAATCCACATTTTTGGTCAGGAGTGAGGGATATTCATAGGCCTGTTTGTACGTCCTCAAGAGTCCAGGTTTTTTTAGTCATAATGAACTGAATGATCATATTATATTGAGAAATTTTAGCATTACTAGCTGGGATAGAAACCCATTAGTGATGAAGTCCATTAGGTGGATCCCTCTTATTCTCTCCTGGTAGAAGGTCAATGTATATGGGGTGGCTTCTAGTGCACCAGGGCCTTCAGGATGTGGTGGTGTCTTTTGTACCAATCAGGGCTTCGTTAAGGGATGCTTTTATCATTATATTGGTCAGGGCTCTGCCATTGAGGCTCATTTGTGGGAAATCATTAAAGCTATCAGGTATGCCGTTTATTTTGGTTGGATCTTCCTCTGGATTGAATGGGACTATATGGTGGCTACTGATATCCTTCGGATATGGTCGAGGAATTTCCCTTAGATGATGTTTCCCTCTCGGATTGATTGTCTTCGTCTCCTTGATGGCATCATTTTTTAGGTGACACATGCTTATCAGGAGACCAATCTGGTTGTTGATTCGTTGTCAAAAAAGGTCATTGTGGTGTCATGTTTTGAATGGACTTTTATTGCTTTTGGTTGTTGTGTGCCTTTTGTTGAGGCAGAGGCATGTGTTAAGTCTTTTAATAGGCTTTGTAAACCCCCCTTCTGATGCCATGTATGTATACTATATTTTGCAATAAAGTTTTCTAGGAGTGGGACTGACTCGTTCCTGGGCCATTTGACTATAATTATAAAATATATGTATGGATATAAAATAATAAATAATAAAAAATATTTTATAAATAAGTCAGGTAACTACTTATCGAATAAGAAATATTATTTTTAGGGTACCAAATTTGACTTGACCAGTTCTACATTGGCTATGTGTTAGTACTAAAAAATGTTTTCATATAAATTATAAAATAAATTATAAAATATATGTTTGAAATTATTTTTGATTTATATTGATGTTATTTATAATACCTTATTCATTCAATATGTTTCAAGAATTCCTATATTATTTTTATGTCTCAATAATATCATAAAGGATGTTGTATTTCATAAAAATTGTTTTTTACTATTCATAAAAATTATATTCTTGGAAAAAATTTGAAAAAGTAATCCTAGGAGAATTTTTACTTAATGGGAAAAATATTTTTTCATGATGATCAACTTCTATATGTGGAATAAATTAATTTTAAAATAATTTCACAAAATGTGATGAAGACAGCTTTTTAGAATATATATTATTTTTCATAAAAATGAATGTTTAGATATATAAAATATATTATTCCAATTTAAGGATAGAATTTATTAAAATGAACATAATTGAAATATTTATAATAAATTATAATTAATTATAATTTGAATATATTTTAAAATAAAATGTAATTTCACAATTGGTCGAATCATAAATACAGTTTTCAATGAAAATAGGTGTATTTCACTATTTACTAGAACATCCAAACTTTTTTAAAAAGTAACAATATTTATGGACAAGACAATTATGGTATATTTTTTCAGAATTTATATAATTTTTATACAATATAATTTATATAAATTTTATAAATTTAATATAATATATCCGCACAAAAAAATTATATATCAATTTTTATGAAAAGATAATACGAAAGAATAAAATAACTTTAATTAAAATGGAATCCTTATTTTATAAGAATAATTATATTATTTTTTATGGAGTAGATACTCGTTATATAATCAATGTTCATATAATATTATTTATGTCTTCTAATTTAACAACTATGTTATAATGATTATACTCAAATAATAATATTTTGATGGTTGTTTATGATCTTTATTATGTCTACTTTAAACTATCAACTATATTTTCCTTTTAAAGTAAATGGTTATTAAATTAATTATCATGTAGAAGTTTTTTTAAATTTATTATGATTTCATATCATTATTCTTATCCAGTGCTCATAAAATATATTAAATTTCTTATTCTTATGTTTATATTTACTAATCATTTAAGCACAACCTTCTTATATTAATTTTCCCCATTTTATAATGATTTATGTATTTTATGGTATTTCTTGAAAGTATATATTTTTTATGATGAAGAACTAAAATGCAATAAGAAAATTTTGTATAGATGAATTATTTTTAATTAAATAAATGTGTATTTTTATTTAACTGTTTTTATTGATTATCCAAAAATTTAATCCTAAATGGTATATGAGTAAGTATGTGATCCAATATTTCAATTTGAGTTTTTAATGTTTTTATGAAAAAAAATTGTTACAATTTTTTATATAAATTGAATCAATTTAATTATGATATTTCTGTCAACAGATCAAAGTTTTCTTGTTCTAAGTGCTATATAGTTTATATCATTGTTGGGTTTAAAACATTGCTGATTATGATACATTCATTTGATTTTAAATTCTGATTTATGGGTAAATTCATGGTATTATAATTTTATGTTTTCCAATTGGATCAGTGGTGGATCATTTCATTTTAATGACATGGTTGATTATACCATAAGTTTATTTGATCCTTTTATTAGGGTTCATGAAGGATACTCAATAAATCTAATTTGGGAGTATTAAATATTAGATTATAATTGATTTTTTATTGCTATTTGGTTAAAAGTAAATATTTTTGAAGATATTAATGGTCAATTAATAGATAATATATGAGTATTTTTATCTAATTCAAATTCATGTAACATTGATAATGCTAGAAAAATTAAATGAAATTGTAGTGATTTATGTTATTTAGGGGAATTTTTTTGAAAACTTTTACAGATTCACTATTTATATAAGGATCTATGATATAAAGAAGGTGATTCATTAGAAGTATTTTGAGATTTGTTTTTTTACATATTCATATAAATGATTCATTTCATATAATCTTATCACGTGCTAACCATTTTGGATTTATTGATGAAATAAAATGTATATTTTCATCCTTCTATGTACCTCATGGTCAATAATATTGTGATTATTGGGCATCATGCATAAAAATTTAATACTAATAAATGGGAATAAGATATTTGATAATGGTATAAGCTTATTGAAATTCACAACAAAAGGGTGAAATTGTATTTATTGATTTACTGAAAACCAAATATATTTCCTTATATCTTAGTCTATATGGTAATTGAATTAATTTACCACAGGTTTTAAGATATAAATATTACACTTAATTGATAAATATTCATTTAAATTCACAAAAACATAATATAGGGATGTTAAGGTATAGTGTCTTTGGAAACATGGATATATAAAAACTATTTCATTAGTAAACTGAATCATATCCCACTCATTTCATCAAAAAAAATTCCCTATTAGAAATAACATTCTTTATACCTTTATGTATATCATTGCGAAAGTAAACATAATAAATAATGAGCTACGATATTATGTAACGGGTATGAAACAGATATTTCAATTATCACATAATCATAGAATGTTAATATAGGTTTGAGGATAGATGAATAATGCTTCACATCATACCTTGTATATCATAGATAAAAATCATTATTCATGGAATAAATGTATGTAGTTTACACGAAAATAATCATAGATGAATCAAAGAACATAATACATGGGAACATATTTTTTGAATGATATATAGATTTCTCACATACCCATATACATAAAAAAATTTATATCCTAGCTACCCACAAAGATATTTCAAACAAGTTTTGATGTGGATAAAGATATATTAACCTACTTCGAGGCTGGGATAACCTCCAATTTTCAAACCATTATAACTGCGATAACATCCCAAATACTATTTTTGGCTTGTGATAACCTCCATTGTACCCTCTTTGAGTAATCATATACCATCATGTGTATCTGTTGAGGTTATATAATATTAATCAATACCCAATTAATTTTGGTGATATATAATTCCATCCCCACCAACCACATAATGATAATTTTTAATTTTTGTGGTATGTGATCATAATTTTTTTTCATACCATTACCCTTGATGAGAATGTGGTTTTAATAAAAACTTCATTATATCATAACCCATAGAAATGAAACATGATTCATAATAACTTCTGCAAAAACCTAGTATTACCCATGGAAAAGGAACATGTATCATAATAATATATTGATCATAATCATAAAATCATATATATGTATATATATAATATAAGGTAGCCTTGTATTATAACACTTTTAAATAATTTCAAACATCAAAGTATGTCATTTAATGTAAAAATGATTATAAAATATCATTTGGAACATTTATTCAAGAAAATATCATATACTACATTAAACTCAATTATTTAAAATGATAAAATTTCCAATTATTCATTATAAATCATCATATGAAAATTTAAATGAAATATTATATTTTTATCTTTGAATCATTTAGAGTTATATATTATAGGAAAAATAATTCATGACGTACATGTTAAAACAAATATTCTTTAAACATTTTATGAAAATGGTCAAAAGAACATTATTTAAAATTGATATAAGAAGGGACCATTAAATTTTTTATTAAATAATAAAAAATGATTTGAAATTAATTATATTAATTATATGAGGTTAGGAAAAAAATTTAAAACATATATTGAATAATTGAAAATAAGTGCAAATTTAATTTTGATTGAAGGGATAAATAATTGCAATTATCGTTAATATTACTCTCTTAGTCTATTTTGATCCTAAAAAGAGAAAAATGAAATTAAAATTTTTATTCTCTCTAAATACCCCAAGGATAAATAATTATTGATTGTCTTGATATATAAGGATTAATATTTCATCATTTTTTGTGTAATTATAATAAATCATAATAAATAATTACATTGTAACATAAAACCCTTAACACATTGATTTCTTCTAACAATTAATCCCTTGGGATAAATGAACCCCATATGAACATATATATCAAATATTTATAATTTTAATAATCATAAAAATAATTCATGGGTAGTATATCCACCATATAAAATACTAAGTTGTTAATATAGAATGTTTCCCATATAAATAAATGTGAGATAAAAATACCTAACCTCAAATATCAAAATTCTTCAAAAAATTCAATACTAGTGTATATTATATATTTGAATATACAGTAACCTATTAATATATACCATAACACATATTATTAAATCATATCCATTTATCACCTATTTATTAACAATTATGTTAAAATCACTTGTTTAGGTAATAACTACATTGTTTTTAATGTCTGTTTTTATTTGGATATTTAGGTGTTTTAGTTTTATATTTATTAATTCATCAAAAAATTATGAACATTAAAAAATTCCTTTTAAATTAATTATATACATATTTATTGACATTTATAGTTGTTAGAGATTTAAAAAAGAATAACATAGTTCATGGAGGTTTTAGACCATATATATGTAAGGAAAATATTCCCATTATTTTGATGAATTTAATGAAATAATAGTTTTCAATAATTAAAAATAAAATTATGTTTTCAATAACATATATATCAGATATATTAATTAGATATATATTTATTACAATTATTGTAAATATAAAATCAAAATGGCATCGCATCACTTCATAGAGTCAATAATCCCTACGATCCCACGAGTGATCTAATCATTTTCCAATAGATATAAAAGTAAGAAGTCATATCTGATCTAATAATTATTATATTATTATTGTTTAATAAAAATATATTTAATATGTTAAATAAATTATTATATTGATCCATGATATCTGGAGATCTAAAAATAATTACATTGATTCTTAAGGCGATGGACTGTCATAAACACGGTCACCCATTTTTTTCATTTGAATATAGTTTTATGGAGTTTGAATAATAAAGAAAATGAAATTTTTTTTAAGAACAATACCTCTTATTTGAAGAAAAACATTCATTTTATACATAAAAACACTTTAAGAGGGTATAATAATCAAAGAAGTGATACTACGATATTTTCAAGTAATTAATGAATATATTTTCTTAGGTATAGGTAGATTCAATTGTTTTGGATGGTTAAACATGATAGGAGAGGGTGATCCATTTTATAATTTTGGAGAGTGGTGCTCTTTTAATTTTTCAATGATTTCAAAATTTTTTATGCATCATTATAGGAATGTACTATACAATAATAATATTATTGAACTATATATGTTAAAATATGTTGTATTTCTATAAAATATTAATTTTTTATGTTTTTAGATAATTTTACTCAGTTTTTTATTTTAACCCCTAGTAAACCTATTTAAACCATAACATTAGTAATAGTTTTTTTACTATAAATTGAGTTAAAAAATTAAAAATTATATTTTTATTTAATATTTTCAAAAATATTAGAATAATGTTTCCAATTTAAATTTACATAAGTGGTGGGATATAATTTAATATTTAACACGCATATGTGATGAGAATGCATTTCTCAGAAAAAAATTTCATTAGTATTAGATGTTTTTATATCAGAATATAAGATAAATTTTTTTATAATGACCTAAAATGAATTACATATAATATATTTTATTAAATTTTAAAGTTAAAACGATATATAATGAAAATGAATTTTATAAATTCTTTAATTTAAAAGGGTGTTTTTAAAAAATATCAGTATTTTCAAATATTTATTTTAAAAAAAATTATTAAAAATGTAAAACATTCAATATAAAATAATTCTAACTTTTCTATTAGAAAAAAATTAATTTTTTAGATTAATATTTCAAAAAAAATTATTGAATTTACATTTATTATTTGTTTATAATAAGATTATAAAGTTTATTTTGGAAGAAAAGATTATTTTTTAATCATATAATTAATTTTTTAAAAGTTAATTCTAATTTATCAATATATTTTCATTATTTAGAAACCTTATAAAAAATTTAAAAATTTCTTATTCATGTATAAATTTCCATGTATAATGTATATGTAATAATATACATGCTTAAATAACAATATTCATAGTATATTATGGTTTCTTAAATTATGCATTCATGGGTTACATAATATTTGAAATAATATAATTTTTTTAGAAATAAAAATCATTAAATATTGGGGTGTAATATTAATTCCACATTAACATATTTATTCTTAAAAATATGAGAATTCACTTAGTAGGTTTTTAGTTTCATAATACCTATTTTGAGATCTCGAAACATAAAGTTGGTTATAAAAAATTATCATAGAAATAGAAAAAATAAATTAAGATGGTCCTATTGAATAACACAAATCTATGTTTCCATATTATTTAATAAAAACCATAATTAAAAATATAGGCATAAAGGAAATAAATAATTTCAAATGACTTATTGATAGTGATATAGAACATGATCCAAGTATTTTTAATGAAAAAAAGTCAATAAATCTATAATTTTTGAAATGAAAATTGATTCATATAAATTTAAGTAAAATTTAATAAAAATTATATCATGAACATTTTCCAAATGTTGATGATGTCCTTTATGATAAGTAAAATGAATATGAAAAAATACACTAAATTTATTACATTCAATATGAAATGAAAAATTTCATCCTTTGGTTGTGAATCTATCTATTTCCACTTCATCTAAGACTCCAATAAAAGAATATTCAACTGGGACTATTCATTAATAAATATATAAATTCAAATTCATATAGATCAAATGATTCCAAAAAGGGATATCATAAGGTTCCTTCTTTTTATTAGTTATTTAAAAAAACTATAGTCCATAGTAAGATAATTTCAAAAATAAATAATCCATCATATGATGAAATAAAACAAAATTATTCAAATACATAATAATTACACCAAATTTTCTACATATATCATTTGGGAAGTAACTAACTTCAAAATTCATCAGAATATTCCCTACAGTGTTCAAAACCCATAAATTATATGGATATTACCAAACACTCGTTGTAAAGAATTACCATTTATTTTCAATAAATAATTTTCACTAATCAATTCATATACACAAAAATATATATTTCATAATCATATAATATATAATTAATTCTTATAATTTACATAAAAATTAATATATAATATATGCTAATAATTTATAAATAAAATCTAGATGACCATAAAGAAAAATTTGAATCGTATATAAATTAATGATTTTTCTACATTTCTTCCTCAAATAAATTACCATAATGGTATTCAACATAATCATGTATGCTTCTCCAGATAGTGAACATCATCCAAAATAAAATAATTCACATTTCCACCAAATCACATTTCAAACTCATTCTTATCTATAAAGTGAAACATATGTCTGAAAATTGTAATAACATATCATTACCTATATATGACTGTATATAAAATCCCAAATTTATTATTCGACATTTACACTTATACCTACAACAATTAATTGAATTCATCCTCAAATGACATTAAATTATACAAAATCTAATCATGAAGGTCATATATATACTACAAATTGTAATTAATCTACAACATATGGCTAAAAAAATGATCACCTTTTAACAATGAATCATTTCAATGATATAGATTCGACATTATGTTTCCAAATTATGGAGAAAAAATCTAAAATAGAATGATCCTTCTTTATATCATGACTCTAAAAATATTTTGAATATCTCAAAAGTTCATTAACGAATAAATCATTAATTCAACTTCATTTATCACCCATCATCTATAAATTTTCATCTCTTTCATTAATTTCTTAATACAACAAATTAATTATATGAAATATGACATTAAAAGAGTTTAATATCTGCTAATTTTTGTTTATATAATTATAACATAGGAAAATAATACAAACATAAAATCCCAATATTTAGATTTTCTTTTATGTTTATGATACCACCTTTATATTCAACCCCAATTTTGATATCCCCAGAAAAAAAAATTCATTTCCTTGTTAGTGTTGACATTTTTGGATAAAAAGGATTTTTAGATATGTTGAAATAATATTGAATTGAATCAATGATCCATATATGTTTTTACAAATTAAAAGTTGTTATATATATAAAATATTTTTTTGTGGGTGACATGGATTTTCATAATCCTTTACAAAAATCAGTTGAGAAATTCATCTTTATGATAAGAATTATTATGTCATCGAGAAGGTATAAATATTTTATGTTAGATCCTTATTCATTAATATTTATAATATACATTAATATGTGTACATGAACATAATTTAGACATGAAATGAATTATTTCACATTTAAATTAAGAAGGGAATTTTAATGATAATTATAATAGAAATCCCCAAAGGAATTAAACATCAAATTATATAAAATATGATAAATAACATCATTATTAAGGAATTCTTTATCCTAAAATTTCATCTCAACCATTTCTACATAAATTCCTAGAAATTTACAAAAATCCTCTAAAATAATCCATTATGTTAAATCTTAGGTTACATATACCTCATCACAATAAAAATTCTCTTAAAATTTCATTAATGACCATGAAATCCTATGGCATAAAACATCAAAAGGGTTTATTGGAAATTGATCTTCTGATAAACCTTAAACCTACAAAACCATTATTGTACCTATTATTTTTATAATAATTAATACAAATATGTTTCAAAAAATTATCACAATACAAATATATTTCATGATTAATATAAAAAAAATAAAATTGGTAAAAATTATTATGTGACATAATTAATCAATCCCAATACATAAATATACTATCCCATTTACATCAATGATTATAATTTTATAGGTAATGATTTGGTCTAGGTTTTCACCGTTGCATTCAGGTTTTGAGTCATATTATTCTCAGGATCCCCACATATAATACATTGTAATCCTTGAAAAATCATAAATATATGACATATATATCCACATAGAAAACATCATTCTCTTCTACTGATACATTACCAGGGGTTTAACCTTTACAATTAATGATATAAAATTAATTGATCATTAATTCTTTTGTGTTCATCCACATAATAACCTTCATAAATTTCAACCCTGTAATTATTTGATGTTTTAGTAATCTCATTTAAGTTCATGTTATTAATAATATATTTTGACCAATAATTAGGTATAATCACAATATTATTCTTTCCAGTTACCATCGAATATAATTTCTCATAATCATTTCATTTTACATCTCATTTAGTCTTAACATGATTCATACTGGCAATAAATATTGACTAAAATCAAATAGTATAGTATGTAAAAAATTAATAACAATGAAAAAAATACATAATCATTGAAATGAGTGATATGATGTCTACATAATTATAGATTCTTTTAAATCTATAACACCATAGGTTTGACCAAGAAAATCCATGGTCATATTTTATTCAAAAACATCATAATGTTTTTATATAATTCTCGATCTTCAGAAAACATTCCCTCATGAGTGTCAAATATGTTGTGTATCAAGTTTCACTATGAAGCCTCTTATGAAATTAATGTCAAATCCCAAATAAACACTTTTTATTAATCCTATGTATAACTTTTATTGATCGATATCCACTTATTATATACATATAAACATTTAATTTCTTAGAAATGAATTTCCCCATCCTTCCCTAAAATTATTAGACATTTTCAAATACATTAATGTATCCTTATAAATATCCATATGGTTCTAAATAATTTTTATCATCATAATTATAATGAATAAAAAATCCTATTCTATAACACCAACTATAATGAACATATATTTTCATATAATGATATTGCATCTTAATTTATTAATATTCATTTCATTTCACTAAAAAACATGCATAAGGGACATAAGGGATTATTGTCTTTTGAAAAACGAGTATAAAGAAAACTACTTCATTAATGAAGTATATAACTTCCCACGATGTTAATCATGAATAAAAACCTTATTAGAAATAGTCAAAGTTATACTATTATTTATAATCATGGGAAATGAAAAATTGAAAAGTGTGATATCAAATTCTCCATAAGGGTAACAATAAAGATTTAAATGATTACAAAAACAAAACATGAGAAGACGGGTATGGGGATACAAGAATGAAAATTTAAATTTATTTCCTAAATATCATATATTAAAATAATTATTAATGGTATAAATAATATATTTTTATAATAGAAGAGTCATATATTAAATAATTAATGTAGACCACATGAACATAAAATTTGAATAATATTAATATATTTATAGTATTTATAATAAAATAAAATCATATTTCATGTCTACCCACCATAAAACTCATAATAATTTTGGAATAGTCTATACAAGAACATAACTAATTTGGGATTTGTATAACACCCATACACCCTCTTTTGTGCATGGTATAACATCCTTTGTGACATATTTTTGGGTTGGGATTACCTCCCACATACACTCAATTGGGATTTGGATAACTTCATGTGTACCCATTGAGCTCATAGAGAATTAATCATCACCCAATGCATTCTAGGTATATCCAATTCCACGCCAAAACGTCAAAAAAATAATATCATAAATATTATTTCTAGAATAAAAAATAATTATTTAGAACATAACTAATGAAAATAAAATCGGTTTCATTAACATTTCATCAGAACATACCCTATTGGAAATAAATGGGTTTCAAAAAAATTTCATTAATTTAATATATCATTTTTCATAAAAAAACAATTGGTTTAAATAAAATATTTTAATAATCATCACAAAACATCTAGAGAAAGAAGAACGATGGTGCCCTATGATCAAATCACATAGAAATACATTGTAAAATCAAACGATTTAATCTTAATGGAAAAATATTTTAAGGGGTCACATGGATTATTTCTTGTATATTATGTCTCTATCACTTTAAATCACATATTTCAAGTCTAAAAATTTTCTAAATTTTAATTATATCATATTATATAAAAATAAAATTTAAATATTTTAAAGAATGATTTAAATCATTGAGTTCTCACTCTGTAGGGAATTATTTTTTGTGTCATACACAAATAAATAATGATTACATTCACTTTTCTGGTAGAAAATCAAAATTATCAGGTTTTGGAATGATATAAGAATATTCCACATAATTAATTTTATAAAATTTAATTTATGTGTAATAAATAAATTTTAAAGATCATTTGAAAATATAAAAATCAAATCAAAATTCTTTTTTTGAAATCATGCATAGGTAAGAAAATTTATTTTAGATTAAAGAGAGAAATAAAGTGGATTTTCCCGAAAAACATAAATTTAGTATGTTGTTTTTATTAAAAAGAAAATAATTAAAGTAATGAATTTATAATCATGAAATTTCTAGAATATATGAAAATTTATGAGATTCATGTAATATAGATCTTAATATTTCTTCATAAAAAATTTAATCACAATCACTCCTGATAAATAATATAATATTATTATTAAACACTTACCACTTTAGTTACTTTTTAATAATAATCCCCTTGAATGAAATATATATATATATATATATATATATCCTATAAAATTCATGATAATAATAATAATATAAAATATTAGTTAGTATATACACAAAACAAATCAATAAAGTGGTGAATATGGAATATATATCTTTGATGTAATAGTCAGATGAATAGAACATACCCCAACTATAAGATTTTTTCCTAAACATTAAAAAATAATATATAATAAATATAGTTTTATCTTAAATTTCATTCCACATACATACTTATATATATCCTACAATATATGATTTAATATAAACAACTATCACATTTTTACTATCTTAACATTGTAAAAATCACTTGTTTCAGGTAATTACTACTCTTCTCTAAATGTATGATTATGTTTGGATGTTTTGGTCCATTTATATTTATCATTTTTCCATCATATAAATAATTTTAATCATGATATAAATAATTTAAACCCATTAAATATATTATTATTTAGATTCATCAACCTAATATAATGATATACAAATGAATCTCATTGTTCATTATCACGAATCCAATAAGGTCGCTATCAAAAATGACAACATAACTAGTCCGTTTCAAGGCCTGAACGGCGTAAAGTATCCCAAAATAATGAAAACAGTTCTACAGAATGATAAATTAGTGTTTGGTAGAGCTTTACCTGAATTTAGATGAAGTAAATAACCCAAAACCAGTAAATAAACGGAATCTAAAAATTTAATCCGAAAAATCATTTAATAAAAATTCAAAACTGAAATGCATTGTTTTTTAAAAATCCCAGGAGGTCTAAAACTGAAATGTATAAAAAAAAACAAATAATGTACCACAAAATTTAATGGTTCCATCATCCACAAGCCTCCTCCACTACATCACCCCATTAATGGATGCTACCAACCTGAACGACTAGTTCAAAAATATTTTCCCAAACCTATGAAAACAATTACCAAATCAAAATACACCCAAATATGTAAGTATGGTGTGAAATTAAGCCCACATGGATTCCACCCAAATATATTCCAAGTGATAGAAAAATTTAAGACCAAAATATTTCATGTTTTTATAAATTAGAAATGCTACTAATAATTTTTTAATGTATGTACCTACAAATAAAAAAACTTCATAAAGGAGAAACTATAAGGAAAAACACTTTTAAATAAAATTTACATGCTGCTGATTTTTCCAGTCAACCACACTATATTTTTATAGTGAAAAAAATAACCATAAGCCCTGGTCATGGGAGCACCCATTGGCACAAGCTAGGTGTAGGTCCCAAGAACCTTGTATGTCTATGGAACGTAACAATACAATATATCTATTATCGTTCTCTATCCAATAGTATGGAACATATTCATAACCTAGGGGTTCCCATCATCATCTTAATTGTGTATTTAGTGTTGTCATTTTCAGTCATCCTACGTAAAACATGTACAAAACCACTCCAGATCACTAGCATACTAGTACATATATGCCCACCAAGATACCCAGGTTTCCCCCATTGTCCTCGATCATGTTCCACATCATAGAAAATAAAATTTTTATATGAAAATTCAATTTCTATATCACACACACCAAAAATATCCCACACACCTATCACATATTCCCCATTTTCTTTAAAATTCATTTAAACATCATACTCACACCAAAAAATCCTACAATATGTTTATATCATTTTCACAATACAATATATCCTTTAATAAATTTTATAAAACATTTATAAGATGGTAAAAATTACATAACAACACTTTCTGAACAAAAGTGACCATTTTAATGACATAGTCATACCAACAAATATTTCAAAAATTATTACACCTCTTATATAAACCAATGAACCATTTAAAATATTGCCAAAAAATCCATTGAATAATGACCTATAATTGCACGAAATATCCATATAAACCACATCTTTTGATATAATAATGCATAAAAATATCATACTATTATTGGTTTTCTAGTCCTGATATAATTTAATAAAATTGTATCATGAATCATTAAACATCCCCAATTGGTTCCAAATAAGTAACACCTGCAAATAAAACATTTCCAAGAAAAAATATAACATTAAAACAAAAGGAATAAAAAATTCTAACAAACATTGTTTTCCAATAACAAATAACATATTAAAAACATTATAAAAATAATAATATATCATGTTAACTCACTATGAAATGAGTACAGGTGGAATCACATACCAAAGTTGTCAAAAACCACACATCCTTTTGTGAAACATAATCCTCACCACCGCCACTCCACAAGGGAGTGGAGAAAAACCATAAACCACACGATTGTATCCATAAATTAATACTTAAATCCTTACTATGAGACCCTAGTTGCTGGACATTTTGAACATAATGAAGGAGGGGAGAAAACATATGGAAATTTAAGGAATGAGAGGTGAAAATCAATTTCTGTAGAAACATTGAATAAATTTTATCAAATAAACCATTAGTTGAATATTGAAGCAATAAATTGAAATAGAGGTTTGAATATGGACGATCATGTTGAGTGTGAAATTTAAGGTGGAATAAGGGTAAACAATGAATGATTAATGAAGGAAACAAATTCCTTTTGAAAATATGGTCGATTTGAGAAACCATGATAAAATTCACCCTACTTTATGATGAATATGAGATCCAAATAGGGAATATGAAGAAATGGGGAGTCTAGGGTTATTTTTGTTGAGTGATATGTGGAATAACAAAAAAATGATAAAAAATGAATGAGATATAAATGAATTAAATTATTTCCAAAAATATAGAAATGGGATAATTGGTTGGCCTAATTCGTAAATAAATCATAGAAATCCCCCATTATTATGTGATGTTATTGGGTCCAAAATTATTTTGTGGTTTCAGTAGGTGTGGAGAGGAAAATTTGGAAGCATAATGGGTGAATAATATAGATAAAATATGGAGTTATAAACGAAAGAATATATTTAACTTGGAAATGGTCTCGATGATTT
This sequence comes from Viscum album, assembly GCA_963277665.1. NCBI lineage: Eukaryota > Viridiplantae > Streptophyta > Magnoliopsida > Santalales > Viscaceae > Viscum > Viscum album. The sequence goes on along the minus strand of OY728148.1, from coordinate 1,656,951,950 downwards.
GGACAAAATCATGAAGAATACATCCCAATAAACATACCCCACAAAAGGTGGCACTAGAAGTGTCACAAATTCATTTACAAGACACATCATATTTATACATTACCTTTAAAAAAATAATGTATAAATACAATCCATCACTTCAATTACAAATTACCTAGATAAAAAAAAATTGATACGTAAAATGTAAACCGAGAACACATGTAAACTAGATGAAAACTATGACCCAAAAGAAAATTAGAAAAAAAACATGCAATTGAAAATGTGTGTGTGAAAACTCTCCACATCATTAAGTGTTACGCCCCTGAAAACCAAATAAAATGCCATATGAAAAACAAAACCCAACCAATAGACCAAAATTGACTCGCTTTCCATGTTTTTTCCACCCCGAACAGTCAAAACCCCTCTACCTGATCAAAAAATTAATGGGTTACACTCACCAACATGATTTACACAATTATCCTAAAATTTCCAATGTAACTAGAACCATACTTCCAAAAAACTATTGGTAACTCTCCAACCCTAACATTTTTTAAGGGTAGAAATTGGTGGTCAGTTATCTGTGAACAAAACTACCGACCATCAATCCAACACTAACGATATAATAGATTCACTGATATCAGGGGTCAAAAACAGACTCCCCAGCTTATGATCTGAATTTATTTTTAGATACGTAACTGAGACACCAACAATGGGAGTCCCAAATAGAATCACCAAAATAAGGGATAGACTAAAATTATAATTATTCCATTAGAGAAAAAAGAGACCATCATTGGGTCTTCCCACAACAAGAACTGACTATCATAACCAACTTGCATGGGCCACCATGAAAAATACCCAATCAAAAAAAATACACACAGTGGGGGGGGGGGGTTGTCTATCAATAAAATTGCAGAAAAACAGGGATTCTAAGCGGTACAATACTATGATGAACATTACCATACTTAGATGAGCCCAACCAAAACCTAGATCAAAAGGAGCCTAACAAGATATTCATTCATGAACAACCATACTGATTATTTCACCTACAAGGTATCATGAACTGGGTATGAGAAATCAAAACCTTGTGACCTCCCTATAATTAAGGTGGTTCTACTCCTCCAATGGGAAAAAACCTGAGGGATATGGTCACCAAATACATTTCCACCACCTCAGACCACATGAAATGAAACTAAAACACTGAAACATCAAACTGTCTCTACCTCCCACACTAGAGATGATAGTTGAACCATGATCCCTTACACCACTAATGAGTTTTTAACTGTGTGAAAATATTAACTACGACACCTATGGTTGGAGCCCTTTTGTTTGATGTAACTATTTAGTTGCAACCAAAATCTCATGATAACAACACCCCCCAAAATTAACTTGCTCAGAAAAACAACATTGCTGAAACATGAACATGGAAGATGAAAATTCATAACCTATTTCAACCCTACAATGATACCGTAGAAGGAAAACATATACAATACACCATCACATATAACAAGGAATTAAAAATAGAATAACACTTTCATTTGAGAGGAATCCATAAAAATGTTACAAAACATCCAACTGTTTTATTTTTGAGAAATACTAACAGAACAAGACACCGACAAAAAATACTATTTAATGTGATAGAGTCATTACTAGGATAGGATACTTTAATAGAGTTTTATGTAACATGATATTACCAAAAGTGACCATTACGGCCTCAAATGACCTAATTTTCCACATTGGTGGAAAACATGAACCCATACATCATCAAGTTTGATGAAAGACTCATGGTCTATTGAATAAATTTTATACACTAAAAATCCATGTACTACATTCACATTCTTATCTAGGATTCACCAAAACCACTTTCTGATTGAACCAGTAGACACAATAGTGTCAAACATCGCCACTGATGATTTAAGAATCTTAGGAAACCAAGGTTTATTTCATCCTTACACAACCACTCTCTTACAAAATGAATATATAGTTACCTAAAAAGGAATATGGGTTTAGTCAATGTCCTAATATTAAGAATAAAAACATATGTTGATCAACAAGAGAATCTTCTAATGTAAAATCAAAAGTGTCCACATGTCCATCATGAATTATCTCTTTAGGGTGTGTAACCTAGCCAACAATACATCCTAAAGACTCAACTCTAATGGGCCTTTGGTCAAAAAATAACATAAAAATATAACACAACACTTGTGAGGAGAAACCACAAGGGCATCCAAACACATTTCATAAAAAGGGAAATCAATAATCACTTCATCCCAACATACTGACAAAACAAAAACACAAAACATCATTCAAACAAGAGTGTTCCTAAAACACAATACACCCCACCACAATATTCGAAAAAACAATAAGACACCCTACCCCAAAAACTGGTTATTAAAACATCAAATTTCCTTTAAAAATAATTTTGTTGAATGTAAATGGTGTCGATAGTTTTCACAATCACCAATTGTAACTCATGGGCCTCATAGATTAATGTATTTGTGACACCATGAGCACCCACCTAATTCCAACCAGGGAACTCATCCACTTTTCCCTACACGTAACCCATGAATTTCACTCATCTAATTTTCCAAACACATAACGCATTCATGTGGTCACCCATGAGAACACCAAGGATAAAAAAATATTCTTTAACCATTAAAAAACAAAAATATTCCATTCCAATTAAAAAATAATTTCCAAACCCACATTAAAATCATCATTGTTTACTAAACCATTGAGTTTGTGACCCAACATGTACTGATTACAAAAAAACTACATCATCTAAAAAATATCATTTCATGAAAATCCACCTTTTCAAAACCATATTTAAAGCTTGTTAAAAATATACTTTTAATCACCTTGAAAATAACACCATTTCCAGTATAAATTGATTTTAAAATAAATTTTCAAACCCCACATTAACATAAGATACACCTTCCCAAAAATTAATTTCAATAAACCACAAGGAAATTTTTTGAAAAGATTCGTCCAATAAACTCAAAACTGTTTACTAAAAACCATTTACATTATATAATAGTGTATCCATAGTTTCTAACCTAGATATTTCCAGAATGATTATCTAAATCCCACAATGATGTTGAATGAATCTTGGAAAAACTAGTGTCGATGGGTGACTCATATATATGGTTTGTGTCTATATACCAGTCAAACCACCATCACGGGGAGTATTATAGGAAAATATCTCCATCTTCACATTGCCTTCCAGTCCTAGTGATCTCACTGAGACAATTGACCTAACGCCCATTCCATTTCCTAAATAATGAACAACCACAAGAACAAAAAGTCATAGATGAAACCTCGCATACCCTGATAAATAATGTACTAAAAATGGGTGTGATTCCCATAAACCTTAATCATAACCAAAATATCATGTTCTTATAATCCTAGATCGGGTATACCCATACACATTCCAAAAATAAAATGGCTCAACAGATATAACCTCCATTGATTCCAATTTTTCACGAACCGGATATGGTTTCCATCATAATCAATACCTTACCCATCCATGGATAGTCAATAAAGAAAAATTTGTAACCCTACAGGCTAAAAAAATGTAACAGCTGTGATAAATAAGTGTATGGAATGATTTAACATAATTTAGAAGCATTAAACAACCAAAAAGTATAAATAAACTCAATCTGAAAAATTATTCCAAACAAGCCTTTAATAATAATTAAGAACTAAAATACTTGATTTTATAAATATCCTAAGAGAAATAAAAGTAATAATTATTAGAAAAAATAATTCATTGAAAACCACATGGTAAGAGTCCGTCATCTCCAAGCCTTGCCTACAATAACGCACCGAGAATGGAATCTAACATCCCAAACCACTGATTCTAAAATCCTTGTCCATACCTGCAAAAAACATTACCAAATATAAATAAAACAAAATGTATGAGAAGGGAATGAGACTAATCATCATAGGATTAAATCCAATGAGATTTCATGTGTTAATCATTTTATAACAAAATTTGTTCATGTTTTTATATGCAAGAAATGCCAGTAATAATTTGTAAAACTATACAACTAAAAATGATATCCTTTTTTAAAAATGAAACATATAGTAACAAACACATCTAATAAAATTGTAAAAGATATTTATTTTTCAATCCAAGCATAAATTATGCCAATAATGAATACAAAATGATAAATGATCACTGGTCAAGGGAACTCCCATAGGAACTAGCTATATATGGGACTCATGTACCTCATAACTTAGTGGAAAGTAACATCATCAAATATATGTTCTTTTGCATGAGACACTTGTATGAAACATACCCATAACCTATTAGTACCAAAAATTAACATAATATTTACGTTTTTGTTTTGATCTTAAAACATGCCACATGAAATAGGGATGAAACCACTCCAGATCACTAGCATACTAGCACACGTTCGACCACCTAGATACTCGAGATTCGCCCTATGTGCTCGATCATGTTAAACATATTAATTAAAAAACATTACAGATGAAAATTAAATTTCCAAACAACAATCACACCAAAAATCCCACACACATGTCACATAATACCCTTTTTGTTGAAATTAATTTAAACATCATAGTCACACCAAAACAACCATAACATGGTTCTTATCTCTTTCACAATTCAATAAATCATTTATGAAATTTTATTAAACATACTAAATATAGTACACATCACATAAAAGTAATTTCACAAAAAATTGAACATTTCATAACCATAATCCTAACTAAACAGTTTGACAACATTATTTCACCTCTTATATAATCCAATGAACCATTTAAAATATTCTTCAAACAATTACTAGATGTATAACCATGAAATTCACATAAAATCTATCTAAACCCCATTTTTTGGAAACAAAATGAAATCCAATATCTCAAAAAACCATAATTTTCATTCTTAAATTAATATAATAAATAAATTTCATGAACCATAATACATCCCCAATCGATTCCAAAAAAGAAACAAATGAAAAAATAAATTTTCTAACATAAATGAATCTGTAATACTAAATTCTTAAACAATTATAACAAAAATGGTTTTAACACCAAAGAAAACATATTTGGAAAATGATAAATAAATAAATCAACAACGATAACATATCATTAAATTCTTACACATTGAATCATGTTCCAATGTTTTCAAAACCCCCAAATATTTGTAAGAAACATCATCCACACCACCACCACACACAATGTAGTGAAAATGAACCTAAAACATCATGAATGGACAAATAATCTAAATAAAAAACCCCTAGTTATGAAACCCTAGTCTTTAATCTTTTTTAACATAATGAAGGAGGAGAGATACACTATATAATTGAAATAAATAATAGAGCAATTAAATTACTCAATAAACATTGAAGAAATCGCACCCAACACACAAATACTTATATATCAAAATAGCCAAAATTTAACAGGAAGATTCAATAAATATTGTGTGTACTGTTGGGGATTGAAATGGAGGAATATGAGTAAAAATATAATAGTTTCTGAAATAATCTAATTCTCTTTTCAAATATGGCCGATTTGAGATTCCATGGGAAACGTATCAGTAATCCCCGATGAATACAAGATCCAAAATGGGAAACATATCATGGGGGTTCCCCAAGGATTTTTGGTCTCGAGTAAGAGTTAGAATTATCAAATCATGTTAAAAATGAATTTGATTTTAAAGAAATAATTTATTTCCTTAAATATGGAAATGAGGTCACAGTTTAGCCTAATGACTGAATAAATCCACCAAATCCCCCAAATCCACCATGATTATGAGTTTTTATGGGGTGCAAATAGATATGGTGGTTTGAATTAGTATGTGGATGAATTGTGGGAAGTGTAATGGGTGAAAGATATGTAAAACTATAGGAGTTAAAAAATAAAAAAAATTGGTTTTTAATCTGGAAATGTGCTCACAGTTTGGCATAAATCTTAAAAAAATAACCCAATAAAGATACTATAAATATAGTGACACTAAGAGTGTCACAAAGAAAAATCCATTCCACCTCATCCTTGTACATTCCTTATATGAAAATAAATGGACAAATACCATCCCTGACTTTCCAGAATAATGTATTAGATAAAAAACACATGAGACACCAAATTTAAACTCGAAACACCAGAAAACGTAAAGAAAACGATGATACAAAAAAATATCTAAAACACATCATTGAATTGAAAATTTGGGTGTTACATTTACAGAGATAGTAGGTTGTATGTGCACATGAATAACGATTGTATTTCTTCCACAGTTGGATAAAATTAATATTAAATAATATATATATATATTATAGATTCGTGGTTATATAATATATATAATATATATATATATATTAAATATTTCCTAATTACTATCCATGTAAAATTAACATAGAAAACGTATAACATCACTTCGGGGAGGCAATAGATCACAGGTATGCATAAGAAATCATATCATTTTACAACAGATTTGATGGTAATAATTTAGATGTATTATTATTATTAAATACATAAAAAAATTTCATACATATAATATACATATGTCACATATATCATTATATCCATATTTGATAGGTGGTGATGGAAAATGAATTAAATCCATTCGTGTGGTGGTAGTCCACCTAACACACGATCGATGGTTTTATTTCACAATTGATTGAGGTAGTGACATATTTTGTTCAATTAACTAACATAAAATATTATATGTATATATTATATACATATGATATTATATCATAATGTTTCAATATGATTTGAAACAGGTGGAATAAGGAATGAATATAAAAACATGTGATTAAAATTATTCCCCTTCTTCATAAAACCTATTTGGGTTTATATGTAATAAATTATTATTAGGGTGTAGTAACAAATAATGAATATATGAAATGTGGATGGAATTAATGAATATATTTTTATAGGAACTATTATAACTACAATGTTTTCATAGTTTGTTGATGAGAGGAGATGGGTGGACTTTTATAAATTAGATGTGTTGAGCTATTGTAATGATTCAAAATGATAGAATATATTTATGTCACATTATTGGAAAAAATTCTACCAAATATATAATTTATGAAAATTAGATGAATTAGTTATATATATGGTCGTAAAATATGATTTGTACATTTTTATATTTTATTTTACCATAATTTTTTTATTTTATCCCTCGATAAACCAATATAACCATGACCGTTGTATTTAGTTTTTATATTTTTTAATCTTTAATTTTAACAAAAAAATATTGAAAATATTATATAATTATTAATTTTATTTATAATATTAATTTAACAATTTTATATATTTCAATTAATATAGGTGGTAAAATTTATTTTAAAATGGAATAAGAAGACAGAATAAAAAAAATAGTCTCTTCAAAGAAAACATTTTTTGAATATTAATATGTTTCTATCTAAAATGAAGATATGTTATATTCCAATTACATATATTGTATTAATAATAATATATTTTAACTCATTATACATCTAAAAATATATTGATACCATTTTAGCATGTTAACTCATATAATGAAAATGAAATTTATAATTAAAATTGACACGTTTCACAATTAATTTAAAAAATAATTATTTCCAAAATTTCCAAAAAAATTACAATATGATTGTTTTAAAAATTTTATTTAAAATTATTTTTATGAAATATTTTTCATAAAATTGGGAAAAAATTAATTTTATTATTTGTTTACCAAAATTAATAAAAACATTTTTAAGGAAAAATGAGTTATGGAAGAATATAAAAACTATACTTAAAAGTAATTACTTATTTACTAGTATAATTTCATAATATAAATATTTTACACTAAATTTTTAAAGTGCATTTATTCCTATTAAAAAAACTATATTTATGGGGTATTTTATAATTATCATATATATATATATATATAATAGTATTAATTGTATTTTAAATATATTAAAACTCATCGGTTCTCGTTACACATGATATTGGGGATATTAAATTGTTTTCAAATTATTTTTAATAAAATATTTTTTTTGTTATAGGATCTAATAATTCCTAGTGATCAGATTTTGAAACAATAATGATATCCTATTGCCTTCGTTTAGGATTAATTGAGGGTATTTTTCATGCACCATTGGAATCTTGGAATTTGGTCAATATGTTCATTATGATCCTTAAAATTCTGATAATAAATCTTCATTACAACTATGCATCATTATTCGGAGAATAATTTATACTGTCGAAATATATATTTTCACTTCCATCAAATGTTCTAATTATTTGCGTCATGATTATGTCTTATTTCAGGTAACATTTATGTTTCCCTTTCCCCCTCTCCAAATGGTTTTTTTTTGCAAACCCGTTTTATAATGTGGGGTTTCAGTACATATATTTTCAAATACTTAAACATTAATAAGATGGTTAAAGATAAAATTAAATGGATGAAATATATTAAACCATTTTATAGTTTAATCCATTATGATTTTAAATGAACATTATGTTTGATAGTTCAAAAAACAAACAACATCGATATTTCATTACTATGATATATTTTTTAAAATATGTATATGATAACATAGTCGATGAAACTTTTGGTATAAAAAAGAGTAATTCAATTATAAAATATATTTATAATATTCTTACTAAATTTTTTTTGAGTAATTATTAAGAAAAAAACTGAATTTTTAGTTATGTCATTTTAGGATTCAAAAAGGATTTTTATTTATTTTTGTGTGATAATGTTATAATTAATTTCTAAAAAATATAGAAAATTTAATTCATAATAATTAAATATGTTTTGAAATCATTATATCATGTTTTTCTTAAGTTGATAAATTTATATTTTTGGAAAATATGTATTTTCCAGTGAATATTGGAAATATTATATTTTGTGGAAAACTCTCATTTTTTCATGAATTTAAAAATTACCATATTTTATGAATTGGTTTTAACATTTTAATATTTCCATGATATTAAATATAATCTATTAAATTTTATTATAATCAATATTATTCTTAAATTTTCAATGAAATCAATTTTTAAACTTAAATTATATTTTTCTTGAAAACTATTTCACATTGTATTTTGTAGGGTTTTTAAAATAAAATTTATGAATATTGTTATAATTTTATTTGATAAAATTAATTCATTGATTGGAATAATAATGATCATATTTTAAAAATAATTCACTATTTTTTTGTTATTATAATTTGCAACAATAGTAAATATTTTACAAATCAGTAATGTTAAATCAATTAATTAAGTGTTAAAATTTTGTTATATTATATTATAAATCAATACAACACCTTACGTTTTACTATGGAATGGTTCATATTATAATATAAAAATAAAATATTTTAATATATAGAAACATTAATACCTTTTTATTTGATAATGAGATTAATATACTTTTATGTAATTTTTATATACCAATTATCTCTCTAATTTTGATCACTAATATTTTTTAGTGACATAATGAGGTTATGTTATGTAATATATTTTATTTTAAAATTTTAATGAATTATTTTTCTATTTAAATATATCAATAATTATTATTAATTGATTATTGCCTTAAATTATTACATAATGCATAATAAGTGGATGTGTAGAGTGGAGAAATCATGATTTTATAAACAATAAAGGTAATATTTTTAAATTGAATTATGTTGTTGAATGATTTTTTAAAATAGGTATAATTATTTTGTTTTGATGTAAGATATTATATGTTAAACTACAGTACTATCATTACATTTTTTGAAGTTAATTATTGTAATAGTCTTGAAAAATACATTAATAGTAATTTAGTTTAAATAATATATAATTAAATGATGTAATGTTCATAAAAAATATCAATTTTAAAATAAGTGGAATATAATTTTTAATTTCAACCAATTCCATTTTTTTGGTCGATGGTCATTGTAATGTATATTTATTAGCCCTTAAATTGTAAAAAACATTGTCATCATGGAAATCCTTAGATGGGATAACATTACGTCAAAATTAACAAAAAGAGTTAAAACATCAATTAAAATTGTGTAATATTTATTATATGTATTGATTTAAGAATATATCCCTCTTATATTATAAATACTTATATTTATGTAATGTGAAGAAAATAAATTTTAATTAATTTAATACATTATGTATTTCTAATGGTACCCCTCTGCAAACTTATAAAGAGGGGTATATTGATCCTTCCTTCCTCACACCTCATATACCACATATCTCGACCATGTTATTCCCAAATCATGTTATAGAAGTCCTCCAAACATATTAGATTTCTTGGTATAATTAATATACTAACCATGAATCCTATATGATTAAGATATATGAAGACTTCAAAATAATAGGTAATATTATTAACTATGAATTTTCATTTTACTTATTCCTTTACCATGTTTAAACCACACTAAAACATGACAATATAGTAAAAAAAGTATATAACATACACTAAAATGTTATTATAGCTATGGTAAAGGCCTTTTTCATCTAATTTTGCTTCATATGGGGAAGAAAAATCTTATTCAATCATATGTGTGGATTATCACCTGCATGATGTGACATGTTATATTATCCATCATTACAAATCTATGATTTTTATAGATAAAGATAACATATATATTGTATTCCTAATAAAATTATCATTTTGTAATGATAATATATCATTTATTTGTTTACCCTTATATATTTTGTAAAATTATAACATCATTCATACATACATGTAGAATACCACCTCTACAAAGTGGTGAAATTAATTTTTAGTTTTTATCATTCATGGATGGATATAAAATATTAGTTAAGTTATAAAAATGATAATTATATCTATAATAATATTCTATAAATTGTGAAACAATGATCCATTTGACAATAAGAAACCTTCCAAATTCATTGCTTATGTATGAAATGAACATACCAAAACAAATAACATGTAAATAACAATTTATATAATTAAATGTTACATGAAATTAATGAAATAAAAGGTTTAATGATATTTCAATAAGCTGGTGAAATGTTCTAAAACTGGTGAATATTTAATAATTGTTTATTATATTTGAGTTAAATGATATTCATAGAATATTAGGAATATAGGTAATGAGTTTGTTAAATAAACATTCCATCATCTAGTTATTCTTATAATTCATTAAATATGTTATTCCATGTATATATGTGAAATTTAATATAATTTTTTTATTTTTTTCATTCACTTGATTTTTATCATAAAATTATTAAAAAATAACTACTTTATTCAATAATTCTAAATTCACATATATTATATTTATAAGGAATTTTCCACATTACATTACATCTTTTAGACATAGTATATAAAATTATCTTACATAATTTTCTAGGGTGTAAATCATTCCAGTTGAAATAGTATAACAAGAAAAACTCTTTTATAATGATTTTTAATTTACCATTGAGGTTCTATTTTTCATTAGATATTGATTCCAATGATATAAATGAGGAAATGGTTTCAAAAGTCTCAATATCAATTCCACGATACATTGTTAATGTTTAGATTAACGATTTATTTTATATGGTTTTATTGAACAAAGAAATGTTTTATCAATATTTTATAATGGTAAATAATGTTTTAATAATTCATTAATTTTTCTTCATTCATTGAATATTTGAGTCACAAATTACCCATATTATAAACGATTCTCATCTCAAAAACCATTATTTGATATCTTTGTGATTGATGTACATATATTCGTTTTTATTTTTTATATACCGACTCTTTAAATGTAATATCAAGCTACTTTTTATAATCATGGTATTTAAATCTAATTTGATGTTATTTCATACAAATATTTTATTGAGTTAAAATACCATAAATTGTATTTATATAAAAATATTTCAATAATTTCTTTAAGACATTTATCCAAAGAAATCCTCAATGTTATTTATATTAATTGAGTAATAGGCTTTCTTAATCATAAATAATTTCCAAAAGTATTTTTTCATGAAATATGAACATTATTAAAAGGTTATAAAGGATTTTTTCCTATGATTTTCAACAAGAGTAAATTTTTTATCACTTTAAATAATCTATTAAAAGTGTTATTATTTTTATCAATTTCGAATTAAATAGATTTTATCATCCTCATAGAAATTAATTTTATTTAATATTACATAACAATATTCAATATTTTTTAAAAAAATCATTTTCTCAATATTTTGTGCATTTTTAGTTTTCAAATATTATAAAATATAAAATTATTTTATAAATTTTTAATGAGATGATATAAATTTTCATTTAATTTTTTTTTATATTTGTCAAAATCATTTACATATTCCTCTACATCAAATTTTATAAGATCATATTAAATGATTCGTCTTCATTATTTTATGGATTGTGATTATTTAAAAGAAAAGTTATCATGAAACATGCTTCTTTCCTAGATTAAATATTTTTCTATGAAAATCACTGTTGTTTATAAATGGTTGGTTTCAAGATTCCATGTATTAAATTATTGAATATTTTTTATGAATTATTAATGATGGGTTGTGATCCCGATTTAAACCATACTAATTATGTAGCCATATATTTCCTGTATTACGGGTGAGATAACTATAGATCTCTAATGAATTAGGTAATAATCAATGTTTTAAATAGATGTTTTTGGGAGATAACTATATGGGGTTTCCCAATGGATTTAATTGAGAGATAGTTATTTATAACATGAGTTAACAATGGTCATGAAGATAATGTTTCAAGATTAAAACATGTTTTCCCTATTTATTTTATCTGGGATTAATGGTTCCTTTGATCAATATTAGAATCACAAGGTTCCTATTTATTGATTCTTATGAATCATGCCTCGAAAAAATCATTAATTTTTTTTAAATTTTTAATAATCTGGTTTTTGATAGGTATTAATTCTCTTATTAATGTATAAATAACATTAAATATGCTGTAATATTATTATACACATATTATGCTCATCAAATCAATTCATTTTTTAATGCCTTTGTTTACCCTTACTGGAAATTTGAGTTAACCCGTCATATTTTTCTTTTACCAAGGATATAAATAACAATATTAAGAATGATATTTCTAGATGGATTTAATGTGGCCAATGATAAATATTTAATATAGAGTAATAAAATCTCATTATAGTGAAAATATTAGTATATAAAGACATTGGTATTATTATGTAAGAGTTTATAATTATTCAATAAAAATCCCATATATACACTTCCATTATTAGGTATGTGACTAAATATATTTATTTTATGTGAAATATTAGATATATATATATATAATTGGTTCATTATTAATGTAAATTCACGAAATGTAATGATTTTGTTTTTATAAACATATCTATGATTACGGGTTTGAAAATTGAACAATCAAGGTAGGTTTTTTAATTTAGATAATAATAATAAAGACTACATATTATATAGTAAAATAAATATGATCCCTAAATAATTTTTTCATTTGTTTTTTGACTAAAATATAAATATAAATAATTATATTTAGATTTTATTATGTTGAGTATAATGATTTTAATTTCAATAGAAAAAAACCTCTCAATAAGGATAAATAAATTGACAGGGGAATAACTCTTTGTTGACATGATCATAAAAATTAGATGATTCATAAAGATAATTTTCTTGAAAACATAATTTTTAATGATGAATATAGTACTAAAAGAGTAAATAATTTTTTGGATTATATCGATAATTCTAAGTTTTTTTCTAGTTTCGTTAATACTAATAATAAATATTCTTTGAATTATTCAAATTGATATGATTTTAAGAATGATTATCCTAACCAAGCATCACAGAATAATTTTTTATTTTGTTAAAACCTGCATAGATAATCAAGTTATTGAAAATTAATTTATTTTTATAAATATGACAGATGAATAGAGATAGGTTCTTATGAATATATCTTGAATTTATTCTCATGGTTATTATAAAGAAGATAGAATATATTTTCATGATTATTTTTCTGCTATTTATATAATATAATCTATTATAATATATTTATCTTTTTTTCATTTTAAAATTTAATGTTATTTGTAATTTTTGTGATATTTATATTTTTAAATGTAATTATTTTTATGACATTTATGAAAGGAAACCCCTTAGTTATGAAAAATTGATATTTATTAACATTGATTTTATGATGTAAAAATCATAAGATATTATTATGAAATAATATTATGAATGGTATGGTTGAGATACATTAGTTTTTATTATGTTTTTAATAAAATTAATTTTTATATTAATTTTTTTTATTTAATTTTAAATTAAAATTTAATTGATCAAATTTATATTAATTATATTGTTTTATATATCTTCTCACATGTTTATTTTCATGAATTCAAAAAAATTGATGGATACTAAGATCATTATCAGTAATATGGGTGAATTAAAAATCATTACAAGAGTTAATCCATCTCAATGAATTGATGGAATATTTTTAAATCAATCCAAATATTATAAATACTTGGATAAGTATTTTCTTCTTGAGGATTGAAAAAAATTTATATCCCCAAAGATTATTTGTTGTATGATAGATTATGATACATATGAAAAAATTGGATAAAAATTAAATTAAATATTAATATGATGTTTATATTATTTAACTACATCTTGACCCTAAATAATATTTATTTTTGGTCTGTGTGATAGACAAAAATCATATTTTAATAAATCCCGCATAAATGAAATCAAATGTATAATTATATTTTAAAAAGAAAATTTTATTTATCTATTATTTTATTAAATAAAATTTTTTTACTTTGTTCTAAACTTTTAGATTTATTTTATATGATGAGAAGGTGATAGAAATAGAAAGTAATTTTTATGTCACATTCTCGCTAAGAATTAATTTCCATGGAGTTAAAATAAAAAACAACACATATTTTTCAAATATAAAATGTAAGAATATTTTTTCTAAATATTATGGATAAAAATATATATGTTTTAAGAAAAACATATTTGACTATGGTTTAAATTTTATAATATATATATTAATTCTGATACTTCACCTACTATTTTAGTCTCAAATAACCCTTAAATAAATTATAGAACTGATCATATACAAATTAATTTTAATTTTATTAAATAATATATTAATAAAGTTGAAATTGTTTTATAATATGATCCTTTATAAAATTAGAATAGTTATATTTGTACTAAAACACTGAAATTTGTTATATTTTAGAAAATGAAATTTGAAAACAATTAGTAAGATATTTTTAATTATTTTGCAATCTCGACAAAATATTCTTAAAGAATAATTTCATTTACTCTCATATCTGGAGGCTATTAATATAAACATTTTTGATGGGAATGAATAGAACAATTATCATGTTTTTAATAGGTTTTGATAATGCATGATCTATTTTTCATGATTCCAATATTTAATTATTTATTTTATAAAGGTGGAGTTTTACATATCTATTTTTCATTCTTTTTTATAAATTTAAAAAATGGGGTAATGTTTGAATAATTTTTTAAAATATGTCTTGGTTTTTTAATTTCAATAATGAAAAGATTTTTAGTGGTGACTATTAGCGTTGAATATTTTTTAATCATATTTAATATTTTCAAATAAATAGTACTAAAACCTAAAATTTTTATGGTAATTTAAATATTTATATTTTCATATATATTATCAATGTTTTCTTTTTATAAAATTTGAAACTATGCATTATCGTGGTATTTTTATCTTATATTCCATTATTTTTTTTCTATTGTTAAATATTTCTAATTGATATTTTCTATTTATTTATTAATTTATTTTCAAAATATTTTTTATTGTATGCTCTAATTAATATTATTTATTCCATTACCTTTTAAATTATTATTCCATGGAATCTTTCTATTTACATGATTTTCATTTCAAGGAAATCATGAGATCATCTGGCCAACTATGACCTCATTAACTCATGAAACCTTAATTTTTGTGCACATATCATACATAAGAATGTACCACTAATGATCATGATTTTTGTGCTCCAAAAAGGTACAATGGTGATGAGTTAACCATTAGAATGAGTTTTGATCATCAACTTTGAGTTGTGATCATATATAGTATGCCTCAACCCATGATTATGGACCACGCTTATGGACTACAACCAGTAGGTATAACCATGAACTATGGGTGAGAATATCCACCATATGGTACCATAATATAGATGGTCTCCCATTCTTCTACTATTTCTAAAAAATAAATTATTTTATAATATCTAAATATATTTTTGATATGCTCTATTTTATATCTATATTTATTTTTTATTCAATTTTATTTACAATGTTTCATATAATTTATTAGTGTTAAAATTTTCAATAAATTAATTTTTAATTTAAAAAATATAGTATTTATTTATTTTAAATTACTTATATTAAAATATTTATTTATTTATTAATATTGATGAGATTATTATTAGTAAATATCTAAAAATTTAAATTAATTTATGCTAATAATTTTATTTTCTGTTTATTTTAATGTTAATAATTATTATTACCAAATCGATTTAATATCAAGTAAAATTTCTTTATTTAAAATCGTTTCATAATATTCATATATATATATATATATATTGTAATTTTAAATATATTTTACTTATGAGAATTATGTTCATATCATTGAAATTTTAATTTAGAGATATTTTTGTTGGTTAATTTCACATATTTATTTACATATTATAATCGACATAATTTTATGTATATTTAATTTTTTCTGGAATAACTTCATCTAACATTTAATATAATTTTATAGTATTGATAATTTTGGAAATTAATATAGCTTTTCGAGAGAAATCGTGTAATAAATATTTAATTAT
The DNA here is from genome assembly GCA_963277665.1 of Viscum album. NCBI lineage: Eukaryota > Viridiplantae > Streptophyta > Magnoliopsida > Santalales > Viscaceae > Viscum > Viscum album. Next base: position 1,656,935,217 of record OY728148.1, on the reverse strand, counting down.
GTTCAATTAATTTTCCTATTTGAAGGTAGATATTGTTAGTATTTTAGTGATCCAATTTAATTATTTTAAGATATATTCAATATAGTCAACTTATGAGAAAATGACACATTTATAATTGAAAAAAATTCTATAATACAAAATATATTTTTCAAATCATGTCCAGTGTAATCATTGTATCATTAACTAGATGATCTATAATGTCTGGAACAAAAAAATTATTGAATATTTATTCCCTAATGAGGAATCATTATACATTAATCATAAATTAAAAATTTTATTAATCATGTACGTCATCAATATAATTCATCGTCATTTCATGTGTTCCAACTCTAAATCATATCTCTCTCATTTGTTAAAATACATTATATTTATGATTATAAATTAAAAATTATTCTATTTCTTATGTTTGTGACATTAGATTCAAAATTTAGCGCCATATAGTTTGTGGATCTCTTAGTCTAATGTTAGTGAGATATATGTGTTGTGACCAACTAAACAAAATTATTTGTGTCTGTATTGTTAATCGTCCCCTAAAAATAAATTTATTCATTTAATTTTTATTTTTATTTTTTTATAAAATAAACATGTGGAATATTCACCCCCCACTAGAAAATCTATCATTATCGTCTCTGACCTATCATTTGTGAGAATTTAATAATTATTTTATATACAACAAACCATACACATGTTTAGAAAAAAATTATTCCATGTTTAATTTGACTGCTATGGTCGAGTATAGAATTGCTAATGGTAATTTGTTATGTGTCTCTATAAATGAATTGATAAATCTCATAAGATCTGTACAAAAAAATCAATGAATATGGAAACTGATACGTTCTAAATTTACTCAGTAGCATATCCTTATTGGTGATTTTTTTGGAAGGGTAATCCTATTAGGATTACTAAGAAATGATTTTTTTGTGGTCAATGAAATTTTTTGGGTGATTAGAGATTAGTTTATAGTCAGTGTCTGAGAGTTGTGGGATATATGTGATCCTAACAGAGATCGAGTGACTAACCATGATGTGATTAACCTAAACATTACACGGACCATGCAGAAACATGTCCTCAGGGTATTTTTATAGATCATTAGTTACTAATGACATGTTTTGTGGCTATAATAGAGAAATTGAGAAGTGATTTTATATATATTGAGTAATTAAAGATAAATACAACAAGAATGATAAATCTATTAAATTTGAATTGGGTAAAATAGGTCCCTGAACTAAATGATGAATTCTAATAAAACCTAAAATTGCTAGCTTCATCACCATGTTAAAATCAAAACATAACAATATTGAATAATCATGGTTTTTGAAAAATAACATACACATATTATTTTATATTTTGGAACATATATTATATAATATTAATCTACATATCTATTGAAGTGCACATATAGTGTGTGAGAATATACTGGTTAGCAAGCAACCCCCATGATTCTAATAAATAATGAATAAAATAAATGCACTCAATAATATCAACCTAACCAAATACATAAATTTTTTTAATCTCTTTAATATAATCATTTATTGAACATTAATGAAATAGATTTTTTTTGGAAATATTAATATTTCTATTACATAACATTCTATACTATAGGAGTCCATACATTCGATAATTTATTTGAGAATTTATCCCATAATATTTATCAAACCATAATGTTAGGAATTAATGTTATATATTTCTCAATAATTGAGGTCATGATGTTATACACATCCTATGTGAAGGAATGATAAAAGTGTATATTTGAGTCAGTATATCCGATAGGACCCTCACATTAATACTCGGTGATGTGGTATAATTGAATTATATATTTTTGTAACCACTCCATTCCACCAACATTTCCATCAATGTTATATATATATTGGAACCTTTTATTCCACATATAACAATTTTACCCCTTTAAAAGTACTCTAAACTTATCAAACAATAACTAAAATAATGATATTGTAAATAAAATAACTGAAACTCTACATGATTGTTATAATAAGTAGTAGACCATTCTATAGAAATAGCTCAATGATAACAACTCCAATGGAAATTATATAAAATGATATTTGTATTTTATATAGGGGAAAAATAATATAGTCGCTGAATAAATCCACCACAATCCATCATGAATTTTTTTTTATTATAATGATATATTATGTTGGTAAGTCTAATTGATTAATATAATAGTATTACTATGCATTATTATAAAGAACAATTATTTATATCTAATAGTAATTAATAAATAATTTTATGGTGAAATAAATTAATGATTAACATTTAATAGTTGAACATGTCTGTTTTTTTTCTACCCGACAGGATTAATTATATTTATTCAATATACAGTTATGAAATATTTAAATTAATGTACAAAATATATATTATTCATTATTAAACTATCTCTTATGGTTTAAAATGAATAATGGTTATGGAAGGCACAATATTGAAACTCAAGTCCCTTTACCAAAAAAATCTACACAGGAATAGAACAGTTTAGAGATAAACGTTTACATAGTGGTGTATAATCGTTATTATTGAAATCATTTCCCTTACCGCACATCTATATATAAGAGGCTCATTTTAATTATATTAAAATTTTCCCATTGATAATATTTGAAATGTATTATTTAAAATTTAATATCGTTTTGTGGTGTTAGAATATAAATTGGTGTATTAATATTAATTCAAGACAATCTCACCCATTGTTCTTATATAAAAAAATAATTTTCATAAGTCATTATACCTTGTTTGTGTGGTAATGGGTGGTTACCGAGTTAAAATAATCCATATATAATTACTCAGAAAAGAAATTCCTTCCTCCGAAATACCACATTAATTATCCCACCACTGATAAAATTTTATTGACCTATGTTGTGTATTGATTGATGGCCTAAAAACAATTCTTTTTAATGTGTTCTGAAATTATAAAACATTAATAAAATGTGAAAAAGTACACAAAATAATTTCTATTTTCTAAATATAGTAATAAAAAAATATATAATTATATAATAATTCACCAAATTCAAATATACGTTATTACACATAATTTACTATTTAAAGATGTTATAAAATCATTGATGTCATATTTTGGATCTAGAGGGACACAATTATATAATGAATAATATCTAGTTTAGAAACAAATATTTAACAAAATAATATTATCAAATATTAAATAATTTAGATATGCATCATAAAATCATTTAACAATAATGGATGATAATAATTGTAGTAATATTCTAAAATGACATATAAATATCATCTCTTGATAATAACATGATGTTTAATCTAAAAAAACTAAAATCTTTATTATTTTTTCTAGTTCACTAGTTTATGACGAATGATTTCACGCTCAATCATTTAGGGTATAAAAATCAAAAATGTAAGTATATTCTTTCAAATAGAATATTTAAATTACATGGTAATATAAAATGGATGCGATGCTACCCAAAAATGGTTCAATGTAATATATGAAAGCCATGTTAATGATACTAAATAATAATAATATTTAAAAAAACTATTTATAAAATTGTCAATAAAAAATATTTTATTTTCTCCAATGCTTAGATGGTTATTTACCATATATTTGTCACTATGTTACATAGAAAAATATTTTAAAAAACCATTATTATTTTATTAGAAAAATATTAATATTTTATTTATTAACAATATGAAAAATAGTAATAAATTAATACAATTTAAAAATACCACTTAATTTGATGTGGACTAGAATCTATATAAAAATTAATATAATCAAATATTACACTTTTTTACACTTTTAGGAACATAGATTCCAAAACAATAAACATTTCATATTCTATAAATAATTACAATAAATTCCTCCTGTAAAAAACAAATTATTGAAACCTAAAAAATTCCTATATAAAATCTATTATGATCAACATAATAATCATTCAAAAACTAGTCGATCAAAATACCAAATTTATATATGGCTAATATTACATAAATAATTATTTTTAATTCATGAAACTCTAATATAAGTCTCGAAACAAATGAAAAAAGATAAAATAATTGAAAAACATATGATACAAACCTTAAATTAATACTCCCACATATCTAACATTGAAAAACCAATGCGTTAGAAATTATTTCACCATATTGGTGGTTAATCCCCAAATTAATAATCCCATTTATGGTATGTCATTTTAATATAAATCATGATTTGGGAAAAATATAATTTAGTGTGGGAGTATAATATCATTATTTATTGAAGGCCTATATTTTACTATGCAATAATTATGGAGGATTTGAAGACATGAATAGGCGAGATAATGATATCAATGTGTCTCTTTCAAGTAACTAGGATGATATTAATAACATGACCAATAGTTTTGTTTAAATTTGTTTTAAATTGAATATAAATATTATAATTATAGATATATAATAGCAAACATAAGACCTACAGTGTATTTGGTATGGTTCTATATTTTTGTAGGGAAACCATGATCCCACATTCTATTTTAAAGCTCACATATTAAATAGTAATCAAACATTATTTATCAGGTACCACCTACAATTTTAATTAATATGTGGGAAATTCTTCTAACCTACTTGAATAGTGAATCATTATATCAATAATCACTCTATTCCATAAAACAACTATAATTTATTCTATATAGATTACATTCCATAATTGAATTTCAAAAATGAAATCCAATCCTTCTAAGGATGTAAGAATTAAAATTTAATCAAAATTTAATAATATATGTTCCATAAAAAATTAATTCCCAAGATCAACCTCATTAAAAATTTCAACTAATAAGATTTTTCCACCTAAAAAATCAATACCACCATTGACAGGTTTTCTCCAATATATTTATACCATGATATATATATGGATTATTATATTCAATATCATCTTGTTCATTCTATTTTCCCTATAAAATAACACTGTGATTCACATATTAAAAAACAGAAAAAACTAAAATAAAAAATATTGTACAAGAAAATAATTTATTAATATGAATAAATACAATTTATAAATTCAATAAATTATATAGTTGTTATAATAAAACCATAATTGTAATTCCAAATTATAAAAGTCACTACATCCCTTAAAATATCAAATCATATTAGTGAAAATTAATAAAAAAATTGATTATGTTGATAAGATATAAATAAACATAATAAATTTTCAATTAAACATATAACAATGATAATTAATTTCACATGAAATCTTATCACGAAAAAATATGTGATGTATAAGTTTAACCCGATGAATGAAAATTGAGTTAAGAAATCCCTTACCACATATAATTAGTCAAATAATATGACAAACAAAAGTAATAATTATAAAATGAAATATTGAATACCATGAATATAATTATATTCATGATATTATATATCATAGGTAATTATATATACTATATAAAATAAATAATTGGTGATTAAGTCATATATCTCATAGAAGTAATAGTGAGATGAGAAACCCTTAACTAATGATTCCCTTCAGTTTTTCATATTTATAAATAATTTATAATAATTTAATTAATTTAATTAATTTATTATCAAACTATATTATTATTTTTATAACCTTTTATAATTATTTTATAACATATTATAACCCATTGATTAATAATATATCATTATTTTCACTGTTTTTGGTTCATTTGTTTCAAGGATTCTATGTCAGTTCACTTATGTATAATTATGGATCTTTTTTTAAATTTGATATATAACTAAAGAATTTAAATGGAATGATATTAATTAAAATAGTAATGTTTACATGGCCCATTATCTCATTTTATATTCCTTACATTTGGATGATTAATTTGATAATTATTAGTGTTAAATGATTATTTTATTTTGGTCGCATTTCAGACCATCAATAACTAGTCTAATATTATTTAATATTATTTTTATATTTTAGTTATAGAACAAGAAATATGTTATTTTATTATTATAAAATAATAATTATTTATAATAATAATTTTATGACTGTCCTTGAAGTCTAAAATAAAACCAAACAAAATCATTATTCATGGATATGATTAATGACCATAATTTTCACAGTTGTTTCAGTTTTTTGAATAAGAAGTGGAAAAAAATGGGTGGGTAGAAAATATTAAATTTTAAATAAACAATTCTATTATCTATATGATATTAGATTTTTAATTCATTTATTAATGAAGAAGTTGAATATAATCCATGAGAAAAAAATAAATTAATAGAGGTTGTTTGAAAAAATTGAATCTTTGTAATCTCATATTTGAAGAAGCACTTAAAGAAAATGGAATTGGTATTCTTGTGAGACCATAAGTAATTAAACACAAACTTAATGATTAGTATAGGTTTTGGAATATATTTCATCATATTCAAGGATTTTGAGGAAAAAATGGTGTGGTTTGGTGTGGTTTTAAGTGATTCAAAAATTAATATTTTATTTATAAAGCCAACATATTTTTGGTGGAATAATTTACAAAAACTTTTTTTATGATTAATGTTGTAAGGGATGATAATAGTTTAATTACACATCATTAATCCATTTAAACTTTTATTTTTCTGTTATTTTAATCTTTTATCTCTTATCATTAACCCAAAAGAATATGCTACCAACATTGCGGAAATTTTTTTCTAAGGGAAACGTTTTCTGCATAAAACATTGGCCTTATAACGTAATACAGACCTCATAATTCCATATATTTAATCAATTTTTCAATATAAAATTTATAAAATTTATAAAAATAAATTATGAAAATCTTATTTTTATGTCTCATAAAAATAGTAAAAATCATCATTATCCAAATTACTATTAATGTTTTTATCAATACAAACCAATATATATTATTTAATTTTGATAAATTATAAGGGTTCATAAATTAGTAATCATGATCATATAATAATTAAATCGTCATATTTATTTTATTTTATAAAAATATTATTTTCACTTTTTATCCTAAAAATCATCTTTGGTATAACATTCCCAAAAAATTACCCTATAAAAGTTTTTACATTAGAAGTCAAAAAATGATTTATAGTTTTTTAAATTCATTTTATAAATGTGTCAAAAATTATTCATTGTAATTTTTTCATAGTATGAAATTACAAAATTGATTGAATAAAACATATATTTGATTAATAAAATGTCATTACTAAACTTTATGTGTTCATTTTCAAAGAATAATTAAATTTTTATCTAATATGGACATCATATTTATTTCATAATTTTTTTAATATTATTCACACCGACATATTTAATTTCCATTTTACAATTGAAATGTTAGAATAATATTATTATTAGTACATTTAAGCTCTGTGATATGTGAAACATAATCTATCAATTATTGTGTTATCTTAAAATAATGTGGTCTTACACATTGGGTTTTTATTTTTCTAAATCTATAATAATTTAATTCTTCTAATTTTCCAAAAAAATTTAAAATCCTCATAAATAAAATTAATACCTAAACATATTTTTTCAACCGATGGGTTTTTAATAAATAAATTTTTTTAATGTACTCACTAATTTATCCCATTGAACCATAAATACCCCATCATCCGTGATAATATTAAATACAATTGTTTTAAAAATCATAAATCATATTCGAACAGAATTTGAAATAATTATTCCAATAATAAACTTTTTATATACTAAACCAAATATTTATATTCCCCTATATTATTCCTAATATATCCCAAATAAAACATAAAAGGGGTTTATATGACTTTAAAATTATGATAAACATTTTACATGTTCTCTCATGATATTAGTTATAAATATTAAACTATCCTCATTAGAATCATAAGCTTAATATCATTGGGATTATTCTCAAATTCATTCATAGGATTATGTTCCATAATGAATTCCTTCCAATATCTAGTTCCAAATAATTCTACTAAAATTACTCAAATACCAACTATATGAACATAAACCTAGTAGTTCAAATTTAGTGGTTAAATAGTTAAATTTTCACTACATACACATAATCACATCCTAAATGGATGAATTTTCTTGTTGTCTTTTTAAAATTTATACATGATGTATGTTCAAATTATATTTTAAAAACGTGAAATACACCATTTCTTTGCTTCGAGAATACCATTATTCCCCTTAGTATATACCTGGATTTAAATTTAAAAAAAACTTGTATCCTCAGGAAATGAAACATATAACAGGTTTATATTGAGATGATTAGTAATGGTTTTCTTAAAATGGAATGTATCATGATATAAATAAGCATAAATAATTTGAATTTGTAAATTACTAAAACACATTCCATTAAAAATCAACTTGATTTTAAAAATGTAAGGAATAATGGATGAAAAATTAGTCCATATAAATAATCACCTTCTTTCATAACATATCCATAGATATTTAAACTTATTTTTTAGTTACATACACATCAATGGATAATAATATCAATAACTATTCATATTAGAAGAACTATTCATAAGAAATATAAATAGTTTCCCTATTCAAACTAATAATGAACAATCCATAAAATATGATTAATGGTATCATTAGAGAAAAATCATTATAATAATATCAAATAATGGATTTTTAATTATATTTTGATACTTTATAGATCTTACTAGAATTCTTATCGAGGGAAATACCCATTTTTCATCTAAAAAAATAAATATCTACAACCCTCACACAAAAAAAACAATAACTAATTATCTTTCTAATAAACCTTATAAAATTATAAAATAGTCATAAAATAATTTATGGTTTCATGACTAATTTAAATCATATTCATAATGTATAATTTATAAAATCATTCCTTTCACACATTTTTGAAGGAAAAAAAACTTTTTTCAGTGAAAATTAGGAAGATTCCATTTTAAACATTTTTAAAAATAAAAAAGGTGTAAAATTATATTAATAATATTTGAAAAATATTAATTTGAATTTTGATATTTTCTAATATATGGAAATAGATTTTAGGTATCATTAAATGATATTTAAACATAAAAAACCCTAAATAATGTTGATATTGTGAAATACACCGTTATGAATTGGGTTTCATTTGAATTGTATGTCGAGTGAAATAATTAAATTAAAAAAATTAAATAATTGAATAAAAATAGATTTATTATTTATTATATGAAATAAGAGGTATACCCAACACAAAATAAATAAGTTGTGAATATGATATATGTTTAGTGGAAGTAAAAGTGAGATTTGATACCCTTAACTCTGGTCTACTTTCTCCTGTAGGTTCTTTAACCTCATGTATAATAAATAAAACTTTATTACAATTAGATTCTGTAATCGTATAAATATCTAATATATCATCTATATTACATTAATAACATTTTACCACATGTTTATTTATAGTCTTTTATTATTATAATTATTTTACTTGTTAACTACTTTGTGTTTCATGATTGTTTTGATTACGAAGTCTTGATACTTTCATTATTATCATTGTTACACCACCTATTAAGAGGTAAAAATGGTATAAATAATATATATATATATATATATATTATATATGTATTTATATTAATCCATAAAATTTAGAAAAAAGTATTAATTACACTATTAATAGAGAGGGTTAGTCATATGTACGCATGAACACTATTTTCACATTACATAGGGTGGAATGATGTTTTGGTAAATAATAATTAATATATATGGAATCACTATATAAATAATATATAATCATCAAATTTATCCTCAATACCTAAGAATTAAAATGTAAAATAAAATAGAATCATATCACTTCGTAGATTTGGAAGTCCACATGTACACACAGGATATATTATCATTTTGCAATTATCTACAAATTAAGTAGGTAGATATGGTAATACAATTAATTATGTATAATTATATTATAAATAACATATATAAAAATTGAACACATAATAATTCACATACATAATATATTGTAATGAAAATTTATTTATATAACGACTTGGTGACGGTAAATAATACGTATGCATGAGTGATACATTCATTCATATTTGATTGGAAAGAGGGTGGATAATGGGGGTTTCATAGTCTTGGTAAAATTTAAGTATGTTGAACTAAATAAAGTCATTATTTTATAATAAATTTTATAAATTTTAAAAAACAATGAGAAGAAATTAATTGATAGAGCTTGGGTATTAAAATTACATCTTCATTAGGAAACTTCCTTTGGATCTTTATGGAACATAAGGATGATATTTTAGAGATACTAGAATGGAAATAATTTTTTTATGGATATTGAGATGTTAAATGGGAATGTTTTGGATGATATATATTGCTCTTGTAGTTTATGTTTTCAAATTAATGGGTGTACTATTATAATTGAGGTGACAGGCACTTTCCGATCTTCATAAAATTATAAAATATAATAAGACTATTCTGGAGAAAAAAAATTCAAAATGGTCATTAATTTTAGCATAGGGTAGTATATGGTTTCAATATCGTCTTAAAATTAAGTATTGATAGGTTTATGCTCAATTTTAAACCTAATATTTTTTATTAACAACACAAATTAACCTATTTTACATTTACATTGGAATCAAATTTTTTAATTTAAATGGGTATTAATTTTACACATAATTATACTACTCACTAATAAATGGATATGTTATATGATATTATATGATATCATATCCATATTTTCCACCATAAATATTTTCAATATATTTAAATATTTTAATAAAACATTTTGTTGATAAATTATATATTCTTTCAATTTTGACAATATTCATTTAATTTTCTAATAATTATAAAAAAATTTCTATTTAAAATATAATGCTTTGTAAAAATCCTAATATGTGAAATATATTTATAATATTATTTAGTGATATTATATCATTCAAATTATTTCACATTTAATATTTTTAAAATCATTAATTTAATATTTCAATTAATTAAATTTAAACTGTATTAGCGATGCACATGAATATAATGTAATTTTGATTATTTATAAATATTAGATATAAATTTACCTCATGAATATAATTTTACTATGAAAACATTATCCATTTTCATTCATCAAATATATATTTTACCTCAAATATAATTTATGAAAACATATTTTATGTTCTTCTTTGACTTTTTAGAAAATAAAAATGCGTTGCAAAAATATTTGGAAAATCCACTTCATATATAGGTATAAAATATATTTATAGATATAAAAATAATCAATAATAATTAATATTTTCTACAAAAATCATTTAATTACTCTCTGAATAAGAACAATTTTTTAGGGTGCCAAATTTGACTTTGCATGTTCTACGTCGACATTATGTCACCACTAAAAATGGTTTTCATATTTATTATAAATAATATTATAAAATATATGTTTGAAATTAGTTTTGAATGATATTTATAATATTTATAATACCATATTCTTTCATTTTGTTTAAAAAATATCTATATTATTTATATTTCTCGATGATTTCATAATGGATGTTATATTTCATAAAATTTTTATTTTTTACAATTCACAAAAATTATCTTCTTCAATAAAATTTTAAAATTTACCATAGGAAAACATTGACTTGAAGGAAAAAAATATTATTTCATGAATTTAAAATCCTACATGAGAAATAAATTATTTTCAACATAAATACATAAAATGTGATGATGATTGCTTTTCAGAATATATTTAGATTATCATATAAAAGCATATATATATATATATATATGATATTTTATTCCAAAATCAAGGATAGAATTTATTAAAATGAAAATAATTAAATTATTACCTATATAGTATAATTAATCTTACATTGAATAAATTTTAAAATACTATGGAATTTTACAAATTCTTGAAACAAAAATACAGTTTTCAAAAAAAATTAGTGTATTTCACTATTTACTAGAAAATAAATATTTTTAGAAAAATAACAAAATTGGATAAGGTAATTTTGGTGTATTTTTACCAAAGTGATATTTTTTTAATAAAATATAATTTATATAATTTATATAAATAAATTATCATATATCCTCACAAATAAAATCATTTTTGACGAAAACGTATTTCATAAGGGTAAAATAACATTAATGAAAATATACTACTTATTTTATATGAATTAATAAATGATTTTTTATAGAGTATTTTATCTCTATATAAATCAAAATTAAGATAATATTATTTCAATTGCATTATTAAACAACCAGGTCTTAATGGTTATAATTAAATAATAATGTTTTTCAGGTTGTTTATGATTGATGTTGTGTGTTGTGTAAACTATAAATTATATTTTCCTTCTAAAATATCATGTTATTAAATTAATTATCTTATATATGTATATTTTTAATTTATTTTGTTTTGATATCATTATTCTCATCCATTTGATATAAAATACATTCAATTTCTAGTTATTATGTTTACATTTACTAATCATTTAGCCCCACCCTTTATATATATATATATATTCCACATTTTATAATGATGGATTTTTTATTGTATATCTTAAAGGTATTTATTTTTTTATTATTATTAAATAAAATGAAATATGAAAATTAGGTATAGATGAATGTGGATAATTAAATACATAGGTAATTTTATGTAACATTTTTTATAAATTCTCAAAAAATATAATCATAAATTGTATCCCGGTGAGTATGTGATCCAATATTTCCATTTGATTATTTACGATATTGATGGATAAAATTTGTTGACATTTATTTTTATTATAGTAATATATTTAATGATTATGTTTCTATCACTAGGTCAGAGATTTCTAATTTTGGGTAATTATAATGTGTATCATTGTAGGGTTTAGAAAACATTGAGGATTAATATGCTTTCATTTGATTTTAAATTAATATATATGGGTAAAATTAATGGGTTTATAATTTTATTTTTTTCAATGGGATAATTGGATGATCATTTCTTTTTAAGGTCTTGGAGGATTAAACATTAATGTAATTTGAACCATTTATTGGGGTTCAGGAAGGATAATCGGTTAAAGTAATTATGGCATATTAGATATTGTAATATCATTGATTGTTTCATAGTTATATTTACAAAAGATGCTACTTTGTAATATATTTATGTTCAATTTATGGATTATATTTTTTCTTTCTGTCTAATTTTAATTCATGTAAATTTGTCCATGCTCACAAAATTATTTGAAACTCTAGTGACTTATATTATTTTGGTGATTTTTTTGAAAAGTAGTACATATTCACTATTTCTAGAACGCTCTATGATAAACAAATAGTGTCCCTTAAAATATATTTAGAGATTTCATTTGTATATATTCATATATATGATTTACTTGTTATAGTCTTATCAAGTTCTAACCATTTTGGTTTTATTGATGAAATAAAATGTATATTTTTATCCTTATATGCACCTCATGTTTAATAGTATTGTGATTATTGTGCATCAAGAATTAAAACATAATACACATAAATTTGAATAAGATATTAGATAAAGTTTTTAACTTATTGAAAAGTGAAATGAATGTTTGAAATTATATTTATGGACTTATAGAAGACCCTATATATTTTATTATGTTCTCAGTCAATATAGTAAAGGAAATATTTTAAAATAGCTTTTATTGAATAAATATTACATCAAAATCTATAAATATTTATTTAATTTCACAAAAAAATAACATATTGATGTAAATGCATAGTATCATTGGAAAACATTATACATAAATACTATTTGATTAGTAAACTTAATCATATACCACTCATTTCTATAGAAATAACACCCCTCTTAAAAATAACATTGGTTATACCGTTATGTATACCATTATGAACGAAAACATAATAAAGGGTGAGCTATGATTCTATGTAAGGGGTATTAAACAGAGATTTAAATTACCACTTTATCATAAAAAGTTAATAAGGGAGCGAGTATATGAGAATAATTTGTAAAATCATGACTTGGATATCGTAGTTAATAATCAATATACATGGAATAATGCTTTGTAGTTCATAAGAAATTAATCAGAATTGAATCAATGAACATAATACATGGGATAATTATTTTGGAATGTTATATAGTTTTTCACATACACATATTCATAGAATAGATTATATCATGGATACCCAACAAGATATTCCATGCATGTTATGATTTGGATAAGAACTTATATACATACTTTGATATTGGGATAACCTCCAATTTACCAACATTTATATGTGGGATAACATCCCAAATACCTTTTTGGGATTGGGATAAACATCATTGTATAAACTTTTAGGCATCATATAACATCATGTGTATCCATTGATCTTATATAACATTAATCATTACCCAATGAATCGAGGGGATATAAATTCCATCCCCACCCATCCCATAATGAAAATTATTCATTTTTGTGATATATGATCATTAATAAGTATTAATACCACTACTCTTTATGAGAATTTTGTTTAATAACATTTATTAATATCATCACCCATAGAAATCAAACATGATTCATTATACCCAAAAGTCAGATCCACACAAGCTAGGACCGCAAATTTATTAATAAAAAGAAAAGTGCAGAAACAATCAAGGAAAAGAGGGTGAGGTTACATGTCAGAATCGTCATAAGCATCACATTCGTACCTGGTCATATCATCTGCATCTGCTGACTCCCATTCTGATTGGGGCTCATATTTTCTGAGCAACTTGATATACTTCTTCCATCTCTCCAATTGCTCCGTAGATAGATTCTCTTTAGCCTTCATGGAGGATGACATGGTGGTCACCGTCCTCAGAACTGTAGAGTAATCCTTCCTTGGATTCCTTTTAACTATGGTAGGCAATACAGCCTCACCACAAAGTCCGCCTTTCCTTACCACTCACAACCAAATCCTTGAAAGATGAACACGCACCACTGCCCATATCCTGAGCAGCGGTACCTTGCTCCCCTTCAACATCAGAAGCACTCCCCCATTTCTTAGACAATTCAGAAGAATGAAAGAGCTTCTGAATTTCCTGATTATAGTCAACACCTTGGTCTGCATCTGCCTGGTCAGAGACATTACCCTACAAACAATCAGGGACCACAACCGGAGGGACAGAGGGGCCACTGTTCTCTGGAGATACATCCACCAACAGACCTTTTCCTTTCATATCAGACACATGAGAATCAGGTTTCCTAGAAGTCATCACATTAGCAATATAAGAAGATGGAACCATGACTGCAACACCACCATGAGCCGAAGGCTTTGATTTCCTACGGAATTGATTTGCTGGATGACCCTTCATTCCACACTCCTAACATGATACATGCTTCCGACATGTCCCCAAGGAGTGTCCAACAGCCATACATTCATTACAGAAGAGAGGTTTCTTCTCATATTCAACATAAATTTGAATGTTAGCAGAAGGAGTACAAAGAGTCACCTTATCTACTAATGTGGAACTGAGGTCAACCTCCACCAACATCATGGAAAAATGACCAAACCGAACATATTCAGTCTCATTGTCGAGACGAATCAGTGTCCCAAGTGTTGTGGCAATGTCATGAAATATCTTCGAATGCCAAAGGACCCAATTCATCCCATGAAAGAGAACCCAAACATGAGAAAAGAAATTTCTTGCACGTGAAACATTAAAATCCAAGGACCATTCATATATGTAAAGCCAACCAGGTTTTAAAATTAGGGTTCCAAAACTCCAAGCATGAAGTTTCAAATCATCCGAAAGAAACATGCAATGGAAAAAACCCCGACCATGAGAAACCCATTTCCAATTGGAGAACCCCCATAAAATTGAAATTCGATTACTCAAATCCCGAAGCCTCCATGGTTTTTGACCTTTAGGTAGAGCAATTCATGCAATAAAAGAGTGTTTCCCAATTTCCAACCGCTCAGCAAGAGCTACGGGGTCAGCTTCAACATGAGAAAAGGCACCTTTACAGAGGATCCTACCATGAAATGAGTCTTTAGACATACCCAGGGAATTAAAACCATCCAACATCGGACATGAAGCTAAATTGCTTAATGCATCAGCATAATAATGAGGGGAATTACCAAACGGCAGAGAAGCCAGCCTATCCAGCTTCCGCTTCACATCAGGCACCATCTGCGCCTCACCACGGCTTACCTTCACTCCATCCGCTGGCCGGTGCAAATTTTCAGATCTAGCAAATAGATCTGTAATCAGCTGAGGGTAGATGTGCTGCACATCAATAGATCGGGAAGGGATTTCTGTCGCCGACCGCATGCGGGAGTCAGCAGTGAACCGCGATTCAGGCACCACATCCGCAGATCTACGGATGTCTGTGGCAAACCGATACGAATCCAAACCGCGGGTCACCAGCACATCCGTAGGGTTGCAAGAACCAGCGAGATTCCAAGGATCACGAGTAGGTGAAGACGCCGACGCAGACCCACCGGGAGGAGAAGCTTGAAGCAGAAGAAGTGTGGAAGAGCCATGACGAAACCCTAAACGCCATCGCCGCCGCTGGAAGTCATACGCGTAGCCCACCTCTCCATCTCTCGCCAATCATGATTCATTATAAAACCACATATATAATTAATATTTATGTTACCCGTGGATCATATAAATTTTAAACATTTTCAAACATCAAAGTAAGTGATTATATTTGAAAAATGATTTCAATATATCATTATGAACATTAATTAATGAATCATTCCTTTTTTACATTAAAATTAATAACGTAAGATCTATTAAATTTCCAACTATTCAAAAGAAAATTTCATTTTAATATGTAAATGAAATATTCCAAAAGAATATTTTAATCATTGAGATTTCATTATTCTTGTAAAAATCTTTCATGACATACATGATAAAACAAATACTCCTCATATATTTTTAGTAATATGTATAAAGTTCATTGTTTCGAAATTATATAAGAAGGATCTATTTAAAATATTTATTAAATAACAATAAATGGATTGAAATTATGTATAACAATATTACGAGGTTAGAAAATACATTTATTAAAAAAATATATAGAATAGCAGAATATTGATTAAAATTTATTTTGGATTGAAGGGGGAAATAATGTCAATTATCTATAAAATTACTCTCTTAGTCTATTTTGATCCTTAAAAGAGAAAAATTAAATTGAAACATTTATTCTCTATAAATATCTAGTGGATTATAAATTATTGATTATATTCAGATATATGACTTAATAGTTCGTCATTTTATGTATAATCATAATAAATCATCATAAATAATGACATTATAACATAAATCCCTTTACCCCATGGTTGCTTCTTAATATTAATCCATATGAATTAATGAACCACATTTGGACATATATATCAACTATTTTTCATTTCAATAATCATAAATGGAATTCATGGGTAGTATATAAACAATATAAAATATAATGTGGTGAATATAGTATGTGTCCCGTCGAAATGAAGGGGACATAAAAATCCGTATCATTAAATATAAAAATGCTTCAAAAAATTCCAAAACTATTGTATAATGACTATTTCTATATACATAAACCTATTAATATATATCATAACACATATTATTTACTCTTATCCATTTACCACATATTTATTAAAAACTCTGTTAAAACCAACTATATTTGGTAATAACTACACTGTTTTTCATGTATGTTTAGATTTATATATTTAGGTGTTTCACTATGACCATTGTTCCTTAATAAAAATATTGTTAAAAATTAAAAAATTATCTTTTAAATTCATTATATACATATTTATTGTCATTTAGTATTGTTAGAGTCAGAAAAAAATACACTATTCATGAATATAGTAGAAATTATATATATAGAGACACTATTTCCATTTTTTGTTGAATTGAATCAAATATAAGTTGTTGTTAATTAAACATAAAATGATAATTTTTATAACATATATATCAGAAATATATATTATATATATAATTATTTCTATTCATGTATAAATAAATTGAAAAATGTATCACATCACTTCATAAAGTTAGTAATACACATGAACCCATGAGTGATCAAATATTTCTCTAATAGATTGAATAGTATGAAGATATATGAGATATAATAATTATAATAATATTATTATTTCATAAAAATATTATAAATAAATTAAATAAATCAACATATCATTCCTTGAGACCTGGAGATGGAAAATTAAATACAATGTTTCATAAGGATGTAGTCTGTCATAAATATGTTCCACCATTTTGTTTCCCAATAGATGTAAGAGGATGTGGATGTATGTTATGAGAATATAATAGTAATATATATATATATATATATTATATACATATGTAACTATATCAGTATTGTTGAAGACAACTTAATGGAGAATTAATAATAACTAAAATGAGAAAACATGTTTAAGAACAATACATATTCTTTAATGAACCACATTCACTTTATACATAAACCCAATTTAGGAGGGTCTAATAATCGAAAAATTGTTACTATGATATTTTTTGTGAATTAAGTAATATATTTTGGATATTTTAGGTAGATCCAAATGATTTGGATGATTGAAGAAGATTTGAGAGGGTGTTCCCCTTAATTATTGGGGAGAGTGGAGCTCTTGTATTTTTTTAAATATATAAAATTTTTCCATGCATCTCCATAAAAAAGATACAAAATATATTTTTATTGGGTCATATATGATAAAAATTGTATTATTTCTATAAAATAGTAATTTTATATTTTTTACATTATTTTACTCCTTTCATTTTTATTTTAACCCCTGTTAAACCCGTTTTAACCTCAACATTTGTAATTTTTTTTACTATTTTTACACTTAATTGAGATAAAACATTAATTATAATTTTTTTAAAATTTATATTTACTATTTTTAAAAATATGGAATTAATTTTATCAATTTAATTTATATAAGTAGTGGGGTATAATTTAATACTAAACCTACAAATGTGATGAAACTGTTGTTATGAAAAACAAATCATTAGTAATATATGTTTTAATATTAAAATGTAAAATAAAATTTATTCCAATGAGGTAAAATGAATTAGTGAAAATATATTTTAATTAATTTTAAATTTAAAACAATCTTCAAAAAATGAATTTTATAAATCTTTTATGTGAAAAAAGTGTTTTTGAAATATATTAGTATTATAAACTAGTCATTTAGAACATATTATTTTATTGAAACTTTCAAAAATTCACTATAAAATAATTCCAAAATATTCATTTAAAAAAATAATTTTATATAATAATGTTCTAATTTTTTTAATTAATATAATTTTATTATTCATTGACCAAAATTTAATAAAAATTATTTAGGAGGAAAATTATATTCTTGAATCATATATTGATTTTACTGAAAGTTAATACATATTTATCAATATATTTTCATTATTTTTAATTCTTATAAAATATTTAATAATTTTTTATTCACATTAATATGTAAATAAATAATTTATAAGTTATAACATAAATTCAGAAGTAATAATATTAATAGTATATTATGTTTTCTTAAATTATTCTTTCATATGTTAGACAACATTGATGAAAAAATTAAATTTCTGAAAAAATTATTAAATCTTGTGGTGTAATATTATTTCCACATTAACATATTTGTTCCTCAAAATTTGAACTTGTGACTAATGGGTTTTTCATGTTAAAATACATTTTTTAGCTCTTGCATCACAAAATTCGTTAGAAAATTCATTATCGTAGAGTGTGGAAGATATAATTTTGATTGTGATATTGAATAACAAAAAACTATTTTTCCAATTTTTTTAATAAAAATTTGAATTAAAAATATAGAGATAAAGGATATAAATAATGTCAAATTTCATATTAGAGAGTGATATAGAATAGGGCCTAGTTAAAGGTAACGAACAAAAATCAATAAATCTATAATCATTGAAATTGTAATTGATTCATATAAAATGAAGGAAAAATTTAAAAAAATAGTTAAAGAACAATTTCAAAATTTTGATAGTTTCCTTTACTATAAATAAAATACAATTTAATAAATTTATTTAATGTATTTTATTCTAAATCAAAATATAAATTTCATCATTTGGTTGTGCTTCTATCAATTTCCACTTCAACTAACACTCAACTAAATGAATATTCAATATGTATTATTCATTCATAATGCAATAAAATCAACATCAAACTGATGTTATGATTAAAAATAAAGAATATCAATATGTTCATCCAATTATTATTTATTTACAAAAATTTCCTAGTCTATGGTAATATAATTTTGAAAATAAAAAATCCTTTTTAGGATGAAATACAACAACAATCTCCAAATCCGTAGTAATTAACCCAAATTTTCATCATATTTATTTTGGTAAATTACAAACCTCAATATAATTAAAAATATTCACTATAATGTTCTAAACCCATAAATTATAAGGATATTAAGACATATTATTTGGTTAATAAATTAATATTTATTGTTAATCAATTTTTTCACTCATAAATTCATATACACAAAAAAAAATATTTTGTAACCATTTAGTATATAAGAAATTCTAATAATTTAAATACATAAAAATATTTAATATATTATAATAATTTATATAAATTATCTAAATGACCCTATAGTAATATTAAAATCATATATGATTTAATTTTATTTCAAAATTTCATCCTAAAAAATTTATCATAAAGAGTTTTTACCATAATCAAGGAAGGTTCTCAAAATAGTGAACATCTTCCTAAAAAAAATTATCACCTTATCACAAAATTTCATTTCAAACTAATTCTTATCTATAATGTGAAACATATGTCTAAAAATTGTTATAACATATAATTATCTCAATATAAATTTTTATAAAATCCACAATGGTTTATAATACCTTTACACTTATATCTACAAAATTTAATGTCATTCATCATCAAATAACTTTAAATTAAATAAGATATAATCTTAAATGTCATATATCTACTAAAAAAGGTAAATAACCCACAGTAGATGTCACCCAAAAATTATCACCTTTTAACAATTACACATTTCAATTATATATATTATACAATATGTTTCAAAATTTTGAAAACAAAATCTAAAATAAAATTATCCTTCTATATTTCAGGATTCTTAAAATATTTTTAATATCATAGAATATCCTTAACGAACATATCATTTATTCAAATTAATTTTTCACCCTTCATCCATAAATTTTCATTTCATTAACTAATATATTAATCCTAAAAATCAAAGATATGAAATATGACTATATAAGTTGTTAATATCAATTTAATTTTTTTTATATAATTATAACATATGAAAATAAACCATACCTAAAATCCTAATATTTGGATTTTATTTTATGCCTATAATACCCCTTTATCTTCAACCAAGATATCGATATCACTAGAAACAAACTATTCATTTCCATGTTAGTGTTTACCTTTCCTAATAAGATGGATTATTATATATGTTGAAATAATATTGAATAGACTACATGATCCATATATATTTTTACAAATAAAATGTTGATAGATATGTCAAGTAGTTTCTTGTTGGTGACTTGGATTTTTACAAACCTTTACAAAAATAATTTCATGATTTTAATTCTATGATAGTAATTATTACATCATCAGGAAGGTATAAAATTGTTCTGTGAGATCAGTCCTCCTTAATCATTATTAAATATGTCAATATGTGTACATGAACATCATTTTGACATGAAATGAATTATTGCAAGTTGAAATGAAAATGGTAATCTAAATGATAATTCTAATAGAAATTATCTAATAAATTGAACTTAATATTATAAAAAATAATATAAATAAAACGAGTATTAAATAATGTTTTATCCTCAATGTTCAACTAAAATAATTATACTTACATTCCCAGAAATATAACAACAATATTATGAAATATTCCTTTATGTTAAATACAATGTAACATATACATCAACCCAATAAAACATCTCCTAATTTGTCAAAAATAACCTTTAAATACTGGTAATAACCATTGACTGAAACAAAATAGTATTATATGTGAAAAAATAAACATAGATAAACATACATTATCATTGAAATGAGTTTTATGATATCCATATTATTATATCTTCTTTTAAATCTATAACACCAAAGTTTTGACAAAGGCTATGAATATTCATTGTTTATTCCATTACTACATAATGTTTTTCAAATAGTTCATGAATATTCGAAACCATTCCCCTAATAGTTTCAAACATGGTGTCTGTCATGTTTTTTCACAATCCCCTCCCCCTAAGGTGTACCCCTCCTGGGTCGGCAATGTGACTAGGGAAATAGTGACTTCCGATTCTCACCTCTAGTAGGCCTCGGGTTGGCTACTAACACTGAGGGTATAAAAAACAAACAAATGAGAGGCATTAGTCTCTACGAGAACACATTTAGAAGACAAAGATAAGATAGGCGCCAACCAACTCTAAATCAGAACTGAAATATTAAAGAAACCCAAATTGAACATATGTAATTCCATGAAAAAATACTACAACTGAAAGGGGAAAAACTGCAAGTATCAAAAAAGAAAGTAAAAAATAGCAGTAACCACAAGCCTAAACTTCTCCTGTAACCACTAGATAGTAAACACCAGCCTGATCTCCAACCTTCTCTAATTAACCTGAAAAATAGTTTATATATACATTGGGTGATTATAAAAGTATACTCAGTAGGATTCTCCATGAATCCTCTAATTTAAAAGTAAATAAATCACCCTAAAGAATAGTGTACAATATGTGAAACTAATTTATCACCAAAACTGTTATAATATGTAACACCCCGAGCTTCCATGGTACGCTCCTCTTTGAATAATAGAGCAGCGTGTGTTGTACGCAACCTCGAGTTTTAAAACACCGCGAACTTTAAATGTATCAGTTATGAATAGTAATAACCAACTTTTTAAGTTATATATATTTAACATTTCAAAATGGACTTCATTGATGGATTCGTAATATCGAAATTAGCCTGTGTTGAATTTTTGGTATTTTTCTGAGAACTTCCAATTTTTTATGAATAGTGAAAAATACATAAAAACAACTTTTTTAATAAAAATAATTTATAGTGAAAAATTATACTATTGAGTGTTTTAAAAGTATAAATAGAATATATTTTTACCCTTTTATCCAATGATGTCTATTATAATGAATTTCACTTTGAAATTGGACATAAACAATTGCCAATCTTTTGATATATATTGTTTCTTAAAAGCACGCTATTTGTTGTGAAAATAGGAACTAATTATAAAATAAATTAATGCAACTTATATGTTTGGAATTTTTCAAAATTGACATCATTTTTGAATTCATAATATCAATTATATCTTACGGTAAAATTTTGGCATTGTTCTGAATAACATAAATTTTTGATGAATAGTGAAACCACTAAGTGGTAGTTAAATAACTAATTTTTCGTTTAAATGAAATATTACCACTTCTGTGATTTTATTTTCGAAAATCCGACATACATGGTTGTCATTAGGAAGTAAAATTTGGTTCAATTCGATTTAAATAATTTTTTGGTGAATAGTAACTTTTAAGTTTAATTAATGGCGATTAAAGGCAATTAGTGAAATTTAAGGTAAAAATGATATTATAAAAATACGAAATGACCTTGACACTTGTCCTAAACCTATTGGATGGGTCATGGCTGACCAATAAAATACATTGGTAAAATTGGGGACCCCATGGATCCACCTTGGTAGGAAAATGACATAAATAACTTTTATTTAAAGTTAAATTAAAAATCTCACAAACATAAGTTGTTTTACTAAAACAATTTTCAAATTGGGTTATACAAGTAATATTTTTGACTATAAATATTCATTAGAAATCCAAAAATATATCCTACATCATGATAATTTTTTTATAATTTTTATACATTAAATAAATTAAATTATTTATGACACCATGATGATGCCGCAATTACCTCATTAATTAACGATTTAAATAAAATGAAAAGATAATGTAAAATACAAGGCCTACACATGTCAAAAACCTATTGGATGAGTATATTTCAAACCCTTATCACCTTATCCTATAATTATATAAGTGTGGGATCTTTAAAATCCGAAACTCGTTATATAATAAAGTAACATTTCTTTACTTTCCAAAAGTGCACCTCCTTTCCTATTATAAAAGACCCCCACCACTACCACCTTACTCACACATTCAAAGCCTTTCGGCTCAGCCAAACTCTGACCAAATACTCTCCCAACTTCCCTCCTTTACTCCTAGAATCCTCACATTGGGCCGAATTCTTCTCAAGGAAGCCTTTGGCTCAAATAAAAAGAGTTACCCGATTTTAAGGAGGTTAAAGAACGGTCGAGTCAAGTCGGACATGAGGTAAGGGAATTTCTTAACCTAATTTCCATTCATTGGGTTAATATCCTAATTTCAAATTACATCATGATATTATTATGTCATATCTTGTATTTGTACTTTCATTATGTGTACTTATAGTAAATACACATAATAGATCTATTTTATTTTAAAAATGATCTTTGTAAGGGACTTCGTCTCAATCACCATTCATTGAGGCATATTTTGTTTTATACACAAATTTCGTTTATATGGTTTATAAACCCCTTTTACTTTTACATCTATTCAAAAGGAATCTTTTTATATGAAGCATTTTACTTAACGACAAAAAGGAATTTTTTTGTCGTACGTATGCGGCGACAATGACTTCTCTGCCTTCGTGACCATTATTTGAGATTCGGCTTCCACTACAAGCCATAAACCTTTTTAAATGATTTAAAAAGAGAGAGATATATTTCTCACAAATGTATGAAAATCCAGTGATAATTTATACATATTTAATGCAAGATTAAATTTTTTTTCAGAAAACCTGACTCTCGAGTGTGGTAGATAGGAAGGGTTGGTCCTGGACCCATCATGTCCTATAATTAGTCGAGCAGTCTCAGAATTAGTTATTTTGTTTTCAGAAGCTTGCATAATGTTTTCAGAAAAACACTGGAGTATATTTAATAAATTTAAAATGTATGTATCTTCAAAAAATTGAACTGGTATTTTGATAACGTAATTAATTTCAAACGGTATTTTAAAATAGGGTACTCCAAAATCTTTATATACTATTTTTCATATAAGGAATGCATTGGACTTAATAAGTGACGGGTGGAGCCCGCTATAGCTCCTCGATGCATCGGTAGGTATCATGAGACAACATAGTGTCTTGGCACGAGGCCTTGACAAAATCTTATTTCTTGTCTTGGCATGAGGCCTTGGCTATGTGGTTATGATAGTCTGGAATTATGCATTCCATCATTATGAAAGTGGTTATTGATATTGCATGTGATTATTTGACCAGTAGAATATCCATGTGAATAAGTAAATGGAATTATTTCATTTTAATTTTTCCATATTATGCTGAAAATCAAGTTTAAAAGGCTTTTGTTTTAGTTATACATTGCATTAAATGTTAATGTTTATTTATAAAAGCTTCTGCCCTATTGTTATCCTTACTGAGCATCTTAGCTCACCCCTTTCAATGTTTTAATTTTTCGAGGATGTGAAGAAGTATATTATGAATGACCTGCAGGGATAATATATGGGGAAATGAAGAGAATATGTTATAGTTTTATTTTACTTTATGATGTAATGTAAGACTTATGAATGTATCTAGTGATTCCAAGGCTACTAAACTAAAAGGTATTTTGAGACTTGATCTTTTGTGATCATGCCAATGTTACGAAGTAATGCACCGACTCTGGGTAACTGGGGTCGGGGCGTTACAGTTGGTATTATAGGTAGTTTAGTACTAACCATGGAAGCTAGATTTAGATAAAATCTGATTAGAGCACATAGCCTGAAGATAGACTTTAAGGATTATTATAGAAGAACATCCTAGAATTTTGGTATTATAGAGATTTTGTGAGTATTTCGGGCAATACATACCTGTCTTGATACGAGCAGGTAGTGGTGGCTCTGGCACATATGTACCTAGGGGTAAAACCCGAAAACACCGCTATGAGCTAGACTCGAATGGGAACTAGTACACGACAACGAGCCTTGCTGCACTCTTGATTACGACACTCCCAGGGGATATGCATAGGATAATTTTCATTTTATTTACAAACCACTATGAAAGTATATGAGTATATACTTTCTCAAAGAAAACATTTCTTTTTATGATTATGGATTATATCCATAAATAGTTCAATTTATGTAAAGTGTTTTACAAGTATGGAATTATGTATTTTAATTCATAAACTAATCTAGTTTATGCCATTGTTTAGAAATGGCGCATAGTGGAGGTAATGGAAACCATATCAATGCACGCACTCCATGTAGGGATTTCTCTCCTACTCAAGATAATTATTGTGGAGTTGGAGATACAATTGGTGCTGATCAACTTATTACCATACTGGGACAACTCACTCAGGTTATGAATAATAACCTTACTCGTATAGAGCACCCTGATCCGCAACATGGAGGATCAATGATAGATCGCTTCATGAGGAAACAACCACCAACATTTAATGGGGGTACAAATCCATTAGTAGCTGAGTAATGGATAAACTCCTTAGAGAAAATATTCCACGCCTTGGGGAGTAGCGAAAGGGAGATTTTTTCCATGGCAGTCTACCGCCTCACTGGAGATGCCAATCAATGGTGGTCGTTGATTCAAAACACAAAGGAATATGAAGAAGTATCAAGTATGGAATGGAGGGAGTTTATGGAATTTTTCTTATAAATATACATTCCACATGACCATCGAGTAGATATGGAAAGGTAATTTCTGATTCTGTGGCAGAAGGTGGATGAGAATGTCGCAAAGTATGAGGCTAACTTTACAAGGTCAGCGAGGCATGCTGCAGATTATATACGTAACCCAAGAATTATGATTGATCGTTTCATTGATGGGTTAAAACCGTTTCTCCATCGAGCTTTAGTATGAAAATATTTTTCAACATATGAAGATATATTCTCATTTGCTATCAAGACAGAAAAAGAATTTTCTAAGTCTTATAACAATAAAGTAAAGCAAGATAAGAAGAGAATGGTGGAACAAGAGACGGATAAAGGGAAAAGGGAAAGAAGGATTTTACATTATGTGATAATTGTGGGAAGAATCACCCTAGTATTTGGCTAAAAGGAATGAAAGTTTGTTATAAATGTGGAGAAAAAGGTCACCAGGCGCGTGATTGTAAGGGAAAGAAAGAGGCTATAAATTTTGAATGCTACAATTGTAGAGAAATGTGACATTTTGAAAATGAATGTCCTAAGTGTCAGGGAAACTTACCTCAGAAAAGACCAATGGATCAAGGACAATCTTAGGCTGTGACTATAGTTGAAGTAGAATAATTAATGTATTGGTGCTTTTAGACTCATGGATTATATTCTAGTTATTAGAATAATGTGATATATATATAAGGATTGTAGTGTAGTACACGTTGATTTCACTAAGGTTTTAATATGAAGAAGGTAATCATATTTTTTATTTGACAATAAGAGAAACATTACCTTGTCTAAAGAGACTGATGAATCAATTGATATTGGAATTTAGAGACATTTTAGAGAAAGTCTGGAAAGAGGTATTTTGGATAACTATAATGGTTGTAATGGATTAAGTTGAACCTTGGATAGTATTTTTTATGGTTAAAACATTTTTGAAGATTACTTTTGGAATATTATAATATTATAATTTTAGTAAAAGGACAACCTGCAGGTCGGGGGATAACCCGTCGTGTCAGACAAAGCTGCAGGAATTGAACCCACAACCATAGTGCGACATGCCTTTATTACCTACCACTGGCCTACAGGAAGTCCCTGGTTATTACAAAAATTTTTTCCTAATATAAATGGTATGTGGTAATATTTAGAACCTTATACAATTAGGATAAATATAATATTTTTGAGTTCTTTTACCATTTGGAGTGAAAGATGGGTTTGTGGTAAAAATTTATTAAAGAATGAATGTATAAATAACAAGTATGTATATTCCCTTACGTTCTTAGTAAATCTCATAAATAAACTCCTCAACTTTATAAAAGTTAACTTAAAAAAATGTTGTCGGATAACTTTTCCAACAGGGGATTCAATGACCGTTTAACCAATCACAAGTTTGTGATTTTCTTATGGTTAACTTTCTCCTAATCTAGTTTTCTACAACTCTCCATCAGACCTTGATGGTTTGTTTTTATTCCATATCCATATTTTCATAGAATCCTAGTATGGGCTATCTCAAGTGACCTTTGTATTTCTCTTTCTATCTTTTAATGTTATATTTTTATTAACCTTATTTCTGATGTGGGTTTTCCACAAAAGTATTTCCTACCTTCAACCTTTTATTTTCAAAGAAAAATTTCAAATTGAGGGGATGCAATTTATTGAAGGAGGGGAGAATGTAGCACCCTGAGCTTCCATGGTACGCTTCTCTTTGAATAATAGAGCAGCGTGTGTTGTACGCAACATCGAGTTCTAACACACCGCGACCAATAAAAGTAGCAGTCATGAATAGTAATAACCACTTTTTGAAATTATATATATATTACATTTCAAAATGGACTTCATTTTTGGATTTGTAATATCGAAATTAGCCTATGTTGAAATTTTGGTATTTTTCTGAGAACTTCCAATTTTTTATGAATAGTGAAAAATACTTAAAAACTACTTTTTTAATAAGAATAATTTATAATTATAAATTATACCATTGAGTGTTTGAAAAGTATAATTAAAATAAATTTTTACCATTTTATCTAATGGTGTTTATTAGAATTAATTTTACTTTCAAATTGGACATAAACAATTGTCACTCTTTTGATATATATTGTTTCTTAAAAACACGCTATTTATTGTGACAGCGGGAATTAATTATAAAATTAATTAATAAAACATATATTTTTTTAATTTTTCAAAATAGAAATCATTTTTGAATTCAGAATATCAATTATAGATTAGGGTAAATTTTGGCACTGTTCTGAAAAACATCAATTTTTGATGAATAGTGAAACCACTAAGTGGTAGTTAAATAAGTGATTTTTCGTTTAAATGAAATATTACCACTTCTGTGATTTGATTTTCAAAAATCCGATATACATGGTTGTCATTAGGATGTAAAATGATGTTTAATGGGATTAAAATAAATTTTTGGTGAATAGTAACTTTTAAGTTTAATTAATCGCGATTAAAGGTAATTAGTGAAATTTAAGGTAAAAATGATATTATAAAAATATGAAATGACCATGAAACTTGTCCTAAACCTATTTGATGAGTCATGGACGACCAAGAAAATACATGGGTCAACTTGGGGACCCCATGGAGCCACTTTGGTAGGAAAATGAATTAAATAAATTTTATTTAAAGTTAAAATAAAAATGTCACAAACATACGATGTTTTACTAAAACAATTTTTA
Organism: Viscum album; assembly: GCA_963277665.1. Lineage (NCBI taxonomy): Eukaryota > Viridiplantae > Streptophyta > Magnoliopsida > Santalales > Viscaceae > Viscum > Viscum album. The sequence continues at coordinate 1,656,906,077 of OY728148.1, read as the reverse complement.
AATGGGGTTATACAAGTCATATTTTTTACTATAAATATTAATTAGAAATCTAAAAAGATGTAATACATCATTATAATTTTTTTATAATTTTTAGACATTAAATAAATTAAATTATTTATGACACCATGATGATACTGCGATTCTCTCATTAATTAACAATTTAAATAAAATGAAAAGATAATGTAAAATACAATGCGTAAACTTGTCAAAAACCTATTGGATGAGTATATTTCAAACCCTTATAACCTTATCCTCTAATTATATAAGTTTGGGATCTTTAAAATCCGAAACATATTATATAATAATGTAACATTTCATTACTTTCCAAAAGTGCCCCTCCTCTCCACTTATAAAAGGCCCCCACCACTACCACCTTACTCACACATTAAAAGCCTTTTGGCTCGGCCAAACTCTGCCAAAATACTCTCCCAACTTCCCTCCCTTACTCCTAGAAACCTCACTTTGGGTAGAATTCTTCCCTAGGAAGCCTTTGCCTCAAATCAAAAGAGTTACCCGATTTTAAGGAGGTTAAAGAACGGTCGAGTCATATGGGACATGAGGTAATGGAATTTCATAACCCAATTTACATTCTTTGGGTTAATCTACTACTTTCAAATTACGTCATGATATTATTATGTCCTATCTTTTATTTGTACTTTCTTTATGTGTACATATAGTAAATACACAAAATAGATTTATTTTATTTTAAAAATGATCTTTTTAATTGACTTCGTCTCAATCACCATTCATTGAGGCATATTTTCTTTTATACACAAGTTTTTTTTATATGGTGTATAGACCCCTTTGACATTTACATCTATTCAAAAGAAATATGTTTATATGAATTGTTTTACTAAACGACAAAAAGGAATGTTTTTTTTGTCGTACGTATGCGGCGACAACGATTTCTCCACCATCGTGACCATTATTTGAGTTTCGGCTTCCTCTACAAGCCATATCCTTTTTAAATGATTTAAAAAGAGAGAGTGATATTTCTACCGAATTTGTGAAAATCCATTGAAAATGTATACATATTTAACACAAGATTAAAATAGATTTCAAAAAACCCGACTCTCGAGTGTGGTACACAGGACGAGATTTGGTGTGGACCCATCATGACCTCTAATTAGTCGAGCAGTCTCAGAATTAATTATTTTGTTTTCAGAAGCTTTCATAATATTTTCAGAAAAACACTGGAGTATATTTAAGAAATTTAAAATGTAAGTATCTTCAAAAAATTGAACTGGTATTTTGATACCTTAATTAATTTCAAACTGTATTTTAATAAAGGGTATTCCTAAATGTTTATATACTATTTTTCATATAAGGAATTCAATGGACTTAATAAGTGACAGGTGGAGCCCACTATAGTTCCTCGATGCATTGGTAGTTCTCATGAGACAAACTAGTGTCTTGGCACGAGGCCTTGACAAAATCTTATTTGTGGTCTTGGCACGAGGCCTTGGCTACGTGGTTTTGATAGTCTGGAATTATGCATTCCATCATTATGAAAGTGGATATTGATATTTCATGTGATTATTCGACTAGTATAATATCCATGTGAATATGTAAATGGCTTTATTTAATTTTACTTTTTCCATATTATGTTGATGTTCAAGTTTAAAAAGTTTTTGTTTTAGTTATACATTGCCTTAAATGTTAATGTTTATTTATGAAAGCTTCCGCTATATTGTTATCCTTACTGAGCATCTGAGCTCACCCCTTTCAATGTTTTAATTTTTCCAGGATGTGAATAAGTATATTATGAATGACATTCAGGGATAATATAAGGGGATATGAAGAGAAGATGTTATATTTTTATTTTACTTTATGATGTAATGTATGACTTATGAATGTATCTAGTGTTTCCAATGCTACTAAACTAATCAGTCTTTCAAGACATGATCTTTTGTGATCATGCCAATGTTACGAAGTAATGCACCGACTCCGGGTAACTGGGGTCGGGGCGTTACATACTATGTTCCAAGACTCACCATGGAAAATCTAACAAATTAACACATAATAAAATATATCATATAATATATAATATCAACAGTACCCCACTACTACTTCCCCATGGGTTTTCCTTTTTTCCCCCAACATCGCTCATCCTGAGCTTCTCTCTCTAAAAAGACTTGCCTGAGGACATGTGGTTGAAGCACAACAATATGCACCTCATGGAATAAAACCACCACATCTACGAACTAAAGTAACCAAGTAATTTCGAGGATCCACCATAGCTCACATAACATGTATCTTACGTAGGGTATTATACCTCAAGCCATCACAGCCCATACACCGAGTAAGGATCCTGAAGCCATCACAACCTATACACGTTACACATATAGTAGTCCATATAAAACTATATCCAGAATATATGTGTGTGAATAAACAGAAGAATATACATCCCTCTACACACATATATTTGGAAAACTAACCAATGTTACTGCTAGTACATGAAACTACCAAGAGAAGAGAGAGAAAACAAAGGGGGATTCACTCATCCATCCTCCCACCAGAATGTTGGGGTAAAACCCCCCATAGGGATCGAAATCCCTGGGGTGTCACTTTCCCTTACAGATAGGGTGGAGTAGTGTATACAAAGAAAAAAAATTCCAAATATGAAATATCTCACAACTACATTATTGGAATAACCTTGTCTTTGAAAGAACTGCTGCTAACGTCTCTTAGACTATGGGTTCCTACTTCTACAACTAGGTAAAATATAAGTACACAACGATTTAAAGTGTATTATTAGATTACTTCATTCCCTTTTTATCTGTTCCACAGTGTGTAAATAAATTATTTAAACATTAATTAACCATGAACAGTCCCACATTATAATTCATTAGAATCACACCCAAGTTCAATGTTCCATCAAAATTAAAACCTCATCATTATGTTCCAACAAACTCCAACCCCATGGGATACCACCAATTATTAAATTATTCATTACAGAAAAACATTCCCATATTCCCTGGAATTCATTAAAAACGTTCTACATTACTAATGACAAGGGGGATCAACCGAGTGAGTAGATGTACTACCCGTCGGGTCATTACCACGTATAGCATGACCATATTCCAATCCTTCCATAAAAATCTAATCACAGAAAGCACATGGAATACCCCATGTTTCTTTACATCTCTTAGAAGAATGGTATGTAAAACCAGCTGCAATGAGTAAATGGGAAAAGTAAAGCAGATAAACAACCAATGAAATAGCAACCATCCAATAATCACATCCATCACATTCCACTATCACAGGTGTCCTCCCTGACACCCACATGCATAAATCGATGCATCTCTACACTCAAGGATTCATCTACTGCAACAACCGAAAAGGCCTCTATTCCTCCACTTAGTACCATAACCATCCAGGGTCACATAAAAACACAAGAATTAATAAAACAAACATCTTCCCAATTGGGCTCTTGGACCTTAAAAAGACAAGAGGGTAACTCAGAACCCTGCAAAAAATTATCTTTTAACAACCAACAGTTCTTTAATATATCTTGGGACAACTGATTTATTATTCATTGGTACAAAATTCGGGAATCCTAATAGTAAGCTATCACAAATAAATGAACATGCTTACTGTACCAATTTGATTAACATAAAATTACAACAAGAACTAGATTCATTTACATTCCTCGTTATATTTAGTCAGAAAATTATCAATTAATCCCAGTTTACGTTCTTTACTGATTTCGATCAAGAACAACCATAAATATTGCACAATCTAGCAAAAACATGAGGCCATAACATCTGATCGATATCAATTTATTTATCTGGTTCAAATATTTATCATTTCAATTCAATTGTAATATAGTGGGATAAAACATGATAAAGATATAGTTGCACATAAATGAAATAGATGCAATGAATCCCCTACCTCAAATAGTTCCTCATGTTCTTTATCCACATAATGGCTCACGATACTCCTCTCGCGACAACTGCATCCTCCCAAGGATGCCATGGTTCGACCGAACCAGCCAAACCCCAAGATAAACCGAATTATACGCATGGAGATTTCATGATATAATATGGAAAGGAGAAACATGATAAGATGGTCCCCAAAGCAATGACAATGTTACATACCTTATATTGAAGATTTATCGATACAACATGGTTGAATCTAAAAAAAGTGGAACCAATGCGATGGGAAAACATTGATTTGCAACTCCTACAGGAAGGATTGAAAGGTTATAGAAACTCATACTTGAGAACAAAGAGGAAGAATAAGGGAGGTTGATATCTTGTCCATTTTTAATGATTCAATGGGGCGATGATTTAAGATATGCTTAATTCTAAATTAAAAGAAGAATGCATTAAACCACAGGGTCTGACCAACTAAAAACATCTCGAGCCATAGGAATAATTAATATAAGAGTTATGGCCTTTGAATTTTCCATAGTGTTCTTAAAACGAGGCTTTAAATGCATTTTATGTCAATAGAAAATACTAAAGGGGTGATACTGTAGGAAGCTAGAAACATTGTTCATGAACCTCGCTGTTAGAACACTATTCATGAACCTCACCGTTAGAACCTCATCGATAGAACACTGTTCAAGAAACTCACCGATAGAATATTGTTCATGAACCTCACTGTTAGAACAGTATTCATGAACCTCACCGTTAGAACCTCACCAATAGAACACTATTCACTGAACCTCACGGATAGAACATTGTTCAGTGAACCTCACTGATATAACATTCTTCACTGAACCTCATTGATAGATAACTGTTCATTGAACCTCACCAATAGAACACTAATCACTGAACCTCAATGATATAATAGTATTCATTGATCCTCGCCTATTGAACACTGTTCACTAATCCTCAATGATATAACACTGTTCATTGAACCCCACCGATAGAACAATGTTCACTGAATCTCACCGATAGAACATTGTTCACTGAACCTCTTAGATAGAACATTGTTCACTAAAACACACAAATAGAACATTTTTCACTGAACATCACCAATAAAACACTATTCACTGAACCTCTCCGACAGAACATTCTTCACTGATCCTCAGCATTAGAACTATTCGTTGAACCTCACTGATAGAACTGTTCACTAAACCTGACCGATAGTACTGTTCACTTAACCTCACAGATAGAACTATTCAATGAACCTCACCGATAGAACTATTCAAAAAACCTCACCCATAATACTATTCACTGAACCTCACGGATATAAGTGTTCACAAACCTCACTGATAGAACTGTTCATTGAACCTCACCGATAGAACTGTTCACTGAACCTCACTAATAAAACATTTTACTGAACCTCACCGATAGAACTGTTCACAGATCCTCACCGATAGAACACTGTTCACTAATCCTTACTGATAGATCACTGTTCACTGAACCTCACTGATAGAACTGGTCACTGAACCTCACCAATAGAACTGTTCAGTGAACCTCACTGATAAAACTGTTCACAAAACCTCACTAATAGAACTGTTCACTAATCCTCACTGATTGAACTTTTCACTTATCCTCACTGATAGAGCTATTCACTGAATTTGAAATTTGGCAATGTATTGGGGATATGTCAACTTGAACTCCCAGACGACCTCAATCACCACATTTTCACAATGGAATGGAACATAGAGTTCTGGGCCATTACTTTAGATACTACTCAATACATTCTCATCCTCATGAATTTAATACCCAACTAATGGAAAACTATATGGTGTCCGAACAACCACCCCTCAAGATTCCTCTTAAAAAAGATCAAGACAAAATAAGAAACAAAAGAAATTAATATTAAAAACATGAATTTTATACCCATAAAGGGAACATCGTTACATGAAAACAGTTAAACATAAAACATCTCTGGGTACTGAGCACATATCTGTGACTCACGTTCCAAGGTACTCTCCTTCATGACCTCGTGTCGCCACAAGACGTGAACTAAGGGGATATAATTCTCACAGAGCACCTTCTCCTTGGGGTCTTGGATCTCCACGGGTCACTCCACGAAGGTTTCATCATCATCAAAATTTATCTTTGAAGAAAAAATGGAGCTGTGATACATGGAAAACATCATGTATCTGAATCATCTATGGGGGAAGTGCTACTCGATTAGCCACAGATCCAACACAAGCTAAACCCATAAAGACCCAAAAAACATTGTTTAATGCATACTTCCATGACCAAATCTTCGCTGCCAATGACAGGGAGTCAACTTCATAAACACAAGACACCTAACATTAAACAATACGGGTCTCCTTCTTTGATCGGCATATGATTTATGATGATCTTGTTCTATCTTCAACCTCTCATGAATCACCTAAAGCATCACTATTATATTCTTCACTTGTTTCGGTCCAAGAATTGATGACACTCTGACCCCAATACAGCACAATGGAGAACGGCATGGTAGACCATAAAACGGTTCAAAATGATCCATACCGCTGGTGGAGTGAAAACAATTTTTATAAGAAAACTACACCAAGGGTAAGTGCCTTATCCATCAGCATCCAAAATCAAGAACACAAGATCATAACATGTCTTCAAGAGTTTGGACAGTTTGCTCTGTCTGACCATCCGTTTGAGGGTGAAAACCACTGCTAAGGCATATTTGAGAACTGAAATCATGTTGGATACCTCTCCACACCCTAGATGTAAAACGAGGATCTCTTTTAGAAATAAGCTTCCTAGGGACTCTATGAATTCACAACACCTCTTCTAGATAGTACCTCATCAAAACATTCATTGATATCGACTCCTTGATTGCTATGAAGTTGGCCGATTATTTTAAATGATCCACTAACACCGAAATAACATCATGTCCTCTCGAAGATCGAGGTAAACTAGTAATAAAGTGTATTTATATGTTCTCCCACTTCCATTGAGTAATATCTAATTGCTAGGGAATACCACCCAGAAAACTGTTTTCATCCTTCACCTTCTGGAAAACAAATCATCGAGACTCAAACTCTGCAACCACACGTATCATCCCAGGCCACCAAAACAGACTCCTCAAGGATTGGAATATCTTTTTCACAACTGTATGTACTTCTAAAGATGAACTATTGAACTCTCTGAGAACCGTCTCAATCATCGGAAAGGGAACAAAATGTCTTCCATGATACATACCTTGGTGGTTTTCATCCTCCTACCAGATATTAGGGGTATCACCATGAAAAACTCTGTCTCTCCAGACCTCCACCTCTAGATCTCCCAACTTGGATTCTTCCACCATATGCATCAGGGATAACTGTATCATCATCTGAAGAAAACATCCACTACCCCCAACTTCATCCATATAATGATGAAATGATGAAATTTCTTCCTTTACTCTCCAAGAATAACCAGATGAAAACACAACATCACTACATGGCTTTTGAATCAGCGCATCAACTAAAAAATTCAATTTTCTAGGTGTATACGATATTTCAAAGCCATATTACTATAATAACTCCATCCACAAACATTGTCATAAGTTCAAGTAACACAAAGAGAAAACATACCTCAATCACTTATGATCAGTGAAAACCACAAAGTGCTCACCAATGAGGTAATAGCTCCACAACATCAGAGCAAACACCACGACTGCCAACTCAAGATCATGGGTGGAATAGTTTAATTCATGGTGATGAATCTACCAAGACCCATAATAAATAATGGGCCTCTACTGAATGAGAACACATCCTAACCCCAGATGTGAAGAATCACCAAAAATAAAATATTGATCTCCCTCATCTGGAATACAATGGAATATAGCACATACAAGCTTCACCTTTAGATACTCAAATGCTTTATGACACTGATCCGTGAATATGAATTCCTGATCCTTCCTAATCAAAGTAGTGAGCGGAGTTGAAAATCATGATAAATCAGCTACGAGCCTCCTATAGTAGACTACGAGACCAAGGAAACCTCACACCTCTAACACTGTCTTGGGGGATGACCAAGACACAATTGATTTTATCTTCAATGGATCCCCAACTACTCCATATTCGGACACAACAAGACCCAAGAAATGAACTTCTCAATCCCAAAACTCGCACTTCAGAAACATCACGAATAGATAATGTTGGAGAATAACTCCCAAAATGGCTTTTAGATGTTCTATATGCTCCTCTTCAGATGTGGAGTACACAAGGATGTCGTCGATGACTACTACCACGAACTTGTCCAGGAACTCACAAAACACATCATTCATCAATCCCATGAATACATATAGAGAATTTGTCACACCAAATGGCATTACAACAAACTCATAATGACTATGGAGGCAACGGAAATCAGTCTTCAGGATATCTTCATCCTTTACGTGTATCTGATAATATACTAACTGCACGTCAATCTTTGAGAACCAACTTTCACCCTTCAGTTGATCGAATAAATCATCAATCCGCAGAAGAGGATAGTGATTTGTTATTTTCAATTTTTTATGTGACGATATTAGACACACCACTGCAAACTTCCGTCATCTTTATTTGCGAACAAAACTGGTGCACCCCATCGTGACACACTTGACCGAAGAAAACAGAACTGTAACAAACCATCAAGCTGTATATGTAGCTCTTGTATCATAATAGGGGCCATCCTATTTGGATACATAGAGATAGGAGATGCTCCTGGATATAGCTCAATCCCAAAATCAATCTCTCGTCGAGGGGGTAATTCTACAACCTCTTCTGGAAAGACATCAAGGTACTCTTCTATGACCCTAGGAAACGCCAACTGCTGAACCTCGGAAAAACTCAGCATCATCTTAGCTATCATGGATGATAAGGATGGAACGTGCCTATGACCCATCTGAGGATCTTTCTCACCAACAAACACCACATGCTCTCCATCTGCACTAATGAAGATGAACATCTTCCTAAAGAAATCAATGATAGCATGCACTGAATACAACCAATCCATGCTGAGGATGGAATTATATGGATATATTTTTAAACATAGGAATTATCCCCTAGAGAATTGTTTCCCCAACACTAGCTCGTAGTCCATACATACTTAAAAAAATTCAGAATGACCTCCAACTGGCAGAGTAAATGCCAAGGGCACTAGAAGACTCATTATCCCATGTCACAAATCATGGACAAGGGTAGGTGATATGAAAAGGTGTGTTGCTACTAATTCAATTAAGGCATAAAACAAGGTTGAAAACTTTCAAAGTGTACCTCGAATGACGTCTGGCACGCCTAGAGCTGGAAATACTAGAGAACGAAGATGACCACGACCTCCTCAACAACCTCTCTGAACTTGAGGACAACCACCACCATGGACACACTCTTCGCTCTTATGATCAGGAGTGTCATGGGATGGTCCTCTACCTACCCCATCTACCCTCTACTGATTTAAAGCTGGTGAAACTGGCTGCTACTACCTAGGATAGAACTATCTCAATGAAAGATCCTAGAGCATAGTGCATGATGCGCGATGGATTCATAGAATGGTTGGGCACTCCCACTGCTGATGACCATGACCACCATAAGAAAAATAAGCACTTGATCCCCTAGTATAGGATTGAGAGTTTTTGCCTCTGGGGAAACGACATGTGAAGGGCTGGGGCCTGCCCCTGGCTGAAAAAAAATTCTTATTCCATTAAAACCAATAACCCCGGACCAAAGATCTTCTTTGTGAGGAATCATGCCAATTCCCCTCTAGTGATGATCTGGTCCTGGAAAAAGTCTTCTCGACAACTTCTTCCCTCACCAGCACCTAAAAATATTATTTTAGTATAAATGGGGTGACCTGGAGTTGGATTATCGGATGCAAAGCCCCCTCAAAATGCCTCACCCTGTCCTCCTTATCTGGCAGAAGGTCTAAATCATATTGTAAAAGGGTCCGAAAACAGATTCCAAACTCTCGAATAATGGTTCTCCCCTATCGAAGGCTAAGAATATTCTAGAAACTATATTCCTTTGATTCCAATGAAGGAAAATATACTCTTAAGCTATCTCTGAACTCCTACAATGAGATCGCTGACTACTAATAATCCCCAACGAATAATAACCACCACTGCCTCGCAGCTCCATGTAGCATCGTCACAACCAAGGACACTCAGTGCTCCTTCTGGGAATGGATTGAACAAAATCCGATCTCGACCTACTCCAACCAGTCTTCCATGACTGCATTTAAAATAGATCCCTCATACTTCTGTAGACTCTGGCACTTAAACTCTTTGAGTGTATTCCCCCAATTGTCATCATCATCTCCAACCTCTACCCTAAGGTAATTTTCTTGAGCATCATGCTGACCATTTTCTACGCAAACCTGTTGATGACATCAACCTAGAGTCATACCAATAAAATAACAACCCATTAGATCTTCTAAAAATTGAATATGAAAGACTCAACATTAAGTAATTAATTATTTTATTTAATTCATTTTAGGTTAACCTATCCCAAGGTCTACGCATTAAAACATAGGCACAAATACGAATGATGCATTATCCTTTGATCGGTCTCTACCCTGCACCTAGTACCACCTTGTTTAGTAGCCATTGTAAACATAATGGTCTGTACATTAGATCATAGGGGGCCCTAAATTCCAATGTCTCAGTCGGTCTCTTGTTTTTACCTCACTTGATAAAAATTAATGACATCATTTCCCTATCAACCCATGCAACCTCACCTGGACCAAAATCCAAACTCTATCTTATCTCTCATCCTCCCTCTGGTACCACTATGTCACGACCCCCTACCCACAAAGTGTACCCCTCCTGGGTCGGCAATGTGAGAAGGGAGATGATGACCCTCGATTCTATCCTCTTGTAGGTACTGGGTTGGAAAATCACCCTGAGGGTATAATAAACAATCAAATGGGAGGCATTACCCTCTACGAGAACACATGTGGAAGTGTGAGATAAGATATAAACCAACCAACTCCAACTGAAAATTGAAGTATAAAATAAACCCAAGTGCACATATGTAATGCCATGAAAATGTACTACAACTAAAAGGATAAAGACTACATGTACCCAAAAGAAGGTAAAAACAGTAGCAATCACAAGCCCGAATAGATCATGCACCTACAAGCTAGTAAACCCCAACCTGATCTCCAAACTTCTCAAAGTGAAATGAATAATAGTTTATATATACATAGGGTGAGTATAATAGTATAATAAGTTGGATCCTCCCTGATGCCTCTTTTGAAAAGTAAATAAAGCATGCTAATGCATAGTGAACAACATTTGAAATTAAATCGTCACCTAAACAGGTATACTATGTTCCCACCCTCTCCATGGAAACTCTCACCACGTAACACATAAAATAACATTTCATATAATAAATAATAACAAGAGTACCCTGCTACAGCTTCCCCACTATTTCTACGCTATTCCCCAACGTCACCCATCCTAGGCATCTCTCTCAAAAAACGGCTTCCCTGAAGAAACCTGGGAGAAGCACCACAATATTCACCTCTTGTAAAAAAACCTCCACGTACACACACCAATGTATCCAGGTAGTTTCGTGGATCCACCATATCACTCATAACGTGTATCATATGTTGGGTATTATACCTCAAGCCATCACAACCCATACACCATGTAGGGGTCCTCAAGCCATCACATCCTATGCACACTACAACTATAGTATTCCATAGAAAACTATATGAAGAATATATTTTTGTGAATTACCAAAAGCCTTTACAGCCCTCTACACACATATGTGGGGATAACTAACCAATGTGCCTTCCAGCACAAGTAAATACCATGAGAAGAGAGCATGGCCAAAGGTGGTAGTTAGCCATCCATCCTCTAACTAGAATGTTGGGGAAAACACCCCCTAGGGCTCAGAATCCCCGGGGTGTTAGTTGACCTTAATGACAGGGTGTAGTAGAATATAAAAACAAAAAATGTATAGAATATAATATAACTCAAAACCACAATATGAGAATAAAATATTCTTAGACACAACTGCATCTAACATTTCTCAGACTTCGGGCTGCTGCTTCTTAGACTGGGTATCTTATAAGCACACAACCATTTATTGATTTTTATTATATACCATCATTCCCCTTTTATCAGTTCCACTATACGTTAATTAATTATTTAAACATTAATTAACCATGAATAATCCCAAATTAATATTCATTAGCATTACACACAATATCACTATTCCTTCAAAATTACAACCTCATAATTATGTTCCCGCAAACTCCAACCCCTTTGGGATAACAACATTTATTAAATTATTCATTACAAGAAAACATTCCCATATTCCCAAGAATTATAGAAAACAATATTCTATGATACTAAACACAAGGGGACTCTACAAAGTGAGTAGATGTACAACCGATCAAGTCTTTTCTGCATATAGAAATATAAAATACCCATCCTTCCTTGAGAAGATAAACATGGTAATCACATGGCATACCCACAGGTCCTTTCATTTTTCGGAAGAAGGGTATGTAACACTAGATGCATTGAGAAGTGGGGAAAATTAAAGATGATAGACAATCAAAGAAACTACAAGCATCCAACAATCACATCCATCCCATTTCATCATCTCGGGTGTACTCCCTGACACCAACATGCAAAAACCGATGCATCTCGCCACTCTAGGAGTCATCTACTACAACAATAAAAAAGGCCTCCAAGCCTCCACATATTACCACTACCATCCAGGATCACCTCAAAACACAACCAACATTAATAAAAACATACTGACAATTGGCCTCTTGGCCATTAATCAAACAAGAGGGTTACTCTAGACCCTACATGAAATTATCTTCTAACAACCAATAGTTCATTAATCCATCTTGGATTAACCGATTTATTATTTGTTGTTTCTAAATTTGGGAATCCTAATAGTAAGCTATCACAAATAAATGAACATGCTTACTGCACCAATTTAATTAACATGAAATTAAATCAACAACTAGATTCATTTACATGCCTCTTCATCTTTGGCCAAACAAATATGAATAATCCTGGTTTATGTTCGTTAGAAATTTCTATCAAGAATAGTCATAAATATCACAAAATATATATTTCCATCAAGAATAGTCATAAAATTTTCTAATGATACTGTTTCAAATAAAAGAATGAGAAGCAATGAATCCCCTAACTCAAACAGTTCCCCACGTTCTTTATCCACACTATGGGTGACGATACTCTTCTCATGATAACTGCTTCCTCCTGAGGATTCCACGGTACGACCGCACCAACCAAACCCCAAGAAAAAACCCCATAATAAGCTGAGAAAATTCATTATATAATATAGAATAGAGAAATATTAGAAGATATTCCCCAAAGCAACGATGATAAAACATAACTTATATCGAAGATTGATCCATACAGTTTGGATGCATCAAAAATGAACAAAACCAACCCGAGGGGTCAATTTTGACTGCGAAACTCCTATAGGAAGGATTGAATGGTTCTAGTGTCTCAGAGCCGAGAACAAAGAGGTAGAACAAGGGAGTAAGATATCTTGTCCCTTTTCGATGATTTAATGGGGTGACGGTTTAAGATACTCTTAATTCCCCATTAAATGTGAATCTCATTAAACCACACGGTTTGACCAAATAAAAACATCCTGATCCATAGGAATATTTAATATAGGAGTTATGGACTTTGAATCATCCTTAGAGTCCTTAAAATGAGGATTTAAATGCATTTTAAGTCCAACGAAAATGTTAAAGGGGTGAAGCTGTATGAAGCTGGAATCACTGTTCACGAACCTCATTGTTAGAACACTATTCAGGAACCTCACTGTTAGAACCTCACTAATAGAACACTATTAATGAAAAAACCTTTAGAACAATATCCACAAACCACACCATTAGATCTCCACTGATAGAACACTGTTCAGTGAACCTCATTGATAGAACACTATTCACTTAACCTCACCAATAGAACAGGGTTCAATGAACCTCACCGATTGAACATTGTTCACTAAACCTCACCAATAGGACACTGTTCATTTAACCTCACTGATAGAACACAGTTCACTGAACCTCACCAATAGAACATCGTTCACTGAACCTCGCCTATAGAACACTATTCACTAAACCATAATAATAGAACAGTGTTCACTGAACCTCACCGATAGAATAATGTTCACTGAACTTCACTGATAGAACACTTTTCATTGAACCTCACCGATAGTACACTGTTCACTTAACCTCACCAATTGTAAACTGTTCTCTGATCCTCACCGATAGAACTGTTCACTAAGCCTCACTAATAGAAATTTTCACAAAACCTCACAAATAAAACTGTTCACTGAACCTCACTAAAGGAACTGTTCACTGAACCTCACCGACAGAACTGTTAACAAAAAATCATTGATAGAACTGTTCACTAAACCTCAATAATAGAATTACTCACTGAACCTCAACGATAGAACTATTCACTGAACCTCACAAATAGAACACTATTCACAAATCCTCACCGATAGAACAATGTTCACTAAACCTTACCAATATGACTGTTCAGTGAACCTCACCAATAAAACAGTTCAAAAATCCTAACTAATAGATCTATTCACTTAACCTCATCGATAAAACTATTCCCTGAACATCACCAATAAAACGGTTCACAAAACCTCACTGATAGAACTATTCACTAAACCTCACCGATAGAACTGTTCACTGGACGTCACCGATAGAACTCTTCACTGAATTGGAAATTTGGATAAGTGTTGGGGATAAGTCACCTTGACCACTCAGAACACCTCAAACACCACATTTTCACAATGGAATGGACTAGAGAAGTCTAGATCATTTCATGTTTCCCTATTAATCCATATGTGACATTCAATTCAAATCCCAATACACCCTTTTTGGAGTTATTATCACTATGTTAAAATTTTATAGATCAACATCCACTTGTTATATCCATAAAAACATTTAATTTCTTTGAAACGACTTACTCAATCCTTCACCAAGATTATTAGACGTTTTCCTATAATTTAACATATCCTTATACTTATCCATAGGGTTCTCAATAATGTGTAATCATCCTCATTCTAATGGATAACTAATCATATTCTATAACACCTACTATACTGAACCTATATTTTCATATATTGATAGTATATATTAATTTATGAATTTTCATTTCATTTAACAAAAAACAAGCACAATGACCATTATTATTTAATGTAATTAGAAACATAGATATATTTATAAACTAGTTCATTTCATAAATACATCACCTCCCACGATGTTCTTCATGAATGGAATAATTATTATAAATATCAAAATTTATAATGTAATTCATAACCATGGGGAATGAAACATTATAATTTTTTATCTCAAATTATTAATATGTTTAAACAATAAACACCACAATGATTTCAAAAACATTAAATGATAAGAAGGGTATGAGGATAATAGAATGAGAATTTAAATTCATAATCTATATATCATTTTTTTCAATAAAAAGTCTTGGTTTAAATAATTGGTGTTTATAATAGTATAATCATAAATTAATCAAATAATGTAGACCACATTAACATAAAATTTGAATAAAATATATAATTTTATAATACATATAAACATCAAAAATATTAATTCATGTCTACCTTCCATGAAATTCATAACCTATTAAGAATGGTATATCCTACAATATAACTAATTTGGGATTGTGATAAAACCCATATACCCTCTTTTGGGAATGATATATCATCACATATAGCATATGTTGGGGTTGGGATTACCTACCATATCCTCTCATTTGGGATTAGGATTACCACATGTGTAGCCATTGATCTCCTAGAATAATAATCATCACCCAATGTATTGTAGGGGTACCTAATTCCATTCAAAATCATCAAAAATTTAATATCATACATATTTTTCCCCTAGATAAAATTTTTTCATCATATCATGACCCATTAAAATAAAATGGGTTACATTAACATTTCATTAGATCAAAACTAATTGAAAAGAAATGGGTATCAAAATCATTTCATTAATTTATTATATTATTAATCATTAAAAAACCAATAGGGTTCATGATAATATTTTTATTACTATCAAAAAACATGTAGAGAAATAAGATGGATCGTTCCCTAGGATCATATAACATTGAAATATATATAAAAATCATATGATGTAATCCTTTATGGATATTTTTTTAAAGGGTAAAATGGATTATTTCTTGAATAGAATGTCCTTATCACATTAAATCAGTTATTTCAAATATAAAATTTTTCAATATATTAATTAAATAACATTATTTAATAATAACAACGAAAATATATGAAGTATGATTTAAATCATTGAGTTATTTGGAGGTTGAAAATTACTTTTCATGTCGTACAGAACGAAATATTGATTACATTCATTTTTTTTGTAAAAATACAAAATTATCCTAATTTTGAATGAGATAAAAATATTCCTCAAAAACAATTTTTTAAAAATTATCTCATGGGTACAAAATGAATTCTAAAAATACTTTGATTATATTAAAAACATATCTAAAAACATTTTATGAAATCATGCATTGGGGCGATAATGTATTTTGACCAAAGAGAATAATGAAGTTGATTTTCATCAAAAAACATTCATTCATTTTATTTTTTTATTAAATATATGATAATTAAATTAACAAATTTGTTATAATTAATTAATTACAGATAATAAAATTCATGATATTCATGTAATAAGGATCATAATATTTCATAATCAAAAATATAATCATAGTCAATCATGATACATAATGGAATTGTATTATAAAACACATAACACATCAATTACTTTTTATTAATAAGACCCATGAATGAAATGAATATATATGGATATATTTATATAATATAAAATTCATGATAAGAATAATAATATAAATTAATGAGAATTAAATACACAACACAATTTAATCAAGTGGTGATTATAGAATATATCCCATGGAAGTAAAAGTTAGATTAATATCCCTTACCTCAACTCTCAAATTTCATTATACACATTCACATATAATATATAATTAATATAGGGTTTTCTTAAAGTTTTTATAAAACTATACTCATATATATCAAACAAATATATGAATTAGTCAAAATATTTTGTCACATTTTTATTAAAAAAATTTTGTTAAAATTAATCATTTTGGGTAATTACTGCTTTTCTTTAAATGTATGATTCAGTTTGGATGTATTGTTCCATTGATATTGATCACGGTTACATCATATAAATAATTTTATTATTTATATAAATATATTATCTTTATAAAATATAATCATATTTAGTGCTATCCAAAAATTATGGAGATATAAAAATGTATCGCATTGTGCATTATCCCAAACCTGACCCAGTCGCCATTAAAAAGAGAACTAAACCTAGTCTGCGTCTAGGCCTGAAGGGAGTTCCCTATCCACACAGGATGAAGAAATTTCTCGGGAATTATATATAAGTTTTTGGTAAAGATTTATATTAATTTAGAAGAATTAAATAACCAAAATAAATAAATAAATAGAAATTGAAAATTTAATCCAAAATTATATTAATAAATATTTAGAACTAAAATACATTGTATTAGACAAAGGCAAAGGGGGAAATCTCAAAAGTATCAGAAAAATAAGCACAATGACCTCCACCTGGATTGGTCCCATCATCCACAAGACTCTTCCACAACATCGCACCATGAATGGAAGATAACAATTTGAACCACTGGTTCTAAAATATTTTCCCAACCCTATGAATTTAATTAACAAGTCCACTTAAACCCAAATTTGTTATTAGAGAGTGAGTATAATCCTAGTAGGATTCCTCCCAATGTGTTTACATATGATAAAAATTTTAAGACTAAATGATTATTTGTTATTATAAATAAATAATGCTAGTAATAATTTTTATTTAGATGTAACTATAAATTAAAATATATTTCAAAGGAGAATGTTTAAGGAAATTTTTTTAATGAAAATGTACATGCTACTGAATTTTCCAGCCAATCATCAAATATTTAGATAGTGAATAATAATTAATCAATAAGAACAAGTCTTGGGAAAACCCCATGGAACAAGATACGTGTGGGCCCCAAGTACCTTGTATCTCATTGTAATGCAACTATTAAAAGTATATATTCTTGTTAATAATCCACTAGTAGGGAACATACCCATAACCTAGGTGTCCCCAACATCAGCCTAATAGTGTAGATAGTGTTGTCATTGTCAATCTTTCAACATGAAACCTGAACGAAACCACATTGGATAGCTAGGACACAAGTATATGTCTGCCCACCAAGATACCCAGGTTTTCCCCTATATGCTCGATCATGTTCTACATATAAAAAAATACCTATTTCTCTTGAAAATATATTTTTTAAATCACACACTACCCAAATAGCCCACACACATGTCACAAAATCCCCTTTTCATTCAAATTTAATTTAACATCATACACACAGCAAAACAGCCTCCAATGTGTTCCATATCTTTTTAAAAATTACATAAATATTTTATGAAATTTTATAAAACATTTATAAGATGGAAAACATAACATAACAATCCTTTCCAATATATAGTTACCATTTTAAATACATACACCTTCCGAAAAATTCAATCATGATTAAACCACTTTTATAAACCAATGAACAATTTAAACTATTCCCAAAAAAATCTCATGATGTATAACCTATAATTTTTCATACAGTACCTCTAAAACCCATCATTTAAAAACCAAATTCATGCCAATATTAAAGAAAACAAGTTTTTCCAGCCATGACGCTATTTATAAAAAAAAATTTCTGAACCACATAACAACCCCAATTGATTCCATAAAAGTGACACCAGAAAATCATGAATTTTGAAGAATAAATTCTAAATTTAAACTAAAATTATAAGCGATGCTACCAAAAAATTATTTTCTCACCATAACAAACATATTAGAAACGTGATAAATAAATATATTAATTTTTTCTAACTCAAAAAAATTCTTACACATGGTTTAACATACTGAAGATGTCAAAAACAACAAATAATTGTTTGATGCTTTCTCCAAACCACATCCACTCTATATGGAAGTGGAAACATACCTAAAACCACAATATTGTACTCATAAACAAAAAATAAATTCATATTTAAGAAACTATAGTAGCAGAAAATTTGGAACTTCCACAAGGAATGGAGAATCACTAATGAAATTAATGGAAAAAGACAAGAAATAAATATCATTAGAAAAATGGATGAAATCAAAACAAATACACTAATAGTTGATTATTGATGCATAAAAAATTAAAATGGGGGTTCGGAGAAGGAATATGATATATAGGGGGAAATGACATGTGGTAAAAAGTGTAATAAATGAATGATTTATGAAGGAAAAAAAAGTCTCTATGAAAATTTGGTTGATTTGAGAATCTTGGATGGAATTTAACCTTATAGATGATGAATATGATCTAAAAAAATTGAAAATGAAATATTGGAAGCATTTAGGGTTTTTGGGCTCAAGTGAGAGGTGGAATGACCAAAAATGTTGAAAACCAAATGAGATATAACAAAAATAAATTGTTTCCATAAATCTAGATATGGGATCATGGGTTGGCTTAATTCTTGAATAAATCACCCAAATCAACTGTGATTATGAGTTATTAATGGGTCCAAATATATATGGTGGATTAAATAAGTCAGGGTAGGCCAATTGAAATGTGTTATGGGTGAAAAATGTATAGAAAATAAGGTTCTATAAAAGAAACAAATTTTGATTCAAAATCTGTAATTGGGATTAAGAATTTGGCCCAAATCATGAAGAATGATCCCAAACAATCGTACCGTACAAAATGTGACACAACAATTTCACAAATTCAATTACAAGCCACGTCATCTTAATACCTTCCCATTAAAGAAAGACAAGTTCATATATCATCCAAGACATATGTGACTAATGACTTATATCAAAAACACATGAGACATAAAATTTAAACCTAGAACAACCATGAACTTAGAGAAAACTTAGAACCAAAAGAATATTGTAATGAAATCATGGAATTAAAAATTTTGGGATGAAAAAATCCACACCATAATGGTTTTCTCCCTTGATAATAAACAATAATGCCATATGTAAAACAAAACCATACCAATAAAGAAATATAGACTCCCTTTCCAGGTTATTTCTGCCCCCAAATGGTCATATCCAATCTAGTTGATCAAAAAGGGAATGAGAAACTCTAACCAAACAAAATTTACACCTTTATATAGAACCTATCTATGTTACTACATCCATACTACAACAAAACTGTTGGGAATAATCCAACCCCAACTATTTTCCATGGAATAAATTGGTGGTTAGATATCTTTGAACAAAACCACCCACCATCAACCCAACTCTAAATATATAACTAATTCACTAATATTCGAAGACCTGAATGAACTCCCCAACAAATGAACAAACATGATTTCATGAGACATAGATGAGACACCAAAAAGGGGCGGCCCAAATGGATCCCCACCATAAGGGATATACCAACATTATAATTATTCCAAGAGAAAAAACATGAGACCGATGGTGGGAATCCCCACCATATGAACCCCCAATCTTAACCAACTCGCATGGGACTAAATAAAAAATACACAATAAGACCCAATGCCCACTGTGAGGGGGGGGGGTCGATCATCAAAAATCCAGACCAAAATAGACACTATGTAGTATATCAGTCCCACGAATATTACCATCCTCAAATGAGCCCATCCAAAACCTAGATCGAAAAGATACTGAAATGTTATTGATACATGAACAACCATAATGATAATTTCACTCATTAGTGTTCATGAACAGGGTATGAAAATTCAAAACATTTTCGCCTCCATAAAACAAGGGTGGGACTTCTCCACCAATTCGGATTACAAAATTGATGGATAGGGTCACCACATAAATATCAATTACCTCATACCACATGAAATGAAACCACGACATTCAATCCTAAAACACTCTCCAACTCCCACACTAGAGATAAAAGATGAACAATTATCCCTTACACACCTTGAGATTTCTTGATTGCATGAAAAGCTTTAATCTCACACATATTGTTTGGGCCCTTATGTTTTAAGAATCTATTGCGCTAAAATCAAGAATGAATGATCAAAACACCTGCCTAAAATCACTATCTCAAAAACCACAACGTTACCCAAAAATGAACTTTGAATATTGAATTGCATCACCTATTTCACCCCTAAAAAGAAATAGTGTAAGGAAAAAACACAGAATACTTCTTCACTATAATCATGGAATTTAACATTCGTTGAACGGAAATACTCTTTCATCTGAAAAGAATCCCTAAAACGGTTCTACAACATCCACCATTTTTATTATAAGAAAACACATCAAAAAAAGACACAATAAAACAAGACTATTGATTGTGATATAGTCATTACCATGCGTGGAACCTTGAATATAGTTCTAAGTAACATGATATTACCACAAGTGACCATTAAGACCTCAAATGACATGATTTTCCACACTGGTGGCTATCATGAACTCTTACATCCAAAAGACTGATGAATGACCCATGGAATATTTAAGATATTTTTCAACACTAAATACCTTAATCTTCTTTCAAATTTCTCTCTATGATCCCCCTACATCACTTCAAGATTGATCTAATATACACAACAGTGTCAAACTTCACCTTTAATGATTCAAGAATATTAAGGAACCGAGGTGTATTTCATCCATCCACAACCACACTGCTACTACACAAGGATCTAATTAACTAAAGAGATAGGGGTAGATTCAATATACAAATCACAAGAAGAATTTCCTTATGTTGATTAACAATAGGTTCTAAAAATGGAAAATTTCTTATGGCCAGTCTTCTATCAGGATTTACTCTTTATGGGGCGTACCACAGTTAACAAGACAACCTATGGACTGAACTGTGCTAGTCCATTGGTAAAAAATACCACAAACCTGAACTGAAAACATGAAGGGAGAAACCATATGGTATTATTGACATATTTATCACAATGGGACTCCAATAAAAATTTCATAAAAATTTATCAAAAAAACTCAAAACATGGTTCAAACAAAAGGGGTCATCAAACTCAATACACCCCGCCACAACATTCAGAAAATAAAATAAGAAACCCCACCCCAAACACTAGTTATAAAAATATCAAATTTCATTAAAAATAATTTTATTGAATGTAAATGGCGTCGAAGGTTTTTGAATTCACCAACGATATCTCATTGGCCTCACAGATGCATGTTTTCAAGCCACCACGAGCACCCACCTCATGCCAACTAGGGAACTAACCAAAATTTACCTACACATAATCCATGCATTTTACTGAAATAATTTTACTTACACATAACCCATTAATATTTTCACCCATGAACACCAAGGATCGAAATAATTTTCTTTACACATTTCAAAAACAAAATATATCATTCCAATCAAAACAGAATTTCAAAACCCACTTTAAAACTATCCATGTTCTCCATACCAACATGTTTATGAATCCCCGTGTTCTGATTATAAAAATACAACATCATTTAGAAAAAATAGTATTTAATGAAAATCCACCTTTTCAAAGCCTCATAAAAAACTCTTCTAAAAACCCATTTTTAATAACTTTAAAAATTAAACAATTCGCAGTATAAAATTACAATTAAAAAAAATTCAAAACCCTCATTAACATAACACTATATTTCACAAAAATTTATTCTATTAAAAAAAATGGTTAATTTAGTAAAATACAATTCCAATATACTCAAATGTATTTACTAAAAATAATTTCCATTTTAAAATATACTTTCCATAGTTTTCAAATATTTCCTTTACAGAGTGATTATCGAAACCCCATAATGATGTCGAATGAATCAAGGGAAAACTATTATTGATGGCACACTCGGACGTATGGTTGGAAACTATACACCAGTCACACCAGCATCACCAAATGTGTTCTAAGACAATATCCTCAGCTATAAATGGCCTTCCAGGCCTTGCGAACTAACATTGACAACTGACCAAACATCCATTTCATTTACAAAACATAGTAAAACCACAAGAACCAAAATACAAAAATTAAATATGATATACCATGGTAACTCATGTACCAACACGAGGTGTGATATCTAGTAACCCTACACATAACTATAACATCATGTTAAAAAAATCCTAAATATGGTCTACCTAGACTCTTTCCCAAAACAACATGACCCCACAAAGAGAACCTCTATTAATTCCATTATGTCACGAACCAGATCTGGCCTCCATACAAATCGGCACCGGTCATGGTCTATTTCAAGGCCCAAAGGGAATTCCCTATCCCCCACAGGATGGATAAAATTCATGGGTATGATAATTAAGTGTTTGGGAATGATTTAACCCAATTTAGAAGCATTATACTACCGAAAACAATAAATAAACTAAATCTGAAAATTTATTCCAAAAAAGCATTTAATAAAAATTAAGAACAAAAATTCATGGTTTTCGAAAAAGCCCAAGAGTACCAAAAATAAATATTATCAGTACAATCAACCCAAGGACCACCACATGGTAAGGGTCCATCATCCCCAAGCCTTCTAATGAGGTAAAATGAATCAGTGAAAATATATTTTAATTATTTTTAAATTTAAAACAATCTTAAAAAAAAATGAATTTTATAAATGTTTTAAATGAAAAAAGTGTTTCTGAAATATATTATTATTATAAAATATTCATTTAGAACATATTATTTTATTGAAAATATCAAAAATTCAATCTAAAATAATTCCAAAATATTGATTTAAAAAAATACTTTTATATAATAATGTTTTAATTTTTTTAATGAATATAATTTTATTAATCATTAACAAAAAAATAATAAAAATTAATTAGGGAGAAAATATATTTTTGAATCATATAATGATTTTACTAAAAGTTAATACATATTTATCAATACATTTTCATTATTTATAAATATTATAAAACATTTAATAATTTTTTATTCACATTAATATGTACATGAATAATTTCTAAGTTATAACAGAAATTAAGAAGTAATAATATTAATAGTATATTATGTTTTCTTAAATTATTCTTTCATATGTTACACACATTTATGAAAAAAATAAATTTCAGAAAAAAATCATTAAATCTTATGGTGTTATATTATTTCCACATTAACATATTTGTTCCTCAAAATTTGAACTTGTGCTTAATAGGTTTTTCATGTCAAAAATCATTTTTAGCACTTGAATCACAAAAGTGGTTAGAAAATAAATTATAGTAGAGTGTGGAAGATATAATTATGATTGTTATATTGAATAACAAAAAACTATTCGTCCATTTTTTTAATAAAAAACAAAATTAAAAATATAGAGATAAAAATATAAATAATTCCAAATTTCTTATTAAAGAGTGATATAGTTTAAGGACTATTTAAAGGTAAAAACTAAAAATCAATAAATCTGTAATCATTGAAATAGAAATTGATTCATATAAAATGAAGGAAAAATTAAAAAAAATATTTCAAGAACAATTTCAAAATTTTGATAGTTTCTATTACTATAAATAAAATAAAATTTATAAACTTTATTAAATGTATTTTATTCTATATAAATATATAAATTTCATCCTTTAGTTGTGCTTCTATCAATTTCCACATCAACTAACACTCAACTAAATGAATATTCAATATGTATTATTTATTCATAATTCAATAAAATCAACATCAAACTGATCATATGATTCAAAAAAAGGATATCAATAGGTTCACTAAATTACTATTTATTTTAAAAAATTTCCTAGTCCATGGTAATATAAATTTGAAAATAAAAAAACCGTTTTATGATGAAATACAATAATAATCTCCAAATCCGTAGTAATTACACCAAATTTTCTTCATATATCTTTTGGTAAATTACAAACCTCAATATAATTAAAAATATTCACTATAATGTTCTAAACCCATAAATTATAAGGATATTAAGACATATTATTTGGTTAATAAAATAATATTTATTGTCAAACAATTTTTTTCACTCATAAATTTATATACACAAAAAAATAAATATTTCCTAACCATTTAGTATATAATAAATTCTAATAATTTAAATACATAAAAATATTTAATATATTCTAACAATTTATATAAATTATCTAAATGACCCTAAAGTCAAATTAAAATAATATATGATTTAATTTTATTTAAAAATTTCAACCTAAAAATTTATCATAAGGGGTTTTTACCATAATCAATGAAGGTTCTCAAAATATTGAACATCAGTCTAAAAACAATTAATCACCTTATCCCCAAATTTCAATTCAAACTAATTATTATCTATAAAGTGAAACATATGTCTAAAAATTTTAATAACATATAATTATCTCAATATATATATTTATAAAATCCCCAATGTTTTATAATACCTTTAAACTTATATCTACAAAATTTTATGTCATTCATCATCAAATAACTTTAAATTAAAGAAGATCTAATCTTAAATTTCATATATCTACTAAAAAAGGTAAATAACCCACAATAGTTGTCACCCAAAAATTATCTCCTTTTAACAATGACACATTTAAATTATATATGTTATAAAATATGTTTCAAAATTTTGAAAAAAAATAAAATAGAATTATCCTTCTATATTTCATGATTCTTAAAATATTTTTAATATCTTAGAAGATCCTTAATGAACATGTCATTTATTTAAATTCATTTTTCAACCTTTATCCATAAATTTTCATTTAATTAACTAATATATTAATCCTACAAATCAAATATATGAAATATGACTATATAAGTTGTTAATATAAACTTAATTTTGTTTATATAATTATAACATATGAAAATAAACCATACCTAAAATCCTAATATTTGGGTTTTATTTTATGCTTATAATACCCATTTATCTTCAAACAAGATATCGATATCACTAGAAAGAAAATATTCATTTCCATGTTAGTGTTTAACTTTCCTAATAAGATGAATTATTATATATGTTGAAATAATATTGAATAGACTACATGATCCATATTTTTTTTTACAATTACAATGTTGATAGATACGTCATGTAGTTTCTTGTTGGTGACAAGGATTTTTTCAAACCTTTACAAAAATAATTTCATGAATTCAATTCAATGATAGTAATTATTACATCATCAGGAAGGTATAAAAATGTTCTATGAGATCATTATTCCTTAATCATTATTAAATATGTTGTATGATCACATTATATTTTAAAAAATGTAAAATACACCATTTGTTTTCTTCTAGAATAACATTATTCCCCTTAGTATATACCTGTATTTAAATTAAAAACAATCCTTGTATCCTCAGGAAATGAAATATATAACAGGTTCATATTGATATGATTAGTAATGGTATGCTTAAAATGGAAGGTATCATGATTTAAATAAGCATAAATAATTTGGATTTGTAAATTACTAAAACACATTCCATTAAAAATCAACTTGATTTTAATTTGTAAGGAATAAGGGATGAAAAAATAGTCCATATAAACAATAAAATTCATTCATAACATATAGATATTTATTTAATCTAATTTATTAGTAACATATGCATCAATGGATAATAATATCAATAACTATTCATATAAGAAGAACTATTCATAAGAAATATCAATAGTTTCCCTATTCAAACTAATAATGAACAATCCATAAAATATGATTAATGGTATCATTAGAGAAAAATCATTAATATAATATCAAATAATGAATTTATAAATATATGAAGATACTTTAAAGATGTTACTAGAATTTTTATCAAGGGAAATATCCATTTTACATCTAAAATAATAAACATCTAAAAACCTAATACAAAATAATTAACTAATTATCTTTCTAATTAACATTATAAAATTATATAATAGACTTAAATTAATTTATGGTTTCATGACTAATGTAAATCATATTCATAATGTATAATTTATAAAACCATTCCTTTCACACATTTTTGAAGGAAAATAAAAAACTACTTTTTTTAGTGAAAAATAAGAAGATTCCATTTTAAACGTTTTTAAAAATAAAAAAGGGGGAAAATTATATTAATAATATTTTAATAATATTAATTTTAATTTTGATATTTTATAATATATGGAAATATATTTGAGGTATCATCAAATGAGATTTACAAATAAACAAACCTGAATAATGTTGATATTGTGAAATACACCGTTATGAATTGGTTTTCATTCTTAGTGTATGCCGAGTGAAATAATTAAATTAAAAAAAAAATTAATTTGAATAAAAATAGATTTATTATTTAATATATGAAAGAAGAGGTATACCTAACACAAAATAAATAATTTGGGAATATGATATATGTTTAGTGGAAGTAAAAGTGAGATTCGATACCCTTATCTCATGTCTACATTCTCATGTAGGTTCTTTAACCTCATGTATAATAAATAGAAATTTATTATAATTAGATTCTATAATCATATAAATATATATTATATCATCTATATTCCATTAATAACATTTTATCACATGTTTATTTACAGACTATTATTATTATATTTATCTTAGTTGTTAACTTCTTTATGTTTCATGTTTGTTTTGATTACGAGGTCTTGATACTTTAATTATTATCATTGTTGCACCACCTATAAGAAGATAAAAATGGTATAAAATATATATATATATATATATATATATTATATATGTATTTATATTAATCCATAAAATTAAGAAAAACGTATTAATTACACTGTTCATATAGAGGGTTGGTCATATGTACGCATGAACACTATTTTCAAATTACACAGGGTGGAATGAAAGTATGGTAAATAATAATTAATATATATGGAATCACTATATAAATAATATATAATCATCAAATTTTTCCTCAATACCTTCTAATAAAAGTGTAAAAGAAAATTGAATCATATCACGTTGTGGATTTGGAAGTCCACATGTACACACAGGTGATATTATCATTTCCCAATTATATACAAATTAAGTAGGTAGATATGGTAATACAATTAATAATGTATAATTATATTATAAATACCATATATAAAATTTGAACACATAATAATTCATATCCATAAAATATTGTAACGAATATTTATTTATATTACGACTTGGTGACGATAAATCATACGTACGCATGAGTGATACATTCTTTCAAATTTGATTCGAAAGATGGTGGATAATGGGGGTTTCATAGTCTTGGTAAAATTTAAGTATGTTGAACACAATAATGTCATTATTTTATAATAAATTTTATATATTTTAAAAAGCTATGAGAAGAAATTAATTGATAGAGCTTGGGAATTAAAATTACCTCTTCATTATGAAACATCATTTGGATCTTTATGGAACATAAGTATGATATTTTAGAGATACTAGAACTTAAATAAATTTCATATGGATATTGAGATGATAAATGGGAATTTTGTGGATTATATATATGGCTAATGTGGTTTATGTTTGCAAAGGAATGGGTGTACTATTATAATTGAGGTGAGAGGCACTTTCAGAATTTCATAAAATTATAAAATATAATAAGACTATTCTGGAGAAAAATAATTAAAAATTGTCATGAATTTTAGCATAGGTTAGTATATGGTTGCAATATCATCTTAAAATTAATTATTGATAGGATTATGTTCTATTTTAAACCTAATCTTTTTTATTAACAACACAAATTAACCTATTTTACATTTACATTGGAATCATATTTTTCAATTTAAATGGGTATTAATTTTACACATAATGATACTATTCACTAATAAATGGATAAGTTATACCATATTATATGATATCATATCCCTATTTTCCACCATAAATATTTTCATTATATTTAAATAATTTAATAAAACATTTTGTTGATAAATAATATATTCTTTCAATTTTGACACTATTCATTTAATTTGATAATAATTACAACAGAAAATTAATAATTAAAATATAATGCTTTGTAAAAATCCTAATATGTGAAATATATTTATAAAATTATTTATTGATATTATATCATTCAAATTATTTCACATTTAATATTTTTAAATTAATTAATTTTTTATTTCAATTAATTAAATTTAAACTGTATTAGCGATGCACATGAATATAATGTAATTATGATTATTTATTAAAATTAGATATAAATTTACATCATGAATGTATGTTTACTATGAAAAAATAATCCATTTTCATTCATCAAATATATATTTTACATCAAATATAATTTATGAAAACATATTTAATGTGTTGTTTTGACTTTTCAGAACATACAAATGCATTGCAAAAATATTTGGATAATCCAGTTCTTATATAGGTATAAAATATATTTATGGATATAAAAATAATCAATAATAATTAATATTTTCTAAAAAAATCATTTAATTATTTGTCGAATAAGGACTATTTTTTTAGGGTGCCAAATTTGACTTTACAAGTTATCGTCGACATTATGTCACCACTAAAAATAGTTTTCATATTTATTATAAATAATATTATAAAATATATTTTTGAAAATAGTTTTGATTGATATTTATAATATTTGTAATACCTGATTCGTTAATTATATTTCAAAAATATCTATATTATTTATATTTCTCGATGATATCATAATGGAGGTTATATTTCATAATATTTTTTACTATTCACAAAAATTATCTTATTTAATAAATTTTTTAAATATACCATAGGAAAACAATGACATGAAGGAAAAAATACTATTTCATTATTTTCAAAACCTACATGAGAAATAAATTATTTTTAAAATAAGTACACAAAATGCGATGATGATTGCTTTTCAGAATATATTTAGATTATCATATAAAAGAATATATATATATATGATATTTTTTTTCCAAATTCAAGGATAGAATTCATCAAAATGAAAATAATTAAATTATTACTTATATATTATAATTAATTTTACATTGAATATATTTTAAAATACTAAGTAATTTTACAAATTCTTGAAACAGAAATACCGTTTTCAATAAAAATTAGTGTATTTCACTATTTACTAGAAAATAAATATTTTCAGAAAAAAAATAGGATAAGGTAATTTTGGTGTAATTTTTAAAAATTCATATTATTTTTATAAAATATAATTTATATAAATTATATAAATTAAATATCATATATCTTCACAAATAAAATCATTTTTGATGAAAACGTATTTCAGAAGGGTAAAACAACATTAATGAAAATATACTACTTATTTTATATGAATTAATAAATGATTTTTTATGGAGTAGTTTATCTCTATATAAATAAAAATTAAGATAATATTATTTCAATCATATTATTAAACAACCAGGTCTTAATGGTTATATTTAAATAATAATATTTTGCAGGTTTTTTATGATTTATGTTGTGTGTTGTGTAAACTATAAATTATATTTTCCTTCTAAAATATCATGTTATTAAATTAATTATCTTATATAGGGATATTTTTAATTTTTTTTTCATATCATTATTCTCATCCATTTCATATAAAATACATTCAATTGCTAGTTTTTATGTTTACATTTACTAATCTTTTATCCCCACCCTTCATATATATATATATTCCCCATTTTATAATGATGGATTTTTTATTGTATATCTTGAAGGTATTTATTTTTTTATTATTATTAATTAAAATGAAATAAGAAAATTAGGTATAGATGAATGGGGATAATTAAATACATAGGTAATTTTATGTAACAGTTTTTATAAATTCTCAAAAAAATATAATCATAAATGGTATCTTGGTGAGTATGCGATCCAATATTTCCATTTTATTATTTATGATATTTATGGATACAATTTGGTGACATTTATTTTTATAATAGTAATATATTTAATGATTATGTTTCTATCACTAGATCAGAGATTTCTAATTCTGGGTAATTATAATGTGTATCATTGTAGGGTTTAGAAAACTTTGGGGATTAATATGCTTTCATTTGATTTTAATATAATATTTATGGGTAAAATTAATGGGTTTATAATTTTATTTTTTTAAATGGGGTCATTGGAGGATAATTTATTTATAAGGTCATGGAGGATAATAAATTAATGTTATTTAAAACATTTATTGGGGTTTAGGAAGGATAATCAGTTAAGGTAATTATAGCCTATTAGATATTGGAATATCATTCATTGTTTCATAGTTATATTTACAAAAGATACTACTTTGTAAGATATTTATGGTCAATTTATGGATAATATTTATTCTTTTTGTCTAATTTTAATTCTTGTTAATTTGCCAATGCTCACAAAATTATTTGAAACTATTATGACTAATATTATTTTGGTGATTTTTTTGAAAAGTAGTACATATTAACTATTTCGGAAAGGCTCTATGATAAACAAATAGTGTCTCTTCAAATGTATTTAGAGATTTGTTTTTTATATATTCATATATATGACTTACTCGGTATAATCTTTTCTAGTGATAACCATTTTTGTTTTATTGATGAAATAAAATGAATATTTTCTTCCTTATATGCACCTCATGGTCAAATGTATTGTGATTATTGTGTGTCAACAATAAAATCATAATACTAATAAATTTGAAAAAGATATTAGATAAAGGTATTAACTTATTGAAAATTGAAATGAATGTTTGAAATTATATTTATGGACTTATAGAAAACCCTATATATATTATTATGTTCTCAGTCAATATAGTAAAGGAATTATTTTAACATAGATTTTATTGAATAAATATTACATCATAATTGACAAATATTTATTTAATTTCACAAAAAATAACATATTGATGTAAATGCATAGTATCATTGGAAAACTTGATAGATAAATACTATTTGATTAGTAAACATAATCATATACCACTCATTTCTACAGAAATAACACACCTCTTAAAAATAACATTTGTTATACCTTTATATTTATCATTGGGAATGGAAACATAATAAAGTGTGAGCTATGATTCTATGTAAGGGGTATTAAATAGAGATTTCAATTACCACTTTATCATAAAAAGTTAATAAGTGAGGGAGTATATGAGAATAATATTTAAAATCATGACTTGGTTATCGTAGTTAATAATCAATATACATGGAATAACGCTTTTTAGTTTATAAGAAATTAATCAGAATGGAATCAATGAGCATAATACATGGGAAAATTATTTTGGAATGTTATATAGTTTTTCACATACACATATTCATAGAAAAGATTATATCATAGATACCCAACAAGATATTCCATGCATGTTATTATTTAGATAAGAACTTATATACATACTTTGATATGGGGATAACCTCCAATTTACTAACATTAATATGTGGGATGACATCCCAAATACTCTTTGGTATTGGGATAAACTTCATTGTATCAACTTTTAGGCATCAGATAACATCATGTGTATCCATTGATATTATATAACATTAATCATTAACCAATGAATCGAGGGGATATAAATTCCATCCCCACCCATCCCA
The DNA here is from genome assembly GCA_963277665.1 of Viscum album. Lineage (NCBI taxonomy): Eukaryota > Viridiplantae > Streptophyta > Magnoliopsida > Santalales > Viscaceae > Viscum > Viscum album. The sequence goes on along the minus strand of OY728148.1, from coordinate 1,656,873,801 downwards.
TAATGAAAATTATTCATTTGTGTGATATATGATAATAAATAATTTTTAATACCACTACACTTTATAATAATTTGGTTAAATAATCATTTCTTAATATCATAACCCATAGAAATGAAACATGATTCATTATAATTTCCTCAACATCATAGTATTACCCAAGGAAAATGAACATGTATCATAATAATATTTTAATCATAATCATAAAACCACATATATAATTAATATATATGTTTCCCTTGGATAATATAAAATTTAACAATTTTTATACATCAAAGGAAGTCATTATATTTGAAAAAAGATTTTAAAATATCATTATGAACATTCATTAAGGAATCTTTACTTTTTTACATTAAATTTAATAACTTAAGATCTATTAAATTTCAAACTATTCAAGAAAAAATTTCATTATAAAATGTAATTAAAATATTCTAATATAATATTTTAATCATTGAGATTTCATTATTCTAGGAAAAATCATTCATGACATACATGTTAAAACCAATACTCCTCACATATTTTTAGTAAAATGTCTAAAGTCCATTGTTTCAAAATTATATAAGAAGGATCTATTTAAAATATTTATTAAATAATAATAAATTGTCGAAATTATGTATAACAATATTACTAGGATAGGAAATAATATTATTAAAAAAATATTTAGAATACCAGAATATTGATTAAAATTTATTTTCGATTGAAGGGGGAAATAATGTCAATTATCTGTAAAATTACTCTCTCAGTCTATTTTGATCCTTAAAAGAGAAAAATTAAATTGAAACATTTATTCTCTATAAACATCCAGTGGATAAATAATAATTGATTATATTCAGATATATGACTTAATAGTTCATCATTTGATGTATAATCATAATAAATCATAATAAATAATGACACTATAACATAAATCCCTTTACCCCATGGTTGCTTCTTAATATTAATCCATATGAATTAATGAACTACATATGGACATATATATCAACTATTTTTCATTTTAATAATCATATATGGAATTAATGGGTAGTATATACACAATATAAAATATAATGTGGTGAATATAGTATGTGTCCCATAGAAATAAAGGTGACATAAAAATCCCTATCATTAAATATAAAAATGCTTCAAAAAATTACAAAAATATTGTATAATAACTATTTTTATATACATAAACCTACTAATATATATCATAACACATATTATATACTCTTATCCATTTACCACTTATTTATTAAAAACTCTGTTAAAATCAACTATATTTGGTAATAACTACACTGTTTTTCATGTATGTTTAGATTTATATATTTAGGTGTTGAAATATGACCATTGTTCCATAATCAAAATAATGTTAAAAATTAAATAATTATCTTTTAAATTCATTATATACATATTTATTGTCATTTAATATTGTTAGAGTCAGAAAAAATACACTATTCATGAATATTGTAGAAATTCTATATATAGAGACAATATTTCCATTTTTTGTTATATTGAATCAAATATAAGTTGTGGTTAATCAAACATAAAATGATAATTTTTATAACTTATATATCAGATATATATATATATATATATATATATTATATATCATTATCTCTATTCATATATAAATAAATTGAAAAATGAATCACATCACATCATAAAGTTAGTAATACACATGATCCCATGAGTGATGTAATAATTTTCCAATAGATTTATTGGTATGAAGATATATGAGATTTTATAATTATAGGATTATTATTATTTCATAATAATATTATAAATAAGTTAAATAAATCAACATATCTTTCCTTGAGACCTGGAGATGGAAAATTAAATACAATGTTTCTTAACGCTGTAGTCTGTCGTAAATATATTCTACCATTTTGTTTCCCATTCGATGTAAGAGGTTGTGGATGTAGGTTATGAGAATATAATGTTAATATATATATATATATATATTATACATATGTAAATATATCAGTATTGTTGAAGACAATATAATGTAGAATTAAAAATAACTAAAATGAGAAAACATGTTTATGAATAATACCTATTCTTTAAAGAACCACAATAGTGTTATACATAAACCTAATTTAGGAGGGTCTAATAATTGAAAAATTGATACTATGATATTTTTTGTGAAAAAAGTAATATATTTTGGATGTTTTTCTTAGATCCCAATGTTTTGGATGATTGAAGAAGATATGAGAGGGTGTTCCCCTTAATTATTGGGGAGAGTGGCGCTCTTGTAGTAGTTTAAATATATAAAATTATTCCATGCATCATTATAAAAAAAGAATAAAAAATACATTATTATTGGATCATATATGATAAAAATTGAAATATTTCTATAAAATAGTAATTTTATATTTTTTAACATTATTTTACTCCTTTTATTTTTATTTTATGCCCTATTAAACCTGTTTTAACCTAAACATTAGTAATTTCTTTACTATTTTTACTGTTAATTGAGATATAATATTAATTATAATATTTTGAAAATTTATATTTATTATTTTTAAAATTATGGAATTAATTTTAACAATTTAATTTATATAAGTAGTGGGGTATAATAAAATACTAAACCTACAAATGTGATTAAAATGTTGTTATAAAAAACAAATCATTAGTAATAGATGTTTTAATATTCAAATGTAAATTAGAATTTGTTCTAATGAGGTAAAATGAATTAGTTAAAATATATTTTAATTAATTTTAAATTAAATAAAAGATTAAAACAACATGAATTTTATAAATTTTTTAAATGAAAAATTTGTTTTTTAACTATATTAGTATTATATACTATTAATTTAGAACATATTATTTTATTAAAAATATCAAAAATTCACTCTAAAATGATTCCAAAATATTGATTTAAAAAAATAATTTTATATAATAATGTTTCAATTTTTTTTAATGAATATAATTTTATTATTCATTAACAAAAAAATAATAAAAATTATTTAGGACTAAAATTATATTTTGGAATAATATAATGATTTTACTAAAAGTTAATACATATTTATCAATATATTTTCATTATTTATAAATCTAATAAAAAATTTAATAATTTTTTATTCACATTAATATGTACATGAATAATTTCTATGTTATGACATAAATTCAGAAGTAATAATATTACGAGTATATTATGTTTTATTAAATTATTCTTTCATATGTTGCACAACATTTATGGAAAAATTAAATTTCTGAAAAAAATCACTAAATCTTGTGTTTTAATATTATTTCCACATTAACATATTTGTTCCTCAAAATTTGAACATGTCCTTAATAGGTTTTTCATCTCAAAATATATTTTTTAGCTCTTGCATAAATAAAGTGGTTAGAAAGTAAATTATTGTACAGTGTGGAAGATATAATTATGATTGTTATATTGAATAACAAAAAAAATAAATTTTCCAATTTTTTTAATAAAAAATGAAATTAAAAATATAGAGATAAAGGATATAAATAATTCAAAATTTCTTATTATAGAGTGATATAGAACAAGGCTTAGTTAAAGGTAACGACCAAAAATCAATAAATCTATAATCATTAAAATTGCAATTGATTCATATAAAATGAAGGAAAAATTAAAAAAAATATTTCAAGAATAATTGAAAAATTTTGATAGTTTCCTTTACTATAAATAAAATAAAATTTATTAAATTTATTAAATTTATTTTATTCTATATAAAAATATAAATTTCATTCTTTGGTTGTGAATCTATCAATTTCCACTTCAACTGAAACTCAACTAAATGAATATTCAATATGTATTATTCATTCATAATGCAATAAAATCAACATCAAATTGATCATAGGATTCAAAAAAAAGGATATCAATATTTTCATCCAATTATTATTTATTTAAAAAAAATTCATAGTCTATGGTAATATAATTTTGAAAATAAAAAATCCTTTTTTTGATGAAATACAAAAACAATCTCCAAATCTGTAGTAATTACACCAAATTTTCTTCATATATCTTTCGGTAAATTACAAACCACAATATAATTAAAAATATTCACTATAATGTTCTAAACCCATAAATTATAAGGATATTAAGACATATTATTTGGTTAATAAATTAATATTTATTTTCAATCAATTTTTTTCACTCATAAATTCATATACACACAAAAATATATATTTCATTACAATTTACTATACAATAAAATATAATAATTTAAATACATAAAAATATTTAATATATTCTAATAATTTATATAAATTATCTAAATGACCCTAAAGACCAATTAAAATAATATATGATTTAATTTTATTTCAAAATTTCATCCTAAAAAGATTTATCCTAAGGGGTCTTTACCATAATCAAAGAAGGTTCTCAAAATAGTGAACATATATCTAAAAAAATTAATCACCTTATCAACAAATTTCATTTCAAACTAATTGTTATCTATAAAGTGAATCATATGTCTAAAAATTGTAATAACATATAATTATCTCAATATACATTTTTATAAAATCCCTAATTGTTTATAATACAGTTACACATATGTGTACAAAATTTAATGTCATTCATCATCAAATAACATTAAATTAAAGAAGATCTAATCTTAAATGTCATATATCTACTAAAAAAGGTAAATAACCCACAGTAGATGTCACCCAAAAATTATCACCTTTTAACAATGAAACATTTCAATTATATATATTATACAATATGTTTCAAAATTTTGATAAAAAAATCTAAAATAGAATGATCCTTCTATATTTCATGATTCTTAAAATATTTTTCATATCTTATAAGATCCTTAACGAACATTTCATTTATTCAAATTCATTTTTCAACCTTCATCCATAAATTTTAATTTCATTAACTAATATATTAATCTTTCAAATCAATGATATGAAATATGTCTATATAAGTTGTTAATATCAACTTAATTATGTTTATATAATTATAACATATTAAAATAAACCATACCTAAAATCCTAATATTTGTGTTTTATTTTATGCTTACAATACCCATTTATCTTCAAACAAGATATCGATATCACTAGAAACAAAATATCCATGTCCATGTTAGTGTTTTCCTTTCCTAATAAGATGGATTATTATATATGTTGAAATAATATTGAATAGACTACATGATCCATATATTATTTTACATATAAAATGTTGATAGATACGTCAAGTAGTTTCTTGTTTGTGACGTGGATTATAACAAACCTTTACAAAAATAATTTCATGAATTCAATACTATGATAGTAATTATTACATCATCAGAAAGGTATAAAAATGTTCTGTGAGATCATTCTTCCTTAATAATTATTAAATATGTTAATATGTGTACATGAACATCATTATGACATGAAATGAATTATTACACATTTAAATGAAAATGGTCATCTAAATGATAATTCTAATGGAAATTATCTAATAAATTGAACTTCATATTATAAAAAATAATCTAAATTAAATTAATATTAATCAATTTATTATCCTCAATGTTCAACTAAAACCATTATAGTTACATTCCTAGAAATATAACAACAATATTATGAAATATTCCTTTATGTTAAATACAATGTTACATATACATCAACCTAATAAAACATATCCAAAATTGTCAAAAATAACTTTAAATTGGATTAGGGTGTTGAGTCATATAATTATCATGGTCCGACATATGATACATTGAACTCTTTCTAAAATCAATTATATATGATGTTTTTATCCACATAGAAAACATATTACCCTTCCATTGATACATTACTTTGGGTGTATCCTAAATTTTTTTTGACATAAAGTTAATTTATCATTCTTTCCTCTATGATCATTACCACAATAACATTCATAAAATTATACCTTCCAATTTTTTGATGTGTTAGGAATCTCACTGAAGTTCATGCAATTAATTATATATTGTGAAAAATGTTTAGGTATAACCACAATGTCATTTTATATAGTTACCATCAAATTTGGATTCTCATAATCATCACATTTTTCATCTCATTTAGTTTTAACATGATTCATACTGGTAATAACCATTGACTAAAACAAAATCGTATTGTATGTGAAAAAATAAACATAGATAAAAATACATAAACATTTAAATGAGTTATATGAAGTCCACATTATTATATCTTCTTTTAAATATATAACTCCAATTTTTTGACCAAGGATATGCATGGTCATAGTTTATTCCATTACTACATAATTTTGTTCAAATAGTTCATGAATTTTAGAAACCATTCCCCTAGGAGTTTCAAACGTGGTGTCTGTCATGTTTTGTCACAACCCCCTCCCCCTAAAGTGTACCCCTCCTAGGTCGGGAATGTGACAAGGGAGATAATGACCTCCGAGTACCGCCTCTAGTATGCCTAGGGTTGGCTACTAGCACCGATGGTATAATAAACACACAAATGAGAGCCATTACACTCTACGAGAACACATGAATAAGACAAAGATAAGATTGATGCCAACCAACTGTAACTCAAAACTGAAATATAAAAGAAACCCAATTGAACATATGTAATTCCATGAAAAATTACTACAACTGAAAGGGGAAAACTGTAAGTACCAAAAAAGATATTAAAAAACAACAGGAACCACAAGCCTGAACTGCTCCTGCAACCACAAGCTAGTAAACACCAGCCTGATCTCCAACCTTCTCTATTTGACTTGAAAAACATCTTATATATACATTGGGTGATTATAGAAGTATATTCAGTAGGATCCTCCACAAATCCTCTCATGTAATAGTAAAGAAATCACCCTAGAGAAGAATATACAATAAGTAAAACTAATTTATCACCAAAACAGTTATACTATGTTCCAAGCCCCACCATGGAATTTCTCACAAATTAACACATAATAAAATATATCATATAATAAGTAATATCAATGGTACCCCACTACTACATCCCCAGGGGTTTTCCACATTGCCCCAACGTCGCACATCCTGTGCATATCTCTCTAAAAAGGCTGTCCCGAAGACACGTGGTTGAAGCACCACAATATGCACCTCATGTAATAAAACCACCACATCTACAGAGGAAAGTAACCATGTACTTTTGAGGAGCCACCACATCTCGTATAACATGCATCATATGTCGGGTATTATACCTCAAGCCATCACAACTCATACACCGAGTAAGGATCCTCAAGACATCATATCCTATACACGTTACACCTATAGTAGTCCATAGAAAACTATATCCAGAATATATGTTTTTGATTAAAAAAAAGAATTAACATCCCTATACACACATATATTTGGAAAACTAACCAATGTTACTGCTAGTACAAGAAACTACCAAGAGAAGAGAGCGAGAACAATGGGGGAGTCACCAATCCATCCTCCCACCAGAATGTTAAGGTTACACCCCCCCAGGGATCAGAAACCCTAGGGTGTTAGTTTCCATTACTGACAGGGTGGATCAGCGTATAAAAAGAAAAAAAATTCAGAATAAAATATATCTCACAACCACACCATGGGAATATCCTTGTCTTTGAAACAACTACTGCTAACGCCTCTTAGACTATGGGTTCCTACTTCTAAGACTAGGTAAAATATAAGCAAACAACCATTTAAAGAGTTTTATTAGATTAATTCATTCCATTTTTATAAGTTCCACAGTGCGTTAATAAATTATTTAATCATTAATTAACCTTGAACAATCCCACATTAAAATTCATTATCATCACACCCAAGTTCATTGTTCCATTAAAATTACAACCTCGTCATTATGTTCCAAAAAACTACAACCCCTTGTGTTAACACCAATTATTAAATTATTCATTACAGAAAAACATTCCCACATTCCCTGGAATTCTTTAAAAAACATTCTACACTACTAACGACAATGGATCTCAACCCAGTGAGTAGATGTACTACCTGTCGAGTCTTTACTGTGTATAGCATGAGAATATTCCCATTCTTCCTTGAGAAGCTAATCACAGAAAGCGTGTGTCATACCCCCATGTGTCTTTCCATCTTTCAGAACAAGGGTATATAAGACCAGCTGCCATGATTAGTGGGGAAAATTAATGTAGATAAACAACCAATGAAATAACAACCATCCAATAATCACATCCATCCCATTTCATTATCCCAGGCGTCCTCCAAGACACCCACATGCATAAATCGTTGCATCTCCACACTCAAGGCTTCATCTACTGCAATAACCGAAAAGGCCTCCATGCCTCCACTTATTACCATAACCATCCAGGGTCACATAAAAACACAAGCATTAGTAAAAAAACATCTTCACAATAGGGCTCTTGGCCCTTAAACAAACAAGAGGGTAACTCATAACCCTGCAAGGAATTATCTTTTAACAACCAACAGTTCTTTAATATATATTAGATTAACCGATTTATTATTCATTGGAATTATATTCGGGAAACCTAATAGTATGCTATCACAAATAAATGAACATGATTACTGTACCAATTTGATTAACATCAAATTAGAATAAGAACTAGATTCATTTACATGCATCGTTATATTTAGTCAAAAAAATATCAATTAATCCCAGTTTACGTTCTTTACTGATTTACATCAAGAACAACCATCAATATCACACAATCTAGTGAAAACAAGAGGCCATAATATATGATCGATATCAATTTATTTATCTGGTTCAAATATTTATTATGTCAATTAAATTTTAATATAGTGGGATAAAACATGCTAAAGATACAGTTGCACATAAAATAAATAGATGCAATGAATCCCTTACCTCAAATAGTTCCTCATGTCCTTTATCCACACAATGGGTCACGATTCTCCTCTGGTGACAACTGCATCCTCGCAAGGATGCAATGGTTCGACCGCACCAACCAAACCCCAAGATAAACCCCATTAGACACATGGAGATTTCATGCTATAATATGTAATGGAGAAACATTATAAGATGGTTCCCAAAGCAATGACAATGAAACATACCTTATTTCGATGATTTATCGACACAACTTTGTTGAATCTAAAAAAAGTGGAACCAGTGCGATGGGAAAACATTGATTGTGCAAATCCTATGGGAAGAATTCAAAGGTTATAGAAACTCAAACCTGAGAACAAAGAGGATGAATAAGGGAGGATGATATCTTTTCCATTTTTAAAGATTTAATGGGGTGATGATTTAAGATACACTTAATTCCAAATTAAAAATTGGATTGCATTAAACCACAGGGTTTGACCAAGTAATAACATCTCGAGCCATAGGAATAATTAATATAAGAGTTATAGCCTTTGAATTGTCCAAAGAGTTCTTAAAACAAGGCTTTAAATGCATTTTACGTCAATAAAAAATGCTAAAGGGGTGATATTGTAGGATGCTAGAAACACTGTTCATGAACCTCGCTGTTAGAACACTATTCATGATCCTCACCATTAGAACCTCATCGATAGAACATTATTCATGAACCTCACCGATAGAAAACTGTTCATGAATCTCACCGTTAGAACACTATTCATGAACCTCACCGTTAGAACCTCACCAATAGAACACTATTCACTGAACCTCAAGGATAGAACACTGTTCAGTGAACCTCACTGATATAACATTGTTCACTGAACCTCACTGATAGATCACTGTTCACTGAACCTCTCTAATATAACACTATTCACTGAACCTCAATGATATGACACTATTCACTGAACCTCACCGATTGAACATTGTTCACTAAACCTCAATGATATAACACTGTTCACTAAACCCCACCAATGAAACACTATTCACTAAAACTCACCGATAGAACACTGTTCACTGAACCTCACAGATAGAACATTGTTCACTAAAACTCACCAATAGAACATTTTCACTGAACATCACCGATAAAACACTATTAACTAAACCTCACTGATATAATATTCTTCACTGATCCTCACCATTAGAACTATTCTCTGAACCTCACTGATAGAACTGGTCACTTAACCTGACTAATAGAACTGTTCACTGAACCTCACTAATATAACTATTCAATGAACCTCACCGATAGAACTATTCAATAAACCTCACCAATAGAACTGTTCACTGAACCTCATCGATAGAAGTGTTCACTAAACCTCACTGATAGAAGTATTCACTGAACCTCACCGATAGAACTGTTCACTGAACCTCACTGATAGAACATTTCACTGAACCACACCGATAGAACTGTTCACGGATCTTCACCAACAGAACACTATTCACTAAACCATACTGATACAACACAGTTCACTGAACCTCACTGATAGAACTATTCACCGAACCTCACCAATAGAACTGTTCATTGAACCTCACTGATAGAACTATTCACAAAACCTCACTAATAGAACTGTTCACTAAACCTCACTGATTGAACTTTTCACGGAACCTCACCGATAGAGCTGTTCACTGAATTTGAAATTTGGATATGTATTGGGGATATGTCACCTTGACCACACGGAACACCTCAAACACCACATTTTCACAATGGAATGGAACAGAGATGTCTGGGCCATCGCCTTAGATACCACTCAAAACATTCTCATCCTCGAGAATTTAATACCCACCTAATGGAAAACTATATGGGGTCCAAACAACCACCCATCAAGATACCTCTTAAAATTGAGAAAGCCAAAATAAGCAACAAAAGAAATTAATATTAAAAAGGAGAATGGTATAACCATAAAGGGGACATAGTTACATGAAAAGAGTTATACATAAAACATCTCTGGGTACTGAGCACATATCTGTGACTCACATTCCTAGGTACTCTCCTCCATGCCATCGTGTCGCCACAAGACGTGAACTAAGGGGATATAATTCCAGCACAAAACCTTCTCCTCACGGTCTTCAATCTCCATAGGTCACTCCTAGAAGGTTACATCATCATCAAAATTTATCTTTGAAGATAACAATGGAGATATGATACATGGAAAACATCATGTATCTGAATCATCTGTGGGGGAAGTGATACTCATTACGCCACAGCTCCAACAAAAGATAAAACCACAATGTCCCAAAAAACCTTGTAAAATTATTACCTACATTACCCAATCTTCACTACCAACGACAGGGAGTCAACATCATAAACACAAGATCCCTAACATTAAACTCTATGGGTCTCATTCTTTGATCAGCATATGATTTCTGATGATCCTGTGCTATCTTAAACCTCTCATGAATCACCTAAAGCATCACTATTATATTATTTACTTGTTTCGGTCCAAGAATTGATGACACTCCGACCCTAGTACAGCACAATGGAGAATGGAATGGTAGAACATAAAAGGCTTCAAAATGATCCATACCCTGTCTTCAAGAGTTTGGATGGTTCGCTCTGTCTGACCATCCATTTGAGGGTGAAAAGCAGTGCTAAAGAATATTTGAGAACTGAAATCATGTTGGAGACCTCTCCACACCCTGGAGGTAAAACGAAGATCTATTTTAGAAATAATCATCCTAGGGACTCTATGAATTCACAACAACTCCTCTATATACTACCTCGACAAAACATTCATTGATATCGACTCCTTGATCGCTATGAAGTTGGTCGATTATGTTAAACGATCCACTAACACCCAAATAACATCATGTCCTCTCGAAGATCGAGGTAAACTAGTAACAAAGTCCATTGATATGTCCGCCCACATCCATTGAGTAATCTTCAATGGATATAGAATACCACCCGAAAAACTGTGTTCAGACTTCACCTTCTGGAAAACAAATCATCGAGACTCAAACTCTACAACCACACGCATATGCCCAGGCCACCAAAACGGACTCCTCAAGGATTGGAGCATCTTTTTCACACCTGGATGTACTACTAAAGATGAACTATTGAACTCTCTGAGAACTGTCTCAATCATCAGAAAGGGAACAAAATGTATTCCATGATACATCCCTTGGTGGTTTTCATCCTCCTACCCGACATTAGGGGTATCACCACGAACAACTCCATTTCTTCAGACCTCTACCTCTAGATCTCCCAACATGGATTCTTCCACCATATGCATCAGGGATAACTGTATAATCATCTGAAAAAAAATTACACTACCCCCAACTTCATCCATATAAATATGTAATGATGAAAGTTCTTCCATTACTCTCCAAGAATCACCAGATGCACAAAAAAAATCACTACATGACTTTTGAATCATCTCATCAACTAGAAAATTCAATTTTTCAGGTGTATACGATATTTCTAAGCCATATTCATGTAATAACTCCATCCACAGACGTTGTTGTAATTTCAAGTAACACTAGGAGAAAACATACCTCAAACACTTATGATTGGTGAAAACCACAATGTGCTCACCAATGAAGTAATAGCTCTACAACATCAGAGCAAACACCACGACTGCCAAATCAAGATCATGGGTTTAATAGTTGAATTTATGGTGATGAAACTACCGAGACCCATAAGAAATAATGGACCTCTACTACATGAGAACACATCCTAACCCCAGATGTGAAGAATCACCGAAAAAATATTATTGATCTCCCTCATCTGGAATAAAAAGGTCTAGATCACTTACTAGCTTCACCTTTAGATACTAAAAAGCATTATGACACTGATCTATCCATATTAATTCCTGATCCTTACTAATCAAAGTAGTGAGCAGTGTTGCAACTCATGATAAATTAGCTAAATACCTCCTGTAGTAGCCTACGAGACCATGGTAACCTCGCACCTCTAACTCTCTCTTGGGGGATGACCATGACAGAAATGCATTTATCTTTGATGGATCCACATCTACTCCCTATTTAGACACAACAAGACCCAAGAAACTATCTTATCAATCCCAAACCTCACACTTCGGAAACATTATGAATATATAATGTTGGAGAATAACTCCCAAAATGGCTTTTAGATGTTTTGCATGCTCCTCTTCAGATGTAGAGTACACAAGGATGTTGTCGATGAGTACTACCACGAACTTGTCTAGGAACTCACAAAACACACCATTCATCAATCCCAAGAATACATCTAGAGCATTCATCACACCAAATGGCATTAAAACAAACTCATAATTCCCATGACAGCAACGAAAAGAAGTCTTCAGGATATCTTCATCCTTTACATGTATTTGATAATATACCAACTGCAAGTCAATCTTTGAAAACCCGCTTTCAATATTCAGTTGATCGAATAAATCATCAATCCGTAGAAGAGGATAGTGATTTGTTATTGTCAATTTTTTAATCAATGATATTTGACACACAACTACAAACCGCCCTCATCATTATTTGTGAACAAAACTGGTGCACCCCATCGTGACACAATTGACCGAAGAAAACAGAACTGTAACAAACCATCGAGCTGTATACATAGCTCTTGTCACTTAATAGGGGCCATCCTATTTGGATACATTGAGATAGGAGGCACTCCTGGCTATGGCTCGATCCCAAAATCGATCTCTCGTTGAGGGGGTAATTCTACAACCTCTTCTGGCAAGACATCAGGGTACTCTTCTATGACCCTATGAAACGCCAACTACTGAACCTCTAAAAAACATAGACTCATCTTAGCCATCATGGATGATAAGGAGGTAACATGCCTATGACCCATCCGAGGATCTTTCTCACCAACAAACACCACATGCTTTCCATCTACACCAATGAAGATGACCATCTTCCTAAAAAAATAAATGATATCATGCACTTAATACAACCAATCCATGCCGAGGATGACATCATATGGTTGTATTCGTAAACATAGGAATTATCCCCAAGAGAATTGTTTCCCCAACACTAGCTTGTAGTCTCTACATACTTCAAACAATTCAGAATGACCCCCAACTGACATAGTCAACGCCAAGGGCACTGGAAGCCTCTCTGCCTCTTGTCCCAAATCATTGAAAAGGGTTGGTGATATGAAAAAGTGTGTTGCTACTAAATCAATTAAGGCAAACAACATGGTAGAAAAATTTCAAAGGTTACCTCGAACGACGTCTGGCTCACCTAGAGCTAGCAATTCTAGAGCACGAAGATGACCACGACCTCCTCAACAGCCTCTCTCACCTTGAGGACAAACACCACCATGGCCACACAGTTCACTATAATGATGAGGAGTGTCATGGGGTGGTCCTCTACCTACCCCATCAACCCTCTGATGATTTAAAGCTAGTGAAACTGGCTCTACTACCTAGGCAAGAACTATCTGAAAGAAGGAACCTAGAGCATAGTGCCTGATGCACGATGTCCGCTCAGAAAGGTCGGGCACTCCCACTACTGATGACCATGAACACCACAAGAAAAATAATAACATGACCCCCTAGTATAGGATTGAGAGTTTCTGCCTCTCGGGAAATGACATGTGAAGGGCTGGGGCCTACCCCTGGCTGAAAAAAATTCTTATTCCCTTAAAACCTATAACCCCAGACCAAAGCACTTCTTCGTGAGGAATCATGCCAATTCCCCTCTCATGATGATCCGGTCCTGGCCAACGTCTTCTCGACAACCTCTGCCCTCACCAGCACCTAAATATATGTTTTCAGTATAAATGGTGTGACCTAGAGTTGGATTACTAGATGAAAAGCCCCCTCAAAATGCCTCACCCTGGCCTCCTCATCTGGCAGCAGGTCTGAAGCATATCGTAAAAGGTTCCGAAAACATATTCCAAACTCTCTAACAATGGTGCTCCCCAGTCGAAGGCTAAGAAACTTATGGAGAATAGATGCCTTAGATGTCGAAGAATGAAACTTGACTCTCAAGATGTCTCTGAACTGCTACCATGAGATCTCTCACTACTAATGATCCCCAATGAATAAGAACCACCACTGCCTGACAGCTCCTCGTAGCATCATCACAACCAAGGACACTCAGTGATCCTTCTGAGAATGGATCAAACTAAATCCGATCCCGACCTCCTCTAACCAGTTTTTCATGACTGCATTTGAAACACATCCCTCATACTTCTGCAGACCCTGGCACTGAAACTCTTTGAGTGTATTCCCCCAATTGTCGTCATCATCTACAACCTCTACCATGTGGTGATTTTCTAGAACATCCTTCTGAACATTTTATGTGCAAACCTGATGATGACGTAAACCTAGAGTCATACTAATAAAATAACAACCCGTTAGAGCTTCTAAACATTGAATTTGAAAGACTCAACATTATGTAATTAATTATTTTCTTTTATTCATTTTAGGTTAATCTATCCCAAGGTCTACGCATTAAAACACAGGCACAAAGAAGAATGATGCATGATCCTTTGATCAGTCTCTACCCTGCACCTAGTACCACCTTGTTTAGTATCCATTGTTAACATAAAGGTCTATACATCAGATCATAGGGGGCCCTAAATTCCTATATCTCAGCCGGTCTCCAGTTTTTACCTCACTTGCTAAAAATTAATGACATAATTGCCCTATCAACCCATGAAACCTCACATGTGCCAAAATCCAAACGCTATCTTATCTCTCATCATCCCTCTGGTACCACTCTATCACGACCCCCTACCCACAATATGTACCCCTCCTTGTTCGGCAATGTGAGAAGGGAGATAATGACCCCTGATCCTCTCCTCCTGTAGGTACTGGGTTAGAAAATCGCCCTGAGTGTATAATAAACAAACAAATGGGAGGTATTACCCTCTACGAGATCACATGTGGAAGAGTGAGATAAAATAGAAATCAACCAACCCCAAATAAGAAATTATGTATAAAAGAAACCCAAGTGCACATATGTAATTCCATGAAAAAGTACTACAACTAAAATGGAAAAAACTACATGTACCCAAAAGAATGTAAAAACAGTAGCAACCTAAAGTTCGAATAGATCATGCACCCACAAGATAGTAAACACCAACCTGATCTCCAACCTTCTCAAAGTGACATGAATAATAGTTTATTTATACATAGGGAGAGTATAATAGTATACTCAGTAGGATTCTCCCTGAAGCCTCTTCTGAAAAGTAAAGAAAGCATGCTAACGCACAGTAAACAACATTTGAAACTAAATCATCACATAAACAGGTATACTATGTTCCCAACCTCTCCATGGAAACTTTTACCAAGTAACACATAAAATAATATATCATTTAATAGATAATATCAAGAGTACCCCGATACAACTTCTCCACTATTTTTCTGATATTCCCCAATGTCACCCATCCTGGGCATCTCTCACAAAAAACGGATTGCCTGTAGAAACCTGGGTGAAGCACCACAATATCCACCTCATGCAAAAAAACCTCCACGTACACACACCAATGTATCCAGGTAGTTTCATGGATCCACTATGGCTCTCATAACGTGTATCATATGATAGGTATTATACCTCAAGCCATCATAGCCCATTAACCGAGTAGGGGTCCTCAAGCCATCGCATCCTATGCACACTACACCAATAATAGTCCATAGAAAACTTTATTAGGAATATATTTGTGTGAATTACCACAAGAAATTACAACCCTCTACACACATATATGGGGAAAACTCACCAATGTGCCTTCCAGCACAAGTAACTACCAAGAAAATAGAGCATGGCCAAAGGGGGTAGTTATCCATCCATCCTTTCACTAGAATGTCGGGGAAAACACCCCCCCTAGGGCTCAGAATCCCCGGGGTGTCAGTTGAACTTAATGAAAGGGTGTAGTTGCGTATAAAAACACAAAAAGTATAGAATATAATATAACTCAAAAACACAATATGAGAATAACCTATTCTTAGACACAACTGCATCTAACAGCTCTCAGACTCCGGGATATTACTTCTATGACTAGTTATCTTATAAGAACACAACCATTTAATGATTTATATTAGATTACTTCATTCCCCATTTATCAGTTCCACTATATGATAATTAATTATTTAAACATTAATTACCCATGAACAATCCCAAATTAAAATTCATTAGCATCACACCCAAGATCACTATTCCTTCAAAATTAGAACCTCGTCATTATGTTTCAGCAAACTCCAGCCCCTTGGGATAACAAAATTTATTAAATTATTCATTACAAGAAAACATTCCCACATTCCCATGCATTCTAGAAAAAAACATTCTATGCTACTAAACACAAGGGGATTGAACACAGTGTGTAGATGTACAACCGATCGAGTCTTTTCTGCCTATAGAAATAGCATATACCCATCCTTCCTTGAGAAGATAAACATGGAAATAACATGGCACACCCACATGTACTTGCCTTTTTAAGAAGAAGGGTATGTAAGACAAGCTATGTTGAGAAGTGGGGAAAATTAAAGAAGATAAACGAACAACGAAACTACAAGCATCCAATAATCACATCCATCCCATTTCATCATCCCTGGTGTACTCCTTTACACAGACATGCATAAACCAATGAAACTCGCCACTCTAGGCGTCATCTACTACGACAACCAAAAAGGCCACAATGCCTCCACATATTACCACTACCATCCAGGCTCACCTCAAAACACAAGTAACATTAAAAAAATATTAACAAATGGCCTCATGGACCATAATCAAACAAGAGGGTAACTCAAGACCCTACAAGAAATTATCTTTTAACAACCAACAGTTCATTAATCCATCTTGGATTAACCGATTTATTATTTGTTGGTTCTAAATTCGCTAATTTTTATAGTAAGCTGTCACAAATAAATGAACATGCTTCTTGCACCAATTTAATTAACATTAAATTACAACAAGAACCAGATTCATTTACATGCCTCTTTATTTTTGGCCAACCAATTATCAATAATCCCGGTTTTTGTTTTTTACAAATTTCCATCATGAATAGTTAAATATCACAAAATCTATATTTCCATCAATAATAGTCATAAAATTTGCTAAAGATATAGTTTCACATAAAATAATGAGAGGCAATGAATCCCCTACCTCAAACAGTTCCTAACGTTTTTTATCCACACAACGGGCGATGATACTCCTCTCATGATAACTACATCCTCCTGAGGATGCCACGGTACGACCGCACAAACCAAACCCCAAGAAAAACCCCATTATAAGCAGGTACATTTCATGCTATAATATATAAAGGATAAATAGTAGAAGATGTTCCCCAAAGAAATGATGATAAAACATAACTTATATCGAAGATTGATCCATACAACTTGGTTGTATCAAAACTGAGCAAAACCAATCTGAGGGGTCAATTTTGATTGTGAAAATCCTACATGAATTATTGAATGGTTCTGGTGTCTCATATCCCAGAACAAAGACGAATAACAAGGGAGAAAGATATCATGTCCCTTTTTGATGATTTAAGGGTGTGACGGTTCAAGATACTCTTAATTCCCCATTAAAAGTGAATCTCATTAAACCACATGGTTTGAAAAAATGAAAACATACTGATCTATAGGAATATTTAATATAGGATTTATGGAATTTGAATCATCCTTAGAGTCCTTAAAACGAGGATTTAAATTTATTTTAAGTCCAATGAAAATGATAAAGGGGTGAAGTTGTATAAACCTGTAATCACTATTCATGAACCTCATTGTTAGAACACTGTTATGGAACCTCGCTGTTAGAACTTCACTGATAAGAAACTATTAATGAACTCACCTTTAGAACACTATCAACAAACCTCACCATTAGAGCGTCACTGATAGAACATTGTTTAGTGAACCTCATTGATAAAACACTATTCACTTAACCTCACCGATAAAACACAGTTCACTGAACCTCACCGATTGAACAATGTTCACTGAACCTCACCAATAAGAAACTGTTCATTGAACCTCACTGATAGCACACGGTTCACTGAACCTCACCGATAGAACATCGTTCACTGAACCTCGCCTATAGAACACTGTTCACTAATCCACAACAATAGAACACTATTCACTGAACCTCACCGATAGTACACCATTCACTTAACCTCACTAATTATACACTGTTCATTGATCCTCACCGATAAAACTGTTCACTAAGCCTCACTAATAAATCTATTCACAAAACCTCACCAATAGAACTATTCACTGAACCTCACTAAAATAACTGTTCACTGAACCTCACCGATAGAACTGTTCACAAAAAATCACTGATAGAACTGTTCACTAAACCTCACTAATAGAATTATTCACTGAACCTCACCGATAGAACTGTTCACTAAACCTCACCAATAGAACACTATTCACTAAACCTCACCGATAGAAAACTTTTCACTAAACCTCACCGATATGACTGTTTAGTGAACCTCACCAATAGAACAGTTCACAAATCCTAACTGATAGATCTATTCGCTAAACCTCATCGATAAAACTATTCACTGAACCTCACCAATAGAACTGTTCACAAAACCTCACCAATAAAACTATTCACTGAACCTCACTGATAAAAATGTTCACTAGACCTCACTGATAGAACTGTTCATCGAATTGGAAATTTTTCTAACTGTTGGGGATTAGTCACCTTGACCTCTCGGAACACCTCAAACACCACATTTTCACAATGGAATGGACTAGATAATTCTGTGCCATTACATGATTCACTATTAATCCACATGTGACATTCAAGTCAAATCCCAATACACACTTTTTAGAGTTATTATCTCTATGTTCAAATTTTATAGATCGACATACACTTGTTATATCCATAAAACATTTAATTTCTTAGAAATTACTTACTCAATCCTTCACCAAGATTATTGGACTTTTTCCTATAATTTTACATATCCTTATACTTATCCATAGGGTTCTCAATATTGTGTAATCATCCTCATTCTAATGGATAACTAATCCTATTATATAACACCTACTATACTGAACCTATATTTTAATATATTGATAGTATATATTAATTTATGAATATTAATTTCATTTATCAAAAAACAAGCACAATGACCATTATTATTTAATGTAATTAGAAACATAGATATGTTTATAAACCAGTTCACTTCTTAAATACATCACCTCCAACGATGTTCTTCGTGAATGGAAAAATTATTATAAATATCAAAATTTATAATATACTTCCTAACCATGGGGAATGAAACATTGTAATGTTTTATCTCAAATTAACAATATGTTTAAACAATAATGATCTCAATGATTTCAAAAAAATTAAATGATATGAAGGGTAAGAGGATAATAGAATGATAATTTAAATTCATAATCTATATATCATATTTTTCAATAAAAAGTCATGGTATAAATAATCGGTATTTATAATAGTATAATCATAAATTAATCAAATAACGTAGACCAAATTAACATAAAATTTCAATAAAATATATAATTTTAAAATACATATAAACATCAAAAATTTTAATTCATTTCTACCCACCATGAAATTCATAACCTATTAGGAATGGTCTACCCATCAATATAACTAATTTGGGATTGTGATAAAACCCATATAATCTCTTTTGAGAATGATATATCATCACATATAGCCTATTTTGGGGTTGGGATTACCTAACATATCCTCGCCTTGGGGATTAGGATAACCTCATGTGTACCCATTGAGCTCCTTGAATAACAATCATCACCCAATGCATTGTAGGGGTACCTAATTCCATTCCAAATCATCAAAAAATGAATATCATACATATTTTTCCCTGAGATAAAATTTTTTCATCATATCATAACTCTTGAAAATAAAATGGGTTTCATTAAAATTTCATTAGAACAAAATTAATTGAAAAGAAATGGGTTTCAAAATCATTTCATTAAGTTATTATATTATTAATCATAAAAAAGCAATAGGATTCATGATAATATTTTTATCACTATCACAAAACATGTAGAGAAAGAAGATGGATGGTTCCCTAGGATCATATCACATAGAAATATATATAAAAATCATATGATGTAATCCTTTATGGAATTTTTTTTAAACGGTCACTTGGATTATTTCTTGAATAGAGTGTCCTTATCACATTAAATCGGTTAATTCAAATATAAAAATTTTCAATATATTAATTACATAACATTATTTAAAAATAACAATGAAAACATATAAAAGATGATTTAAATAAATGAGTGATTTGGAGGTTGGAAATTACTTTTCATGTCGTACACAACGAAATATTGATTACTTTCATGTTTTTTTGTAAAAATACAAAATTATCCTGTTTTTGAATGACATATAAATATTCCTCATAAAAAATTTTATAAAAATTTACTCATGGGTACAAAATTAATTCTGAAAATCCTTTGATAATATTAAAAAAATATCTAAAAATATTTTCTGAAATCATGCATTGGGAAGATAAAGTATTTTTGACCAAAGTGAAAAATAAAGTGGATTTTCATCAAAAACATTCATTCATTATATTTTTTTATTAAATATATAAAAATTAAATGAACAAATTTATTATCATTAATTAATTATAGATAATAAAATTCATGATATTCATGTAATATAGATCATAATATTTCATCATAAAAAATATAATCATAATCAATCAAGATACATAATGGAATCTTATTATAAAACACATAACACATCAATTACTTTTTATTAATAAGCCCCATGAATGAAATGAATATATATGTATATATATATATATATATAATATAAAATTCATGATAAGTATAATCATATAAATTAATGAGAATTATATACACAACACAATTTAATCAAGTGGTGATTATAGAATATATCCCATGGAAGTAAAAGTTTGATGAATATCCCTTACCTCAACTCTCAAATTTAATTATACGCATTCACATATAATATATAATTAATATAGGGTTTTCATAATGTTTTTACAAAACTGTACTCTTATATATCAAACAATATATGAATTCATTAAAATATTTTATCACATTTTTTTTAAAAACAGTTTGTTAAAATTAATAATTTCGGGTAATTACTGCTTTTCATTAAATGTTTGATTTAGTTTAGATGTTTTGGTGCATTGAAATTGATCACGATTACATCATATAAATAATTTTATTCTTTATATAAATATTTTATCTTTATTAAATATAATCATATTTAGTGTCATCCACAAATTATAGAGATATAAAAATAAATCGCATTGTGCATTATCCCAATCCTGACCCGGTCGCCAATAAAAATAGCACCAGACCTAATCAGCATCTAGGCCTGAAGGGAGTTACCTATCCACACAGGATGAAACAATTTCTAGGGAAATATATATATGTTTTTGGTAAAGATTTATATTAATTAAGAAGCATTAAATAACCAAAATAAATAAATAAACAGAAATTGAAAATTTAATCAAAAATTATATTAATAAAAATTCAGAACTAAAATACATTGTACTAGACAAAGACCAAGGGGGAATAACTCAAAAGTATCAGAAAAATAAACACAATGACCTCCACATGGATTGGTCCCAGCATCCACAGGCCTCTTCCACAGCATCGCACCATGAATGAAAGATAATAATCTGAACCACTGGTCCTAAAATATTTTCCCAACCCTATGAATTTAATTAACAAGTCCACTTAAACCCAAATTTTTAATTAGGGTGTGATCATAATCCTAGTAGGATTCCTCCCAATGTGTTTACATGTGATAAAAATTTTATGACAAAAGCGTTCTAAGTTATTATAAATAAAAAATGCTAGTAATAATTTTTATAAGGATGTAACAATAAATTAAAATAGATTTCAAATGAGAAAGTTTAAGGGAATTTTTTTAATGAAAATATACATGCTACCCAATTTTCCAGCCAATCACCAAATATTTAGTTAGTGAATAAAAATTAGTCAATAAGAACAAGTCATGGGAAAAACCCATGGAACAAGATACGTGTGGGCCCCATGTACCTTGTATCTCTTTGTAATGCAACTATTAAAAGTATATATTTTTATTAATAATCCACTAGTAGGGAACATACCCATAATCTAGGTGTCCCCAAAATCATCCTAATAGTGTAGATAGTGTTGTCATTGTCATTATTTCAACATCAAACCTATACAAAACCACATTGGATAGCTAGCACTCTAGTATATGTCTGCCCACCTAGATACCCAGGTTTTCCCCTTTGTGCTCGATCATGTTCTACATCTTACAAAATACCTATTTCTCTTGAAAATTTCATTTTTAAATCACACACTACCCAAATATCCCACACACATGTCACAAAATCCCCTTTTCATTCAAATAAAATTTAACATCATACTCACACCAAAACGACCTCCAATTTGTTTGATATCTATTTAAAAATTAAAGAAATCATTTATGAAATTTTATAAAACATTTATAATATGGAAAACATCACATAACAACCCTTTCCGAACAATAGTTACCATTTTAAATACATACACCTTCCAAAAAATTCAATCATGATTAAACCTCTTTTGTAAACCAATGAACAATTTAAACTATTCCCAAAAACATCCAATGACGTGTAACCTAAAATTTTTCCTACAGTACCTCTAAAAACCCGCATTTAAAAACCAAATGCATGCCAATATCACACCAAACCAGTTTTTCCAGCCATGCCACTATTTAGAAAAAAAATCTTAACAACAAAACAACCCCAATCGATTCCACAAAAGTGACACATGAAAATCAAGACTTTTAATGAAAAATTTCAAAAATTATACTAAAATTATAATAGATGCTACCAAAAATTATTTTCTCATCATATAAAACATATTAGAAACGTGATAAATAAATATACTAATTTAATCTAACTCTAAAAAATGCTTACACATTTTCTCACTTACAAAGATGTCAAAAACAACAAACCATTGTGTGAAGCTTTCTCCAAACCACCACAACTCTATATGGGAGTGGAAACATACCTAGAACCACAAGATTGTACTCATAAACAAAAAATATATTCATATTTATGAAACCGTAGTAGCAGAAAATTTGGAACTTCAACAAGGAAGGGAGAATCACTAATGAAATTAATGGAAAAATACAAGAAATATATAACATTAGAAAAATGGATGAAATAAAAACAAATACACTAATAGTTGAATATTGATGCAGAAAGAATTGAAATGGGTGTTTGGAGAAGGAATATGATATATAGTGGAAAATGAAATGTGGTAAAAAGAGTAGGAAATGAATGTTTTATGAAGGAAACAAATTCACTATGAAAATATTGTTGATTTGATAATCCAGGATGGAATTTAATCTTATAACGGTTGAATATGATATAAAAAGATTGAAAATGTAATATTGGAAGATTTTATGGTTTTTGGGATCAATTGAGAGGTGGAATGACCAAAAAATGTTAAAACCCGAATGAGATATTACAAAAATAAATTGTTTCCATAAATCTAGAAATGGGATCATGGGTTGGCTTATTGCCTGAATAAATCACCCAAATCAACCATGATTATGTGTTCTTAATGGGTCCAAATTTATATGGTGGATTAAATAAGTCAAGGTAGGCCAATTGGAATGTGTAATGGGTGAAAAATATATAAAAATTATGGTGTTATAAAAGAAACAGATTTTGTTTTAAAATCTGTAAATGGGCTTAAGAATTTGTCCCAAATCATATAGAATAGACCCAAATAATCATACCCTACAAAATGTGACACAAAATTTTCACAAATTCAATTCCAACCTATGTCATCTTAATAACTTCCCATTAAAGAAAGACAAGTTCATATATCATCCAAGACATCCGTGACTAATGACTTATATCAAAAACACTTAAGACATCAAATTTAAACCTAGAACAACCATAAACTAAGAGAAAACTACAATCCAACAGAATATTGTAATGAAATCGTGGAATTAAAAATTTGGGTGTGAAAAAATCCACACCATAATGGTTTTCTCCCTCGATAATACACAACTATTCCATATGTAAAACAAAACCATACCAATAAAGAAATATAGACTCCCTTTCCATGTTATTACCGCCCCAAATGGTCAAATCCCATCTAGTTGATCAAAAAGGGAATGAGAAACTCTATCCAACCAAAATTTACACCTTTATATAGAAACTATCTATGTTACCACATCCATACTTCAACAAAACTGTTGGGAATAATCCAACCCCAACTATTATCCATGGAATAAACTAGTGGTAAGATATCTTTGAACAAAACCACCCACCGTCAACCCAACACTAAAGATACAACTGATTCACTGATATCAGGAGACCTGAATGAACTCCCCAACAAATGAACCAACATGAATTCATGAGAAATAGATGAGACACAAATAAGGGGAGTCCCCTATGGACTCCCCACCATAAGTTATATACCAACATTATACTTATTCCAAGAGAACATACATGAGACCGATGGTGGGTCTCCCCACCATATGAAACCCCCATCTTAACCAACTCGCATGGGGCCAAATAAAAAATACACAATAAGACCCAATGCCCACTGTGAGGGGGGGTTCGATCATCAAAACTCCAAACCAAAACAGAAACTATGTAGTATATCAGTCCCACAAATATTACCATCCTTAAATGAGCCTAACCAAAACCTAGACCGAAAAGATACTAAAATGTTATTGATACATGAAAAACCATAATGATAATTTCACTCATTAGGGTTCATGAACAGGGTATGAAAATTCAAAACATTGTCTCCCCCATAAAACAAGGGTGGGGCTTCTCCACCAATTCCGATTACAAAATTGATGAATAGGGTCACCACAAAAATATCAATTACCTTATAACACATGAAATGAAACCACAACATTCAATCCTAAAATAGTATCAAACTCCCACACTAGAGATAACAGTTGAACAAAGATCCCTTACACACATTGAGATTTCTTGATTGCATGAAAAGCTTCAATCTGACATATATTGTTTGAGCCCTTATGTTTTAAGAATCTATTGCGCTAAAATCAGGAATAAATGATCAAAACAACCGCCTAAAATCACTATCTCAAAAACTACAAAGTTACCCAAAAATGAACATGGAATATTCAAATACATCATCTATTTCACCCCTAAAAATAAATAGTGGAAGGAAAAAACACAGAATACTTCTTCACTATAATCATGGAATTTAACATTCGTTGAACAGAAACACTCTTTCATCTGAGAAGAATCCCTAAAATGGTTCTACAACATCCACCTTTTTCATTATAAGAAAACACCTCACAAGAAGACACCATCAAACAAGACTGTTGATTGTGATAGAGTAATTACCATGAGTGGAACCTTGAATATAGTCCTATGGAACATGATATTACCACAAGTGACCATTAAGACCTCAAACGTCCTGATTTTCCACACTGGTGGCTATCATGAACTCTTACAACGACAAGACTGATGAACGACCCTTGGTATATTTAAGAAATTTTTCAACACTGAATCCCTTAAGCTTCATTCACATTTCTCTCTATGATCCCCCAACACCACATCATGATTGATCCAATAGATAGAGAAGTGTCAAAATTCACCATTAATTATTCAAGAATATTAGGGAACATAGGTGTATTTCATCCATCCAAAACCACTCTGCTACTACACGAGGATCTAGTTAACTGAAAAAAGTGGGGTAGATTCAATATACAAATCACAAGAAGAATTTATTTATATTTATCAACAATAGGTTCTACAAATGTAAAAATTCTGATGGCCAGACTTCTATCATGATTTACTCTTTATGGGGCGTACCACAGCTAAAAAGACAACCTATGGACCGAACCGTTATAGTCCACTGGTAAAAAAATACCAAAAGCCTAAACTGAAAACATGAAGGGAGAAACCATAAGGTATTATTGACATATTTATCACAATGGGACTCCAATAAAAATTTCATCAACAATTACCGAAAAAAACTCAAAACATTGTTCAAACAAAAGGGGTCATCGAACTCAATACACCCCACCACAACATTCAAGATATAAAATAAGAAACCCCACCCCAAAAACTAGTTATAAAAATATAAAATTTCATTTAAAATCATTTTATTTAATGTAAATGGTGTCGACGGTTTTTTAATTCACCAAAGATATCTCATTGACCTCACAGATGCATGTTTTCAAGCCACCATCGGCACCCACCTCATGCCAACTAGGGATCTCACCAAAATTTACATACACATAATCCATGAATTTTACTTCAATAATTTTACTTACACATAACCCATTAATGTTTTCACCCATAAACACCAAGGATCGAAACAATTTTCTTTACACATTTTAAAAACAAAATATATAATTCCAATCAAAACATAATTTCAAAACCCACGTTAAAACTATACATGTTCTCCATACCACCATCTTTTTGAATCCTCGTGTTCTGATTATAAAAATACATCATCATCTGGAAAAAATATTATTTAATGAAAATCCACCTTTTGAAAGCCTCATAAAAAACTATTCCATAAACCAATTTTCAATAACTTTAAAAATCTAACAATTCGCAGTATAAAATTACAATTTAAAAAAAATTTCAAAACCCTCATTAACATAACACTCTATTTCACAAAAATTTATTATATTAAACAAAATGGTTTATTTATTAAAATACACTTCCAATATACTCAAATATATTAACTCAAAATAATTTCCATTTTATAATATAGTTTCCATAGTTTTCAAATATTTCTTTTCTAGAGTGATTATCTAAACCGAATAATGATGTCGAATGAATCAAGGGAAAACTAGTGTTGATGGCACACTCAGACGTATGGTTGGAGACTATACACCAGTCACACCTGCATCACCAAATGTGTTCTAAGATAATATCCTCAGCTAAAAATGGCCTTCCAGGCCTAGCGAACTAACATTGAAAAATGTCCTAACATCCATTTCATTTACCAAATATTGAAAAACCACAAGACCCAAAAGACTCAAATTAAATATGATATACCATGGTATCTCTTGTACCAACACGAGGTGTGATATCTAGGAACCTTACTCATAATCATAACATCAAGTTATAAATATCCTAGATCTGGTCTACCAAGACTCTCCCAAAACAACAAGACCCCACAAAGAGAACCTCTGTTAATTCCATTATGTCATCAACCAGATCTAGCCTCCATACAAATAGGCACCCGACATGGTATATTTCAAGGCCCAAAGGCCGTTCCCTATCCCCACAGGATTGACAAAGTTCTCGGGAATGATAATTCAGTGTTTGGGAATTATTTAACCCAATTTAGAAGCATCATACAACCGAAAACAATAAATAAACTAAATCTGAATATTTATTCCAAACAAGCATTTAATAAATATTATGAACTAAAATTCATGGTTTTTGAAAAACCCCAAGAGTACGAAAAATAAATATTATCAGTACAATCAACTCATGGACCACCACATGGTACGGGTCCATCATCCCAAAGCCTTCTCCATAACACTATACCATGAATGGAAGCTATCAACCTGAACCACCTGTTCAAAAAGCTTTTCCCAAACATGTGAAAAACATTTCCAAGTATACGTTACCCCAAAAATTTAAGTACGGTATGCGAATAATTCTAATAGGATGAAACCCAATGAGATTCCATGTGTAAATAATTTTAATAAAAACTTCTTGTATGTTTTTATAAACAAGAATTTCTAGTAATAATTTTTAAAAGTATGCAAATACAAATGAAAATAGTTTTTAAATACATACATGATGGAACAAACAGTTTAAATGAAAATGTACATGGTACTATATTTTATATCCAAGAACACATTATTCAAATAGTGAATACAAAATAATAAATGAGCATTAGTCATAGGAATACATCTACGCACTAGCTACCTATGGGCACCAGGTACTTCTTATATTGGGGGTATGTAATGAAAAGAAATATTTAATCTCATGTATGATGCAATTGTATGAAACATACCCATAAACTATTGGTCCCCAACATCAGAATAACAGTTATGTTTGTATTTTCATCTTCAAATGTGCTATGTAAAACAAGAATGAAACCACACTAGATCACTAGCATACTAGCTCACGTCCTCCAACCTAGATATTCAGGTTTCCCCTTTGTTCTCGATCATGTAAAACATATTTAATAAAAAAGATTTCACGTTAGAATTACAGTTCCAAATCAAACCCACACCAAAAATACCACACTCTTGTCACATAATACCATTTATTATTAAAATTAATTATAGCATTATAGTCACACCAAAATATAACATAACATGATTCATATCTATTTAAAAATGCAGTAAATCCTTTACGAAATTTTATAAAACTTTTCAAATATGGTACACATCACATAAAAGTACAATAATGAAAAAATGGTCTATTTCATAAACATACTCCAATAAAAACAGTTTTCCAACATTATTTCACCACTTTTATAAGAAAATGAACCATTTATAATATTCGTAAAACAATTACATGATATATAACCAAGAACTGCACAAACAATCCATCCAAACCTCCTTTTTATAAATAAAATGAATCTTAATATCACACATAACCATAATTTTCATCCATGTGAAACTTTAATAAAATTATTTCTTGGACCATAAAAAATCCACAATTGATTTCTAAAAATAAACACATGAAAAACACAAATTTTCAATCAAAATTGAAAATTTAAAACTTAATTCTCAACCAAAAGTATGAAAAATGTGTTTCAGACGATACATAACATTTTTAGAACATGATATATAAATAAATAGAGAATGATAACTCATCAAGAAATTATGAAACAAGGAATCATGTACCAATGATGTCAAAACACCCAAATCATTGTAAAAAACATCAACCACACCACCACTGCACCACATAGAAGTGAAAACAAACCTAAAACCACAAGATAGGACAAATAAACTAAATATAAAACCCTAGGTATGAAACCCTAGCCATTGGTCATTAGAATATTCAATAAATAGGGGCGATAAACTATTAAATTAAATGGAACAAGAGTGGAATTTAGTTACATGAGATATTTTGATGAATTTTCCCCAAATACAGCAATAAATAAATATACAAGAAACCAAAATATAATGAGAGGTTTGAATAAGGATTGGGATGTCGATTGGGGATTGAAGTGGGAGAATAAGAGTAAAAATTGATTTGTTTATTAATGAAACTAATTCCCTTCTCAAATATGGATGGATTGAAAACACATTAATAATTAGCCCTAATCAATGATGATAATGAGATCCAAAAATGTAAAATGCAATATGGGGGGTCCACTAGCATTTTTGGGCTCAACTAAGACGTAGAATGATTCAATTAAGTTAAAAAGTTATTTTATATAAACGATATAATTTATTTCCTTAAATATGGATATGAGATCATAGTTTGGCCCAATTCCAGATTAAATCAACCGAATCAACCATGATTATGAATTTATAAAGGGTCCAAATTGATATATTGGTTTGACTTGGTCAGGGGAGCCAATATGGGAAGTGTAATGAGAGAAAATTGTTGAAAAATGATGGAGTTATAAATGAAACAAATTTGGTTTTTAAATCAATAAATGGGATCACAGTTTGGCCTAAATAATGAAAAAACCACCACAATAAACATAACACAAAAATGAAAACCCATAGAGTGTCACAAATTCAATTCCAATCCACCTCATCCTTATACGTTCTATTTAAAAAAATAGGAGTAGAAATAACATCCCAAACAAACTTGAATAATGACTTATATCAAAAACGCATGAGACAAAAAATTTAAACATGGATCACTCGGAAATGAAGAGAAAAATATGAACCAAAAATAGATTCAAAACAAATATTTGAATTGGAAATTTAGGTGTTACAGTCATAGAGATAGTAGGTTATATGTGCACATGAATGATGATTATATTTGTTTGAATAATTGAAAAAATTAATTTTAAATAATAATCATACATTATAGATTCATGGTTATATCATAAAAATCATATACATAATAATTAAATATATCATAATTATTTTAAATGTCAAAATTACATAGAAAATCTATCTCATCACTTCGTGGAGGAAGTAGCCCAAAAATATGCACAAGTGATCATATCATTTTACAATGGATTTGTTGCTAATATTATAAATATTATATTATTATTAAATATGTATAATAATTTAATGAATATAATATACATATGTTACATACATCCCTATATCCTTATTTGAGTGGTGGGGATGAAAAAAAATTATATCGGTTCGTGAGGTGGAAGTCTGCCGTACACATGATCGATGGTTTCATTTCGCAATTGATCAAGGAAATGATATATTTTGGTCATTTAACAAAAATAATAAATTATATATACATATATTATATACTTATGATATTATATCATAAATTTTTAATAATATATTATGTAGGTGAAAGAATAAATAATAAGAAAACAACTGATCAATATGTATACCCCTTCTTCAGAGAACTTTTTTAGGTTTATAAGTAAAACCTTCTTATAATGGTGTATTATTAAAATTAATGAATATAGGAAATGTGGATGAATTATTGAATTTATTTTTATAGGCACTGTTAGAACCAAAATGATTGGGCATTTTGCTAATGAGAGGAGACCGATGCTCTCTTATAATTTAGTTTAGTGGATCTGTTGTCATTTTTCCAAATTATCG
Source organism: Viscum album (assembly GCA_963277665.1). Classification (NCBI taxonomy): domain Eukaryota; kingdom Viridiplantae; phylum Streptophyta; class Magnoliopsida; order Santalales; family Viscaceae; genus Viscum; species Viscum album. Next base: position 1,656,842,532 of record OY728148.1, on the reverse strand, counting down.
AATATATTCATGTCACATTATTGGAAAAAGTGAAACCAAATCTATCATTCATGAAAATTAGAGGAAATTCGTTAGAAATATTTTGTAAATGGGAATTTTTATTTTTAATAGATTATTTTACCCTTAGATTTTTATTTTATCCTTCGATAAATCCATATAACCATAATCCTCATAATTAGTTTTTACAATTTTTAACGTTTAATATGAAAAAATAACATTGAAAATATTATATAATTATTAATGTCATTATTATAAATATTGTATCCATTTTATTGAATTCCATTCATATAAGTGGAAACATTTTATTTAAAATTCAAAAAGAAGACACCATCACAATGAGGATTTCTAAAAAAAAATTCAGAATAATAATATGTTTTTTATAAAAAATAAATATAATATTTATTCCAAATACAATAATTGTAATAATAATAATATATTTGAACTCAAATTACTTTTAAAATTATATTACAACAATTTTAACTTTTGAATTTATATAATGAAATAATAATTTCTAATAATAATGGAACTTTTCACTATTAATTGAAACAATATTGTTTTCAAAAATTTTTAAAAATATACAATATAATTATTTTAACATTTTCTAAAAATAAGTATTTTTTAAAAAAAAATTCATAACATTTGAAAGAAATTTATTTTTACTATTCATTCACCAATAATAATATAAAACATTTTTAAGGGAAAATGAGTTATTGAAGCATATAAGAACCTTACTAAAATTAAGTATTTATTTTATAGTATATTTTCATAATCAGAAAATATTATAATTAAATTTTATAGTGTATTTATTCCAATTCAAACATCTATTTTTAAGTGAAATTTTATAATTTTCATATTTATATAATAATAATAATTGTATATTTTAATCCTTTAAAACTCGATGGGGATCATTACTCAAGCTATTGAGAAAATTAAATTAATTTGAAATTATTTTTCATAAAATATTTGGTTTTTAAAGAAACCAATAATCCATAGTAATCGGAGTTTGATATAATTATTATATCACATTACCATCAATTATGAATAATTGGTGATATTTTTCATGCATCATTGGGTTATGGTTATTTGGTCATTGTCATCATTATGATCCTTAATATTCTGAGAAGAAATTTTATTCAAAACTATGCATCATTAAGTTATTATATTATCAATCATAAAAAAAAGCAATAGGATTCATGATAATATTTTTATCACTATCACAAAACATGTAGAGAAAGAAGATGGATGGTTCCCTAGGATCATATCACATAGAAATATATATAAAAATCATATGATGTAATCCTTTATGGAATTTTGTTTAAACGATCACATGGATTATTTCTTGAATAGAATGTCCTTATCACATTAAATCGGTTAATTCAAATATAAAAATTTACAATATATTAATTAAATATCATTATTTAAAAATAACAAAGAAAACATATAAAAGATTATTTAAATCAATGAGTGATTTGGAGGTTGGAAATTACTTTTCATGTCGTACACAAAAAAATATTGATTACTTTCATGTTTTTTTGTAAAAATACAAAATTATCCTGTTTTTGAATGACATAAAAATATTCCTCATAAACAATTTTATAAAAATTTACTCATGGGTACAAAATTAATTCTAAAAATCCTTTGATAATATTAAAAACATATCTAAAAACATTTTATGAAATCAAGCATTGGGAAGATAAAGTATTTTTGACCGAAGTGAAAAATAAAGTTGATTTTCATCAAAAACATTCATTCATTATGTTTTTTTATTAAATATATAAAAATTAAATGAACAAATTTATTATCAATAATTAATTTTAGATAATAAAATTCATGATATTCATGTAATATAGATCATAATATTTCATCATCAAAAATATAATCATAATCAATCATGATACATAATGGATTCTTATTATAAAACACATAACACATCAATTACTTTTTATTAATAAGCCCCATGAATGAAATTAATATATATGTATATATATATATATAATATAAAATTCATGATAAGTATAATCATATAAATTAATGAGAATTATATACACAACACAATTTAATCATGTGGTGATTATAGAATATATCCCATGGAAGTAAAAGTAAGATGAATATCCCTTACCTCAACTCTCAAATTTAATTATACGCATTCACATATAATATATAATTAATATAGGGTTTTCATAAAGTTTTTCCAAAACTGTACTCATATATATCAAACAATATATGAATTTGTCAAAATATTTTATCACATTTTTTTTAAAAACAATTTGTTAAAATTAATAATTTCGGGTAATTACTGATTTTCTTTAAAATTATGATTTAGTTTGGTTGTTTTGGTGCATTGAAATTGATCATGATTACATCATATAAATAATTTTATTCTTTATAGAAATATTTTATCTTTATTAAATATAATCATATTTAGTGCCATCCACAAATTATAGAAATATAAAAATAAATCGCATTGTGCATTATCCCAATCCTGACCCGGTCGCCATTAAAAATAGCACCATACCTAATCTGCATCTAGTCCTGAAGGGAGTTACCTATCCACATAGGATGAAACAATTTCTAGGGAATTATATATATGTTTTTGGTAAATATTTATATTAATTTAGAAGCATTAAATTACCAAAATAAATAAATAAACAGAAATTGAAAATTTAATCCAAAATTATATTAATAAAAATTCAGAACTAAAATACATTGTACTAGACAAAGACCAAGTGGAGATAACTCAAAAGTATCAGAAAAATAAACACAATTACCTCCACATGGATTGGTCCCAGCATCCACAAGCCTCTTCCACAGCATCGTACCATGAATGGAAGATAATAATCTGAACCACTGTTCATAAAAGATTTTCCCAACCCTATGAATTTAATTAACAAGTCCACTTAATCCCAAATTTGTAATTAGGGTGTGAGCATAATCCTAGTACGATTCCTCCCAATGTGTTTACATGTGATAAAAATTTTATGACAAAAGGGTTCTAAGTTATTATAAATAAAAAATGCTAGTAATAATTTTTATAAGGATGTAACAATAAATTAAAATAGATTTCAAAGGAGAAAGTTTAAGGGAATTTTTTTAAAGAAAATATACATGCTACCCAATTTTCCATCCAATCACCAAATATTTAGTTAGTGAATAAAAATTAGTCAATAAGAACAAGTCATGGGAAAACCCCATGGAGCAAGATACGTGTGGGCCCCAAGTACCTTGTATCTCTTTGTAATGCAACTATTAAAAGTATATATTTTTATTAATAATACACTAGTAGGGAACATATCCATAATCTAGGTGTCCCCAAAATCATCTTAATAGTGTAGATAGTGTTGTCATTGTCATTATTTCTACATCAAACCTATACAAAACCACATTGGATAGCTAGCACTCTAGTATATGTCTGCCCACCTAGATACCCAGGTTTTCCCCTTTATGCTCAATCATGTTCTACATCATACAAAATACCTATTTCTCTTGAAAATTTCATTTTTAAATCACACACTACCCAAATATCCCACACACATGTCACAAAATCCCCTTTTCATTCAAATTAAATTTAACATCATACTCACACCAAAACGGCCTCCGATTTGTTTCATATCTTTTTAAAAATTAAATAAATCATTTATGAAATTTTATAAATCATTTATAATATGGAAAACATCACATAACAACCCTTTCCGAACAATAGTTACCATTTTAAATACATACACCTTCCAAAAAATTCAATCATGATTAAACCTCTTTTGTAAACCAATGAACAATTTAAACTATTCCCAAAAACATCCAATGGCGTGTAACCTAAAATTTTTCCTACAGTACCTCTAAAAACCCTCATTTAAAAACCAAATTCATGCAAATATCACACCAAATGAGTTTTTCTAGCCATGCCACTATTTAGAAAAATGATTTCTTAACCACAAAACAACCCCAATCGATTCCACAAAAGTGACACCTGAAAATCAAGACTTTTAATGAAACAATTCAAAAATTAAACTAAAATTATAATTGATGCTACCAAAAATTATTTTATCATCATATAAAACATATTAGAAACGTGATAAATAAATATAATAATTTAATCTAACTCTAAAAAATTCTTACACATTGTATCACTTACAAAGATGTCAAAAACAACAAATCATCGTGTGGAGCTTTCTCCAAACCACCACCACTCTATATGGGAGTGGAAACATACCTATAACCACAAGATTGTACTCATAAACAAAAAATAAATTCATATTTATGAAACCATAGTAGCAGAAAATTTGGAACTTCAACAAAGAAGGGAGAATCACTAATGAAATTAATGGAAAAAGACAAGAAATCTATAACATTAGAAAAATGGATGAAATAAAAACAAATACACTCATAGTTGAATATTGATGCAGAAATAATTTAAATGGGTGTTTGGAGAAGGAATATGATATATAGTGGAAAATGAAATGTGGTAATAAGAGTAAGAAATGAATGTTTATTGAAGGAAAGAAATTCTCTATGAAAATATGGTTGAATTGATAATCCAGGATGGAATTTAATCTTATCACTGATGAATATTATATAAAAAGATTGAAATTGTATTATTGGAAGCATTTAGGGTTTTTGGGATCAATTGAGAGGTGGAATGACCAAAAAATGTTAAAAACCGAATGAGATATTACAAAAATAAATTGTTTCCATAAATCTAGAAATGGGATCATGGGTTGGCTTAATGCCTGAATAAATCACCCAAATCAACCATGATTATGAGTTCTTAATGGGTCAAAATTTATATGGTGGATTAAATAAGTCAAGGTAGGCCAATTGGAAAGTGTAATGGGTGAAAAATATATAAAAAATATGGTGTTATAAAAGAAACAGATTTTGTTTTAAAATCTGTAAATAGGCTTAAGAATTTGTCCCAAATCATAAAGAATGGACCCAAATAATCATACCCTACAAAATGTGACACTAAAATTTCACAAATTCAATTCCAAGATATGTCATCTTAATAACTTCCCATTAAAGAAAGACAAGTTCATATATCATCCAAGACATCCGTGACTAATGACTTATATCAAAAACACTTAAGACATAAAATTTAAACCTAGAACAACCATAAACTAAGAGAAAACAACAATCCAAAGAATATTGTAATGAAATCATGGAATTAAAAATTTGGGTGTGAAAAAATCCACACCATAATGGTTTTCTCCCTTGATAATACACAACTATTCCATATGTAAAACAAAACCATACCAATAAAGAAATATAGAATCCCTTTCCATGTTATTGTCGCCCCAAATGGTAAAATCCAATCTAGTTGATCAAAAAGTGAATGAGAAGCTCTAACCAACCAAAATTTACACCTTTATATAGAAACTATCTATGTTACCACATCCATACTTCAACAAAACTGTTGGGAATAATCCAACCCCAACTATTATCCATGGAATAAATTGGTGGTAAGATATCTTTGAACAAAACCACCCACCGTCAACCCAACACTAAAGATACAACTGATTCACGGATATCAGGAGACCTGAATGAACTCCCTAAAAAATGAACCAACATGAATTCATGAGACATAGATGAGACACCAATAAAGGGAGTCCAATATGGACTCCCCACCATAAGGTATATACCAACATTATACTTATTCCAATAGAACATACATGAGACCGATGGTGGGTCTCCCCACCATATATAACCCCCATCTTAACCAACTCGCATGGGTCCAAATAAAAAATACACAATAAGACCCAATTCCCACTGTGAGGGGGGTCGATCATCAAAACTCCAAACCAAAACAGAATCTATGTAGTATATCAGTCCCACAAATATTACCATCCTTAAATGAGCCCAACCAAAACCTAGATCTAAAAGATACTAAAATGTTATTGATACATGAACAACCATACTGATAATTTCACTCATTAGGGTTCACGAACATGGTATGAAAATTCAAAACATTTTCGCCTCCATAAAACAAGGGTGGGGCTTCTCCACCAATTCCGTTTACAAAATTGATGAATAGGGTCACCACAAAAATATCAATTACCTCATAAAACATGATATTAAACCACGACATTCAATCCTAAAATAGTCTCCAACTCCCACAATAGAGATAAAAGTTGAACAAATATCCCTTACACACCTTGAGATTTCTTGATTTCATGAAAAGATTCAATCTGACACATATTGTTTGAGCCCTGATGTTTTAAGAATCTATTGCGCTAAAATCAAGAATAAATGATCAAAACAACCGCCTAAAATCACTATCTCAAATACCAAAAAGTTACCCAAAAATGAACATGGAATATTCCAATGCATCATCTATTTCACCCCTAAAAATAAATAGTGGAAGGAAATAACACAGAATACTTCTTCACTATAATCATGGAATTTAACATTCGTTGAATAGAAACACTCTTTCATCTGAGAATAATCCCTAAAACGGTTCTACAACATCCACCATTTCATTATAAGAAAACACATCACAAGAAGACACCATCAAACAATAATATTGATTGTGATAGAGTCATTACCATGAGTGGAACCTTGAATATAGTCCTATGGAACATGATATTACCACAAGTGACCATTAATACCTCAAACGTCCTGGTTTTCCACACTGGTGGCTATCATGAACTCTTACAACGACAAGACTGATGAACGACCCTTGGTATATTTAAGAAATTTTTCAACACTGAATCCATTAAGCTTCATTCACATTTCTCTCTGTGATCCCCCTACACGACATCATGATTGATCCAATAGACACAGTAGTGTCAAAATTCACCATTAATGATTCAAGAATATTAGGGAACTGAGGTGTATTTCATCCATCCACAACCACTCTGCTACTACAGGAGGATCTAGTTAACTAAAAAAAGAGGGGTAGATTCAATATACAAATCACAAGAAGAATTTATTTATATTGATCAATAATAGGCTCTACAAATGTAAAATTTCTTATGTCCAGTCTTATATCATGATTTACTCTTTATGGGGCGTACCACAGCTAATAAGACAACCTATGGACCGAACCGTTATAGTCTATTGGTAAACAAATACCAAAAACCTAAACTGAAAACATGAAGGGAGAAACCATAAGGTATTATTGACATATTTATCACAATGGGACTCCAATAAAAATTTCATCAAAAATTACCGAAAAAAACTCAAAACATTGTTCAAACAAAAGGGGTCATCGAACTCAATACACCCCACCACAACATTCAAGATATAAAATAAAAAACCCCACCCCAAACACTAGTTATAAAAATATAAAATTTCATTAAAAATCATTTTATTTAATGTAAATGGTGTTGACGGTTTTTGAATTCACCAAAGATATCTCATTGACCTCACAGATGCATGTTTTCAAGCCACCACGGGCACCCACCTCATCCCAACTAGGGAAGTCACCAAAATTTACATACACATAATCCATGAATTTTACTCCAATAATTTTACTTACACATAACCCATTAATGTTTTCACCCATAAACACCAAGGATAGAAACAATTTTCTTTACACATTTTAAAAACAAAATATATCATTCCTATAAAAACATAATTTCAAAACCCACGTTAAAACTATCCATGTTCTCCATACCACCATCTTTTTGAATCCCCGTGTTCTGATTATAAAAATACATCATCATCTGGAGAAAATAGTATTTAATGAAAATCCACCTTTTCGATGCCTCATAAAAAACTATTCCAAAAACCCATTTTCAATAACATTAAAAATATAACAATTCGCAGTATAAAATTACAATTAAAAAAAATTTCAAAATCCTCATTAACATAACACTCTAATTCACAAAAATTTATTATATTAAAAAAAATGGTTTATTTATTAAAATAAACTTCCAATATACTCAAATACATTAACACAAAAAAATTTCCATTTTAAAATATAGTTTCCATAGTTTTCAAATATTTCATTTCTAGAGTGATTATCTAAACCCAATAATGATGTCGAATGAATCAACGGAAAACTAGTGTTGATGGCACACTCGGACTTATGGTTGGCGACTATACACCAGTCACACCCGTATCACCAAATGTGTTCTAAGACAATATCCTTAGCTACAAATGGCCTTCCAGGCCCAGCGAACTAACATTGAAAATTGACCTAACATCCATTTCATTTACCAAATATTGAAAAACCACAAGACCCAAATTACTCAAATAAAATATGACATACCATGGTAACTCATGTACCAACACGAGGTGTGATATCTTGGAACCTTACTCATAATCATAACATCAAGTTATAAATATCCTAGATCGGGTCTACCAAGACTCTTTCCCAAAACAACATGACCCCACAAAGAGAACCTCTGTTAATTCCATTATGTCATGAACCAGATCTAGCCTCCATACAAATAGGCACCCGACATGGTATATTTCATGGCCCAAAGGGCGTTCCCTATCCCCACAGGATTGATAAAGTTCTCCGGAATGATAATTTAGTGTTTGGGAATTATTTAACCCAATTTAGAAGCATTATACAACCTAAAACAATAAATAAACTAAATCTGAAAATTTATTCCAAACAGGAATTTAATAAATATTATGAACTAAAATTCATGGTTTTTGAAAAACCCCAAGAGTACGAAAAATAAATATTATCAGTACAATCAACTCAAGGACCACCACATGGTAAGGGTCGATCATCCCCAAGCCTTCTCCATAACACTATACCATGAATGGAAGCTATCAACCCGAACCACCTGTTCTAAATGCTCTTCCCAAACATGTGAAAAACATTTCCAAGTATATGTTACCCCAAACATTTAAGTACTGTATGAGAATAATTCTAATAGGATGAAACCCAATGAGATTCTATGTGTAAATAATTTTAATAAAAACTTCTAGTATGTTTTTATAAACAAGAATTTCTAGTAATAATTTTTAAAAGTATGCAAATACAAATGAAAATAGTTTTTAAAGACATACATGATGGAACAAACAGTTTAAATGAAAATGTACATGGTACTATATTTTATATCCAAGAACACATTATTCCAATATTGAATACAAAATAAAAATTGAGCATTAGTCATAGGAATACATCAACGCACTAGCTACCTATGGGCCCCAGGTACCTCCTATATTGGTGGTATGTAATGAAAAGAAATATCTAATCTCATGTATTATGCAACTGTATGAAACATACCCATAAACTATTTGTCCCCAACATCAGAATAATAGTTATGTTTGTGTTTTCATATTCAAATGTGCTATGTAAAACAAGAATGAAACCACACTGGATAACTAGCATACTATCACACGTCCTCCAACCTAGATATTCAGGTTTCCCCTTTGTTCTCGATCATGTAAAACATATTTGATATAAAAAAAATTTCACGTTAGAATTACAGTTCCAAATCAAACCCACACCAGAAATACCACCCTCTTGTCACATAATAACATTTATTATTAAAATTAATTATAGCATCATAGTCACACCAAAATAGAACATAACATGATTCATATCTATTTCAAAATGCAGTAAATCCTTTACAAAATTTTATAAAACTTTTCAAATATGGTACAAATCACATAAAAGTACAATAATTAAAAAATTGTCTATTTCATAAACATACTCCAATAAAAACAGGTTTCCAACATTATTTCACCACTTTTATAAGCAAATGAACCATTTATAATATTCGTAAAACAATTACATGATATATAACCAAGAACTGCACATAAAATCCATCCAAACCTCCTTTTTATAAATAAAATGAATCTTAATATCACACATAACCATAATTCTCATCCCGGTGAAAATTTAATAAAATTATTTCTTGGACCATAAAAAATTCACAATTGATTTATAAAAATAAACACATGAAAAACACGAATTTTCAATCAAAATTGAAAATTTAAAACTTAATTCTCAACCAAAAGTAAGAAAAATGTGTTTCAGATGATACATAACATTTTTAGAACATGATATATAAATAAATAGAGAATGATAACTCATCAAGAAATTATGAAACAAGGAATCATGTACCAATGATGTCAAAACACCCAAATCATTGTAAAAAACATCAACCACACCACCACTGCACCACATGGAAGTGAAAACAAACCTAAAACCACAATATTGGACAAATAAACTAAATATAAAACCCTAGGTTTGAAACCCTAGCCATTGGTCATTAGAAAATTCAATAAATAGGGGTGATAAACTATTAAATTGAATGAAACAAGACAGTAATTTAGTTACATGAGATATTTTGATGAATTTTCCCCAAATATAGCAATAAATAAATATACAAGAAACCAAAATATAATAAGAGGTTTGAATAAGGTTTGGGATGTCGATTGGGGATTGAAGTGGGAGAATAAGAGTAAAAATTGATTTGTTTATTAATGAAACTAATTCCCGTCTAAAATATGGATGGATTGAAAACACAATAAAAAATTAGCCCTAATCAATGATGATAATGAGATCCAAAAAGGGAAAATGCAATATGGGGGGTCCACTAGCATTTCTGGGCACAACTAAGAGGTAGAATGATTGAATTAAGTTAAAAAGTTATTTTATATAAACGAAATAATTTATTTCCTTAAATATGGATATGAGATCATTGTTTGGCCCAATTACATATTAAATCAACCAAATCAACCATGATTATGAATTTATAAAGGGTCCAAATGGATATAGTGGTTTGACTTGGTCATGGGAGCCAATATGGGAAGTGTAATGAGTGAAAATTGTTGAAAATTGATGGAGTTATAAATGAAACAAATTTGGTTTTTAAATCAATAAATGGGATCACAGTTTGGCCTAAATAATGAAAAAACCACCACAATAAACATAACAAAAAAATGAAAACACATAGAGTGTCACAAATTCAATTCCAATCCACCTCATCCTTATACATTCTATTTAAAAAAATAGGAGTAGAAATAACATCCCAAACAAACTTGAATAATGACTTATATCAAAAACGCATGAGACAACAAATTTAAACATGGAACACTCGGAAATGAAGAGAAAAATATGAACCAAAAATAGATTCAAAACAAATATTTGAATTGTAAATTTAGGTGTTAAAGTCATAGAGATAATAGGTTATATGTCCACATGAATGATGATTATATTTTTTTGAATAATTGAAAAAATTAATTTTAAATAATAATCATACATTATAGATTCATGGTTATATCATAAAAATCATATACATATTAATTAAATATATCATAATTATTTTCAATGTCAAAATTACATAGAAAATCTATCTCATCACTTCGTGGAGGAAGTAGCCCAAAAATATGCACAAGTGATCATATCATTTTACAATGGATTTGTCACTAATAATATAAATATTATATTATTATTAAATATGTATAATAATTTAATGAATATAATATACATATGTTACATACATCCCTATATCCTTATTTGAGTGGTGGGGATGAAAAGAATTATATCGGTTCGTGAGGTGGAAGTCTTCCGTACACATGATCGATGGTTTCATTTCGCAATTGATCAAGGAAATGATATATTTTGGTCATTTAACAAAAATAATAAATTATATATACATATATTATATACTTATGATATTATATCATAAATTTTTAATAATATATTATGTAGGTGAAAGAATAAATAATATGAAAACAGCTGATCAATATGTATACCCCTTCTTCAGAGAACTTTTTTAGGATTATAAGTAAAACCTTCCTATAATGGTGTATTAATAAAATTAATGAATATAGGAAATGTGGATGAATTAATGAATTTATTTTTATAGGAACTGTTATAACCAAAATGATTGGGCATATTGCTAATTAGAGGAGACGGATGATCTCTTATAATTTAGTTTAGTGGATCTGTTGTTATTTTTCCAAATGATCGAATATATTCATGTCACATTATTGGAAAAATTGAAACCAAATGTATCATTCATGAACATTAGAGGAAATTAGGTAGAAATATGTTTGTAAATAGGAATTTTTCTTTTTAATAGATTATTTTACACTTAGATTTTTATTTTATCCTTCGATAAATCCATATAACCATAATCACCATAATTAGTTTTTACAATTTTTAACATTTAATATGCAAAAAGTAACATTGAAAATATTATATAATTATTAATGTCATTATTATAAATCTTGTATCCATTTTATTGAATTTCATTCATATAAGTGGTAACATTTTATTTAAAATTCAAAAATAAGACACAATAACAATGAGGGTTTCTAAATAAAATTTCAGAATGATAATAATATGTTTTTTATAAAAAATAAAGATAATATTTATTCCAAATACAATAATTGTAATAATAATAATATATTTGAACTCATATTACTTTTAAAATTATATTACAACAATTTTAACTTTTGAATTTATATAATGAAATGATAATTTATAATAATAATGGAACTTTTCACTATTAATTGAAACAATATTGTTTTCAATTTTTTTTTTAAAAATACAATATAATTATTTTAACATTTTTTAAAAATAAGTATTTTTTAAAAAACATTTCATAACATTGGAAAAAAAATTATTTTTATTATTCATTCACCAATAATAATATAAAACATTTTTAAGGGAAAATGAGTTATTGAAGTATATATAAACCTTACTAAAATTATGTATTTATTTTATAGTATATTTTCATAATCAGAAAATATTATAATTAAAATTTATTGTGTATTTATTCCAATTCAAACATCTATTTTAAGTGAAATTTTATAATTTTCATATTTATATAATAATAATAACTGTATATTTTAATCCATTAAAACTCGATGGGGATCATTACTCAAGCTATTGTGAAAATTAAATTAATTTGAAATTATTTTTCATAAAATATTTGGTTTTTAAAGAAACCAATAATCCATAGTAATCAGATTTTGATATAATTATTATATCACATTACCATCAATTATGAATAATTGGTGATATTTTTCATGCATCATTGGGTTATGGTGATTTGGTTATTATCATCATTATGATCCTTAACATTCTGAGAAGAAATTTTATTCAAAACTATACATCATTATTTGGAGAATATTTTCTACCATCCACGTATATATATTCACTTTCAACAATTGTTCCACTTATTTAGGCCACAATTAAGTCTTATTTTAGGTTACATTTATGTTTCCCATTCCCCCTCTCAAAAACGGTTGTTTGTTAACCATTTTTGTTAAGTGAGTTTTTAGTAAATAAATTTTCAATTATTAAACCATTAATTACCAGGTTAAAGATAAAATTAATGGGATGAAATAAATTAAATGACTATATAGTTTAATCAATAATGATTTTTAAAGAACATTATGTTTTATTGTGCACACAATAAACAAAACTGATATTTAATGAGTCTGAAATATTTTTTAAAATATAAATATTATAACATAGTATTTGAATTGGTTGGTATGAAAAATACTAATACAATTATATAATATATATATAATATTTCTACTCAAAAATTTTTTAAGAGATTATTAGGAAAAAGTCAATAATTTTTTTGTGATGTAATTTTATTCTTCAAAAATGCATTTTATTTATTTATATGTGATAATATTATAAATAATTTATAAAAATTATATATAATTTAATTTATACAAATTAAATCAGTTTTGAAATCATAATATCAAATTTTTCTTCATTTGATATATTTATATTTCTATGAAAATATGGATTTTTTAGCGAATATTTGAAATAATATTTTATTTATAAAACAAACATTTTGTTTTATGAATTTATAAATTTCCATAATTTATAAATTGGATTTATCATTTTAATATTTCAATATGATTAAATATAATCTAATTAATTTTATTAGAATACAAATTATTCTTAATTTTTCAATGAAATCATTTTATATACCTAAAATAAATTTTTGTATAACACTTTTTCTCCTTTTATATTGTAAGATTTTCGAAGAGTAATATATGATTTTTTTAATATTATTTTCCAAAATGAATTCATTTTCTGGAAGAATGTGGATAACATTTTTGAAATAGTTCACTTTATTTTTAGGTTATTATGATTTCTAGCTGTAATAAATATTTTTCGAAACACTAATGGTAAATCTGTTAAATAATAATTAGAATATTGTTATATAAATTTATAAATCAATATAACACATTGTGTTTTACAATGTAAGAGTTCTTATTTGAATATACCAATCATATATTCAAAATCATAGAAACATTAATACATTTTTCTTTGATATGGAGCTTAATTAAATATTAGGTAAATATTGTATAACAATATTCTCTTTCATTCTAATAACTAATATTTTTTTATAGTTACATAATGCAGTTTTGTTATGTAAAAAATTCTAATATAGAATATTAATGAATTATTTTACCATTAAATATAACAATATTTATTTTTCATTTAGTAATTATCTAAAATTATTACACAATCCTTAAATAGTGGTTTTGAATAGAGTGGAGAGTTCATGATTTTATAAACATTAAAATTAATATTTTCTAGGTGATTTCTGGTGTTGCATGAATTTTATTAAATAAAAATATTTCATTAGTTTTGAGGTCATATATTATATTTGAAACTATATTACTATAATTCCAATTTTCTGTAGTTAATTGTTTGAATAGTCCTAAAATTGACATTAATTATAATTTACAATAAATAATATATAATTCAATGATTTAAAGATCATAAAATAATAACAATTTTAATATAAGTGGAATACAGTTTTTAATATCAACAATTTTTTATTTTTTCTAGTGGATGGTCCTTCTATAGTATCTTTATTGGCCAATCAACTGTAAAAAACATTGTCAACGTGGAAATAATTAAAAGGGATAACATGAGGAAAAAAACAAAAATAATTAAAACAACATCTAAAATTATACAAAATTTATTATATGTATTTATTTAAGTATATATCTCTCTCATATTATAAATATAACAATTTTCATTATCGTTTTGAGGAAATTAAACTTAAAACAATTTAATACTTTAGGTAATTCCAAGGGTAACCCTCCACTCACTTATAAAGAGTATTCCATTGATCAACCCCTACTTACACCTATTAAGACTCATATCTCAACCATGTTATTCCAAAATAATGTAATTGAAATCCTCAAAACTTCTTAGATATCCTAGTATAATTAATATACTAACCCTAAATCCTTCATGTGTGAGATAAATGATATCTTTAAAAGAAGAGGTAATATTCTCCACTATGCATTTTCCTTATAAATAATCATTTACCATCATGAAATCATATTAAAACATGATGATATTATAAAATAATTATAGAAAATACACTAAAATGTTATTATATCTATAGTGAATATCTTTTTCATCTACTTCTCCATCATACAGAGAACAAAAATATCATTCATGCATATGTGTGGATTATCACCTTCATGAAGTTATATGTTAAATTTCCAACATTACAACTATTTTATGTTTAGAGTGATAGATAATATATATATATATATATATATTGTTTTACTTAGAAAAATATTATTTTTAATGAAAATATATCATTTATTTATTTCGCTGCCATCTTTTGGAAAATTATAACCTCATTCATCCATGCATGCGGAATACCTACTCCATGAAGTGATGCGATTAATTTTTAGTGTTTATCATTCATTGATAGATATAGTTTTCTTATTAATGTATAAAAATTATAATTATTTATGTATTATTATTCTACATATGATAAAACAATGATCAATTTTTCTATGTGAGACCATCCAAATACATTTTTCAATTATGAAAGGAACATCCTCAAAACACATGACATGTAATTAACTAATTATATAATTAAATATTACATTAATATTAATTAAATAAAAGTATTAATGATATTTCAATAAAATAGGGAAATGTTATAAAACTAGTGCATATTTAATACCTTTTTATTATACACGAGTTAAAGCATGTACATAGAATATTAGGACTCGAGGTAATGGGATTATTAAATCAAGTTTCCATCATTTGGTTATACTTATACTTCATTGACAATGTTACTACTTTTTTATTTGTGAAATGTATTATATTTTTGTTATGTTTTACTTCCAATTGTATTTTTCATTTTAAATTATTAATAAATAATCAATTTTATGTAATAATTATAAATTCACCGATATGATATTTGTAAGGTTTACTCCACTGTACATCACATATTTGAGACATAACAGATAAAAATATCCTACTTAATTTTTAGTGTGTAAATTATTCCATTTGAGATAATATAATATGAATTAATATTTTATACTAAATTTTAATTTACCTTTGAGGTTCAATTTTTCATTAGATTTTTATTCCAATGTTATAAATTAGGAAATTTTTTCTATAGTTTTATTTTCAATTCATTGATACATAATTCATGTTTTGAACATTGATTTATTTTATATGGTGTTATTTATCTAATAAATTTTTTATATAATATTTTGTGATGGAAGTTATATTTTCATGGATTCATTAATTTTTATTCATTAATTTGATATTTGACACATGTATTACTGATATTATAAGTGTTTCTCTTCTCAAAATTCATTATTTGATATTTTTTTGGTGAATGAACACATATTCATTTATATTGTTCATGTATTGAATCTTCAAATATAATTTCATGTCACTTTTTATAATCATGGTATTTTATTCTCATTTTATGTTCTTTTCTACTAACATTGTAATTATTTAAAATACAATAACATGTTTTTATTTAAAAACATTTAACTAAGGGTTTTAAAGACTTTTAACGAAACACATGCTTAATGTAATTTATATTGTTTGAGGAATGGATTTTCTAATCATAAATATTTTCCTACAGTAAATTTTCCTAATATTATATATTTATTAAATCATTATAAAGGATAGTTTCCTAAGGTTTTCTACAAATGTAACTTTTAAATCCATTTAAAAACAATGAATAGGTTAATTATTCTTAACTTTTATGGCCTAAATTTAAATTTTCATTCTTATAAAAATTCATTTTTTTTAATATTATTTAAATTATTTATTTTTTAGAATAAATAACATTTTATCAATGTTTTTTTAATTTATAGATTTCAAAGATTCTGAAATAAAAAGTTATTTTCTAGTTTTTTAATGAAATGTCATAAATGTTCATTTAAATGTATTTTTATATTTGTCAAAATAATTGAGTTATTCCTCTACATTAGTGGGTATAAGATCTTATGATATGATTCATCTTCATTGACTTTATGGATTATGGCTATTTTATTAAAATGTTTATCATGAAACACGTTCATTTAGTGGATTCAATATTGGTCTATATAAATCATGATTGTTTAAAAATGGTTAGTTGCAAGCTTCTAGGCGTTAAACTCATGAATAATTTTTTATGAATTATTGACGGTGGTTGGTGAGCCAGATTTAACCTAGACTAATTATTGAGCTAGATATTTCTTTTTATATTGTGTTATCTAACTATAGATCCTTAATGAATTGGGTAATATTCAATGTTTAATGTGAATGTTTCATGGAGTTCACTATGAGGTTTTTAGTTATAAATTTCATTGGTATTTGTCTATTTATATCACGAGTTAATAGGGTTCAAGAAGATAATGATTCAAGATAAAAACATGTTTTCTCTATTCATGTTAATCTGTATTAATGGTTCCTTTGATCAAGACTAGCATTACATTGCTCGTAACAAATTATTCATAGGGATACTGCCACAAATAAATCAACAGACCTTTTTAATTTTTTAATGATATGTGTATTTATTTGTATTAATTCTCTAATAAATTTACAAAGAACATTTAAAATTTTCTCATGCAATTATTCAGATCTTATACTCACCAAATATATTCAATTATTGCTGCCTTTGTTAAACCATACATGGCATTTCAGTTAACCCGTCATATGATTATTTTACAATGGATTTAATTAAAAATATTGAGAGTGATATTTCTAGTTGGGTTTAATTTGGATGATGATAAATATTTAATAGAGTAATAAAATCATATTATAGAGAAAAATATTATTACATAATGACAAGGGTATTATTTTGTATGAGTTTATTGAGATTAAATAATAATCAAATCTATAATATTCCATTATTATTAATGTGATCAAATATTTTTATTTGATGTGAATGTTTTTTATATATTAAATTGGTTCATTTTTTTATTATCAATGCACGAAATGTAATAATTATTTTTTTATGTCCAGATCAATGATTACGTGTTCAAAATTGTTATAATATAGGTATTTTTATTTTAAATTAAGATAAAAACAATAAGTATCATATATTATGTAGTAAAATAAATATTGTCATGAAATTATGTTTTCATTTAATATTTGATTAAAATATAATAAAAAGGAATTCAACTTTGTATTTTATTATATTGTGTATAAATATTTTAATTTTCTTGGGGAAAACCGACATGATAATGATAAATAAATTGAGAGGGGAAGGACTCCTTAATTAATTAATCATATTAGTTGGTTGACTGATAGATATCATTTTATTTAAAAACATATTTTTAATATTGATTAAGGTACTAAAACAATAAATTAGTTTTGAGTTTAGTGATAATTAAAATTTCATTTCTAGTTTTGTTTTTACTAATATTAAATATGTTTTGAATTTTTAAAATTAAAATGTGGTTATTAAGTATTATCCAAATGAATTTTCTCATTATAATTATTTTCATTTAGATAAACCCTGTATAAATAATCATGTTACTTACAAATAATTTATATTTATAAAGATGATAGATGAATCGAGATAGGTTGTTGTGAATAAAACATGTTTTTTCCAGTATATTATCAATAATATGGTATCGATTTAGATGATTATTTTATTATTATTTATATAACATAACCGATTAAAATATATTTTTTATTTTGTTTAATTCAAAAATTATATGTTATTTTTAATTTATGTGAGATGTTTATTTTTAAATATAATTAATTCTGATGACATTTATAAAAAACCCCTTAGATATGAAAAAGATAAATTTCATTACATTGATTTTATGTTGTAAAAAACATTGTATATAGTTATGAAATAACTTTATGATTGGTATGGTTGAGTTAAATTTTTTTGATATCCTTTTATAAAAAAGCTAATTTTATATTTATTTATTTTATAAATTACTTTCAAATTAAATTCGAATTGATCAAACTTATATTGATTATATTGTATTTTATTTCTTCTCATGAGTTTATTTTCAATGATTATTAGAATTTTATGGATTCTAATATTGATATTAGTATAATTTTTAAATTGAAATTCGTTCAAAGAGTTCATCTATCTCAAAGAATTGATGGTATATTTTTAAATCTATCCAAATATAATTCATTCATGGTTAATAATTTTTTCCTTAATGATTGAAAAAAATATATATCCCCAATGATTAATTTTTTTAAGTCAGATTATGATACAAATATAAAATCTTTTGATGAAAAATTATATATACGATTAATTTTATGTTTATAGTATTTATCTACTTCTAGTCCCCATATAATATTTATTTTTTGTCTTTTTTCTGGAAAAAAAATAAAATTATAATAAATCCACCGAAAATGAAATCAATTTTATTTTTAGATTTATAAAGGAAATTTTATTTATTTATTATTTTTCACTATAATAAATATTTTTGACTTTTTTATCTTGTATTACTCATATTTTGGAAGATACACTGGGGATAGAAATAGAAACAAATGTTTATGACACTTTCTTACTAAGAATTAATTTTCACAGAGTTCGTAGAAAAACTATACTTGTTTTTAAAATAAAAAATGTAAACATATTTTTAGTACATATAATGGTTCAAAATTGTTATAGGTTAAAAGACTAACTTCACTATTATTTTAATTTTTAAAAGATACATATAAATTTTGATACTTCACCTGCTATTTCAGTCCCAAATAACCCTTAAATGAATTATATAAATGATCAAATATAAATTCATCTTCATTTTATTAGATACTACACAAATAAAGTTGATATTTATTTAAAATATGTTCCTATATAAACGTAGATCAATTATATCTATACTAAAAAATTATAATTTTTTATATTTGATAATTTGAAATTTGAAAAATATAAGTTAGATATTTCTATTTGTTTTACAATCTAGACTATATTTTCTAAAAAGTAATTTCATTTACTCTCAAATCAATAAGCTATTAATATATGAATTTATTATGGTGATGAATAAATGATTAATATTTTTTTATAGGATTTTATAACTCATAATTTATTTATCACGATTCCAATATTAAATTATTTTTTAATAATGGGGTAGTTATACCGATCTAGTATTCCTTACATTTTAATAAATTTAGATAATAACAGAAAATTTTATTTATTCAAATATGGGTTTGTTTTCTAATTTCAATAATGGAGAGATTGTTAGGGGTTACTGTTAGCGTTGAATATTTTTTAATGATATTTTATATTGTTTTTCAAAAATTTCCAAAAACCATGAATTTTATCATTATTTTAATATTATATTCTGGAATTTATTATCAATGTTTTCTATTTATGAAATGGATAATCATAAGTTATAATTGTATTTTTATCTCACATTCCATTTTTTCTATTGATAAATATTTTGAATTTATATTTCTTATTTCTTCATTAATTTATTTACAAAATATTTTATATTGTATGAACTGATTAAAATTAATTCATCTATAAACTTTTAAATATTTATTCCATGAAATTTTACGATTTCCATGATTTTCATTTCCATGCAATAATAAGATCATATGGACAACAATGAACTCAATCACTCATGAAACCTTGATTTGTGAGCACATATAATGCATAATAAGTGATCTCTAATGATCATGATTTTTATGTTCCCAAAAGGTGCAATGGTGAGGATTCAACCATGAGAATGAGTATTTATCATCCGCATTGAGTTGTGATCACATATAGTAATACTTAAACAATTATTATAGACTATGTTCGTTGACTAAAACCATGAAGTATGGACATGGACTTTGGCTGTTAACTTCAACCGTATGGAACCATAATTTAAATTGTCTCCCATTCTTCTACCATTTCTATAAATTTATTTATTTTTTAATATCTGGATATATTTTTGACATACTCTATTTTCCACCTATATTTATTTTTTATTGATTTTTATTTTTAAGTGTTTCCATTAATTCATTTATTTTATAATTTTATATAAATTACTTTTAAAATATTTTATTTTTTATTTTTTATTTTAAATTACATATATTTAAATATCAAAATATTCATTAATATTAATGAGGGCATTAGTAGTAAATTTCTTTTAAATAAAATCCACTTATTTGGATTATTTTATTTTTTATTTATTTCAATGTTATTAAATGTTTATTTGTGAAATGTATTATATTTTTGTTATGTTTTACTTCCAATTATATTTTTCCTTTTAAATTATTAATAAATAATCAATTTTATGTAATAATTCTAAATTCACTAATATGATATTTGTAAGGTTTACTCAACTATACATCACATCTTTGAGACATAACATATAAAATTATCCTACTTAATTTTTTTGTGTGTAAATTATTCCATTTGAGATATTATAAAATGAATAAATATTTTATCCTAAATTTTAATTTACCATTGATGTTCTATTTTTCATTAGATTTTGATTCCAATGTTTTAAATGAGGAAAGGTTTTCTATAGTTTTAGTTTAAATTCCATGGTACATAATTCATGATTTGAACCTTGATTTATTTTATATGGTGTTATTTATCTATGAAATTTTTTATAGAATATTTTGGGATGGAAGTTACAGTTTCATGGATTCATTAATTATTATTCATTAATTTGATATTTGACACAAGTATTACTTATATTATAAGTGTTTATCATCTCAAAATTCATTATTTGATTTTTTTTTGGTGAATGAACACATATTCGTTTATGTTGTTCATGTATTCAATCATCAAATGTACATTCATGTCACTTTTTATAATCGTGGTATTTTATTCTCATTTTATGATCTTTCCTACTAATATTATAATGATTTAAAATACAATAAAGAGTTTTTATTTAAAACCATTTCACTATGGGTTTTAAATAATTTTAATGAAACACATGCTTAATGTAATTTATATTGTTTGGGGAATGGATTTTCTAATCGTAAATATTTTCCTACAGTAAATATTCGTGGGATTATATCTTTATTATATCATTATAAAGGATAGTTTCATATGGTTTTCTACAAAAAAGTAACTTTTAAATCTTTTTATCAACAATGAATAGGATCATTATTTTTAACTTTTATGGCCTAAATTGAAATTTTCATCCTTATAAAAATTCATTTTATTTAATATTATTTAAATTATTTATTTTTTTAGAATAAATATCATCTTATCAATGTTTTGTGAATTTATAGATTTTAAAGATTCTAAAATAAAAATTTATTTTCCAATTTTTTAATGAAATGTCATAACATTTCATTTAAATGTATTTTTCATATTTGTCGAAATAATTTAGTTATTACTCCACATCACTGGGTATAAGATCTTATGCTATGATTCATCTTCATAATATTTATGGATTATAACTATTTTATTACTAAAAATTAACGAAACACGTTCCTTTATTGGATTCATTATTGTTCTATATAAATCTTGATTTTTTATAAATGGTTAGTTGCAAGACTCCAGGTGTTAAATTCATGAATAAATTTTTATGAATTATTGGTGGTGTTTAGTGAGCCTGATTTAACCCAGAATAATTATTGAGCTAGATATTTCTTTTTATATGGGTTAGCTAACTATAGTTCTCTAATGAATTGGGTAATATTCAATGTTTAATGTGAATGTTTCATGGAGTTCACTATGAGGTTTTTAGTTATAAAATTCATCGGTATTTGGATATTTATATCACAAGTTAACATGGTTCATGAAGATAATGTTTCAAGATAAAAACATGTTTTCTCTATTCATGTTAATCTGTATTAATGGTTCATTTGATGAAGACAAGCATTACATATCTCTTGATAATTGATTCTTAGGGATAATGCCACAAATAAATCAATAGACCTGTTTAATTTTTTAATAAAATGCGTATTTATTTGTATTAATTCTATAATAAATTTACATATAACATTTAAAATTTTCTCATGCGATTATTCAGATCTTATACTCACCAAATATATTTAATTGTTACTGGCTTTGTTAAACCATACATGTAACATCCCTGGTAAATAAAGAATAAATAATTTTCATAATTATTAATACATAAAAATTAAATATTAATTTTATTTTAAAGGGGTTTCTATGTTCGATAGCGTACCTAATACACAACGATGAGTTTCTTTGAAACTAACGTAGCACACTAGTAATAAAATAATATTATTTTAAATGTTAGTTAACAAGTAGCCGTTGTACTGGCAGGAATGGATAGAAATAACTAAAATATGATTAGATATGTTTTTAAATGTTTATACATTTACCCAATAAAAGATAAATGCTTAAAATACGAAAAGAGTTCAATTTTAGGCCTTTATACTCTAATTTTCACTAAAGGTTCAATTATCACATTTTAATGGTGAACCGTCATTATATATAGTTTTGATAACTCTTATACATTATTTTGGACCAAATATAACTCTTCTTTAGAATCAGGACATCAAAATTTACTTTGTGTAAATTTTTGGTACCTTTCTGTTAAAGTTCATTTTTTTATGAATAGTGTAAAATGTTGTATTTTAATTCAAAACCTCTTTTTAATCTAAATTATTTATATGATTATATTATTATTTTAATTTGTTTTAAAGTGAAATTAGAAAATATTTTTACCAGTTAATCCAATGGTGGTCATTGGAATCAATTTCACTTTGAAATTGGACTTAAACTGGTGTCAATCTTTTGATACTTATTGTTTCACAAAAACACGCTATTTGTCATGATAGCGGGAATTAATTATTAAATTAATTAAATTGACTTATATGTTTTTAATTTTTTAAAATGGACTTCATTTTTGAATTCGGAATATCAAATATAGCTTAGGGTGAATTTTTGGTAATTTGATGAAAAACTTCAATTTTTGATGAATAGTGAAACCACTAAGTGGTAATCAAGCAAACTGATTTTTCAGTTAAATGAAATTTTACCTATAATGTGTATTGAATTTTGAAAATCCGACATACATGGTTTTCATTAAGAAGTAAAATGTGGTTCAATGAGATTAAAATAATGTTTTGGTGAATAGTAACTTATTAAGTTTTTAATTGCGATTAGTGGTAATTAATGTAGTTTAAGGTATAAATAATGCTTTAATAATATGAAATGACCTAGACACATGTCCCAACCTTATTGGTTGTGTCATGTCCGACCAAGACAAGCCATGGGTCAACTTGGGGACCCCATGGATCCACTTTTGTTGGGAAATGACATAAATAACGTTTTATTAAATGTTAAAGTAAAAATGACACAAACAAGAGATGTTTTACGAAAACAATTTTTACATAGGGTTATAAAGATCAGATTTTTGATTATAAATAGTCATTGGAAAGCTAAAAAGATTTCATACATCATAGTAATTTATTTATGATTTTTAGACATTATATAAATTAAATTATTTAAGACATAATAATGATGTAGTGATGACATCATTATTTGACGATTTAAATAAAATGGAAAGACAATGTAAAATCTATGAACTACACATGGAAAAAACCAATTGAATGAGTGGATTTAGAAGACTTATCACCTTATCCAAGAATTATGTCAATGTGGGTCTTTTTAAAACCGAAACACATGTTCAAATAAAGTAATATTTCTTTACTTTCCAAAAGTGCCCCTCCACTCCTCTTATAAAAGGCCCCCACCTCTACCCCATTTCACACACATCGCAAGCCTTTGGCTCGGCCAACCCCTGCCCAATTACTCTCTCCACATCACTATACTCATCCTAGAGTATTCCCTTTGGGCAGAATATTTTCAAAGGAAGCCTTTAGGGTCAAATCAAAAGGGAGTAACACTTTTAAAGGTAATTCATTCTCTCTTGTTCATTTGTTTTATTTTGCTTCTCCAACCCTCTAAACTCTTTTTATTTACTTCTTTTGTAACAACACCAGTATCTTCAATATACTAGGATGTTGTTATAATATTTATTTGAGCTACACACTCACACAACTACATCAAATGGTTAAAGAACATACGGTTTCCGTGGATGGCGAAATTCTGCCTCCGGAAACGATGATTGTTCAATACTCATTTAACACCTTCAAAGGTGGCCATTATGATGTCACTATTTTTATATATGATATATAATATGTTTATGTTTTACTTATGCTTCTGTATTTTTCATTTGTGTCTTACCTTTATGGCTTCCATTTTGGGTATACGCGATATCTTCATTTTAGGAAGTGCAGACTACCGCCCCCTCAAAGTGATGTGATTCGTTAATGCCATATGTGGGACGTGTAAAGGATGGATTTAAAGTTATTATATATGATGTTATACTGGAATTATAATATACCTCTATATAATTATTATTTAATTCCATTAAATTATGATATAGAAATGAAAGTAGCGTTCATGCGTACGTACGGCTTACCGTCTCCATGAACGGTGCATTTCATTTCTTATCCTCAAATGTAATGTACTATTAAAAGTACATGTATATAATGGATATATATAATGAATAGTATATCTAAATGATTAATATAATTCTGGAATTAAAATATACATACCTCTCATTTAGTTTTAATTCCATTAATATGACAAAGAAATGAAAGTAGCGTTCATCCATACGTACGGCTTACCGTCTCCATGAACAGTGCATTTCATTTCTTAACTCTAAATGATTATGTAATGTTATAAATACATGTATATGCTGGATATATATGATACATATTATATCCAAATCAGGAATTTCATTCTTGATATAAAGAACTTTTGACCACACGAACAACAAGTAATTGTAAGAAGTCAACTTTCGACTTAAGAACCAAATATTGACAAAACAAACATTATTAACTTAAATGGTTAAATAATGTTTATAACATGGAAATAAGTGGTATAAAAGGAATAATTAACTTTAAAAAGGTTCTTAATCAAGTATAAATTAACTCAAGTTTATTATTCAGGATGTTAAAGAACGATCGAGTCAAGTCGGACCCGAGGTAAGGGACTTCATCTCAATCTCCTTTGATTGAGGCATATTTCATTTTATACAAAACTTTATTTTATAAGGTGTATAAAACCCTTTGACTTTTACTTTTATACAAAAGGAATCTTTTTCTACGAAGCGTTGTACTAAACGACAAAAAGGAATGTTTTTTAAAGTACGCGGTGTCAACGACCTTTTCCGCAGCCGCGAGTATTATTTGGTCTTTGGCTTCCTCAACAAGCCGTAATGTTTTTAAAATAAAATAAATACCTTATAATTTTTTATGTATTTTGGTATTGAAATTTTTTTTTATAAAGGATTCTATTATGTCAATATATTTATGATATATTGTGATTGAAATGTGGAAATGTTATCATTCCTTTATATTTGTTTTATGTTTTATGATTTTATATTGGTACTTGGACATTTTAACGGGTGGTTACGTTATAAACCATATGACGGGTGGTGATGTGAATACCAGGACGGGTGGTTACGTTATAACCTCCAATGCATTGGGTATGGAAGTCGGCCTTATGGCTATTCCATTAAGTATGTATGGAAATTGGCCGTATGGCTATTCAATTAAGTGATATGTGTGGAAGTCGACCGTATGGTTATTCCACTTAAGTATGTTTCTGTCCCAAGTTACCTTTATATATGTTATGTGTTCTTTATATGGGTTTTATGGTAATAATTTGGTTACAAGAAGGTAAGTAATGATACTTTATTCAGTGAAGTGTTTTTACTACTTCATGAAGGTGAAGGTATTACTTTGATAGAGTATACATGGTTTACTTGATTTTGAAAAAACTAACAGTTTTCATTATTTGTGTATCCCTTACTGAGCTTTTTATGCTCACCCCAAGTTTTTTTTTGAAATGTTTTTCACAGGACTTAATATGGAATAAGGTCAAGGATGGGATCAAGGGAATGTCATGCTATCTAAAACATGGAATCTAGACATCTTTCTTTTTAAGAGTTTTTATTTTATGGAGACTTAGTAGAAGTGTCTACTTTGTAATCTTTTAAGATGTAATAGTTATGTTCTAATTCTCTAAAACTCTAAACCTGAAAAGATCCTCAATGTGAATTATTAGTTTAATTCAATATTAAGTAAGGTTTAAGGCTGGGGCCTTATAGTTGGTATCAGAGGTCGGTTTAGACAACTTTAGGAGTTAGAAAAGTGTTAAATTATAATATGATTGAAATGATATAGCATTTATGGATTACCACGTTGCTTCGCCTAAGATATTTCTGTGTTCAGAATGGTTTTCCGCAGAGGAAGCAAAGCAACTATGTTGGGACGACATCAGGAGGAAGATAACCTTCCAAATCAGCAACCTGAGATGGTTGGAATCGGAACTGAACAGTTTGTTGCAGTGATGGCACAGTTGACTCAGGCTATAAATGGTGGTGGTATCCATGCATGATATCAGCCAGATCAACCGCAGAGGAACATGTCAGTGGTGGAACATTTCATGAGGCAACATCCCCCATCATTCAGAGGATCATCTGACCCTGTGCAAGCTGAAGGGTGGATTAAAGCACTGGAGAAGATTTTTGATGTTATGAGGTGTTCAGAACATCAGAAGGTTAGTCTTGCTGTTTACCGTTTTGAAGGAGAAGCTGATCAGTGGTGGTCGATGGTGAAAAATATAAGGGATAGTGATGAGATTGAGGATCTTCACTGGGACGAATTCAAAGGTATTTTTCTTGATAAATATTTTCCTAAGTTGGTTCGTCTTAGGATGGAAAAACAGTTCCTAGAATTGAGGCAGGAGGATGATTCAGTGGATGCTTATGAAGAAAAGTTCACTCGATTGGCAAGGTATGCTCCAAACTTCATACGAGATCTTGATAGTAAAATAAAACGTTTTTACTCAGGGTTAAAGCCTAAGTATCGAAGGGCTTTAGCTTCTCGTGAGTTCAAAAGTTATGAAAAACTTGTTCGATGTACGGAGAAGGTGGAAATGGAGTTTGCGGATGATCAGGTGTTCTATGAAAAACAACAGAATAAGAGATCTAGTTGGCAGGAAAAGGGGAAGAATTCATCAAAGAAGCAAGGAGGTAAGAAAACCAAATATCCATCCTGTGAGAAGTGTGGTAAAATGCATCCTGGAGAATGTTTATCCAAGTCTGGTAAGTGATTTCGGTGTGGTAAGTCTGGTCATATTGCTCGTAACTGTAAGGAAGATGATCAAGCAGGAAATGAAAAGCCAACGGTAAGATGTTTTAAGTGTAATGAAATGGGTCATTATGCAAATGAGTGTGCAAAGAAGAACTCAACTGGGGGAATGCAGCTAGACTACAAGCAGAAAGGGGTGGTAAAATCATTTTCAACAACTTCAGCATATGTTGGGCCATCGAATGAAGTGGTATCAGCTCGAGGGAGCTCAGTATTTTTCGAAGATTGACTTGTGGTCGGGGTACCATCAGTTGAAAGTAAAAGTAGCAGACGTTCCGAAGACTGCGTTCCGTACTAGATATGGCCATTATGAATTTGTAGTTATGCCTTTTGGGTTAACCAATGCACATGCTGTATTCATGGACCTTATGAATAAAATTTTCCATGAGTTCTTGGATAAGTTTGTGTTTGTGTTCTGAGGTTTGGGAAGAGGTTATGTGTGCCTTGTGATTCACAGTTGAAGAATGAGTTGCTATGTGAGGCTCATAGTTCTATGTTTTCAGTTCATCCTGGCTGTACTAAGATGTACAGAGATCTGCGGGAGTATTACTGGTGGGATGGAATGAAAAGAGATATTGCTGATTTTACTGTGAAGTGTTTGACATGTCAACAGGTTAAAGCAGAGCGGCAGTTACCGAAAGGGATGCTTCAGCCTTTACCAGTGCCATAGTGGAAATGGGAAAACATATCCATGGACTTTGTTGTGGGATTACCGAAGACATCTCAAGGTAATAATGAAATCTGGGTTATTATTGATCGCGTGACCAAATCTGCTCATTTCCTTGATATATGAGATACTTTCTCTTTTGATCAACTTTCCCGTTTGTATCTTAAAGAGATAGTTAGGTTACATAGAGTTCCTCTCTCCATTGTTTCGGATCGTGATCCCAGGTTTACTTCTAACTTTTGGAACGACCTTCAGAAGTCGTTGGGTACTGAATTAAATTTTAGTACAGCTTTTCATCCTCAATCAGATGGGCAGTCAGAATGAACAATTCAGACCTTGGAGGATATGCTACGAGCTTGTTCTATGGATTATCAGGGAAGTTGGGACCAACATATTTCTTTGGTTGAGTTTTCTTATAATAACAGTTTTCATTCCAGTATACAGATGGCACCATTTGAGGCATTATATGGGAAGCGGTGTCGAAATCCAGCTTTTTGGGATGAAGTGGGTGAAAGGAAGTTGATGGGACCAGAATTGGTAGAAGAGATGGCAGAAAAAGTTCAGTTGATTCAGAAACACATGAGAATAGCTCAGAGCAGGCAGAAGAGTTATGCGGATAACCAGAGGAAGGATCTATCTTTCGAGGTAGGTGATCATGTTTTTCTCAAGGTTTCTCCTTGGAAAAGTGTGATGAGATTTGGTAAGAAAGGAAAGATGAGCCCAAGGTTTATTGGACCATATAAAATTCTGGAGAGAGTTAGATCAGTTGCATACCGGGTGGCTTTACCTCCGAGTTTATCTCAGGTACACAATGTTTTTCATGTTTCATTGTTGAGGAAGTATATGCCAGATCCATTTCATGTTTTGATTCCAGAGGTAGTTCTGCTGGAAGAGAACCTATATTATGAGGAACAACCGGTCCAGATTCTTGACCACAAGGAGCAGGTGTTACAGAATAAGGTGATTCATCAGGTAAAGGTTTTGTGGAAAAACCATGTGATTAAAGAGGCAACGTGGGAATCTGAAAATGCTATGAGGGATAAATACCCCCAATTATTTTGATAAGTGAATAAAATTGCGAGGATGCAATTCCCAAAAGGGGGGAAGGATGTAACATCCCTGGTAAATAAAGAATAAAGAATTTTCATAATTATTAATAATTAAAAATTAAATATTAATTTTATTTTAAAGGGGTTTCTATGTTCGATAGCGTACCCGATACGCAACGAAGAGTTTCTTTGAAACTTACGTAGCACACTAGTAATAAAATAATATTATTTTAAATGTTAGTTATCAAGTAGCCGTTGTACTGGCGGGAATGGATAGAAATAACTAAAATATGATTAGATATGTTTTTAAATGTTTATAAATTTACCCAATAAAAGATAAAGGCTTAAAATACGGAAAGAGTTCAATTTTAGACATTTATACTCTAATTTTCACAAAAGGTTCACTTATCACCTTTTAATGGTGAACCATCATTAAATATAGTTTTGATCACTCTTATACTTTATTTTGGACCAAATATAACTCTTCTTTAGAATCAGGACATCAAAATTTAGTTTGTGTAAATTTTTGGTACCTTTCTGTTAAAGTTCATTTTTTTATGAATAGTGTAAAATGTTGTATTTTAATTCAAAACCACTTTTTAATATAAATTATTTATATGATTAGATTATTATTTTAATTGGTTTTAAAGTGAAATTAGAAAATATTTTTACCAGTTAATCCAATGGTGGTCATTGGAATCAATTTCACTTTGAAATTGGACTTAAACTGGTGTCAATCTTTTGATACTTATTGTTTCACAAAAACACGCTATTTATCATGACAGCGGGAATTAATTATTAAATTAATTAATTTGACTTATATGTTTTTAATTTTGTAAAATGGACTTCATTTTTGAATTTGGAATATCAAATATAGCTTAGGGTGAATTTTTGGTAATTTGCTGAAAAACTTCAATTTTTGATGAATAGTGAAACCACTAAGTGGTAATCAAGCAAACTGATTTTTCAGTTAAATGAAAGATTACCACTAATGTGTATTGAATTTTGAAAATACGACATACATGGTTTTCATTAAGAAGTAAAATGTGGTTCAATGAGATTAAAATAATTTTTTGGTGAATAGTAACTTATTAAGTTTTTAATCGCGATTAGTGGTAATTAGTGTAGTTTAAGGTATAAATAATGCTTTAATAATATGAAATGACCTAGACACATGTCCCAACCTTATTTTTTGTGTCATGGCCGACCAAGACAAGCCATGGGTCAACTTGGGGACCCCATGTATCCACTTTTGTTGGGAAATGACAAAAATAACTTTTTATTAAATGTTAAAGTAAAAATGACACAAACAAGAGTTGTTTTACGAAAACAATTTTTACATGGGGATATAAAGATCAGATTTTTGATTATATATAGTCATTGGAAAGATACAAATATTTCATACATCATAGTAAATTTTTTATGATTTTTATACATTAAATAAATTAAATTATTTAAGACATAATAATGATGCAGCGATGACATCATTATTTGACGATTTAAATAAAATGGAAAGACAATGTAACATCTATGAAATACACATGTCAAAAACCAATTGGATGAGTGGATTTCGAAGACTTATCACCTTATCCACGAATTATATCAATGTGGGTCCTTTTAAAACCGAAACACGTTTTCAAATAAAGTAATATTTCTTTACTTTCCAAAAGTGCCCCTCCTCTCCTCTTATAAAAGGCCCCCACCTCTACCCCATTTCACACACTTCTCAAGCCTTTGGATCGGCCAACCCCTGCCCAATTACTCTCTCCACATCCCTCTCCTCATCCTAGAGGATTCCCTTTGGGAATAATCCTTTCAAAGGAAGCCTTTAGGCTCAAATAAAAAGGTAGTTACACTTTTAAAGGTAATTCATTCTCTCTTGTTCATTTGTTTTATTTTGCTTCTCCAACCCTCTAAACTCTTTTTATTTACATCTTTTGTAACAACACCAGTATCTTCAATATACTAGGATGTTGTTATAATATTTATTTGAGCTACACACTCACACAACTACATCAAATGGTTAAAGAACATACGTTTTCTGTGGATGGCGAAATTCTGCCTCTCGAAACGATGATTGTTCAATACTCATTTAACACCTTCAAAGGTGGCCATTATGATGTCACTATTTTTATATATGATATATAATATGTTTATGTTTTACTTATTCTTCTGTATTTTTCATTTTTGTCTTACCTTTATGGCTTCCATTATGGGTATACGCGATATCTTCATTTTAGGAAGTGCGGACTACCGCCCCCTCAAAGTGATGTGATTCGTTAATGCCATATGTGGGACGTGTAAAGGATGGATTTAAAGTTATTATATATTATGTTATACTGGAATTATAATATACCTCTATATAATTATTATTTCATTCCATTAAAGTATTAGATTGAAATGAAAGTAGCGTCCATGCGTACGTACGGCTTACCGTCTCCATGAACGGTGCATTTCATTTCTTATCCCCAAATGTAATGTACTATTAAAAGTACATGTATATCATTGATATATATAATGAATAGTATATCTAAATGATTAATATAATTCTGTAATTAAAATATACATACATCTCATTTAGTTTTAATTCCATTCATATGACAAAGAAATGAAAGTAGCGTTCATGCGTACGTACGGCTTACCGTCTCCATGAACGGTGCATTTCATTTCATACCTCTAAATGATTATGTAATATTATAAATACATGAATATGCTGGATATATATGATACATATTATATCCAAATCAGGAAATTCATTCTGGATATAAAGAACTTTTGACCACACGAACAACAAGTAATTGTATGAAGTCAACTTTCGACTTAAGAACCAAATATTGACAAAACAAACATTATTAACTTAAATGGTTAAATAATGTTTATAACATGGAAATAAGTGATATAAAAGGAATAATGAACTTTAAAAAGGTTCTTAATCAAGTATAAATTAACTCAAGTTTATTATTCAGGACGTTAAAGAACGATCGAGTCAAGTCGGACCCGAGGTAAGGGACTTCGTCTCAATCTCCTTTCATTGAGGCATATTTCGTTTTATACACAACTTTCTTTTATACGGTGTATAAACCCCTTTGACTTTTATTTTTATACAAAAGGAATCTTTTTCTACCAAGCGTTGTACTAAACGACAAAAAAGAATGTTTTTTTAACGTACGCGGTGACAACGACCTTTTCCTCCGCCGCGAGTATTATTTGGTCTTTGGCTTCCTCAACAAGTCGTAATGTTTTTAAAATAAATTAAATACCATATAATTTTTTATGTATTTTGGTATTGAAAATGTTTTTTATAAAGGATTCTATTATGTCAATATATTTATGATATATTTTGATTGAAATGTGGAAATGTTATCATTCCTTTGTATTGGTTTTATGTTTTATGATTTTATATTGGTACTTGGACATTTTAACGGGTGGTTACGTTATAAACCATATGACGGGTGGTGCCGTGAATACTAGGACGGGTGGTTACGTTATAACCTCCAATGCATTGGGTATGGAAGTCGGTCGTATGGCTATTCCATTAAGTATGTATGGAAATTGGCCGTATGGCTATTCCATTAAGTGATATGTGTGGAAGTCGACCGTATGGTTATTCCACATAAGTATGTTTATGTCCCAATTTACCTTTATATATTTTATGTGTTCTTTATATGGGTTTTATGGTAATACTTTGGTTACAAGAAGGTAAGTAATGATACTTTATTCAGTGAAGAGTTTTTACTACTTCATGAAGGTGAAGGTATTACTTTGATAGAGTATACATGGTTTACTTGATTTTGAAAAAACTAACAGTTTTCATTCTTTGTGTATCCCTTACTGAGCTTTTTATGCTCACCCCAAGTTTTTTTTTTGAAATGTTTTTCACAGGACTTAATATGGAATAAGGTCAATGATGGGATCAAGGGAATGTCATGCTATCTAAAACACGGAATCTAGACATCTTTCTTTTTAAGAGTTTTTATTTTATGGAGACTTAGTAGAAGTGTCTACTATGTAATCTTTTAAGATGTAATAGTTATGTTCTAATTCTCTAAAACTCTAAACCTGAAAAGATCCTCAATGTGAATTATTAATTTAATTCAATATTAAGTAAGGTTTAAGGCTGGGGCCTTATAATACATGGCATTTTAGTTAACCCGACATATGATTATTTTACCAAGGTTTTAAATAAGAATAATGAGAGTGATATTTCTAGTAGGGTTTAATTTTGCTGATGATAAATATTTAATAGTGTAATAAAATCACATTACAATGAAAAATATTACTACATAATAACAAGGGTATTATTATGTATGAGTTTATTGGGATTCAATAATAATCCAATCTATAATATTCCTTTATTATTAAAGCGATCAAATATTTAAATTTGATCTAAATGTTTTGTATATATTAAATTGGTTCAGTTTTTTATTATCAATGCATGAAATGTAATAATTATTTTTTTATGTCCAGATCAATGATTACGAGTTCAAAATTGTTATAATAAAGGTATTTTTATTTTTCATTTGGATAATAATAATATGTATTAAATATTATGTAGTAGAATAAATATGGTCATGAAATTATCTTATCATTTAGATTTTGAGGAAAATATAATTAAAATGAATTCTACTTTGGATTTTATTATATTTTGTATAAATATTTTAATTTTCATGGAGAAAACTGACATGATAATGATAAATAAATTGAGAGGGGAAGGACTCCTTATGTAATAAATCATAGAGATTGGTTGATTGATAGAGATATTCTTATTGAAAAACTTATTTTTAATATTGATTATGGTAATAAAAGAAATAAATTAGTTTTTATATTTGTGATAATTAAAATTTCATTTCCAGTTTTGTTTTTCTAATATTAAATATGTTTTGAATTTTTTAAAAAAAATTGTGGTTTATAATGATTATTATAATTAATTTTCTCATTATAATTATTTTCATTTAGTAAAACCCTGTATAGATAATCATTTTATTGACAACTAATTAATATTTATAATGATGATAGATGAATCAAGATAGGTTGTTGTGAATAACACTTGTTTTTTTCCAGTATGTTATCAAAAATATGGTATCGATTTGGATGATAATTTTATTATTATTTATATAACATAACTGATTAAAATATATTTATCATTTTTAAATTAAAAAATTATATGTTATTTTTAATTTATGTGAGATGTATATTTTTAAATGTAATTATTTCTGATGACATTTATAAAAAACCCCTTAGATATGAAAAATTTAAATTTCATTACACTGATTATATGTTGTAAAATGCATTGTATATTGTTATGAAATAACATTATGATTGGTATGGTTGAGATAAATTATTTTTGACATCTTTTTATAAAAAAGGTAATTTTATATTTATTTATTTTATAAATTACTTTCAAATTAAATTCAAATTGATCAAATATATATTGATGATATTGTTTTTTATTTCTTCTCATGAGTTTTATTTCAAGGATTATTATAATTTTATGGATTCTATGATTGATATCAATATTATTTTTAAATTGAAATTCATTCCAAGATTTCATCTATCTCAAATAATTGATGGAATATTTTAAAATCTATCCAAATATGATACATACTTGGTTAATCATTTTAGCCTTAATGATTGAAAAAAATTTATATCCCCAATGAATAATTTTTGTAAGATAGATTATGATACAAATATAAAATCTTTTGATAAAAAATTATATATAAGATTAATTTTATGTGTATAGTATTTATCTACTTCCAGTCCCCATATAATATTTATTTTTTTGTCTTTTTTCTAGAAAAAATTGAAATTATAATAACTCCACCAAAAATGAGATCAATTTTATTTTTAGATTTAGAAAGGAAATTTTATTTATTTATTATTTTTCATTATAATGAATATTTTTCACTTTTTTATCTTGTATTACTTGTATTTTGGAAGATACACTGGGGATAGAAAAAGAACAAAAGTTTATGACAATTTCTCGCTAAGAATTAATTTTCACATAGTTCGTAGAAAAAAACTATACTTGTTTTTAAAATATGAAATTTAAACATATTTTTAGTACATATAATGGTTCAAAATTTTTATCGGTTAAAAAACTAACTTGACTATTCTTTTAATTTTTAAAAGATACATATAAATTTTGACACTTCACCTGCTATTCCAGTGCCAAATAACCCTTAAATGAAATATATAAATGATCAGATATACATTCATCTTCATTTTATTAAAGTCTATATAAATAAAGTTGATATTTATTTATAATATGTTCCTATAGAAAAGTAGATCAATTATATCTATACTAAACAATTAAAAAAATTTATATTTGATAAAATTAAAATTTAAAAATATAAGTTATATATTTCTATATGTTTTACAATCTAGACTAAATTTTCTAAAAAATAATTTCATTTACTCTCATATCAATAAGATATTAATATATAAATTTATGATGGGGATGGATAAAAGATTAATATTTTTTTATAGGTTTTTATAAATCATGTTTTATTTTTCATGATTCCAATATTAAATTATTTTTTAATAATTGGGTAGTTATACATATCTAGTTCTCCTTACATTTTGATAATTTTAGAAAATAGCATAATATTTTATTTTTTCTAATATGGGTTGGTTTTCTAATTTCAATAAAGGGTAGATTGTTAGGGGTGACTGTTAGCGTTAAATATTTTTTAATCATATTTTATATTATTTTTTAAAAATTACCAAAACCCATGAATTTTATCATTATTTTAATATTATATTCTGAAATTTATTATTAATGTTTTCGATTTATAGAATGGATAATTATAAATTGTAATTGTATTTTTATCTCATATTTCATTTTTTCTATTGTTAAATTTATTGAATTTATATTTCTTATTTGTTCATTAATTTATGTACAAAATATGTTATATTGTATGATCTTAATAAAATTAATTCTTTTATAACCTTTTAAATGTTTATTCCATGAAATTTTACGATTTCCAGGATTTTCATTTCCTTGCTATAATAAGATCATATGGACAACAATGACCTCATTCACTCATGAAACCTTGATTTGTGAGCACATATAATGCATAAGAAGTGTTCTCTAATGATCATGATTTGTATGTTCCCAAAAGGTGAAATGGTGAGGATTAACCATGAGAATGAGTATTTATCATCAACATTGTGTTGTGATCACAGATAGTAATCCCTAACCAATTATTATGGACTGTGTTCGTTGACTAAAACCATGAGGTATGGCCATGGACTTTGGCTGTTAACTTCAACCATATGGTTCCATAATTTAAATTTTCTCCCATTCATCTACCATTTCTATAATTTTATTTATTTTTTAATATCTGGACATATTTTTTGCATACTATATTTTACATGTATATTTAATTTTTATTGATTTTTATTTTTAAGTGTTTCCATAATTCATTTATTTTAAAATTTTATATAAATTACTTTTAAAATAATATTTTTTTTATTTTTTATTTTAAATTTATAATAATTAAATATTAATCTATTCATTAATATTAATGAGGGTACTAGTAGTAAATTTCGTATAAATAAAATTCACATATTTGGATTATTTTAATTTTTATTTATTTCAATGTTAATAATTATTATTATAAAATCTATTTAATATAATGTAAATTTTTTATTTTATATCATTTCATTATATTCATATATATATTAAAATTTTAAATATAATTTATAATGATAAATATGTTGATATCATTGAAAATTTAATTTCGAGATATTTTATGGGGTAATTTAAAATATTTTATGACATATTGTAGTCGACATTATTTTAAATTTATTTAATAATTTTTGAATGACTACTTCTATCATTCAATATAATTTTATATTTTTTATAATTTTGGAAATGAATTTAATTTTTCAACAGAAATCTTGTGATAAATATGGAATTATTTTCAATTAATTTTTTTATTTAGAGATTGGTTTTGTTAGTTTTTTAAATATCCAATTTAATGTTTTTGAGAAAAATTCAATATACTCGAGTAATGAGAAAATGAAAATTTTATAATTGAAAAAAATTGTAATCCTTACACTATTTTACAAAACATGTCTACTGTTATCATTGAATCATTATCTAGATGATCTATCAAGTGTGGAACCACATCATCTTTTAATAATTCTTTGTTGATGATGAAACATGATCCATTAATCATGAATTTATAATTACGATAATGATGTTCATCATCAATCTATTTCATCCTCATTTATGTGTTCCCAACAATATATCATATCTCTACCATTTTTTATCATAAATTATATTTTGGTTTTTCAATTCAAAATAATTCCATTTCATAAGTTTGTGGAATTGGATTCATAATTCAGCACCATATATTTTATGTATCTCTTTTTTCAAATGTCATTACGATAAATGTGTTGTGACTAACTAAACAAAATTCATAGGGTCGGTATTGTTAACCATCCCCTGTAAAATAAATTTGTTAATTAAAATTTTAAATTTTTATTTTTTATAAAATGTCAATGTGGCATATTCAACCCCACTATAAAATCTATCATTATCATCTACGACCTAACATATGCAATATGTTATTAATGATATTATATACATCAATCCATACACATGATTTTAATGATAATTATTCCTTGTTTAATTTTACCTTTATGGTAGAGAATGGAATTGGTAATTGTAATTTGTTATCTTTCTTTATATATTCCATGATATATCTCTTTCTATATGTATGAAATAAATTCATCGAATATAGAAATCGATATTTTCTAAATTAACTCTATATCATATCATTACTTGTGATTTTTTGGTAAGATGATAAACTTTTATTTCCCTATTTTATTAGTTATGTAATATCATAAAATGGTAATTCCCTTAGTCTTTATAATAAATGAATTATTTGTGGGCTATGATTTTTTTTCTGAGTAGAGATTAGTTTATAGTATATGTTTGAGATGTGTGGGATGTCTGTTATCCTAGTAGAGAATAAGTGACCAACTATGATGTGATTAACATAAACATTACCTGGATCAATCAGCCACATGTCATCAAGGTGTTTTTCCATATCATTAGTGGTTAATGACATGTTTGGGGATATTAAGGTGTAATTAGGGAGTGATTTTTCTAATTTTATTTAACTGGAGATAAAAAAACAATAATGAAAATTTTATTAAACATAAATTGTGTTATATAGGCTTCTAAACTGATGGTTTGATTTTAATAAAGCCTCAGATCACTGGCTCTATCACCAAGTGAAACTCAACACATATCAATTTTAAAAAATCATGTCTTTTGAAAAATCATCTAGGCATATGATTTTATATTTAGGAACATGGACTAGATAATATTAATCTTCATTCAATCTAAGTGCACTTATATGGTGTGAGAATATAGTAGTTATCAAGAAACCCCCATGATTTTAATAATTAATGAATACAATAAAGATAATGGATAATATCTACCTAAAAAATTATATAAATATATTTAATTACTTTAATATAATCATATATTTAAAATTAATGATATACAAAATATATTGTGGACTATAAATATTTTAATTAAATAACATTCTATAATATATGAGTCCATACATTCCATAATTTCTTTTATATAGGAAGCTAGAATATATCTCAATAAGTAATGTCAAGTTAAAATGTTATATATTTCTCATAATTGATATCATGTTGTTATAAACATCATATTTGAGGAAAATATAAAAGTGTTTAATATATTCAGTACATATAACAAGAACATCCCATTTAGTACTTAGGGAAGTGGTATAATTTAATTATTTTTTTAACCAGTTCATTCACCAAACATTCCGTCATTGGTATAACTATGATGGAACCTTTTATTCCATATGTTACAATTTTACCCTTATTAAAATTATTCAACATTTATCAAACAATAATTAAAATAATTATATGGTAAATAAATAAAAAACACCACATGGTTTTTATAACAAGTAGTAGAACATTCTCTAATAATAATTGAATGATAACAACTCCAATGTCTATTATAGAAAAATATATTCATATATTATACAGGGGTCAAACAATATAGTTGATGAATAAATCCACCACAATCCCTAATTAAATATTCTTATTAAACTGATATAATGTGTTTCTATTTACAATTGAGTAATATTATAATTAATACTCAATTATACCATAAGAAAAAATTATTACTATCTACTTACAATTAAAAATTATTCATGTTGTGAAAATAATTCATGATTACCCTTTTATATCTAAACATGGCTATTTTTTTTACACAGCACGATTAATTATATTCATGTAATATATTGATAAGAAATATTTAAATGAATGTCAAAAAATATTATTCTATATTAATCCATCTCTTATGATTAAAAAGGAATAATGGTTATATAAGGAACAATATTGATACACAAATACCTTACCAAAAAAATAAACACAGTCATTGAACATTTTCTAGGTAACAGATTACCTAGAGGAGTGTAATCCTTATTATTGAAATCATTTCACTTACCCCACATCCTCATATAATATTCTCATTTGACTTATATTAAAAATTTCCCATTTTTAATCATTAAAAAAGTATTCCATAGAAATGAAAATTTTTCTATGGGGTTTAAATATAAATTTTTAGATTAATATTAAATCAAGACCAAACTAACCCATTGTTCTAATATATAAAAATTATTTTCTTAAGTTATTATGCCTTCTTTGGGTGGTAAAGGGTGGTTACCTAGTTTAAAGAATATAACTAGGTTTACTCAATAAATCAATTCCTTCCTCCAAAAAACATCATTAATTATCACACCATCAAGAAAATTTTATTAACCTATGATGTGTAATGATTGACAGCCTATAACCAATTTAGTTTAATGTGGGACGAAATTATACAACATTAATAAAATGTGAAAAATTACACAAAGTAATATCCTTTGTCTAAATATAGTAATAAAATATTTTATAATGATGTAATCATTCATGAAATTAAAATTAAAATTATTCAATAAAATAAACTTTTT
Organism: Viscum album; assembly: GCA_963277665.1. Lineage (NCBI taxonomy): Eukaryota > Viridiplantae > Streptophyta > Magnoliopsida > Santalales > Viscaceae > Viscum > Viscum album. The sequence continues at coordinate 1,656,801,543 of OY728148.1, read as the reverse complement.
TATGTCCATATAAAATCATTGATGTCATATTTGGGATCTAGAGGGACACATTTTTTTAATGAATAAAATATTAATTGAAAAACAAATACCTAACAACATAAGGATATCAGATTTAGATACTTTATATATGCATAATTAAATAATTTGACAACTATGTACAATAATAAAGGATATAAAATTCTAAAAGGACATATAAATACCAGGTCTTGATAAACAAATGTTGTTTAATTAAAAAAAATCAATATTATTTATTCTAGTTTAAAAGATTATGATGAATAATTTCATGCGCAATCATTTAGGTTCTATAAATTAAAAATATAAGTACAATTTTTCAAATATAATATTTAAATTCACTGGTTATATAAAATGGTTGTGATGTTAAACATAAATGGTTCAATGTAATATATTAAATCCATATTTGTTATACTGAATAATTAAAATATTTGAAAAACGTTTGATAACATTTTCAATAAAAAATATTTCATTTTATCTAATGCTTGAAAGGTTATTTACCATATATTTATCACTATGTTACATAGAAAAATATTTTTTAAAACCCAATATTATGTCATTGGAAAAATATAACAATGTTAGTTATTAACAATTTGAAAAATAGTAATATATTAATATAAATTCAAAATTCCTCTGAATTCAATGTCGGCCTGAATCTCTAGGAAAATAAATATCCACAAATTGTTTCCTTCTTTTATTCCTTCAGAAACATTGAATCCCTAAAAAATAAATAATTAATATTATATAATAAATTATAATCATTTTATCTTATAAAAAATAAATTTTTCAAAGACAGAATAAAACCTATAAAAAATCCATTCTAAATAACCAAATAATCATTAAAATATTAATTGACCAAAATACCAAATTTATGCATGGAAAATATTTCCTTAATAGTTTTTTTTAATTCAAGAAAACGAAATATAACACACTACAATAGTGAAGTTTCATAAAATAATTATAAAAACAAAGATTAAAACATTATCATAAGACTCCTACATATCTAAAATTGAATAATCAATGCATTTGAAATTTTTTCACCATATTGATGATTATATCGGAAATTAATAATCCCAATTATAGTATGTAATTATAATATAAATCATGATATGATAAAACTACAATTAAGAGTCAGTTTTTAACAACATTAATTGAAGGCCTACATTTAAATGTGCAATAATTATAGAGGAGGGGAATATATGTATTGGTGAGATTAATAGATCATTATGTATATTTCATGTGACCAGGATGATGTTAATCTCAATCCCCTTATTTATGATTATTATAATTTTAAATGTAATTGAAATATTATCATTATTGTTATTTAATAAAATTCATCATACCTACTATATACTAGGTATTGTTCCAAATTTTAGTTGGGGGAACCATGATCACGCCTTCTATTTTCAAGCTCATATAGTACCCAGTACTAACACAAAATGTACCTGGTACCACCTAAAATTTTATACAATAAGATGTAAATTATTATAACCAACTTGAATAGTCAATCATCAAATCAATACTCAATCAACAACTTAAAATAACTATAATTTAATCCATAGATATTATATTTTACAATTTCGGTCCAAAATAAAAATAATAATCTCTAGTGAAGATATAATTTAAAATAATCATAATTTAATAATAGATGTTCTTTAAAACATAAATCCCAAGCTCAAGGTCATTATAATTTTCAAATACAAACACTTTTCAACATAAATAATCAATACCACCATTGACTGATAATCATTTATACATTTATACTATGATATCTACATGGCTAATTTTTATGAATTGTGTCATCTTTTTTCTAAATTCACAATGAAATAACTCTAATATTTAAAAATTCAATAAAAACAAAAAAAACATAAAATATTGTAGATGCAATTAAATTATGAATATAAATACATTATTTTTAAATGTTTCCATAATTATATCATTGTTATAATACTGTCATTTTTTGGCATTCTAAAAGATAAAAGTCAATATACATTGATCTATATCATTAATAGGTTAAAATACCATAAATAATTATCTATCATAGGATCATCAATATTAAATACATATAATACCCTTCAAATATTCAATATCACACCATAATTCATACCTAATTCCTTCTAATATTTATCAATTTCATATCATTAATTTATTAAAAATATATTCAAAAAAATTCATCATCCAAATCCCATTTTAAAATCAAAATATAAAATATTTTTTATAAAATACTATAATTGAAAAATAATTTAATTATTTCATTTGATTGTAGAAAAATAATTTATTATTCTACTGTATTTTACACTATATTATTATAAATAAAATTAATAATATAGTGAGATACATTATTTCTTTTCTAAAAATAGATTCTGGTTCACAACATATGTCATGTGAAAACTATTTTTTAAAATGTAAAAGTGTGTAATATTATCAAATACGTAATATTCATCGTCCTATAAATATATTCCAGAAATTAAATGGAAGAATTATATATTAAGTAAATATAACAAGCATAAAAAATATACATATATATGGAAATGAAGAAATCTATTTATCAACAACAACACACAATATTGAATTAATATATATTTATATCAATCTAAAGTAATGGAATGTTCTCATGATTATTAATTACAATGAACCAGCCTAAAATTCCATCTAAAGCAACACCCTACGTAGCCATATTCATAGCCCAAAGGGAATTCCCGATCACCAGTCTGTCTAAAATAGTTCTTATACATCAACCATCAATATTTGGGAAATATTTCTACCATATAATTAACTATAAACAATTAAAAATTATAACCAAAATCACATAACCAATAATAATAATCATTTTGATACAACTAGTACAACTTATAAAATTTACATATTTTAAAGAAAAATCATAACATCAAAACGAGGGGGAATACATCTTGAGAAAAAAAACCTCCAAAAAAATACAGACATAATCCTCATACTACAACCACCAAAACCTACAAAAAGAAGAACCATTATAAATAGGATAAACTATATTTATTATGGAAAATCTATCCTTTACCTAGGTCTCACACCACAATATATACAAACACCAAAATTGCTATATAGAGTTTTAGAAAAATCCAAGTATAATATTTTCAAAAAGAGATTCCATGTAACAACATTATTATAAAAATCAACATGCATTTTTTATGAAATATTTCGGAAAAATTCATCACAATTTATTATAATGAAAATAATTATAGATATTACATTTAAGTAAAGAATCATTAAAATTTTAATACCGTGTAAATCATACCATATGCTGATGATATTTATAACATCACATGAGAACCACAGGTAATCCCTAAAGGCACTAGGAATATTGGGACCCTTTGAACCTTATATCTCTATGATATGGAGTAGAAACTATGACCCCCTTAGTTATAAATCATGAACCACAAAAGAGAAACCTATCCAAATTATAGTGATCTCGAATAATCAACATAGTTTAATTAATGTTGTCACATCAATCAAGCTAGAGGGAAATGGGCCTCAGACACATAGGAAAACAACTTATAAACCCATACACACACCAAATAATTATTATAACATGATTTCACCACCCACATAATCAATATAACACATTTATAAAGTACACCAAGCATAAAAAATCATAAAATAATGATAAGGAAAGGAATCACAAACCTCAAGCTTATAAAAATCTGGAATCTGGTTTAAGAGCACAACTGCACCACAATAAGACCCTATAGAGGTATGATCATACCATAACCATCAATATTTTACCCAATAAACTACGATGGAACCCTCAATATGTAAATAACATGAACCCAGTATCCTAGATCTGATTCCATACATTATTACATTTGTACAATGAACAAGAGATCACATCCCAAAAGACTGAATAGTTTAGAATCTATAGATCTAGTATCCCTACTATTATGCCTTACATTATTCACATTTCTTATCCCTACATGTAATCCATTATATAAAACGTTTCATACTAAGGAAATAAGATACAAAAGAATGGAATGAGAGCAGGTGCAAATAATATGTTTTAAATACAATGGAATCTATCATAAATAAATTTAAATAATAAGGAAAGGTGATTATATAACAACACATTGCATTAATATATAATATTGAATAGAATGAGGAAGGAATAAAATTTGATCAAATAACTCCATATAAGTAATCACATAAGAATGAAACATAACCATGGATATACCAATAGGTGAATACTGAAATGGATTATAAATAACATGTCTCGTAACAAGGGAATGAATAATACAGGAAATAATAGACATACCGTATATGACATAGACAAAAAGTATAAATAATGGGTTAGGACTTGGAAAAATCACGGTCTAAACTTTCTCATGAATCCTGCTAATGTATCGAGAGGATATACCCATACCCGACAGACACATTCAATATCCCATGAATTCCACATATTAATGGGGTAAAACAAAATCAAAATATACATTCATTTTCAAACTATAATATTAAATTTAAATAAACTACCCAATTAATAAACCTATCCATAAACTATCCATAGTAATATGGATAATTGTATCAAAGTAGTAATTCCACATTCTAAATAATCACATACCATTCTATAAAATATGGTATATGGTTACAAAATAGTTCAATATTAATTAATCATAATATTCATCCAATGGTGTTGAAACACTAGTAAAATCATTGAGATATTCTTAATAAGAAACCCTTTTACTTTGGAAAAAAATATTTGTTATGGAAAATCATTTGTATTTATAATAAAATCATATTGTAATAATGAATATACAATAAAAGAAAAGGTATGTTAAATGAGAGTATTTTTGATGAATAATAAAATAATATACATAATTAAAATTTCCATAGATCATGATAAGAGATGTCCTACTAAAGACAAATGACATAAAAGTATTGTTTAAGAAATTTTCGAACAGATAAAATTGAGTAGGTTTTAAGGGAAAATATTAAAGAGTATTTAAAGAGAAAAAAATAATTTTTTTAAAACCCTTATAAGTGAACTAGGATATATTTTCATCATAAAAAATTTTGTCATAGAAATATATTTTTTGTTTAAAATAGATTATGGAATGGTCTTGAAAATTGGATGGATATTGGGAAGTTCCATTAAATTGGGATTACCTATCTGGTGGGGTAAAAAAAGAACCTTATAATGCATATTTTTACCTACAAAATAATGAAGAATTGATTTTGGAAAATATATTTTGAATATAAAAAATTAATTTAGAAGGATTTTATCACGACCCATCCCCCGGGGCATGTAGTGTGAAATACCCCAAGCTCACATCTCGAAGGCCAGGGGTTGGCGACTAGAGTAGAAGGCGTCCTCCGGCAAGTGGGATGCATTTTCCTAGATACATGTACACAAATTCACTCACAAACTGAATCTAAAAGGCTGAAAGGTGAACAATATGTTACCAGAAACTAGTGTACAACAGAAATTAAAGTATTATGTGGTAAAACCTAGACATTATACAAGCCCAAAAAAAGAACTCAAAATAGTAAGGTACAAAGGGAGCACTGATGGACATCATTGGAAAGTCCAACATGATCACTATATTAGTGGAGCTTCAATAATCTGAAGTAGTATGTGATGTTCTCATGGTCCTACTATGATCCACCTCGTACTAGGCCAACATTTCCACCATTGTAACATTTTTTAGCCTCGTCTCCCTGATCACCTCTATCGAATCATCAAATTTCTGCACCAGACACAACATTTTAGAGTGAAGCCCAGGTAGGGATGAATAACACAATACTCATTATGGAACCCTGAGACCCTCTATGGTCTCTAAGAAATCCACAATGTAAAATGCCACAAAACAACCATGAGGTAAACAAAAAAGGCAAAACCAAAAAGTAAACCACAAAGAGAAAACCAGAAAGTAAACCACAAATAGTATTCATAGTAATCAATACTCAGGTATATTCCAATACCTACACATATGTCATCCAAATATACTCATCTCATCCACAACAAATCACAAGGATACATCCTCAAATCCATTACTAGGATCTCCAAATAAGGCTCAGAGATTAACTCCATGATCATGAGTACACACTCCATGAGCTGTCCATCCCTGATGGAATACGTATGAGAGATGTACTTCATCAGGTTAAACTTAATGATTCAAAATTGTACGTCCTAAAGGATGTGATCCAATGGAAAATTTCTTCTAGAACTGCATCTAGTGCCATGAACTAGAGGTTTTGATGTCCTGCTCATGCACCTAATGAATGATTAAGGGAAACCATGTCGATAAACCCACTCCTCGAAACTAAATTCAGTTGGTGGAGCACATCCCCATTCTAATCCACGATATCCCAGTCGCTCCTACAACTAGTGGCCCACACCTAAGTCCATCGAGGGAGAACAAAATTCTATCTTGTTATAGATTACAACATGTGGAGGGCCCCACTCCTCGTAATTGTTTCCTTCAATCGAGGGATCCCCAACTCTCATGAAGGACCTACTCCTAGTATCTAGTTAGATATGGGTGAGTAATAATCCATATGTGAGGACTAGTACCCTACCTAGTAGGGGAGTACATCTCTTGTCGTTTGTTCACTGTGATGGACCTGCACCCAAATATGTCAGAGGGGTACTGAACCCAGGCTAGATGACCAACACTATGGCATAGAATGGGAGTACAGACTCTGCTGGAACAAGGTGTAATGTAGACCTACACCCTGAATCGGCTTGGTTGTATAACATAGTGACTAGAGGACCCACTCCCTGCTAACGTATGGGGTCACCAACTCTGTCACAATATATATTGTGTGGGTCCCTCGCCGTAGTACATCAGGGGAGTACCGACCTAAGGATAGAAAAAGTGCACCCTGGCACGACAGGAGAGTACATAATATACCATATCATTGTGTAAGGAGGAACCACACCATAGGATGATATGGGAGTACCTACTCCTAATGAAGAGGACATGCACCCTATTCAGTAGGGGATTCCATGACTCTATGGGAGTAAAGTATAGAGGAACTGCGCCCCAGTCCTATAGGGGAGTACTAAATCCAATGATAGAAGAACCTGCTCAGAGGAAAACAATCCCGCACCCATGATGTGGGGAGTTCCGTCTCTACCGAAGTAGCAGAGTAAGAAAAAATACTCGCTCCATGAGTCATCAAGGGGGTAGTCATCCAAAATCTCTTTATAAAAACACAGTAAGATGGCTTCAAGTGATCTTTCCTACATCAACATCGAAAAATATCTAAAAATATGTGACCTAAAATATATCCATGTCATAAAGGGTCAAATATTATAGACAACATTTAAATCTTATGTCCTGTATGAAAGTTGTAGGAATTTTACTATCGGGGGCCCTATTAGATTAATGTTCAATCCAAACTAGCAATACATCAAGATTCTCCAAAACAAAAGTGAGTTATCATAAAAGGACTACCTCATCCCATGTTTTCCAAAACCATATTATGTTTGTAAATATGACTTTTAGTTTAAGATATAAGGTCGATTAATCCAAAAGAGGTTGAAATGGGTCTGGGTCTGGTCTGCCCTGGTCGGACCGACCCAGGTCTGACACAACCTCTGTCGAACTGGCTCGCTCGTCCTGTGGTCTCAGCCCGCTGATCCAGCATGATTGGTTTAGCACGCCTGATGGCGTTGCCCGCAAAGACCACTCTTGACCACCGTTGACGGCTGACCACCCATCTACTTGGATGCAATAGAGCCGTGTTGGAAACCTTCTCACATGATTGGTCCCAGTGGACGCATCCCCCACATCATCTTTCATGGCATGTTAAATTCTCTATATAGCGCCATGCTAGTATCATAGGACTATAGAGTTTCGGACTAACATGGTTACAACTTCCCTGTCCCTATAAAACCACAAGGGAATGTCTCTTCCTACATCCCTCAGTCAGGCCATCGGCCCACCACTTCATTGTTGAAATATCATGTGTATCGCTGCCCTGATCACCATGCGCTGGCCATAGCTTTCTTAGGCCTCTAAATGCACTCTTGTGTCCCTTTTTTGCGTCGTTTGCGCCTGCGGCCTCCAGGGGATGCCCTCTTCCCAGAAATATATATGGATCCTCCTAGCCATAAATTTCATTGAGACAATCACAAGGAAAAAACTTGTGTAATGGCTCGGGTGTTGTTTGTGTCGGCCAGCGCCCTCCTCCTCAGAGGATAAATGGTGGGGAGGTTTCTGGAAGTGCAGTTCAGACACAAATAAGTCAATCCCAACATTGAACCCCCAGGATATTAGGACCTTCTAATTACATCTAGTCAAATTTTTCTATCTCATAATAATTCCATCTAAATAAAGAAAGAAAATTACAGTGAAATTCCAAGGTGTTACAACCTCCCCGCCTATATACATTTCATCACCATAAATCAAAAATCCAAACATAAAGGAGGAAAATGTCTCAATGATGGAATCAACACTACATATATGCATTCACATGATGAAACACTAATATCAAAAACTCTCATGTCCAGCTCTTTCTTGGTCAACATCGTGCCACAACAGGAACATGATTCTTTAGTTACAATAAGAGGGAAAAGCACTGTGTTCTATGATTCATTTTTAGTCATGGGGTTCAGCGGCTCAAATCCATTATAACATGATCCATATGAATGAATGAAAATAATAGTCCACATTCACTCATAGATTCACTTTTGTAAATATCCCTCAGGAATTTTTACTTCAAGATTGACGCTAACTTGCGGATGTAATTACAAACAAAACATGACATCCCATGAGCGAATGGTGGTTCTTACTGGTCCCTCTACATAAAATCTCTATCATCCTCACCAAAAGATAAAAAAATTTACAAGAACACTCCCAATTGTGACATCTCTACACAACATGGATGGTTAGGAACAATTCTGCACTGTGAAAACATCTTGCGGTCTAACTCTTCCACCACAGAATGACTCAAGTGGGACTCATTACAAGACTCCAAATCATGTTTTTTGGGCTTCCCTTTTCCCAAAAAGGAAATATTTTTTCCACCACACTAATATACCACATACCTTGCTTAATATATTCATTATGGGCATGAATGGTAGTACTCCATACCCAGAATGATGTCGTAATGTCTCGAATCAATGACTAAGAGAACCAAACAACAACTCTCACCTCCAAGAGCCTAGTCACACAATCATTGTCGGTATGTGATCATCAGGGCTACTCCATAAAGAGTATCTATGTGTGATGGTCAATTCCGCTATCTAGCCGGAACCTCAAAATCTATAGTAGGACATGTGAAAAAAGGAATGTCTAACACCTATGTCTAATTGGAATGGAAACAAATGAAAAGACATGGGTTTTACCTAAAAATTCTATTTGATCACCTTGGTAATGAACCATTACTGTGTGAAGAAGTCCTCTAGATCCCTGAGCCTAGCGAGGATCACCCATGCAACTCGTCTAGCTCTTCTACCTCCCCTACCGATGTGCAGAACTCTATGCTCCATGAACTATATCTCCCAAAGAGGTTCATCTGACGACTCCCTCTCAACAGTATGGAGGGTTGGTAAATATCTAATGACATTCCCACACCCACTATAAGAGTAACACCTCCTGTCCTATGGATGATATTATCCTTGGAGCTATGGTTGTTCCACATACCCACATGTCTATGTCTGGGCATGGGTATGCCTCATACATTGTGATCTTGTCACAACTCATTTGCTAGCTCCATCAAACACCTCTACTCTGTGACCTCTACCGTAGGTCACATGAACCTAATTCTCTTCCAAGATTCTAAAAACTGACATGGCTCATTGATGTACCCTATCTTGTGTATGAATTCTTAGAGTAATCACTGATTCCATTATTTTTTGGCGTAGTCTCTACTCGATGGTTTGGTAACTAAAGTAATGGTCATGCACCATATCTACAGAGTAGTATGTAAGATCAATGAATCCTGCTAAGTATGATGCTACCATAAGGTTTCTTTGATGTTGGTTTAGCATATCTTTTATGAGTATAGAGTGAAAAGTCTCCGACAAAAAATCTTCTCTGAAGAGGCGGTCAAAGTTTGTCCAAATGAGGTTCTCCTCATCGTGAGTCTGAATCATCTTACTCCACCATCTTCCCACGGATCCATAAAGCAGGATTGCTGCCATGACATCCATATGGTAGGAAGTATCCTCAATAAGATAAAAACATGTGTAACTGCCTCATGAAGATACTCATCATTGTGAGGATATATTCCTCCACGGATACTGGGAGGTATCTGCCTCCGAAACAAGTGTAGCGCACTCCAAATACAAGCATCATCACCCTGCAATGCATGTGGAAACTACTACTCGATGGGTGTTGGAATCACTAGTGCACCACCTAAAGGTAACACCCCTATATCAGTGAACTACACTAAATCCTCCACTTGGGAAAGATCATTACCACAATCCTACTGTGGAATCCTACCTCGTTTTCATCATGGACGCATCCTGAGATGAGTCAAGAAGAACCATTATTAAGAGTATATCTGTAGAGATGACTCAAGAATTAAGTGGAAATCAAAATCATTCCTACATGTTTTTTATTCCTTTAATTTCCCAGTAACCACTGTTTTCATGTTTTGAGTTGGGTATCAGGTTTCCAGAATCCTAGTGTACAAATATTTTTTCCGTTGCACCAACACTGGGGTCCTTATCCTAAAATTCAAACTCTAAACACTTAACATGATTTCTCTTGAACAGAAAAATGCACCCTTGGTAATTAAATTAGAATCGACCTCCTATGATACCACATGATCACTACCCATCCCACAGGGCTCGTACTGGGACATAACCCAACACTTCCTCCCAATGGACATGGGTTGGCGACTAGTAGTAATTGCATGAACCTATAGATTGGAGGGATTTTTCCAGATACTTGTACACACATTCACTCACAAACCAAAACCACAAAGTTGAAAGGTAAAAAATATGTAATTAAAAATTAGCATAAAAACAAAATTAAATAACTACGATGAAATACCAGGCCATTATAAATAAAAACAACAGAAATGAAATGATCAAGGTACAAAGGGAGAACTGATGGGCCTATGTGAAAAATACCGCATGATTGCTAGAGTTATGAATATACTGGAAGACGAATAAGTATGTACTGTACGCCTAGTTATACTAGGCCCCACCTAGTCTTAGGTCACTATGTCAACTGTTTTAAAGTCTGTTAGTCCTATCTCACTAAGCTCATCTTTTGAAACGTCGAACGTCTTCACCAGACACAACATGTGCAGGCAGAGCCCGTGAATGGGTGAGTAACTTAGTAATCGGTAGGGAAACCAAAGACCCTCGCTAGTCTCTTATAAATCAATGAAAAGAAACACCACAAAACGAACATGAATTAATTCACAAATACAATAATATGATGTAATCCACAAAGTAAAAACCAAAAAATAAACCACAAAGATAATACATAGTCAGTTGTACTCAGCTATATTCACATACAAATACCGTGGTGATCCAGATATACTCATCTAAGCCAAAAAGATTTATAAGTATCCAACCTCAAATAAATTACCAGGATTACAAATAAAGGAAAAATGTGTAACTCAAGGATCGGGTGTAGACATTCCATGAACTGGCCTCCCCTGGTAGAGCTTGTCTGAGATATATACTCTATCAAGTACAACTCAATCATTCCAGAAAGTACGATCAAAAGAACATGCTCCATCATGACCATTATTCTATAACTGCCTCTAGTGCCTGGAACTAGAGGTCTCGTTGTCACAGTCTTGTGCCCAAGGAATTACCAATGGAAACAACGTGGCGTGGTCAACACCTTGACATAGCGTTTCAGATCGGGGAGCACTCCTCCAGTCTTACCCACAATATCTCAGTATTTCCAGTAAGAAATTTCCCAAACAACATTCTATCAAGGGAGAACTAACATTTATCATGGTATCAATTACATCAAGTGGAGGGGTCAGCTTCTCATAACTGTGTCCTGTAGTCAAGTGAGTTCCAACTCCCACGAATGACATGTACCCCATCACTACCTGGAGATGGGGTTTTACTAATATATAACTTATGAAATGAACCCTAATCGGTTTCGGTGTAAATCTTTTGTAGTTTGTTCATTGTAGGGGACTCGTGCCTAGTAACATCGGGGGAGTACCAACCCAAGGCTAGAGGACTTGCACCATATCATGATAGGGGAGTACCAAATCACTTGGATCAAGGTGTATAGAGGTCACATACAATGAATTGGAAGTGGTGAAAATCTCAGTGACTAGAGTAATTACATCCTGGACAAGTATGGGAGTAACCAACTCTGTCACAATATTTTCTGGGGGCTCCACACCCTAGTACGTCATGGGAGTAATGACCCCAGGTAAGAGGACCCGAGCCCTATCAGGGTATGTGAGTACCGACACTAACGTAGCACTACATAAGGAGGACCCGAACCCTGGGTGGACATGAGAGTACCTACTCCTAATATTGATGACCCGCACTCTACCATGTTGGGGAGTTATAGAATATTTTGGAGTTTAATAAAGAGGACTCGTGCCCTAATCTAGTAGGGTAGTACCAAATCTGAAAATAGAAGAACCTGCTTAGAGGAAAATGAACCCAAACCCATGAAGTGGGGAGACTCATCTCTACTAGCGGAGAGGAGTATGAAAAAATAATCTCTCCATGATTCATCAAGGGAGTAACCATCCTAACTCTCACCACAAGAAACACCATGGTTTTAATCCTCAGTCTATTGGTCATTCATCAACTACAATGATAATCTACAATAATGTGACCCGAATGACCTCTATGTCATACGGGTTCTAACATGATAGATGACACAACAATCGAACTCCTGGTCGACATGTTATAGGTATTTTAGTACCGAGGGCCCGCTTGAAATCTTGTTTTATTGACCCCAATAATAATTGAAATTTCGTAATAACTGAAGTGGAGAATTTAAAAAGGGCCACCTCATCCCAAGGGTTCCAGCGCCATAAACTGTTCACCAAATGAGGTTCTAGTATAAGAGATATTGCACATTAATCGTAACTGGGTCGAAATGGGTTTGGGTTTGGACTGACACGGTTGGGCCATCCGACCCGACCAGGCCCGGGTCCAACCCACCCCAAGTTAACCCATCCCTGCAAGGCCAAAACCGCCTGATTGGACTTGTAGGCTCTTCCCACAGTGTTAGACTGGTCGGTCTTGCACACCTGGTGGTGCAGCTCCCCGGGAACACCCTGACCCGACATTGCGGGCCGGTCCCCATCTACATGGATGCTGCATAGCGATTATTGGCACGTACACACATGGTCAGGACCACTAGCCGCATCCCCCACATCATCATGCATGGCTGGTTGACTTCTCCATGCGACACCACGGTGGCGTTGTGGACTCTAGCTCCTCCGCCCGTCGCGGGACTGCAGTGCCACGGATGGTAACAGCCATGGCTTCCACCTCCTAGGAACAACATCGGGGAACTCCAACTTCCCTGGTAGTCATATGGCCAAGCGAACCATCTCTTCTCCACCATGTGTCATTACCGTCATCTCCGTGCACCTGTCGTAGCTTTATCGGTCTTCCAGACGCACCCTAGTGGCCCGTTATTCGAATCTTTCTCACCTGCGGCCTCCAGGGGATTCCATCTTCACTATGATAGGTCTAGATCCACCTTTACAAAAATTTGGAAGAGATGCTAAAATTTAATGAACATGCAGTGGTGCTTCGACCTTGTTCGTGTCAGCCCACACCCTCTACGACGGAGTATAAAAACTAGTCATGTTTCATGGAGTTCAGTTCTATCCAAAACAAATTAATCTCAACATTGAACCCCCAAAGATACACTCCTCCATGAAGGAGATACTTATATATAAACTTCTTGGTGGGTTAATCGGCATGATTTGTTTTTAAATTAATGAGAACAAGGAATATCATTAAACAAAATAAACCCCTACCTATTACAAAATTTGATATCATGACGTCCATCATAATGTTTTTAATACATTGATGTCGCTTCCCAGATCTGATCTTCCAAAGGTGTCACGGGTGGTGAAGATCATCTGACATTCTTTGTTATTTCTTGGGTTGTAAGTGTATCATAATTTTTCCATGGAATCCTCCAAATTTTAACTTCATATTTCACCAGCGCGTTGATATATAAATATGACCACATCGTAGAGTTCCCATTATAATGTGATGTCGTGTTGTTACACTATTTCATTTATCATACAACGTCACTATTATGCACCATTAAATAGAAATTACGCTATGAGTTTTATGAGACATTGATGAGACTCACTAATGTGCATCTCCACTGCCAAGTTGGTTCCCTAGAACGACATCTTCTAACACTAATAAAGTGATAATGAGAAAAAAATAATTCAATTAAACTATTTTTTTATTTTTCTCGATATGTTTGAAAAATAACTTTTCCACTCGACCCTTGATCGCTTATTTTAAGTCATTTCTAGTTGAATCATTTCATTTTGAATTCAATGGTACCCTTGAATTTTCCATCTAATTGACAGTTCAAAAAATAGAAAATCCGTATTCCACGTTTACTGAACATACAATAATAAAGTTAAAAAAATTTACCGGATCTATAGACCATGGAATCACATGTCGTCGAATTTCCAAGGCTCAGAATAATTCCATTTAAATAAAAAATTGAAAAAATTACAAGGGAATTCCGAGATGATAAAGAGTTTTAAATAATAACAAATAATTATATTAAGGTAAAAGTATAGAAACCATAACTAGAAAGAAATAATAGTGGTTTGGAAGAAACCATTACCACTTTGAAATTAGTCAGGCTATATACCCCATAAAAGTAATAAATATAAAATGAATAATTTAATAAAATACAGTTAAATAGATTCTTGATATTTTATATATATATAATAATTATATAGAAACTACACATGAATAATAAGTAATGAAAAAGGAATTTCCCACAGAAATGAATGGGACATAAGAAAACCATTACCTTGTGATAGAAAGTGATATACTTTTTCTATTAATGACCTTACTAATGAAATTAGATTCATTACTAATTTAATTATAAGTTATTGTACCTTTATTTTAGTAATTTTAAATTTATTAAGTTTTATGGGCTTTTTTCATGAGTTATATGATTCAATTTCATCAATTGAGAGTGTTCGTTTCTTTGATTTTCATGATTGTTTAACTTCTTAAAAAGTAGAAATGATCATGTAAAATGGGAATAGTTATCCATTATTGATATTATATGTTATAAATGAACATAAAGAAATATATATTGTTATAAATAGTTTTTTTAGAAAAGTGGATGATTCATTGGAAATATTAATATTGATATGTGTTAATATTATTTTTGGTGTTTTTTAATCATTACACACTAGTGTTGTTTTAATAATTTATATTATTAATATATTCTAATTATAGAACACTAAATAAGATGTTATATAAATTGTAAAATATATTTTATCATTTTTTATTGTTTTATGGAAATCCTTTAATGTTGTATTATAAAACAATATACCATCTTCGATGAAGGTGGGGAATTGAAAACTAATGGATGATGTTTTCATATTTTAACAAAAAGAAGACGGAATATATTTAATGATGGACTATTCCATTTAGACAATAAATTTTTTTCCTTTATATAATATATAATATTTATAGTTTCACATTGGGATATAGAGTTATGTAGAGTATAATTAAATTAAATAAATTTAAAGGGAATTAAAAGAAAATGAAATGTGATTTTACCTCTTGAACATCTTCTTCTTGATAACCTTCTAGGAAAATTGGGTTTGGTCTTTGGTAGAGACAATGTTATTTTTTCGCGGGGGAGATAATTCGAAAGAGTATTGACTATAATTTTGAAAATTATCATTTAACGCCCCATTAATAGTTACATAGAGTCGGTGCATTATTCTGTATCATTGCCATGATCACAAGAGATCAATTCTGGAAAGACCAATTAGTTTAATAGCCTTGGAATTACTGGATATATACATAAGTTTTACCATACATCATGAAATAAATAAAAACACCATTGTGTCCCCTTTGAACACACACATATCCCTTAGCCTACTCTAGCAGGTAAGTCATGATATACTTCTTCACATACTGGGAAAATAAAACGTAGAAAGAGTTGAACTCAAATTATCAATAAGGATAACAATATAGCAGAAACACTTATAAATAATAATAATTCATTAAGGAAATATATAAGATTAAAACACAAGACTTTTAAACATAAACATCAACATAATATGGAAAATATAAATCAAATAATTCCATTAACGTATTCACATGTATATTCGACTAGTCTAATAATCGCATGTAATATAAATATCTAATTTCATATTGGTGGAATTGATAATGTGGGACATCATAACCTCATAGTTAAGGCCTCAAGCCAGGAATACAAATATGATTTTTTCAACACCTTCTGACAAGACACGAGTATGACTCATGAGACCTACCGATGCATTGAGGAGGTATAGTGGGATCCATGCACCACATATTAAGTCAAATTCATTCTTCATATTAACAGGTTGAAACATAATCTAATCATTCGTAATAAAACTAGCATAAAAATTTTCTATATTTTAACTACAAACCATGAATGGTATAAAAATAGTATATCCACAGTCAAACATAACTCATTCAATACAATATGGAATATTGTATCAACCTCAATCATGAATAATGAATGACATCACCAGGAAAGCCCAGTCATAGGCAAAACATCTTACCATTTATTAAGAAAAGAAAAGTACATGGAACAGGAAAACACAAGAAAACTATTGACATGTCATATAATTCATACCCCTATCTATACCCATGATAGAAGACTTCCTCTGTAGTAACTGATTCCCATTCAGAGTTGTCATAATGTTTTAGGACCTTCACATATTTCTGTCTGAGATTCATCTTATCTAAGGATAACAAATCCATAAAGGATTGCCTAACAGTAGACCTAGTTGACATCGGCTTTGTCAAGTTAGAGTAAGCCTTCCTTTTTCTTCTTTTAGCTGGGGAATTTTCCTCATTTCCAGATTTTTTCTTCCCATCCTTGACTACATCACTAATGGAAGGCCTATTGAAAACCACCACAATATTCCTTGTCTATTTCCAAGATATCTCCCCATTTTCCAACAGTTACCACCTCTTGAAAAACATTAGCCAGAGTCCGAATCTTCTCATATTTCCCATTTATATCAATCATAACCAAACAATGGGGGGACTCCACATAAACAGTACCAACATCTACCTCCTTCCCCACTACATTCTCTTTGCTAGACTGCAAATTGGCGGCATCCGTTGAACGAGTGCACCCATCAATCTCATCATGACCCAATTCCTAAAAGCGGTTGGATGTGTCCACTATGATCTGCAGACCACAGTCAGAAGCAAGTTGCAACTGAGAGTCTTTACCAGCTAAACAACAAGGGGGTGCAACAGGAACCTGTATCTCAACTGAAATCTAAACTAGCTCTCCCACATATTGTCCAACTTCATCAGCATTTATCATTCTACAAACATAACTTGATGCATCATCCTGAGCAGCAAAAGTGCTCCAATGTTATAATACAGGTCCTGCATTAGCAGATTCTTCCAGCACTCCCCCACTTCCTGAACTAGTGACAACCCACATATTGAGGGGCAAGACAACATGAAGTGAACCATGTCCTTGCCCATATACTAGGCACAATGCCAACTCCTCCCCCTTCTGTTTAGCAGCCCCAATGATGATATGCTCACTAACGACCGTCCATTCCTCACACTGACCAACAATGTCTTGATCATGCAACAACATCCCCCCTGAAGAAGCAGGGCTAGCCTCATTTTTGTCTATCGTATCCACACTACTATGTATAGAGAGATAATGCTTCAGTCTATCAAACACAGAAGCAGCAGTCGGAATGGGTGAGGCTCGCACCTGCTTCACCATTGAAGTAGCAACCGACAGATTATGTAAGACTCGTGCCTGCTTCTCCATAGAAGACTCACTTAAACAAGAAACATTGCCATGCTTAGCTGTATCATACCCCAACGGTCCTTGACCAGAAACACCACCAGGCCTCTTCATAGAAGTGGTAGATCTCCTGATTCTGACTTCCCGATGAAAGTGACCAGCCATGTGACCCAGACGACAACAACTCGAGCAGAAATCAACCCAATTTTCAAACCCAATGGATTGCCTCTAGAAGAATTCATCACCAACACCAATCCAAATCCATTCATCCATTGGATTCAAGGAATCCACATCAACACAAATACGAGGGTTCAGTGGATGACTCACAGAAGAAATGTGCGCATCCAAATAATACAATAATTTTATGTACATATGCCACAAATAAGGAAATAGTGGCAATATAGTATGAATCTCACGAGAGTAAAAAGTGAGATGAAGACCACTTACTAACTAATTTTCCATAGATAAGGGTATATTAATCTCCTAAATCATGGTGAATTAATTTTTATTAAATTACATAAGACCCATACACATAAATTTTATATCATATATGATCATTTTGTATTTCATTATTAATAATATTTCAGTAGTATCATTGTTTCGGCTGTTAACAGATTCTTTCTTATTTATATGTTTTGTTATGTAAGTCATGTTTTCTAGGGATATTATGTATATTTTTAAAATCTATAATTATATTATGATATTAAAAATTATTTTTAATCATAAAATGAAAATAATTCTTGAATGGATACAATGGGGAATTAATCTCTTCATGTTCATGGAGACGGTAATCCGTACCTACGCACGAGCGACCATATCATTTAACTGATGGTGAAATAATATATAATTGGACGTTATATAAAATATACAGAATAATTAACATGTGATATTTATTATTTTTATGAATTATACATCATTATTATACCCATCCAAATAATTAATTATTGAATAACAACTACACCGCTATGTGGAGATGGTAAGCCATACTTACGCACGAATGTTGAATTTTTCATTCATTGGATGTAAAGAATAATGAATATGGTTGTACCATATTTATAATAAATCACAATATATAGAGTATTCTAGAGATATTATTTTGTTATGGAATGAAAAAATAAATAGGAAGTGGAAGAAGAATATAACTTTGAAATAAGTGATGAAATTATTACCTCTTCTTCGGGTGCTTCCTTTTGATTTGATCAAAAGGGCTCCATAGGATGTATTTATAATTAAATAAAGGAATATAGGATGAAGTAAATGTATTTGAGAGGATATTTGGGAAGATTTTGAATGAGCCACATGGGTTTGGAGGTGTGAAATTAAGACAAGGTGAACTACCCTTTAATAAGATAGGAGAAGGTCACTTTAGGAAAAGATTAAAATATAATTTTATTATAAATTCATTTTCAGTTTCTAATAGCTCCATATAGAATTATATCTATACTAAGGTGGGTATGGGTCTAAAAACTCCCATGAAGTAGTGTTTAGATAGCTTTAGGTCTTCGTATTAACATTATCCTTTGGATTTAACTCTTATTTAAATAGTTTGGCATCTACCATAACTCCTTGTATTTTTATGTTATATTGTTAATAAAGTTACTATAAATTTCCAAGATTACCCCTAGTGGTTAATTGGTGTAATGTCTATCATTATATATGTAATTTTTCCAATCCTTAGATTTTTAGGACTATTATATAATTTAATGAAATAGTATTTTTTTAACTCAATTATGTCAATTTTGACACTATTTAGTATTTGTTTTTTTTAAGTCATGTCAACATGATTAGAACAAAAAAACTACATTAAATCAACCCTAACATACCAAATTAACATTAAATATTCTTGTATTGATTCAAATGTCTCAATTTAAATTTATTTTAATATTTATTGTGTCAATTATTTTAATCTTTCATTTATTTGTTAATTACTGAATCATCAATGTTTCATATATAAATTTAATTATTTAATGTAATAAATTTATATGAATAATATCATGATGTGATAAATATTTTTATCTTTCTAATGAATATATGTAGTAGAGTTTTTCATATTTATAACCCTATATTAAAAATGTTTTATTTATTAAACATTGAATTTTACACTTTTAAGTCATCTTTAAATAAAATAATAATAAATGTTTTAATCTAATCCAAGTGGATAAAAAGGATTATATTTTATTCATAAAGTTTATTTTGGTTGAAATAAACCTATAAAATTTAATTATAACATGTTAGAGGGTGATTATAATATCAAATTTACCATTATTTAATGTATTTTCTTTTAAACGTGGTAAATAAAATTCAAAAGTTACTGTTCACCCAAAATTATTTTCATCTTATTGAACCACATTTACTTACTGATATCAATTTAATATTTTATATTTTTTAAATTCAATGCAATGAAGTGTTAAAATTCCTTCTTATGAAAATTTGCAAATGTGATTAAAAGGTGGGTAAAAGACGTTAAGCAATTCAATAATATTTTTTATATCTAATATTATTTTAAAATGACTACAATGAATTAAATTGAACTAATATAGGTATTATGTATCTATTTTTATTTATAATAAATTTACATAAAATAAATATTTATTTAATTAAAAAAGAATTTTTTAAACAATAATGCTGTGTTTTTTCACTATTCATAAAAAATTTATTGTTTTCAAAAAAAATATCAAAAATTCACCGTAATCTAATTTTTATATTCAAAATATAAAAAATCTGTCTATTTTAAAAAATTAAAAACATAGATGTTGGATAAATAAATTTTAAATTAATTCTCGTTGTCAAAACCATAAAGTGGGTTTTTGATATGTAAAAACTATCAAAAGAATGATATGTGTTTATGTCCGGTTTAAAAGTAAAATTACTTCCAATGACTAACATTGAAATAAATGATAAAAATATAATATAATTATACTTCAAAACCACTAAAATGTATAGTTTAACATAATAGACAAATTTAATTATAATATTGATTTTTTCAATTAAAATTTAATATCTTCAATTGTTCATAAAAATATTAATGTTATCTAAAGAACATCAAAAATTTGAACAAACTAATTTTTAGGTCCCAATTATAAAAAAATAAATTTTATAAAATTGAAAATATAATAGTTTCAAATATTTTATTTAGAAAGGGTTCACCATAAAAAGGTGAAAACCAACAGTAGTTTTAAAGATACTTTTTGACTGAAATGTTGAATTTATCATTATATCATGTCTAATAAATAGAAAAGATGAATGTTAAAATTATATAGGATATGTATATAATTATAAATTTTATAATTACTATTCATAATGTAGTTCTAAATAGCTATATTGATACATAGGGGGGTGATTTAACTTTGTGTTACATACATCACACACTATCATACTATTCAAAGAGAAGCATACCGTTGATTTTTGGGGTGTTACATTTTCCCCACATTTAATAAATTGTGTCCTTGCAATTTGAAATTGTTCTTCAGAAATAAAAAGTTAAAAAAATAGAAAATGACTTTGTGAAAAACCCACATCAGATATAGGGATAACAAAATAACTCTTAATAAGAGTGGACAGGAAATTAAAAAGACACCACCAAATTAAGAATTCGAATAGGAGAAATTTTTTGGAAATTATAATTAGAGGAAAAATGAAAATATTTTTAGTGAGTGATTGAGGTCATAAATCCCAAACAATTGAATGAAAAATTGACGGCCTCAATTCCATAAATAAATGAAGAATAATGTACGTATTTAGACAATACATTTTTGGGTTTAAGATCCTTTTATTAATGTTTAGGAATTAATATCTTCATACAATAAGAAAAAATATGTGATAAGAAGAGTTAAATATTTAACTAATTTCTACGACAAACTAATATTTTAATCTAAACAATGAGTATTCATGATTACTTAATCACACCTGAAGTGTTAGAATAAAAATATAGAGAATCTCATAAACCAAAAAGGTTTATCAATATATTTCCTTCACTTTAGAGATTATCCAAAACCAATATGGTTAGTACAAGATTAGATTATCCCCAAAAATAATAATACTTTAGATAATGAAATGCTAATCTTAATTTCTAAAATTAATCCATGAATACCAAGAGTTTAATAAAAACCATTCAATAAACAATTGTTCATTAAATCCCTCAAAATAATGTAAACTAAGATTGAGACAAATAACATCAAATATTTTGATTACGTAGACTTCCACATGAAATTGTATCTCCAAATAACATCGACTACTGCTATAGTCACATAATTAAAGCTAATTAACATTATCAGATATTCATTATGATAAGATAATTATTTCTATAAATCCACAATAAAAACATTGATAAAAATCAACCAGTACAACTCATATGAAATCCTATAGTATTCTATTATCGTTAGGCATATAGTGTTCCAAATACACTGATTTTCGTATAAATCTATTTGTATAACATAATCATCAAATCATTTTTTTACACTAAGGATATCCATTTGATAAACCAGAAGATCCAAAATCTACATATTATTGATAATTAAATTTAATTAACTAAATTGAATTAGTCACATTAACCAGGGACTTCTCATAGTCTTGTGGTAGACAATACATCCCAATTACACTCCGGTTGTGGGTTTGATTCCTGCATTTTTGTACGAAATGACGTGTTGTCACATGTACTGTGTGTTGTTAAATTTTAAAAAATATATTTTATATCATTCCAAAAATGAAATAAATTTCTCAAAATAATGATAACATAATTTAAACACAAATTTTATCTCATACCTCTCATTTTCATCGCAAATATTAATAACCTAAATTGCCTCAAATTCAAGGATCATATAATCCAAAATGGTTATTTAAAACATTATCAACAAATGAAAAGTTACTTTATCCTTGAATAACATTTTAACATAGAAACTGCAGGGCTTTACATATAAGAGAAAATTAATCCAATGTAATCCATCAACAAATAGAACTAACACTTTTAAGAATTTTTTCGTCCATTTATTATCACATAGGATCTTTTTGTCTAATAGGTTATCTTATAGAATAGGGAATTGACTTAGATAATGTTCAAGTCCCCTATATTTATGGAAAATAAATATAAATGGATTCCTGGGATAATTTTTATATTAATCTCTAGTACACTTTATTTTTCCTCCACAATTCTTAACTTTATGTCCTTCATTACCAAACATAAGGCATTTCATTGTTCCGTTGAGACTGTTTCGTGGATGTCTCCTTCCACATTTCTAGTATGATGAAAATTTAGGATTCTCTTATCCAGGGTTTCCACTGTTGGAGCTCTTATCATTATCCTCTATTCCATTCTTTTTTGAGTTTGGGCGTTTCTTAATATATATATTGTTGATCATATTTTCATAAACATGCTTCCGCATGAACATGATATACTTTAAACCTATCAACATTATATTTAATTTCTCACTTCCATCATCATTCCCACCTTGTGCATCATGTGGAATGTTATTATGACTTCCTTGGAATCTAGCCATTGAATTGCACAAGAATGCATAATGTGAGTCATAATATCATTTAGAGAATATCATGACACCGTCTTTTCAATCTAAAACACCTTAGTATTAACAAGGATTATTTATTCTCATCATATTTTAAAATCCATAAAATCATTTTGTAATTAAAATGTGAATTACCCTATTAATATCCCACTGGATTTTCGTCTCCAAGAGTGCAGTAAGGCCCGTTTTCATGTACCAGGATACCCTGGGTCAAGCCTAAAACACATAGTTGGGGTTTTTACTCCTATGTATATCTGTTCCATTGCCGCCACTACCTTCTTGTATCCAGACAGGTATGTATTGTTTGGAAACACCACATAATATTTATATTACCAAAATTTTTGGGTGTTATTATATACTAATCCTCAAGGACTATACTACGGTAGTGTTTTCTAATCAAAGTATTTCTAAATATAGTTTACAAGGATTGTACTAAACATCCTATGATACAAACTGTTACACCCCAACCCTAGTTACCCAGAGTCAGTGTATTACTAAATATCATTGGCATGATCATAAGAGAACAATTCACAAATGACTGATTAGTTCAGTAGCCTTGGCTGTTGTAGATACATACATTTGTTTTACATTAAATCAGGAAATAAAGAAAAAAACCATTGTGTCCCCTTTGAAGACAGTCAAATCCCATAGCCTATTCATATAGGTTAATCATAATATAATTTTTTTACATACTGGCAAAATAAATGATAGAAATGGATGAGCTCAGATGCTCAGTAAATATAAAGATACAGTGAAAACATTTATAAATAATCATAAACATTTTAGGAAATTTATAAGACTAAAACTCAAGACTTATTAACTAAAAAATCAGCATAATATGGAAAATATAAATAAAATAACTTAGTTTAAAAGTTAAAAAGGATATTCTAATAGTATAATAATAACATGTAATATCAATACCAAATTTCATAATGATGGAATGCATAATGTCGAACATCATAACCACATAGTCAAGGCCTCGTACCAGGAATACAAAAAAGATTTCTTCAAGGACCTCTTCCATGACACTAGTTTATCTCAGGATACCTACCAATGCATCGAGGAGCTACATTAGGCTCCACCTTCCACCTAATAAGTCCAAAATAATTCCTCATATGAAATGGATTAATCAAAATCTGAACATTCATATTAAAAATAGCATATGAAATGGAAATATTTTAACCACAAACAGTGAATGGTATAAAAATTTAACATCAACAATCAAACATAAATAATTAAATACAATAAGGATGATTTTATAAACGTCAGTCAAGATTATTTAAGGACATTTACATAGATTAAAATAATTTTTAAACAATTTGAGTGAAATATCCCTTTTTTCTTGAAATCATTTAAATGTATCACTATTTATCAAGAAGCTATTTAAAAATAGACTTTAAAATATAAATTTCCTATACCAAACTGGAACATTTAAAAGTAATTTTAATTATAAAACAATCATGTCCATATAAATAAATCATTAACACCATTTTTGAAATATGTACATTAATGAGAATGATTTAATGGAATAAAACATTAAAAGATTTAAAATGATATTTTAGTTAGAGTTTCTAACCAAATGAAAGAAAGTTGAAAATAAATAATTGAGGTAATAAAACAATATAACATCCTGAGAATAAATATATTCCTAATATATTATTTCAATGCATAGTATGTATGCCATACAAAAGTGAATTGGCGGAAAACAAACAAAGAGGTATCAATGGAATGTAAATTGAGATGAAATCCATTATAAATATTGTATCCTTAGGTTAAGGATAAATCAATGA
This sequence comes from Viscum album, assembly GCA_963277665.1. Lineage (NCBI taxonomy): Eukaryota > Viridiplantae > Streptophyta > Magnoliopsida > Santalales > Viscaceae > Viscum > Viscum album. The sequence goes on along the minus strand of OY728148.1, from coordinate 1,656,776,301 downwards.
CATAAATATGATTAAAAATTAAATATAAATTATATATTATTGTATATTAATTGTAAATCAATCAGAGGACATTCACACATATTTTTATAAAAACAACACCAATGACATGGATGTTTAACTCAATGAATAAAAAGTGAGTTAAGAATACACTAATCATGTTAATATCAATGAATAGAGAATTTATCAATGGAGTAATTATTTGTATCAAAATTATATTTAAACAAAGGTGAGTGAAAATTACTATATAAATATATAAATACTGATTTCGCAGATATTCTTGGATTAAATGAATATTTCAATATCATCATTGTTTCAGGTGTTAACTGATTCATTTTTCATTATATTTTATGTTACATAAGTCCCTTTTTAGGTTTATTATGGATTTGATTCATATCCAGATGGTATTATGTTATAATAAATTATTTATAATCATAATATTAAAATTATTCTTGAATGGTTATGATGGGGAATTAATCTCAATGTGTTCGTGTAGACGGTAATCCATTTGTACGCATGAATGGAAATATCATTCAAATGAAGGTGAAATCAAATATTATTTGATGTTATAAAATATATAAAGAATAATTATCATTTTATATTTATTATTTACATCTATTATACATCATTTTCATACCCGTCAAAATAATGAAGAGTTGAATAACACCTATACCACGACGTGGATACAGAAAGTCGTACATATTCACGTATGGTGACTTTTTAATTGATAGGGTGTATAGAATAATTAATATGGTTGTACCATATTTATAATATCTTCGCTGCATATAGAAGGTTCTGTATTTTTTTTTTATTGAAACCACTATTAAAGTGAAAGTGGAAGAAGAAGATAACATCGAATGATATGATCATATTATTACATCTTCTTCAGGTGCTTCATTTGATATGATCAAAAGGGCTCCATAAGATGGATTTTTGATCACTGGAATGCCTCTTGGATGAAGTGACCGTAGTGAGGAGGATATTTGTGTCAGGGTTGGCCAATCCAAATGTGTTTGGAGGTGTGAAATTTAGATAAGTTGAAGTGCCCTTTTATAAGAATGGTGAGGGTCACTATAGAAAAATCTTGAAATATTTTTTATTATTAAATCATTTTCACACAATAACAGCTCCAAATGGATTTATTTCGAAGACAAGGTGAGGATGGGTCAAAAACCTCTCATCCAATATTTTATACATAGGTTTAGGTCAATAAATTTACCTTATATTTTAGATTTAACCCTTAGTTAAAAATTTTTACATTTAATATCTATCCTTGTATTTTTATATTATATGGTTAAAAATATACAATAAAATGTAAAAAGAACCCTCTATGGTTCATTTATATCACATAAATCATTATATAAGTACTATTTCTGGTCCATATTTTTTTTGTAATATTATATTATTTAATGAAATAGTATTTTTAAAAACATAATTATGTAAATTTTGGCATTATTTATAATTAGGTTTTTTAAAGTCATACCAACATGATTACTTCGAAATAAATTAATTAAATAAAAAAACATGTTATATTAACCTATAAAATTCTTGGAATGTATCAAAATACCCAAATTAAATTTCTTTTAATATTTATAATAACAATTATTTTATTCATTCCTTAATTATGTAATTATTACGTCATCATTCTGCAAAATATAATGTTAATTATTTCATAAATAAAAATAATATATAAAATATCATGATTTAGAAAATAATTTTGTTTTTATAATTAATATTTATAGTCAAACTTATTATAGGTATAACTTTATATTAAAAATGGGTTAGTTATTAATCATTAAATTTTGTACTTTTAACTCTTTTCTAAATAAAATAATAATAAATTTCCTCATCTTATCCAAGTGGATCAATATAATAATATATTATTAATAAGGTTGATATTTTTCAAAATACACATATCCAATAGAAATATGAAATTTGTTAGGGTAATTATAATATCATTTTTAAAATTAAATGCCATATTTACTTTTAACTGTCGTAAATAGAAATCAAAAGTTACAATTAACCAAAAATTATTTTCATCTTATTGAACCAAGTTTAATTCACTGATGTAAACCATGTCTCTCATATATTTTAAATTCAATCCACAAAAGCGGTAAAATTATGTTTTCTGAAAATTTTCAAATGTTCCTAACAAGTGGGTAAAACACATTAACAAATTCTAAAAAAAATTATACATCTAATTTTATTATAAAATGAATCCAATGATTTAAATTTAATTAATAACGGTTTTATGTCTATATATTTACTTATAATAAATTGAAATAAAATAAATAAATATTTAAAAAATTTTGGGTTTTAAACAATAACACAGTGTTTTTTACCATTTATCAAAAATAAAAAGTTTTCGAGAAATTTAAAAATTATCCACCCCAAGGTAATTTTGATTTTAAAAACCCAAAGAAGATTTCTTTTTTAAAAAATAATAAACATATAAGATTCATTAATTAATTTAAAATTAATTTCTATTGTCAAACCAGAAAGCATGTTTTTGATAAGTATAAACTATCAAAATATTGATAAGGGTTTATGTCTGGTTTAAATGTTAAATTACATCCAATGACCAACATTAGATTAAATGATAAAAATATAATCTAATTATATTTCAAAACAATTAAAATTTATAATTTTATACTATAAATTATTTTGATTAAAATTGTTTTTTTTTCAATTATTTTTTTTCTTTTACTATTCATCAAAATATTTAAGTTTTCAGAAAAAATAAAAAATTTATCCAAACAAAATTTTTATTTCATGATTCTATATAATTATTTAAATTTAATCAAATTGAATATATAAAAGGGTCAAATATAATATTTAGAAAGGGTTCACAATTAAAATGAGAAAAAACTACATTTTTTGAAAAATACTTCTTTTATCTAAAAGGATGAATTTGTTGTTATATAATGTTTAATAAACAAAAAATATGAATGTTAAAATTATATCTAATATATATATAATACAAAATGTGTTCTTTACTATTCATAATGACTTTATAAATGGATATTTTGATCTGTCGTGGTGCGCTTGAACTCAGTGTTTCATATATCACACCTTATTGTAATATTTGAAGAGAATCATACCATGTTAGCTTGGGGTGTTACACTTCCTGTAATTAAATGTTTGATTAATATAGGTGGCCATGGGTATTATTTATAGTGGAGTAGTGGGATGTTTTTTTGTTATTTTATTCATTTGACCATTAATTTTTTCTCAATAATATAATTATGGATGATTAAAAATATTAAATATAGTAAATTGAGAATTATATTTCAATATTATTTGCTATCATTAACAATACATCATCAATAAATCAATAATTCAGGTATTTGTTAAATACGGTAAATTATCATATTTCACTATTCATAAAAAACAACTATTTTAGAAAAATAAAAAAAACCATAATAATTTTTTAGCCATAAAAAATATACATTGTTTTATGAAATTAATTTTTTAAAAAATTGATATTTAGTTTTTAAATAAAATAAAAATTTACTCGAAAAATACGTATTTTAAAATTCTAACTGAATTTATATCAATTTGAAAATTTTATTACGGTCTCATAAGAATATTTAATAATCATAATGAAATATAATATTAATTTATAAGTCCATTTAGTTAATATAAACATTACATAAAATAAATTTATTTATTTTAAAATAATATATATAAATTTATGTTTTACAGAAATACCCGTACTTATCTTACAATTTTTAATACATTTATTATTCATTAAATGATATAAATATATCATTTTTTCATTAAATACATAAAAAATGTATTTATAATATTACAAGGCTTATTAAATTCAAATGATTAAAAAAATTTAATATAATGAAATTGACAGTATTATAAAAATCGGTATTTTTCAATATTTATTGAAAAATAAATGTTTTTGGTAAATTATCAAAACTACAAACTAAGATATATTTTTCACTATGATTTTAAAAATAAGATTCAACTTTTAAATTGAATTTATAAAATCGAAAAAAAAAATTAAAACAATTACACCTTTAAAATACTGTAAAACTGCCTTTAGAAAATAGTCTTTTATGCGTAAAATTAGATATATTCTTATCTTATGACATTAAAATGATTTTGATGAATTTAAAAATATATATTTTATAAAATGGTTAATCCTACTCATTATCACCATTTTAATAGTTGTTTATAATGGTTATATTTTAAATAATACATCATAGTTTTAAACTCGTTGTTGTGTACCATATAAGTTATAAAATTTTTTAAATTTAAAATATTCATACTATAAAATATTTGGGAATTTATTTCTCCCCTCCATAATTAAATTTCTTCCTCACAATTTGAAATTGTGATTGGAAATCAAGAATTTTACATTTTAGAAATTCCTTTTTGAAATACTACATCATAAAAGGATTAATAAATCATATTGTTAAATTGAGGGAAAGGAAAATATTATAGTCACTAATAATATAGGGTTCCCTATAAGATATGATAATTCTGATGTGAAAACATGGGTATGAAAAATTAATCTAATTATGAAATTATGATTGAGTGTGATAGAGAACATGGCTATGAAAAGGTTAACCATTACGAGAAAAAAAAATTACTTGTTAAAAGACCATTGATTTCTAAGAAGGAAAAGTAAATGGATACAATTTATTTCGCCAAATCGTTTCCCTATATTTGATTGAATATTTTACTATGTATATTGGAACTTTATTGAATAAAAATCAAAAATATATTTCCATGTCATAAGAATAATCTCACCCTTTGTTTGGGGTTTGATCTATTTCCACTATATTTCCCTCTCTAAGAGAAGTATATTCATTATGTAATATTGATACCTAAGGCACTTTTAATAAATCAAATGGTCCTTAAATAATTACATAAAGAATAATATTGTTAATGATTTTAACAATGATACCTCATGATTTTAGTGAAAATTTATTTTGGAAGATTTACATAATTTATTCCAAAAGTAGTTAATTTTATAAACTGTACAATAATATGTCTTTCTGTATTAAAATAATAATAATAAAGGTCACTAAATTTCCAAAAAAACATAAAATAATTTTCTCCATACATAATGTAACTCTTCATCTAACATAATAAATATAGAAATACCTTGATCACTATAAAACCATATGGAAATAATTCATGCTTCCAAATCCATAAAGAAGAAGTAGTGTAGTAGAATCCTTATATATATATATCTCTGTAAAGGTAGAATATCATAATAATAATATTTATTTAATTAAAATATTTTATTTATTAAAATTCTAATGTCTAAACATCATAATCTTGAACATGGTCAATTTATTTCTTCTATGGTATATTCCATTGACATCGTACATTCATTTGTATAGTGCCTTATCTTCTTATAGCTGAAACCTTTCACATTGTTGTCTTATTTCATTCCCATAAAATAATCATCCTAGTGTCTATTCTCTATACACTTATAAAAAAACGCATTCCCTTTATGAAATCACCAGGTCTTTTCCTTCAAAAATTATCATATGTAGTAAAAGCGTTAATTAACTCTTGTACCTTATCCATATTTTCCTTTTTCACACTCTGTATCTCTTTCTCTATTTCAAAGATATATGACATGGATTATTCTATTTCTATTTCTATATCACAGTTTATTATATACTTATATGATGATAAATTTTGGATGAGTAGTGTGCTTATTTTAATTGTCATAATCCCATGAACGAAACAATTAATCTTGCTACATTAATTACATATGTTGTCGGTAGTATGCCTGGTAATCATGTAAATACATCTTCATATTTTTCTACATTACCTTATTCATTTTTTCACATATTGAAGAATTATATATATATTGGCATGTTATCCTACGAAAATATATTATTCGTATAAAATTTCACCAAAATCCTTTCATTCCATGCTTGAAATATTTTAATCCTCCTTAGTGTTTTGAATCAATGACAAACATTGATCTGAATCTTATAAGAGATAATAAACTTCCAAGATAATATTATCACATTCATTACCTCCCATAGTGAGAAATATATCTTATTTGGAGCATATCCATTTATCAACAACAAATGGGTTAGTAGTCGCATTGAATGATAAGGGTTGTTGTCCCGTGATGTTGTCTAACATTTTCAAACAACATTAGGGATTAGTCTTCTCCTTGCTAGTAAGGTTATTGCTTGTATCCTATGTCATTTGTCCTAATATATTTATATGTGTTTCTTCCCCAGTTGCAGATTCAACCCAATCATTACTATATCGCATATGAGGGAAATACCTCGATAGAATACTTCTGGTGAAACAATTTCCACTCCTTCCACTATGATCCATTTTAAAATAAACGGATACTATATATTAGATAATAACATCATAAAAAATATTATATAATATAAAACTAGTAAATAATTAATGAAAATTGAGAAATTATGTATAATTAATCTCAAAATCCTAATGATGGTTACTTTGGGAATATTCTCTAAGTCAGTTATAAGGTTATGTTTCCCTAGTATATGTTTCCCTAAATCTAGTTTCTGATGTTTCTACTAAACATTATCTGATACGGACTATAAAGACACAAATCTTAGAATCCCAAAACAGGTGCCTTACATTATTACATATGTACTATGAATAAGGGATCACATATCAAAGCATCGAATAGATTAGTAGCTTTCGAGAACAAGATATGAATTTCAGTTTTACATTACAACTTGAAAAAAAATATAAAATAAAAACTCTATTCAAACCTATATTATTGTCTTAGATTATCCCTATATTTCAATGAAAATACACATAATGACATCCAAGGTGAATGACATTAGAACAAGGTGATCTCAAATGCTCAGTAAGGGCAGAAAATACAATTGGAACTATCATAAAATGAAAATAAATATGAAAAACGTGAATATCGAACAAAAAGTAAAATTAAAACATAAACAAGAACATAATACAGAAGGAATAAAATCCGATAAAATAATTCCATATATATAATTACATGTCAATGAAATTTAACAACGGACATTCTACGAGCCGAATAGTCACATGATTTATTAATAACTTATCTCATATAAATGTTATGAACACTAAAAAATGGCATTTTTGAGTGGTTTTGTGGGCATAAAGTAGTAGTTTAAACCACTGCTAAATGGCATGTGATGCTTTCGAAAAGAACTGCATATTTATGTGTATGTATTTATTTAGCAGAATTTTTTTGGAAATGGGTTTTTATTTCATTACATTTCATTTGGTGGCGGTTTTGTTTGTGGTTTTTTATTTTATTTTTTTATTTATATAAATAATTTTAAAATTATTTTTATTTATTAATTATTAATTATTATTAAACTTATTTTTATTTTTTTATTTATTATTTATTATTATTTATTAATATTTTTATTTATTATTATTTATTTATTATTATTTATTTACTCCTATTTATTATTTATTATTTATTATTATTATTATTTATTATTTATTATGGATTATTTATATTCTTATTATTAATTAATTATTACTATTAACATTTTATTTAATTATTATAATAACTTATTATTTATTTATTTATTCTTATTACTTACTTTTTATCCTACCATGCATTAATATAACATGCATGCCACACATAAATCAGGAAAATATATATCTTGGGAGATATTTGAACCACTTATCTCATAGATATACTATAAAAACATTACCACTCCTGCAAACTCTTTATCAAGTGAGTAAAACACATATAATATGACTATAGATATACAAATAAAAAATAAACCATGAAATTAAATAATATTAAATAATGAATATATAATGAATATATAATAATGAAGTAATAAATAATAATAAAATTAGTAGATATTTTGTAATTGATAATTAATAAAATGATGATAAATAATTATTCAATAAATAGTAAATAAATAATAAATATTATGATTATATATTACATAAATTTTAAATAAATAAACAGTTAATCTATAATAATAAAAATAAATAATAATTAATTAATTATTTTATTATAAATATATTATAAATATGTAATATTAACAAATAAATATAGAATGAATCATAAATAATGAATAATAAATAATAAATAAGAAAAAAATAAAAAATAAATATTAAATGAATAATTAATAAATATAAAATACATAATTAATATTTAATAAATAAATATTAAATAAATATTAAATAAATATTAAATTAATATTAAATTAATAAATAATCAATAAATATATAACTAATAAATATTCAATAATTAATAATAATAAATAAATAAATAATATAATAATAACTGATTAAAAAAAATATATTATATATTATATAATACATAAATAATATATATATATATATATTAAATACTTAATATTTGTTTAATAATAAATTAATAATAAAAATAAATCATTTAATAATATATCAAAAATGAATAAAAATAAAAATAAAAATAAAAATAATAAATAATTAATTATAAAATATAAATAAATAAATTAAAAATTAAAAATTAAAAATTAAAAATTATAATTTAATAAAATACTAAAATAATAATATAATAAATGGTGTAAATATCTCTTAATATAAATATACATATAACAAAAATTACATAAAAACCTATAATAACGTATTTATATTCCTTAAATATATATAAACACACTCAGATATATAATTGAATTTTAATATATATATATAAACACATTTAAATATAAATATCTCTCTTAATAAATATATTTCTACACATATAGGATATGAAAATATATAAACATAAATATGTATAAATTTTAAAAAATTTATATCAATAGACATAAATACTAAAATATAAATGTATTTATTTCAATAAATTGAAATATAAAAATAAATAAATATATATATATTTATTGACACATACATGTTTATATATAAACATTACTTATATAGGTATATTTATATAAATTAATGCATTTTTATAATCTAAATTATATTGATAATTTTTTATTTTAAATGAGATTAATAAAAAATATTTCTTCCATATAGTTCATACGATTAAAAATACATTAATATGTAAATATGTAATTATAACCGTGATTTATAGTAAATAAATATATTAGGATATGAATATATTAAATTATAAATAACAAATATTGTAAAAAATGATAAAACATCAAAACTATAATATCAATTTAATAGAATCCCGTAGAATAAATACAGTCCCCACTAAAAAAACAATAAGACTCACTTAAACAAGGCTGAAATTGCCTCAAATATTAAATAAATTGGAATTCAATAACTAAAAAACATATTTTTGATGACTTTTGGCATCTTTCGACCACAAAAACAGTTAATATGATTTCCCCAGGTCATCATGGAATTGAGCTCTTTACACTCTTCAATTTGATATGTACTAAATCCCAGACAGATGTCCGGATCAAAACATGTGGTCGTTTAGATGTTCGAATTTGATTTCATATTTTTATTAAAATAATAAAAATATTTATTATTTTAATTAGTATAATATTTAAAATTAATTTCGTTTTAGTTCACTTCATAATAATTGATTTGACTTTTTATGGAGCTAAAATGGACTCTTGGATTAAAAGTGATTGTTAATTGATGTCGAAGACTCATTCTCAGCTTATTGAACATCTGTCTGATGTTTTATATTATTATTAACTATTAATTATAAATATTTATTAATTAAAACATTTTAATTAATTAAAATTATTAATAATGAACAATATCTGAGAGTAAATAATAAATACTAAATACTAAATTACAATAAATATTTTTTTTGGAAAAAAATCACTAATTTAATTATAGTTTTTTAATAGTCTCAGTATTTCCTGGATGATTTTCCAAAAAACACAACAAAATTGTTTTGAGAAAAACATTAGTGAACATTTTGTAAATTTTACTTGTAAAAACCTCAAGGTGATGTTATTTTTAGTGTCATGACATGGGTTATCATAAACATATCATCAAGTACTCAACCAAGATGCCTACATAATGGATAAGGCCTTGGCCAATCCTACTCTCGTTTATATCATGATTCCTACCAACGTATATAGGCATTGTAGTGATACACACACAACATTTAATAAGTCTAATGCATTCCTCATATAAAAGCGGTGATTTATAAACAACAAATACATTAATATTCAATCTAGAAAATGAAATTTAAATAAATTCATCAATCTGTAAACATAATAAACAACTATCTATTGTAATATGATGAATGGTATTAAATTAGAACATCACCAGAAAAATTAATCATAAACCATTCAATAAAATATGATATATTGTAATATAAAAGATCTATATCAAATAACCATTACTTTCAATAGATTGTTTTGAAATAAAATACACTTTAATAAAATAATTGAGAAATTATTGATGGAAATGCACTTTTTACTTTGTGAAGAAGAGTTCTTTTGGAAAATCATTTATTTGTTTTCATAAAATAAAATTCTAAACACATATACCCTAAAAATTTAAGGATAATGATAATGAAATTTTATTTTAGTAATATTAAAATAACATTAATTATGAAATTTGTAATAGATCATGATACATGTTTTCTAAAAGAATTGAAACCATGTAAAATTATTGTTTATGACACATTAAAAATGATCCACTTTAGTACTATCTATGGAAATATATAAAAGAATCATTAATGAGAAATAAAATAATTGTTTTCATAAAATAAAAAATTAACTATGATATTTTTCACGATAAAAAGTGTGATTTTAGAAAAATAATAGTGGCTTAAAATAGATAATGGTGTGTACTTGAAAATGTGTTGGAAATTGGTATGTTCCCTTAAATCGAGATTATTTTTCAAGAGGAATTAAAAAAGGAAAATATAGAAAATGAATTTCCCATTGAAATAATTAATAACTTTGATATCAACATATATTTGGATCACACACTCAGAATGTAAAAGTTTAAAATAACAATAATTCATAATTAAAACTATTTAAAGAGTTAGAAAAGATAACCCAATTAGAAAATTGTGGTTGGAGAAGAATCCCTTACCACTTTGTAATAATTATCAACGTATGCCACATAAAAGTAATTATTATAAAATTAAGCTTTAAATACAATAAATTTAAATGGATTTTTTATATGATATATAAACACAAATTAAAAATATTCCATACACAATGAATAATTAGTGAATAATTCATATCTCACCGAAATGAATGTTTAATGATAAAACCCCTACTTTATTTCAGAAAGTGTTCTGTAATGATACATCATATCGTGGATAATAAAATTATATTTATTAGTAGTTTACTTCAATACATTTAAAAGATTTATTTTGTTCATTATAATTTTAGTAAGTTCAATTATGGCCATTTGAGGACTTGTAAAATTCAATTTAATGATTTGGGATTTTTCATTTCCTTGAATTTCATGATTTGTTTACGTTAATACAATTATAGAAATCATGTAAAATGGTAGTAGTTATCCCGAATTTAAATTGATCATTGTTAATGAATATATATAATATTAAATAGTCTTATATATCATTTTTTCGACATATTATGAAGATTCATTAGATAAAATGTTAATGAAAACAATTTATATTATTTTTTTTGTTTTTCTGTCATAACATAATAGTTATATTTTTAAATTTATATTATGTATATTTACTAGTTTCAAAACAATAAATATGTTTCAATATAAACATTAAAATAATTTATATCCATTACAGTGGTTATATGACCATCTTTTAAAGTGGTATTAATGAACAAAAAATCATCATCCACGAAGATGTTGATTCGACACCTGAGGAATGATGTTTTCATTTTTAGAACAAAAATATTGAGGGAAGATATTTGATAATGGATTATAACATTAAAACAATAAAATTATATTATATAAAATATAATAGAGTTATCTTTACACTTTGGGATAGGGAGCCATGTATAGTATGAGAAAATAAATGAAATTAAATTGGAATTAACAGAAAAAAGGGGATTTTTCCTCTTGAACATATTCTTATTTAGAACCTTTATAGGGAAATTTTGTTTGGAATTTTATTAAGACCAAGTATCCTAGATTTGGGTTAGTGTCATGGGGAAAGGATATGTAAAAATTTTGATATGATACAAGGCATTGGAGGTGTGAGTAGAAGAGGTTCTGAGTGGTGTTATTTATATTGGAGGAGATCGATGTTTTTTATTATATTGTCCATTTGATTATTATTTTGGATCATGACTATCAATAGTGAGGATTCCAAAGAATCAATAATGTAAATCGAGAATAATAGGTTTATAATATGTTCTTAAATAAACCATAAATCATCCATGACTACATGATTCATGTATTATTTAAATACCATTAATTGATGTATTTCACTTTTTATAAAGAATTGAAATTATTGAAGAATACCACAAAATCAATAGTTACCAATTTACAATGTTTTGAATTGAAAAATGGACTCAATTTTATGAATTTGTTTTAAAAATATATGATATTTTATTTTTAAAAAACATTAACATTTACTAAAAAATACATATTTTAAAATGATAATAAATTTTATGAAACATAAAAAAATAAATTAATGTTCAATATTATTATATTTTTCTCATATATAAAAACATATTAATTCATGAATCTATTTATTAGAAATAAATATTATTTTAAATCACTATATCAATTATAAAATTTTAAATAAACTTTTTCATTTCAATGAAGTAGCAATACATTATTTATGTTTTTTAATACATTTATTTATTATTACATTATATAAATATTTAATATTTTAATATATAAACTACCTAAACTATATTTATAAATTCATAGGTTTAATTAAATTAAAATCAAAATTATAATTATAATATAATATAATTAATAGTCTTATAAAACATGAAAATTTTCACTATTCATTGGAAAAAAATATCTTTTGAAAATTACAAAAAAAAAGCTAAAATAATTTTTAAATTACACTTTTAAAAAATAAGTTCATTAATATTTATATAATTTATAAAATTGTCATTAATAAATTTTTAAATTAGTGTTCTATTAAAAGGTATTAAAACTAACTTTAAAAAAATATAGCCATTTATGTGTGAAATTTTATTTATTATTATCTTATGTATATAAAAATAATTTTGATGAATTTAAAAATATATTTTTCATTATTTGGGTTATATTATTTAATCCGAAAAATTTAATAGATAAGTTCTAACTGTCACATTTTAAAATAGTGTATCATTTTTGTAAACTCGGTGTTGTGTGCCACAAAAGTTATCGAAGTTATTAAATATAAAAGAGACATACTATAAAATCATATGGTGTTACACAATATGTAATCCCTTATACTATAGAGAGAGTAGCCCAAATGAAATTGGATGATAAACCCAAGAAGATGGATGAAATTATAGAAGGAAAGGCTTATATGAAGGGATCATAAAGATTCCACACCAAATATACCAATGGAATTTGGTACAGGGGTGAAAAGAGGGAGGGGGACCTATGGGTGTGAATATCAATTAGGTAATGATAGGGTGGATATTGTTTAAAAATCAAATACGGAATGTGAGTAAATTATACATTTTTAATGAAATGGGAAGACCTCTAGGTTTGGATATATGATCTAACTAGCTGTGTAGAATCTATTATTACCCACTCACTATGATAAATGAGGTTGTATGGTTTACTTGGGGAAGTCACATGCCTATGTGATATACCACGCACCTAATACAGATCCACTGGTCTTGGTGCGTGGTTAGTAGCATTCTCATGTGGTTGGTAATGCAACTAGGATAGTGAAACAATCCTAGACACAATTTATCTCCAAGGATGGATAACAGTTACTACTAAATATTCAACAATATTGTGCCACCTATATCTAGTAAAAAATCACCATTTCTAATTAAAAAACTCGAAAAATACATGAGTTTAATAAAAGATAAAAAATAAACAAATTGACAGCTCAAAATAAAATAAAAAATGATACAATTCACCCCAGCAGGAGAACATTACACCCTTGGGAACATATTCTAAATGATGATCAGAGAATAATAATGTGTACTTATCATGGACCCATGACTTCCACTCCTATTTTTCATGATCATCATTTCCAATCACCCAAAGAACCAAAACCAAATGTACATAATTCATAAAAAGTATAACCTCAAATGGATCCATATTTTTTACTAGATGATAAATCATAAATAAGTCTGTTCTAGAACCAACTCACCAAAATTAGACACATTTTATGGGAATAGATTTAAATCTTTCATTTTTGATACATGTAACATGTCATGGATCAACATCAACTGAGATGAAAAAATTAACTAGTATTCTACATTTCCAATATTACCAGTAACCTAAAATGTTCTGAATTAACATGGAAAACCTTACATATATTACTAAAATTTTGTGATCTAAATGAGTCTCCACATTCAAAAACACATGATGACAAATGGGAAATATTAGTTTTAGAGCCTCCTATCTTCTTATGAATTGTCAAAAAGAAATGAAATAAACAACCATTTCATGACAAAACAAACCCTATTAGATATCTCTAGCCTAAGGCATGGTCCCAACAGTGAAGTATCAGCCACCATTATAAGGCCCCAGCCTTAAACCTTACTTAATCTTGAGTTATTACAAGATTACACATTGATGATCTTTTTAGGTTTATAGTTTTAGAGAATTAGATCTTGAAACATGCATTACATTCCACATTTAGACAAAGTGGTTACATAAAAGACAATATTCATTCTTCCCATCAACGAAAACATATTTAAAATAAAACACGGATTCTTTCATGACATATCCTTGACACTATCATCACATCATGTACGTTTCCCTTGACCTGTGAAAAACATTTAAAAAACATGGGATGAGCATAAAAAGCTCAGTAAGGGTTATAAAAATATGGAAAGGAAACATGAGTTCATATATACATAAGAATGAAATCATAATTTACCAATAAAACATAGGAACATTAACATACCTCATCAAACCATGAATAAATCATAGAAATCATAAGACATAAAGGTAACTTGAGGCATTCATAACATTCTTACGTAGGGAGTAACCCTCTTGGTTACGTTTGGAATACCCATTACAGTATATTCACTAAATCTCTTCGGAGAAACCTTAACGTTTCACTCCTTCGCATTACCCAATGCATTGGAGGGCTATATCGGGCTCACCCGCCCTTAGTTTATCACGGAACCACCCGTCTTCATAACAATGCCAAAGAACCATGACATAATCATATCACATAAAACATACATAAAGGAAACATGACATTTCCACATTTCAATCACAAGATATCAATAACACGGTGATATAATAAAATCATTATCAAATCCATTTTAAATAACAAAATAAAAGAAAAGTAAAACATGGTATTTATTTTACTTTTAAAAAAAGGTATGGCTTGTAGAGGAAGTCGAAACTCAAATAATGGTAATGGCGGTGGAGAAGTCGTTGTCACCACATACGTACGACAAAAACATTCCCTTTTGTCGTTTAGTAAAACATTTCATATAAAATGATTCTTTTTGGATAAACATAAATGTCAAATGGGTTTATACACCATATAAAATAAAGTTGTGTATAAAAAATATGCCTCAATGAAAGGAGATTGATACGAAGTTCCATACAAAGACGGTATCCTTGGATTAAGGATAAATCAGTTATATAAATATGTGTGACAAATGAATACATGAAATATAAGTGGGTATTAAGTGTAAAAAAATTAGAGGATATTCACACATAATAATAGAACGACATATTCAAGGTGTACAAGTTTATCCCAAAGAATTTAAATTGGGTAAAGAAGTTCCCTTGCAATAATTAGACAGCCTAACGGCGTCACTTCCAAAATTCAGAAAAAGAGTTGATGAGAGATAAAAAGGGTATCTCATCACTTGGAAAGAAACTTTACATCAATAAGGATATAGAAGAACATATCCCAAAATAATATTATTTTAATTAAAATACATAACAAAATAAGTCTTTTAAAAAGAGGAGGGTGAAAGGTTCCCTTACTGACATGGGTATCTTTCGAAACATACGCCCCGTGAAAGAAGGAAAATAAAACATTGATGTAAATACTCATAAATGAAAGAATATTACACAATGATTAAAATAATGGTCAGTACATACACCACTCAAAGGAAATTTTGAAAAATGTAGCATAAATCTCACGGGAATAAAAATGAGATGAAAAATCCCTTACGAAAACTCGGCAGTCTAACGGCGCCACATAAAACATGCAAAAATGGATTAATGAGATCAAATAGGGTATCTCATCACATTACAATAAAATTTACAAAAATAGGAATATAAAATAACATCCCCCATCATAACAAATAGGATCTTAAAATAAGTGACATAAACGATAGTACTTAAAGAGAAAGAGAGAGGTTAGATCTCATATGAAAATTCGGCAGTCTAATAGAGCCACTCAAAACTTCCAAAATGGATTGATGAGAGAGAATAGGGTATCTCATCATATGAACATAAACATTACAGTAATAGTAATATAAATTAACATCCCAATAACAAGAAATATGAGCATATAAGGAATGTCATAAAAGAGTGTACTGAAAAAGAAAGAGAGGAGTATGATCCCTTACCACCGGTCCGACATGACTCGATCGTTCATTAACGTCCTGAATAATAAACATGAGTTAATTTCCACATTATTAAGAACCTTTTTCTAGTTCATTATTCCATTTAGATCACTTATTTCCATGTTATAAACATTATGTAAACAGTTAAGTTAATAACATTTGTTTTGTCGATATTTGGTTCTTAAGTCGAAAGTGGACTTCTTACAATTACATGTTGTTCGTGTGGTCAAATTTTCGTATATACAGAATTATATTCATGATTTTGATATCATATATATCATATATATATCCATAATATAAATGTATTTATAATATTACATAATCAATTAGAGGTATGAAATGAAATGCACTGTTCATGAAGATGGTAAGCCATACGTACGCATGAATGATACTTTCATTTCTATTTTATATTTTTATGGAATGGAATAATAATGATATAGAGGTACATTATAATTCCAGTATATCATCATATATAATAAATTTAAATCCATCCTTTATACATCCCACATTTGGCATTAACGAATCACATCACTTTGAGGGGGCGGTAGTCCGCACTTCCTTAAATGAAGATATCGCGTTTACACATAATGGAAACCATAAAGGTATGCCCAAAATGAAAAATAAAGAAGCATAAGGAAAACATAAACATATTATATATCATATATAAATATAGTTTCATATTAATGGCCACCCTTGAAGGTGTTAAAAGAATGTTGAACAATCATCGTTTCGGGAGGCCGAAATTCGCCATCCACGGAAACAATATGTTCTTTAACCAATAGATGTAGGTGTGTGAAAGTGTAGCTCGAATCCTTATTATAAAAACATCCTAGTATATTGATGATACTGTAGTTGTTACAGAAGAAATGAATAATAAGAGTTTAGGGGGTTGGAGAAGCAAAATAATACAAAAGGGCTCAATGAAGACATTACCTTAAAATCGGGTAACTCCGTTTGGTTTGAGCTCAAAGGCTTCCTTGGGAAGACATCAGACCAATGTGAGGCTTCAAGGAGTAAGAGAGGGAAGTGGAGCGACAAAATGGGCAGAGGTTGGCCGAGCCAAAGGCTTTGGGAGTGTGGGTAAGGAGGTAGAGGTGGGGGCCGTTTATAAGAGGAGAGGAGGGGCACTCTTGGATGGTAAATGAAAGTCACTTTATTTTAAAATGGTATTCGGATTTAAGAGGCCCCAGGTTGATTTGTTTCTAGGATAAGGTGATAAGGGTTCTAAATCCCCTCATCCAATAGGTTTTGTAAATGTTTAGGTCTTAGATATTACTTTATATTTCCATTTTATTTAAATCGTTAAATAATGAGGTCGTCGCTGCGTCATCATGATGTCATAAATAATTTAGTTTATTTAATATCTAAAAATTATTACAAAAATACTATGATGTATAAATATTTTTATCTATCCAATGAATATTTATAGTCAAAAATCTGATTTGTATAACCCCATGTAAAAATTGTTTTAGTAAAACATTTCATGTTTGTCTCATTTTTTACTTTAACTTTAAATAAAAAGATATTAATGTCATTTTCCAACGAAAGTGGCATCATGGGGTCTTCAAGTTCACCCATGGGTTGTATTGGTGGGCCATGACACATCCAATGAGGTTAGGACATGTGTCAAGTTCATTTCATATTATTAAAACATTATTTTTACCTTAAACTACACTAATTACCTCAAATCGCGATTAAAAACTTAATAAGTTACTATTCACCAAAAAATTATTTTTATCCCATTGAACCACATTTTACTTATTAATGACAACCATGTGTGTAAGATTTTTTAAATTCAAAACACAATGATGGCATAATTTCATTTAAACGGAAAAAATCATTTTTTATAAGTACCACTTAGTGGTTTCACTATTCATCAAAAAATTGATGTTTTTCAGAAAAATCCAAAAAATTCACCCTAAGCTATATTTGATATTCTGAATTCAAAAATTAAGTCTATTTTAAATAATTCAAAACATATAAGTCACATTAATTAATTTAATAATTAATTCCCGCTGTCAGAGCAAATAACGTGTTTTTATGAAATAATAAGTATCAAAAGATTGACACTAGTTTAAGTATGATTTCAAAGTGAAATTAATTCCAACAACCACTATTGGATATAATGGTAAAAATATAATCTAATTTCACTTTAAAACCAATTCAAATGATAATATAATCATATAAAAAATTAGTTTAAAAAGAGGTTTTGAATTAAAATACAACGTTTTACACTATTCATTAAAAAATGAACTTTATCAGAAAGATATCAAAAATTTACACAAAGTGAATTTTGATGTCCCAATTCATAAGAAGAGTTTTATTTGGTCCATAAGGATATATACGAGTGAACAAAACTATATTTAACGAAGGTTCTCCATCAAAAGGCGAAAGTGAACCTTTAGTGAAATCTAAGGCATATACGCCTAAAATTGAATTATTTCTGTATTTTATGCCTTTATATTTTATTGGATAAATGTAAAAACATTTAAAAACATATATAATCATATTTTAGTTATTTCTATTCATTCTCGCCAATACAATGGCTACATGTTAACTACCATTTAAAATAATATTTTTTTATTATTAGAGTGCAACGTAAGATTCCCAAGAAACTCGTTGTTGCGTGTTGGGTACGCCATCGAGCATAGCGTCCCCATTAAAGTCATATTAATATTTTATTTATAAATATGGATAAATATGAAAATGTCATATTCTTTATTTACCTGTGGTGTTACATCCTTCCCCCCTTTTTGGGAATTGCGTCCTCGCAATTTTTAAAATTGAGCTTGGAAACATCCTTGAAAGTCCCACATCAGATCAAGAGTCGGTAAAAAAATCACTTTAAAATAAAGGAAGATAAGTACTGAGGTCACCTGAGTAAACCCATAAGTATAAAACCATGGACATGGAAGAAAATGAAAAGGGTCATCTTCTTGAGGTAGAGTGATAGTAAACATCTCTAGGAGAATGTTAACCATAAGAAAATCACAAACTTGTGATGTGTTAAACGGTATTCGATTCCCCAGTAGGAAAAGTTAATAGAAAACATTTTTGATTTAAGTTACTTTTTATTGAGGAATTTATTCATAAGGAAACATAATCACTTATCATGTTGACTTTCAACTTTTACTAGATTCCTTAATAAAACTCATATTTTTTTTCAAAAGACGAGTATTTAGGGAGACTTGTTCCCATTAAGATTACTATAATCAACTTCTAGAGAATCACCTAATCCACCAAAGAGAACTATATACATCCCATGTCTTTATTCTTTATCCAAAACCAAAACCAAAAAGGTTAGTACAAGGTCAGATAATCCAGAAAAGTATAACCCATTAAAAAGAAAATCTATGCTTAATCTCCAAAATTTGTCCAACAAAACGCAAAGTTCAACGAGGACCATCCGATAAACAATTTGTCCATAAAATTCTTCAATGTAAACCAATCTAATATTGATACCCAAATATTTGAAGGATTTAGTCACATAGTCTTCCATGTTAAATCGTAACATTTATCTCCAAACAAAATCAGTTTCTCCTAAAGTCTCGTATTGAAAAGTAATTAATCTAATCACATATCCTCCATGATAGGTTAATCATTTTCATAAATAACCCAAAATAAACTTACTATTAATTCATAAAATCGTATAACTAAAAAGAATCAGTCAAACTAACCAGGGACGTCACATAGTCCAGTGGTAGGCGATAAATACCAGTTGCACTTTGGTTGTGGGTTCGATTCCCGCACCTTTGTCCGACGCGACGGCTTGTCACATGGTCTGCGTGTTGTCATTTTTTCAAAACTATATAATTCTTAAATCATTCCCCAAAAAGAGATAAAATCATAAAAAATGTTCATAACATATTTTAACCTCAAGTTTATCTCATGCCTTTCTTTTTCCAGCATATCATATAATAACCCATAATTAGCTCAAAAGTAAGGATCATATAATCTCTAATGGTTACCTTTATAATTATTACATGAACTTCCATATCAATTGGTCATCTCGTACATGATGCATTACAGAACATAACAAGGTTCAAGTGGTTGATCATGACTCCTTGATATTTGGTTTAGAACAACCATGAGTTTCCTCATTAAATCCTCCATTTTATCTAGTATCTTAATCAGTGAACCACCACCGTTTCCTTCAAACCTGTTGTCTCTTTGGTGCCTGCTAGATCCATCCACACACTAAAAACAGAAATGTCAGTGTGAGTATATCAACAAAACCATCATTTACTAATGAGGAAGGTAAACACCAAGATATGCTGACTCATTCACTTTATCTAAAACTAGGACTCTTTCTGAAATCCGAACCATTATGGTAATGTCACTTATGCTTAATAAATACCCTAACCTCTAAAGTTATCTAAACTGACATTTGATACCAACTATAAGGCCCTAGCGTTAAACCTTACTTAATCTTGAGTTATTACAAGATTAAACATTGAGTATTCTTTTGTTTTAGAGTTTTAGAGAATTAGATCATGAAACATGCATTACATTCCACATTTAAACAAAGTGGTTACATAAAAGACAATATTCATTCTTCCCATCAACGGAAACATATTTAAAATAAAACACGGATTCTTTCTTAACATATCCTTGACACTATCATCACATCATGTACCTTTCCCTTGACCTATGAAAAATTTTTCAAAACATGGGATGAGCATAAAAAGATCAGTAAGGGTTATAAAAATATGGAAAGGAAACATGAGTTCATATATACACAAGAATGAAATCATACATTACCAATAAAACATAGGCAGTTTAACATAACTCATCAAACCATGAATAAATCATAGAAATCATAAGACATAAAGGTAACTTGAGGCATTCATAACATTCTTACATAGGGAGTAACCCTCTAGGTTACGTTTGGAATACCCATTACAGTATATTCCCTAAATCTCATCGAAGAAACCTTAACGTTTCACTCCTTTGTGTTACCCAATGCATTGGAGAGCTATATCGGGCTCACCCACCCTTAGATTATCACGGAACCACCCGTCTTCATAACAATTCCCAAGAACCATGACATAATCGTATCACATAAAACATACATAAAGGAAACATAACATTTCCACATTTCAATCACAAGATATCAATAACACAGTGATATAATAAAAACATTTTCAAATCCATTTTAAATACCAAAACAAAAGAAAAGTAAAACATGGTATTTATTTTTCTTTTAAAAAAAGGTATGGCTTGTAGAGAAGCCAAAACTCAAATAATGGTCATGGCGGTGGAGAAGTCATTGTCGCTGCATACGTACGACAAAAACATTCCCTTTTTTCATTTAGTAAAACGCTTCATATTAAAATATTCTTTTTGGATAAACGTAAAAGTCAAAGGGGTTTATACACCGTATAAAATAAAGTTATGTACAAAACAAAATATACCTCAATGAAAGGAGATTGAGACGAAGTCCCATACAAAGACAATATCATTGGATTAAGGATAAATCAGTTACATAACTATGTGTGAAAAAATAATACACAAAATATAAGTGGGTATTAAGTGTAAAACAATCAGAGGACATTCACACATAATCATAGAACGACATATTCAAGTTGTACAAGTTTATCCCAAAGAATCGAATTTGGGTTAAGAAGTTCCCTTGCAATAATTAGACAGCCTAACAGCGTCACTTCCAAAATGGATTAATGAGAGCGAATAGGGTCTCTCATCATATGAAAATAAAAATTACAGTAAGAGTAATATAAAATAACATCCCAATAACAAGAAAGATGAGCGAATAAGGAATGACATAAAAGAGTGTACTTAAAAAGAAAGAGAGGAGTATGATCCCTTACCTCGGGTCCGAATTGACTTGATCGTTCTTTAACGTCCTGAATAATAAATTTGAGTTAATTTCCACTTTATTAAGAACCTTTTTCTAGTTCATTATTCCTTTTAGATCACTTATTTAAATGTTATAAACATTATTTAATCATTTATGTTAATAACGTTTGTTTTGTCGATATTTGGTTCTTAAGTCGAAAGTGGACTTCTCACAATTACATGTTGTTCGTGTGGTCAAATGTTCATTATATCCAGAATTATATTCATGATTTTGATATCATATATATCATAAATATATCCAGAATATATATGTATTTATAATATTACATAATCATTTAGAGGTAAGAAATGAAATGCACCGTTCATGGAGACGTTAAGCCGTACATACGCATGAACGCTACTTTCATTTCTATTTCATATTTTTATGGAATGGAATAATAATGATATAGAGGTATATTATAATTCCAGTATAACATCATATATAATAACTTTAAACCCATCCTTTATACATCCCACATATGGCATTAACGAATCACATCACTTTGAGGGGGCGGTAGTCCGCACTTCCTTAAATGAAGATATCGCGTTTACCCATAATGGAAACCATAATGGTATGCCCAAAATGAAAAATACAGAAGATTACGGAAAATATAAATATATTATATATCATATATAAATATAGTGTCATATTAATGGACACCCTTGAAGGTGTTAAAATAATGTTGAACAATCATCGTTTCGGGAGGCCGAAATTCCCCATCCACGAAAACAGTATGTTCTTTATACATTAGATGTAGGTGTGTGAAATTTTAGCTCAAATCCTTATTATAACAACATACTAGTATATTTATGATACTTTATTTCTTACAAAATAAATGAATAAGAAGATTTTAGGGGGTTGGAGAAGAAAAATAAAACAAAAGGACTCAAGTGAAGACATTACCTTAAAATCGGGTAACTCCCTTTGGTTTGAGCTCAAAGGCTTCCTTGGGAAGACTTCTTCCCAATGTGAGGCTTCAACAAGTAATAGAGGGAAGTGTAGAGACAAAATGGGAATACGTTTGCTGAGCCAAAGGCTTTGGTAGTGTGGGTAAGGAGGTAGAGATGGGGACCTTTTATAAGAGGAGAGGAGGGGCACTCATGGAAGGTAAAGAAAAGTCACTTTATATTAAAATGGTATCCGGATTTAAGAGGTCTCACATTGATGTGTTTCTAGGATAAGGTTATAAGAGTTCTAAATCCACTCATCCAATAGGTTTTGGAAATTTTTAGGTCTTAGATATTACATTATCTTTCCATTTTATTTAAATCGTTAAATAATGAGGTCATCGCTTCATCATCATGATGTCATAAATAATTTAATTTATTTAATGTCTAAAAAATATTAAAAAAAACTATGATGTATTAAATATTTTTAGATTTCCAATGAATATTTATAGTCAAAAATCTGATTTTTATAACCCATGTAAATTTTTTTTAGTAAAACATTTCATGTTTGTCTCATTTTTACTTTAACTTTAAATAAAAAGATATTAATGTCATTTTCCAACCAAAGTGGCTTCATGGGGTCCCAAAGTTGACCAATGGGTTGTATTTGTCGTCCATGACACATATAATGAGGTTAGGACATGTGTCTTGTTCATTTAATATTATTAAAACATTATTTTTACCTTAAACTACACTAATTACCTCAAATCGCGATTAAAAACTTAATAAGTTACTATTCACCAAAAAATTATTTTTATCCCATTGAACCACATTTTACTTCTTAATGAAAACCATGTATGTCGTATTTTTTAAATTCAAAAAACAAAGATGGCGAAATTTCATTTAAACAGAAAAAATCAGTTTTTATAAGTACCACTTAGTGGTTTCACTATTCATCAAAAAATTGAAGTTTTTCAGAAAAATCCCAAAAAATCACCATAAGCTATATCTGATATTCCGAAATAAAAAATGAAGTATATTTTAAAAAATTCAAAACATATAAGTCACATTAATTAATTTAATAATTAATTCCCACTGTCAGAGCAAATAGCGTGTTTTTATGAAACAATAAGTATCAAATGATTGTCACTAGTTTAAGTCTGATTTCAAAGTGAAATTAATTCAAACGCCCACTATTGGATTTAATGGTAAAAAGATATTCTAATTTCACTTTAAAACTAATTAAAAAAATAATATAATCATATAAATAAATTAGATTAAAAAGAGGTTTTGAATTAAAATACAACATTTTATATTATTCATTAAAAAATGATCTTTATCAGAAAGATACCAAAAATTTACACAAAGTAAATTTTGATGTCCCAATTCGTAAGAAGATTTTTATTTGGTCCAAAAGGATGTATAAGAGTGAACAAAACTACATTTAATGATATTTCTCCATCAAAAGGCTATAAGTGAACCTTTAGTGAAAACTAGGGCATATACGCCTAAAATTGTATTATTTCCGTATTTTATGCCTTTATCTTTTATTGGATAAATGTAAAAACATTTAAAAACATATATAATAATATTATAGTTATTTCTATCCATTCCCGCCAATACAATGTCTACATGTTAACTACTATTTAAAATAATATTATTTTATTATTAGAGTGCAACGTAAGATTCCCAAGAAACTCGTTGTTGCGTGTTGGGTTAGCCATCGAGCATAGCGTCCCCTTTAAAGTCATATTAATATTTTATTCATAAATATGGATAAATATGAAAATTTAATATTCTTTATTTACCTTGGGTGTTACAACCATGATCCAATAGGAAGGAAAATGTCACAGCCAAACATAAAGCACTTCAATGAGTGACATTCTGATTGGGGATTTCTTACTATTATTAAACAAAAATTCCAACAACTGTAAATGGATATCCCATGAACCATTAAATTCCATCACACAGGGTCATAACATGTATTTCATGATTTGGTCTGTCAAAAACATTTTACCTTCTACTTGAAGGTGGTATTTCATACTCAATAAAATCATTGATAACATTTCCTTTGGATTGCCTTCCTAGAACTGAGAGGTAACCTGGGACTCCCATGTTTTAAACAAAGGTCTAGGGAACATGATTAATACTCACTATATCATAAACCTACAAAATTTAAAACTCATCCAATTTGGATGAATCCCTAATCGGAATGAAATAGTATTATTTGGTAAGGTGGTCAATCAATACCCATACAATGATCCTTCCTACAGGTGTATGAGGAAATATATAATGAAATCTACGGTGACCTGATCCAACATGCAGGTTTGAATGGTTTGTGGATAAATATTATATGAGGGCCTTTTTTGATCTTCCATAACCATCTATTAGGTATAAAATCGATATTGAAAATTAGTTGTGTCTTTTCTCATGTCTTAACACCAAAACCGATGATACATAGCATTGAAAATCATTGGGATACCTAGAAAGATTGACCCAACGACACTAGAGTATATATTCTATCACCACATTCTATATAAAAACATTCTCTAAAACATTACCCATGAATCATAGAACCCATTCATGAGATAATTTCCATTCACAAGGATCATCTCCACTATCTAGGAAGTGCATTGAGCACTAGAATAACTCATCACCATGATACTCTTCCTGAGTAAACTCTAGAAGGGAGGGAATCCAATGGACACTAGCCAAGAGAATTCCTCTACTCTATTATTTTTTATCCAAATGAATGTAGTTATGAATCCCCATTTTGTTCCAGTCTTCCCTATACTCATTTAAGGCTGACACTATTATCTTCTTTATCAAACCATATGATACCACTTTACCTATTCCTAGGATCAAGATGATATTGTGCTCGAACCCCTGAATTTATTCAACCCAATGGTGAAATATCAATTTAAAATCCATGAGGGGGGATATATAAGAAAATATATTATGATCATAATGTACCACAAACTTCTCCTCAAAGAGATAGTGAAGTCATGTCTTCAAAGAATTCAGAACAACTCTTAATTATAGATATATGGTTCGATAATTATTTTCAGTTTACCAGAGTTGACGAGAACCAGACACTAACACATGGTCAACTTATTCCATCATTATCCCAATATCCTTATATTAATCATTTTAGTAGACCATGAATCCCTTTTCAAATTATGACAAAAAAATCAAATTAACGTATAGGGTTTACTGCTCCTTAATCTCCTTAAGAGATTCTAGAAATTTTTTGGATCCATTCAGACATTACCACTTTATAGATAATCAAAATATTGAGAAAAGTGTGCCATATAAAGTACCTAATAAAACACATGTAGTACCATGTCAGGCCCAAAAATAACCTGCTCTCAAAAATGTTCTTCGGCTCGTCACATGACGTCACTACTTTAATCTTCTTGGGGTCCACCAAAACCACAAGTTATGAGATCACATGCCCTAGAATCTTCACTATCATAATCCAGAAGGTACCCATGAAAACTATTCATATAGGTGATGGTCTCAATGATTGAATACCATATTCTTATAGTTTCAGTCATTATCTTCCTTAGTTCCCAAATAGACAAATATTTTGTCAAAAATTACCTCAAAAGGGTGTCAAGTTTATAATAAAACTTGCAATTTTTAAATTATATGAACAGCAATAGAACATTTTTCTACTCAAATGAAATTACCTTATACTGAAATTGGTCATAACTACTAAAAATGTATATTTTTAGGGAATCAACCTCTCTGATTATGGCTCGATGATACCCAAAATGCATTTAGATCTTATAATTCAACAGTTCTCCCTTGAGGTGATGGATAAAGTAATCAATATCGGGAAATTGGGATTTTTTCATGATCATCACCAAATTCACCATCCATTAATAAATGAATGGTAGTAGATATCCATCGAATTTATTCAAAATTATTCATGGTTTTTCCCAATATTAGTTACATGGCTGAATACATATATCAGATTTCAAATCGTCTGATTGTATATTTAATTATCTAAACATGGTTGTTTCATATGAGTTGATGGGCATTATATCATCATTTACCCTAATATAAAATCAATTTTCAACTCTACATACCACTCTAGATGTATCATTTAGAAATTTTATATTAATACCCTTTAAAACACAGCCACCATAAAAGTTAAAACCCTCCCAAAACACCCATAATAATCCTATATCATGGGAGAAAAGATCAATAAAACAAGACTTCCAAATTCAGTAATTGGAGGTCTATAACATCCTGAATGAGTATCCCACTCACCGTGAAAAACATATGTACTACCATAAGGTTCTATAAAACACACTCCTCGTTGATAGGAGTCGATGTGTGCCTAAAAACGCACTATTCAATACATACTAAGGATCACATCAAATAGGTCCCTCTCTAAAACCATGAAATCATATTCCAACTCAACCCTAGACAGAAAATTTTCAAATGTTAGAAACCTAAAATCCGACTATATATTATTTCCATTAGGTGCCACTATCCCAATAAAATAAGGAATGAGATCATTATGAAATCTCCACAAATCAATAATATAAGAAAAAGTGAAATAACTATAATTACTTGTGTGGAATAAAATTATTGCTATAGATGATGTGAAAAAAACATTAACTAAAACAATTTTAGGCCTTGTATATAAATCAGATGGGATTTATTATAGAATTAATGTGACTTATCTCATCATGGGCTTATGAATGTCTTCTGATATTTGGATCTTCTCAAATATGAATCTTCCCCGAAGAAGATATTTCCCAAATGCAATGACTATAAGATCAATAACCAGAATTTCTATATGGATCTTACTGGTCTGAAATACCACTAGAGGATATAGAACCCACACCACCTAGGAATAGACATGTGACTCTGTAAAACAACATAAAATTAACCATATTTTTAGTCTATTGGGAAGTTATGGGTGGAGTTGGACACATTGACTATAAATTCCCTTATTTTAAACATTTTGGAACAAAATTGACCATAAATCTTACTACATTAATGAAGGTAGTTGGGAAGGATGGAATGAACTAACACCTCCCCTATTTTTCTTCTCATATTACATCCACTTTTTTTGATGAACCACCACTCCCATGTCCTACTGTGAAAACTAACCCATAAAACAAAATTTTCTCCTATGATTGATCATTACCATCCGATCTCAAATAACATCCTCAACATAAGTCATCAATATAAACACGAAATCCTAGGATCAAATATCTGGTCTTAACCCCATATCAACCCATTGAGACTTTATATTCACATTGAAAATTACCCCAAATGTGATATAAATAATCTTCCCAAAATTGTTAACATAATCTAACACACTCTGACACACCAAGTGGTGATCCAGAATAAAATTTTTCTATGTAAAGTAAAAGGTAGTTGGTAAATATTTCTCATTAAATAAAACCTTTATGTCCTTATAAATCATCTACTCATGCTTCCCAACATGAACCACTCACTCTCACCACCTCTGACTAGGCCCTTTCAAAAATAACAATGATCACCTCACTTTAACTACATCATGAGTTATAAAAATCCCATGCATACTTTCTATCGTTTCATTCCAATAATTTTCTTCCTGTGGATCCATGCTACCCTAAAAATTTGGAAGCGTGTTCTTCATGAAATCCAAATCCTTGACCTTTTCAGGACCTGGTTTAGCCTCCCCGACATATGATGGACTAGAGCCCACTCTCTATCCCAAAGTATGGATAGGTCGAATCACTACGTCCAGAAGATTATATTATACAATTGAGGGATAAATATCTCTGTCCCCATATCACTGTTATATAAGAGGACTCTATAGATTCATTTTAATACATAAAAAACAACCCCATGGAAAAACCATCAGCACAACTTTCTTAATTTTTCATTTTTAACAACATAAAACAAGTCCTAAGAACATCCATAAATTAAATAAAAAAATCCAATTCAACAATATGCCAACCCCTTCACCCCATCCTTTTTTTATTGGATAGTCTAAATCATGTTCAACTTACATAGAGTGGAATTTAATCCAAATGTCATATATCCCAAAACAAATAAAAGACAATTACAAGGTGTGTTGTTCAGACAACCCACTTGTAACCAAATCCTCATGCCCTGATAGTCTTAGCACCTATATATCAAGACACTCCCAAACATCATGACTTACCGAAAGGGTGAAATCCTTATCTGATACCTTTTTTTCTTGAACCGGCCATGGATTACATTTATCATGACACCCAACCCTATATCTGACAAGACTAAAAGGTAATTATCCATCTACACAGGCTAGAAACCATATCATATACCTAAAACATCACACCATGGGAATAATTATTACCTTAATATTAACCCTAAACATAAAAAAGAATAAGGAATCATCACATAACCAATAACCATAATCAATGAGATAGAACGACCACATGTTAATTTATTTAGATTATTAAACAAATTCCCAACCATTAAATGGGTATCAGAACTCTCTTTACTACAACCAAAAACCCCAATGAAACAATAAGTCTATCACCCACTTGCCACCCCCACTAACACAAGAAAGAAGAGGATCAACTAGAAACTTGATCCACCACCAACACTGTGAATCATCATGATTTTACCTTGAAAAAACATAATAACCTCTATATAAAACCGCTGGTGTATGTGGGGTGTGATCAAGAGACTGATTGGATATTTCCAAAAAGAGATGATATGATACAACATTATAATAAAACCCACCCTGATTGTTTTTATAAATTATATTTGAAAGATTTTTTAGAAAAAAATCTTAATGAAAACATTTTATGGAAAGAATTATAATAAAATATTTCTTGAAATTTGAAATATAATTAAATCGCACCACAAACCGATAGTATTCATAAAATCCCATGATCACCATGGGTATTACCTAAAGGTAATAACTGTAGTGGAACCCTGTTAACCTCATATAATGATGATATTTTATAAAAACAATTACCCAAAACATCCTTGTGAAAAATAAACTAGTTTGGAATCCATTAAATGATCTATTGGTCTCTAATCATCATCATAGTTTAGTTAGTGTTGTAACATCAACACTACTAGGGGAACCTGGTCTCCACACCACTGATCCTATAAACATACTAGTCCTATCCCGCCATCATTGTAACCTAAAATTGCTCTTCTGATAAATTTTATTTCCAATGTCACATAGAAAATTTCTTTCACATGAAAAAATCCAAAAAATAAACACACAAAAAAACAATTACCCATATAATAAACAACTTTTGGACCAATAAACACACCAAAGCCTTTTTAAAACATGTTTTACAACATCCTCATAATCCAAAAAATATATTTATAGAGTATATTAATCAAATAAAAATCAAACAATAATACTAAATCAAAAAATCACCTACGCCAATCTTAGAATCATTTGTAATCTGACGGAAAAATAAAACTACCCCATATGAAGATCCTATTATTGATATATAATACTATAATAATTAATATTTTACCAAAAAAACCCATGATTTAACACTCAGTGGTTTAAAGCATTTTCTATAGAATAAATAACCCTAATAAAAAGGATTAATAAACCAATATGAAATATGAAATAAGGTAGTGGAGGCTTACTTGAATTGATATTTAAGATTCCATCAAAATCCTAGCAAAACAATGTGGTCTAAAGAATACAAGAGGGAGGGTGATATTTCCCTAGACATGCTACATGTTGTGGTCATAGGGTCTAGAAAACAATACACCAACCATGTGTCCATCTTTTTTGTAAGAGGAACATGGGATCAATTTTTACTTGGGGAGGTTTTTAACTCTTGAAGTCAATAGTGCACCTCCTCCATACTATTTGGTGTGGGCGCACAGTTATCCACATGCCCATGCGGTAGTCTGTGTGGCCTGGAAGGTACCACTGTCCTAGGCTCATGGTTTCTCATGGGCTGGGGTATATTTTATACTAATTGTAAACCAACCATGGGACTCCTTTTATTAGTATGATCATCACCACTTTTCATTAAAAACACCAATGAAGTCAAAGAGATGAATAGATGAAAAAAATTAAACAAAATGAGACTTCATTATAAAATCATATATGTGATACTAATTTATAGGATAACGAACATATATAAAAAATGGAATGTGTGATTTCTCTCAAATCAGTAACATTATCTTAGAAGTGAAATAATGAGAGATATTATATCATAATTTTGAAAATTTATGGAATAATATAAAAAATTTAAATAGAGTAATATTTACTAATACAATATTTATTAACATAAATATGACTAACTATCTCAATTAATGTAACAAATCATAGATTCCAAATAAAAATAATATTAATACAAATAGATACATATAAATGTACTTCATATATATGGTTAATTTTTTGTTAATAATAACATTCAATTTAATCATGATAATTTACAATCAAACCATGTTAATAATATATTATATCATTATACTTGAATATGTATACCAAATAACTTTTACGTATAATTCATTTTCCATTATATAAATTAGCTCCCGACACATCCCTACAACATATTACATGATCTTACTTATTAAAAATTATTTTACATGAACCAATTCATCTTATACAATGGTGGTTCCTACCTAATAACATAGATATATTAATTAACCTAATCATCTGTGATTAATAGATTTTTTTAAACCATATTATGGTTTGTTTCATATGTTACAATTAATTTATCTTTAGCATATTATTAATCTGACAATAATAATTTTTATAAATGAGTAATGGTATCACATCTCAACTATAATACCCACTATAATGAACATCAAAACAATCAATCAAATGGTACCGAGATAAGGATTTCATGTGACATATGGATTATTCACCACTTTCTATGATGTATAAATAATTTCCATGGGTCTTATATCACTATTATTGTGTTATTTTCAAAAATTTTATTATTTATTTAATAAAATAAATAAATACCTCATGAATGAAATTTATTTCACATATTAATAATGCATCATAAGTTAAATGTAAAGGGAATAATACATGTTCTTTACATTCACGGAAAAAGTTTCTGTACAACCTCTCTTATCTTGCTCAATCAAAAAGTAAAATTTGACACACATAAACAATGTATAAACAATTGATGAGTAGAATAATGCTAACATATAATTATATCTATAGGTACATAGAATGTATACCATGAGTATGTATATCTTTTTCAACACACAGTCATTGTGTGTTCATATAATACCTAGTTGGCAACCAAAATAATTCTACAATAAAAATAAATACCAAATTTCATGAATTAAATCACTCTACTCATTACCATAACTATATTCAAAAAAATTAAATTAAAATTAAAATAAGTACAATATTAATGAAATATTTTAATTGCATTAAATTATTTTTAAAAAATAAATTAATATATCTATAGGGTTCATACTAATTTCTATCATTGATCTTAAAATACCAAACATGCAATAAACTTATGATGGGGTTCTATTCAAGTACCTTTTACTTTTGTCGATGTATATATCTATCTAGTCCAGAGAAAAGGGTTAGTTATATAATATTACCAGCATAACAAAACTAATCATCCCAGTCAGATATATGATAATGGGTATAATAAATTTAAGGATTTATGAGCCCATTATAATCATTCATCTTATCTATCAATAATATGTGTAATTGTGAACCATTTATGAATCATGGTATAATGATACTATATATATGAAAATAATTCATCATTAGATTTTAATTATATTATTTATATTGAAAAAAATGTCACATAAATTAAAAAATTATTATCATAAAAATTAGTAGAATTTATAAAATTAAAATTATATTATATCAATTTTATTGTAAATTATTGAAAATAGATAGAATCTCTAAAAAAATTATAAATAACATGAATTTTATAACAAAGGAACACTAATATTGTCATAATACCCCAAAAATATGCATATTCAATGACATTTTTACAAAAATTATATATACTATAGGTATGTTCAATGAAACTATTTCATAAATATTATTCATGTGTGTTGATATCCAAACAGATATTAATCAATAGGTGGCATATAATCCTTATTCATATTTTTCAATCAATTAATGAAAATTATATGACATGGTTGGTTATTAGTGTACATGAGTAATAAATATAATATAAATATATCATTGTATGTAACCCAAACTCTTCTATAGAAGTCCTACTATGGTGGGAAATGATTAAAAGAGGATATTCATTCCCCACTTAAGAAACTTTAATTATTTTATTAAATAATTACACATATATTACATTAATGTGAAAAATAATTATCTATAGAATTGGAATCATTATTATGAAAAAATTTCAATTAACCATTTATCAATATAATAGATTATCTTTTGATTTTGCCTAAAACCCATTCTATTACAATATTAGAAAATTATTTATAAAAGGAAACCATAATAAATATTTTAATTATGTATATGAGGCTTCACAAGGAATCAATATGAACATGATCAGTAATTTTTGAATAAAAATATTTATGTCCATAAGACATTAGCCCTTATTTTGGAGGTAACCTAGTTAATGGAAACTAAAATTGATTACACCTGGAATTTTTATTTCAATTGAAAAATCCAAATAGTTAACATTCTATTGGAGAAAATTTGTAAACCATGTTATGTAAGATTCAGTGGCATATAACTCATTTGGGTTATGTGTTGATGAATGTATATCACTTTAGTGAAACAAGATAGATTTTTTTAATGAATGACCATTCAATAGACTAGTCATTATTTAATCTATAATGAAACTATGATTTATTAGATAAACATATACCTCATTCCTCATGTTATTTCTCTTTAATAGAACACATAATAAATGAAGAAATATATTTTTTTCTAGTTGTATTTACTGATGTTATGCCAAAAATATAATTCCCTTATATCACATTGTTAACAAAAAATTGTTATCAAAATTTCCACACATTTTGATACAAAATATACACTCCTAAAACAAAAATGAATTGAATAATTGTTTCAATATTTGAAAAGGAATTTTGAAATATGGATAAAAATAATCATAATATAGTTTTTTCATAATTCTACAAAACACATTTTTTCATGAATTTTTTAACTATTTTCTAAAAAATAATTTTCATATAAATAAATTAAGACAAAATAATAACAAATGTATATTTATGTTTCTAAATAACATATTTTTTTAATATTAGTTAAAAATATATATGTACTGGAAACACAAATAGTTTCCATATAATACATCAATCATGATTGAATTATACTAAATCTTTTAAAGTTTATTTATACATTAATTAAATAAAAAATATACAACATGTAAAATTACATCATGTTTTCAAGGTAACATTCCTATTAATATTTTGTTGTCTACTTATCAAAATATACTTCAAACCCCATGAATAATTTTTATAAAACAAGAATGACGAAGTTTATGATGATTAATAAATATAGTGGTAGATAAATACAAATGAAATACCATAGTGTATCAATTGGGATTTGAGAAACCTATTAATGAAAATGAATTTATTGTTCCCCTTAGATAATAAAATGAAAATATATTGACCCCAAAAATAATGAAAAATAAATAAATAATTACTTAAAACCATATAACCATATATTCAAAATCATCATATATGAACTCAAAATAAAACATAACTTAAATCTAGTCGAAATATAACTATAATTAATCTAGAAATTAATCAAAAATTGAAATTTTTTTATAAGAAAAAAATGACATAAATTTTGGTTTGAAATAAAATAATATCTATAAAACCTTCTAAATAATGAATATTTTCCAATTAATTGATAAACTCTCAACAAGTAATTTATCTTATACTCTTTCAACATAAATAAATATACTCTATGTAATTCAAATTGATTTTCCCGTTACCATTTTATAATATGAAAATAGATACCTAATTTATAACTAGGGATTTGAAGTTAATATTGAATAAGATAAGGGAAAAATTAGTTAGTGGATTTCCTTAACATTAAGGATGAAATAAATTCAATGTATCATTCCTAAAAAATTAGGATATGGAGGCTAGAAGATGATAGTGAAAGAGAACCTTTTGTATGTTTTTATTATTTGGGGGGAAGTGAATCCAAAGACCTGTATTTTTCATGATATAATTTAAAATTAATATAATTCAACCATTTTTATTATAATAAATGAAATATATTTTTGATATAAAATGTACTTGTTGGAAACCCCACATTCCCCACCTATTCTTTTATTCTCACAGGAATCCTCTAAAACCCCACCAGTTACATAGAACCATCTAATATTTTTAATTATTAAAAAGAAAATTTTCTAATATTCATTATCCCTTGTGAAATCTATTAAATATCAATAAAAAATTGAAAAAATATTGACAATCATCCCATGTTATTGAAATTTATAATAAAGTTCCAAAGATAAAAAATATACACTCTCAAGAACCATAAATTTATATTTCATTATAGTTTCATAATAATATTTCATCGAAAATTTTACGAACATGTATATTGTGATTATATAGAATCCTAGTTTTGTTTATATTGTTCAATTGAATAAATCATTATGTTGATTAGAAATGATTTTTTTGAGGAATTCATCTTGTTATTGTGATTTTATTTTCAGGTAAATAATTATGTATTAATCCATCAACATTATTATTGTAGTTTGGATGAGGTTATTAGAATATAATCATTCACTATAATGGTAATATTTTGTCGAAAGTAATAATTTTATGATAGGACACAATAATATTTGTATAGGGATATATCATTATGGTGTGTTCAACCACTATTAACATTAGGTTATTTTCAGAATATTTGTTTTTTATAAATTAACAGAAATAGAGGAATATTTTCACAGAACTGGCTATGTTATAAATATCTATTTATATTATTTTTACATAGGATATCAACAAATAGGATTTTCCCCAACTCATATGATGGATTATATATAAATTTAAAAATACTAGTCTAAATAGTTGTGGAGGGATATTGTGGTGTCCATGTATTCACATAACAAACTAGCAAATATATTATTCTTCAATATGATAAATAAATACATATTTTTTCATAAATAATATTTTCATTTAAAACATATATTATTGAATCCATCGGTGTTTTTAGATTTCAATTAATTATTATACTCAATTTGTGAACCTAAATGGGTTTGTAAGACATATATATGATATATGGGTATGATAATCAATTAAAAATTGGATCATGATTTATTTTCTATGTATTTGACTTTATATATTCAAGGGGAACCCATGGAAATCATTTCAAGATCATTTCTACCATGGTAATACTCCCCCTAATTGTGTTTATATTATTGTGCATATGATATTTCTATAAATTACATTTTTCCACATTAATTTTTTGGGATGTAATATATATATTTTTTGTTTAATTGATCATGGATTGAATATATATTCAATTTCATATTCATAATTTGATTTAAGTTGATTATTTTTTATTAAATTATTTTTTCTATTTGATTTTGATATTGAAAGTATATTTTTTCCAATGTTTATTATAAAACAAACCAATTATCCATAATCTATAGTGTTTCAGGAGGAGTGAGTTAGAACATGTAATATCCCCATGATATTTATCTATTTGGATGAGCTAGTCTAGTATAATGAAAACTATAAATAGATAATTATTTCCATTTTTAATGAATTTTTTGTATATTATATTGCGATTGGAATTTTGAGATCATGAAATTTAAAATATCCTTGTGATTATTTAAAAAATATGATGTAAATTTCAATGCTACTAGGGCATTGAGATTATTTTGGTTGGATTTCTTAATACCAGTTCTCTTATATATTATTTTAATATGATGTTATGTGTTATATATTTTTTTTAAACACATGGTACATGGTGGAAATATGAATCTATATATAAATAAAAAATGGAAACATGGTTTCTTTATAATTTCCATAATTTTATTCATTAGAATAAAAATCAAAAGACTAATGACTTTTTGAGGAAATATTTTTTTAATTAAACGTTTGATGTTTTGCAATGGTTTGTGGGATATTTTTTATTAATTAAATTATCATTATTATTTTTCCATAAATAAATAATTTGGTGTGAATTTAAGATCTCTATATAATGATGGCTATTTTGTGAATTTTATTCCTCCAGAATATTATGATATTATGATAATAATTGGTGGAATTCTGACAACCAATAGATTGTCAGTTCATGAATTAGATAACTTACTTTAATTTTTATAATTACTGTACTACTAGGATGTGAATTGAAAAGGGAAATAATTTCCAAATATGTTTTGAGACAAATATATTGGTAGAGAAGTACATATTTTGGGCCTTGCGGTGGTTACTGAAAGAATACATATAATGTTCTTCCGAGAGTATCAATTGGGAGTAGAATGGAATATATTTTCTTCCATTTTTGATTTGAATTTGATCCTCCAACTATAAATTAAAGAGTTTTCCTATGATTTTGGGTTATATTAGTGAGATAATTTAAAAGGATTACATAGAGGGATGACTTTTAATGAGTCATCCAACAATTTTTTATTATTTTTTCTCAAAATGAATTTGGAAATTTATTTACTTTCATTGATAGTTTTAGAATATATGATATTATTATTTAGGTGGTTGTGAACATTGGTAGATAGATTGAAATTTAAAATGATTCTGTATAATATTCTATCATGATATGGTTATCAGTAGCAGTAATACCTTATTTATAATTGAGATGAAAACATGAGTAATTATTTTATTAAAATTTCATTTCATGTATATAGGATATATGTGTAATATTTACTTGTGTGATAATACTATAAATATAAAATTACTCATATAAAAACATGTTTCATTCTATGATCAGTTCGTTTGTGAGAGTATTCTAAATTATCATATGGAAATAATCGAGATTAATGGATATATAAGACCATAATGGTATTTAATTGTTTTTAATTTGGAATTATGTGTAATGAAGAGATGGATTATATAAACTCTAAGGTATTATTGTGATCTTTAGTTGCAATGAATTTTTGTTACATGTGATAATTCATTATTTTATGGGTTGTATGATATTATGTTCTTTTTTTCATTTAGTACTATATTGCTTTTTGGAAATAAAAAAATGTTGTTGGAATATGATAGAGTCGACCACTCTTTTGCAACCATCATGAAAGTGTTAAATTGAAGATATGTATTATTATTATATCTCAAATTGGGTGTTATCATAATGGAGGTAGATCCAATTTATATTCATTAATTGTATAATATGATAGATAAATTAATTAATTTATTTTGTATCATAGGGATTGATGAAGAAAAAATTAAAGGACTTTTCATTTTCATGGAGATTTGATAGGATTGAGAATATAAATATTTATCACGGAGAAAAATATATATCAATATTTAAAAAAACATGAAAATAAGTACATAGTGATCAATTATTTTAGATTATGTATACGTCTAACTAGAAATTTAATAGGGTTAATGATCATAGGTATAACAAAAACTAATTTTTGTAGGACACCACTATATCATTAAACCATTGGAAGAGGTGTAAAATATGTTAATTGAGATTTTATGGTCATGGTTTATGTTCAAAGATGCTAGGATGGTAATGAAGTTTTTGTAAGATAGTTATTAGAATGATGTGATTATGATTTTTTATATATGGGATCACAAATAAAAAAATATGATAGAATAAAAATATATATAAATGTTTTTTAAATATGTACCACTTATATAGTAGGATTTATGTCCAGTTCAAGGTTATGACTAGTTATACAAGTCTTGTATGTTTTGTGTTTATAATTAACATGGTTAATTCTACAAATTGGATATTATGCTTCCATGAGATAATGATAAATATAAATAAATTGATTATTTTAGACTAAA
Organism: Viscum album; assembly: GCA_963277665.1. Classification (NCBI taxonomy): domain Eukaryota; kingdom Viridiplantae; phylum Streptophyta; class Magnoliopsida; order Santalales; family Viscaceae; genus Viscum; species Viscum album. The sequence goes on along the minus strand of OY728148.1, from coordinate 1,656,737,119 downwards.
ACACTCTTACCAAAATAATCTTGGAGTGAAGAACCCCATAGGGGTTGACGAAGATATCTCTAAGTATATGAGGTTGCATATATGATTATTTCAATTGGTTCAACGAAAATACAATATTGAGAAACAATTATTTATTTTTGAGTACATTTAATATAATGAGAAACCTAATTAGTAATGAATTTGAGGTATAAAATATTGGGAACCTGATTAAAAGTGTGTGAGTTTTTCCAAATGGTGTACTATATTGGATATTGACTTTGAATGTTTCATATAATGATTTTCCAAGAACTGATTTTAGGATCATGATAAAATTATCTTTTGTATTCATGTTAACTATTTGGGTTATGACATCATGGATGGATACAATAAATTCCATGTGTATTTTACATCCTTATTATAAGGGTAATGTTATAGTGTGGTTGGGGTAAAACCAATTCTCTTCAGTAGAAATCATTTATCTAATTTAATCATGGAAAATAAATGGAGAAAGAAAATTTTATATTATAAATTTGAGTCTGATTTATGTAGAGACCCACACTTGACATAAATCGACATTAAATTACATATGTTGAATATTTAATACATAATAAAAATAGACACCCAAGGAAATTAATAGTTTAGTGTCTTGTGAATCTCAGAACATCATCATCTATTCATGGTGAAAGATCATCAATATCTCCCATAAATGTCTTCCCTATTTTTTTCATACCTAAATCCATTCATTAAATCCTGGGGAAACAAAAACCTATAAAGGGTGAGCTCAAATTATCAGTAATGTAAATTATAAAAAAATAAAATAAACCCTTTTTATTTGAATTTAAATACATGACCATAATGTTTTAACAAAAAAATATTGAGCAATGACATAAAACATTGCATTACGTAAGGCATAGTTCATAATAGAACATCAATAATGAAAAAAAAGAATGGGAATAAAACATATAATTTAGGAAAACAATTATGCACAAGATATGACTTCCATAATAGAAAAGGCATTTCTTCCAAGACAATCATAGTGGACAAAGTCCATTACTAAATCGGGTTTAATTATCGTTCAAGACCTATATTATTGATTAGAATTTTCATTCCGGTCCATCTATGTATATCTCATGAGATATAAATAATTACCCAATGAATTGGAGGTAGATATAGGTCCCACCCGTCTCATAATGAAATCATTCATACTTGTACCACAAAATAAAAATAAATCATTCATCATAACCCAAAGAATAAAATGGTTTTCATAAATATAATCCCATCATGAAATAATCCATATAAAAAAATAGATATCATTTCATAAAAAAATAACACCATTTAAATAATAGAGTCATTATAATTGAAATATAAACATATTAAATACTGTCATTTTAGATCGATAATATTTTTGATAAAATACTCGAAATGAATTCTTGAGAAAAATATCATTTCTTCTTCAAAATGTTTTTATTTTCACAAAATGTCATGAAATTTTAAATGAAAAGGATTTTTCTAAAAATAATCATGATATATTCTAGAGGACGATTCATGAAAATAAGGGGTTATGAAACCATGAAAATCTATTCACGCCATATGAGTTAACGAAAACATTCTCCGTGTAGTTTTGCCGAAAAAGTCAAAAAGTTCATCTTATTGTAAGCAAAAGAAAGATTTCAACCAATGAAAAATGTAAAATTAACTGAGGGGTAAACATGAAATTAAAAATAAATGGAATAATAATAATCAATTTATGAAAAACATATTTATGTACATGGATGAATAATATAACCCTAGTAAATAATTACGTATAAGAAATCTCAGATAAAAAATGAGATTTGAAAAATTATCTCATACCTTATGTCCAATTTCATCCATATGTATCTGAGACGTTGGTATAGTGGGTTTGAAAATATTATTAACTTTTAACATAACAATAATAATATTTATGATATCATATATGATTCACATATGACTATATTTCAAGTACTTTTGTAAATATCATGTTAAAGCAGCATTTTGGGAATAATAATTTAATTTATAATACATGTATTGACTTTTTGTTCTTGATATTATTACATATATAAAAATTTAATTAATTACAGAATTATTAACATGATTTATATATAATATATATCTGTCAAATAAATATATATGATAGATCAACAAATGGAATGAAATACATCGTTCCTGGAGAAGGTATGACGTACGTACTAATGAAAGCTGTTTTTGTTTCCTTATTAAATTAAATGGAATTATGTAAATGAAACATATATGAACACAAATCAACTATCATTATAATGTAATATCTTTCATGATTTTATATTATATATACTTTATAATCATACATGAATGATTATTTGTGGAAAATGAATCGCATCGCATTCGTTGAGACAGTAGTCTGTATGTACGCATGAGCGACAATATAATTCTTTTGATATTAAAACTGGATTGAATATAATAAATAAAAAATCATTATAATGTAATATTTATTATTTATATCATTTATACTCATTATTATACCCATCTAAATGATGAAATGTTTGAATAATAAACTACACCAGGACGTGGAGACGGTAAGCCGTACGTACGCACGTGTGGTGACTTTTTCATTCATAGGATGGATAAAAAAATAATATGGTTGTACAATTATGATAATTACATAAAAATATATAGAGGATATTGGAGTTATTATTTTTTAATGAAAACAACATATAAGGAGGAAGTGGATGAAGAAAGGAACTTTAAATAGGTGGTGATATATTTGTCTCTTCTTCGGGTTCTTCCTTTTGATTTGATGAAAATTGCTACGTAGGGTTTCTTTCTGACTAAAGGAAGGCATCTAGGATGAATTAAAGATAGTTGATAGGGTATTTGAGTATGGTTTTGAAAATACAAATGGATTTGGAGGTGTGAATTAGAGAGAAGGTGGAGTTCCTTTTTATAAGAGGGGTGCGAGGAACCATAGGAAAAACATAAAATATTATTTTATAATAAATTCATATTCTATTTATAATGGATCCAAAGTGACTTATTTAGAAGATAGGGTGTGGATGTGTTTTAATCCACTCATAAAAATGGTTTTAGAAAAGTTTAGATTACCATTTTAACCTTATCATTTAGATTTAACTATAAGTTAAATATTTTAAATTTTACTGTGTCTTCTTATATTCTTAAACTATATGGTAAATAAACATACTATAAACTACCAATCAAACACCAATTGGTTCATTAATGTCATATATTTTATTATATATGACTTTTGGACGAACACATGTTTTTAGAACAATTATATCAATAAATAATATAATATTTGTTTTAAATACTCTTTTATGAAAATTTTGACACTATTTGGTATTTTGTTATTTAGAAATTCATAATAGCATTATTACGTCACAAAAAATTCATTAAACGAACCCTAGTATGTTATATTAACCTATAAATGTAATTTAATTAATATGAAGTCTCTAATTACATTTTTTTTGTGTATTTATAATATCACTTATTTTAATATTTCATTAATAAGGTAATTACTACATCGTTATTCTGTCATAAATAAATTAAATTATTTAATGTATGAAAAATATAAATAAAATACCATTATATAGGAAATATTTTTATCTTTCTAATTAATATTTATAGTATAATGTTTCTTATGTATACCTATATATTTAAAAAAAAAATTAGTTATTAATCATTGATTTTTACTATTTTAACTCTTCTTTAAGGAAAATAATAATAAATGTCATAATCTAATCCAAGTTGAAATAAAGGGTAATATTATATTATTAAGGTTTTTTAGGTCTAATATTCTTATCAAATATAATTATGATATGTTTTAAAGTTATAATAATATAATTATTAATCTTAATTACCCGGGTTACATTTAATTGTGGTAAATAAAAGTTAAAAGTTACTATTCACCAAAAATTATTTTCATCTCATTGAACCAAATTTTACTTTCTAATATAAACCATGTCTCATAGATTTTTTAAATTAAAATCAAAAAAGCGGTAAAATTATGTTTTGTGTAAATTTTCGAATGCTCCTAAATGGTGGGTAAAAGACGGTAAAAAGTTCAATAAAATTTTTATATATCTACAATTATTAAATAATGTCTCCAATGAATTACAATGAAAATATATAAGTATTATGTAACTATTTTGACTTAAAATTAATTTAAAAAAATAAATGATTATTTAAATAAAAATTCGGTTTTAACCAATAATTCAGTGTTTTCACAATCCATCAATATTTTAATGTTTTAATAAAAATACCAAAAATTCACCCTAGGCTATTTTCGATATTTCGAATCAAAAAATTAAAGTCCATTTTTAAAATAAAATTTATAAAATTGAAAAATGTGGGTATTACTATTCATAACGGCTAGTTTATATTATATTTTAATAACATATCATTTTTTAGTGAAACTCAGTATTGCATACAACGCAAACTATCGAGGAAGGTTTCTCTTGCATGTAATTCAAGACAAGAATAGTGTTGTGTATACTACAAGCTATTACGATGTTTCATATAGCGCAACATAATCTTGATGTACCAAAAAACACATGACATAAAAGAAATTAATAATATTTCTCATAAAATCTCAGGGTTTTACATTATACACCCCTTAAAATGAATTTCTCCCCCAAAATTGTTCAGGGTTATAAATGGTTACTACATCAATGTTTCATTCATAGAACCCCACATCAGAAAAAGGAATAATACAACATAATTTTAAAAACTAATTTATGAAACATTACAGTTACGCAAATTAACGCATCATTGGGTTTCCATATAGAAGAACATAGGCGAAAATATGGATATGGAAGTGAAATCTAACCATAATATTCTGATGGAGAGTGGTAGAGAAAATATCTATGAGAAATCCAAAAATCACAAAGACATAAATTTTTTATGATCTAAGGTACCGTCTAGGAAAATGTTTTTGGTTTTCAAGATCATTTCCCTAATGTTGAAAAAATTGGAATTAGAGGAAATACTTAATTTATTTTGGTACAATCTCATTGTTGGTCATTCCTTGAACAATTTACACTTCATCTCATAAATAAATGAAGTTGAATTTGTCATCTATGAAGTGATAGCAGATCATGAGATAAAATTATAGGTCATTCCATTAATCTCAAACAAAATATTAGCAAGGGTTATTAAATATACATAAGTCTATCTATGGTGATATTAATCGTATATGGTTCCTAAAATAGACTTATTCTTTATGTATCATTCCACTTAATAAAATAAAACTAATTTCTACCAACCAGGGACTTCATATAGGCCAATGGTAAGTGATAAAGTCCTGCCGCACTTCGGTTGTGGGTTTAATTCCCGTATCCGTTTTCGACCCAATGGGTTGTCTCTCGTCCTACGAGTTGTCCTTTTTCTAAAACTATACTATTATAACATTTCAGAAATAATACCAAAAAGTTATAGCCGTAAACAATACTATATGATGTCTAAATTAATCCATTCCAATCTTTAGTCTTATCCAATATTCTTATGTCCAATCTCATATTATAAAGAAAACAATTACTCGAAAGTTCAAGCATGTCAATACCATCTTTTATCCCCCATATAAGATATAAATTGTTTGTCGCTTTAAAACATTTGAATACCTTAATCAAATATTCTCTTGAAAAAATAATAACCATTAAACCTTAGTGAAAACATTAATGCTATCAAATGTTAAATCTTTCCACATACCAAATTCCCAAATTTTCTATATACTCAAACCCTGATATCACTTTGTTCTTATATCAGTCAGAAGATCATTAATACAATCAAACATTTCATTATCACTTTATCCCTTCATTATACGCATATCATATACATTAAAAAAAATATTTCAATCACATTTCATGGTCACCGGTACAATATAATTATTGAAAACCACAAAAAATATAGATATTCCAATATTACACTATACTAAAAATGAGATTCCACAACACTATTTTGGAATCCTATTACATAAAAAATTAATAATTGAACCACATTTTTGTAATATTCAAAATAACCATTAGTGATCCCATATGGCTTCCCTTTCTCTTTTTCCATGATAGGTTGTTGATTTCGATCATCATTAACCCTTGGATTAGGGTATTGGTTAGAATAATGTCCCATTTCCTTGCACTTGAAGCATTGAATTGTTGGTGCTGTGTTCTCTGTAGTGTTTTCTCTATTCACATCATTAGCTACATTTTTCCCATTACATCATCACTCGGCATCTCGATGAGCTTCTTTTCCACAATTAAATCATTTTCTAGTCCCTTTAAGACAATATCCACCATGCTCATTTCCAAACATTGAGAATAACGAAACATTTTACTTTTTTTATCCATTGTTTTGAGATTTTTCCTTGAACTCCATCTTTCATTTATTTTATAAACCATGAGATGAATATGTTACACCAACTTCTAGTTCTACCTTGAGAGAAAATCGCACAATTTATTTATAGCTATTGATGTCTCTTATAGATAATTCCTTTCGAAGACTTGGTTTTTAGACACTGAAGAATCGATCAACATTACATTCAAGTTTGTTGATAAAGCCAGATTCATACCTTGAAAGCTTTGTAAAATTCTCCTTGTATATACCAACAGATTCATAATCCCTTTTCTTATTCCCAAGGAACTCCTTTTACATATTTGTTCTAAGAATACGAGGGAATTACTTATTGAAAAACAAGTTCTTTAGCTCATCCCATTCCATGAATTCATTTTCATCTTATGGCCTAGTATTCTTAATTAGAGTCCACCACTAGTCTGCTTCACCTTCTAAATGGTAAACAGCTAAAATTAATTTTTCATGCTCTGAACAGTGAAGTATGGAAAATATATTTTCAATGGGACTGATCCATTGTTACAGAAGATATGGATCAGAAGACCCACTGAAAGAAGGGGGACGTTGCCTCATAGAGGACTCAATAGAATATTGTTCCCTTATCTGCTCATTTGGAAGTCCAGAATGATTCATAGATTCTGTAAGTATAAGAATATGAATTTTCACTCTATCTCATATAACACTGGTTTTTTCAGGAGGAAAATCATTGCATCATTCATTACATTGATCAACATGTTTCCTTCGGGTTCCAGCCATCGTCTAAAACACTAAAAGAATAGGGTGAGAGGTAAAAAGTCATTCTACAAAAAAAACCTAATCCATGGGATTACTTCAAATCTCTAACATCTTAGTTTTAATTTTAAAATTGTTACTGTAATTATATGACTATAACCTATACTTATACATAACCTTATAGACATCCATAAACATACCTTATAAATATCTCTAGGGATTTCAGTAAAGTATTCACATCCTAGTTTCCAAATGTTAACTAAACCTTTCCTCTGATACCAACTGTAGACACCCACACTTGACATAAATTGACATTACGTTACTTTTTCGGAATACATAATAAATAACAAAACCGCAACCCAAACACCGTAATAGTTTTGTGCCATTGGAAACACGGAACGCCATCTTATAGTGATGGTGAAAGATCTTCAACATCTCCCATAAATGTCTTCCATATTTGTTTTATTTCCTAAAACCACTCTTTAAATCCTTATGAAAAGAAAACATTTAAAGGGTGAGCTCAAACTCAAAGTAAGAATACGTATGGAGAAAGTAAAACAATCCATTAACATTTGAATTTAAAAACATGATTATAATTTTTAAACATCAACATCTTGAGAAATGACATAAAACATGGAAGTATGTAAGGAATAAATAATAATGGAACATCAATCATGACAAAATAGCATGGGAATAAAACATATAATTGTGGAAAACCATTAATCACGTGATATGATTATATAGTATCCAAGGCATTGCTGCCAAGACCATCATAGTGGAAAAATTCCATTATTGAATCTGATTTACTTGTCGTTCCAGCCCTGTATTACTAATTGAGATTTACTTCCCATTCTATCCATGTCTATCTCATGAGATATAAATCCTTACCCAATGCATTGTAGGGAGATATTGGTCACACCCATCTCATAATGAAATCATTTTTACTTGTTCCACAAAATAAACATAAATCATTCATCATAACCCAGAGAATAAAATGGGTTCCATAAACATCATCCCATCATAACGTAATTCATAAAAAACTAATGGATATCATTTCATCATAAGAAAAATCAATCAATTTAATAAATAGATATACTATACTTTAAACATAAACAAATTAAATACTATCATTTTAGATGGAAAATATTTTTGATTAAACACTTGAAATGATTCTTGGGAAAAATATCCTTTCTTCTTTAAAATCATTTTCTTCTCAAAAAATGTCATGCAAGTTTAAAAGAAAAATTTTTTGTTGAAAATAATCATGAAATATTGTAGAGGAATATTCATGAAAATATGGCGTTATGAAACCATAAAAATCCATTCACTCCGTATATGTTAAAAAAACATTCTCCTCATACTTTTGCTGAAATGTCAAAAAGTTCCTCGTGTGATATCAAAAGAAATATTCCTTCCATAACACAATATAAAATTCAAAGAGGGGTAACCATGACATTAAAAATATATGGAAAAATATTAAACAATTTAGGAAAAACATTTTTATGAACATAAATGAAAAATATGACCCCAGTAAATACTTACGTATATGTAATCTCGTATAAAAAAATGAGATTTACAAACTTATCCCTTACCTTATGTCCATTTTCCCTCGTATGTGTCCGCAACTTCTGTATAGTGGGTTTGAACATATTATTAAATTTTAAAATAAAAATAAAAATAATTATGATATCATATATGATTCACCTATGACTTTATATTAGCCGTTCTTTTGTAAATTTCTTGTTAAAGTAGCATTTTGGGTTTTTTTTCATTTATTGTACGTGTTTTGATTGGTTTTTCTTGATATTATTACATATAATCAGATTTAATTAATTCCAAAATGTAAAAATTTATTTATATATAATATATATTCTGTATATAAATATATATGATAGATTGATAAATGAAATGAAATTCACTGTTCGTGGAGATGGTAGGTCGTACGTATGCATGAATGTTGCTTTCGTTCCCTTATTGAATTGAATGGAGTTAACTAAATGAAAAATATAATTAAATAAATCTAGTATAATTATTATTTAATATATTTCATGGTTATTTATTATATATACTTTATAATAAAACTTGAATGGTTAATTATGTAAAATTAATTTCAGTGCGTTCGTGGAGGCGGTAGTCCGTACGGACACACGAGCTACAATATCATTCTTTTGATATTAAAATTGAAGGGAATACCATATATAAAGAATCATAATAATGTTATATTTATTATTTATATCACTTATACTCATTATTACACCCATCCAAATGATGAAATGTTTGAATAACAAAATACACCACGACGTGGAGTTGGTAAGCCGTACGTACGCACATGTGGTTACTTTTTCATTCATAGGATGGATAAAATAACTAATATGGTTGTCAAATTTTTATAATAACATAAAAATATATAGAAGATACTGGAGTCATTATTTTTTAATGGAAACAACAAATAAGGGGGGCGTATAATATGAATGGAGCTTGAAATTGGTGGTGATATATTTACCTCTTCTTAGGGTTCTTCCTTTTGATTTGATCAAAAAGTATCCATATGATAGATTTATGACCAAAACAAGGCCTCTAGGATAAATAATGGACAGTACATAGGTTATTTGAGTAGGTTTTGTCAGTGACAAATGGCTTTGGAGGTGTTAATTAGAGAGAAGGATGAGTTCCCTTTTATAATTGGGGAGAAGGGCACCTTAGGAATAACATAAATTATTATTTTATAATAAATTCATATTCAATTCATAATAGCACCAAAGTGACTTATTTTGAGTCTACGGTGTGTAGGGGATTAAATAATCTCAACCAATAGTTTTTAGAGAAGTTTAGGTTACCAATTTAACCTTAACATTTAGATTTACCTCTAAGTTAAATAATTTAACTTTTATCGTGTCTTCTTGTATTCTTACACTCTATGGGTAATAAACATACTATAAACTACCAATCGAACCACAATTTGTTAACTAATGTCATATATATTATTATATATGTCGTTTAACTGAGTCTTAGATTTTTAGGACCATTATATCAATTAATAATAAAATATTTGTTTTAAAAACTCTTTTATGTCAATTTTGACACTATTTGGTATTTTTTTTCTAAATTTATAACAGCATTATAACATTGAAAAAAATTCAAATAAACAACCATAATAAGTTATATTGACCTATATAATTAATTTAATTCATAAAAAGTCTCAAAATAAACTTATTTTTGTACTTATAATATCAATTATGTTAATATTTCATTAATAAGGTAATTATTGCATCAACATTGTGTCTTAAATAAATTAAATTTTTTTATGTCTAAAAAATATAAATAAAATTCTATTATATAGTAAACCTTTTTATATTTATAATTAATATTTATAGTCATATTTAACTTATGTATAACCCTATATTAAAAATGTTTTTAGTTATTAATCTTTGATTTTATCTATTTTAACTTTTCATTAAATAAAATAATAATAAATATCCTAATCTAATCCATGTGGGATTAAAGGGTTATATTTTATTCCTACGGTTTTTTAGTCAAATTATACATAGCCAATAGAATTAGGACATGTGCTAGGGCAATACTGATATCATTTTTACCCGAATTCACATTGTTTACTTTCACCTATGGTAAATAAAAGTTAAAAGTTACTTTTCACCCAAAAAATATATTTTTCGCATTAAACAACATTTTAATTACTAATATCAACCGTGTCTCTATGATTTTTGAAATACATCTCATAGAATCGGAAAAAATATGTTTTATGTAAATTTCCAAATGCTCCTAGGAGGTGGGTAAAAGACGGTAAAAAGATCAATAAAATTATTATATATATAAAATTATTATAAAATTTCTACAATTAAATACATTGATTATATATAGGTATTATATATATATTTTAACATAAAATAAATTTAAATAAAATAAATTATTATTTAAATAAAAGGTCACTTTTAACTAATAACTTAGAGTTTTCTCTATTCATCAAAGTTTAAATGTTTTCAGAAAAATACCAACAATTCACCCGAGCATATTTTTGACATTTCAAATCAAAAAATGAAGTACATTTTGAATGATAAAATTTATAAAATTTCAAAAAGTGGGTATTACTATTCATAACGGCTAGTTTATATAATATTTTAAAAACATATCATTGTTTAGTGAAACTAAGTATTGCGTACAATGTAAGCTATCGTGAAAGGATTCTCTCGCGTGTAATGATAGCCATGAATAGTGTTTCATATACTACAAGCTAATACGGTGTTGCGTATAGCGCAAGATAATCTTGTTGTAGCGTACAACGCAATACATGAAAGAAATTAAAAAAAAAGTTCTCATAAAATCTCAGGGTGTTACAATTTATCATTATAAAACCAGTTATCTAGATCGAGTGTTTGTCTAACGACCCAAGATTGAGGTACATTAACATTAATTTTATTTTTGGAACAATTAATACATTTCACAAATATATGATCAATGATAGTATTAGTTTAGTGTATTTGGAGACATGGAACATAATCTCTAAACATGGTAAAAAATATTCAACATCTCCCTTAAATATCATCCGCTTATTTCAACTCCCTAAAACCATTATTTATATATATTGTAAAAGAAAACATAAATGGAAGGGGTCAAATATTTAGTAATGGTAAACATTGAAAATATAAAAATTACCATAAACTTAAAATTTTAAAAACATAATGTTTAAATATCAAAATCTTGAGTCATGGAATAAATCATGGTAGTATTTATGTAATATATCATAAAGTGACATTATCCATGAAAAAATTGCACTGGCAGAAAACATGGAATTGTGGAAAACAAATAAGCACATAATATGATTTCTATAGTACCCAAGTAATTGCATCTAGGACCATCATAGTTCACAATTCCCATTACTAGTTTAGGCTTACATTCAGTTATTTACATGTATTAATGAACCATATTTACTTGTCATTTTATCCCTGTATTACCTAATCGAATGTACTTGTCGTTCTGGCCATGTATTTCTAAAATAGATTTAAATTTGTTTCCATGCCTTTTTACTAAACTGTATTTACTTTCACTTCTAGTGATGGAAATATCATGAAATATAAATATTCTCCCAATTAATTGGAGGGACATATTGTTCCCACCCATCTCATAATGAAACCATTCTTATATGTTCCACAAAAAATCACCATAGCATAACCCATGAAATAAATTGGGATTCTAAATCAGTATTCCATCATAATTCATATAAACCAAATATATATATCCTAAATAAAAAACAAATCATAAAAAAAAAAAAAATCATAGAAATCATATATATTGAAATATAATCCTATTTAATGAATTTAATCAGAGTTGGAGAATATTTTTGAGAAAATACTTGAAATTAATTCTAGAGGAAAATATGTTTTATTTTTAAAAAATGTTTTCATCATTCAATATGAATCAAAATTTTATATGAAATCAATTTATATGAAATTATACTTGTAATCTTGTTGGGGATACATCAAGGAAATAATTCATTTTTAAATTGTAAAAACTTGTTCATTCCATAGACGTTAAAAAACATTCTTCTCCTACCCTTACTGGAAAAGTCAAAAAATACATCGTATGGAAAATGAATGAAAGACTATATCAAATTCATTTAATTAAAAATTATTAAATGGGTAAAATTAAATTTAAAATTACTATAAGAATACCAATAATATTATATATTTATGATACATTTAGGTTAATGAAAAATATACCCCAGTAGAATCTTATGAATAAACTATCTCAAATAAAAATGAGATTAAAAAATTATCCCATACCATAAGTTTGATTTCTTCCATATTTCTCCAATAATCTTGTATAATGGGTTTAAAAATATTATTAACTTTTAACTGAACCATAATAAAATTTATTATATCATATATGATTCACTTATGACTTTATATTTATCTTTTATTTATCAATTTCATGTTAATGAATAATTTTGGGTAATAATCATTTTATATATTATATGAGTTTTTACTTTTTATTTTGATCTTATTAAATATGACATGATATTCTTATTTAAAATTTTAAAGCACAATCACAAATATTCAGTAGAGAAATATACATAATAGATAGATAAATAATATGGAATACACCGTTAATCAGGACGATAGGCTGTGTATACCCATGCACAATGCTTTTGTTTCCTTGTTGAATTTATTGGAAGAAAGTAAATTATATATATATATATACATTAATCCAGTAGAATTATAATTTCATATATTACATGATTATTTATTATAGATACCTTATAATCATTCTAAAATGATTAACATGGAGAATTAATCTCGTTGCATCGTGGAGACGGTAGGCCATATATACACATGAGCGAAGATATCATTCAATTAATTGTTAAATTGTATATATTTTTGTAGTATATTGATTATAAAGAATAATTATCATGTTATTTTCATTATTTACATCCTCTATAATCATAATTATAACCATTCAAATTAAGTATTGTTGAATAACAAATTACACCACATCGTGGAGATGGTATGTCGTACGCATGCATGCTTGCTGTTATTGTTTTTTATAAGATGGGTAAAATGAAGTATAAGGTTTTCCTATAATATTAATCAAATATCAAAATGTGTAATATATTTTATTTGAAACTTTATTATGGAATCTACATAAGTAGAATAAGTATAAGAAGAAAATAATTTATAATGATGTGATAAAACAACTTCATCTTTTTCATGTAACAAATATTTATTCCACAAAATTTCTCCTAAGACTGGATTTCGTCCCAATGTGTGGCCTATTAGTTCGACATAGAGATTTGGGATCTTAATTTTTATAATTTTCTTGAGCCATGGGTCTTGAAATGTGTGAGTAAATGGGTAGAAGTGGTGGCCATTGATAAGAGGGAGTAGGGGAACATTAGAATAGTTTTTAAAAATTGATTTATTATAAATTGATTTTTGGTTTATAAAGGTCCCAAAAACATTTTTTTTAAGATAAGATAATTTTTGGGTTTAATTAAATTCATCACATAATTTTTAGAAATTTTTTTATATTTTTTAATCCTTAAAAATTTTGGGTAACCCTTATTTTCCCTTTTAAATCTTGCAATGATATTTTATTAGTTATAATTTGTAGGTTAATGTAATTACCATAATATGTCAAATTACCCAAAAAGTGTCATTTTTGACATGTTTTGAATTATACTAACCAATTTAATAAATAATATATTTATAGGAATTTTATAACATATAATATAATTTTTTATATTTAAAAATACCAATAGTATCAATTTTAAAAATATTTATTTGTTGACATTATAAAAATATCATAACAGCAAGATAAGTTCTAAAAAATTTATTTAATTCATAAAAAATATTTTACATTATTCTATAAAAATATTTTCTTCTAACCATTGTCTCAAATTATAATTAATATATAATATATAATTTTATTTATTTTTTATTTATCATAATAAAATAATTACTTTATCAATATTATGTCAATATTTATGGTAAATAGTTAACCGATTAAAATAAAATATAAAATACTATTATATAGATAATTTCATTATATTCCTTGGGAAAATTTTTATTTGACATTTTAGAAAGTTTATCATAAAAATAAAATTATTATACATATAAGTGATAAAAAAAGTGACATGTTTTCACTTTCTTTGGTTTTAAAATAATTACATCATTTTCTTTGAAAAAAGAACATTACATGATTCAATTCTTACTATTAGGTGATATGGGTCAGCATTTGTTCATTCAATATGATTTTGGTTGTTGTTAAAAAAAATTATCATTCGTATCATATTTGTTGTTATACTAATTTACTCATTTTATCATTAACTATGGTAAATAAAAAATTCAAAAGATAATATTCATAATGTCCAAAAAATAAAATTATCCTATTAAAATACTTTGGACACACTAATTAAAAATTATGAATCATTTATTCATAATTTAGATCTAAAAATAGATAGTAATTAATTTATAATTAATTCCAGTTGTAGAAACAAGAAAACTAGTTTTTATAGGTAAAAAATATAAGAAGTTTGACATGTGTTTATCTCAAATTTAATTGTAATATTACTTAAAATGATCAAAAATGGATTCAATGATAAAAAATATAATTAAATACTTAGACCAATTAAATATATTATTTAACTATATAAATAAATTAGTTGAATACAAAGATATGAATCAATATACAATATTTTTTACTACTTTTTATAATATGAAATTTATAAGAAAAATACCAAATTTTCAAAAAATGTATATATTGATGTTCCACATAAAATAAATATTTATTTTTACAAATATAATATATAAAAGTGTTAAAAAAATCTATTTCAAATGGTTTCTACAAAAAAAGGATGAAAAACTTCATTTTTTAAAAAATAATTATTTTTCTGAATAATTGAATTTTTACTTATTTTATTTAAAAAAATACATTAGGTGAATGTAAATGTTATATAAAATAAAAAATTTTGTTGTTACTATTCATAACCTCTTGTTTATATACCATGAAATAATAATAATATTATAATATATTGTTGTTTTGTGGATCTCAGTATTTCGTACAATGAAAGTTATCGAGAATGGTCTGGATTGTGTGTAACACAAGACAATTTAGTGATGTGTGTAGTGAAGTATTATTTTTTTGTTGTGTATAACATAATCCAAATATACTTCATTTACACATTGAACAAAATCAATATTCAGTGTTGCGTGTATCATACACAATCTCGGTGTTGCGTATAAAATAAGACAAGTTGGATTAGTGTGAAATGAATGTTTTACTTAGTGCATTGCAATATATAAATACAAATATTAATTTATTCAAAGAAAATGGTCCATGAAAACTTTTGTTGTTTTATTTTACCCACCTTAAAATGAATTTATTAATAAAAATAAATCAGGGTTATAAAATGATTACATAATAAATGATTCAATTGTAGAAAATCACATCAAAAGAAGGAATGTTAAAACATCATTTTAAAATGGAATTTTAGAAACATAATGGTTACCTAATGTAACTCATCACTATGTTTACACATAGGATAACATATTTGGAATACGAAATCATAGATAGGGATCAAAAATATAACCATCTTTTTATGATGGATTGTGATAGAGAAAGAGGTTTGGTGAATGTTAACCTCTAGAAACCTATAAATCTGCGATGACATAAGGGACCATCTAATTAATTAGATATGAAGGCACTAAAGATAAATTTTTTGGTCTTCATGATCCTTTACCTAAATTAGAATAATTTGTGAATAAATACTTACTTGATTTCAGAAAAATATCTTAGTGGGTCATGCCCTGAAACATTTCCACTTCATATCTTAATAAATGAAATGAAATTGAATTTTTCATTCCTAATGTTTTAGAAGATTATATGATCTATAAATATAATGATAATTCAATCCATTTGTATAAATTAAAATGGTCACACAGATTATAATATATGTATAAGTCCACCTGGAGTTGGAGAATACATTAATCTATAAAAAATCAGTCGGCATATAACTTTTATTGTCTATAAATGGACAACCTTTCAATCCTTATGAAAGATGAGGATCCAAAAATATATAAAAATGAAAAAAACGTGGATTAATATTTATACCCCATTTATGAATATATATATATGATTGGTAAAATTCCAAAATCGTTAACACCATCATCATGTATTCTCTTGAGTCATGGTTACACCATAAATTATCAGATATCCTTATTGAAAAAGTTCATGTTTCCATATTCCAAAACATATTCTATATATTCCATATATCCATAAAAGTTATATACTTCATCCATGCTGGCATGTCTCTCTCGTTAACAACTCTTTAATTTATTCCAAATAATCAAACATCATTCAATTTACTTAATCAAATCTAACAAATCTTTATCAAAAAACTATTATATGAACATAATGTACATATTAAGGGTTATTTGTTCCATACTCTTGTTTTCTCAATGTATATAACCTTACCCATAAATCAATTTTTAGTCTCCTTAAAAATATTCAAATAATCCTTTACAATGCTTAATTTAAAACTTTTATTGTAATAAATTTTATATTTAATGATTCGTATAACAATTTAATTGAATTATGAAACATATATAACTTAATTATCCCAATTCCTTTTTAACCCATTTATTAAGATCCATAATCATAGTCATTCCTTAAATATGAATCATGTATAAAGGTTCTCAACCTCATGAATCTTAGGTTAAATTTAAAAAGTACCAATAGAACATCACATACCTTTCACATATAATATACAATCTCTTTATCCTCATTAGTATGACCAATACTCATACAATAATATTGATCCTATTTATTATATTTCCTCTTAAGAAATCGATCCTCATTATTCCCAAAATTTCCTCATCTGAAACATTGAATGGTTAACCATTATCTATGTAGTTTTGGGAATTGACAACAACCAGAAAAAAAAGTTTGATAATAAATAATAGAGATTATAAACACATATTCATGGTAAACTATATATAATATTTCAATATATGATATATTTAGTTTACACGTAGGTTGGTAATGATTATCACAAAACCCTAGGATTGTTAACTATACATGAATTATCCTTAGGATATCCCTAGAAATATCCTTATAAATATCTCCAGGGATATCACTAATGTTCTCATATCCTATGTTCAAATAGTTCAAAAACCCTTCACGAAGATACCAACTATAACAACCCATGGTTGACAAACATGGAAATTACATTTATTTTGGGGAATACTTAATGCATTACAAAAATATACTCCCAAATACTGTATCAGTTTAGTGTCATTGGAAACGTGGTACATAATATCATAAATTGTTTAAAGATATTCAATATATCGCATAATGATCATCCCCTTTTTTCTCATACCTAATACATTTCTTTATATCATGAGGAAAAGAAAATATAAAAAGGGTGAGCTCAAACACACAATAAGGGTAAACATTGAGAACATAAAGCAAACCATAAACATAATAATGTAAAAACATAATGTTTGAATATAAAAATATTTATTCATGAAATAAATATTCGTAGTATGTAATGAATAGTTCATAATGGAACATTAACCATGATAAAATTGCATTGGCATAAAACATGGAATATTGGATGAAAAATACGCATATAATATGATATCTATATTATAGAAGGCATTGCTACCAAGACCAACATAGTGGAAAAATATTATTACTGTACTTGGATTACGTTTCATTCCATCTATGTATTACTTATCCAATATTAATTTCCATTCCAGCCCAGTATTACTGAACCAGAGTTACATTTTGTTCCAGCCATGTATTACTGATCATGATGAATATGATCTTCTAGCCATATATCACTATACAAGATTTACATTCCATTATATTGATTTATATGTCATGAGATACAAATCATTACCCAATGCATTGAATGGAGATATATGTCCCACATATCTCATAATGAATCCATTTGTATGTGTGAAACAAAATTATAAAAATATTCACCATTTCTTAACACATGAAATAAAATGGGTTTCTTTAACATCATTCGATTGTAATTCATATAAAAATGATTTCGTAAATAACATTCAATAATTAATAAAATAAAATAATTATAATAGAATAGATATAAATATAACCCTATTTAAATAAATCCATCTTGGTTGGAAAATAAATTTTAGAAAAAAATTGAAATCATTTCTTGATTAAAATATTCATATTTTATAAAACGTTTTCCTTACTAAAAATGAAACAAAATATTAAAATATATTGTATTATGTGAAAATAACATTGTAATATTGTAGGTTAATTTTCGAGGAAATAATGTGTTATAAAATCGTACAAATCCACTCATATTGTACAAGTTAGAAAAATATTCTTCTCATACTCTTGCTGGAAAATTTAGAAAGTACCTCGTATGGAAAATGAAATAAATATTTATTCCATACCATTTAATAATAAATTCAAAATGGGTAAAATTTACTTTTAATCTTTTATTATAATTAGAATAAAAATTTATCCCTTACCTTAGGTCTGATTTCTTCTATATGTGTCCAAAACTCTTATATAGTTGTTATACTAATAATTTTAACATGTCACAGAACAATTATATTATTTATTATATCATATATTATTCACTTATGACTATACATTTCCTATCTATTTATCAATTCCAGGATAAAGCATCATTTTGGGTTATAATCATTTTATTTATCGTACGCGTTTTGAATTATTTTCCATGATCTTATTATATAGATAGTGATTTATTTATTTCCAGAATGTTGAAATGATCATAAATATTCATTATATGAATATATATAGTATATTGTAAAATGAAATGGAATACACCATTCATGGAGATGCTAGGTTGTACGTATTCCTAAATGCTGTTTCTGTTTCCTTATTTAATTGAATAGAAGAAGGTAAATGAAATTTATAAATATAAATATATATATTTCTAGTAGAATTATTATATAAAACATTTCATTATTATTTATTATATATAATTTATAATCATTCGTGAATAGTTGGTGTGTAGAATGAATCTCAATACATCATGGAGATGGTATGTCATACGTACGCACAACCAACGATATCATTAACTTAATAGATAAATAGTATTGAATTGGTAGGTAAATATATTATAAAAAATAATTATCATTGTATATTCATTATTTAAATCAATTATAATCATCTATATACCCACTGAAATTAAGTATTGTTGAATAACAAATTACACCACATCATTGAGACAGTAAAACATACATACACACACATAGTGATATTATTATTCACATGATGGATAAAAGGAGGTACAATTTTTCCCCATAGTATTAATAACATCTAATAATTTATAATATATTTTATTCATTAGCATAGTATGGACGAAGAAAATAGTTTTTAGTAGAAGAATAAAATAATTTTGAAATAGGTGATAAAACAACTACATATTATTCTAGTATCTCTTTTAGATTTCAACAAAGGACTCTATTGAATAGATTTATGTAAAATGTGTTGCCTATATGTTTAAGGGAGGAATATTATGAGTTTATTTGAGAATAATTTGGTCAATACTAAGCGATTGAAATCAGTGACTATGTGGGTAGAGGATGTAGCCTTTTATAAGCGGGAGGAGGGGCACATTGGATATATTTTGAAATATTAATTTATAAATAATTGAATTTCATTTTAAAGTTTTCAAAACTAATTTATTTCTAAGATAAGATAATTTTGTTTCTAAATAAAATATTCCATTAATTTTTAGACTTGTTATATATATATTTTTTATCCTTAAATTGTTTGTTTAACCTTTATTTTACACTAGTTAAACTTACCATGATATGTTATTATTTACACTTTTTTTGCTAATTTAACTAACATAATATACCAAACGACCTAAAAACTATTAATGTCTGAAATATAGGGACATATACTAACCGTTTAAGTTAATATTAGCTTTTTAAGAATTTTAAAACATTTAATAATCTATTATATATTTGAAAATACCAACAGTGTCAATTTTAACAGTATTTATTTCTTGAATTTCTATAAATAGTATAATAAAAAATATAAATTCCTAAAAAATTATTTAAATCATCAAAAAATATCACATTAATCCATAAAAATAGTGTATTCTATCAATTATCTCAATTATAATTATTTTAGTATTTATAATTTCATTTATTGGATATTTTAATTAATAAAATAATTATTGAATCACTATTTTTTCAATATTTATATTCATTATAAAACTTTAAAAATTAAAAATAAATACCCATCATGTAGATAAATTTATTATATCCATGTGACTATTAATATTTGATGTTTCATCAAGTTTTTCAAAACATTAAAATTATTATACTTATAAGTGATAACAAAGACGCGTGTTGTTAATTTATTTTGTTTTATCATTAATTATATAATTTTTATTGAAAAAGTATATTAAATGGGTAAATACAAACCCATATGTGTTATGTGTTGATTTTTATTCGTCCAATAGGATATTGGTAGGTTTACGATTGATTTTATTTTTCTTTTTCATATTTTTTTTAACCCAAATTTACCCGTTTTATCATTATCTATTATGAAAACATTTTTCCATAGTTACTATTCATACATTCCAAGACATAAAAGTTACATATTAACATAATGTTGAACCACTGAATCCAAATATGCAATAAAATTTTGAAAATAGAAAACAGAAAATATGCAATAATTGATTTAAAATTAATTGATATTGTCAAAATAAGAAAATGGGGTTTTAAGAAGTAATAACTATCAAAAGATTTCCATGTCTTTATGTCTAATATAAACATGAAATTAATTAAAATGAGAATAATTGGATTCAATGATAAAAAAATCCAATTTCACTTTTAAACCAATTAAAAATATAATTTAACTATATAAATAAATTATATGAAAAGATAGTTTTGAATAAAAATTAAGTAATTTTTTATTATTCATTATAATATTATTCTTATTAGAAAAATACAAAAAAATCAACTAAATTATATTTTGATTTCCCACATCCATTGAAAAAGTTTATTTTTTCATATAGAATATACAAAAGTGTCAAAAACAATATTTTAATTTGTTGTTCCCTTAAAAGGTGGAAAAACTGCATTTTTATAGAAATATTTATTTTATACGAAAAATTGAATTTCTTCTTATATCATGTATAAAAAATAAATAAGATGAATGTTAATGTTATATAAAATATAAAATTTGGATAACACTATTAATAAAGGAAATATTATATAAAATTAAATAATAATATTTTTATAATATATCGTTGTTTAGTCAAACTCGGTATTGCATACAACGCATGCTACCGAGAAAGGTCTCTATTTCATGTAGCGAAATCCAAGTTAGTGTTTCTTATAATGAAATATTCCTTTGGTGTTACATATAACAAAATCCAAAAAAAATTCATTTACACGTTGAATCAAATATATACTTTGAGTTTCATTTATTATACTCCAACTCCGTGTTATGTGTAAGATAAGAGAAGTCACTTTAGTGTGAATGAAATCATTAACATTTCACATTGCATGATATAAATTTAAATTTAAATTGATTTAAAAAAAATTGTCCATGAAAACTTGGGGTGTTATTGTTTGGGTAGTGGAATGGATTCTAATTCAAAATCATGAAAGTGTAGTTGTATTGGATTATTATTAAGGAATTTAATGTCAGAATATGTTTATAAATTCATCATGGACTATAAATCCATATAGTGGATAAATAGTTTGATACTGATAATTGAAATTGAGGAATTTTGAATAATTTTGGATCTATATGATATGTAGTATTATTTTGTCACATTAAAAATTTATATATGGGTTTTTTTATATATTGGTATGATTTATATAAACATGGTTTTTGGTTTCAATTCACTTAATGATTGAATCTTGTTTAGGGTTATTGTAGAACCTGATAAAAAAATATTTAAAATTAAATCAACTAACCTGTTGGGCTATTCCATTCTCCTGGTAGTAATTAATTAGGTTATCAAGGTCCATATGAACTATATATGTTTAGTGTTTTATGTTTTTTCAATTTTTGTAAACAAATAAACATTAATTCAATGCATTAACCATGTAATCTGGTAATCCCATGTTACCCAATATCGTCTCCCTCTAATCTCACTCTTATCCCTCTTACATCCTATATAATCTTCTCTTACATGATAAACAGACTCCATATGGTTTTATGATACCATATATAGAACTAAAGAAAATCCTAGAATAAATCATAACATTTCAATCATTATACAGAAGAATCATTAGAAATGACATTTTATGGAAGATTTTTTAGACATTATGATTTTAGGTAAAATTGGTTAATCCTTATATAAATAATTGATGGGTGGCTTTGAAAAAATAAAAGTCACGTGAAACATTTACAATTAATCATTATTATGTAGGTTGTATATACCATAATATATTATTTTATAGGTATTTATATTTAAATAAATAAAAGAGGGAATGAGAGGGTTAATAATTTGGAGAAAATTTAGTAAATTCATACTTGTATTGAAAAAGGTATTCTACCTTGGGATTATTTATTTTTTATATTCGTGGTGACCACTTCATGAAGGGTAATGTGTATATATTTTATTTTATGAATCAAATATACATCCATTGTAATTGAATTAAATATGAAATGGGTTTGGATGGATAATTGTTTTATATAATAATATGTCTATCGGGTTTGGGTTTTATGGTTTTCCAGTGAGGTTATTTACCACCATGTTTATTATACAGATTTACAATTTTTTGAAAATTGAGTTCTAGGATGGGAAATATGTTTCATTATCCATATAGGTATTATTTTATATTCATTATTATATACTTTTATAGTGTGTTATATGGATGAATATTAATTATGTTCCAACTTTATATAAATTATATATTACGAGAAAGAAATTTTTTTATATGTGAAATACCAATAAATAGGTCATTCTATTAAACTAATTGAATGTGCAATAAATGGGTACCTAATATATAATATTAATATTTAAAATATAATCTATTTATTTATAGTTATGTAGTTTTACTAATGATTAGTTAAAAAATATAAATATTTTATGGTTTTATAGGGAAATTACAATTCCGTAATATGGAAATTGTTATAGAGTTATAAATTATAAATCAGAAATTGGAAGTGTATTGAGGAAAATCAAGAAAAGCATACAAGATATGTGAACAATATTTTTATTATGGCTATGAAACATTAACATTCTATGTGAACATGTATAGATCAAAGAGTAACTAAAATAATAACCAATAATGAGTGAGAGGTGTATTATAATCAATATATCTTATCATATCTTATGAGTAAAGTTATAAATTAGAATGGTAATCTAGTTAGGATTTCTAAATAGTGAGTTTTGATATATATGGTTTGGGAAATTTTATGGGTGACTATATCATATTTTGTGATTCAGGGTTTGAGAAGCATGTGATGTTCGGGATGTTAATAGAGATCTAGTGTTGATGTTATGTTTACCATTTGTTGCAAATCTTATGTATTTTTTATAATTTATTTTCCCTATTTTGTTATATTTCTAACATCATTGAGAGTTATATATTTTATTGGTATCCTTTTATCATGATATACCACCTTGGTACAAGGGATTTTGGTGATATTAGTATTTTGTAATCATTCTCCCAGATGTTTTTTAGTTTGGGGATACGATTATTTCATATTCAATGAATTTATTATTTTTTATTTGTTGGATATCACTGTATGTAATTTGGGATACATATTTACCATAAATATAGTGTGTTAAATAACTATATTTTATTAAATATTACATATAAAAAAATAAAACATTTATTCCCAAATCAAATGTTATATATATTTTATGATTAATGTTTTTTAGAATAGTTATTCTATTTTTCCATGTTAAGATCTTATGGAAAATAGGCTAAGTGCATACCCTACAACAATAAAAAATCAAATCCCAACTCTAAATAACCTTGTTCTCTATACTCTAAACAAGGGTATACTCTAAAATCAAAACAAATATGTAAACCAAAATTATATAAAAGTGTCTAAGACTATATATAATTTTTGATGTTTAGAAAAAAGTTATAATAATGGGACACCAAAAAAATAATTTTTTTATTTTTGGAAACATAGATCCACTAAAATAAAAAAAAACATTAGTTTTAGTACTATGATACCCAATAGACTCCAACATGATGTTTATAAATTTAAACATCTCAGAATTAGTGATTAATGGGTGTATTCTAGTCATAATAATTTCTCTTAGAAATGATTCTATGAAATACCACTTCATAGAGGCCTCAAAACAATTACAAGGAAAATGAAACTTATTGATTTTGAATTAATGAAAAGATTATAAAAGTGAATTGGAACCTTGTTATCCATAACATAGGCATTAATCTATCATCGTCATTGAATAGTAATGAATATTATCTTTCCAAGCTCAAAAACATTGGAAAATCACCCTCATTGACTATCTGTATCACATTAAACCATATGGTTCTCATTTTAACAAGTATTTTACTCTATAATTATATCCTTTACAATCACCCATAAATAGAACCATACTTATCCGAGATCAGGCACAAAAGTAAAACCATTATAATTCATCCATGTGAACAATAAAAACATTGTAGAATAATTATATATTGGTGTTATCCGACTGATTATAGTTTTACCACACAATTATTTATTTATTTCTAGGGGAGATCCCAAAAAAATAACCTCAAATCACTTTTTTGTTTTATATACATGTTCACGTTTTCATGAGTTCTTTTATGAATCCATTTTTGGGAACACCTACCCTATTAACCCTAATCATATAACAGCAAACTAAATAACACAATGGTCATTGATTCACGATGTTAAATTGAATTCCATAGAACCTAGATGCAAATCCTCAAAAGAAAAAACATTGATACAAGTCAAATATCGTTAAAAAAATAATATTCACCATGAATATATGTTGGTAAATAATACATTATGACTACATTATATAAAAAATTTCATTATTTATTATCTTGGATTGGATTCTTATTATTATTTTTTAAAATTCTAGAATCTAACAAGATATTCATTTATTTCTCCATATGTGGTATTTAGGTTGAAATTTGTGATCTAAATAACTCCATTTTGATATATAACACCTCTTCTAATCCCAACTATATTGATTTATGAAGTTAAATATTGGTGGGATTTACTATATGGAATTATCCTTTAGATTATTTAATTGTTTTATTAAAATAAAATAATATTATGATTATTTTATCTACATTCTATTTAATTTACCAGATTCAATTGATCAATTTTATCAAAAATTAATTCATTATTTCTAATGTAAATGATTTAATGATGACTATTTCAATATAATCAGGAGTTCAAGAATATAAAATTATATATTCTCTCTGATATTTCAACCTCCCAAACTATATATT
Source organism: Viscum album (assembly GCA_963277665.1). Classification (NCBI taxonomy): domain Eukaryota; kingdom Viridiplantae; phylum Streptophyta; class Magnoliopsida; order Santalales; family Viscaceae; genus Viscum; species Viscum album. The sequence goes on along the minus strand of OY728148.1, from coordinate 1,656,711,113 downwards.
TTGAATCATGTATTCCTTAATGAAAAGCTAAATCAGAATGAAAAAATGTTCTCACAAAATATATAAAAAATAGATATTTCATTTTATTATAATAATAATGTGAATTATATTTTATAAATACTGAAATTATACACAATCATATTTGTATAACTCTTTCTATGTATATATTTTCAACATAATCATGAATAATTTCTCAAATTAATAAAGGAATTTTTATCTTTTTTTTACTTAAAATATGCATAATTGAAATTTTTTCACTCTCAATCACAAAATAATTATCAAAATACATATTAATAGTATTATATAAAAATGTATTATCAATATAAATACATTAATAAAAGTAAATGATATTTTTACAAATTGAGTTATCTGTAACACATTGAGATCCATTGTAAATTAATTTGAAAGAACCATATATAATTATATTCATTAATATTAGTTTTAACTGAAATGTAACCTCGTAATTGGGACTCAAAATTTATAAATCATGATGTGAAATTTTCAAATGATTAAAAAAATTTAAAAAAATAATTCTATAAATTCTATTTATCATGGTAATCAAAAAAAATTCCCGGAAATCATGGTTCTATAAAACATTAAACTACTTATTTACAATAATTTATTTGAGAAAAATAATATTTTACCTTTGTTGATAAATATTTTTTACTCTTGGAATGATACCAATTATTTTCTGAATTAATAATGAATATTAATTATTTGGGGGGTATTGATTAAATACATAAATTTTAATATTTTAATGATTTCACATCAATTTAAATATGATGAATATCCATTTCATTCACATAGATAAAAAAATAATAAAATAGAAGGACTCTTATGATTTCAATTGTGGATTTGGGTCACCTAGACAATCCCACTACTCAACTCTATGAAAACCCAATGATGTTTTGGTTATTTTATTCAAAATATTTATAGATATGAATCGTTGTAATTTTAGAAATGCTTTTTCCACTTTCATTTCTAAATTACAAATATTTTTCATGAAATATTTAACATAAAAAACCTACCTTGACTCTCATCCCTCACAATGTATATGAACCATGACCTCAACTAAAATAAAAAATTATTTTTTTGAATGATGGTTTGAAGACACATTCATGTATATTCAAAATTTACCCTATAGAAAAATGTTCAATGAATTATTAGAGTTTTTTGGTCTATGTACCCTAAAGTAGAAATATTTTTTTTCATTTCAGAGAAAATATACAAGAATAATAAAATAATATTCAAATTCATCATTATTTCCATTTTTTCATGTGATAATTATGCATAATGTAATTGATCATATTTGGATTCTGTATTTTATAATATATTCATTACAGTAACTCTAATTTTCAAAAATAAAATTCTGAAATATAAAAGATATTTATTTTATCATAGTATATGAGGTTAAATTATTTTTAAATATTCTACATATCTGTAATATTTTAGATCTATGTTTTAAAAATATTTATTCAAGGAAATTATAAAAAAACCATTACAATAGAGGGGTGTTGAAAAAGATTTCATTTATTAAATAAACTATATATCATTGAAATAGTAATTCAATAATTAAAATAGATTTAATTTTTTATTCTTTCAGGAAAAATTGAGTTACATAATTATAAATTAATATTACAGATCAGTGTTACCTTGAATCTAAAGAATTATTATTTTTTAATAATATTAAAACCAAAATTCTTGATTTCACGTTATATTGAATACTTTTCAATAATTTATTATATTATTAATTCCAATTTAAATAATTCATGCAACATATAATGAGACATTCTTAATGGTTTCAATAAATCATTCTTAAATGACATTAAATTTCTTTAAAAAAAATAATTTAATTGTTTATATGACAATAAATTTAGAGATTCTGATACTCAATTATAATTAAAAAATACATGAATAACTTATATCTATAAATAATGATGATTATGTGTGTGAGAATCCATTACAATTAGAGTAGTGAAATGTTTAAAAACTATTTATGTCCCTTAAAACTCGTTAAAAGAATAATTCTCCCTCCGATAAGAAATATATTTTTATACCTACAAAAGAATCAGTATAAATCAAAAATTTCAAAATATTGACAATATCATATAAATTTTTTAATAAAAAAAATTATAAAATAATTTTTATTGTTAGAAAACTATAATGGTAACTTTTTTGAATAGGATCCAATATGAAATTCTAGTTTTTGCTCAATAAAATCATTTTTTGACACTTCCTGAGTCTCATTAAACAACAAATCATCATAAAGGTGGGTTATGATATTAGAAATACCTATTTTTAATGACTCATAATATCCTTCAATGTATAAAATAATTGATTTTTCTTGGTCTATTAAATATAAACTCACATCACTAACATGAAAAAAAACATTGATAACTAATTTCATTAAAACAAATATCATGATCAGAACCATTATCGTGTATTGTGATTTACTATTAAATTTATATAAATATTACTATATACGAAATATTTTTTAATAAGAATGATTTTTTATTCTCACAGAACATTCATTTTGGAATGGCTCCTTGAATTGATGTAAGGTTTCTTAATATACATAAGAATTTGTAAATACTCAATGATTCCAAATAAAAAAACACTCAAACATTATGAAATAAGTCGCGATCCTTTGAATAAACATCAACTTAAATAAAGCTCTATGTAAAATTATATTTTCAAAATGATTTATTAAATGAAATTAATATATAATCGATAAGAAATAACCACAGAACCAATATTTTGTTATTGTCCACTTTTAAATACTTCATAAATTTTGGGGATTATTAAGAAAAATTTAATATCTAAAATATTAATCTAGGTATTGAAATACAACCATGTTAGAATATATCTTCATCTAGTCATCTACTATAACCAAATAGAGGTCCAGAAAATATCCCTATTTGGATTTTTGTTGATAATTTCTGAACATTAATTAATCTATGAGAAAATATGGTGGATGGATTTTGAAAATTAATAAGTATATGTACATTGATTATTAATTTAACTTATATATTCCTTACTCAAATTTTTCATACCAACTAATATCAATAGAATAAAATACACTTCATTAACATCATAAAAATTGTTCTTGAAACATTTTATCATAATTTCCATTAAGCTATTTAAAATATTATTTTGATATATTCATGATACTTCAATAATAAAACCACAGATGGTAAGTTTAAAAAATTCTTTTTTAAACAGAATCCTTAAATAAAATTTCCCCCTTGGAGAGGAACATGTTCATTGATTTTTGGTGGTTCTTCTTCCACATGGACATTAAAAAAATGTACAAGAAAAGATGGGATAGAATAAAAATACAACATCCCTTAAAAGATTGTGCTTGGACTCTCATCACTAATGACATTCTCAAATATGAATCCCTTATTATCAATTTAGTTAACACATATGTTATTTCCTCTTTGGTTTGAATAATATACATCTTCAACACCATTAATCTACAACATCATTTATAAAATGGTATTTGATATATATATATATATAATAATTTATTAAGGATATTCTATTTTATTTATTTAAAAATTTATAGGGCATTGATCAGAACTTCCTATAAGTACTGATTATATAACAAACTACTTTTGATCAAAAAAATTTGTTCTTAGATACACTAATTATGTTATTCCTTGAGTTGTAGAAAAAAATTATTCATCAATAGTACTCAAGTATATATAATAATGTTTTTTTTACATGATAAAAAATTGATTCTTTGTAAATAATCTCCCTATTATATGGATTTAATTTTTTCATATCATTTGAAATATGCATATGTATATAAAAATATACTGATAATTTTTTAATATAATTTCTTCATCTATATTTCACAATACTGTCGAACAATATAAAAATTATTTTAGTATAAATATTATTTTTTTAACTCTGAAATTCTGAAAGAAGTGTAAAATCATAAAAAAAAATTATCACAATGTAGCCATGCATGGATAAATATTAACATGTTTTGTGAAATATCTTAGATAAATTGTATTCCAATATTTATCCAATAATATATTAGAATCTAGTGACATTTCATTAGAAACTATTTTAGAATTCACAATTTCAAAAATCATCAAATCATATGAATAATACACTCCTTGAGAGAGGAAAATATGATCCTTCTCTTTATAAAATTTTATACCCAGAAGGTAATTTGACTCTCAATAATGTGATATAAATATAATTTCCAATACATATACGGAAAATTCATGAAATAAAATTACATCATTATAATCATATATAATATCACTAACATATATATATATATCTTTATCATCTATTTTTTTAGGTGGCTATCCTCTCTTCACATCTATAATTTTAGAGCCTTTGTCCTTGTAAAAAGATTTTAGTACCCTGCCCTTGGGGATTTGTTCGATACATCTTGTGGCATTGTTTTTCATTAAAAATTTATGTTATCTTATTTAAGAATTATTTCCTAATATTTTTATTGTATTGTTATTTATGTAACTCTTTACTGGAGATAACTATCTTTATATAATTTTAAGTGATTTTATATCTCCTTTTTAATCTGTTAGAAAATTAAATTCTGTCAAAATCAAGGATATAATCTTGAGTAATGGTATCCTAAAAATTGAACACATCAATATGAGACATACCATTTCACAAATATCATTCATTGTTTTTAAACATTTATCCCATTTAATTCATCATATATTCGAACACAAACAATTTTTAGATACTATTATTGTTATTTTAAATTTTTACCAGCCTTCATGAATAATATATCTCAATATCATCTAAATCATGATTTATTAGACTTATCAAATCATGGTTTTGGAAGTCATCATTACCACCACTTGTATCAACCTTATAAAATAATGTTACTTGTGATGTTGTTTAGAAATTTCTCCAAGAAAGAATTATTTTTCATTGAACTCCATTGATATTAAATACCACAACTCAAATTATTAGGATTGAATGGGATGAACAAGGTCATTATTAATAAACTGATGTATCTAATTATAAACATCAACCATTGATTATTATCTATGCCCATTGTTTTTTGAATATCATTCTTGATTCATGTCAAATTCAACATCATTCTTTTCACTTTTGTAAAATTATTTATTATGTGTGATATCAGTAATTTAGGGCTCTTAATACAATGCATTAATTATCAAAATTCATCACTAAATATTTGTTATATCAAGGAAATTATATTAATTTTTAAGGATAACTATATAAGATTCATTTTACACCACTCTTCTCTAACATCCCATATTTTCAATTATAGACTTGAATATTCAAGGGAATCTAAATAACCCATGGTATTAAAATTAAAAATAATTAATCAAATATATCTTATATAAAAAAAATCCAAAACTAGGATGGGAAAAATAGTGGCATTGAATTGGTTATATTATAATGATTTCATGACTCTAGGAATACAATATAATATCATGATTTACCTACATAGTTGAAGCAGCTTCCACTAGAATCATAGTTTTTTCATTATTTAAAAACATTTTTATACGGGGAATGTATTTTCTATGATTCATGAAAAAGACCATTAATTTTAGATATTATATTAATATTAAAAATTTCAATTTAGTACCTTTATCTACTCATAAAATATTAATGAGGAAACCACACTAATTATCTATAAATCATTTAAAATTCATATGAAACTTCATGTAATCTAACATATGATTGATGGAAATTTTCCATGTTATACAATTGATGGAACTAATGGATGAATAATATACTTATCCCCATTAGATTATTTCGTCCTCATAGACAAATAATTTTGTATTAATATGATATAATAGGTATTTTATTTGATTCTCCACATTTTAGTTTGATGATTTTACAATCATTCAATTTTGGAATATATATATAAATTCTAATTAAATTATTTTCTTATGAATAAAATATCAATAATAATATTCCATTATGTATTCTCTCCCTAATTTAATTAAAAATTGTGGAAAATAAATCAATGCAATAAATTTTTTTCTTCACTATAGTATACATATTATATTTATTTGATACCACCAACATGAATCGACCTGCCCTCCTTCAATAAACACATCATTAAAACACATCCTTAATTTATCCTCATCAATATGAATTCATTATTATGATGAATAAAATAATCCTTCATCAAAATTTAATGTAAAAAATAAATTATATTCCATATAATATATAAATAATGTTTCCTTTAACTTCATTTTTTGTTTGAATATCACATAAACCATGTAATTTTTCTTGACTTCCAGTCATTATAAATGTGAATTGATCCTTCCATAACTATTATATACTATGTGAGATTTAAATATACTATTATATGTAATGATAATCCTATATAAATATCCATTTATTTCCCATTTCTGAATATATGAGTGACTTATCATTAATTAATTTCATAAAATTTCTTATTTTTTATTTTAATATATTTGGATATTTTATTTCATACTCAATTGTGATTGTAGTATAGTGACAAATTATTTATAAATATTATGTTATTTTTATCATATTCAAAAAAAAATTATACAATGATTGTGATGAATTTTCTTCCACCAGTATAAAAATTTATTATTCTTATGATATTTTCTTTATTAATTCAGTCAGAAATCCCAAAAATTCGACCTTAAATATCCTCTATGATATTGATATATTAGTAATTAATCTAATATTTAATTTACATTTTTTCAAATCCTCCAAAATACTAGAGGTAGCAGAATAATTTTTTTATCCCTAGGAACACTAGTTGGTTTTTATTGAATTATAATTTTCTGTTTCTTACACCATTTAATTATTAATATTATTTAATTTTTATGAACCCAAATTATGGTAGTGTACCATATATAATATCTTACAACAAATCATTATTCTGTAATGCCTTTATATCAATATCTATAACATATTTGTTTCAAAATACAATTTAATTAATTTCATTTTTCTTATGAACTATATTGTTTTCCAAAAAACTCAATTTTTTCAACAAATGACATTGCATAATAATTTATAGTGTTTTTATTATCATGATTATAAATAATGTTGAATTATATTAGAATAATTATATATAATCACATTAAATACATATATACACCGTTCAATTTCTATAGAACAATTACTTAACCATTCTTCTATCAAATGGTGTTCTATTCCATTGAAATGTTCATTAATATTTCATCAAAATATATCAATTTTTATCAAATTAATTCACCAAAATTGAATAAATTATTATTAGGTAATGAATCATTGTTTACTGATGATTAAACTTAATTACATATAATAGTGTTATAAATCTCTATTTTGGAAATCTTTTATATATATTCCTTAATATACCACATTTACATTGTAACATCCTGGGTAAAAAAATGTGACATTTTCATATATATTACTATTTGATAATTAAATATTAATTTTAATTTAATGGGGATGTTATTATTGACAGATTATCTGACACACATCTATGAGTTTCCCAAAAATCTCAAGTTACAAACTTGGCTGATCATATTCAATAATAATAATATAATAATATTTTAAATGGTAGTTGACACATAGTTATTTTTTTGGAGTGAATGAACAATATTTTCAATATTATTATTTAACATGTTTTTTATATGTTGTTACATTTTTCCAAAAAAATTAGTGGCTTAATATGAAAATGAATCCAATTTTAAACAAAAAAATTTAAATATTTTTAATAGGTAGTTCTACAGCCTTTTGATGACAAACACATTTTAAATATAGTTATTCTTCACGTTTATCTATTCCATTTGAAAAAATAAACATCTTCATTAGAAGTGGGACATCATAATTTACTTTCGGTAATTTTTTGGTATTTTTCTAATAAAATTCATTGTTAAATAATAGTGAAAAACACTTCATTTTAATTCAAAACATCCTTGTCAGATAATTTATTTATATAGTTATATTGTTCTTTTAATTGGATTTAAATTGTAATTGGGTTTTTATCTATTTTATCCAATTATTGTCATTGGATGTAATTTCACTTTGAAATTATACATAACCACATGCCAAAATTTTTATTGTTTTTACCTCTAAAAAAATATTCTATTTTGAAAAAGCAAAATAATTTTAAATTAATTAATGAAATGTATTTTTTAATAATTTGGTAAAATAGACATAATTTTGGAATTTAGAATATAATATTTATCTTAGGGTGATCATTTGGTTTTTTTCTGAAAACCATCAATTATTTATGAATAGTGAAAAAACTACATAGTAGTTAAAAATCAACTTTTTCATTTAAATGAAATTTTACCCCTTTTATGAATTGAAATTAAAAAATACGACATACATGGTTGTTATTAGTAAGTAAAATGTTGTTAAATGGGATAAGGATAATTTTTGGTCAATTGTAACATTTTATTCTTATTTACAGCGATAATATGTATATTGTGTAATTAAAGTTATAAATATTATAATAATAATATAAACATACCATAAAACGTTTCCTAACCATATTGGATGAGTAATAATATAATCATTGGGCTGGGCATTGGGCCTTTTTATACCCATTGGGTTTGATAATGACATAAATAACATTTGTCCTTACTATATTGGATGAGTCATGGCAGACCAATATAATATATTTGTAGAACATTTGTCCTTTTAAAGTCACTATGGTATTATAACGACATTAATAAAAATTTATTTAAATAAAAAATAAAAATATAATAAAATTGTATTATTTTGCTAAAATGATTTTAATACAGGGATATATAATTGATATCTTTGACTATAATTAGCCACTAGAAATCAAAAATATTTCATACATCTTTGTATTTTATTTATTATTTTTATACATTATATAAATAATGTTATTTGTTGCATAATGACGATGTAATGAGCACTTCACTAATAAATAATTTAAATAAATGATATAATAAAAATTAAATTAAATTTATTTTAAACATTTTATGCCATCGTAGAATTATAAAAATTAGGATTACTTGCTATATTTGAGTTAATGAATTTTTTCCAAAGGAATAATGTTGGTTTCTATATGTTTTTAAATTAATGATATGAATACAATATAAATTAACATAAAAGAGTATTTAAATCAATTAATATTATATTAAATGATAAAATAGTCCTCAAAATATATGATTCCTAAATTGACATATATGATTTTACAAATGTCATTGATGATCCATTTTGGATCGCATGGAATTTTATAGTAAATATATTAACAATATAGTATGAATATACAAGAAGACATGGTAAAGATTAAATAAGTTAACAAAGGATTATATAAAATATATGAGGATTAAATTAGATCTAAAACCTATCCAATTATTATTGGAAGAAGTTATTTCTACTTATATTGATCATAAATTTTAATTTAATGAGTTTTGGAACATTGTATACTGAAAACTATTTTATAATAATATAATAATATAAAAAATTTCTAAAGAGCCCCACCTCCCCCTTAAAAAAAGTCACCAAATCTAACCCATTACTCACACTTCTCAATACCCTTGTCTCATCCAATCTCTACCCAAATAAGCTTCTGATATTCATCTATTCCTCATATAAGCCTTACCTTACTAGAAGGATCTTCTGGACAACCTTTTGGTTCAAACTAAAGGGAGTTACCCAATTTAATGATAATATATTCCCATTAGTTCTCTTCTTTTAGATTACTTTTTCTCTCCCAATGATATTTTTATTCATTGTTTACATAACCACATCAGTATCCTAAATATACTAAGTTTTTTTATGAGAATGATTCGATCTACACTTATACACACCTCCATCTAATGGATTTAGAACATACTGTTTCTGTGGATGGCAAACTACTGCCTCATGAAACGATGATTGACCAATTATCTCCTACCACCTCTCATAGTGGACATTATGATGGACTGTAATTATAAGATAAATGTATTATTTTTATAATGAATCTATGTTTCTCTATATTCATTTATATCATATGATTATGGTTTCCATAATGGGTAAATACGATAATTTCGTTTGAGGATGTGCGGACTACCACCCACTCAATGTGATAAGACTTGTACATTCCATACATGGAACGTATAAAGTATGGAATTAATGAACATATGTAACATATATATAATATGATATTATAATTGAATAATAATATAATTATGTATAATTATGTTTTCATTCCATTAGATATGAAATCAAATTAATGTATCATTCTTTCATACGTACAACGTACTATCTCCACGAATGGTGCATTTCATTTGGTATATATAAATTTTATGTACTAAAAAATATACACACATATATATATATACTGTATATATATGATAAATATTATATCTAAATATATAATATCCTTCAGGAGATAATGAAAATTTTACCATAATGACAATTTTAAATTATAACAAGTTCATTTTTAACTCAAGAACCAAATATTTACAAAATGACTATTTTTAACTTAAATAATTAAGTAATGTTTATAATTTGGAAATAACTTATATAAAATTTATAATAAACATAAATAACTTTCTTAGGAAATTATAAATTAACATGCGTTTATTATTCGGGGCGAAAAAGAACGATCAAAATATGTCAGACGCAAGGTAAGAGGGTTTCATATCACTTGTCATTCCAATGATATTCAAGCTATATTTTCTAATATTTCATTTTTTTTGTTTATGAACTGACCATGATTATATAATATGTGTAATATAAATTAATTTATGGGTTTTTACATCTTCATTGTATGATCCTTCTTTCATGTGTTATGTTTCATATGATACCAAATCTATAAGGAAACCATTCACCCTCCACTTATAGTCGAAGGATTCTGAAGTGCCCAGATCAGTGTGAATCACTGAGAGGGGGAGGGGGTGAATCAGTGATCCTTTAAAACTTTTTACTAATTGATTCTTAATCAATTAAACCTCTATGGCTTGTTAAGGCCTCGATCCACTCTTCTTGTATCTCTCATCCTTTCCCGGATAATGCAGTAATGAAAAGGCAGAGGACACAAGGATTTACAAGGTTCGGCACCAAAGGCCTACATCCTTGCCATGCTCTCTCAGCATGGATTCTCCCATTATAATCTGTTAGTATTACAATGGTCGATACAGCTTCCCACCGTATCTCTCCTGAGTCCCACAGGAGGGTCTTTATACTGCGTCCCACAGTGTTACCAGAGTCCCACTGGCCTGCTCCAGAATCCCACTGAAGACTTCTTCTCCCTGAGTCCCACAGGGTCTTCTCTTGGCTCCTCGAGTCGCACGAGTAGCTCTTCTTCACTTTAAGGTCTTCAAGTATCTTCAGCAGTCTGGGATAAAGACTGCTGGCCTTGCTCTGTACCTCTGATCACTTGTGATGATCAGGATCTTCTCAATCTACTGAAAACTCAGACAACCAATCTCTTTAACTTCAGTCTGGCTCAATCTCAGTTCGCTTCAACTTCATGCACTGAATGCATGGCATCACAATATCTTCAAGATCTTCAAGTCTTGGACTCCTCAGATGCACACCACTGATTTAGCACTGTTCACGTGTGCACGTGCATGCATGCATGCATGCACTTTCCCTTTCCTCTTCTTGGTGCAGAAGACCCACAAAGGGTGTAATCACTTTTGAGCACACACCTACTTCTCAGACTTCACACACTTTAACCAATTTGTTTACACACTTAGAGTGTGTTCTACTTTAGTGTGGGTCACTCCTTATTTTACTTCTAGGTGTTTACACTTTTAGTGCACACACTAGGTTCGGCCTTTTAGTTCTTTTGCACACACAAATGCCTATGGCCTTCTTCCCTTCTTGTGCACACACCTAGGCTTCGGCCAACTTCTTGCTCACTTTATACACACACATAATGAGTGTGGTCTTCTAACCACTTGGCACACACATGGCCTTTCACTTTATCTTGCACACAAAAATGCCCGTAGGGTGTATTTTCACTTTGCACACACAATCTTGGCTATGACCTCTTCTTTCTTTGACACACACTAACTTAGGTTTAGTTGTGGTCTTCTTGTTCACTTAGCACACACACAAGGCTACTGCCTTTTCTTCAAATGCACACACAGAGTGCAAGTCTCGGCCAAGGTGTGTTCATGTCCACTTTGCACACACACTGCCCATGTGCTTCTCCTCTTCTCCACTGCCGCGCAAGGCTTCGACCTTCTTTGGCACACACAATGTGTGTAAAACACAACCCGAACTCCTTCACTTCACACACACACAAAATGAGTGTGGTATACTGCATTGATCTCAAAGGAGGAGCGCAAGGTGTCTTGGTACAAGGGGCAGCCGCGCAAGGTGTGGTGGGCTTAAGCCACAAGGCGCACACGTGCAAGGCACAAGCCACGGGTGTGCAAGCCTTCGAGCGCGCAAGGAGCACGGCACAGGGGCGTGCAAGACCTTGGGTGCAAAGCACCTCGGGCTTCAACCGTGGGCGCGCAGAGTGCCGCGGCCCTGGGTTCTTCCTGCCGCGCAAGGATTAGCGCGCAGGGGTCTCCCCTTCACTTCTTTCGCGCAAGAGATGCGCAAAAGGGACTCCTTCGGGCCTCAGATGGCACCGAGAACAATAGAAGCGCAAGTGGGATGCGCGGGGCTTCGGCTTCGCGAGGCAGAGAGTGCTCCGCGGGACTCCGGATCTTCAACAAAATAATCAGCAGCTTCTTCTCGAGGGCTAGGCCTCATTTATATAGGCAGAGGAAGGCTTCAAATCCTCCGCGTGTTTTAACTTCAAAATGCCGAGATCTTCGGATCTTCAAAATCTTTACGAATCTTGATTTTCTTTCCTCTGTTTCACGCGGGATCTTCCTCTTTAATTTCCTCTACGTGCATGCGACTTAGAACGCATGCACGGCCTTCTTCTGATCCTTAATATGCACGCAAAAACACCCCATGGCCTTCGGCAGCTTTGCTTGCCTCGGCCTCACTCGAAATCCTCCAAACATTGCATGCATGCTCTCTTTATTGCATGGATGGATTCGGTATGTCCAGACGAGCACGAGGGTGCCTTCGGCTTCGAGAGAGATGGCCGGAATCTCAAAAACATCACTCGGGAGGTGCCTGGTTCAGCGGGGCTCGCGGATGGCTTCGGCTCGAGCTCGAGGAAGGAGACGAGCTCTCGGCCGTCGGATCAGTCGTTTGAGATACATCGGGCGGCCAGGATTAGATCATCATCGCGGAGATGAATCGTGCGGCGCAGATCAAGCGCACGATCAATCGAGCGGCTCAGATTCGCTCCCGGGAAATTTTCCGCGTCCCACATCGAAACGGGCTGTGGAATTCTCGCGGCTTATTAACATGCCGCTCCCTTCCTCAGCTCAATTGAATCTCCTCCCTCCACGGTGCCGCCCCGCACCGTGTTCTCCCTGCGGGCGCGCTCTGCGCCCACTCTTGCTCCCTGCGGGCGCGCTCCTAGCGCCCACCATGCACTCCGGGTGCGCGGGTTTCACCACCGCGTGCCCTCCGGGGGATTATACACGGCCCCCTCTGTCTCTCGGGGGCTGGCCCCATGGGATCCCCTTGGGCGTGGTGACCTGGTCCCACATGTGCCTTGGGTTGAACCCTTAAGGCTGGCCTCCTTGGTGGCCTAATTTTTTTGGCAAAGTAAATATAGGGTACTTTGTATAAAAACAAAGTAACCACATACATAATTTGAAATGCCAAGAGCCACTCCAAGCCTTCTCCTCTAAGCCATTTCTTCTCTCTTCTTCTTAGGAATTCATCAATCCTCCTCTCATATGATCTTCACTTAGGATATCGAATTCCCGAAGGTTCTTCATCAACCGAGCTCCTAAATCACATAACTTCTTCAATTGTGTTTGTTGATCTAATCAGAGATCAAATTGGGACTTCTTCAGATTCACATGCACTAAGTGTTAGTGCATGGATTTCATTAAACCACTTCATCCACTGAGAACATTTGAATGGATCATCTTTCATCTCCTCATGCATTGTGAAGACAATGCATGGTCTTCAAACAATGTTGTGACATTGTATCATCAGGATACAAGTTCTATGAACTTAATGATCAGCTCAACAATCGTCAGATGTCCTTAGAGAATGTTTCAACCATCATCTCCTATGTCACTTAGTGAATCTCCTAAGTGACATGCATCTTAGTACCATGGCCATTCTCCTTCATCACCATCACCATCACATCCTTTGACATTCACATCTTGACTCCTTGACATCCATTCAATCCAAGACAACTTCATGCCTCATTGACAACAAATGCAACACATTGCACTTCAATCTCCCCCTTTGTATTTGTTGTCAATACACTTCATCCACTGAGAACATGTGAATGGATCATCTTTCATCTCCTCATGCATTGTGAAGACAATGCATGGTCTTCAAAAAATGTTGTGACATTGTATCATCAGGATACAAGTTCTATGAACTTAATGATCAGCTCAACAATCGTCAGATGTCCTTAGAGAATGTTTCAACCATCATCTCCTATGTCACTTAGTGATCTCCTATGTGACATGCATCTTAGTACCATGGCCATTCTCCTTCATCACCATCAGCATCACATCCTTTGACATTCACATCTTGACTCCTTGACATCCATTCAATCCAAGACAACTTCATGCCTAATTGACAACAAATGCAACACATTGCACTTCAATCTCCCCCTTTGTATTTGTTGTCAATACACTCTTTCAGCACATATGAATGGGTCAATATGTGTGCCAATATTTCTCCCCCTTATTGGCAATCAAATGCAAAGGTGGGGTGTGGTTCTCTTTCAAAAATCTCTTCCTCCCTTTGAAAAGTATTTTCTTGAAAAACACTGAGAGAGGGATGATGTCACATGTTCTTCTTTAGCAAAGAACCTTTAGTTAATCAACTCTAAGTCTACTTGGGCTAACCCGGTGTAGAAAACAAGAGTGATGTAACCAAGGAACTTAATGATGTCCAACATTCACAATACATGTGAGATCATGCTTCAGGGGTTTGAATTTTTTCAAATATTCAATGAATTTGCTAAATCCTGCACATACTTCACCAAACACATTAGAAAGTTCAGTGCAAAGATAAAGCTCCCCCTTTCATCCATTTTGCCTTCAATCCATACTCCCCCTTAATTGACAAGATAAACTCAATTAAGAAACAAGGGATGAAAGTATGATTGGAATACCTTCATCTTTTCTCAAGATAGTATTAAATCTTAGAATACCATCTTCTCCAGATTGGCTCCCCCTCAAGGGGTGCTCTCCATTCTGTCCAAACCACTCTCCAGATGAGAATGATCATCATCTTCAATTCCCTGCATTGTTAGCACATGTAAATACCAATGTATAAGGGAATAAAATGGAACCTCCTTGGTTCATCAATGTGAACAACAAGGTTGAGAAGATTCTCTCAACCGAGATGTCCCATTTTCACCATTCTTCACACTTGCACATTTCATCTTCAATGATGTTTGTGCTGGTGTGGTTCTCAAAACATCTTCATGTGAAACCTTCTTCTTCTCTTTTGCTTTAGCAATTGCCAGAACTTCATCTTCAGCTTTTTGTAGATCTTTGGCAAGTTGTAACTGATTTGGCCATATGACTAGTAAGTCACTTGGAAGTGTGGCCTCAGTTCTGGATATTCCACATGGTTCTTTTGATACTGTCAAGCTACCTCTCTTAGGCAACTTGTTTTCAACCAATCCCTTCTGCTTCATCTGGATTGATTGTCTGTTTAAGTCCAGTTGTCATCTATTGAATTTCATGGCTTCTTTACAAAGATCCATGGTATGACCATTCCTTCCATAGTAGAAGCACTTCTTCTTGGTGGTCCTTCTGGATGACTCACCCTTCTTGGTTTTAGAATCCAAGGACTTCTCTTCCTTTTTCAAACTCTTCTTGGGAGCATCTTCCACTTTCTTCTGCTTGCTTCCCAAGGATTCCCTTTTAGCCAGGTTCAGTGATCTTCTCTTCTCTTGAGCTCTGGATACAGTTGGAGATTGACATGTATCTATTTGACCACTTTTGCAATCATCCCAGATGTTGTCAAGTAATCCAAATCTATTTGCAGTAAACAGATGTCTCTGGACCTGTGGATGTTGCTTCTTTTCTTCTGGCTTACTCCCCCTAGGCATGGGCTTCCTTTGTGCTTTGACATTCAGTGGATTGTACCAACAATCCTTTGCACAGTGCCCATACTTATTACAACACCAACACTGCCCCACAAATATTGATCTCTTCAGTCCTTCTGATTGTTGGGAACTTTTCATGACTTGCTGTGTTGTTTTAGGAGAGCTCTCTTTCTTCATTGTCTTCATCCATACTTGTTTGGAATTATTCTTCCATCCTGCACTTTTTGTGGAAACACTATTAGAAGCATTAGTACAAGATGGGATGGATGGTACCTTCTTTTTAGAAGTTGTTGCCCTTTCATTAGAGGATGTCTTTATTTTAGAATCATCCTTCTCAAAGCTCACTTGAGTAGCAACATTTCTTCTTTCAGGTGACTGGGAGGCTTTAGCTTTGGGTGATTGCTGATTTTTCAATATCACCTCCAGTTCTAAGCATTTCATATTGAGGGAGGTCTTCTCATCCTCAATAGTTCTTAGCTTTCCTTCCCAACTTTCTTTCAGCTAATTCATCTGGTCTTCATACACCTGCTTCATTTCAAGCAATGAGTTGTCAAGCTCCTTCACCCTTTTGTCTTTGTCTTCTAGTTGAGCATCCCTGACAACCATTGACACTTTGTGCCTCTTTTCCAGTGCATGGACAACATCTTTGATCATTACTTTAAAGATTTCTTTCTCAGAAAGGATTCTTTTCAATTCTTCAGCAGTGTCTTCATATCTTTCATTGCAAAGAGATACTGTTTCATCTTTGGCATTTACCAGCTTTCTGAGAGTGTTGGTTATGCCAACCCTTTTAGCCAGCTGATCTTCCATAGCGTTGGCTTCTTCTTCTAACTGTGATTTTTCTTCTTGAAGATCATGGATGCCTGTAGCTATACACTTTTCCACTTCCATGGGGACAGTCTTCTGAAGATATTTGAGTGCATTCTGAAGATCATGAATTGTTCCATCAGCATCACAGCTAGGACAGACTTTCTTCATCTTCTTGGCCTGTTTCTTCTTTCTATTTTTCTGAGTCTTGGCAGATATCTCCATTTGAGGCTGGTCACTCATTTCCTCAAATCTGCACTTCATAAAGACTCCCTTGGATATTTTAGAGGTAACCTCCCTCTGATACCAATTGAAGTGCCCAGATCAGTGTGAATCACTGAGAGGGGGAGGGGGTGAATCAGTGATCCTTTAAAACTTTTTACTAATTGATTCTTAATAAATTAAACCTCTATGGCTTGTTAAGGCCTCGATCCCCTCTTCTTGTATCTCTCAACCTTTCCCGGATAATGCAGTAATGAAAAGGCACAGGACACAAGGATTTACAAAGTTCGGCACCAAAGGCCTACATCCTTGCCATGCTCTCTCAGCATGGATTCTCCCATTATAATCTGTTAGTATTACAATGGTCGATACAGCTTCCCACCGTATCTCTCCTGAGTCCCACAGGAGGGTCTTTATACTGCGTCCCACAGTGTTACCAGAGTCCCACTGGCCTGCTCCATAATCCCACTGAAGACTTCTTCTCCCTGAGTCCCACAGGGTCTTCTCTTGGCTCCTCGAGTCGCACGAGTAGCTCTTCTTCACTTTAAGGTCTTCAAGTATCTTCAGCAGTCTGGGATAAAGACTGCTGGCCTTGCTCTGTACCTCTGATCACTTGTGATGATCAGGATCTTCTCAATCTACTGAAAACTCAGACAACCAATCTCTTTAACTTCAGTCTGCCTCAGTCTCAGTTCACTTCAACTTCATGCACTGAATGCATGGCATCACAATATCTTCAAGATCTTCAAGTCTTGGACTCCTCAGATGCACACCACTGATTTAGCACTGTTCACGTGTGCACGTGCATGCATGCATGCATGCACTCTCCCTTTCCTCTTCTTGGTGCAGAAGACCCACAAAGGGTGTAATCACTTTTGAGCACACACCTACTTCTCAGACTTCACACACTTTAACCAATTTGTTTACACACTTAGAGTGTGTTCTACTTTAGTGTGGGTCACTCCTTATTTTACTTCTAGGTGTTTACACTTTTAGTGCACACACTAGGTTCGGCCTTTTAGTTCTTTTTCACACACAAATGCCTATGGCCTTCTTCCCTTCTTGTGCACACACCTAGGCTTCGGCCAACTTCTTGCTCACTTTATACACACACTTAATGAGTGTGGTCTTCTAACCACTTGGCACACACTTGGCCTTTCACTTTATCTTGCACACAAAAATGCCCGTAGGGTGTATTTGCACTTTTCACACACAATCTTGGCTATGACCTCTTCTTTCTTTGACACACACTAACTTAGGTTTAGTTGTGGTCTTCTTGTTCACTTAGCACACACACAAGGCTACTGCCTTTTCTTCAAATGCACACACAGAGTGCAAGTCTCGGCCAAGGTGTGTTCATGTCCACTTTGCACACACACTGCCCATGTGCTTCTCCTCTTCTCCACTGCCGCGCAAGGCTTCGGCCTTCTTTGGCACACACAATGTGTGTAAAACACAACCCGAACTCCTTCACTTCACACACACACAAAATGAGTGTGGTATACTGCCTTGATCTCAAAGGAGGCGCGCAAGGTGTCTTGGTACAAGGGGCAGCCGCGCAAGGTGTGGTGGGCTTAAGCCACAAGGCGCACACGTGAAAGGCACAAGCCACGAGTGTGCAAGCCTTCGAGCGCGCAAGGAGCACGGCACAGGGGCGTGCAAGACCTCGGGTGCAAAGCACCTCGGGCTTCAACCGTGGGCGCGCAGAGTGCCGCGGCCCTGGGTTCTTCCTGCCGCGCAAGGATTAGCGCGCAGGGGTCTCCCCTTCACTTCTTTCGCGCAAGAGATGCGCAAAAGGGACTCCTTCGGGCCTCAGATGGCACCGATAACAATAGCCGCGCAAGTGGGATGCGCGGGGCTTCGGCTTCGCGAGGCAGAGAGTGCTCCGCGGGACTCCAGATCTTCAACAAAATAATCAGCAGCTTCTTCTCGAGGGCTAGGCCTCATTTATATAGGCAGAGGAAGGCTTCAAATCCTCCGCGTGTTTTAACTTCAAAATGCCGAGATCTTCGGATCTTCAAAATCTTTACGAATCTTGATTTTCTTTCCTCTGTTTCACGCGGGATCTTCCTCTTTAATTTCCTCTACGTGCATGCGACTTAGAACGCATGCACGGCCTTCTTCTGATCCATAATATGCACGCAAAAACACCCCACGGCCTTCGGCAGCTTTGCTTGCCTCGGCCTCACTCGAAATCCTCCAAACATTGCATGCATGCTCTCTTTATTGCATGGATGGATTCGGTATGTCCAGACGAGCACGAGGGTGCCTTCGGCTTCGAGAGAGATGGCCGGAATCTCAAAAACATCACTCGGGAGGCGCCTGGTTCAGCGGGGCTCGCGGATGGCTTCGGCTCGAGCTCGAGGAAGGAGACGAGCTCTCGGCCGTCGGATCAGTCGTTTGAGATACATCGGGCGGCCAGGATTAGATCATCGCTGCGGAGATGAATCGTGCGGCGCAGATCAAGCGCGCGATCAATCGAGCGGCTCAGATTCGCTCCCGGGAAATTTTCCGCATCCCACATCGAAACGGGCCGCGGAATTCTCGCGGCTTATTAACATGCCGCTCCCTTCCTCAGCTCAATTGAATCTCCTCCCTCCACGGTGCCGCCCCGCACCGTGTTCTCCCTGCGGGCGCGCTCTGCGCCCACTCTTGCTCCCTGCGGGCGCGCTCCTAGCGCCCACCATGCACTCCGGGTGCGCGGGTTTCACCACCGTGTGCCCTCCGGGGGCTTATACACGGCCCCCTCTGTCTCTGGGGGGCTGGCCCCATGGGATCCCCTTGGGCGTGGTGACCTGGTCCCACATGTGCCTTGGGTTGAACCCTTAAGGCTGGCCTCCTTGGTGGCCTAATTTTTTTGGCAAAGTAAATATAGGGTACTTTGTATAAAAACAAAGTAACCACATACATAATTTGAAATGCCAAGAGCCACTCCAAGCCTTCTCCTCTAAGCCATTTCTTCTCTCTTCTTCTTAGGAATTCATCAATCCTCCTCTCATATGATCTTCACTTAGGATATCGAATTCCCGAAGGTTCTTCATCAACCGAGCTCCTAAATCACATAACTTCTTCAATTGTGTTTGTTGATCTAATCAGAGATCAAATTGGGACTTCTTCAGATTCACATGCACTAAGTGTTAGTGCATGGATTTCATTAAACCACTTCATCCACTGAGAACATGTGAATGGATCATCTTTCATCTCCTCATGCATTGTGAAGACAATTCATGGTCTTCAAACAATGTTGTGACATTGTATCATCAGGATACAAGTTCTATGAACTTAATGATCAGCTCAACAATCGTCAGATGTCCTTAGAGAATGTTTCAACCATCATATCCTATGTCACTTAGTGAATCTCCTAAGTGACATGCATCTTAGTACCATGGCCATTCTCCTTCATCACCATCACCATCACATCCTTTGACATTCACATCTTGACTCCTTGACATCCATTCAATCCAAGACAACTTCATGCCTCATTGACAACAAATGCAACACATTGCACTTCAGATTCGTTTATGAAATGTATTTAAATTTCAATTATAAAATGTTGGGATATATTCTTATATATCCATTTTGATTTAAATTTTATGTCCATGTGATGAGATACCCTTTTCTCTCCCATCAGCTAATTTTTTTAATTTTTTTGTGACGCTGTTTGGCTGCCAAATTTTTGTAAGGGAACATCTTAACCCAATTTATATTCTTTGGGATAAACTTATACATGTTGATTATGTTTTTCAATGCATATGTGCAAATGTAATATGAATGTTTTACACATAATACTAAATATAGTGGATGTATTTAGCTTTTTTACACATAATTATGTCATTTATTTATCCTTAATCTAATGGTTCAATATATTTAAGGGACTTCATCTCAATCTCCATTCTTTGAAACATATTTTAATTTATACATGAATATCATTTATATGGTGTATAATCCACATTTACTATTCATTTCATTCAAATGGATTCTTTTTCTACGTATCATTTTACTAAATGAAAAAATGTTTCTTTTTTAACGTACGTGGTGACAAAGACCTTTTCACTCCACGAGCGATATTTTTATTTAGATTCCTTAATAAGACGTAATGTTTTTAAAAGGATAATAAATACCATACACACTTTTTATGTATTTTAATTTTTATAATGGTTTTGATAATGTACTGATTATGTTAATATATTATAATTATATATTATTATTGCATCGTGGAAATGTTATCTTTTTTTATGGTTGTGTTATCTGTTATAATTATGTTACAGTTTTTGGGCATGGTTTACGTATACTAGTTTTTATGTGATAAACCTAAGGTTGTTGACCCTGAGATTGCTATCCAATTAATTGGTTAACTTGGCCAAGGAAAATGTTAATGTTTTTATTAAATGATTTAGGAAATATACTATGATGGGTATTCCAATTGTAACACACTAAGTAGCTATGAAAGCTACTATGTAAATTTGAAATGGATTCCACAAGTTTCGTTTATGATTTATGATTTATATGTGTTATTCATAAATATAATGATTTCACAAGGTATGTTAAACAAATTTTGTTTTAATATATAAATGTACGATTTAATTGATTTGTATATATTCATGGTATAATGTTTTTTTCTTATTTTATATCACTTACTAGAAATTTTATGTTAGTCCCTTGTTTTTAAATGTTTTCCACAAGACATAATGATGAATAGCATCAATGATGGGATCAAGGAAAATTCATGAGGACTAAAAAATCGAAGTAGACATGTTTTTTAGAGTTTTTATTTCGCGAAAAAAATTGGATAGAGTATAAGTGTCCACATTGTAATTTTTTAAAATATAATTTAATAGTTACGACTTTATTCTCTAAAACTATAAACCTGAAAATATCAACAATGTGAATTATTAACATAATTCAATATTATATTGTGTTTAATTATACGGCCTTAGAGTTGGTATTAAAGTTCATTTTTGACAGATTTATGATTATGAATTTTTATTTGAAACATGGTTAGTATCTATGTCTACTCATTAAGTTAATTTCCGATTTTGTAACTTTTTTTAGATCAGGGAATGTCTATTACAAATCGAATGAGGATTATCTAAAATGAAATTCTTATGTCTTCATGATTACTTTCTTGCAGTAATTATTTAAAAGTCATGTCTAGACGATTCTAAAACATTTTCAAACAAACAACTCACTTGCAAGAAATTTTTTGAGATATTAAAAACCTCTACTATACCTCGATAGAATCATGGATAATGGGTTGGATTTAATAAAACACACATTCGAAATATTATTAAATATTCAAGAAAGGTAAATATTATCATGGATTTTTTAAATATTTTACCTTATCACGGGATTTTGAAGTATATTATGATTTTGAAAAAGGTGTTGAAGAATGAGACCCTTATGAAACAATTTTATATTTTATTTTAAATTATATTTATTCCACACATACTTATGGTATTTTAAATATACCATTGATATTTTGTTTTAACTGAAACTCAGACTGAATGTTTTATAAAATGAAAATTTTATTAGAATTTCTTAAATTATATGTCATAAACAATTATTTTCCAAAACCATTTTTCTGTTAACACCCACATGCCCAATGTTTTACGAGGTGTATTTGGATAAAGGAATCATATGATTTTAAAGGATATCTAAACCATTGTTGTAATGCATGGACCATATTTCTATGCCAACAAGATGATGATGAAACTTGGTGAACACCATGATCAGGGTATGATGTTCTATTTTATTAGAATAATGTTATTGTATGGAGGTAAAAAATGTAAATATATATAAGAAATCATGAATAAAGAAATTTATGTAATTATGAGTTTGGAAGAAAATGATAGATATAAGAAAACATTTTAGGTTAAATTGTTTTAGGGTTATTTTTTAGTTTTATAAAAACAGAATCACACAAACTGCATGACCACCAATCATATCAGACAATGCTGTGAGAATCGAACCCATAATTAAAGTGAGACTAGGATTTATCACCTACCACTGGACAATGTGAAATACCTAGTCACTATAGATTGTTATTTTAGTTTAATGATTTTATGTTTCATGGATAAATTCATGTTGGGAACACATGATTTATCAAATGAATATCCTTATTATTAGAAAATGATTTGGTGATTTAGTGATAAAGGATATTTTCGAAGACATTCTCTCTTTTGGGAACACTATATTCTCATGGAAAATACAATTCTATGGGATCTCATTTGTGGAGTAATTGTTTAATTTTTTTATAAGAATCTATGTTTCTATTGTGGACATATATCAATTTGGGTCATTTATTAGAATGATTATCCTACCTTTGGGAACATGTGATTAGTTTAATTACTCTTCAGTACGAGACGTTATGAGTAGTCATTGTTATTTGAAGATAAATGTTATGATTTATCATGGAAGAGATTGTGATAAAAAACTTCTGAGATAAGGTTTTCAAACATAGTTGGATAATTTCGAGGGTAATTGTTTATTGAATGGTTTTTGTTGAACTTTTGGTACTGTTTGTTCATTTTTTGATATTATGAATAGTATTAATTTTTATAAAGGAGTATCATTTTTGGGGATTATCTGTTTATGTACAAACCATTTTGGTTTTGGTTAATGTATAAAGTCAAGGGAAATATATAGGTCATCTTTGGTATATTATTTGATTCTCTAGAATTTGATTCTAGCTCTTTTGATGAGACCAAGTCATCTTGAATAGTCATCATTTTGAGAATAGATGAGTTTTTATTATAAACATATTAAATGATAAAACACTACTTGAAAAGTACATTTATTTTAATTATGTCCTTATTCAATATCATAAATTGATTCTTCAACTTTATAAAATGAAACATAAAAAACATTGTAAGTTTTTTTCCTACTGGGAATCCAAATACCGTTTGAACTATCAAATGTTTGTGGTTTTCTGGGGGTTAAAATTCTCTCATTCATGTTTTCTATCACTCTCTATCAGAACATGACACTTAGTTTCCCCTCTATATCCATGTTTTTAAAAATTAAAATTATGGGTTATCATTGGTTTCATTTTTAAATCCCTTTATTTTTTGAATGTTATAGTTTTATTAATTCATTTTAAGATATTTTACTTTTAATGATGTTTCCATACCAATTTCAATATTGTGAGGATGCAATTTTCAAAAGTGGGGAAGGATGTAACATCCTAGGTAAATAAAAATATGAAAATGTCATATTTATTAATATTCTTGAATTAAATATTAATTTTACATTAATGAGGATTCTATATTCGATTGTGTATCCAACACACAACAATAGGTTTCTATGAAATCTAATGCTGCAAACAAGGCTGAGTCATACTGAAAAATAATAATTTAATATTATTTTAAATGGTAGGTAGCCCCATGGAATTTTATGGGAGGGAATGAACATAACTATCCATATTATGATTAATCATGTTTTTTATATGTTTTTAAATTTATCCAACAAAATTTAGAGGTTTAAAATGAAAATTAATCCAATTAGAATCATAAAAACTGTAATATTATTAAAATGTTATTTTACAGCCTTTTGATGGGGAAACCTTTTTAAATTGATATTTTGTCACTTATAAATTTTTTTGTTGGAAAATAATCTTTTTATATAAAATAAGTACATCAAAATTTATTTGGGGAAATTGTCGGTATTTTTCTGATAAAATTTAATATTTAATAATTAGTGAAAAATATCACGTTTTAATTCAAAACTGTATTTTGATATTATTTATAAATATAGTTATATTTTAATTTTAATTATACTTAAAGTGTAATGGGATTAAATTTTTTCCAATTAATCAATGTTTGGTCATTCTATGTAATTTCACATTGAAATTGGACATAAACACATGTCAATCTTTTGATAGTTATTATTTTTTAAAAACATGCTTTCCGATTTTGACAACATGAGTTAATTTTATATTAAAAAATGAAAATTATATGTTTTGAATTTGGTAAAATAAGAATCATTTTTTAATTTTTAATATCACATTTATCATAGGGTTGTTTCCTATGTTTATGAAAACATCAATATTTTGATGAATAGTGAAAAATAATGTATAGTGGTTAAAAATTATCTCTTTAATTTAAATGAAATTTTACAGCTTCTGTGAATAGAATTTAAAAACCATAAAATACATAGTTATTATTAGTATATAAAGTGTTATTCAAATTATGAAAATAATCTTTTTTAATAGTTACTTTTGATTTTTATCTACCATAGTTAAAGGTAAATACGGTAATTCAAGGTAAAAATAATTTTATAATAAAATAAAATTCCATTAATACCTGTCCTAACCATATTTATTGACTCATTTATGACCAATAAAATCCCTGGTTATTACTTCATCCCTTTGGAAGCCACTTTCTTATGATAATGACATAAATAAATTTTTATTTAAAGTAAAAATAAAAGAATCATAAACATGTATTTTTTTTCTAAAATATTTTTTATTTGGGGTTATATAATTGATATATTTGATTATAAATAGTAATTAAAATTATAAAAATATTTCAGAATTATTGGAATTTTATTTTCAATTTTTGGACATCATATAAATAAATTTATTTATGAAACAATGATGATATAATGATTACCTCATTAATGAGTGTTTTAAGTAAATGTGATTATAAATATGAAAAGAAATTTATTTTGAAACCTTTTTTTCCATCCATGAATTTTAAATATATTTATGACTTATTGTATTTGAAATAATTATTTTTTTTATAAATAATTAAGTTCTCATGGAATTTTTTAAAAGTAATGATATGAATAGTATAAAAATTAACATAAATGTGTTTTTAAATAAATTAACATTTTTTTAAATGAAAAAATAGTCTTAATGATATATGATTCAGACAAATGACATATATGACGTAATAAATGTAATTAATGATCCATGTTTGGTTTGTTGTTATTTTATTGGAAATATATTAACCATGTAGTATGAATATACAAGAAGACATGGTAAAAGTTAAATAAGTTAACAAAGGATTAAAAAATTGATAAGAATTAAAAGAGATCACAAACTAATCCAATTATTTTTGGATGAATTTATTTTGTATTATATTCATATAATCTATGAATTTAATAAATTGCGTACCTTTTTAAATAGAATATCATTTTCAAATAAAATAATACATTCAAACATTCCCAAAGATCCCCTCCTCCTTATAAATGAACACCATCCCTAACCCATTACTTACACCTATAAATACCCTTGGCTTATCCAAAATGTGAACATATAGTCTCCAAACAACCATCTATTATTACTATAACCCTTACCTTAGTAATAATGATCTTCAAAAAATCCTTTTGGTTCAAACAAAAGGCAGTTTCCGGATTTAAAAGTAACATCTTCCCTCAAGATCTCTTATTTTATTTTAATTCCTTAAAACCTATTATCTTATTATTATATGTTTACACAAAAAAACCATTATCCCCAAAATAATAGTTTGTTTTTATTATAAGTATTCAAACTACACTTACACACACCTCCATATAATGGATTTAGAACATACTGTTTCTCTGGACGGCGAACTATTGCCTCACAGAATGGTGATTGATCAATTATCTTCTACCACCTCTCATTATAGACATTATGATGTAAATATATATATATATGTGATATATATTTTATTTATATTGTCTCTATTCTTCTGTATTTTTCATTTATATCATATCTTTTTGGTTTCCATTATGGTTAAATAAGATAATTTCATTTGAGGAAGTGCGGACTACCGCCCCCTCAATGTGATATGACTCGTTCATTACATAAGTGGAA
Organism: Viscum album; assembly: GCA_963277665.1. Taxonomy (NCBI): domain Eukaryota; kingdom Viridiplantae; phylum Streptophyta; class Magnoliopsida; order Santalales; family Viscaceae; genus Viscum; species Viscum album. The sequence goes on along the minus strand of OY728148.1, from coordinate 1,656,684,222 downwards.
CATATAAAGGGTGATGATAATGAAACTATGTAATGTATATAAATTTTTTTATTATACTGGAATATTAATATACTTATAAATCATTATGTTATCATTCCATTAAATATAAAATAGAAATGATGGTAGCGTTTATGCGTACGTACGACTTACCGTCTCCATGAATGGTGAAATTCATTTATTATCACCAAATGTTATGTACTAATATAAATAAAAATATATATACAAAATATATATATGTTATATATGATATCTAAATAATGAATATAATTCTGGAGATAGTGTAATTTTTACCACATAGACAATTACTAATTATAACAAGTTCATTTTACACTCAAGAACCAAATATTGTTAAAACAATCAATATTAACTTAAATAATTATGAAATGTTTATAACATGGTAATAAATAATATAAAAGGAGTAATAAAATTGAATAAGGTACATGATAAATTATAAATTTACTTTAGTTTTTTATTCATGGATATAAAGAACGAATAAAGCATGTCGGATGCAAATAAGATGTCTTCATATCACATTTTATTCTCAAGATATTCGTGCTATATTTACCACTATTTCCATTATTGTGGTGTATTTACTTCCCATTATTATATTAATTCTATAATATAATTTATGTTATGGGTTTTTAAATCTTCATTGTATGATCCTTCCTTCATGGTGTAAGTTTAGTATGTTACCAAATCGGTAAAAAACCTATCACCATCCTCTTATATTCAAAGACTTCATTAATGTAATGTCTATAATTTTCAGTTCTCAAATGTTGTGATATGTTATTAGATATAATTTTTCTTTATATTTTATTTCCATTAGATGATATGCCATTTTATCTCTCATCAACCCATTTTATGAATTTTTTTCTGATGTTGTTAGGAAGACGAATTTTTGTAAGGGAAAATCTTTACCCGATTTCAATTCTTTGGGATAAACATATACATCTTCATTATGTCGTGAAATTAATATATTCGAATGAAATATGAACTTTTTTCACTAAATATCCACTTGTATTTGGTGTTTGTATATTTTAACACCTAATTATGTCATTGATTTATCCTTAATCTAATGGAAGAATTTTTGTAAGGGAATTCTTCTCAATCTCATTTCAATGAGGCATATTTTTATTTATACAGGACATTATATTATAAGGTTAATAAACACTTTGATTATTAATTTAATTCAAAGGGAATATTTTTCTATCTATAATTTTACTAATGGACAAAAGAAATGGTTCTGTTTTTAATGTATGCATTGACAATGACGTTTTCAACACCACACGTGCTGTTAAATATTTGGATTCCATACCAATCTGTAATGTTTTTAAAAGGAAAATAATTACCATACACTCATTTTATTTATTTAGGTTTTGAAATGTTTTTTGAAAATAGAATTATTATGTTACTATATTGTAATAATATATTTTTATTTCGACGTGGTAATGTTATATTTTCATTATTCTTGTGTTATGTCTTATGATTATGTTCTAATTCTTGGGAATTGTTTACATATACTAGTGGTTTCATGATAAACCCAGTGCATGTGAGCCTGAGATAGCTCTCCAATGAATTGGGTAATGTGACAGAGGTAAACTTTAATGTTTCTCCTAAATGATTTAGTTAATATATTGTGATAGGTATTCCAAACGTAACTCCCTGTGTATTTTTGAAAGTTACAAATTATGTTTGATATGGTTTCCACAAGTTACCTTTATGATTTATGATTTCTATGTTTTATTCATAAATCATATGATTTAACAAGGTATGTTAAAAAGATTTTGGTTTATGATTGAAAAGTATGATTTCTTTTTTTTATATTTTCATGGACTAAGGTTTTCTTTACTTATTTTATATCACTTTCTAATCTTTTTATGTTCATCCCATGATTTGACATGTTTTTTATTGGCTTAAAAGATGAATAGGGTCAATTATGGGATCAAGGAAAAGTCATGCCATCTAAAAGTTAGAACTATACATAATTTTTTAGTGTTTTAATTTTGTGAAAAAATTTGATAGATTATAAGAGTATACTATTTTATGTTTTGAAATGTTATGTAATAGTTACAACGTAATACAATAAAACTCTAAACCTGAAAAGATTCAAAATGTGAATTATTAACTTAGTTCATGATTATTTAATGTTGAAGGATGATGCCTTATAAAAATCAACCAATTTTGAGTTTCCTCCTTATATTCATCATTTATTATAACATTATTAGTAATTTTAACTTTTTAGAATTTGAAATAGGTATATTTAGACCAAATTACCTTGAATTGTGAAATTTATCACCATCATACATCTATAAACATTTTTATATATAAGCGTAAAATTTATCATCTAGGATTTATTAATATTATAATCGTTACTCAGTATTTAATCATTCAATTTTTGAATTTTGAATCTATAATCTGTTATAAAACTAATGGATTCGTATCTATATCTTCTATTTATTTAGAATGATTTATGAAAAAATTCAGATGACCCCATTACTGAAAAAACAGATGTCACAACATTTTTTGACGCATTTTTATATCTCATCCATCATATCTTGAAATTACTTACTTTAGTTTGATAAATATTACTTTGATATATTATTCTTTAACAAAATCATATTTCTTTCCATTTTTTGACGTCAAATCATTAAAATGTTTTCCCTTATAATTCTCACACTACTTATTGAAATGTATCTCTTTAGGAATTTTTTAGGTAAGTAATATTCTATATAATTAAAACAATGATTATATGTCTATATCATGATCTTTAATAAAAATACATTGTCATCGAATCAATTTAAAGGATACATAGATTCTTATAAAAAACCATAAAATACTTTGGTATTTTATCAAAACATCTAATGATCCTAACAAAATAAATAAATATAGAGAGGATATTTTCTATAATATCATAATTGTACATCAAAAAAATATTAGAAAATTAATATTATAAATTTTGACATTTCATAATTCATAATCAAGTTTACTTGAAATATATATTCTAATTTATCCTAAATTATCTTTTGTTTCCTGATTCCATTATACATGAGAAATTATATTATTAAATGGGACAAATTCATGGTATTACATATAGGAAAATTAATCTATAAATTATATATGTAATGACTCGGAATTTCCATCGAAAAATTTTCTTTAAATACTTGGGGATTTTATGATTTTGTGAAAAATAATAACATTTGATTCTGAGGCCCAGTGTGACCGAAATCAATTTATGAAGATTTGATCAGGTACATTCCGTAAATGTACGAGTGGATTTTTATAACTTTAGAACTGGTTCTCATAATTGAAATCTGAGGGAACCATTGAACTTGCAGCACATGTATTCTCATAAGTATACTTTTACTTCCTCGACTGTTAGTCATGAATAAACGCTAGTTTTTGGGTATTCGTTGAAAGTAATAAATTAAAGTGACCATAAATTTATTTTTATTTGAGCCGCCATGTGGGTGTTTGGAGGTGGGTCCCACTGGATCTATAACCTCATTGTGGAGGTTGGATGTTGGAGGTGGGACCACCACACCTTAACCTCCTATGAGGGGTTATGGTGGTGGGGCCCACCTTAACCGATCCTCCCACGAGATGTTACGATGTGGGGACCACACAGGACTAACCCCCTATTAATGGGAGGAGGGGGAAATCTCTCAACTCCCCTCATTATGAGGGGGGATCCCCTTGACCTCCTATAACATTTATGGTTCCACTAACACCCCTTTAATTGCCAACACATAAATCATTCTTCCAAATTATACCCATTAATTAATTGATCCATCTCTTTTAATTAAATGCTACATTTTGTATTTTAACCCTGACAATCTAAAATAACATAAATTCTATTATTTATAGAGGATATCTATTCACATTTGGCATTTGGGTGGAATATTGGGGAGTGGAGAGCATGGGAGATTTATAATTCTCCAATAAAGAATGCCATATCCCAAAGATGAATGAAGAATGCCGGCGAGGAGCAACTTCGACTTCATTCCTAAGATCCTACTGACGTGGAGCGTCTTCCAAAACTGATGTGCGATATCGGGATTGGAATTATGCAGTGGACGCAATGAATGTGGACAACATCGTCTTCTTCCCCATGCCTCCATCGATGAACGGTGAAAAAAGGTAGGAGTTTAGTTTTATTTAAATATTTATTACTGCCATATTCTTAATTTCTTTTAAATCAATGAATGAGGATGTTTTCCTTTTTCTTGTTTTGGGATTAATCATTTTGGAAGGGTTGTTGTGCTTCATTCATGAGAGCCAATTGCTACGACCCTAAACATGCAGGGTGCATGAAAAACCAACAGGACCCGACACCTCCACCATTCTTGTTTATGATGATCTTCGGCATGGCGACGAAGAAATGAGATGACAAAGGCGGTGAAGAGAATGTTCACATTACCTGTGACCTCCGTGATTCGCACTGCCCCCGAAGCCTCTCGCCCCACCACTAGTCGAACCGGCCCTGACCGAACCCCCGTTGGCCTACCTGGCCACCTCCCGACCGCCTCCCAGCTTGCCCGGCCGCCTGCCGGCCCACCTGGCGCCCTTCTCGGCAGCCTGTCGGCCCACCTTCTGGCATCTTCGCGCCCTGCCCGACCGCTCTCCAACCCACCTAGCACCCTCCCCGGCTGCCTGCTGACCTGCCCTACCTCTCCCCGGCCCCCGGTGCCCTACTCGGCCGCCTTCCAACCCGTCACCCAGTCTCCTCTCCAGGACGCGCCCTACCGGGCCACTCGCTGGCCCGCCTGACACACTTCCTGGCCACCTACTGGCCCCCCGGGCGCACTTCAAGTCCACCAGCCGAATTGGTCACACCCTGCCCCGCACCTGCCGAACATGCCATGCCCTCCCCAACCGCCCGCTGGCCTGCCCGCATGCCTTCCCTCCAATTGGCCTACTTATTGGCCTCCTGATCCAGGATGCAGCCCATCTCGCGTCACCCTATCTAAACCGACCTTGCCTCACCCTCCGGGCCAAGCCGCACAGGGCCCCTCCCTCGCGGCGCTCCGTGCCAAATTGGCTCTGAACTCTGGATGAACCGCCCACGCTGCTTGCTGGGCTGTGTCCAGTGGGCCATGCCAAACCATACAGGATGGCCCACCCAATGGGTCAGTCTAGACACAACGGGTCTGACCGTGTCGACCCAGACTAGGTCGGCCTAGACCTGATCAGAATGGGTTGGACCAGACCCGAGCCCACTATCGACCCATTACTTTCATTGGCCATATCATTGGCATGGAACGATCGTTGGAAGAACCGTCAACGACACTACTATTCATAGAGTGTGATGGTACCTTTTAGTATACCCCTTTGGAGTTTGTGGTATAGTATATATATGGTGAGGTTGGACCATGCACGAATCCAACCAGGCCTCGAGACTAAATGTCTTTTAACTCACAGACCGGGCATCGGATTGTCACACTGTCTGTTTCGTTGATACCTATATAACGTGGTGGGAAATTAAGATACATCTATGTGAGACATCATGATAGTTGTAGTATCGACATGTAGCTCGTGGAGTGGATCCTCCTAGAGACGAGCAAGGATAGTGCGGAGACCTAGTAACTGGCGGAGACTTAACACCTACTGACCGTTTCGACTTGGAGTGGCTTGACTAGCCCAATGGAGAGCGCCTTGGTGTCATGATAGTCCCACAGTGAGGAGTACCTTCTTTTTAATAGTAGAACCATGGTACATGATAGGATGAGTACCTCATTAGGCTACAAGGGGGAGCGCTTTGGTCACGCAGCAGACACGTGGTGGGGAGTGCCTTAGTGAAGCAGTAGTCCCATGGTACTCGACAAGAGGATTATCTCAGCAGTCTAAGGTTAGTGGGAAGCACATCGATGTCACAACAGGCCCACTGTAGATGATAGAGGATGCTTTCTCCAACATTCATGGTTTTGTTAATGTGATTAAATCATGGTTTAGCTGAATCAGTAAATTTTTTGGTTACATCATGATTAAGATTAATTACATGATAACTTATGTATATGTATGGGCATGTAACTATGTGTGGTTATCTATTGATTTCATAATTTTTGGTTTATCTTTTTTGGATTTTGTGAGACCTTGAGGGTCTTGAGTTCCCTAAGGAGTATCAATATACTCACCCCTTTAGTGGCTATGCCCAGAACTCTTTGTGTTGTTTGTAGACAACGGACAGTGCTGACTAAGGCTGAGAGTACCATGATTGGACGGTACCTGGAGGAGGATAATATGACTTGTAAGTACACGGATGAGACCCATAGTTGAGGAGGTTTTATGAGGCTATCTATACATACCCATTAGTTAGGATCCATGGTGGATGATCTAGGAGATTCTTTTCACCATTCAGCTATTTTCCCCTTTTCAGTTGTCTTCTACTTTACAGTTGGGCCTGTATTTCCGACCCCTTTTCTTTTTAGAACACTCTTGTTATACTGTTTACTTAGTGTTTTGTATCTATTTGTGTGCTCTATTGTGTGTGTTTTCAATTATAAAGGTAATTGCTTCCCACATTTAGATAATTACACGTTTGGTGATAGTCGCCAGCACCTGGCCTATGGAAGGTTTGCTTGTGGTTGTCAGGACACGGGCCCCCAGGGAATGGTTCATGACAAATTGGTATCATATGAGTCATTTATACCATATAATATAGGAATCTATTCATTTCTATGAAGCAATAGTGTTAAGGGTACTGAGTGTGGTTTTCAGTTCAGGGAGTCTATTGTTGGTGTGGCGTTTGATGTATCCATACACCAACACCATTATTACTGATTTCTAACTCAGTGCATGAAAACACTGATTGCGTGTGTGTTTTCAAAAGTTTTCATTACCTCATCTCAACCAGATCAGCTCACTAGGTATAATTTTTATTTGTATCACATCTGTTTCTTCCAGGATGCCTTCCTGCGGATAACTAGCTAGGGCCCTGAGATTTTTATGCACCGATAGCCCACCGAGTGATGGGCCCTCAGTGAAGGGTCCTCTTCTAGTGGAGGCACCAACGGTACCACTACCAGTTGGGCCACCAATTCCAGAAGCCCCACAGGTGGTTCAAGATTTTATGGAGGCTATGTTTAGAGTCTTCCGACTGGTAGGGACACCAGCTGTCCTCATGGAGATTCTTGCTGCCATCCTTCTCCAGGCAGCAGCAGGGAGATAGTGGAGCATGATCCTCCAAGTTGATAACAAGATGACGCTTCTCTGGGGAGACTTCAAGAGCATGTCATATGCAGATTTTTTCCCAGAAACTCTCTTACCAGTGCTCATTTAGGAGCTACTTCATATACAGTAAGGTAGCATGACTATAGCTCAATACTCAGTGAGGATCAAAGACCAATCACGCTCCTCCACAAATATGGTGTGGGTTCCATTCTTCAGTTCCCAGACCCTCGAGTAGGGACTCATGTGAGTGATTAGAGATTCAGTGATCTCACTCAGCATCCTGACGGAAGTGGGGGTGTTAGAGAGAGCCGCCTAGTGAAGAGGTTTCATGCTGAGTAGTCTTCAGTAGTGAGATCCAAAAATAGTCAACACGTAGAGGTGTCTAATGCAGCTAGCATTAGACAGAAGTCGCAGAGGTCCAAGAGGACCATACCTACAGGTGGATGACATCCTGACTATGGATCAGTGGTGCGGGGAACCCAAATCATATACATACATTCCAGGAGTTGGGAGTGTTTAACATGTGGAGGGCAGGGTCACATGGCGCGTGACTGTCCGACCCACTGTTTGTATGATCAACTGATGGTTGATGGACCACCCGGGAAAAGACATTGATTTGATCGAGGCAGACTGCAGGGAGATGGCATGCGTGGATGATGAGCTAGCTGTGCAGCTGTCAGTGGATGATGTTTCGATGTTTTCCACCACCACCACCAAGAGGTCCACCCCGATCGTAGGGAGTCAGTGGACAGGGGAGAGATCATCTCTAGGCAGCTGAGTCCTACGATCATGGTGCGTCGGATAAGATATGAGGTACAATCTGTTTCAATCCCACCTTAGTTGTAGTTCTTATAGAAACATGTCTCATTCAATCTTTCATTCCCACTGCCCTTGTTTGGATCTCGGATATTCCGACGGAGACATTGGATTAATCCTTATGGCTAGAGACTCATACGGTAGCAGACTCAATGATTACACACTGGTAATGGAATTATGAGCTTACTCTACGAGGTGAGTGCTTCAGCTGGAATCTCCTAGTAGAAGCGTCATGTTCTTACGATGTCAACTTTGGTATGGACTGTTTATCTACAAACCATGATCAATTAGACTGTATTAGGTAAAAAGTGTGGTGTATCCACATGGATGGGACCATGTTTACCTTCACTGGCAAGAAGGAAGCATTTGTAGCACATGACAGACTTACTCAGAGGAGGGTGCAGCTGATCACTCATCAGTTGGATAGCCTTACCCTCAGAGCAGTTGATGTATAGAATCAAAGATATCCTGTGGTGGTGGACTGGTACTAGGATTTTTTCCATGAGAATGTTCCATGACTACCTCCTCAGAGAGAGGTGGAATTCTACATTGAAACATACCCCAGGATGACACTAATATCTACACCAGCGTATCGGGTGGCTGCCGCAGAGCATTGCGAGATGTGGGTATAGCTAGAGGACTTGCAAAAGGAGGGATTCATCCGGCCTAGTGTTTCTCCCTGGGTAGCCCTGATTCATTTCACGAAAAAGGTGGATGGGGGCATGAGCCTTTGTGTAGACTATCATCACGTAAACCTGGTGACCATGATGAACAAGTACACACTCCCACAAATTGAAGACCACTTTGATTAGTTGAAGAGTGCATGGTGGTTCTCAAAGATAGACCTCATATTAGGATATCACCCTCTCAGAGATCGAGATGAGGATCTGAAGATGGTGGATTTCAGATGTAGGTATAGCCACTACGTGTTCTTGGTTACGCCTTTTGGCGTAACCAATGCTCCAATAGTTTTCATGGGACTCAAGAACATGATTTTCCAGCCATACCTCGATCGCTTTGACATAGTCTTCATCAACGGCATTATTATATACTCGACTAATGAGGAGGAGCATGCCTACCATTTGCAGGTAGTACTGGACAAACAGCGAGAGAAACAGCTTTATGCAAATCTCTCTATGTTCTAGTTTTGGATCCGAGAGGATCACTTCCTGGGACACGTCATCAGTCATGACGAAGAAGGGGAAACCCATTGTGTGGTCGGATAGATTTCAAGAGTGATTTTAGGAGCTGAGGCAGAGGCTGGATAGTTCCCCCATCATGAGGATTCCAGAGGAAGGAATAGGGTATGTAGTCTACTGTGACACATCAGGGACTAGACTCAGGTATGTCCTGATGTAGGAGAGAAAATTGTTTGAATATGGTTCTCTACATCTGAGAAAACATGAGAAAAACTATTCTACCTATGATCTGGAGTTAGTAGTTGTGTTCTTAGCATTGAATATGTTGCGACAATATCTTATTGGTGACCATTTTACTGTGTTCTTTAATCACACGATTCTCAGGAAAATCTATTCTCAAAAGGAACTAAACCTATGAATGCATCCTTGGAATGAGTTCCTCCAGGTAAATGAATTTGATATAGTCTATAATTCTAGGAAGGGGAACATTGTAGCGGATTCTCTCAGCAAGAGATCGGGTATTCAGCTGCTAGGAGAGGTGACAGTGAAGCTGGCTACTTTATAGATATCCTTTGTGGACCGAGATGGAGAAGTTTTCCTTCAGTCTCTTACAGTCACTCCCCAAATTCTTTAGAGGGCCAGGGAGGCACACCGTGCAGATGCTATCTACAAGAAATGACATGCTCAGATATCCACAGTGAAGGAAACCGATGGATTTCATGAAGGTGGGGAACACTCCTTCCTCTTCATAGGAAGTACTATGATACTTGTGTAACTTCATGAGGAATTGTTGACAGTGTTCCCCACATCCCCTTTATCAGTACATCCAGGAGTGGGGATGATGTATAAAGACCTTCGATGATAGAAATGGTGGCCATGTATGAAGAAGGTAGTAGCCGAGTTTGTCTATTGATGCCTAACTTATTTGCAAGTGAAGGCGGAGCACTAGGTACCAGTAGGCTTGGATCAGTCATTAGGGGTCCCAGTGTGGAAGTGGGACGGAATATATATGAACTTCATGTCAAGTCTTCCATGTACATCCAAGGTTCATGACTCGATTTGGGTGATCGTTGACCGACTCACCAAGTCTGCCCAATTACTACTGATTAGAGAGTATGGTTCAGTAAATATCATAAGAAGCCTCTATGTGAGGGTGAATGTGTGGTTACATGGAGTACCTTCTTCTATTGAATCTGATTGTGATGCACAATTTACTTCCCGGCTATGGAAGGGTTTGTAGGAGGATTTTGGGACGCAACTTCATCTGAGCACTTCCATCCATTCTCAGACATATGGTCAGACTGAGAGGACATTCAGACCCTCAAGAACATGATGTGTGCTTGTGTCCTCGACTTCGGTCATAGCTTGGAGGATCACTTACCTTTGGTGGAGTTTTCATACAAAAAAATATACCACTCCACCATAGGAATGTCAACATTTGAGACATTATTCGGGTGACCTTGCAGATCACCCTTGTAATGTACAGAACTAGGGGAGTATCACTGGTGGGAGCCATGATGGTATGGGAAACCACTAAGAAGGTGTTGATCATCTTGGAGTGGATGAAGACCGTACAGAGCAGGGATAAGTCATATACTGATAGGAGACCGAGACCTCTATAATTCTAGGAGGGTGATCACGTCTTTCTATGGGTCTCACATTGATGTGTAATTTGATGATTTTTCAAATTTGGTTGGTTGTCTCCAAGATTCATCATACCTTTTCAGGTCCTCAGTAGAGTTGGTGAGGTGGCTTACCGCTAAGCTCTTCCACCTCAGTTGCACCGGGTGCATGATTTCTTCCATTATCTTAGTTGAGGAGATACAATCATGACCCTTCTCACATCATCGACCATGGAGAGTTGGGCGTCGCTGATGAGGAGACATTCACAAAGGTTGTTGTGGAGACTGAGGATTGACAAGAGCAGGTCCTATGTGGGTATTTGATACATCTTTTGCGCATTCACTGGCAGCATAGAAACCTCTAAGAGTGCACATGTGAATGGGTGGCTGAGATGCGTGCACAGTACCACCAATTGTTCTAGTAGTTCGAGTTTTATCTTATAGGGGCGTAAATCCCTGAGGTGGGGAGAATTTAAAGATAATGAATTTCAGTGAAAAATATTAAAATAAAGTGAGGTTCACTATATTTTAATCTGATCCACCATGTTGGTGTTTGGAGTTGGGTCCCACTGGATCTATAACATCCTTTTGGAGGTTGGAAGTTAGAGGTGGGACCACCACACCATAACCTTCCATTATGGGATATGGTGGTGGGGCCGAACAGAACCTAACCATCCATGAGAGGTTACGATGTCGGGACCACATGGGACTAAACCCTATATTAAAGGGAGAAGAGGAAAATCTCTTAACTCCCCTAATTAATGAGGGGGTTCTCCATGACCTCTTCTATAATTAATGGTTCCACCACCTCCCCTTTAATTTCCAATGCATAATATATTATGCCATATACTACCCATTAATTAATTATTCCATCTCTATTAATTAAACGCTACAATTTTAATTTTAAACCCAACAATGTAAAATAATAGACAATTTATTTTTTGGAGAGGATAACTATTCACTTTTGGCATTTGGGTGGAATATTGGGGAGAGGACAGCTTGGGAGAATTAGATTTCTCCAATGAAGAGCCACATCTCCCAATGAAGAATGAAGAACTCCGATGAGGAGAGACTTCGACTTCATTCATCAGATCCTAACGATATAGAGCGTCTTCTATAAATGACGTGTATACTCAGGATTGTATGTATGCGGTGAAAGCGATGAACGACGACAACACAGTCTTCTTCCCCGTGACTCTGTCAACAAACGATGAATAATGGAATGGGTTTAATTTTATATAAGTATGTTTTTCTCTCATGTTCTTCCTTTCATTTTAATCAAACAACAAGGATGATTTCCTTTTTCTTGTTTTCGGATTAATCCCGATGGAAGTGTAGTTGTAATTCGTTATGGAGAGGAAATTGCTATCACCATAAACACGGATAGTGTGGGCCAAACCAACATGACCCAACCCCTCTTTCATTCTTGTTTATGGTGATATTAGGCATAGAGATGAAGCAATGAGGCCATGAAGGTGGCGAAGGCAAAGGTCGGGATACCCGTGGACTCCATGATCCGCACCTCCCACGCGGCATCCCGCACTGCCACCAGCTGACCCAACCCCGGTCGATCACCCACCGGCCTGCCATGTGGCCGACTATGCTTCCCTATACACCTTTCGGCCTACCTGGCGCCCTGCCCGGCCACCCGTTGGCTTGCACGGCCCCCACTGCCTCACCTGGCACCCATCCCAGATGACCGCCAGCCCACCTGGCGCCCGCCCGGCTGCCTACCGGCATGGATGCAACCTTCCTGGAAGCACATTGTCTCAACTGTTGACTTTCCCAGCTGCCCGACCTACCAAAACGCCACCTGACTGATGTGGCGCCATGGCTGCGGCGACCTCCCGAGCCAGCCTGCAGCCCCCCTCGTGGTGCCCTTGCTGAACCGGCCCGGTCATGCCCTCTGGGCCGATCCGTACTGGGATACACCCTCATGGTGCTTCAGGCTGAATTGGCATTGAGCCCAAGCTTAACCGCCCTTTTGGCCTGCTGGGTTGGTCCCATCGGGCCGGACCAAACCAAACAGGCTGGCCTACCCAATGGGTCGGGCCAGACCTAACTGGACAGACCTGGTCGACCCATACCAGGTCGGCCTAAATGAGTTCAAACTGGGTCTGTCCAATAGGGTTGGACAGGACCCGAGCCAACTGACGACCCTGTACTTTCTTTGGCCATATCATTAGCACCGAACGATCGTTTGATAGACAATCAGCGGAACATGTATTTTTGGAGCGTGATGGTCCGTTTGAGTATAGACCATAGTAGTCCAGGGTATAGTTATGATACAGTCATGTTTGATTGTACATGAATCCAACTGGGTCCCCGAGACTAAAAAGATAATAACTCACAGACCGGGCGTCCGATTGACGTGAAGTCTGTTGCGTTGAGACCCCTATTATGTGGCGGACCATTAAGATACTTCTACATGGGACTTCATGGAATTTGGTGTATTGAATTGTAACTTGTTGAGAGGATCATTCCGTAGACGAGTGAGTATAGTGTGGAGACCTAGTAGCTGGCTGAGACCTGACGACTATTGATTGTTTCGTCTCAGAGTTACTCGAGTAGCCCAGTGGGTAGCACCTTGGTGTCACGACAGACCCACATTAGAGAGCGCCTCAGTGCCGTGGAAGACCCATGGTACTAGACTAAAGGATTACCTCCGTAGGCTACGAGGGGGAGCGTGTTGGTTATGCAGCAGACCAATGGTGGAGAGAGCCTTGGTGATGTAGCAGACCCACAATACTCGACCGGAGGAGTACATCAGTAGTCCAACGATAGTGGGAAGCACATTGGTGTCACTGAATTACCACTATATTTGAAATAGGAGGAGTTCTCTAGCATACGTGGTTTCGTTAATGTGATTAAATTCTGGTTGAACTGAACTAGTAACATTGGTGTTTACCTCATGATTGAGATTGATTAATTGATAACAGAGGTATATGTATGGACATATACCAAAGTGGGGTTATCTGTTGATTTAATACATTATGGTTTATACTTGATGGATTTTGTGATACCTTTAGGGTCATGGGGTCCCTACTGAGTATCGTTATACTCAACCATTCAAGGGCTATGCCCGCACCTCGTTGTATTAGTCTGAGATGGAAGACAGCGCTGACTGAGGCTGAGTGTATAGGACTGGACGGTACCTGGAGGTGGACCATACGACATGTCGGTATATGAAGGAGACAGACAGACGTGGAGTGCTGAGGAGGCTATCTGTTCCTACCCTTCAGGTAGGATCCATGGTGGATGATCCATGAGCTGCTTTTCACCTTTCAGTTACTTTGGCCTTTATAGTTGTACATGTACATTACAGTTGGGATTCTATTTCCACCCCCTTTACTTTTCCACACTCTCTTGTTATAAATTTTTACTTAGTGTTTTGTATCCAGTTGTGTGCTCTGTTGTGTCTGTTAATGGTTGTAAAAGAAATACCTTCCCAGATTTGAGGAATTATGTCTCTGGTTTTAGTCTCTAGCTTCTAGACTATGGAAGGCGGGCATGGGGTACTCACAGCACGGGGCCCAGGCATATGGGGCTTGACAATTTATATCAACTATTGTCAAACTAATTCTTCTATAATTTCATTTTAATACATTTTACTAGACTTTAAATAAACTAGATAGATATTTAAAATGTATTAATGAATATAATTCTTCTATATGTAAAAATTATACCCAACGAATGATGGAATTCCCATGTTTTCCATTGAAAAAATATAATCTATATCCATTACAAAAAATAATAACTCAGGTCATACAACAAAGAGGAAGTCATTAAACACCAAACACTTAACAACTAATTATATTCAAGGGGTACCTTAGTGATCTAATATCAATTTGAAAAGTTCAAAAATGAATAGTGAGAATTATATAAGATGAGGGTTGAGTCAATGAATTTATTCATCTTCAAATCCACTTTCAAAAAACCATAGACACCTATTAATATGAATAAAAACGTGATAACAAGAAAAAATATATAATTCTGAAAAAAACCTCAACAATAATTTTTTATATGGTTAATTACTCAAAATGAGAAGCTACAACCGTATTATGCTCATATAACATCAAAGACCACACATTAAAATAGAGTCACCATCATGAATACAAAAGAGGTAGGATTACCATTCAAACAGTTACCCATAATGAATATCCCTACTTGTTTATTATTATCCCTCATAAAAAATGACTATAAATCAAAAATCATAACATTAATAGATTCATCACCAAGAGAAGAACTACATGATGTGGTCATTATGATTTCAATATTTACGCTAATTCATCAAAACCTCCTAATTGTAATTATATACTTGATAACTCTATATGTTTCTCTAATACAGTCTATATAAAAACGGTGTTTCAATGTCATTTTTATCAAAAATATGACTTAATCCATGTATGTTTCTTTTTAAACAAACAAATTAATCAAATACCTCAAACCAAACTTGGGTTTTATTGAATATATTAAAGGAGTATGTTTGATTTTCCCTTCAATAACAAAATATATCACAAAAAAATGTCATGAAATCAATATTTAAACTTATCATCTAATGACTCCGACTTTAATTTCATAAAAAATCAGTGTCTTCCAATTAAATCGGAAATAATATTCTATATTGACGTGGAATCCTCTACTAAAATGTGATCATAAAGGGTTCACTCTTATATATAATGAGTTCTAATTCTAAAAAAGAACTTGTTATATCAAGACCTCTACCCACATGGTTTAATGTAAATAATCAATACAATTTTTTTATAAGTAAAACATATCATATATTTCCCACAATAAGATTTAGAATAGTTGTATCCTTTATTATGTGACCACCATTCGGTAATTAAACCAGAACACATTTTCTTGTTTTTTTATATACATTTATATAATTATATAGCATGACACCCTTTAGCCTATAATATACATGACCCCTTATAAATAATTAAATGTTCATTATAATGTGATTTTCTTGACATGAGATATAGTTTAATAAAATATAATATTAAAACATGAATAATGATGTTACACATTAGTTATCGATCAATATTATCTTATGAAAATAGAATTATTATTTTAAAATAACAATTTAACATGGATAAATCGTATTTATTATCATGTAATTTTCATTTTATTGTGACCACATAAAGTATAATGTGATTTCTATTTTCACATTAGAATATCTAAAAAACATTATATTTCTATATCTGAATAAATTTAAAACACCGTTAATCACTCCAAAACAACTATTTGGACTTCCTAAAAAAATTTATCTGTAATGATTGAATGTGGGTAATGAAATACCAATAAATGAAATAAATAATAATAACGTCCTCTTCATCTAATCTCCATCTTTTTTTTCCATTAAGAAGATTATCAATGATTTTTGGCATTGTTTAAATTCTAAACTCAAAGAAATAAGTTGGATCTAAAAAAATACCATGGTAGAAAAAACACATGCTGTAAAAATATCCAATATAAATACTGTGGTTAAAATATATAATAAAAAAATTCATTGATTTAATTGACTAAATAAAAAATCTCACAAAAATATAGTTACTATTGAAAATATTTGTTGTCCATATCAGAAGTGTTTTCTCTATGAACACTAGTATCTCTAACATAGCTCTTTAGAATCCATGTATCGTTGGATGAAGTTTAAAGTTCAACTAATATTTTATTTTTTTTATTATTTCTAAATTTTTTTGTTTTATTTTTTTAAAATCTTAAATTTTTTATATGTATAGAATGTTGAGAGAAGAAATTACTCATGTTTTTTAAGAATCACTACCTATGAATGATAAAAAAATTATGAATATCTATGAGTAAAATTACATGTAGATTGTAGAAAATATTATAACTATTTAATATGATTTAGTTTGTTCTTTATGTTCATAACATCATTACAGTGATACCAATATTATCTATTTTATTAGTTTGTGTATATAGGGATGGATGAACAATGGGGGAGATGTATAAAGTTATTGAATTATATATTCAAGGGATAGTTAAATGTTCAAGATAAAGTTATCATATTAAATATTTTTATGAATATGACAAATTTTATTAGAGAAATAGAACAATGTGATCATATATATAGACACATGTTACTAGATAATGGTGTCATGTGTTTATTTCATTGAATAAGTTTTATAAATAATAGTGTATGACGTTACAATTTTATAAATTCACCACAGAGATGATAAAATGTAAGTATTATCAATTAAATATAACCAATATGAAATAATTTTTTTAAGTAATTAAATCTAATGTTGAAAAAAAATTATTTCATATAATCTAAGTAGTAGAGTTCCCTATAATTAACGAAACGAAATTTAATCCATCAGATATAAATGTATCATATGATCCGATGCAAGGTATTTTCTCAGATCTATAAAATAAAGGAATTAATATTAGATCATTAATGGGGAGCCCAATGAAGTTTCAACTATTGAAGGACCAAGCGATAGACACACATAAGATCCAATAGATTGAGATATTTAATATCATCTCATAGATAAATTTTATGGTACTCCAAAAATATGAGGGTGTATAATGTTTCATAGGATGTTGAATAGTATCATATGAACATAAAAGGATATTGGTACCTGATTTTACCATATGTAGAATAATATAAGTATATAAAAACTCATTTAATAAGGTGGAATGGATTTATAGAAACATTTTTTGTGATCGGTTAAATATTTTTTTTAAAAGAAATGGACGGAGTGAAGAATAAAGAACTAAGTGATAGTGATTTGAAATATCATGATTCACACTAATTTTGATTGTAACAAATAATGTTTTCTTAATATAGAGAATCTAAATTAATGTACATGGAATGTTGAATGTCTATGAGGCCATAAAATGAATATTGATGGTATTTTTAAGAAACATTTGGTGTTATAAAGCGATTTAAATAAATTATGTATTGTAATGAATTATGATTATACATAACTAACGATTCAGATATTTATATCAATCTATAGTTATGGGTGTTTTTTGATGTTCTACAACACTAAATTGATGTAGATATAAAGGGGGATCTTTCATGAAACTTCATGTTTGTTGTAGAATATTCTAATAGAGTTTAAAATCACTGAGTAAAAAATAATTATTTGTGAATCCAAAAAATATAATTATTCATTATGTGGTAAAAGTGAAACTGTGTTCCCAACAAAATTTATGATACTGAGCTTGTATAAATGCTTGCAACATTGTTCATTAATGTGAAGATTGTTTTTTATTTATGATGGAAGGAATGTACTGAATATTTTTTCCAGACGTTTCCAATCAAATTCATACATAATTGTTGAAGGTTCATCATATCAACGATCACTAAATATAAGATCAGTTGACCAACTTTCCTCAATCAAATAAGAAAATATTTGAGAGTTTTTGATTTATTTTCTACTTATCACAAAGTTATTAATTAGAATGTGTTTCAATATATGAAGGAGGAGGAACATTATATTGAGATTCTCTAATTAGAGAAATACACATTATACTAATAAAATTATATGGATGTGATTCTAATAGATCACATCGAATAGAAGTGTACTATTGAGATGAATTTTAATAGGATATACAATATGAAATGTTCTGACAGAGGATATAATATATGAATTTTATCTAATGATCATTGATTAGGATGTTTTTTGATGATGTTCTAGAAAAACATGAATTGAATATATCGAAGTCTTCCTATGATCAAGAAGAATTTTTAAGGACAAGAGACTCATAAGAGAGATATTGAAGATCTAAATTATAGTACATAAGTAACGGTGATCCAACATTCTTGTGTATAAAGGGAATAATATTCTATAGTGGATTTGAAAATTAGTAATATGAAATTGTATATGGGGGCATAACAGGTTACAAAAAATGATTTTAGTTATGGGTATAAACAGATGCTAAGAAAGTGGATATAGTAATGAAATTTGGGGGGTATAATAACAACGGAAGAGGATATGTTTTTTAGCTGGTAAATCAAAGGTTAAATAGAGGAACAATTAATGGGGATGTAACTAGTTACTATATATTCTATTCTAATCCTAAAATAAAGCAGTAAAATAATCTGTGTTATTGAAAAATAATCAATATAGAAATAATTTTTTAATTATATTAAAACTTTTAAATATTTTATTCTCACCAATAATTATAATTTTTTTTCATGAATTATGAATATTTTTAATATAAGTGATTGGATATTATATTTAGAATGATTTAGAGTTTTATAAATTCTTCCTTATATAGTTATGAATCATTACTATAAAATAATATTGATAATTTATTCACTCCATACCATTTACATTGATCATATATTGACCAATGAGACATCAATTTGTATCATATACTAGGTTACCACTTAAATATCCAATGATCTACATAGGATATAGTATATAAACTCATTAAAAAATATTGGTGTTCCTATATTTGATTAAAGATACTCTCAGAGTTTTTTGAATTGGATGATACCATATATTCCATCTCATTTCTTAGAAGTTATACATTCTATAACAATGAGATTTAATATAATTAATATGGCCACTATGGCAACAATATATTATATATATTTAGATGTTAATTGTAAATATCATAATTTCATATTGATGGATCTTATATAGAATGTTTATACAATTTTATGGTATTTCAAATGGATGAATAAATTTTTATGTGATGAGAAGTAGTTATGAAGGAAATTTGAAATTTAAGGAATCTAAAGTGAAATACCATAGAATCCAGTTTGACAATATTTTTATGGATTATGAAGAATGTATAAGTAAATTCAATAGAATAGTTAATTTTATTTTCATTAATATCATGGGTTTTGGGGAGAATCTAGTAGATTATTCTATCATTAAGAAACTAATTATAAATATTCTTGATAGAATATATGACCAAGCATCAAATTTAAAAGACCAAGAATATTTATCTCTAGATAAACATGAAAATATAATCGTTGTATATTAGATGAAGAAATTAGAAATATTTATGATGAATGATAATGAAATAATATCTTTTAATGTTTTTTTTAAAAAATTCTTACATATAATGTCGTTGAAGAATAACTAGTGACACTAAGGAAGAGAAAAAAATGAAGTGATTTTTTAAAAAAAATATCTACTTAAAAAAATATATAAAAAATGAATCTGGAATAAAAAATCTACAGTTTCCCATAAATGATGAAATTTTAATTAAAAATTCCATTTTTTCAAGATTGTTCTAACAATATATATTATTATTATGAGTAATAAGAAGAAGATAAAAAATTCTCATTAATAGAATTTGATGAAACTTAAGAAAATATTTCTAATCAACAATAATAAATTATAGTTTACAAGTTGGTAGATTGATAAATATTCATATAGTGATGAATTTTATTTTCATTGTCACAAACAATCATGGTTACCCTGGAAACTCGATAACCGAGCCATCCCTGACATATATCAAAGGGCTTTCCTGATCCACATGGGTCAATGACTAGCACTTGGAATCACACAACATTCAAGAGGAATGTATATTTACACCAACAATGAGGAAGAAAAAGAGGAAATACAAAATTCAATTCAATATAATCTCCACTAGGAGTAATGAACCTAAATATAAAGAGGCATAAAATCTACAGTATAAAATCAGAGACCAACCCCAATATACCAAAGGACACTAGTCACCAAGTCCAATGCTCAATAGCTGGATCTACCTCTTTGAAATCCCTACCCATTCCTCGATCTTGGGAGAAGAATTTCTACATGAACCTGGAGGAAAAAAGTAGGGTGTGAGCATAATCCCAGTAAATACCACCAAATATTCTATATGAGATTCCAAATATTTATTTAAAAAAACATTCAATTTTCGAAAAACCAGTTTTGATATTCCAATGCATATTCAAACAAAACGTCATATACATTTTCAAATGATGGAAATAAATATTTTAAGCAATGACATTACAACTGATGTAATATTTAGAAAACCATTTCATTAAAAAATTATATAAAATGGATTATATAAATTCATAAGGCGTTTAAGAAGTCCATAAAAACATTGGCACACATTTATGTCACATTTATAAATAAACAAATGAGAAACATGGTAATCTTCCAAAAGGTATTATAATATTAACCAGCTGTACGATTCTCTACTCTCTATGTGAACTCATAAAAATGTATATACACATTTCCCTATGACATTGGACAGAGGAGAATCATCCCCAACCCATCCCAGATGTGACCAGCTGCATGTATATTTTAAAACATTGTTGAAGCGTCGAGTGTATCTATATAATAAAATAACTACATAAGGCATGAATGCACTTTTACATGATGGGTGAACTATTATAAGACAACTTAAAAATATTATCAATCTAGTTCTTCCTTTTCAAAAGTTCCAATTTCTTTCTAATTTAAACCAAAATTGGTTACATTCGAAAAAATTTATTTTTCAATAGATAAAACCAATGGGGTTATATCATATCATTTTAATCAATTTTCACTGATTTTAAATACATTCAAAACCAATTCCATAATTACACAATTTATTTCAACAATTTTGTGCAACAATTTAATTTAAGTCATTTCCATCAAATCAAAAAATTTGATTAAACAATTCAAATCATCCAATTTCCACAACCACATTCAATTCAATGGAATTGGGGGTTTTCCTATTTTTCATTCCAAAAAATATTCCAAATATCTCCATTCACTGGAATTGGTTTTTCATCAATTTAATTGAATGGTAATTTGTGAAATTGAATTTAAATCAAAAATTGAAATAAATCAGAAAATATATGGATAAGAAATTTCACTAATCAGAATGCAATCACCTACCTCAAGGTCGCTGATGTCAGCGGATATGACAATCCACCTAGTGTGGTTCAATAAACCTCCTCAAAACATTTTATAATATGAATAGAACAACCATTTCTCAACCCTCATCAAGGGTTCCAAGAACCAATACATATATTTTATTTCAAAACGAAGTAAAAATATTTTAGGTTATTATATTTTCCCTCTCTAGGATAATCTCATCTTTATCATTTTCAGTTAACACATGAAATCTCAAGAAATATCCATATGAATAGTTATAAACATTGTTGGATAATTATATTAAACTATTTTATTTTTCAAGGAAATGGAATATTACATGTGATTACATTTTCTCTCTCCTAGAGAATATTCAGATTGTCATGTTAAATTATCACATGTAATGGTAATTTATCTCACCAAGATAACATTCATAATATATTGTTATTATCCAATGCGATAATATTTATCTTTGATGGAAAAAATTTAGTTTATCATTATATCAATGAATGTGCTTGAGATTATCCATTAGATTAATTAGCTTTGATAAACTCACAATTATCATTTTATAATATTAATACTTAACCTATTATAATTTCAAAATTGTCACTCGATTATTATATTTTTTTATCCTTTAATAATATTTTAAAAATTATCATTGATATATCCATGCGATTTATCATTGATAATTTCTGTCTACTATCATTATATAATTCATTATAATTATCATTTGATAAATTCACAATATTTATCTTTTGGAATATCACATGTGGTAATATGATAAAAAGGAATTGATAATATTATATAAATATTCATTTGTTAATATAGTGGGATTATCATTGATAATTATATGATATTATTATTTTAAAAAAGGATAATTTTTCGTTGATAAAACATGTAATTATCCCATGTTAATTTAGATAAACTACATCATGTTGTAATTACCTAATAATAATCCTTTAATAATATGTATAATTATATTGTAATAACTAGTTTTACAATTAATCCATATATAATTGGTTTATGATAATTTTTCACCAATTATCCACTTATAATTTATAATTTATCAATTGATAATTTATTTTTACTAATCCAATAGAAAGTGAAAATTTTGATTGGGGATTACCTTACTCCCCTCAAAGGAAAATAAAATTATTTTTTATTCTACTCATCGAGAAGAATTCAAAGGTACCGACGGTACACAATTTTGATAAAAAACAAAAAAGTTATAGAATTTATAATTTTAAATGATTAATAAAAAATAAAACAAAAATAAATAAAATAAACACAAAACTCCATGCTCTTTTCACACGCACCACCTACAGGAGGGGAACCAACATATTAAATCCCAGATCACGAGGAGGAACTAAAATCCATTCGATAGGGTTATATAGAGGAGGATATGGGTTTATTCTAACTCATCAGAAAAAATCCCCCAAACGAGATATTCATTGGGATTTTAAAACCCAAAGGAGCATGCTGAAAATTTTGAATAATAAAATTAACATTTAAATTCTATATTTAGAATAATTGTTGATGGAAGATGGGATTAAATCGTCATATTAATTCATTTCAACATGAACCATTCAAAATGGTCAAGAAATAGATTTTTTAATGGTTCATGGATTCAAAAATGCTGTTTGGCGTTAAATTGGTGAAGATGAATAGTAACCCAATTTTCTAGAATGAAATAAATAATAAAATGATATTAATAAAATCATTAATTTAATAAAATTATTAAATAACAGAACATTTATAAGCAACCAATCCAAAAATCTATTACTCATGATTATAGTATGTCACCTAGGATAAAAACCTCATTCTAGATCAAAATGTGGTCTCTGATTTCCCGTTAGACAATATTTTTGGGAGAAAATATTGATTTATTAATTAAAAATTGGAATAAATAATTCATTCAAATAAAAATATTTATTTTTGTGAGTGATGTATTCAAACTCCATACACTAACTAATGTTATACCTTGTATAGGGTAAAACTCTTATTCTGGACCCATTAGTTGGATCATATTTTCCATACAATGCACTGTTTTAGAGATATTTAATTATTTTAAAGAAATAATATATTAGATATTATTAATTAACTTTATCTTATAAGGGAGGAATCCAAAATTAGGATACATTTGAATTTTATATCCAAAAAGGGTAAACACCATATTTCGGAAAACAAATTGGGTCATATTTCTTATATGCTGAACGGTTTTGGAGTTATTAAATAATTTTGAATAAATTTCTCGTGCTTAAAATACCATATTTAATATTTTAATTTCCTCCTCCATGAGGCTTTCCATATCCCTGAAACTCATACCTACTAACTGTTTAGCTCAAAAAATATTTAATTGAAAATCATGAAGTTGTAATAGGGTTATTTACCACTCAACAATGTGCTTAAAAAAATCATAACTTTTCACTGCTAAATCAGTTATTCCCATTTAGTGTAAGATATTTATAATTTAACCTAAGAGGGTTTAACCATAACTGATATAGTAGTAGTATGTTACAACCTCCCTTTAACACCAAATTTAACAACTGGGTCCTAATGATAGCACAAACACCCTGCCTTAAAATGGATGTCACATCCTAGCCCACTAGGTTCCACGAGTTCCCCACAGATATGTATTCCACAACCTAGGGCCCACCGAGATTCCCACACATGTCATCTGACTAATAAATTTACCCATACGCTAACACATGTAATTTCTAGTGTGTTTTTTCCCACTCACACACATCCTGGGAAACATCCTAGAAGGTCAACCATACTAGGACACTTCCCACAAGGAACACCCTCATTTTTGAGATCCTACCTAATTAGAACCACAGAATTAATTTTCCTTGGCGTGGAGTAATGATCAGGATGGGTGATCTTCTAAGATGTTCTCCATGATGTGTGTTAGTGAGGAAAACACACACTATAATGGACATGTGTTGTCCTATAGTGATATTCATTAGTCAAATGACATGTGTGGGAATGTGGGTGGTCCATAAGGTGGGGACCATGTGTTTGTGGGAAAATAAGGGGTACTTGGTGGTCCCGGACATGAATGACATGTCATGATGAGGTTTATGTGCTGTCACTAGGACCAAATTTTAATAGTCATTTTCACTTATTACCTTTTTAGTTAGAGTATATATTTAATTATATTGTTTTGAAAATTTCAAATAGAGAATATAAATAGAGTGGATTGTTGCAGAATGCTATTACGATTCTGTTAGGGAACTTACAAAACTCAATAATTAAAGAATAATGTTTGAAAAGTTATTTAAGGATAAAACATTCCATAATTATTAGTGAATCATCAATGGAGGGGGGAAACCATTATATAATTATAGATAATGAAAATAAAGTCGGTGTGTTTGAGTGAAAACATAAAACATATGATGGAACACTATCCCGTAATAGGAATCATATTTGTTTAGAAACAATATATATTTAGGAATGTATATATAATATGGTGAAGTTTATTGAGTTCAAGAAGATTGCAAATGTTCTAAAATAAGGGATTCATGATGAATAAGTTGAATTTTTAGAAACAAAATCTATGTTTCGTACATTAAAATTTCAATAAATAACTCTTATAGAAAATATTAATAATTATTTTTAGGTCATAGGTGAATATACCCATGTTGGTGAAAAAGTAGAAGATAAGTGGGATGTTTCTATTCCTAAAAACATCCCATTTACATATTTTCATGCTAACAATATATCTATATAGGTCAATATTTTTGAGAAATAATCATCTTCAATGAATGAGAGGAATTATTCATATATTTATCTCCCTAATAAAAGTGGACCACGTTTAGTGAAAATAAATCAATAATAAACATTACAGAAGTACTAATAACCGAATAAAAGATCACTATTAATAGTTAACTATTTTTGTTGTGGAATTTTAGAAGATATATAATATTCATGCTAGTATAATTTTTCATACAATGAATTATTAAAAAAATATGGAGAGTTTTGATAAGAAAATAAGAAAATAAGTTCCAAGAAAATATGACGAGTATAAAAATAATGATTAGAAGGTAGAAAATGTAATCTTTTAAATAGATAAAAATATAAATCTTGTGAATGTTTAGAAATACAAAATGTCTAATAATGTTGAGGGTAATTAATTTTGGTCATGGAAATTATAATTTTTTTTATTTGGATTGATAACATGTCTGTTTCTATAATGATGGACTGTTCAAAATTATATTGAATAAAAAATTTAGAATTTTTTTTATAAAATCAAAACAATGCTAATGAAGGGTATGGAAATATTGAAAAATAAATATTCATAAGTATTGAATTAGTTTTGATATGGATATGAATATTAAAAAATATCATAATAACATTATCCATGTATGATTGAATGAAATTAATGTTACAAACTCAAGGTAAAAAAATATTTAATGAATATTATATTTGAGATGATAAATTCATATTAATATTATATAACAATGATGTTGGAATTTAAATCTAGAGAAAATTTATGACTAATAAGAATTAGTAGAAACTGATATTGGATTCTGATTCTGGATAATTTTTTAATGTAGCATTGAGGTTCCTCTTTATTCTAAATACATGTTTAATTTTATTTATATATGAGGGATTTTATATATATGAAGTAATGATACACTATAAGTGTTGTAAACGTATTATATAATTATTTATAAATCAATCATAGAACATTATTACAACTTGATGATGAAAATATTTCTACCCTTTAGGGGAGAAATGATGATCCCTAGGTATGACCATCAAAATTTTCATAAAATTTATGAATTTCATGATAGATGATATGTTAGGATAATTTTTTAATACACATTAATAGTATTTATATTTTTGTAGATGGGAACCAGATTTTTCTAACAATATATTCTTAGATTTCGCCAGATATAAATATATTGGGAGAATTGTGAGAAAAACTGTTACATTAATGATATTTTACGTAAAAAATTGATAACATTGATTATACAATCATGTTTTGTACAATTTGTTCTCCCATGTAGACATAGTGATGATTAAATGATGATTATTTTTTATGAAACTCAAGTAACACATATTATAACTTGAGGGAGTTGTTTCAATTTCTATAATTAAGGAAGATTATATGAGGCTATACTTATGTAATATTATCCATATTATTGTAAATAGATTGGGATAAATAACATAGGTAGATAAATTATTTGAAAAAATAATATTAATATAAATTATTGATCACATTTATTTACATTAATGATAATTGAAGAAAAATGATGATATTAACTACAAATATAATAGGGGATATTATCATCCCAAAGTGTGATTACTTTAATTTTTTATAAATTGGTCAATATATTTTTGTATATGATGTTAAGAAAAGTTGATTCTAGTTTTTTAAGGTAAAAATTCCTTATGACGATTAGTGGAGTTTCCTTAATTGGTGAATGAGACATTCTTTATAGAGTTTTTTTTGGATATTCCTATATTTTTTCTGATTATTTAATACTATTCTTTATATTCCAAATATCATGAAGGTAATCAAAATCATTTTCATTTTTCATATTTTTTTATTCAAAGTGAAATAATTAAAAATATAATAAAGTATATAGTCAGAGTTGAACATGTTCAAGAGGTAGTATTGTATTAATTCTAGAGATATTAGAGAACAATTTTTATGAAACTGAATAATGTCATTGGGGATGTAGGCTAATTTTATTAGTTGGATAAACATATGATATCAGATCAAGTTTTTGAATATACTGTTTGAAAAGGAGACTATATAATGAGTGTTAATTAATGTTTTATTTGTACAATGTCCCCAGATGGAGGATATCATGTTAGTTCTATCGAATGGAGATAACTTGTATTATATAATCATACGGGGGTTAGATTTATGATGTTCAATTTTGTATTTGTATATAATTCATGATACATTGTTCATTCAGACAGATGAGCATCGATATACCCATTATAAATAATTATATCATGCGTTCTAATGGAAGATATAGTTAAAAATATATCAGATAAAGATAATCCAAGTAGAGAACTAGATGGTGATCTCTATGATGGTACAATAGTTGAAGGTCAATTATATAACCAAAGGAATGATCCAATAAATAATATTTTTGAGGTCATTAGATATAGAAAAATGATTTTATTATAAGAATATAATGGTTTAAATATTTTGAGATATATTAAAATGGTATTATATGGATGGACATCAAACCTGGATACAAAATGTCCTTAAACAGATGATCATATGATGATTTACCAATATGAGCTAATGAGTTTGAATGATTGGATATAATATTGTTATGTTATCATTCAGAGTTATATTATTATGTTAACTAGTAAAATTGATGTTTTATGATCAATATAATATGGATGTGAGATGTAATTATACACACATATGTTGGTCCTAACAAATAAAGGTTATATAACAAAAAACCAACAAAGGCCCATCAGATGAAGAATGTATCTTATCCGATTAGGTAGCGTAATCTAAATTCATTTCGTAACATAGATAATATCTATATATATTTACATAAAAAATATAATGTTATTAACTACAACGATTCAAAATTTATCATTAAAAATATTTCTATATTAAAAAGGATATGGGATTTTTTATAAGTTCACTAACATTGAGTTCATGAAAGTTCAATGAATGGGGGATAATTAATGAAACTTCATTCATGATTGAAAATATTCGAGAATAGATGAAGAACACCCAAAAAATCAATTGATAAGGAATTATCAAAACAATATGTTGAATTACATAAAAAAGATGAATTCTATATCCTTATAATCATTTGGAATCTCACTTACATTAAGAGGTGATGGAATATGGAGATATATTAAGAACATTATTCATGTTTATAGGTGATGGATTACTGATTATTTCAAGTCATGTAATGATCATGTTCTAACTATATTGAATAATTGCAGTGAGAAAATGTTTCATTTAACACAAGATTCAAATATAGAGTACCATCAGTGGACGAAGAAGAACATTAAGTGTCATCAGGTTTTTTCTTAATAAACCATAGAACATTAATCAGACTGAGTATCTTTGGATGAATAATGAGACACATAATGTAGATGATAGTTTTTTGGACTATGATGAATTTGATCTTGGACATCAAACAAAGCTATATCAAATATACAACATTCTATTGAAGCAATATATAGAGAGTTATTACATGGATACACACTAGACTATTCCATCAAACTAAGGATATACAAGATATTTTTTATTCGAGAAACATTACAGAGAAATTTTTCCAGATTATTTTATGGAATTTTTTTATTAAGCATATCTTGATCATCCTAAGGCCATAAGGTTGTTTCAAGGAGAATAGTATATTATGGGAGTTTAATAATATCCCTGTGAATGTAAACATAATAATTTGATCCATCTCATTTGTTGGTAAGTCTAATATAAATCAACATCAGATCATTAAATTTTATGTTATATCTTGTATCTAGGTTGTATAAAAAGTTTTGGAAAAGTATTTTCACTGGCGGATATAACCAAATATGATGAACGTATATATGGATTGTATTATTATGGTGTATAAAATAATATCATATAATATTATATTATTGGTTTTAGAACTATACTAAAATTTAAGAATTAAAATCAGGTGGTATAACCCATTTCTGAGTGTGCCTTGAAAATCCAACAATAATATAGTAAAAGAATACCTGTTGGGGTAGTAAAAAACATGTCAATGATTAGGATACTATAAAAACACTTTAAAATTTAATATTTTAACATATATTTATAGTTTTTACTCTGAATGTTATGGTTTTAATATATATTTTAGGGGATCTTATCTATTACTAGTTTTATTTGTTAATAAGATTTATTATAATGTTATGAAACATTCATATAAATGAAAACTGGTCAATGATTAACATCCTTAATCTCATAGGGACCCAACATTGAATAAAGGGATCATTTTAAATTTTAAATGAATAAATTTAAGAAATTACATGTTATATATCATATACCTTTTTTCTAGAGATGAAAAAATTGGGGTATGTGATAATTTAATGAATATGAGTTCATTTTGGATGGGAATGTTTCCTTAAAGGCCTATTTGGTGAAAATATTAAGTCATAAATATAAGGAAAAATATATAAATAAAATATTGAATAAATTTCATTTGAATAATTTCATACATGGTTCTTAGTGAATAAAATATAAATGGGTATTCAGGAGATGTTTTACTAATGCAGTCACATTAAATTCCACTGACAAACACATCACATTAAGGGTTGAAATTTATATGTTTTTAAACTTTAACATTATTTATTTAAATTTTTCATGTTATAAATAATTTAACAATGGATGAACATATAAATTTTAATCCAAGAAAAAAAAATGATAGATGATGATTTTAATACAGTAAAACCCCATGATTTGTAACCATCATCTAACCAAAACCATAATTAATTGTGACCTATGATTCTCCACCAAGAATTTCATAAAATAACATAGTGCGATATCTTATGGTATTATTTTTTTGGAATACTACACTCTAAATATCATTTCATCAAATATTAGATAAATTTCAGAAACATTTAAGAAAGAATATATCATCAAATAGAAACATATATAATCATAATATTTTCCCATGAATAATAAAATTGAAGGAACCATATGTTTAAATAATTGATCCCAATACTTATATTAAATATATTACATAATAATGTTGATCAAAAACATTGTAAATTATATACATTACACATGTAAAGAGGGTATATAATAAATTTTTCGGAAATAAATAATTTATATTTGTGGAATGTTTAACCTTATCTATATCAATCTATGCCAACACACTCACCCATTCAAGGGAACTAAATTATTAATTCTTACCTTGATTGGATATGTATGTCCACAAAAAGTGGATGTGCATGATACGAGTATGAAACTTAATAGAAAACCAGAATTTTTATAATAATATTATACAATTTATAAATAATATATATATATATATATATTATTTAATAAAAAGATTTATATATAAAAAATATCAACAAATATTATAATAATAATCTTATAAAATTTCTAAGAAGCATGAACCTACATTTCATGAACATTTCTAATATGTCAGGAAGGTGATTATAAAGTAGAAACATTGGGATTTAGTTATAAATGGAAAAAATTATCCAAAAGTAATTTTGTGAATTTAATATATCCTTAACTAAAATTTTGATATTTTGGTTTGAAATAACAAACCCCTAATAATGTTATAATATATCTTCTTATGGAATAGAACCCCAATAAATAGTTTTATTTTTAACCCACGTTAAGTAGTACACCTAACAATCAAATAATATACTATGTTATGGAATGGTATAAAATCCAACCAAATAAACTCTATAGAATTATGATATAGAAATATTCATGACCAAGATATTCTATATAGAATCATTTATTAAAAATAGACAGAACATAGAATCAAAATATACTATACCACCTAATAGGAGAAATATCATTCGATGAAATTCTAATCAAAACAATACAAAGAAGGATAATCCTTTATTGTATATAGTATATCACATTACTAGGTTAAATATGCAGATTTAAATTTTTCTTCTATTAAATAATTGGTAAAAATAATATATCACACAACTGTATAACAAAAATTTTATTCCAAGGTTATGGTATACCATTCTATAATATAATATCAGAATTAGGGGGTTATGTGTTAAATCATTTTTTATAAATACAACAATTATAGTAAAATATATTTTTATAGGACTGTATTAAAAAAAAATATTCTATGGAATGATGAATCACCCTTCTGGTATATGTAATGAAACTTCGATATACTTTTTTTTACTACATAAGATTATTTCACCCAAAAAATATCTATATAGTTTCCCAAATATCTAGATATATATACTAATATGATCTCTCGTCAAGTAATTAGTACACATTATTATGAAAATATCTCTTTATGTTATCAAAAACCTATAAATTCCTTCATTTTCATTACCCCATATAAAAATTAATGTCACCTTTTTCACAACATGTGTACATTTTTTTACTCATAGAAAAAATTTAATATTTTCAATCTCACTAGATTCAAAAAAAAAAAAATTTAGAATAGGGAATGACACATTATCACAATATTATCTGAAAACCCTCTAGAATTACCACTATGGTGAGATGTACCATGAGACACACCCTACAATTCCCAATACCATTACATATAGAATTAACCTTTCTTATGATTTATTGATTTTTTTTTCATATGTATGTTTTATAATGTTATTCTTGTTATACAACACTATTAAATAATTATTTATCAATATATTTTTCAAAATTCATATCTCTTATTATAATAACGAATATATGGATTTCACTAGTAAATTCCTCACGAAAACAACCAGTAATCATTTCTCAATGATGGTTGACTGACCAGTTCAATCAAGGAATATCCCCTTTTAATGATAAAAATTGATATAAATATCCGCATTCCCATCCCTGTCTAATTAATTATTACCTCATATGGTAGACACTCCACCTAGATTGTACTAAATAAAAATGATATACTTAACCACATATTGATTACTATTAGGAAAATAACATTTCACAAAAAAAACCACACAATGATATTCAATCCACACCAATAATATTGAAAACCCATATGGGGTCATTTGATTTTTAAACCAATATTATCCTAAATATAGTGTGATTTAATGAATTAACTATTATGGTATTGTGTGAGGGATTATCTATGGGACCTTGTCATTTTACACAAATTTCCCTATAATAATCCATGAAGTGATATCTTTTACTCATTAGTGTCACTCCCATAGACCCCTACAATTAAATCACACAATATATATAATTACATAAAAAAGTGTTGAATTATTTAACACTTCACAAATTATAAAATGGTACCCTTTTGTATATGAATTTTTCTTGTTTTTTTATATCATTATTATTAAAACCTAGGAACTTAAGTTATAAATTTATTCAATTAACTAAATATAATTAAATTCTAATTAATATTTATAATAAACCAATATTGAAGATGAATATGTAAATTCACAAAGATAACATCCATGGATGGAATCCTAACACTAACATGTTGACCACTCATGAAATATTTTTCAATATAGCATAGATTCATAGAATAATATCACATATGAACTATTGAGTAAATTTCGATTTAAATATAAGATATAAAAATATTAACTCTATGAAAAAATAATATTCCTTTAAATAGAATGAAATACTATTATAACATCCTTAATGAACATCCTCATAGAATTTAATTAAAATACCTCCAATATTAATCATATTATATAATTATTTTTCTATTAAAAAAATTAAATTATATAACTCAAAATTATTGGATAATATTGACATATAATATATGAAATATATTATAATGTTTACATTATCCGTCAAATCTAATACTCAAAAATTTACACAAATAATTGGAATGATTTGTATTAGGGGTATCTTATTCACCCTACATTTACTAGCCTAATAATGGAACCATCGATTTGGTATTTTTTTAATTCAAAATAATAATTTTTCAATAGTTAAAAATTAAATTTTGATCATTATGTTAATGAATATACCTTTAGTTACTCAATATTTCCCATGTGGGCCAAATAATGACCTGTAACCACTTAGTAACTAGTATAATGGGATTTCATGAGATGCTTCCCCACTTGTTACTTATTTAAATACTACATGATTCTATTTTGATTCAGTTTCCACACACCATTTTCCATTTGAATCCCTGAAACTCATTATTAAACTCTATGTATTTTTCCCCACTATTTAATTCTTAAAACCCATATTCTATTATTATAAAAATTAACATGGAATATGTTCCTTAATAGTGAATATAAAATTTTTCTCTCTATAGATCGTATGTATAATAAAATCCATAGTATCTTAATTCAACCAATAAACACCATGAAAAGTAATATCAAACTGTCAAAAATATAATTTTACATATCTATGATGTTTACATTGGTGTTTATCAACATTGGTGTTCCTGATTAGAAACAAAGAATATTTATATTTATATATGTGTGTGACTATTTTCAGCATCTATTATATTATGTGTATTACATAAATTTGAAAATTTTATACAAATATATAAATTAATAATAAACTAAATGCATACCATTTAATAATTAATTGAATTTTTATTTATTAGTGTATTGATTATGAAATCTAAGTCAACATAATAATCTATAACACATGGTATAAACTAGGAATGTTATAAGTTCCATATGAATCAGGTTTCAACTTGATGTACTTTTGTGGATAAATTAAAGTTAATATAATTAGTTAATTAATTATATTAATGTAAAATATATTGAACTATTATAAAATATATTATTATTATCTATTTTAAAATTATATTGATATATCATTATAAACCACGTTTTGTTTGATAGTCAGTTGGACCTCTCTTGGTTATGATATTCTGGTATATGACCATGGAATTGAGGATCAATCATGAGTGATCATGGGGATTCAAGGAATGAATGGAGAACAAATCAGATTATTTCAAATCATTTTTATTTAATGTTTATATCACAATTATCAAATCTAATCCTAAGGAATGAATTTAATTTCTGATTTTGTATCTATTTTTATAACTAGTTTTACTTGGGATGATTTTAGAATAACCTAATTTAAAATCAATGATTTATAAAGCCACCAAATTCATATATATGTACTATTTTGTGTTTTATAATTAAAATTTTCTTCCATGATTTAATTGTGTTGAAACTAAATATGATCATTTATAATTTATAACATTGATACTTCTTGGTTTTCACCATCCATTTTTATGTTCCCTAATCATTTATATTATTTTTTTGAGTTTCATCAAAATCAATGAATCAAAATCATAGAAAGTCAATATGGGGTTTTATGAATCATTTTTATAGGGTTTGAATCAGGAATATTGTTATGATGATGGCGATAATTTGATAACATGAATCACTAAATAGAGTAATAAATGATGGCACTGAATATCCTGAATCAGGGATGATGAATCCCCCATGAAATGAAATGAAGAACCAATTTTATTATGATTTATTAATGAAATAAATCTAATAATTATGAATTGAGGTTATTCAACATAGTTAGTGATGTTTTAGAAATTAAATATGTTATAATTAGTGTAAATATTAGATGCATGAATACTTTAGAAAGGTATGTTATTATAGGTGAAAAACATAAATACATGTTTTTTATTCTACAAGAAAACATTATTTTTATTAAAATTTCTAAAGTGGCTTTTTAATGACCCTAACATCTCATAAACTAATATTAAATATTTGTAGAAGAATGTTAATTACATTACTTAAACACATTCATTATTATTGTAAATGTATTATGCCTAGAGAGATGAGAAATAATATTATTCATTCTTGATTAATATTCAACAGCACTACTAAATATCTTCCTATATAGTAATATTCCAATAATATACCTATTTAAATTTTTTTTCTGGTCCTACTAAAAGGAAACATAAGAATATGTGATATCAGATGATAAGTAAGGAAGTTAAGTAATATATGTGTGAATAAAATATGTATAATGGTTTTAAAACTATAGTATAATATTTTATATACACAACCTTCATATAAAAGGTCGTAATTTTAAACCATTTAATATATATTTCAATTTTATATGACATAAATCATAATTAAATCAGTGAAAATAACCAATGAGAACAAAACCTTGGAATAATACATAGATTATGGAAATACAAATAATCATAAAACATAATTTCCATAGTGGTTAATGATCATTTCCTGGGGGTTCATGGAATAAGGGGTTTATTTTCCAAACCATCATAGTATTAAAGGTTCACTCCCAGTACTATCATTGTAGAAAACATCCCTTACAAAACTAAGATTACTTAAAATTCTAGTCATTTTTATCTGATAATATTTAATTAATTACCCAAAGCATTAGGCGGATATATAGGTCCCATATTTAAGATAAAGAAAATCATATATATGTTCACCATAAGATCGTAAAATATTCATCATATCAAATCAAATTAACTATAATGGGTGTCAAAAACATTTCATCATAACATACCCTATGAAAAAATATGATTCATAATCATTTCATTCTTTCAATATATTATAACCCAAGGAAAAAAAGTGTGTTTCATATTTCTTTTTTAATTTAATAATCCATCTAAAAGAAGTATTTATAATATGAATTTTATGGTGGTATAATCAAGGGAATAATAATGAGGTTTCCTAATAATTTTAACGTGGTATAACCCATGAAAGAGAAATAGGATTCATAAATATATTATGATAATAAACAAAAAATATTATGAGATATATTAATAATGGTATCACTGTATCATTTCCCCATAAAATAATTTGTAACATGAAGGTATAAAATCATATATGGAAAAGGATTTTGAAATAAAAATCACTTAGTACTTTTCTTGAGAAAAATATGCTTTCATTAAAATTAACATTTTAAAAAATAAAAACACTTACAATATTTTAGAATTCCAATTTTTTGAAAATTATATTGAAAACATATAAAGTAATATTAAACAAAAATAATAGTGATGAATTTGAGAATTATCAATTCATTCTATATGAAATATAATAAAGTTACCCTTATTATTTTTGGTAAATTTAATTTGGACATGTTTTGAAAATGATCATAATATTTATTTCAAAAAAATATAATTAGTGAAATATGGGAAAAAATTATTTACTAAATATTATTAGGTATTTTATTTATTTTTTTTGAATATTTTTAGAAAACATGGATTTTGAAGAAGAAGCTGGACATTCGACCGAAGAGAGAAAGAATGAAATTTTTTCTTAAAAACATTACTTGAAACTATTGAGTATATGAAGAGAAAAAAATGAATGAAAACATTTATTATACAAAAATATATATATAAAAAGAAATGAAATTAGTTTATTTAAGAAATATATCTTATTATTTCTTTGTTTGAAACATAACCTAGTAAAATCCTGAAAAAAAAATTACTTTCACATAAAACACATACCACATTGGTTATATTGAATCTGAAGTTCTCTTAAATAATATAAATAATAAAACATATAATATCATGTGAATAATAAATATAATAATATTATAAATATTTTAATAATATATATATATATATATTACCATATATCATTTACTTATGACCATTTTTACCATGTTTTTAACAATTAAATGTTGGTGGTACATTTCAGGAAATAATTACATTATATTTAATATATTTTTTTATTTATTATTATTAGGGTTTTCATAATAATATATTTTTTACATAATCACAAAAAATAATAACAATGTATGATATATTATATATTATGTTCATATATATTTAGTGTAATATATAAATACTATATTGAGAAAATAAAATACAATGTTCATGTAGACAGTAGGCTATACTTATGCATGAACCTTAGTTCCATTTCCAAGTGGATTAAATGTAATAATTTAAAATTATATATTAACATTATAGATTAATTTTTATTTCATATATATCACATATATTCATTAAACCCATTCTTTTTTACCTTTTATTTGAATCTTCATTGAATCACATCATTTCGCGAGGCAGTATCCTGCCACACACATGATAGGATTTAAATATATTCCCATAAAATTGAATTGAAGAAGTTATGTGTGATATAATAATTTCATAATTATACTAATACCCAATATATAATATATAAACAATTAATCTATAATTTTATAAATTCATTAGTGGTGTTTATGGAAAACAAATAACAATATTTCATGGGTAGGTTGTATTGAATACACATGAATGATGATTTCATATCCAGTTTTATAGAAGTGGTTATATATTTATGTCATTCAATTAAATTCAATGAATATAAGTATATTAATGGTACATAGGTTATTATATTAACATTTATGTATAATAATTTTAATATTGTGAGGTAGAAATAAAATAAAATTCTCACATAGCTACGTTACCTCTTATATATACTACTTCATTTATATTGTAAAAAGAGAATTAATTGGAAGGATTTATGACCTAAATAAGGATTATTGGATGTTATTAGGGATTTAGGCATGATATTTTGGAGTAAAAGTTATTCTATAAATTGTTTGGTAAGTGTTAATAGGAGAAGACAAGGGGAGGTCTTTCATATGTAAGGTGAGTGGGACACTTGTAATTTTTTAAAAGATAAAAATATAACCAGATTTTTCAAATTCGATAAGGAAAAAAAGGTAGTTTAACTAAATTAGAAGATATAAGGTCAAAATGAGGTCATAAAATGGGTTATGGAAACATTTTTAGTTTTTTTAAAATTTTATCTTTTTCATTTAACCACCGGTAAACCGATTTTTTACATTAACCATGGTACATATTTTTTACATTTTCTTATTATTGATTATAGTAAAAAAATATGTCCATATTTTTAGATGATATATATTACTCTGATTACTAATATAGAATAAATTTTTATAAATTCTGTTCACCAAAGTGGAATAATTTAATTTAAATGTAAACCTCTAGATGTCATGAGAATTTTTTTTCGAAATAAAAAATATTCAAAAGTTTAAATAGTGTTTATATAATAATTTAATATGAGACGGATTAAAATTACCTAAATTTGATTAATAGATATATAATTAAAATCATTTTACCATTAAACAAATGTTTAATCAGTTTTTATAATTTTAAATGCTTCTAAGTAAATAAAAAATCGAAATAAATACATTTATTTTTTTTACTCAATTGAAAATATATTTTTTCAGAAAATTATAAAAAACTCATCCTAATATAAAATTTACCTAATTATTTCAAAAATGAATATTAATTTATAAAAAAATTAGTATTTGAAAATATAATTTTAAAATAATTGCTTAAAGTCCTATAGATGTACTATTTAGAAAAATATATTTTTTATGAGTAAAATTGGATTTATAGATTTCTTTTCTCTACAAATCACATCAGATGAATGTTAAAAATCGATTTGAATATATAATATATAAAATTAATTAAAAACATACATAAAATATTATTTTTAAATAAAATATAGGTATAACGTGCTTGTGTGAATAAAAATAGCTTTTCAGAAAATTATTTCCTTTGTTTCCAAATGGTTTTTACCTTAAATTTAAATTAAATTGTCTCTGAAGATCTTATTTTATATAAATGTATAAAACATATTTTTCAATGTGTAGATAATACATTTTATACCCACCATTACAATTTCTAGGTGATAACAATCCTAATAAATAAAAATATTTTACTAGTATTTTTTAAAACTCAATGTTGTGAGTAATGCATGATAAAAATAGTAGTTTATGTAATGATAGACAAAAATGGTGGTAAATATAATGGAACATAAAATTAGTGTTGATTGTGGCAAAAAATATTTATAATATAAAATTTATTTGAAAAAAACATTTCATAAAATCTCAGGTTGTTACCTTTTCACCCCATTAAAATTAATATATACCTAAAAATCCATCATTTTTACCATAAAATTGGGATACATCTAACTCATTAAATTATCATATTTTATATATATTCTTTTAGCATGGGAGTTTTCCATAAAATATTGACCAAGTGATTTTTTGTTTTTTAATATAAAAATATCTATTTGATACAAATTCTCCACCAGTTATTCTGTATATGAAAGAACATGTTCCAACGGTACAAACTCTATGTCTAGTAAATTTGATGGATTAGTATTGTACTTTTCATGGGAGATACATGGAACACATAATGACCCTGGTAGTCATTTAATTTATGATCCAGTTGATAATTTATGATCTCGATATGATCAAAATTTTCAAAGGTACTGATACACCTAGGTCATAGTATTCACTTTTTCTTCAGTTGAGAAATTTATAGAAACACCTTTTCCCCAACTTAAAATTATAAAATTCCTCAAGGACTATCAGTGTCAAATTTATATCATTATTATGTTGGACTTATGTGGTTTTTAATTGAAATTTCCTTCTATTCTATTTGATAATAAATTTCAATTCCCAATAGATTTCATTATGTAATTTCATGATAATAAATTATAGATGTACACTTATTTACATAAAGTGCTTTATATTGATATATATGAATGATCAAGTGAAATATATTTTTGTATGGAAATCATAATAGTTTAAGGAGTTTATCCCTAAGAACCATAAAATAATAATAACATGATCAGAATGCAATATTTAGTGTTTTAATCATATTCTTAGGGTTAATATTAAGTAATGAAACATATCTCTATATTTTTAGTCTCTTAAATTAATCTTGGGAACATTAAGGTAAACCACATATATAAATTAGATTATATACATTTTTATACTTCATGAAACTTCAAAATAACATTAATGTATATTCAAGATAAATTATCCGAATACAAATCCTCTATAATATCATAGAAGTATGGTGAATTTGATAGTAAGTTACTACAAACCATATGGAATTATACACTTTAGATGATTTGGGGATCCTTGTAACAAAACCCAAGGTGATGTCTTCACATTTACTTTATATCATGGATAAATTTCAAAACATTATTTCAGAACAATATCTATTATAATTTACTTGCAAAGATATTATGCATCATGATACACACTAAAAAAATCATTCATTATGTCTTGTGAACAAAAATAATTTTTTATTTATGTGACTGTTATGTATTATACAATAATCTCCCTTCTATTGTGTGTTCAAGTAATCTGTCCTTAGGGTATTTGAGAGGCTTTCACCCACCTTACTGGTTATCCTTTTTCGAACAATATATTAATAAAAACATTTTGAAATTGAAATATCCTATAATGAACTTGACATTAAGATATAACTAACCATAAAAGACACTAATACCTTTAATTATATTCAAAAATATGAAATTTCATTCCTCCTAGAAGTATATTTTCCAACTATAATGAAGGATTATATTTTTATAATTCTGTTATAATATCATTAATATTATTAAACACACATCACATAATACCTCAAAATAAATTTCTATGTATATAAACATATTTTTAACCATAAACTCATTAAACCATGATAATACAAATAATTTATAAGATAATCATACATGTAGGCATATATTCATCCAAAATTATGAAAATATATAGATATTTCAAGATTTATTCAACCAAGATACCATTGTTAAAAATAATTTCACAACATAAGAATAGAATACCAATACATAAATACACCCATTCTTATACTTCAATGATTTTCATGGAATAGTCCATTCCATATTCTAGAAGTCAAATAATAGGTTAGGTCATTGACATAGACCTTTCTTATGTTCCCCACACAAAATCTATTGAAATCCTCAAAAAAATTCAATCTATGACCATATTTGTTATATATAAAATATATTCCCAACAATTTTATATATTATTCTATGTTCTTATTACAACATTCAAGACATGAATAATTGATAATTTTTTTACTCAATATTAATATCTAAATTAATATTCATAAAATGTTATCATACTATAATTTTAATCATATTCTATAATAATAGAGTTACCATTGGTAATTATATAACACTATAAGTGATTTGGTATAATAAAAATATATTTCAATCTAGTCAACATTCAAATTCATTTCTCACACACATTTAATTTTTCATTAGATTTATTTTATACATGAATACTTTTAGTTCTATACATTAAAAAAACATAGTGTGAACAACAATAATTATAGTTACAATCCATATAATTAGGAAAAATAACCTTTTGGATGTATTACAAATGACTTATTCATTTTAATATCTGAAACAATAGGTTTATCATAGTTCATTAATAGTCATCATATTTTAAAATCCATAATTATTTTTTATAATAAGTACTTGAATTTTCAAAGAATATCCCTTCGAAGTGTCAACGCATGTGTGCATCAAGGCCCATTTTCGTGCACGAGAAGATAGAATTGTCTAGATCAATAAACAATTTTTTTATTTCTTTACACTAGGTAGATCTATGATAAATCCACATAAACTTATAGTATCTAGATAAGGATATAATATCTTGGAAACTACTCTTTCAATCCTCTAAAAAAATACAAGATATTTTTATATACTATTACGCATCATTAGACTTATCCATATGCATATCCCTAGAAATATCCTTATAAATATTTATATGAATCATGGTAAATTTTTCTCAACCTGGTTTCCAATGTTCAAATAAAATTATACTTTAATACTGACTATAATTACCCAATCATCTCATACATAGAAATTACATCTTTTCGATGTATATTAATTATATTACATAATCA
This sequence comes from Viscum album, assembly GCA_963277665.1. Classification (NCBI taxonomy): domain Eukaryota; kingdom Viridiplantae; phylum Streptophyta; class Magnoliopsida; order Santalales; family Viscaceae; genus Viscum; species Viscum album. Next base: position 1,656,642,406 of record OY728148.1, on the reverse strand, counting down.
CCCATTTGAGGATCATAGTGGTATAAGGCCTTTGGAGACCGACCCGAAAATATTTTTTTATTTAATGAATGATTATAAACATATATTATAATGATATTCTAACATATTACTCATTGAAAACATATTCTACTTAATACCATAAATCATAACATGGGGAATGTAAGAAAAAGAAAAGGTTAGCAAGATGGTCTGTAAGGGTAAAAAAGGGATATATGTAAGATTAAAATGAGCATAAAGATATTATAAGAGAAGAATAACATTTTAAGACCATATCTGATATGTCAAATATCATACTCTTGTGTCATGGAATAAAAATCAACATTTCATAGGACATGAATCATAAGGAAATTAAAAAATATAAACCATGGGAATATCACATTGGCACAAGATATATATTAATGGAATAAACAATAGAATAATTTAATGTTTCCTTGTTTTTCAGAGATTATTGACATGGTTATCATAGTGTAATGGTTTAATTTCCCAAATTTTTGTGGTATTAATATATCACTACCCATATTATCATAGTGCACAATGTCCATTTCCGAATATGATTCACTCCCCATTCTATTCCTCTTTATCTCATGATATTTCAGTATTTACCCAGTGACAGAGAGGGAGATAAATGTACCACCCATACCATAATAAAATCAATATATATGTTATCCATAATATAAAAACCATTCATTATATTAGATCCCATATAAGTAAAACGATTTTTTATATATTTAATCCTTTCAATACATGCGAAAAAAATTCATGATCATTTTATCATTTTATAGAAAATAAAATAATAAAAAAGAATATTTTTTTAATATGTATGTTATCATGTTACAACCCTGTCATTAAATATGAGGGGTTCATGATAATTTTATGACGTATGATCCAGGAAAAAAGAAGCTGGTTTCATAAGAATTTTATCATAGTATAACCAATAAATGAGAAAAATGTATCAAAACAACTAGTCATAATAAACAATAAACCATTCAAATAATGAATAATATTGGTATAGAAAGATATTATATAGATTAATTCATAATTAAAATAAATTTATTTATTCTTATATAAAAAATTATTTTTGAAAGAAAAATTTCATGGATCATTTCTGGGGGAAAATATCCTTGAATTGAGCATCAAATTTTTTAAAATTATAAGATAAAATTTATTATCAAAATTAATTTATTTGAAAATTTAATTGAAATATTATAAATTAATATATATAGAAAATAATGGTATTGATATTGCGTAATTCTTAATCACATTTAACATGTTCAAACCAAATTGGTTGGATACTTTTTTTTGTAAATGACAAATACTCCATCATTGGAAAAATAAAAGCATATTTAATGAAAATGAATATGAAAAAAAATGGGTAAAATTTTCATTATTAAATCATTTAAATAATTTTAAATAACTTTTTAATAAATTATTTAAGGATGTGGTGTTTTATGAAGAAGTGTTTTTGATAAAAGTGATAAATAAAGATAATTTTTCCTATATTCATTATTTAGAACTCAAAAGTACATAAAAAGATAAAAATAAAGAAAAAAAGCGTATTCCCAAAAAATAACTATGATATAATAAAATATATGAGTTTCATGATATATATATCATTCTATTGTTTCATTGGAAGCATAATCATGAGGAATCCTGATAGACAATGAGATTGTAACATAAAACTCTTACCACTTTGGTAACAATGAATCATAATAACCATGAAAGAATAAAATTAAATGCACATATAATATAATAATAATAAATATGTTCAATATATTACATTTCAGTGTGGATGTATATAAAGCTCATAAATTAATATACGTGCATGACATAACATTTGTCTTAAATATGGGAAAATGAGACCGAAATACATTACTATAAGTATCGATATTATTCGTATATATTCTTTCATCCAATATAATAATTATAATTTTAATATATATATATTATAGAGTCCAACTTATATATAATACCATATATATTTTATTTATAACAAATCGTTTACTATTTAACAACACATCGATGTAAGATATGAGTTTTAGGCAATAACTACATTTTTTTATATGTTGTATTATTATTTTTTCCTATTAAAATGATAAAAAATAAAAATTTTATATAATTTTAACCATTAAATAAATATTATATTTATTAAATATATTTTTATTTAGAGTAATCAATAAATCATAGAGGTAGTAATTGAAATAATCTATTCATGGAGACTGTGTGCCATGTGTTGGCATAGTCATTGTTTCTAATTTTTCATTGGATTTAATGAAAGAATGGTGAAATATATAATATGATTCCAAAATTATATTTCATTCATATATTTTACATATTTTTAATAAACTCATCCACATTTTATTTCATGTAAATCAGGAATAAATCAATACACATCACATGGTGGGAACATGCTATACACAAGAGCGACATTGTCATATTTCCACAACATGAAAATTAAGAAGGTATGTGTGATATAATAATTATATTAGTATAATAATATCATTAAAATAATATATACATATTTAATCAATAAATATGTCCAACTGAAAGAGGTGGTGATGAAAATAAAATAACTTCAGTTCGTGTGGTGGTAGTCTACCGTACAGACGAAAAATGGTTTTGAATTTCATTTGATGGAAGTAGAGATATATTTTTATTATTTAATTAATATGATAAAATATTCATATAGGTAATATAATTAATTATAATGTAATATTTTTTAAATATAAATTCAATGTGGTGGAGGAAGAAAACAAATAAATGATCTACTGGGAACATTATTTCTTCTTCAAACAACATATTTGGGTTTAACCAAAAAGATTAATAGGTTGGATTTATGAAAAGGTGTGAATATTCTAAGTGATTTTTTCTATTTTTTTCCAAACGAAATGGGTTTGGATATGTGAATATGGGAAGAGAGGGGTGGACTTATATAAATTAGTTGAGTGTCACACTAGCAATATTTTAAATAAAAACAGTGTACCCAAAAGTTTCAAGTCTAAAGATGCTCCAAAATGGACCAGTATGAAAAATGTAAGATTTAGTGTCTAAATATGCGGAAAATATAAGATTTAACCCATTAATGGATAATTCATTAAAAATTTATGATAAATAAATAAATAATATTTCTTAAAAAATTACTCTTCATATCATCTTAAAAGAAAATATTTTCATTTATCCTTTGGAAAAATAATTTTTTTTTAAATGAAAATAAATATTAATTATGATAAAATATTGATAAATTTAACTTGATAAGAAATATAACATATTACAAAATTGTAATAGATAATCTAATAAAATAAGATAATGGAAATAAAATAAAATTAAAATAATATAAAATTCTTTTTTTTGAAATGACATATTATTTAAATAATAATAAATACATTATATTAAAATGAATGAATGTGAATAAAATAATGAGTAATGATAAATAAAGGTAATTTACTACTATATAAATGATACCGTTAGTTAAAACCCAATCGTAGATATAATGGAAAACACATTAAATGATATAGGAATTATTCTTGAAAATTTTCATTTTCACTAAATAATAAAATCATCATGGAATAATACTTTTCTCTAAATGATGAATTTTCTATAAAAAAATACATAAATAAAACATGGAAGAATATTTGTCAAATACAATACATTTTATGTTAATATTCAATGAGGAATGACTATTACAAATGTAAAAAATTTGAGTCACTATAAACACTTACTATTTGAGGAGTATTTATCTTCAATCTTCTTGAAAAATATAGAGAGTTAAATTAAATAAACATTACCTTTAATAAATGTAATTAATTTTATTATATAAAAAATATGAAGTATATAATCCAAATTTATATATGATTATAAAAAATGTATGAATGATTGAAAATTTATATGAAAAGCATTATGAAATAAGAAATATTCTAATATATAAATCATTAAAATTGAGAGAGATTGAAGATGTTGTTAAAATATCCTAAATAAAGATAATACGTTATATTAAAAATTGAATAATAATTATACAAAAAATTTATATTGAGTTAGTTGAATAAATTAATATATGTCTCAAATATGGGAAAAATTAGATGAAATTGTTACCATGTATTTATGCTTACGAGAGCATGGTCTAACCCTATTGGAAGCTTCTGTTTTATTTCGAAGACACATTAAAATGTTGTCAATATGAAAATTAATGGAGACCAAAAGTCTATGGACATGTGATATGGTTTTGGTAGTATCTTTGTGGTAGATTTTTAATAATATAAAATTTATAGGCCGATTTTTAAGTGGTTGAAGGGTTATCTTTTAATAAATATTGAGAATTTTAGTTTAGTAAGATCACATTAAATTTACAAAATTTATTGTTACATTTAAAATATAAATGACATAAAATTTTAAAAATGTGGAGGATATGTGTTATTGTGTTAATATTTTTATAATAAAAATATTTTGGAGACAAACTATACTATCATTAAGAAATTTTTATATCTTTATAGTTTACCCTAATATATGTTTACCTTGATAAATTTTTTTAACCCTAAAAACTTGTAATAATAATGAATTATTATTATCCCATCTATCTAATTTTATCATTCTAATTTCAATATTAATAAATATTTCAAAATTATATAATATTTATTTGTTTCAATTTTTTATTATAAATTAAATCTACATAGATAGTAAAATTGTTATTTAATAAAATTTTGATATTATGTTTAAAATTAAATGTAAAAGATAAAATTATGATATTTATAATTAAATCTCAGGCATAATTTTTTTTTTAATAAATATAAAAATATTAGGTGGCTTTTATATATAAATCAAAACATAATTTCACCATCAAAACAAATAATGAGAATAAACGATTAAAAATAGTTTTTATTAATTTCATTTTTAATTTATTTCTTGAAATATTAAAAATTTAAATTTAAAGTTTAGAGAATGTTTTAAAATGAAAACTTTTATTCTTTATATAATAGTTATTTAATTTCAATTTATTTTTATTCTTAAAATATATTCTTACATAATTATAAAATAATTAAAATATTATTTTCCAAAAAAAAATTAGAATAAAAAAACATTTTAAAAAAAATGAAAGTTATACTAAATAATTTTTCATTTAACTAATATAGAAGTAGATTTTATTTTATCACTTTTAATTTATAAAATTTAAAAATTTCTATTTTATTTGAAAATATATAATATAATAAGGATTGTTTATATTAAAAAAATCAATTTTTAGAAATTATCCCATATTGATTATTTATCTTCCAAAGGCAACAAATTTTAATGATTTACTATCTTATTGTGTATAATATGATTATTAATAATTTTATTATAACATTTTCTGTATCAAATACATTTTATATACCATGTAACGTAATTTATAATACATAAAACATTTTTATAAGGTCTTGCACTTCACATTGTTACATTATCCCAATGTAATTTATTTAATCCTCCAATATTTAATTTGAAATTAATAAAACATTTAACTAAGGGTAGAAATTATCTAATCATGACACATGATATAATTTGTTGAGTGTTATCAGCAATCATTTGAGATAAATATTTTTCTATTAGACTAATTCAATTGAGATCTTGATTTTTTTCTATAGTCACTTTAGATAAACATCCCTCATGATTAGGTATCATATATCTAATATTGGAATGAATTTTACATCATAGATCATTGTTATATTCAATTTGGTTTATGGTCATAATATGAACTGAAATATTGAATTTTATTTCCCTATTTCATTGACTATTAACTATATAATGTCTTTAAGTATAATAATTTTCTAAAATAACCATAAATTCATCTAATTGTATTATAATACTACTTTCATTACTCATATTATATAATAATGTAATCAATATACGATAATAATATAGGATAGTTTAATATCATTGGGTAGTTGATTTGCGAATCAAATTAGACATACCAGGTCTACTGTGGTTCCTTGAACTAGATTAAAGTTGATATCAAATTTTTTTAAAGGTGAGTGTGAATTTTACCCATATTTTTTATAACCTAATTTCATCCACATTGTGAGAAATTATTTCTGTAGTTTTCTAATATTAGGAGGTTGAAAACGTTTATTTTCGTTATTAGTTATTATGTTATGGAATCATTCTAAATAAAATAAAATATCTATACATTAGAGGAATTAGATATTTTTAATCAATATTAAATTATTCCTTTTCCTTATCCTAACATGACAGTCATCATGTCTAGGACTAATCCCTCCACACTCTAAACACATATATGTTTCTATGAGACATTACATTGTGTTCTTCATCTATCATTTTTAACATGTAGGATGTTGAATCTATTTTTATACACTATATTTATCACATGACCATCTATGAAACTCAATCCTTCCCAGATTTGGTGTGTTTAGAAATTTTTTTTATACTCATGTTATTACACACAAATTGAGATAGTTGGGTGACTAAGTCCACATGTATTTCAAAAACATGTTATTTCCAAAATTGTTCCTCACTATAAAAATACTATATTGTTTATCAAATAGATCAATAAATTTGATCATAATTCTTATATCCATTTCCAAAAAGATAGAGTGAATAGTGATTGACCAATATTTAACTAAACAGGGGATTCTGATCATCTGTTCCTTGAATTTGATTCTCTTTGAGACCATGAAAGTATCAATTAGTTCAAAAAAAACCACACTTTATTCACAAATGGTTACATTTGGTAGCATTATGTCATATATTGTATCCTTATTCTTAAAAAAAATAAATCATTCATAATGTATTATTATTATAATGTGATTATCATATTATAATATACAAGGAGAATTAAACTAGTTGTGTAGTTAGAAATATTTTTTATGCACGATGTGATAATTGTGTTATTACCCATCATGCCATTTTTTGCTAATTACCCCTACATATAATTGTTTTTGATCATTCATCGACATATATTAACCATATATGTTTTTAGTGATAAATATAACTATATAATTTCTCATGAAAAAAAAATAGTTAGAATTTTACCATAACGGTTAAATTATCAATAAGACATATTTAGATGGTTTTCACTAATGTTATCTTATCGTATTCCCCAAAAAACTATAAATATACCAAAAAATTTACCAACCCATAATCTCATAACCATAATGGTTCCCAAAACAGTGAATATATAAAGTATAAAATGATATAATAGTATATTTATTTACGTCTCACCAATAGTCACACAACTCGAGAAGCTGACTTTTTAGTTTGATTTGAATACTAGATACATAAACAACTTATTTTAAAAAACAATGTGAATCATTTTCTATATATTCACTATTTTATACCCTCGTAAAGACATCTGATATAATATAAAAATATTTATAATATGTGGAATGGACATATATGGAATGTGTTACCCCAAATTCTCAGTAAGGGAACCATATCAAGTAATCAATATTCTAGATCCTAAACATGATATAAAACATTAGAATATTAGAAATATCTAAGAAACGTATCTTTATATCAGAAGTGAAAATAATATAAAATTAATAATAATTGAGAATTTTTAATTAGAAATATAATCCAAAACATATTTTCATCAAATTATGTCTTATAAACACATAACATAAATAAGACTAAACATTAAATCATATCACAATGAAGTGGAAAATATATAGAACACGAAATATCGTGAAAAATTGGTGTATCATGGGAATAAGGAACAATTTAGAGAATCAACAGAATCACTTATTTTGGCTTAAATTGTGAAAAAATACAATTAATATCTTCCCTAATTTTTTTTGAATAAGTATATTAATGTCCACAATTTATTTTTTTGAATAAATACATTTACATTAACCCTATATTTTGTCAAAAAATAAATTTATATACATGGTTCATTATCATATGAGATATTTAACAATAAATATTTAATTTATGTGTGATATATGAACCCACATGTCTTTAAAATTACATATTTGTGATAGTTAAATTAAAATAAATTTTCTTTTAACAAATAACTAATTAGGAGAAAATGGATTTATTAAAATTTTAAATGGTATCATGTCATGAACATTATAATGTGATCATAAATAATAATATCTCAAATGGATTCTTTAAGAAAAACAAATATATTATATTTATGAATGATTAATCTATTAGATTTTAATCATTTTAAAAATTCATTGGAATCAAATAATTAATTTTCATTAAATAATGTTTCCTAATAGTATATAGAAAGAGATGATTTTGAAATCACTTACCCAGAACCATTTTTTGAAAGAAAAAAATTTTAAAAACATTACATTATAACAAATAAAAATAATGATACCTTAATAAAAAAACATATGTAAAAAATATTATTTATAAGGGAATAATGTATGAACTTGATAAATAAAACCTTTTAAATCATTTAAAACTCATTAATCCAAAACTCAAATCATATAAATGATAATTAATCCTTTGTTTTAAAATGAATATTGTCAAATAAAAATTTTGGTTGATATTAAAAAACTATATCAACACTAGGTGGATGATAAATTTTTTTTGGAAGTATAAAGATAGATATGAAGGAATGACATTTAATGGAAATCATATATATTTGAGTAATTAATATTTCTTTAGTAAAAGCTAATATCTTCATGGAACAATAGTTTGGTGTGAAATGTTATTTCCCAAATAATATGTTGAAAATATAATAAGACACCATAGATTTTAAAAATTGATAAGCATTGAAATATAATAGAAAAAAAGGAGTTCTTATGACTTTATTTAAAAAATTTAATCTAACAACCTTGTACAATTTGATGAGAATTTAGACCGAAGCCTCATAAAATATTGAGAGACTCTAAATTCAATGTCAAATACCTCTAATAAAGGAAAATAATGATGTATAATAAAAATATATGATTTTTTACATTAAATAAATATAATTTTGTGAATCATAAAATCATATGTGAAAGAGATGAATTTGACATAAAAACCCTTTTTGACATAAGAAATGTTCTAATAAACATCCATCAGAAGAGATAAATCCTGAAGATGATATTGAAATATGATGAATAAATATAATATATGATATTATATATCTAATAGGTACTATATGTAACATTTAAATAGAATTAAAATCCTAATAGAGAATGTGTTAAAAATGAAATAATAAAGATGAATCACTTACCATGTATTAATGATGACTTGTCTATTCTCTAACCTCATTCCATTCATGAGGATTATCTAAAAAATAAATTTAAATGATTGTATTGAAAAATATATATATATTACTGGAATATTATTTACGTGTAACATAATTATTTAAGGATCTGATTGGAATAATTTCAATAATAAATTCAAGGGGTTGGTGAGTCTTGATGTCATAGAAGTGTAACCGTTTAGTAAGTGAAATGAAGGGTAGTTATGGATGAAACCATAAATTTTAAATAATTTAATGTTATTATTTAATTGAAAATGGATCTAATATAAATGAAATTGGAGGGGAAGAATTTTGTGGGGGATATTATCTTCATACAATGGAGAAATCCATGATAGTATTGTGGATTCTTTTTTTAACATTTTAAGATCAACCATAATTTACTTTTAACTTGGTAAATAATTATTCAACATACTAATTAATATTTACTAAAAAAATATATGTATTTTCAATAATTTTAATCTTATTTGGTCAAATTTTGAAAACAATTTATAAACTATAATATTCAATTCTTATAATTGTAATTTTAAATCATACTCCCAAAATGTTTAATTTTTTTTTCAAAAATGTGTAATTATTTTTACAACTTTATCTACACAAGATATCATGATAGATAATAATTTTTATGAATTATATTGATTTTTTATAAAATGTTAAAATGTTCTAAGGCGTTTATAGCAATCGATCATTTGAATTATCCTATCACAAAACTAAATTAAAGGATAAGACCAGTACTTTTTCTTGAAGAAACATTTTTATTTTATTAATAATGTTGGATACATTATTTATATGTTAAAATAATGATTTAATATGTATAATGATTTCTTTAAAAACACATTTTATTTTTAAATTTATTTGTAATTTTCTAGGATATGATGGCATAATGATAAAATCATAAAATATAAATGTTTTAAAAAAAATATTTCGTCTCAAACTCAATTATTTTATAAATACATAAAAATAAAACTGGTAAATTTTCTTCTGGGGAATTAAAAAATTAATTTTATTTATTCAAATTTATTCTCTAATTTTTTTTAAAAAAATATTAAAATTGAATATAAATAATATAATGTAAATAAATTATATAGAAAATAAACCTTTATCAATATTAAATCGTATTAATTATTTATCATCCAAATTTATCATTATTAAATGATTTACCATATTATCTTTATTAGAGTCCTTTTAATATTTATATTATAATGTATTGTTGTTAATTTATGTTAGTTATAGTTTGTAATGAATTTTGTTGGAAATAACATCATTTTAACATAGTCTAGAATTTTCATTAATTATGATCTTGATATGGTGGGATATTGATACATTATAACACATATGTCTAAGTTTATCCCCCGTTGGTATATCTGTGATAGAGTATTATCATAATACATTTCCACTTAATCTATTTTAAAATAGTGACCCATGGTGAATGAAATAATTCTAGTAGAGGGGTTTTGGGTAGACGGACCATGCAATTATCATCATAGGGCAGAGTTTTCTGTATCGGCTAGTAAGAATTTTTCATTAGGGGTCAGTGGGAAAAGAAACAATAATTTATACACTCAGTTGTGGAAACCTATAGAATATACACTATAAAATTATTCCATTTATATTGGATATGGTCGATGAAAATCTTGTGATGGGTGTGTTCACATGTCTTATGATTTCCCGACAAGACACAATATAGAAAATGGGGAGATAGTTTAAAGGCCTTTTTAAAAAAACAAATTGTAATGGCCATGGATCTCCAAATAATTTTTAGGTAATCCCATAGGAAGGGATAAAAATATAAGGAATAATAGAGCCGCAAAAAGATAAATTTCCAGTAGAGGATGAAAGTATAACCTTAAAAAACCACTATCAATTGGCTTCCCTCATCATGCTCCTAGAATTTATGATTACAATTATATTTTTATTTATATTATATTTACTGATATGAATAATATATTTATGATCATATTTATTATATTATATAAGAATTAAATTTTATTTTTTGTACTTTTCATCCTAGTCATGATCCATTCTTTCATTTCTATATCAATTTGGTGAGAGTAGCAGACTCAAGTTAATTATTTAGCCAAACTGATTTGTATAGAGTTTCATGTTTAGAGTGATCATATCTATGTAGGCGGTGTAAGATTGAATTAAATGGGAAAATTTTCTCATGGGACCTCGTGGCCATTATAGAAGATCCTTATTATGTATTTTAGCATATGAACAACATTATCATAGTAAATTATCATATTTATTATCACCACTATAATATTACATGTATATATGATGATGGGATAAGATTCACCTTCAGTAGAAAAAAGGAATGCTTGAAACAATATTTGAGGATCATGATCTGTATACTACTGCATAACTCCCACAAATTTAGGAGTTTATCCATTGGTGTATTGGTCTCTTAATGCATCTATTTTACAGTAGTAGTGGATGTTTATATGGTTGACATCAATAAATATGTTTTTTGGTGACCATATAGGTTCAACATCATGTTCTATATATAATTTCAAATTAATTCCACAATGCTATATTATAGAGAATAATAAATAGACCATACTATACTCCATAAGGTTAGGGAGAAGTCGTAAGTACTTCATTATAAGGTATTTATAAGAAAAAAAATATCCCCCCTGGGTAGTTTCAATGTTGTTTTCAAGAGGGTGGATGATTGAACAAGTATATGATTTTATTATCAACACTTGTGTTAAGGGTTGATAAATAACATATAGTTTATTCATATAATTTATTACCTATTTAGTTAGTTGAATTGAATAATATGGTTCTAATGGATTTATCTAAGGTCCAGTAGAAACAAGTTGAAGATTCATGAGGATGATATCTCACTGATGGAATTTTAATGTGACTATATGGATTATGAGATCCTAGTGATCTATTTTGGTTAGATGAATGTCATCATATCATTTATGGTACTAAACTATATCATCTATCCATTCATTGAGAAATTAGATATTTTATTTATTGATGAAAATACTCATCATTTAAGGATGAGTGCATAGATCATATGGTGAATGTTCTAAACATACTATATTAGAAATAACATTATTTTATGTTCTAAAAGTTTCATTTCATTATTATAGTGGTCTAATTTTTAGGTAATTTCATCTCTACGAATGGTGTATTGGAATACCTGATAAAAATTAAGATTTTGATCACATGATATCCAACATAGATTATATTAGAGGTACATTGATTCATTATATTATAAAGTACCATTGAATGTTTTTCGGATGAGTTTCTCAAATTTCATTCATTAATATTTACTTTATATAGAGAGGCTATCCATTTTAATGGCTTTATTAGTATCCAATATTCATTGAGGATACGAGGATGTGTTTTACCGTTGTCCCATATTGAGAAAATATTAGGTTTCTTCATTTAAATGGTGTTTTTTGATTCATCTGGTGTTTTATTGGTTTTTTCTTTAAAGAGGTTTCTAGTTATTTCTTATGGGTTGAGGCATTGGTGAACCCATGAGAATAACAATTTGAATTATGACTATGAAATGTAATATGTGGTCTAATACATATTGTAATCGATGAGTAATTTAATGTCTGAGTTTCTTATAGTTTATTCGGTTCACTAGAATCTCAACTATATTTTTACCTAGATAGTCCTCAACCTGAGACAGATGAATTGTTTGGAATTCAAACATCACTAAAACACAGATATTTTATATACTTGTTAAAGGTGAAATTTATTAATTTATTCCATTATTATGAATTCCCATTCATACATTGTTTAAGAGGTTTTATTGTATTTTGACACATCGTATTTATACATCATAGAGGATAAAGTGGATGATTAATTGGTTTTGATTGTGTTAACACCTATAATTCTATAACATGTATAAGATGATAAATAGGGAGGAATAAATTGAAATGATTTTTGTGGAATGATATCCATAGGAGAAACACCCGATGGATTCTCTAATAGTGGACAATATTTCATCTATTTCCAAGGCCACAAGGTATTGCTGATCGAATTACATGATGAGGTTCTTTTAGAGTTTCATTACTCCCCCATTGTTCTACATCATTGAGTGGAAGAAATATTGTTCGATCACAAGGGGATGTTTATTGGTTTTTGAATAATGTATAATATTGATAAGTGTTTTCTTGATGACTCATATTATAGAAGGAGAAGGATGAACACCATATTTTGGGGGGTTTAACCCAACCTCTAAAAAATCAAAGAAATATATGGGATATGACGTATAATACTACTTTGATAGGTACTCCCAATAAATTGTGAGAAAAAAAACTATCTACCTAATTTTTCATCAAGTTACCATAATACAACACTTCCTCACAATCTAAGAGAATATTTTACTTTATATTATAGTCACCTATAAATTTTTTTAGTTTTTAAATGTCATGGTTTAATATTGGTGATTATATATGATCATTATTATTAGTTCACATCATGGTTATGTATAGGTTTATACAATTACATCCTGATACACTTAATCAATATCATGGAATTTCATTACCAGATGTATAACCAGACTATATAAACCATTTTGGGTTTATGGGATAAGTTTTGAGCCTATTTGTTGGACCTCATCCTAGTTTGAGAGGGTCACCTATCATTGTTGGATATATCTTATACTAAAGAATATCACTTTACAATAAGCATGGAAATATTTGAAAAATTGTACACGTTACATTATATGTAACTATTATAATGGATTGATATTTAAAATAAATATCTAAATTGTTCAATTGAAGTGAAGGAGATGAAAAATAAGGTTCAAGTGATCTGTGAGCATATGTCGGCAACTCAATATTGGTAGATTTAATGTGAAAACTGGCATCATATACCAATGTTTTTAATTCAAGGACACCATGTCTATTATAATATCAATCCTCAAAGAGTATTTTAGAGATTTGTTTGAGGTATCATGATTATATGGACCTTGGATTAACATATAGAGATATTATATCATTTTGAATGTATATTAATCACATTATATAATACATTCCTAAAGACTATAATATTTTAGTTTCCTGAAAAAAAATAAAAACATTTTTATAACAAGGTGAATGATATTGAATGTTTCCCATATATATCTTCTCCTATAATACTCCAACTCAATACCTTTCTTCAAAAAATAGGGAAAGAAAAAATAACTAATGATGAGTTAAAATTAATAATAAGGGTAAATAATCAAGATACACAATCATAACACGAACATTATGGCATTAGTGATAGAGTTTAATATTTGAATATCATAACCTCGATATAAAATATCATACACATGGCTCATGGAATAATGATTCGAATAATATAAGGCATGAATCATTATAGAATCAATAGCATGATCCATGACACAATAAAATTTGGAATATGAACTATAATTTGTTATAGAAACATAAATATATAAAATATCTTCCATATTCATTAATTAATTTTTAAAATTATATCTTTTTGGAATATTTACGCCCCACAAACTATCTTAGTAATCAAGGATCATAGAAAAAATCCTTTTACTGAATTGATTTCACACCTCATTCCAGCAATATGTATATAATAAGATAGCAATAATTACCAAATGAATTTGATGGATTTATAGGTCCCAACATTCAAAAAAATTAATCAATACTAATTTTTTTGATATGATAATAAAACATTCATCATATTATTAGCCATAAAGATATATGGGTTTCAAAAACATCATACCATAACCCATGAAAAGAAATGGGTATAATAATAATTTCATCATATCATAAACTAGGGAAAATAGGAAGCAATCATAATCATTTCGTCATAGACTAACCCAAGAGAGGAACTAGATATCATAAGAATTTTATCTTCGGAAAATAAGTGTAAGAGAAATGGGTTTCATAAAAACAATTCACCAATAGCATACACATTCATATAATTAATTATAAGGGTTTCCTTGGATAACATCCCAAGTAAATATTAAACAATATCAATGGATGTCATATTTAATGGGGAGGGTTTTTAATGATCACGTTTATAAATTTTTAAATTGAAATTACCTTTATTTGAAAATTATTTTATTCCAAAACTAATTTTTTAAAAATCATTTTCTTTGAAAAAAAATTAATACACAAGATTTATGATTTATAAATCATTTAAATCCCTTTTTGTGGAAAATATCATTTCCTATTAGAAATAATATTCTTAATTAATAACATTTTTTATATACTTTTTCATTGAAAATATCTTTTAAAATATATAAATAAATTTTTTTAAATAATTTTGTAATCTTCCTGAACATAAAAAAAAATCAATAAATTTTCCAATGAAAATAGATTTGAAAATTTATAGAAGATTCTTTGAGAATAATTTCCAACACTTCACAAACATAAAAAAATGGAAATTTTTAATTTTTAGATATATTTTAAAACAAATAATGGATGATTTTAAAATACTAAAGAATAAATTTTAATAGATTTTTTTCATAATCTTTTTCATTTAAAAATGATTTGATTATGTATAATTTATGCTTTAAAAATCTCATAAAACACCTCTTGAACATAATAAGTTACTTAAAATATATTTTATTTGAAAATATCTTTGAAAGGTTATATAGAGTTCATTTTTTATCATTTATGATAATTATTGAATATAAAATAGACATTTATAATTTTTTTTATAAAACATGGTTTTTGGGGGAGAGAAATTTCAGACCAAAGATTTAATTAATGTCAGTTTTTTAAGGAGTTTACTTACTGATCTTATAAAACATTGAGTTTCATCATCGTAAAATTACATGGATATATACTATATAACAATAGTATAAGAAACATAATGATAGTTATTAAGATACAGATCATAAGATTTCATCAATCTAATTATAATCATAAACAATCCCTATAAACGATGAGTTTGTAACAATAAACACATTCTACTTTGGTAATATTTAATCCAAATACATATTAAATTATTACATTAAATTAATCACAAAATAATATATATATATATATATATATATCTACATGATAAAACATTTAAAAATATAATATATACATCATGTTAAATAATATAGGTGCATAACCTAACTTATGTCTCAAAAAGAGAAATTAAGACAAAATTACCTTACCTATTTGGTAACTTTTAAACTATAAACCCAAATAAAGATATATCATAAAATGGATATAAAAATAACCATACATTTATGATTAATAATCATAGATTACTTTTAGGGGAATTAAATACAGAACACAAATAAAATGAGTGGTGAATACGGCCTAAGCCTCATAGAAATTATAGTGATAATGTAAACCCCCTTAATAGCTGAGTAATATTTCAATCATGAGGTACATGAAAGAATAAAATCAAATGAAAATTTTAAAATCATGAAATAGATTAAATTCATGATATAACAAATCATTGATAATTATATTCCTCACACAACATGAATATGTGATGACGATAGCATATATCTCATAGAAATAAAAGTGAGATTAGAAACCCCTTACCATAAGTATTTACTTTCAACACACACTTAAACCTCATATATGGTAAATATATGTTTATTATAAATCTATAATGAAAATATATTCTTATATATCATAACATATATGATTTTATTCGGACTTTATATTACCTATTTATTGAGAATCCCATTTTTGAAATTACATTTCTTGTAATATCTACATTATATTTCGTATATGTTTTGAATTGTTAATTTGGGACCTTATTATATGATCATTATTTCATTATATAAAATATATAAACCCTGATAAAAATATAATATATAATTATTATTTATATTTTTATAATATTATATAAAATAAATAAATATAAAAAAAAGTTACACCTTTCATGGAGACTGTAGGTTGTACGTACGCATGAATATTGTAATAGTTTTCTTAATTATAATAAGAATGAATGTAAATGAAATATATTTATATATTTATATTATCATTATTAGACCATTTTGATTTCACATATATCACATAAAAGTTTCAAAATTGTACTTAATTCATTCCACATAATGTGTGAATGAATCACATAGCATTGAGGTTGTGGTAGTCCACATGTCCACAAATGATGTTATTATATTCTCAAGAATTGAAAACATTATGATTTGTATTATATAAAAATTTTATCATCCTAAATAAATCATAAATTTCATATATATATATCATTAAAACATTAAATCCATCATTATTAAAAACATTTAGTTGTTGTAATGGAAGAACATATGTCATTTTTCCGCGAGGTGGTAGTTTGTCATACAAAAATATGATGATTTTGTATCTCATTTTAATTTTTTGAGTGTGATTTTATGTCAAAAATTTATCATAAAAACATATAAGTATAATTAGGGTACTTTTTTATTATATAATAATATGATGAGAATAATTTAGGGGTTGATGAAAAAATGAAAAAACAAAATTTCTAGTTGAAGGATGTTACCTCTTCTTTGGGTAACTCCTTTTGGATTTCACCAAAGGGATTAATTGTATGTTTTTATCCAAAGGGAGTATTATAATATGAATTGAGAAACATTTTTGAGCTAATTTACTCACTTTATTTTTGATACAATTAAATTGAGAGGAGTGAAGACAAAGGGGAGGGGATGAGTGTACTTTCATAGTAGAGGAGTGTGGCATTCATGTAAACACAAAAAGGTAAAAACTTTTGAGAGGACTCCCTTACATAATTTTCATCCAATAAAGTTAAATTATAGATTAAATAGGATAAATGGTCAAAATATATCCATCCAAATATTTTTGGACAAAATCTCTAGTTCATTATGGAAACTAAAGATAATTTTTAGTCCCTTGGTAAACTCATTTAATCGATGGAATTGGTTTTCACTATATTCATGAATTTTATGGTAAATAATTCTTATTAAAATTTTATAAATTTTATAAATTATAAATAATTATTATTATGAACATTGAATCAATTTTTTATAATTAAAATCATATTATTTGTATAAACTAATTTCAAAAAATCCTACATATGGGATGAAACAATGAGTTTTTTCTGTGAAAATGATCAATGATTTGAAATGTTTTTACATCCAGCATGAATGTCAAGTCGATTACAATGTCCAAAATTTTATTCAAATATTATAATTTATCTATATACACATTAAAACATTATTAAAATATAATTTGTGTATACAAATAAATTATATTGAAATGATGTTTTCAATTGAAATTTAAGGTTTTCACTATTCATAAAAAAATGCAACATTTCATAAAAACACCAAAAATTCCCCAAAATAAAGAAATGTTATGACATTTTCAATAATTTATTATATTTTTTCAAAATAAAAATATGAAACTGAAAAACAAATTTAAAAAAATCTTCCATCAAAAGGACATAAAACATCATTTTAAAATTACACAATCTTTTTTACCTAAAACAAGATTTATTTCTATTTTATGTGTAAAACCATTAATGGTTTAATGTAAAAGAACATGTTTTTATAAAATATAAATTCCATTAATATATATTAATAATTTTTATTAATATAAATTATTAATATATAATTACATTTTGGGAATACAAATAGTTTTTTCATAAAATAAATGTTTTATACTCAATTTGTTTTTTAGATATAATTAATTAAAAACCAAATTATTTATATTAACATTTTTTTTTAAAACAAAAGTTTTATTATTTAGTTAATAATTTTCATAATTTTTATTGAAATAACTATTTTACAAAAATTAAAATATTTTAATAAAAATATTTTACTATAGGAAAACATGGTATTTCTTGTAATGCATGGTAATCTATGTTTCTTGTGAAGTGAAATTATAATATGGTGTAACATATAATGAATGTAAAAATTAATACTTTATTATATATAATTTTATATTCACTGATATTTAAAATTAAAAATACAAAAATGAATAAATCAATTCAAAAATGAATTTCACAAAATGTCAAGTTGTTAAATCATGCCTCCAATAATATTAACATCTCCCTCAAAATTCATCGATCTTATTAACGATTTAATATATGACATATCCCTTCATGAATCCACATTGTAAAAATTAATTCTAAATATTCTTTTAAAAATGATGTTAGGAAACATAATTGTTCCCCAAAGTAACACATAACTAGGTTTCCATATAAGAGAACCTAGGTGGGAATTGAAATTAAATATATGGATTAAAAGAGTAAATAATTTTGTAGAGTGATAAAAATCACATAACCAAATTTATAGGGGGACCTAGAGAAAATTAAAGATAAAAAACCATAAAAAAAGTGTCTTGAAAAAGGACATTGTTATCATCATAAATCATAATACTAAGAAACCATTCTATTTCAAGACTATTTTCCTACAGTTGAGGAATTTTCACAATGAGATTTACATACTTAATTTCAATCCTTTTAATATGAATAGTATAACACTTTGATTGTTCCTTGATCAATTTCAACTTCATATCATACTCTATGAAATGATGGTGAATCTATTGTACCACAAACACTAATGGATCATAACACCTATAGATAGACCGAAAATTTATTTCTTTTATCTTTACGTATCATAAAAAAACATTTTTATATTAGATTATCTAATATGAATAAATAGTAGAATGTATATATAATGAATTAATCTCCCTATCATAACCCATTGTTTAAAATCAAATTTTTATAAATTATTGTCCTTGTAACACTTTTAAATGTTGAAAATCAAAAACATTGGCATGATGGTCCCTATAATTTTTAAAATCACCTTAATATTGATCCCCTATATATCATAAGGAATAAATTAGTTTCAACATACAAAAAATGAGAATACATTAATAATTTATTTTCTTGAAATGTGGTCATTATCAAATGTCTTTATTAAAAACATGAAATATTTTTTATTTATATTATTATTAGGAATCATAGTTAAATTAAAAAATGTTTTAAACACCATCCATGATAGCATAACCACTGTTACAATAAATTATTAATTTATTTCAATATTAATATGTATTATTGAATTTACATTATCCAAACATAATTATAATAACATTAGGAACATATTGAGGGTTATCTTTCCCCTAATAATGTGTTTCCAACGAATATCATTTTCCCATTAAGACACTTTTCTAGCCCATTAGAACCATTCAACACATTCTTGTAAATCCATAGAAAAGTATGTAAACTAAAAAATCCTTATATATTTAACCAATAATAAAAAAATTATTGAATCCAAAATCATAAAAACATTAATTATTCCAATCCATAGTTAATCCATTTACAAGGATACATATTCCTATTACTTAATAACTCTTTGCTTCCACATTTACCCTATTGAATAACATCCCTAAATTATATGAAGTATATTTAATCAAATTAATTTATATTTATTAATTAATTATGTTACAAAATTGACATAGTTTATCATCCACCAAATACAAAACCAATTTTATCTTATGTTTCACGCAATATTGGGTAACATTGGTGACTTATGTTACAGACTTGATCGAGTCTTAATAGATAACTATATACAATTAATATTTTGAATTTATCACAATAGTTACAACCTATATTTTGGAATGGAGGGAATAAATATGATTAAATAATTTATTAATTCATAGTTTAAAAATTGTTATAAAATAAATTAAAGTGTATAGATTTAATTAAAAATTAAAATAAAGACCAATTTAATATAATGTATTTGTTTTGATGAAAATTATATTTTTTGAACATAATGGAATTATAAAATAAAAAATTAAATTAATAACAATTAAACAAATATAGTAATGAAATTTATATAGTATATAACTAAGAAAATATTTCTATATTAATCAAATAAATGTTATATTCTTATAATAAGATTAAATACATTTTTAAGAATAAAAAGTTGTAAATTTTAAAAAATAAATTCTACTACATTTTCATGGATGATGTGTTATAAAAAAATTTTACAAATATAAAATATTAATTTGAAAAAATAAGCTACTATTTTTTTATAAATATCTAAATGAATTTTTTAACTTTTTGTAATTTTTAGAAGATTTATTTTTCTATTAAAATTGAAAAATAATGATATTTAAGCTAAAATTTCATTTTTTTCTAATTTAATTAGGTTGATAATTTTTTAAATTTATTACAAAATATAATTTGATAAATTTTATATATATTAGTAGTATTTAATTTTTTTCCTATTTTACATTTAAATTGTATATAAAAAATATCTAACATTAAAACATATTCAATTTCAAAACATTCTTTATTATACAGTCTATGAAATTAATATTAATTTTTTCTAAACCTATTGTGTCATTGGAATTTGGAAAAATGGATTCAATATTTTGAAAATGAATAATTAATAATTTATCATGTGGTAAAAAAAAATTAGTATATCATTTAGTGAATGTGATTAAAAATAATTGCAATGATTAAGGTAAAATAAAGATAACATAGTGATTAAACTATAATAATAAGGTATAAAAATAAACATGAATCTATATAAAACCCATATAATGTCGATATTTTGACATATAAATTTGATGATTACAATTTTGGGTGTTATAAAATCATCCTGGAAAGTAAATTAATGGGGATCACACAATTGTTTTCAAAAAATATAATTGTGTCCTCTCCCTCCACTTCTAGAAGGAATCCACTCCTACTCCCCCATAACATCACTAAATCCATTTTTCTCAAACAAACTACATAAATAATCTCTTAAAATACATCCTCTCATTCTAGACTCATAAAGTTTTTAGGAAATCAATCCATATAATTCCTTTGTTGTAACCAAAAAGGAGTTAATTGAAACCGAGATAACATTATTCAATGATCATTTTGGTCATAATTATTTTTCAACACAATTAGTTATAATTATTTATTATTTATAAAATAATCTCATTATCATAAATATACCGATATTTTGTTATGTTTGTGTGTTGACCTATTCCAATACAAACATCCTCAAAATGATAAATGATATCAGAATTCATGTGCACCGAGAACTATCGCCTCATGAAATGATGTCATTAGTTTTTTTCCATTACAAATTCTAATCATATGTAGTTAAGACGAAAATATTATTTTTATATGATATATATTATAATTATAATGTTTTATTACTCTAGTAATTATTATATATTACATAACTTCATTCTTTATATTTTGTAGGAATATGATAAAATTGTTTGTGGACTTGTGGACTCTTGCCTCCACAAAGCAATAATATACGTTCAAACATTACAAAGAATGTATTAATGATTTATTTAATAAAAATTTAAAATGTAAATGAAATTTATATTATACTCATGATATAATTATCTATCTCTATTTATAACAAATTTTCTTCTTCATTCCATTTCACACACATAAAAAGTGATAACGTCATCTGTGGATGTATAGACAACCGCATCCTCAGAGTAATGTGATTATTTTTTTATCATGACTAAATCACATGGATGATATATAATAATATATAAAAATATATAATTAAATATTATATTATTTATGATATAATGATCAATCTATAAATATTAATTTTAGATTTATTTTTTCTATAATGATCATTTAAAAATTAGAACGTCACTCGTGCATGTTTACAACTTCCTATCTACATGATTGTATCATTGGTTCATTTTTCATAACCATAAAACAAAATTTATTTAAATAGTATCATTGATGAATCAATCATCTGTTTTATACTCTCACTATAATACATTTGTAAGGGGTATGTTTTTAGCTATGAATTATCATACCTCATTTTTCATATATTATCAATCACTTAATTGTAAAGTCCCAGAAATATCATGGAAATTGTTTTTGTAAATACTTTGGAATTTTACGAGTCTGTTGTTTCTAACGGCGCCTGATTTTGAGGCCCGATGTGTCCAGACTCAATTTCTAATGTTTTTCTCGGGTACGTTCAGTAAACGTACGTGCGGGGTTTTTATCTTTTGAACCGTTTCTCGAAATTGAAATATGAGGTCACCGATGAACTCACAGTGCTGGTATTTTCTTAAGGGGACCTCTACCAGAGTTGCATTTGGTTGAGAGTGGAATTTATAAGTTGGGGTATCTAATTAAAAATTTAAAGATTAAAATAAAATGTGTGTGTAATACATTTATATTTGATGGGGGATAAATTATTTCGGGGGTGGTTGTTTTCCCCAACATGATCTTGGAGGTGGGGCGTGCCACACATAACTTCCCATGAGAGTATATTGTTTTGAGGGGCCAACACGATCACCTAACCCTATAACTCTCCTTGAAACCCTTTAAATTCCATTGTCTTCAATGAGCCAATACCATCTTTAATTTATATTGGGTGAACTGTCCACCTTCCTCCTGTTATTAAGTGTGCCAACCATTTAACAAATGAATTGAAGTTAATCAATTTTTTTAATTCTAGATTTTGAATTTTGAATATCATTTCAATAGTAAAATAATAGGAGACCCTATTATTTTAGTTTGCATGTGAATATTTGAAGGGATTTGGGAGGAACTCTTGGAGAAATGTTATTCACTCAAAAAGAATGCCATTCTTCAATGAAGAACACTCCACGTCTTGAAGAACATGAACCTACAACTTCTACCATCTTCAACAGGGGCTAAAATGTTTGGAGACACCCACAAATAATGCAATCTTCCTTCCTCTTCCTCCGCGTCAAGGGAGAAGACCCCACCTGCGAAGAATGTTTCCAATAACCACGCTTCCTCCTTGGATGCATTCCAACATCAATGAATTGACGCCATCGTCAAAGAACGAACATCCAATCAAGGTAGGGGGATTTATTTGTTTTTAAATGAATAATGTTTATACCTCGTTCTTCGTTAAATTTTTTTGTTCAATTAAATGATGGATTACTATTTGAGCCTCTAATGCAAAGGGCACGTGCTAATGAACAAGCCTAAACCCTCCACCAATTTGTTCATGATGTGTGGATTTATGGGCGATGAGTGAATGGAATGGAAACCCTAATTTGAGGCCATCACAGTGAAGAGTAAGACCTGAGGAGGCCATAAGAGTAGACGGGAGGCAAAACAAACCACCAGAATGACTTCGAGGGCCTGTGGAAGAGAGCGGTCGAGTGAAACCATCAACCATGGGTTTCGGGGAGGTCGATCGGTGCCATCACGCGCCACCACTATAGGAAACCCCCCCACCCCGCCTCCCCCACCCGCTCCATGCCCCAAGCATGTAACGCATTCGGCTGGGTCGGGCCGTGGCCTGCCACGCGGGCTGGGCCTCCCTCACATAGGAGGGTCCACAGCCGCTGGGTCGGTCCATGCCCTATCAGGATGGATTAGGATTGGAGACGGGTCGACCCGGTTTGGGCCGACCTAGGGCTGGTTGGGCCTGGTCAGAATAGACCGAGACCCCCCTCTTCGGACCACTTTTGGGTTTTCACCAATAACTTGAGCTACAGACCATCGATCGATGCACCGTCAGTTGCATAGTTTTCCTTGGATCGAGACGATCTCTTAGTTATGTGACACTAAAAGTTTTGTAAAATATTGAGTATGGCTATATTGGGTCGAACCCAAAACCAATCAGGACCTCGATGTGGAAATGATTATAACATCTGGATCAGACGTCTGATTGGCGTTCCGTCAACTATGATGGATTCCATTTGATGAGAAGGTCATTTTTACATACTCCACAAAATATTCAGATGGGGTTGGTGAATGTTCGGGATGGATTGTACCCAAAATCCAATTGGTCGCTTGGAACAGAAATGCCAATAACACTCAGATTAGGCATTTGATTGACACATCATATGTCGAGTTTGGTTTCATTCGATGAGATGGAAATATGGGATACATCAACTCAGTAATTCATGATAGTTGATGTAACAACACTTGGCTCTATAAGAGGAACCTTCTAGAATTGAGCATGTTGTGTGTGGGAGCCCTAGGGCTGGCTTCGATAACAATTACTACTCTATTGGAATCCTTTATAGTTTCTACAGTGATGAATTTTGTACCAGGATCCTCTGTGGGTTTGATAGTAGTGACTTATGTACAAGGATCCTACATGGGTTCGATAGAGATGACTACAGTAGAAGAACCCTCTGTGGGATCGATAGTGAAGACTTATGTACCAGGATCCTCTGTGGGTTCGAAAGCATTAACTTCTATGCCAGGATCCTACATGGGTTTGAAAACGATGAATAATATACCTGAATCCTACATGGGATTGACAGTGACGACTATTCCAGGATTCTATGTGGGTTCGACAGTGCTGATATTGTCCCAGGATCCTACGTGGGTTCAACAGAGGAGATGATTCAGGGGATACATCTACTCATATCTAACCTTCTTCGGGAGTTGTATACCTATGTGAGATGAGTCATGTCTTTCAAAGATTATCAGTTTGTAGAATGACTTTACTTCCATTGTGGAATGGTTTTTTCTTGGTCTAGAGAGTTGGAGAAGGACTGTGATTGATAACATAGTTATATGTATGGGAATATAGCTATGTAGGGTTGGTTGATACTTATTGATTGTATCTTTATACTGTGTTTTGTCCTTTTTTCATTTTGTGGAACCTTGAGGGTCTTAGGGTCCCTACTGAGTATCGTTATACTCACCTAGGAATGGGCTATGCCTGCACCTCGTTGTGTTGGATGTAGATGTCGGACAACGCCGACTGAGGCAGAGTGTACAAGGACTAGAGGGTACCCGGAGGTGGACCACACGACGAGTCAGCACTCGGAGGAGACGAACGAACGTGGAGCACTGAAGAGGATATTTGTACCTACCCTTCAGGTAGGATCTATGGTGAATGTTCCAGGAGATGTTAGGCATTTTGGAGATGTTTTTCTTCTTAGTTGTACTTGTTTTTCATTTGATTGTACTTTACTGTTGGGATTGTATTTCCGGCCCATATCCTTTCGTCAATATCTTTTGTATACAAAATTACATATTTTTTACCTCTAGTTGCATACTATGTTGTATTTGTTAATTTTTTTAAAGGTAATTCCTTCCCTTACTATCGGGAATACGCCTTTAGACCTAGTCGCCAGCCCCTGGCCTATGTAAGGCAGGAATGGGGTTGTCACAGCATGAGTCCGGAGGATGGGTCAGGAAAAATTAGTATCAGAGGAATCAGTTCTTCCAGAGAACTCAAGATTCTGATCATTATTTTATGTGAAGCAATAATGCTAAGAGTATTGAGTGTGGTTTTCATTCTAGGGATTCCAGTGTTGGTGTGGCCGCCAACGTATCCTTACACGAGGACCCTGACTAATGATTTATGACTCAATGCACAAAACACCTATTGCGTGTGTGTTTCCCTCAAAAAAAAATTCATTGTGATTACATTGTGTCAGCTGAACATGTATATTGTTTTAATCAAGGCACACATGTTTCTTTTCAGGATGGACCCACGAAGGCAGCTAGCTGGGTTTCTGAGTTTAGTATGAGATGGTAGTCCACCGAGCGATGTGGCCTCAGTGGAGGTCCCCATAACAGCAGAGGTACCAGCGATACCACTACTTGTAGGGCCACCGATACAACTAGCTCCAGCACTAGAGAGTGCATTCCTCCTGATCCTTTTACACGAGTTCCAGCATATGAGGACACCCAGGTTTCGTGGATAAGAGGACCTAAAGGTAATTGAGGATTGGATGGAGGCTATCGTCAGAGTTTCTATAATGTTAGGGACATCAGCCGACCTCATGGTGATCCTTGGTTTGAGTCTTCTGCATGCTAGAGCAAGAAGATGGTGGAGCCTGATGCTCTAGGTGAATGATGATGCATCACTACACTGGACAGACTTCGAAAGCCTATTCTGGGCATATTTTGAACCAGCCACCCTTCGTGCGGTGTAGATTCAAGAGTTACTTCATATGCAGCAGGGCATCATGAGAGTAGCTCAGTACTCATCAAGGTTCACCGACCACTCACTCTACTCCATGGATATGGTACGTGACCCATTCATCAGGGTCCGGACATTTGAGCAGGGACTCAGGCATGAGATCATGGCTTCTATGATCTCCCTCAACATCCTGATGTAGACTGGGGTATTAGAGTGAGCCCTCATAGTGGAGAGTTTCCTTGGTAAGAAGTCTCCAGTAGTGGGACCCACCACTAGTAGACATACACTAGAGTCTTCTGCTGCTGGGAGTAGGTAAATGATGCAGGGGTATAAATAACCAGACCCATAGGTGGTTGAGTGCATGACTCAGGTTCAGTTGTTGTGTGGCACACGAGATAGAGCTAGCCATATGTGAAGCAGACACTGCTATGCATGCGGAGGGCATGGTCACATGGCTCGAGACTGCCCGACCTTCCCTGTAGATGAGCAGCATACAGTAGAGGGACCTCTCAGGCAGAAGCAAATGTTCGACTATGGTGGTCTGCCGAGAGTCGACAGACGTGGCAGAGGAGCTGGTCGGGTAGTAGGAAGTGGACATTGATTCGAGGCCCTACCCCCACCACCACCATGAGGTCCACCCCGACTGCAGGGAACATGTCGATATGGGAGGGCTCAAAATCAGAAAGTCGATGCCTATAACCATTTTACCCTGAGAGCTGGTGTATAGGAGCGAGACTAGCTCTAGGCATAAAGTCCTTTGTTCGTAATGATTCTAGCTTCGTTGATGACAATTTTTGTGCTATCTTTGTTTCTTTGTACATTGAGCTGCATTAATGAAAGACACTTGTCCATGTGACATTTTCTTCTACCTTTTAGGTGTGGTTGATACTAAGAGGTTCTGGTAAAAACTGTTGAATTGACCCTCACATTCGAGATTCCTACTGGAGGATACCCGGTGACCACACACTGTTTCTGATAGTGTGACTCAACCATCGGAGACGAGTGTAATAGTTGGATCTCTTGGTAGTGGAGTTGAGGCCTTACGACTTCATCAATGGCATGAAATAGTACTGTTCATGCCAGGAATGACTGTATTTGGCAATGTACGTGGTTCATCCAGGGGATGATACCTGATTTTTCTTTTAGGAAATTGAGGAATCATAGCATCTCTTGTATGGTGTAACCAATGAAGGGTGTAGTCGAGTTCTTTACAATTTCATAGACACACCCATAGTTTTTTGATAGAACAGCTTATAGTTTACTATAATCTCAAATGTCTGAGGTGTTTCTTCTTGTTGAAGGACCTGGACCTGAGAACAGTGATGTTGGCCTGAGTTACTCTAGGTATATGACTTTGAGATAGACTATAAACCTGGAATGTTGAACATTATAGATGATGATCTCAGCAGGAGATCATGCATTAAACAGTTTAGAGAGGCGACGAAGAAGGAAAACATGTTGAAGATATCCTTTGGGGATAGAGATGGAGAATCCTTTCAGTAGTCTCTCACAGTCACTCCTCCACTTCTTCAACGAGTTTGGGAGGCACAACGTTGGGATGTTGATTTTGAGACACGACGTGCTCAGATATCCACAGGGTAGACACCTGATAGATTTTCTAAAGGTGGGGAGAAGGTCATTCTCTTCAGAGGACCATTCATACTCTCGAGGACATGATATGCGCATGTGTCCACGACATTGGTCGTAGCTGGGAGGATCACATACCTTGGTGGAGTATATGTATAACAACAGATAACACTCCACCATAGTGATGAAACCTTAGAAGGCAATTTACGGCCAACCTTGCAGATCGCCTCTATGCAAAATAGACCTAGGGGAGTTAGAATTTGTAGGACCAGAGATGGTGCAGGATATGATGGAGAAGGTGCAGATCATCTAGGAGTGGATGAAGACTGCACAGATCAGACATAAGTCCTATTCTGATAGGATACGAAGATAACTGGTGTTCGAGGATGGCGACCACGTCTTTTTACGGGTCTCACCTCGACGAGGTCTACAGATATTTGGCTGAGTTGGAAAGTTATCTCCACGATTTATCGTGTCGTTCCATGTCCTCAGTAGAGTAGGAGAGGTGGGTTACCACCTGGAACTTCCACCACAGTTGCATTGGGTGCGTGAAATCTTCTACGCTTCTCTACTGAGGATATACGTGAACGACCCGTCCAACATCATCAACCATGGGGAGTTGGACATTTATGACGGGGAGACATTCATGGATGTTCCTGTGGATAATGAGGATCGACAAGATAAGGTCCCGCATGGATGATCAATTACTCTTTTATGCGCTCACTGGTAGCACGATAACCTCCAAGAGAGCACATGGGAGCGGGAGGCCTAAATGTGTGCTTCGTACCACCATTTGATTCCCTGGTGTCTGTTTTAGATTTACGGGGAAGGAAATCCCAGTGCGGGGGGTTATTTAAAGACCCATATATTTCAAGGAAATTTTTTTCTTAAATTATTTGGAATTTTACGATTCAGCATTTTTCTAATAGAACATGATTCCGAGTCCTGCTGTGTCTGGAATCAATTTCTGAAGTATTTCTCATGTACGTTAAGTAATCATATGTGCATGATTTTCTATCTTCTGAACTTGTTGTCGAAATTGAAATCTAAGAACATCGATGAACTCGTAGTACCGGTATTCACATAAGGAGAACTCTACCTTAGATTCATTTGGTTGAGATATGATGTTATAATTTGGGGTTTCTAATAAAAAAATTAAAGATTACATAAAAATGTGTCTGTAACACATTTTTATCTGAAGGTGGTTAAAGTATTTGGGTGGGGTTGTTTTCTCTAATGAGAATATGACGGTGGGTCCCACCACTACATAACCTCCCTTGGGAGGATATTGTGTGGTGGGGCCCACACGTGAACCTAACCATTTAAATCCCCTTTATCCCCTTTAACATTCCTTAACTTTAATGACCCAACACATTCTTCATTTATATTGGGTGAACTCTCCACCATCCTCCTATCATTAAGAGTGCTAACCATTTAATTAATGAATTGAACATAATAGATTTATTTAATTCTATCTTTTGAATTTTGAAATTCTTTTCATCAATAAAATAATTAGAGAGCCTATTATTTTAGTTTGTGGGTTGAAATTTGAGAGGATTTGGGAGGAACTCATGGAGAAATATTATTCTCTCAATGTAGAACCTTGTTCTTCAATGAAGAACGCTCCATGTCTCGATGAACGTGAAGCAACACCTTAAACCATATTCAATCGAGGCAAGAACGTGTGGGGATGCCCATAGAGAACAACATCTTCCTTCCTCTTCCTCCGCTTCAAGGGGGAAGATGCCGCCCAGGAAGAACGTTTCAAACAATGACGATTCCTCCTTAGACGCATTCTGATGTCAACGAATCGATGTCGTCGTCAACAAAAGAACTTTGATTCATGGTAGGGTGTTTATTTATTTTGAAATGAATAAGGTTTATACATCATTATTCTATGAATTTCCTAGTTTAATTAAATGCATGATTATAGTTTGAGCCTCTAACGCAGAGGGCACAGGCTAACGAACAAGCCCGAACCCTCTGGCAATTCGTTCTTGATGCGTGGTTCTATGGGTGACGGGTGAACAGAATGAAAACCTTAATTTGAGGCCATTGCAGTGAATAGCCTGACCCAAGGAGTCCATAGGCACAGAAGGGAGGCAAAATGGACCACCAAAATGACATTGGTGGCCCGCGGAAGAGTGCAGCGGCATGGGTTGTCGGCGACATATGTCGGCCGGCCGCCTGGGGGTGGCGGTGCCCCTCTTGTTCTGCCGGTGGAAGGCCGCTGCGGAACCGGCTATGGTGGTGGAGATAAACCCGAAACTGCGGGTTCTAGAAGGTCTAGGTGGCACCAGGTGGCACTGCCGTTACAGGGAACCCGACCCCATATCCCCAAACCATGCACCAAGCGTAAAACGTGCTCAGTCGGGCCAAGTCGTTGCCTGTCGTGCGGGCCGGGAAAACATCCATGCTAGTCGGGCCTACCTCGTGCGGGCTAGGCTGGGCTGCACCTGCCGGGCCTAGCCATGCCCTATCGAGTTGGACCTGGATCCGGGCCCGGTTGACTCGGTTCGGGCCGAACCAGGGTGGGTTCGGTCTGGTCAGACCAAACCTAGACCCCCCTCTTCAGAACATTTTCTGTTTTTCACCCATAGCATGAGATACGAACCTCGGATCGATGCACCATCATTTGTGTAGTATTTATTGGATCTAAACTGTCGTTTTGGTAAATTACACTAAAGGTTTTGGCGAATATTGCGTACAACCGGGTTAGTTTGAACACGAAACCAACCGGGCCCTCAGAGAGAAAACGCTTAAAATATAAGGATCAGACGTCCGATTAATGTACCTTCAACTATGTTGGATTCCATTTGATGAGATGGCCCTTTTCAAAAACTCCACACAGGATTCGGTTGAGGTTGGAGTATGGCCAGGTTGGATTGTACAGGAAATCCAATAGGTCCCCTTGGAAAAGAAATTCCAATAACTCTCATACAGGGCATCTGATTGACACATCATCTATCGCATAGGGTTTCTTTTGATGAGACGGAACTACAGGATACATCAACTACGGACTTTGTGATTGTTGATGTAATGCCACTTGGCTCACGGAGTGGACTTTTCCGGAATCAAGCGTGTTGTGTGCGAGAACCCTAGCGCTGGCTTCGACAACGATGACTACTATACCAAAATCCTCCATGGGTATGATAGTGATGACTTCTGTACCAGGATCCTCCATGGGTTCGATAGAAGTGACTTCTTTACCAGGATACTATGTGGGTTCGACAACGATGACTACTGTACCAGAATCCTCCAGGGGTTCGACAGTGTCGACTTCTGTACCAGTATCCTCCGTGGGTTCGATAGAAGTTACTTCTATATTAGGATCCTATGTGGGTTCAACAGTGATGATTGTTCCAGGATCCTACGTGGGTTCTACAATGCTAATATTGTTCCAGGACCCTACGTCGGCTCGACAGAGGAGATGATTCAGAGAAAATATCTGATCATCTCTATCTCTCTTCGTGAGTTGTATTCCTGTGTGAGATGAGTCATGTATTTCAACCATTATCAATTTGGTAAATGATATTAACATCCATTGTGGAACGGTTTGTGCATGGGATCAAGATTTGGAGTCAGACTATGACTGATAACTTTGGTATATGAATGGGTACATAACTATGTAGGGTTGGTTGATACTTTGTGATTGTATCTTTCTACTGTGGTTTGTACTTTGTGGATTTTGTGAGACCTTGTGGGAATCGGGGTCCCTAATGTGTATCATTATACTCAACCCTGCATAGGATATGCCCGCACCTCATTGTGTTAGATGTAGACGATGGATAGTGCTGACCGAGGTAGAGTGTACGAGGACTGGATGGTACCCGGAGATGGACCACATGATGAGTCGGTACCCGGAAGAGATGGATGGATGTGGAGAACTGAGGAGGCTATATGTACCTACCCATTAGGTAGGATCTGTGGTGGATGATCCAGGATTAGTTAGACCTCTTCTAGCTGTTGTCTTCATAGATATACCTATTTTTCATTTCCTTGTACTTTACTATTGGGATTGTATTTCCGACCCCTTTCCTTTCAACACATTATTTTGTATACATATTTACATAGTGTTTACATCTATTTTCATACTGTGTTATATTTGTTACAATTTTTAAAAGGAAATTTCTTCCTTTACTATTGGTATTACGCCTTTGGTGCTCGTCGCCAGTCCCTAGCCTATGGAAGGCGGGCTTTGCATAGTCATGACACAGTCCCCGAGGATGGGTCATGACATTAATATAAAACAATAATTGTATGGAAAATTTTATATTATTAGGAAATTGATATAATCAATATTCATGTCCTAGCACATAGATAATTCCATTAATTTCCTTTGAATAGATGTCGTAACCAGCTTCTCATAAACTATCCCTTGTTTCTGGTTTTATATGAATTATGTAAGGATTCAAAATCTCCATATAAAATTTAAATTCATCATTTTTGCATATTTTATCAATCTAGATTTCCACCACCCATCGTTTTCACCATTGATGTATGGAGAATATATCATTTGCATACCTTCTATATGATCATACATCGACATCATTATTTATATAAAACTTATACATTTAATTATTATAGAGATTTATCATCCATAAAAAAATAATCTCTCCTTTAATGCTAATTGGTAAGTCCAAATAAGACTAAAATACATAAGCGGGGGGTGAATTGGGTATTTTCGATAATATTAATAGATTCTTGGTTTTATCTTTATTTAAAATTTATATAGATATGTAGCGTCATATTATATAAGTAATTTTAGTATAATAAACATAGTGAAGAAGACCACAAAATTTTTTTATTGTGGGTCGGGGCATAAGGACCCACTACTCCACTCCACTGATGCTCTCTCTATAATCATGATGTGATTAACTAAAACATTAATCTTGTCATAAGAACATTAAAACTGACTACATGTCATTAAAAAAACAATAAGGCCAAACAGATCTGTCTGGTTCTTTTATAGGAATCTGGTTTCTCTACATCTTAGTCTAATATAGTGGTACTCATCCACGACTGAGTCGAAATAGCTGAGACTACAATATTTTTTTATTAAATTGAATGATTAATGGTCACATTTTTTGTAGAAACTAGCATAATAGAGATCTTATTTTTATATGATGAATTACATAAAATAAAAATAACTTCAAAGCGATTATGGTTCCAAATTATTTTCAATAATATCAGTAGTGACCAAAATTTTTGTGATTACACGACATTAAGTTATTTGATATATATATATATCCAAAGTGAAAATTCATCATTAAACACAATGTCAATTGAAATTTTGTTTCATTTTATATATTTTGTATTCAAAAATATATTTCATATTTTCAATCAGATATAAAGCATAAATACTCTTGAAATTATACAGGAATCATGGGTTTCCTTCAGTTTAGCAGATCCGAGAATAAATCATAATAGATCGTAATATTTAAAAATTTTATAGTTTAATGGATTCATAAGATTCATTGAAATGATTTATTCCATTGAACAAAAGTCTTTTACTCATTTTTATAATATATTTAACACTATATATACTTACTTCAATACCATTTCACAAATCAGAAAAAAAAATATTTTCAATTAAAACGTTGTTATTAAATATTAAAAAGAGGGGTTTCATAATGTGACAACAGATTTCCAATCATATGTTTGAAAAATTATGATTTATTAAATAAATAGTGTTAATGTACCATGCATGTTTTCCTTAAATATAGTGTTTGTTACAAACATAAGGTTGATTCTCTATACGTCCCCTTATCTGAAACATATGATTCCACCTAAATATAGGGTTGATAAAAAAAATCAGTTGTGTTGGGTGCATGATCCACACATTCTTTTCCAAATGTAGGTTTTTATGGCCAAAATATAAGATTATACTTCCTTACATATGGTATGAATAATTATTCAATAATACAATTAAAAAAATTATAATACTTTACCACATATTATATCCTATAAAAAATATTTTCTATAAATATTTAAAATAATGGTTTTTAAATTGATTCTATTAATGAAAAAACATGTGTATTTTTGTGCATCAAAATCAATAATATTTTTAATATATTTTTGATACAATTCATTCCCAATAACCCAGCATCCTTAATATATGTTTATATGTGTATAAATGTATTTAATATCTCATAAATTTAATTATTTTTTTTCTAAATATCATTTGTAAACGTTCATAGTATTGATATTTTTGGATCACTAATAATAATGGGGAGAATGTTATTGTGTATAAGGGTAGAATATATAAGTTTATTGGTCATTCTTATTGACATAAGAGGTGTACTGTTGTTTTGGACAGGGGGGTTTTTGTTGAATGATTAATAACGAAGATACGAAGCATTGAAGGAAAGCAATGTTCATGATGATCATCGATGGGTTTTCATGTTTATCTTTTCAGATAAATTGTGGTTCTCAGAACAAGAATGACTTCAGGGGTATTAATGTTATTATCAAGTGAATAATTTATGTAAACCATAAATAAAATAGTAATATAATATGTTTATGATTAAAAATTTATAATTTTTTAAGTGATTAATTAATTTTATATCTTCATACAAACTTATAGTGGTGGATGCCTATAAAAATCCCAAAGGTGTGGGTTTTTGGATTCTGTTTGTTTTCATGTATTTAAACTTAATCTTAAATGCCACTCGTTTATATGATTTTTAATTTATATCATGATGTCATGATGTTTTTTTGGCCAATTTTGGAATATTATTTTAGGATATTAGGTTATATATGTTTGAAAATTTTGTCCTTCTCCAATTCCATAATGAACATTCTACTCTGCCTAGGGATAAATGATCACCCAATTCTACTTAAGAATAACTGAACTGCATGAATGTACGAATCAAATTTTTTTTTAAAATTGATGGAATATGAGAAGATAATTTTCCCCATTGTATATAATTTATTATATAATTCATAAAATTTGAGTAATTATCATACATATTTCAATATAGAGATTCATTTTGAGATTTAATATAGGATCATAACATGGTGTTTCAATTACTTATATCTAATACAAATGCTAATAATGTGGGTATAAATTTTACCATGCACACCACATCTTTAAAAACAAATGTGACATCATGGAGGTTATAATAATGATGAGTTGAGTGTATCCCTAAATATATGATTTGGAATAATTTTATGGATTATTTTTTGGTTTGAGGGTTGAATCATGAATGGATTTATTTGTAAATCTTTAACAAAATGAATTTTTTTTCTAGGAAAATTTATTGTTACCCTATCAAAAATTAAATAAATATTAATTAAAAATGATATATATGATTTTTAGATATATTAATGTTATGTAATAATCCGAAAAAAATTAGAATAATATAATT
Organism: Viscum album; assembly: GCA_963277665.1. Taxonomy (NCBI): domain Eukaryota; kingdom Viridiplantae; phylum Streptophyta; class Magnoliopsida; order Santalales; family Viscaceae; genus Viscum; species Viscum album. Next base: position 1,656,606,519 of record OY728148.1, on the reverse strand, counting down.
TTTGAAAATTATTTTGGATATAACATCGTTTTTTAAAAAAATAGTAAAATTGAGAGGAAAATGACTATTATGGGAATATTTAAAAATTGAGAATAAAATTTCATCAGGAATTACATTTGTAAGAATAAGATGAGGTGATAGAGGTTGTTATATGATACTTATAACTGGATGATTTCGTGATTTTATTAAAGAATTTCATTGTAGAGGATATTGATGCACCCACATTGGGGTATTTTTTTTTATCTACCAACCTTATTGAAATACGGAAACAAGAAGAGAAGGAGTTATATTCTCATGTGTGAAATATTAGTGACATTTTGTTTTTATTTATAGTTATAAATTAGGGGGATTCAAGTGTCCACTCTAAATCATTAACTCAAAATTTCAATAAATTTGGTGTTTAGGTTCATTGGTGAAACACCATAGGAATATTATGAAATATTTCTCTTTAAATAATATGAGTTCCTCTCTAAATTGTGTTTCAAGTAATCACATGTTTATACGAAAATTTTGGAATTAAAATATAGTTCCTTTAACATAGGATTGGATGATATGTATTGTAATTATGAATAATATATAACCTACACAATTCTAGAATAAATTCCTTAGTTATTTAATGATTATAAATAAAAAATAATTTCAAAAAATTGATTATTTTTTTGGAAAATTATTCTTGTGAAAAAAATTTATTTCATATCAGTAAATGAATATAATCAATTTCTGTGAAATATTATAATGAAATTACTATACTATTTAATTATATTAATTTGTTTTACATTAATCTTATTTATTATATCTATTGGACATTAATAAAACATGTTTTATTCCAAAAAATCTATGTCATTCTCAAAAGGCGTTTTTTCTCATTTTCAAACATACATTAATATTAATTTTAAATATTTTTAACTTCATAATTCAATTAAATAAATTAAATATTTTGAATCCAAATGTTCAAATTTGGTTAATATGCCATATTAATTTCTCATAAATAGAAATCGTAACCATGATTAATTTTTTGACATTGGAAAGTGGTAAATAATTTTAATCACAATTTAAAATAAGTGATATGTATATCATTTTTCAAACTTATTCACATTTGATTAATATATTTTTATCCTTATCAAATTATTCTAGAATATTATTTTTTCAATAAACACATTTCAATGAAAATTACATATATATGTTATTTTAATCAATGAATGTTTCAAAATCTCAGTCTTTATTTTTAATATACCTTATGTGGTCAAATTTGGGAAAATGTAATTTATAAACCAATATAATCTTCTATATATTTTTTAATTAATATATTTTTATCATATAAAAATATTTTTAATGTTTAGAAATTCTATAATTACCCTAATTTTGTATAGAGCAATGATTCAATATTTATCACACTATTAAAAAATATAATTAATGTTTTTAAAAATATTAATAGAAATATATTTATAGTGAGATAAAATGTGATACAAATTTTATAGGTTAATATTACATATTATTTTGTTTTCGAAATATTATATTTATATTACAACATTTTCTTAATTTATTTTAGGCCAATAATGACTAAATTAAATTTAAAGATATTTTATGAGAATAATGTAACATTAATTACTATTATAACAATAAAATTGTTAAAATATGTAAAATAATTGTATAAATGATCTAAAATTTCATCCATATTCTATTTATAGATCATTTTGATCTATATTGATTTATATTGACATAGTTTTATTTAAATATTTTAAGAAATTTCAAGAGTTCCCATCCCTTGTCTTATAATTGGGAACCTCTAATTTCCCATCATCATAAATCATTGATACTTTTAAAAAGGAAACCATATAAAAATATATATTTTACACTACCCAAGACACATTCAATCTATTTTTTATTCTTAATTTACCAACTCTAGTGTCATTAAGAGGAGTTTTAATGGTGTTCATTACATTAATTGGCAATCTCCTTAACTGATCACCTTCATTTATATAATTTAAATCATATAAATATATGATATTTATTATAAAATAATTTCTTTAGTATACTCTGTAATCTAAATATTTAATTATGAATATGAAATCACCATTATACACCCTTGTCAAATGGGATGTAAATGTATCACCCACACATACATATTGATTACCATCTCCACAAAGTACAACATTTCATTTTTCATCACCAAGTCATATAGATCAGTTTTATGATGGGTAAAATATTTAATTATGATATTAATTACTTTTTTATACTTATGGAATTCTAATATAACATCTATCCTCTTACTATACAATCCTTTTGGAAATGATAATTTCATTTGGGGGTATGTGTGGACTACCAGCTCCACAATGCAATGTGATTCATTTTTCCTTTATATTTTATGTTTCTTTATACCATCATTTGATAAATAGAAATAAAATTCATGCGTTTGTATGACCTATCATCTCTCATGAATGGTGTAATTATATTTTTCAATCTATATATATCTTGGATGAGAATAAATATGTAGAATAAGTATATGATATATTTATATGATGATTAATATTTTTTATGGAACAAAAATAAATATACATGGACATGGACAACTGAACTAAAATACCATTAATAAAATAAGCAGTTAACACCCACAAAAATGTCTTCAAAGAGGAATTAACAATATAAGGGGTGGTGAAATGTTATTAAGGTATCATATATAATGTTATATGTATGAAAAAAAATCATATTTGTTTTTTAAATTTAATAATATTATAAAATATATTTTAGTCTTCTTTCGATGTAAGTTTAACACGAGTTAAGGGTGTAGTTTCACAATCCCATCAACAAATTGGGATTTTTTACAACTAAGTCGCCATTGGTGAAATTATTTGATCCTTAAAATAGGTATCCTTATTTTCATTTTTCATAAATAATCTTCTTATTCTGTAATTTTATATTAATTGTATTTTAACCATGTTATATTTTTTACTAAATGTGGTCAAAGGAATATTTTTTTCGTTTTCCAAATGATGCACATTTTTAATTAATAAAATTAATGTTTTTGTAAACTTATACGTTATGAACAGATATTCCAAACCTCAACACACATCATTGATTTGAAGCGTATACTACAAGTTTATATGAATATTTCTAAAGAAATTGGTATATATATAATATAGACATTTTAAATATTTTAAAATAGATTTTTAAACGTGAAAGGTTATATTCCTCATGAAGGGTATTTTAATCATTAATGGTATCTATATTCATCAATAAACCCCCATTTATTATAACTATTCTTCAATATGGTAATTTAAGAAGGATTTCATCCTTATTTTTCTTAGGGTGAATTTTTATTATGGCGAAGAATTATCATGATACACATTTTCATGTTTTTTATTTTGATGAAGAGTTTATCAAACCCATTTCATATTAAAGAGTATGATATGATTTAAAATTTATGATCATACATTTCACATGTGTATGGTGTTAATTATAATATGTTATAAACTTATATATCCCTCTAATGACTTGGGTAATGATGTATATTTTAGGGGATAGTTTTGGGGAAAAAATATTGTGATTGATCTATTATGAGAAACAAGTCAATGTTATTGATCTGTTATGGGTAACAAGTTGTTTTTCTTGATCCATTATATGGAAGTTATGGTTTTGACTAATCATATAGTCTTGGATTAGTTGGGTTCTATATTATTATAATTACAAAGACACATTTATGATATGATATTTGGGTTCTTTATTCAGTTACGATGAGTTTTCAATGCTATAAATCACGTATTTAGAAATGCTAATTTTTTACTACATAACTCATGTATATTATTTTATTAGATAAGATATAACCATTATAATTTATCTTCCAGATATCATATACTTATTCTTATCTTATTCTTTCATGTAATCATCGATTGATATCTCCCATGTTTACCATTATTGATAATCCGAGCTCATATTTTCTTATGTCTCTATTACTGTAGTTATAGAGACTATTTTTAGTTGGTTATTCCCATGAAGAGTACTATGAGAGAATACCATTGTAGGAGATGATGAAGATATTTCATAAAATTATAATATTGTATATCCATTATAAAAAGAATCTAATCTTATATGGTTTTTTCATGGATAATATTATTTTATTTTTTATATTCATATAAATAGACTTAATATTAATTTCAGAAAACAACATTCAACTATAGTTGGTTTTAGAGTATGTTTTAGTCAATTTTTAGTGATTACGGTTATATTTTATTATTAATAACTTAGATATTGGTCTATGTATAAGGTAAAATCCTCTAGTTTTGTTATTAAATTTTACTATCTAAGGATAGACATAATTTTTCATAAAAAAATGTTCCATGAATTATTCATGGTATAAATTAATTTTTATAAATTTTGTGGTGTTTGTATATGAATATTGTTTCTTATAATAATATATTAGATTTTAGAAAATGGATTAAACTAGAGGGAATCATTATTATGATCATTTCGATCTAAATTATAATGATTACCCTATTAATCATCCAAATGTTATGATATATGGAATACAAAATATTATTTTTATTCTTAAAAAATATTAATGCTATGAATCATACTATGTTTTCAAATGATTAGAGGATGGGACAACATAATGTTGTATCATTCGTGAGGAAAAATACAGACTTTTTATTTAATATTAAAGTCCACTAGTGGAAATGAAATTGATTAGTGAAATTGAGAAAATATTTTATGATCTTTAATGTTCGAGTCATGAATAAGGCATCCTACATTTTTATCATCTTTAAGATGAATTATATTGATTGTCAAATCCTATCATCATTTTGATTAAGAGGATGAAATTGAATAAATAGGATGTTATGGGTTTAAGTGGATATTCTATAATATGATATTTCACAATATACTATATATAATTATGGAAAATGATTTTCATGAAATGAAGATAATGGATAATGAATCCTCCTATACCAATGAGGAACATTTTTACAAGGATGGCATGGTATACCTAGGTTTTAATTATCAACCTACAATGTTAAATTGTTTGATTCATTGGTGGCATAAAAATTACTCATATAATGGTATTATCTATATGGGATTTTACTATCTTTGAAGAAATAATTTAATTCTCACATAATGTAGAAATATAAAAATGAATATTCCCACCATTACCATTTTTTTGAATATAAGGAAGATAAAAAGTCTTATGAAACCCCAAATAAATCACATTGTGGACCGAAATTCTAGCCATCTTCATGATAAAAATGTGGGGAGAAAAATCAATGTAATTTTTTTTATTATAATATGGAGGTTATTTAAATGTGGAAACACAGGTTATAAATCCCATAAATGTTGACATGTGTTGAATAGGTGAGTAAATGAAATGGAGTAAAATAGAAAACTGAAACTACTACCCCTAATATTCTAGGGCATCATATATTTGTAATATGGTAATTATTCCAACAATTGAAAAAAATATAAAGGTTTTTTATATTCCAAATAAGTACACTATTATATATAATGAAAAATAGAAGTATAATATGATAACAACTTCCAATATTGGTGATGAGAATGATTTGGTGAAAGAAACAGTAATCATACAACCAAGAAACAAATTTATTATTTAATTATCGATGAGAAAATACTTTTAATTATAATTAATTTCAAATTTTTATAAAAATATCATACAAAATATTTGATGTTGAGTTATCTATGAAATATCCAAATGGAGTAATGGTATTATATCATGTTTGTAGCTCTTCTCTAATTGATGTTTTTGTGAATATTCTTATTGAAAATATTCAAAATATTCAATATGTTTAATTTGATGTTATTATTACCATGGATTGGATTTCTATATATGTTTCGAAATTATATTTATATGGATAGGGTGTAATATTTTATATTTGGAATTAACAAATGATCATTTATCAATGAAATGATGAATATGAACATATGGAAATTATTTAAATATTATGGGTTTTAATTCCAATAAATTATTGTAATATATATTAGATGAGCGGGGATAAAATTAATTATTTGGATATATCTATATTATAATAAATTCTGGATGTATTTCAAGAATTGTTTTCTTGTCTTCCAAAAAATCATGAAGTTGTGTTTTTATAGAACTCACACCTGGTAGAATTCATATTTGAAAGAATAGTTATTCAATAGAACCAATTGAAATTTAGGAAAAAACATAAACTCAAAGATAATTTTATAAGTGATTCATTTGGTCAAGTGAATCACCATAGAGTTTGGTTGTTATATTTTTTATGAAAAACATTTGATCAATGCGACCATTCATTAATTACTGAGAACATAACTAGTTCACTATCAATAAAAAATACAATCATCCCTATATTTATTATTTATTTGATCATTTATTTGGATCTAAATACATTCCCATGATTTAATTTATAATGGGATATCATTAATTGATCATCAAAAAATATTTATTACCCAAGATAACATTCTATAAAAGGTTTGTAAATTATGTATTTATAATGATTCCTTTTGCTCACACTAATTTCCCTATTATCCTCAAAAACATTTAATGAATGGAGTCCTTATGAACTACGATGACGCTTTTTTGGTTTTTTATGGATGATATTCTTGTATATTAAAGGATCATGTAAGATCATTAGTATTACCTAAGGATTGTTTTGAATAAATTTTTTATGGAGATTACTTATAAATAAATTCCAACTCTGAAATTTGGATTAAGAGTGCTTCATTCAGGTATCATATAATATTAGGCGTGTGTATAGAAGTAGGTCCTTACGTTGAATTTTTTTTAATTAAATATTACAAATATGAAATATAAAATATTCAGTTTTAATCCTTTTTCTTAATATTATCAGTGTGTTGTGGGGAATTTATCTGAGATGTTAAATCCACTCACCAAGTCAACTATGAGTGAAGAAAAGTCCCTCTTGGCTAATGAATGTAAGGAATATTTTTCATCACTAAAGGGAATGATAGTTAGTGAACCTATGCTGACACTATCCAGTCATGGTGATTGTTTTGTGATTTATAGTGATATATCAAATACGGGACTAATATTCATCATCATTTAAAAAATACACATATACAATATGTATCATGAAGATTGAAGTTCCCTGAGAAAAATTACACATATCATTATTTGTATTTAACTAAATTTTATTCTTCATTAATGATAAAGAGGGATTATATCCATGGAGAATGTTATGACATATATATAGATTTCATAATTTTAAATATAATTTTCATCGAAGAAGAGATTAAAATGAAAAAAATTTGTTCATTGGAAAAGATTTATATGAATGATTTAATTAAACAATAACAACACGGGACAGTGAAAAAGGTGGATAATCCTCCGATTTGAAAGGAACATGGTATATTTTTGATGATGATGATAAAAACATTTCTACTATTTTTTAAAATGAAAAGGATGGATCTTGGAATCTTTATGTAAGGGGAAAAATAATATCTTTATCTAATTAATGAATAAACATCATTACAATTGATGAATAAATAGGTTATGAAGGAAGATGAAGATTTAAATAATAAGGTGGGAAATGTTATAGATTTAATGTTTGATTATAATGGAATAATACAGTTAAAGAACTATATCTTTTTCTAACCCATACATGATTTAAATAAGTAACATTTGTATGAGTCCCATTGTTAATAATTCTCTATTCTTATTGGAAGACTAGTAATATATAAAAACATACAAGAGTATATCTACTAGAATGGCCTAACAATATATATTTCCGCCTATATTTTTATGTGTTTAACAAGTCAGTATGTCAATTATTAGAGAAAAAGTATAAGGGGATGTTACAGTTAATACCCATACTAGAAGAGAAATATTAAAATATTTCCATGGACATCATTTTCAGAATCCCCAAAAAATATTATGGGAAAAATACTATATAGGTTTAATTTTATCGACATATATAGTCAGAACACATTATTTACATTATAGATTATTTTTCTCTTGATAAAATTACATGGTTAAGAATAAAAAAATGGAAATATTTCATAGTCTTCAACTATCAATTGTATCTGATCATGATCTGAGGTTTACCATGATGTTTATAAATGTAATAAGTATGGATTAGATATAGTGTTATGTTTTATAACTAATTATCGTTCTACCACTAGTGGACAGTCTCTGTGGAATATTCAAACTATTGAGTTTATTTGTGAACACCCTCTATAGATTTGAAATGTGTTTCAGATCAACACCTTTATTTTGTAGAATTTTAATAAAATAATTGAATATTATTAATAATTATTATTATTGATTATAAAGCTCTATATTTTAGAATGTTTAGAACTACAGTATTATATACATAAGCTGGATAAATAATGAAATTTTTATATTAACTAGTAAAGGAAATGGTAGATAAGGTCATACGAATTTAGCAGCACATACGATATTCTCAGAGTTGATAAAACAGTTAAGCTAAAAAAATATGATAAATCAAGAGTTTAATGTTGTTTATAAGGTTTTTCACTAAATTAACCCATGTAAAAAGGTTCTGATAGTTAGTAATAAGGTCAAGTAAATAACTTTCTATAAAGGAATTTTTGAATTGTTGATCATATCAAGGTGGTATCTTATTGATTGGTCATTCCACCAAATCTCACTCAAGTTCATGAAATGTTACATGTACCTATCCTGATAAAATACATACATGATTATTCACATGTTCTAAACATAGAGTCCATACCATTAAATGAGGATATATTCTATGAAAAACATGTATAAATCTTTGATCTATGTGTTAAAGTAATACAAAATAAATTACACTCGTGGTTAATGTTCACTAGAGAAATCAAATATTTAAAAAAGCTACTTGGTAACCTGAGGATGTAATCAAAAACATATCCTCACTTGTTTTATAGTAGTGAATAATTTCAAGGGATAATTTATTTTTAAGATGGGTGAATGTAATGCCCTAGTACTTTAATGAAATATTTCTCTTTTTTATTATTTTAGATTTTTGATAACTTATGTTACATGCAATAGTATTTATAGAAAAACTACATTGAATTATTGAAGTATTATCTCCAAACAATTTTATTGGTGAATATTAATTGTAATGATAAAAAATATATAGTCTAAACATTAATTTAAAGAATTCATTAGTAATAAAATTATTAGAATTTAAAAAAATAAATCAAAATAAATGATATTTTTTTCAATATTTTGTTTAGGAATACAATGTATTTTATTTGAATAATTCCAATAAATACCAAATTGTGAATAATTTTAATAATAATTTTATGTTATATAATTGATCATATTTTTTTATAAATTAAAATAATATCTAATCTTTGGGTAATAATAATTTCAATTTTATTAGAAAAATTTTATATGTTTTAAATATTATTCTTTTCACATTTTTCAAAAAAATGTAAACATAATTTTTTACATTTATATGAAATTTAATATATTAAATTTATTAAATATTTAGAACCCATATCTTCAGATTTGGTAAATAGTCCCCATTTTCTTGCTAGTACGAATTGTAACCATGGTAAAATTTATAACATTGTTAAACGGTAAATAGGATTAATATAGATTAAAAATTTATGTAAGGAAGTAATTATAAATATTATTCCATATTGTGTTAAATTAAGTATATCATTATCACTTTATAATCCAGTTTAATATGGTTAATGGAAACATTACAATTAAAATGAATTATATATTTTTTAAATCATGTAATATTATGAAATGAAACTTCTTTGGTTTTTATTTTCTCTTATGTGTCAACATAAAAAAAATAGTAAGTTATGAATGATTCTAAGTGTGTTTATTTATCTTTTTAAAAATATTTTAACTATATATATTTATTTTTAATTTGGAGAAATAATATAATGAACTCAAATACTTTTGAAAAAATGAAACCTTTTTTCCCAATAAATAAAAATAATAGTAAATTGTTTTAAAAATTTTAAAATAAATAATATATTAGTAATTTTGTGTTTTACAAGAATTTTATAGTGGAATATAACATATTAGTGTTATTTTAAATTATTATATTTTAATTATATCTTTTTTTTCGGTTAGTGGTGTCTAAATTGACAATAAGATAATTTTATGAGAATAATATTTCATCAAATCACATATAAAATCTTAAAATATAAATCCTAAGATAATATATTCTCTATAATGTCCCCCATTTTACATTTATAGGTAATTATGAGCAATTTTTCTTAATATTGACTTCATTTTTTAATTCTTTTAGGATATTTCAGAAGTACCCCTCAACTCTCTTATATATGGCAACCTGTAATTTCACTAACTAAAATAAGAAAATTCCATTTGTATCAATTATATTCTACATATTTATATTCTACACCTCCCTAGAAATGTTATATAGTATATAGTCTTCTCAAAAGACCAACTCTATCATACTTAATATGGAATCTGATGGTGTTATTTCAAGAAGATATAATCTATATAACTAACCACTTTCAATCATCCTATTATATACTTCATATTATTATATTGTATTTATCATAAAATAATATATTTTTTATACTAGATATTATAAAATTTTACTGTTATTATTAAAACAATGTTGTACACCGTATATCCCATCAAACGAGAAGTGAATTTATCGCTCGTGCGTACATAAAATATACCATATCCATTTAGTGATATAATTAAATTTTCACCACATTATATTATATATGTGAATTATGATATTATTATAATTATTTAACTATTATATCGCATCTACCAAATTAATATCCAATCTTTTGGGAAATGATGACATCATTTTGGAATATGTGAATACAACCACCTCCACAATGTGATGTGATTAATTATTCATTTTTATTTTTCATGGATGGTAATTATGATTAATTTTAAAATTATATATGGTATATATGAAATTATTCAAATTATTTAATGGTTAACTATTATTTTCTTTCATTCGTTCCATCGATAAAAAAATGGAAATTACGCTCTTGCATATGTACAAACTACCATCTACATGGATTGTGTACTTCAATTTACAATCTCTAATTTTTATGCAAGAGTATATCGGTATATATAATTAATATATATTATATTAATATAAATATTATTATTTAGCTGATTTTACCAATATTAATATATACGAACTAGAACTAATGAATTGTAATACTCGTGACGTGGATGTGCGTAGGGTGATGACAAGTTGGGTTCTCGGGGTCCAACGTGATATGTTCTTTTGGGTTGGTTCATGTCTTGGGATAGTCTCCATAGAAGAGCAACTATTTTATGTTTTGTTTTCATTTTGTGTAGACTATTATTAAATTTCTCACTTACATAAATAATTTTTTTTTTAAAATTAACAAAAAATTAGAGTAGAACTCAGAAATAACCATTCTAATAAGGATTTCTTCATTAATAGTTTGTTATAATATTATAAATGGATCATATATGATGGTATAATTAAGAAAAAAATATTTTATAAAAGTATAATAATTAAAAAAAATTATACCTTAGGTAATAGAGCTTTCCAATAATTGAGAACTCAAGTTATGGATTTTACTTCACAATCTCATCAATATTCAAGATTGTTTACCTTTGATTGACCATTAGGAGACGTATTTGGTCATTATATTACATTTTTCATAAAACAATTATTTCATGAACATTTTTAATATTCTATAATTATATTTTAAATTCATTTTCCTCTATTTTTTTCTAATTTTGTATTTTTTTAAAATATATATTCATTGTTTTCCTACGGAGGTATGTTTTTTCATTATTGAAGTAATGTTTTTTATACTATATGAATGAACATATTTTTCAACCATCATCACAAATTAAAATTTTAATGTTTATTTATGTTGGGACCACATTGTGTATACGGTTGTATTTATTGGCAATAGTTGTCAATGAAGATCAAAATGAAGGATATCAAGAAGTAATTCAATGAAAAGGAGTAATGAAAGTTCAGATGATTGTTGTACTGATCACAGGTTCAAAGAACATGGTTCAAAGGTGACACATTTTTTACAACAGTGGAGAATGGTGAGGCATAATCCATCTGCAGATGAAGAAGAATACATGATGGTTGATTAAGGCCATTCAATTATTCATGATTCCATGAGAACCATGGAAGAGACTTCTTGATGAATGGAATCGAATGCTTTTCATGATGTAGAGGAATGGTGGTTGAAGAAGAAGACAGTGTGGAATGGATTGGAATTATGAGATGGCCATGAACTTCACATTGTTTCAAAATATGATGATGATAAATCTATTCTTTCAAAGGATATATATCACAATAGTGGAGTTTTTGAAGAAATAAGAATATTTGTTGAAGAGGAAAAATCACAGAATAGAAGCATTTTTGAAGTGTTGTGATTGTTGACAACGAAAACAATGATATACAATATTGTTGAAAAAGGGTCTTTCATGGTGGCATGCCGAGTTCGAGGGCTATGGTTAACGATCCATGTTTGATTCAAGAACGTAAACAAAGGAATCTGCGCGGAAAAATGTTGTGCACAGAATAGCTGGGAGAATTTTTCGCACAAGCAGTGTATCAAATCAGAAATACATAAAATCTACAAAGGAAATAGGCGCACAAAAAATCGGAGACGTTCCCGCCATGTGCGTGGAAAATCAAACTGGTGCATGTAATATTTGTTGTGCGCAAAATGTGGGTTTGAAGTATTACGTGCAAGAGGGGATTCATGTTCATAATGATGAAAAATGTAGAAGTAATGAGATACACGAAAAACCAAGGCGGTGTGCGATAATAACAGGATGGTGCACGTAATTCAATGTACTGGGAGACAGTTTTATGCGCAAGAAGGGGTTTTATGCACAGGATCAAAAATTCCTATAAATATGAGGTGAACCCCTCTCATTCAGAGCGGCATGACACTTAGACAGATCCTGATCTCTGTCATGCAGAAAAATTGAGTTATAGAGTGGTGCACGAAAAGAATAAGGGTTGCGCGAAAAAGAAGGTTTTGTGCAAAAAAGGGAATATTTGCGCGAAAAAGAAGAGTTGCATGAAAAGCCTTTTACATGCCAAAAGTTATTTTTATGCACAAGGATTAAATTTTACGGGCAAGGAACCAGGAAGTGTGCGTAGAAATTTGGGGGTACCACAGGCCTTTCACAGGTGCTTATCACTCTCAAATCTTCTTTGCAAAGATAGCATAACAGTAAACCATTTGGTTTTATGAAGGGAAGAGGTACCTCACACACATGAATGGTGTTTAACATCCTCATTATAATTTTCAATGAGAATAATAATGGTTCATGCAACTAAACGTAGATCTGCACAGAAAGAGGGGAATATATCAATACACTTAGGTGTTAGTATTGAGAATCAAAGGAAGAGAAGTAGAAGATATAGTAAATTCAGTCATTGCACTAATGAAGAAGGATTGAACTAAAAAGAGCATAAAATATAAACACTGATGGAAGAAAAGTCTCATGCTGAACAGGAGACAAAGGACTTCATGTATATCTATTGAAGAGACTGTCATGTCTATAAACTGAGTGGGATTTCACCAACGACAGTGTGCCAGGGGGAGTCAATGGGAGTGTCCTGAGGGAAGCACTGAACTATCCATGAACCTTTGTAAAGGGAGTGAGCCTGTGATAGATTAACTCTGCCTGAACCTTTGTAATCCACATCTAGTGAAGTATAGTGGAATTGGGTATGACCGACAACTTTTTCGGCATATGCTTCTTTGACATATCCCTTTGTGGGGATCCAAGTAAAAATTTTTGTGTCATCTCTTTGCATGTGAATGTTTCATTTCTGATCATATCCATCATACAGGTTTTACTAGTTCCTACCAATGTGGGAACAAGATCCACAACCTTAAGAAGAAAATTTTAACACCCCGATTCACCCCTCCACTCTCAGGGTGTCCTGAGGTCCTAAAATTTACATGTTTAAAAGACTCTATTAAAATAATATTTTTTATAATTTTATTATATTTTATATTTTGAAATGTGTTTTTTGAATTTTAATGTGTATTTTTCTTAAGGTGTGTTTAATGAACCATTAATGGTATTTGTATTCATTAAAAACAAATAGACCTCTATTATAGTCATATTATATTGTGGGTATAATTCAAGGATACCATAATTATTATTTCTATATATGGATTATAATTGTGATTAAAAATGTTTATGAAACCCATTTACATTAGTTATGTTATGATGAAGAGTTTATCAAACTCATTTCTTTTCAAGGTTTATGATATAATGTAACTTTTATGACCGAGTGGAACAAATATGTATGTTTTATTTATGTCATATGTGTGAAAAATATGTTCCTCCAATTCACAAGTAAGTTTATTATAACACAAGAGATATGAATATGGAATAAGTGGATGTTCATGATCAATTATTGGAAAAATTTTGAATTTATTTATCATTTTTTTAGAAAAAGGTCAATGTGCTTGAGGAAATTTGGGAACCATTTTTTCATTTCTAATCATATAGATTTTATAGTTATCCTTGAAAAATATACTTCTTTCTATAATTATGATTATTCAAAAAAATAAATTTATTATGTGATCTTCTGGTTACTGATTATGTTATGATGATTTATCATTCCTATAATTCATATATTTGGAAATATTAATATGTCTACACATAACTCATGTTTATTGACATTTTAATTATGGATATGATATTATTATGTTATTTTGATGATCTAATACGTTTATAAATATCATACTCATTAATACCAAGAATGTCAGTCAGAGGTAGGACCCTAACTATTTATTAAATAATAATAAAAGTATGACAAGAACAATGAAGAAAGATTGCATATCATAAGCAAAAAAACCATCACAACCCCCGTAAGAGCCTCCTTCTACAATGGCCATCTCCCATTTCGATATTTCATAATGCTTTAGGATCATGGCATACTTCCTTCTAAGATTCAATTTCTCCATTAATATCAAGTCATACAGAGATTTTTTAAAAGTAGACCTGGTAGACAGCGGCTTCGGCAGATCAGAGTAGTCTTTCCTTGTCCTTCTTTTTGCTGTGGTGGTCGCCACCTGTCCATATTTCCCTTTCTCAAACTTGAGAAACTCACAATTCGAAGGCCTAACCACTATACTATGATTTTCCTTTGACACTGTTTGAGACGTCCCCCCCAATTTCCAATTACCGTGTCATCATTGAAACCATCAGCCACCCCTCAGTTCTGTTCATTACATCTGTTACAGTTAATCACAACCAAACATTTTGTCTTCCCTTCCATCGATTTGCTGACATCCACCACCTTCACAACATTAACTGAACCAATCTCTTCATACTGCTCTTCAAACACCTGTCCAAAATCCCCCTCCTTCTCTACATCAATTAGGACACACTACATATTGTTTCCATCTTCCAATGAGACACCCGTCACCATTTGGTATCCTTCTTCAGCCTCCAACACTTGGAACCGGTTGTAGGTATAGGCATAACTCCATGAGACAACAGATTACACCTGGTGTCTCCCACTGTCTGAAACATGGACTTGAAGCTACCATTCTCCCACGGCTTGCTGAGTTCGAAGGATTCCCCCCCTCATTCGGACCATCACAATTTTCACCAGCATCATCAACAACGTCTTTGGTTCCACTCCCCCCATGCGGAGCAATAGCAATAGACCCACCTACAGTCTGTGCCAATACAGAATCCAGCACCACACCATCGCCAGAGGACTCAAACCTTAGGTCCTGCTTCAGCCTCTCAAACACCGCAACAACAGTAGGATTACCCAAGCCCAGCTCACCCACATTGTTTCTACTCTTTGCAGCACCATCAATCTTCTTCTGCTGATCCATGGGTCTTCCATTTCTTCCCACTAGACCAAATATAATTCAAATTTGACATTGTTCCTTCCAATGGCCCAAACGATGGCACCCTGGATAGAAATCAGTCCAGGACTCAAATACCACTACTTGCCTCTAGTGGAACTACTCACCTATCATGATCCACATCCACTCCACGGGGGCCTTTGAATGATCCACCTCAATGAATATATGTGGATTAACTGGGTGACTAACTGATGTAATGTGGGAATTACCGAAGATAAATCACCCTACTAAATTCCATAACATACGGATGATCGCTGGATTTTGAAAGGGAAAAGGATGATGGGAAAAGAATACCCATGTCACGATGGAGGGCGAGTCCTGGTTCATGCATAGATCAATAGTCCATCGGAGAAGGAAAAATCGGCATCCATTGCAGCATCGAGGAGCTCGGGACCATGCATAAATTAAATATTCCTTAGAAGAATAATGTATCATCAAATGGTGTTTGTCAATCAGACCCACCACCGCGCGATCCTGCAGATCCCAATCATTGAAAAAACATTTATCGAATTCATCTACCAAAGGTCTTCGATGATTAATGCGAGCCACCAAGGTCAAATTAAGAAAATTTGACGCTCCCGAGAACTCCGATAATGAAATCGTCAGTTGAGGATCCCCAAGATGAAACTCTGGAACCTTCTGACTCAAATAGATTGATAGAAATTCAGCAAGAAAACTAGGGTAAGATAATGAAACAAAATTCTCCTGTAGATTCGAAGGGCTATGAGGAACCGCCTCCCCCATCCAACCATCAGGGAGGGGGGAAACCCAACCACACTCATGATCTATTGTTTTTCACCGTACTTGAGTTTATGAAAAACCATAAAACGTGTTTGCATGTCTAGAAGGTATTGAGGTGGCCTTACCCCACCTCCTGCCACACGTTCCCAGCTAGGCCCAAGGTGTCCAACCTTGGGCTTGGGCCAGTTCCACACAGGGCCGAGGGGGCAATAAGATCTCTAGCATACAGTGCGCGTTGCCTTTCGAGGACTCGAACCCGGAACCTCGGGGTCAGGACTCCACTGCCATGAACCAACTCACCAAACCCCCACGGGAATACTCATTAATATAACCCTTGATTTATATCTCTAATGTTTACCATTTCTGACATCTAAGATCACCATTTTCATAAGTTTACTTTCAAAAGGTTATGAAGAATGATTTTAGTTGGGTATTCATATAATTTTTACTAGAAGGGGAGTTCATTGTAGGATATATTTAAAAACTTTTATAAAATAATAATATTGAATATCAATCAACCAATGAATCTAAACCATAATGGTTCTTACAAGGATTGTATTATTATTTATTGATTTCAAATAAAAATACATATAATTTATGTATGAAAGGCTCAGCATACTACAATATGATCATTTCCAAGAATTCCCTTCTTATAAGGATATTTTTTTAACCATGTAAAATCTTTGATCTCTCTATTTTACTACATTCATCACTCCATGATGAATATGAGAATGATAATGATACAGTACATTATTAAAAATATATCATTATAATTAAATATTTTTAAAATTAACATGAAATGATTCATCCCAGCTATTAGGGTAATGAATTTATTGGGAATAAATGAGTTGTATTATAGGAAATAATATTATTGAATTTTTGCCTCTCTATAAAAGTGGTGGAAGCAGTTTTTAATGAAAACGTGATTCCAATATTAAAATGACAAAATTTCTAGTTATCAAAACACCATATAAAAAATCATTTTTTGAAATTTTAAATGGATTTATACATGACATATATTTGGGTATTCATGAAAATATGTATTGTGTAACTCCATCTAATAAAAATGATAAAGAGTTGGATGTAGGCACCAAGGCTATAAACACACATGAAGTAGCACTAGAAAACCACAAAGCAAAAAAGGTAATATATTGAAAACCATATCATTCCATATGGGATAAATTTTCAATATTTATAATGTTGAAAAAAATCATTGAGTATAAAATAATTTTTTTTGTGGGATAATAATTTTTAATTGATATGGAGTGAAAATGAATCCATTGAAGAATTTTTTGATCATGAGAATATCATATTTTTATACCTATGTCAAACCCTAAATGTCCATGATTATAAAAAAAGTTAATATAATCCATAAAATATTACCTTCAACCTTATATAAAAATACATTCCTTAAAAAAATATCTAAAAGGCATAAAATTAGACATCCTTCATCGCACTCTTATAAAAAAATATCATTAATAGATGATACCAAGGATAATAATGTTTATGAAATTATTTCATTTTATTTAATATCTAAAAATTTTAATAGTAATTAAAATTCAATATTGAATATAATTTCTTTTCATTTAAAAAAGTTGGATATTTAGTTGATAGGAGTCCATAAAAAAATTAGGAGGAGGACAAGGATGAAGAATGAATGATGAATACATTTAATGAAATATAAATTAAAAAGAAACCATAAAATAACCCATTCATTAAGATTTATTTTATATATTTGAAATAATGGAGCTCCGATAGGAAGTAATTAATGATTTTCAAGGATATTAAACACTTCAAAACATCTTTTTTAAATAATTTTTTTGATGTTATGTGTAGAAAAAGATGACTTAAGTGATGGAATCGATGGATTGATTAACTATGAGGCTAAAATAGAAATTTATATTGAATAAAATTAAATATGGCGTGAGAAAAAGAAAATAGCATTTTATCAAACTACAAATATTATTTTGAACAACTAAAAGAGTAGTTCTAATAATTAAAATGGGATATTAATAAATGGAATCTAGAAATTCTAGAAACCCAAAGAAGGAATGTAATAATAGAACACAATTGAAGAATGATAAGGTATCGAAGATGTAAAAAATGATTCTATAAATGTTTATTTATGATAAATGGAGAACTCATAGATGAATTTTGGAAATTTTGGAAAAAGTGACCAATAATGACTTATTATACCTGATATGACATAAGGGAGTTCAAGTGAAATGGCCTCAAAAAATTTATCAGGCTCTTTAGAGAGTTTAGATAATTTTGTTTTCTGTTTTCAACAAGTAAAAATATTTTTTGATTATGTAAAATGATCTATAGGTATTTATCATAAAACAAAATCAATTGTGAATGTTGGAAAAATTAACGAATTGCACATAAAATGAAGTTTGAGTTGCATGGACTCCCAAAAAATCATACTACTATTATTTTTAGTTAAAAGTCACAAGAAAATAAATCATGTATTTAGTGTTGGTATTTTATAAATATAGGTATCTCATAATACATTATCCCTAGAGTAAAAATATATTGTAGGTACAATGATAGATAATATAATATTATAATATATTATTACCCTCAACATGCTTTCATGGGATTGTAACACCCTCAAATTATAATGGGTTAAATGACTAAATGATATGACTCACGTAAATAAGGTGCACCTTCCTTTTCAGGAGCCTACCTGATTAGAACTCCATAGTTAAGTGTGCTTGGCCTGGAGTAGTGATCAGGATGGGTGACCTCCTGGGAACTTTCCCAGGGTTTGTGCGAGTGAGGACAAAGCACACTGGAAAAGACATGTGTTGGCCTGTGGGGACTATCATTAGTCAGATGACCTATTCGGGAACGTTGGTGGACCCTGGGGTAGGCCCCATGTGTCTGCGGGGCAACTAGTGGTACCTGGTGGGCTAGGTCCCGACGGCCATGTTAAGGCGGGGTGGTTGTGCTGTCACCGGAGCCTGGTTGTCACACTTTGTATCAAAGGAGGAACCCAGCCATATGTGCGTGGCGCACTGCTTGGGTTGAGATGTAGGGCCCACAAAGAGAGCGTTGTGCTCTAAAGGGGGGGTGATTGTAACATCCCCAAATGATAAAGGGTTAAATGACTAAATGATATGCCACATGTCAACAAGATGCACCTTCCTTTTCGTGAGCATACCTAATTAGAACACCACAGTTATGCGTGCTTGGCTTGGAGTAGTGATTCGGATGGATGACCTCCTGGGAAGTCTCCCATAGTGTGTGAGTGAGGACAAAGCACACTATAAAGGACATGTGTTGGCCTGTGGGAAAAATCATTAGTCAGATGACCCGTTCAGGCACGTGGGTGGACCCTGGAGTGGGAACCAGTGACAGCACAACCACCCCGCCTTAACATGGTCGTCGGGTCCTGGCCCACCAGGTACCACCAGTTGCCCCGAAAACACGTGGGGCCCACCCTAGGGTCCACCCACATGTCTGAACGGGTCATCTGACTAATGACAGTCCCCACAGGCCAACACTTGTCCTTTCCAGTGAGTTTTGTCCTTACTCACACACTATGGGAGACTTCTCAGATGGTCACCCATCCTGATCACTACTCCAGGCCAAGCACGCTTAACTGTGGAGTTCTAACTTGGAAGGCTCCCGAAAATGAAGGTGCACTTTGTTGACATGAGTCATATCATTTAGTCATTTAACCCTTTATCATTTGGGGATGTTACAATCACCCCCCCCCCCCCCCTAGAGCACATCACCCTCGTTGTGGGCCCTACATCTCAACCCAGGCAGTGCACCACACTTAAGGATGGGTACCACCTCTGATACCAAATATGATAACCGGGCCCCAGTGACAGCACAACCACCCCGCCTTAACATGGTCGTCGGGTCCTGGCCCACCAGGTACCACCAGTTGCCCCGCAGACACGTGGGGCCCACCCCAGGGTCCACCCACATGTCTGAACGGGTCATTTGACTAATGACAGTCCTCATAGGCCAACACTTGTCCTTTCCAGTGTGCTTTGTCCTCACTCACACACATCCTGGGAGACTTCCCAGAAGGTCAACCATCCTGATCACTACTCAAGGCCAAGCACGATTAACTGTGGAGTTCTAACCAGTCCGGCTCCTGAAAAAGAAAGGTGCACCTTGTTGACATGAGTCATATCATTTAGTCATTTAACACTTTATCATTTGGGGATGTTACAGGGATAATATAAAGTATTAATATTTGTCTAAATAGTAGGACGATATGTCCATCCCTCCATCCAATCATTTTTATTATTTATCTATAACTATTATTATAGGTTAAAGATCAATCCAAAAAAAGAACTAAAACCACACATCCAATGAAAGAAACCACAAAAAGACCGCACAACCAATGATAGAATAAAAATTACAATTACAATTTTAAATTTAAATGAATATATAAAATATATGAATCTTTTATAATGAAACAAGATGTATTAATTATGGATAAAGATAAAAATACATATTTTCTGTTAACAAATTAATTATATCAATGAATGAATCTAGAAATGTATTTTTATCTTTGAATTTACCAATATCTAAAAAGGATTAGATTTTGAATAAATAGAGTTGAAAATGACTTATCTATAAATAAGTAAAAGGATAAATTGATTTTCATAATTATTTATATTGATGAAATCATTATCATATGATCAGATCATGAACTGTGTACTATGTTTTATGATTAGAGATAATTCCAGTTAAAAACATCACAATTTTGTGACCCAAAATTATTCTTTTTCATACAATTTGTTCAGGAAATAATATTCACATTAATTTCAAAAATAAAATATTCCTAATATGGGATCATTATGTTTAACACGACTGATTTAAGGAATATGTCGACATTTCATTCTAGATATATGTGTTTGTGAAAATATAGAGATGAGAGTGATATTTATGTTACTAAATATAGTTAGATTATCAGAAGACTTATATATATAACAACCATATATAATGATATATTCTTTAATAAATTTTATGATACATGTAAAAACATCAATATCTAATATATCCCATTGAAAAATAGTGGGTATAATTTTCCGATACATTAATAATATAGTGTATTTTGTCTGATTTACCATAAATAATCATAGTATGAGTCATTAGGATTTATGGATATATGTTGTGTAGGGTAAGATGGTTATGGTAAGTCAACATCTAGTAGTCCTTTTAAAACTAGATGTTCATGAATTCATAGTTAATTAAGAATTCAAAATGAATTTCTTTAGAACCACACTGGCTAAATATATAATAGCCAACAAGGGGTCACTGAAGTGGTACAGTGTAAGGTATCCCCTCCTTGGAAATTGAATGTGCCGAGGTTTGAATCCTACGACACTAAAATTTATCTATGGAAGGATGAAAAACATTATTTGGTTGGGACCAGGATATCCATTATGTGGTTCCCAATATAAATGTGCTACCAGATATCATTTCGATGAATAATTACATTAAAGTTGTTATAAATGAATATGGAGGGAGTAGGCATCAAGAGGATTTTCATTTGGTGATGGTGAAACCTTAGGATTCTGGATTGGTATTTGGTACTTATTCATGGAATTTTTCAATCAATATTTTGAATATTACATCATGGTTCAATGGCCATCACCACAACTCCATGGCATGGAATTCGATACAAATGGTATTTCTCTTTAGAGGATGTGGGGTGTCTCCTTTCAAGATGCTATATTTGGATTTTTGGGTCAGATTTTGGATTATGTTTTTAGATCATCTCATAATAGAAAAACATGATTATGGTGGAAAATCAATTTTGGAATATTTGGAGGATCATAAAAGAAGTATTAATCTATAAAAATTTAAACTTCAAGTTTATTCCATTTACTTTAATAGAGAAATTACCTAGACTTATGTGACCTTGAGAATAGAATATCTCATTGTTTGGATGGTCGTGATTGGAAGATCATTCATATTGGGAGAGGTTATTTTTATGACATCCTCCATTATAAGGAGGATTCAATGTGTCATATTGTTTTAAATGTTTTCATCTCATAACATAAATCCTCGTAATTTAAAAATGGTATTTTAATTTTAATTATTTAAATTAAAATAAATCCATTTCTCAAATAAGGTTTGGGTTTAATTTCTTGTGTTCTGTTTATTAGGATCCCATGATCCTAAAAGATCTATCCTCATTCCCTGGAAATCCAATAAGTATGGTGAATATATCTTGTAACTGTATCCTATTTTATTTTCATAAATTTTGGTAGATATAAACCCGAAATTCATGTTCTCATATGGGATTACACTTCTAGATAATGGAAACATTATGGATGTACATGTTTAATATGAACATGATAATCTTTTATTCTAATGATTGAATGATAGTGGTCTAATGATTTTTTAAATTTATAGTACTTTAATGAATGGTTCATCAGGCGCATATGACTATGGAATAGATGGAAATCAATCGTAACTAGAAAAATAATATTTTTTTTACAAATAATAGGGGCCTCTATGAAATATTGTACCTCTCTCTTAATAGATCGTCTGAGGAAATCATGGGAAAATAATTGTGAGAAATAGGAAAAGGTGAAAAAGTCCCATTTTTACTATGTCCACATAGAAAGTGGGACTTGGGGAGATTAATGAGGTAGGAATTGAGTGAATGGATGAAAATTCTCTAAGAACAGATATCTCAAATGATATATATGATTTGGTTTATTTTCTATAGTGGTAAATGGATGATAATTGACTTCTTTTTGAAATTTATGAAAATACAAGTTAAATGGATCTCATAATATATGATGATGTGCTACATTCATAACACATCATTGGATCTGTATTTTGTTATAATGTTCCCCTACTGTTAATGTGTTTGTTCTTGCATCTTCATCAAATCATTATGAATATGAAGGAATCATTATTCCTTATTCCATAGATATGAATGATTTGGACCACAACTACACTACATCTGAGGTTAATAACACTTCAAGTAATTAGTATAACCAAAATAATGAAGAATATCTATTATTTATATATTTTAATGGTTATAAGGATACAATAGATGTGGGTTCTATAAATAGAAGTATCTATTTCACTAATATTAGTTGCCTTCATTACAACACTCCATATTCAAAAAGAAATTAGAATGTCCTCCTTATTCTTGTAAATAAAATATAGAGAGGAAAAAAATGTTGGATCCAACCCAGAATAAAATTTAAATTGATGATAATCTATTTTAATTTCTAATGCTTTTACAATCATTATACTACCAATTACCATTGAATGAGTATAAAGAAACACAATTATTTCCATATAGGGTTGACAAACCAAATATATTTTTTACTCTAGAGTTTCCAATTTTGGATCATGTGTTTTCACTTACATTATACCAACAACGTCATTTCATAGTAAAAACATATTTCAGTTATGGACGATTCTTATTTGGTTGAGCCTAATTTGGTCACATCCTTCAATAAACATGTGACATGTGATTTTTCATACCTAGAAACTCATCACTTCTCTATAATTTAGGATTATAAATGGTATCAATATTGTAGGATTCAATGGATGGGAATTGATAACAACATATCTATTATCTATATTCCATGGATCATCCTTGATAATTTTAATAAAATTATGAACCATATGATAAAATAGGCGTCATGACTAAATCCATCCAATTCATGGAATTCCAAACCATTATTAAATATAATTTTCTAATTTTATTCAGTATAATATTTTCAAAATATAAATGTTATAAGAGAAATCTAAATTGTATAATGGATTGAAAAATTGATATGAATTTTTCAAATGATATATTACAAGATACGTGGGACTCTATATTCTACATAAACATATCAAGACTCAACTTTGATCATAAGAATAGTCTTATTTAATTAGTGAGAATTGAATTCAAGGATCCAATCCCGTTTATGATCAACAATCCTTGGGTGAATCATCTAGAATGTGGGAAACTGTTTCATGATGTTTTGTGTTATTTTTGATTTAAAAAATTATGTCATTACATGTGTTCTTGAATATAAATTTATCCATGAGAATCATAAAAAATAGATAATGTATCATTTTATCTATCTTAATATAGGAATATCACTTATTTAAGACTTTCATTATCATATTTAGGAGAACAAAACATATAATTATGTATTTGATGGAGTTATTAATGGTGTTTATAAAGATATCAATCATAATAATTTCAAAATTCATATAGATAAAATGTAAAGGGATGATATTAAAATAATCCATTTAATGGATAGTGACTGAAATTCCTAATTTTCTAATTTCCTTAAAAAATAGAATAATTTATACCAACCATTATACTTTCATAAAATTGATGATCAAAAAATGCATAACATGATGGCTAACATAGATCATGTATTTTTTTTAAATTTATGATTATTTTTAATGGATCATATATCATCATAGAACTAGTGGGAGGTATTATTCTATATATACATAATCAATATGAGAATTCAAGTATTATATTTCTTCATAAGAAATGCAGTATTAAGGAGGATGTGTTAGGCATCAAACCACAATGTTCCCCTGGTTTAGATAGTTTCACTATCATCTTCTTTTGAAACTAATGAATGGTCATTCAAGCTGTTGTATGCAGTCTTGTTCACTATTTCATTGAAGGTGGTATCTTTACTCATGTAATGAATGTATAGTTCCCTAACATCATCAATAATTTAAATGAGATTTATCTATTTAGGATGGTTTCTCATGTTAATACAACCTATATGTTTGTCACAAAAATCCTTTCCAATAGATTGGTCTCAATATAATGAAAGATCATTTCTCCAAATAATTTCTATTTTATCAAGGTATGACAAATTCAAGACATCCTAAACACTATATAAAAATGTGTTAACATTTGTAAATAAATTATAGAGGTGGTAAAAATTCACTTTAAGTGTTTTTTTTAAAAAAGTATACGATTTGTAAGACCTTATTTTAAATTGTTCTTAATAAATTTGGTTTTGATGATATTATCAACAGTTTTATTAAAATAATTATGTTTTCTTCACATATCATTACTCCTATTAATGTTTCCATAAATTATTATTTACTTATTTTTGTTGTGTTAGAAAAGGGTAACTCCTTAATGTATTTATTTGTTCCATTATAGTGGAAATTTTTTTTAAGATCATTTTAATATTGTGTGGTAATAAATAAATGATATTTATCTCTAATGGTGTGGAACTATCGTCCACCCTACTCATCTACAATATAGAGATCATGTCATCCTCTTCTCCTAACAGGATGAGAATATATAATGAACATCAATAAGGACCTCTTTCTTTCTGAAGAGGCCCTGAGACATGAGATTAGTTGGAAAACATAATCTATATATACATAAAGGAACACCTCAACTACCATGAAAAATTTAATCAATCAACGAATTGGGAATTAGATAATGATTTTTTAATTGTATCTACTATGGTGTTCAAATATTTTGGGGTAGGCCAAAGGCTTTGTAATTTTATAGTATCATTAGTCAAATATTGGACATAATTAATCATTGAAAAGTAAACATTTATCAATGTATATTAGTTTTTTTAGTGAAATCTATCAATATATCCAAAAATTTACACTATTTGATGGTTTATAAATGGTTTTATTCACTCATCAGGAATAAAAATGTTTCAATTAATAAAATATTTTGGTCTGGAAATATCCTGGAGTTGAGGTCATCTATTTTGTCATGGAATATTAGTCCAAATCTTTATGATTATGGGTGTTTGGAATTAAAAATAATTGATACTTAAATTATTTATGTGATTCTATTTTTATGTGGATGAAAATTAAAAAAAATTAATATGACATAATATTTCACCGATATATATTTATAAATAATATCAAAAGAAGAAATCATTGATTTTTTTATTCCTCTATTTATATTTCATTCATATATTTCATCTAAACTACTTTTTTCTGAACCTATATGATCGGTATTTTTAGATTAATCTCTTCAATTATTGATATTAAATATGTATATATCTTCATTACAATATTAACTCTAGAATTAGCATAATAATATAGTTATATAAATATCAATTAAAGGATGAAATTACAACATGGAGGATCAACCAGATCAAATCAAATGCACTATTTTCAAATAGTTCTCCTCAAAGAGTGTTGACTTCTGGGCATTATAACTTTATACAAATAATGTTCTATCTACCATTTTATTCTATTGGCATTCAGTGTGCTCCAATATGGGCCCCTAGTGGATTGTAAAAATAATTAGGATCATCATTAGAACCTCAATGTCCATTATTGATCGGATATTGGTGCACATAAATATCCTGATCGATGGATACCTACAAACATGTGGGATCTCACTTATTTCTACATATTCACTATATGAAAAACATAGATTCGATATCAACAACTTTTTATGAGTAATTTCACTATATATTCAATGTGAAAATAACTCATATCATTATTTGGTGTTTCATTACCTCATAGATTCTCTATTTGAGGCTTCCTCAAATGATGGTGTGATCAGTTTATTTATACTCATAGTCTTGATCATTTTCAGGGTTCATTTGTGGAGCTAATTTTCGTAATTTGTAATTCTCTCAATATTTGGACGAAACATAGTTTCACCTTCATTCCAAATATCTACTAGGTGAAATTATTATTTATATCCGATAAGATAATCCCTCTCCAAAGGGATTATTACCATAATCCAATTCAAAATTAGTATTTCCTCAATAAAAAAGAGATTAATGTTTAATATTATCCCCCAGCCTAACAAATTATGCCATCTAGAAGATTATATTTTAAAAAATGTTCAATCTTAATACAGATGAATTATTAAAAGGAAACCAGGGTCAATCATGTTATGGATCTTATTTCAGAGACCATCACTGAGTTTTACTTAGAATTATAAATAGTTCATGTGGTGTTTATTCTTATCATGAAGTAGGAATTAATAGTGTAATCATGATAATAGAGAAATAAAAATAATGAAGTTAGAACAATTTTTTATTTTATTATGACACTAAAATTATTATTCTATCCATTAGAGGAAGCCTTACTAACCTATAAGGGAATCTTATTAATCCGTGTATCATAATCATGGATTCTCTATCATCCATTGATTATATTTTCACACATGTCTATCGGGAGGCCAATAATGTTTCTGATGGTCTTCAAAATATAGGTTCTAATAAAACTGATCATTTATTGTCTGATTAGATTCAAAATGACCACATATCATTAATAAAGAGGGATTACTATAAAACTCCCAATTTTAGGAATTTGTGATATTGTATTATTTAACTTTGAAAATAGAATTTCTATGTAAGGAAGAGTATCATCATTACAAAAAGCATATTTAACTGCTAAACCATCTTGTAAATAATTTCTATAGATTAACAAATATCTTCAAAATAATGACGTCAATGTCAAATATCTTGTTTATATCTTGTTGAAAACTCATGTTTTATTAATCATCTAAAAAATACAATTAATCATTCTTCGATAAATAATATCAAGATCGAAAAAAATTTCATAAAGGATATCGTAGAGAAATGGATAGTGAAGTTAAGATATTTGTCCACTGAAATGAAATTAATATATATAAATAAAACGGAACAACCCAAGGGGTGTTATTAACGGATTCAGTTGGCTCTCAGAGTCCAACTGATTCCCTAATACTAGAAGAGTTTTTTTAATTTAAACACACTCCCTCATAGAAGTTACTATGAGTTTCATTCATTTTTTGTCTCATAAATTTAATGATTTTATTTTTAACCCTCATTATTAAATATTAGTATAATTTCACTTTGGTTTATTTAATTATGGTTAAGATTGAATTTCTTGAGTAGGGGAGAATATTTTAATGGATTTTTATATCACATTATAAATTAAGAGCAATATTATTATGGAAAGGGATATTTAATAAAAAATTAGTCATGGGGAGTAGAAGCCTGGAATGATGTTGATGTGAATGAAGTTCATTTAACTATATTAATAAGACTATTTTCATTTATCTCTTGTTTATTACACTGATTTTGGAATATGTGGGACTCTAGTTATTATCAAGAGAGTCACTTATTTAAATCCTATTGTTAAGAGGATCATATTATATTTATGATGAGATATAGTTATTTTTAAATTTATTTAACAACATATGTGATATATATATGTATTATTTTAATATAAAGACATAGGGGATATAAATAAAAAACCAATATGTGTGATATTTTGGGTTATATTTATTCAAAATAATTTTGAAGGATTATTAAATTTATATAATATATATTTTTTGTAATAAATATATTAATGTATAAAATTATTTTATATTCTGATGACGTTTTAAGGTAATATTTTAGGATCTAATGGTTATTGAATTTTGGCCACGTCTGAAATGTAGATCTGACTTTGTTTATGGATTATGTTTGTCGTCGCCTAATATTCATTGAATTTCAATAGTATTTAATGAGATAAGAAGATATCATTATTTTCAAAAAGATGAACAAGTTCCAAAGTTAATGGAGCATGGATGAAGTCCCTGACTCTTGATATTCAATGAATCATATGAATGGTTAAGGGACTGTGAGTTTGAAGGTGAATCCTAGAGAATTGTAATGAATTCATTTGATGAAATTACATGTAATAGTTCAATAATTTTCTTATTAAAATATGTCATTTTTTATGGATTTATATTATACAAATATCATATGTTGATTTGAGACCTTGCGATGAATTCCATATGAAAGAAATTCGGAGAAATGTTTTTCCCAATCAGATTCAGTATTTATTGGAATGAATGATATAGGAGGAGGCTTGATGTTCAAGGTGAAGGCTTTCATTTTCATTTGAGTGGAAGTTGTCTATTTTCTGGATAAATTGGGAACCAGAAGGAAATGTTTAAGGCACATTTCCAAACACATATCACAATTTGTAGTGAAGGTTGTCCCACATCTGAGTTTTGGTTAAATCATATTAGCATAATTTAAAGATATATTTTTCAATATTAAATAACATAATCTCATCATTATGGTATTAAAATTTTATTATATAATATCATAACTAGTGGAAGAATTTGGGTATGTCTGAAATAGTTCTTGTTGAACAATTCATCGATAGATGATTGTTCTTGTAGGTGAATTCATTAATGGAATGTAGTTCATGGAGGAAATATTTTATGAAGGAGGAATTTTTCTTTGGATGGATTTTTGTGGAGTGTGGAATCTCACTAATGAAAAATGACTACAGAGAATAGTTAGTTTATGGGGAAATGGTTGTCTATAAAATGATGGCACTTCACATAGCAAAGAGGGACCACGTAGCATAAGTGGTTCAGAAGGCATCAATGCTCAATGGAAGAAGATTTTATAATTGGAATAGGGGGTAGTCTATATTAGTGAAGATATTCCATGAAT
This sequence comes from Viscum album, assembly GCA_963277665.1. NCBI lineage: Eukaryota > Viridiplantae > Streptophyta > Magnoliopsida > Santalales > Viscaceae > Viscum > Viscum album. The sequence goes on along the minus strand of OY728148.1, from coordinate 1,656,576,553 downwards.
GATAGGTAGTTCATTAAATTAAAAAACCTCCATCAGAAAACAATTTGAGCCTAAAAATTAAAAGGTAGTCCACAATGAAGTACACGTCATGGTGAAAGATTGTTTTCTGATGAAATAGAATAATTTTAAATTAAAAACTATAGAATAAATGTTATTGGAGTTTACACAATCATCATACTTGAAGAAAAATATTATCAGTGGACACATGAAACATGTTGTCCTTAGATGATTTTAGAGATTCACGAAGAACGGTTTGGTGAAAAAAGTTCTTCTATATCATAACCCTACTATGATTCCAAGACAAATAGTGTGTGACTACTTAAAATATTGATTATTATTTATGGATGTTTAATAGTAAGGATGCATTCTTAAATAATATTCATTAATTTAATAATCAAAATGTATGTTTGTGAATCCAGTAAGAAGAAGAAAATGATATCGTCGTAAATTTTGTCTTGCACAGAAGATGATGAAAAAAATAGTTGAATAAGATATGGTGACCAAATTGATATCAGTTTATTATAATTTGTGTTAGAGAAAATCTTTTGTTCATTAGTCCAAAACATATTCATATTATTTAGATGTATAGAATAAGAAAACAATGCATATATTATGTTTTGTACATGTATGATATAAGATTAGTTTCTTTATTACTGTTGTGAAAGTAAAAAATTGAAATTTAATGTTGTTGAGTAAAAAAGAAGATCTGTAAAATCAGACAAGACTCAATAGGTGGAGGGCCTTCTTGGTATTACAAAACTTCATCAATAAATGGAATACTTTCTTGTTATTTAGTATAAATATCCATCTAGGTTATATAAATCATGTCAAATGGATTGTTTTCAATGTGCTACAGGAACACCCTATTAGATTGCATAAATTGTGTTATATGAGTTTAATGGTATATCTTACTCATTTTAATCCAGAGAAAAGTATTGATTACTACTGGATTGTGTGTTCCTGATTATTTCAGACAACGCTATATAATTTCTACTCGTATTGATTAAAGAACCATATTAAAAATACGTTTTATTGTCTTTACTAAATTATTATTATTTTATTTGATAGAGAGAATAGAATAATAGAATATTGATTATAAAATTTCAAAGTGGTAAAGGGATAAAGAGTTCATTTGGATTAAAAATATCCCAAAACTGTTTCAACCCCATATTAGTGTCAGGAATATCATGAACTAGTACTCTCCCAAAACCAAAAGGATTATTTTTTCTCTATAAAATGATGAATGATCAACTTAACCTATCTAATAATTATTCATGTTTTCTAAAGAATGAATAATTTATAATAGTTTCATTGTGTAATGATAAATTCATTTTGTGTAAACATGAATCTAGATCTATCAAACTATCAATACTCTATATATGGTATATTTGTTTATATGTATAGTTCACTTACATATCTGTAATAGAAATTCCATGTTTTGAGCAGGGTCCTCTAGGTTATAAAAATTGATTATTTTATCATTAACATTACACTGGTAATTCATAACGGTGAACCTAATAATAATGATCAGGATACATCTATGTGTGGACCATTATTTTATATATTAATTAGGATGTTGGCCAATATCATTTATGATATATATTATTAATCATAAAATATAATTAATAAATTTCAATACATTGAATTAAGTGTGTTTGGATGCGATTGGAGGAAGTGTAATGACATGTCATTTTGATTATATTAATCCAAAATTTAGGATGTAAATTTCGTTATAACATTGACTATGTGCACCACATCATAAAAAATATAGGTTGAAATGTTGAGGAGTAGAAGGTGAGGAGTTGATTATAATTTTATATACATGATTTCATAGAAGATTTTATATCCTAATTTTATTAGAGGTCCATATAATGACATGGGTTTCTCTCAAATATGATTTATCTTGAGTGTATAATTTCCAGTGAACATGTTCTATTTTAATTGAGGTTTCCATAAAATTGATAGGTAGTTTATTTTAATGATGATAAGTGAAATATACCTAAATAATTAGAATAATGTTTTTTATAAATATCGTTTTGATTAAATCATCTAATTAAAAAATAGTTAAATGGATTGGATTGTTTTTTATAGGATAGATACTGTAAAATAAGGGAAAATAATTTTTCTACATTAATTTTTTAATAAATATGATGAACAAGAAAAATAGGTCTAACTAAAAGGACTCTCACTCGAATTTAATGTGATTTTATTCAATAATTAGATGGATAATCATGTTGATACACCATACACAATGTAATATTTCATATACTATTCATGGGAGAAGAATGCAGCACTATGTGGAGTAGTGTGCTCCCCATGTGTATGAGAGAAATGATCTTTAATTTTTTCATATTTTTATCCAGGAGTATATATTTATCTTCATAAGAATTTATACTCAGTATTATTCTAATAAAATGATTCTTGTTTATATGAAAATTTACATTCCTTCCACTTGGATTAGCTCATTTGGTTGAAACATGTAACATGTCCTTCGTATGTCTTATAAAAAATTTATCACATCACACTGACTATGTGATGAATTTAATTATTCCAAATTGTTAATAAATAATAATTTTGGTGTGGGATAATTCGAAAATAAGTGTACAAACATTCACCATCCCCTATTATAGTATTATTCTGGACGAGGACCATTAATTATATTGTTTAATGAATAACAGTTATTACAAACACACTGACACATGATTTTCTTATTTAGCTATAAACACATTCAGTAATTGACATGGAAATGTAGAATAAAGACAATAAATCATAATTATCAACACCTTATTGTATTATTACCATCCAAAAAAATAAATGGTTCTTATAAATGGATATTTCATGGATCAACTGGTAAACGGACGAGTGGGAGGTGCACATCCAAACATCAGGATGTATTTTTCTACTAACTGATCATCCATCATATAAAACAATGTAATACATGATATCCAGGAATAATTTCTTATTTTAATATATCAAATCCATGTAAATATCCTTTATGGTATGAAAAATAAAAAAATTCATTATAATTATTAAAAAAATTGAAATATAAGATAATAAATTCCATTAATAAATAACACACAATCATATAAATATTGGAGAACCAACTAAAACTATAGGTGATAGACTGTAAATAAAATAAAATGGTTATTGGAATAGGAATACATAGGAACATAAATTATTTTTAAATTGATTTTAGAAAATTTAAAAATAAAAAATAAAAACATATATATCCAATCATTATTTCTAGTTGGGATTGGTTTTCACATATTACTATATTTTATATATCTATCACATAAGTATAAAATTTTAATGAAAATAAATTTTCTCATGGTAGAATTGTTTTAATTTTATTTTATTTACCAAAAGTATCTAGCGATTTATATGATTGTAACATTTCTCAACCACAATTTAAATTCTAACAGAAAATTTTTCTAGAACTAATCATTTTATTTTCCAGGCTGACAACATGTCCCCAATCAATGTAACTTCTCCCAATTCTAGGTGAAACCTAACATGATGAAGTTATTAGTTTTTTGTTTATTCCCAATTCTCCCCTCATAATATACTATACATGAGTTGTTTGAAATTAATTATAATCTTTGAATTGTGGTGGATGATTAGGGTAGCACATGGAGGGAAATGTGGAATGACACTTTTTTTGGAGATAGGTGTTGGTGTCTTTTACATAGGTGGAGATTGATGAATATTAAGAGATTGATTTTACAGGAAGATTTAGGTCTCTATTATGATGTTGGTGATGTGGGAATCAGGAAATGGGTGGAATTGTCAAGTGATACACTCATAAAATAATTATACATATATTAAATTAGGGACATTAACATTATTTAAATAATTAAATATAATAAAAATTTATATCTATAAAAATTTATATTATTAATTATCCACCAACTCTTGATATAATTGAATATTTTTAAATAAATTTTTTAACGATTTAAATTACAATTAACATTATCAATAATATTCAATGATTGTTTGAATTGACATATTGATTTCATGAAATCATAATTCTATCCTTGTAGAATAACCTTTTGGGTTTTCTCATGCCATTAATATTCATAAGCCATAATCATTTTGATGTAAAATGACCTTTCACTCCCTCTATCATCACATGAAAATAATAGAATCGTAGTATAATACTCCTAATATGGGAAATATAGATATGTATGTAAAACTATATAACATATAGGATGGGGATTATGGTATGGATTTTATGTTTAGGGATAATGATATATGGTATTTTATGGATCTTATAAAGATAGAGCTATAAATGTCTAATGAGGGACAACCACCCATTGAACCATGCTATTGGTCACTCTTTAATATGATTTCAAATATATCTACATGAGAAACATTATCTATATGGAGAGGAATGAAAAAATGGAATGGAACTTCTACACGAGGTATTCGAGTATCTCTATATAGATAATATCAAATAATCAACTCATACAATAAATCCATCACCCTTTCCTCTTCTATAGTCTTTTTTACTATCTCTTCCAAGGTGTCCCTAAGTACCACAATTGTGAAATCCTCTCTTTTGATCTCAAACTACAAAATATTCTCAAAAAAATAGATAATTTTATCTTAATTTATATATATATTTAACATGGATGATATTCTACTATCTATCTCAAAGGCTTCACTCCTGATATCATGAATCTCTAGTACCAAGAAACATAAGCTTTTTGAGGATCAATACATTACCCAATAGGTATTAAAATATGGTACGACTGATGAATATTTACTGTAATAACTATAAATGATTAACTGTTATCTATGGACATTGAGTTAATGAAATTACAACACACTTATTAAGTTTTACGGGTACAATGACTAAGAACTAATGAGATGTTTTTATTAATTTCATGATGAACATAGGTATCCATAGTTAGAGACTCAAAACATAGTGTGTGTTGTCCCGTAATAGGGGTCTAAAGGGATTTTTTTTCAAGATGGTAATATATAACATTGTTTATAGAGTCTATACAAATATAGCTATTGACTATCCTTGTTTTGATTCACATAAAAAGGCATTATTCAATATCATTGTTCTTCCCATATGAGGTCTATCAAACCAATCAGTTATTTATATTTTCTAGTTATCATGATTAGTTACAAATTTGGATATTAAGTTTGGATAATATTTTATGGGGGTAAATGGGCTTGTTACATGGTATCATAAGATGGTTCAATTTTCTTATCACATATAACTTAAATCTGTTTGTATTTTATTTGTGGTTTTATCTTTAAATTCTAATGAATAATATCCAAAATGATTAATAATATTATAATTTTCATTAAAATAAATAATTATTACATTATTAAGACAAATAATCAGGTCATTAATTTGATATCATTAAATTATGTCATTAATTTTCAAAAATAAATTCTACAAATTAACTAAGTTATAGTATAGAATGAACAAATAACCATCGATATATAAGTATTGTCCACATATTTATAAAAATAAAAACTATTTTTCGATGTTAAGAGAGAAAATTGATTACATAAATTATCTGATTCTAGTGATGGGTACAATTTATTTTTAAAACATTTATGGAATTTTTAAGATCTGGAAATTAAATATAGTAATTAAATAATCATTTAATTAATTGAATATAATTTATGTAAATCAATGTTTCTTGTTCTGAAATATTGTGTAGAGGTAACTGATTGAGAAATTTTTTTTAAGGGGCATGTTATAAAAAATATTCTCCAATTAAGAAATCTTGACATCATGATCAATATATTTATAAGAAATCTAATAAATCATAAAAATATAAATTATTAGCCTCATTAACAAACTTAAAATATCTCATTTATCCATGTGGTCACTTTTACTACCATTATCAATACACTTTGGAAATAATGTTATTTAGTTGCTATATTTTAGGATTTCAGTTGTAGTTAAAACCATCACGAATCATTTATAATCGTTATTCAAAAGAACTGTGAAATATAGTATCACAAATAATTTGATGGTGCTTTTAAAACCCATCCATGAATCATTTAGAGACATTTTTATTATATATAAACAAGAATAAATAAGAATAGACCAGGATAAATAAAAATATATATATCATTATGTGTACATAACAATAAATATTTATGATTAAAAATAAATTAACATAAATTTATATAAAAACAAATATATAAATATACCTATATATATATATATATTACACAGAGATATACCATATAAATACATGTATAAACACAGAAATAAATAAATATTTATGATTATAAATATATATATATATACACATACTCACACATAGCCAGTAACACTAAACATCTCATTAGAAGTATAACATCTTAATGATGATAAAACACAATAAATTGTTCTCCAATTAGGGTACAATAAAATTGAACATCCTAATAACATTATTTTATGACATTTTTTACAAGAAAAAAGTTAAAATTTAAACCCACTCTAAAGCATAATATATATCATCATAATCAATGATTTTTCTAATCAAGGATCCCAAATGGAAATATTGATCAAAACTAAACATTCAATGTATATCCGTAAAATAAAACTTTCATAATTCATTGAATAAAATTTTATTATAGTTTCATAAAATTCATGGTTACATGACTATATCTAGTGGAATTAAATATTATGTTATCTAAATAATTTATTCATTTTGAAATTATATACTTTTTCAACATCACTTCAACTCTAGGAATCATTAAATCTTTTTATTTGTGTATTACAATTATTTAATTTTTACATGCTGTATCCAAGTGTTGTCAATGATACTATGAACAATATAAGATAATTTTTTTAATCATTAATTATATGTTGGAAGACTCAATAATGTTTTGGAAACTTTCAATCATACTTATACATCATCTAAAAATTATAAATTAATTAAAAAAAATTAATTTTCTACCATATTTAAATATAAAAAATCCAAATATTGTTCGTAACTATAGTTCCTTTCATTTTCCACTTGTTTTTATTGACCTTCAAATATCATATAATAATTATTAATTACGAAAATTATTCTCAAATAATTTGTGGGTGGGGGTAAGATTACACTTATTGAAAAATGATTAGTAAATATTTATGTTATTGACAATAAATTTAAATAATAAGAAAAATAAACCCATGAATATTATATAACTTATAATTTATGGGAATGAATATATTAAAAAAATATTACATTACACATGAATTAATTTATTTAGACCATGTTTATAGGGATAAATTAAATCCATGGTCATGTGGCTATGTAATATTTTTTTATATTTTGAAATGTCAAAACATTAATGTGCATAGAAATCATGTCTTAATCATTTTATTATGTGAACTTCTTCATGAAGTTTGAATATTAATGATGGTAGATATAGGTTAAAATATGAATAACAATCATGGAAAATTATTTTTATGTTGATCTATGACCGTAAATATCATTAAAATATGGTAGTTGAAACAATTTCAACATTAAATGATTAGAAAGGATGAATATTTGATACCAAAATGAATGAATTTTCATATGAGACACAACAAGTGAATTAATAAAAAAGATATATAGATAAATAAACTAATAGAGTATTATATTCATAAAATATAAGAGGATTTTATATATATTATATAAAGACTTCAACCCATCATAGTGAAGTTTGATGAATTCTATTAAATATAAACCAGATGAATTTTAGATATGAAAATAATTGAATAAAATTACTAATCAACATACTAGAGGTGCTGAATAAAAAAAATGAAAATATTTTTTGATTAATAATGTATGTGATACATCAAAAAACAAGTTTAAATTTAATGAAAAAATATTACATGATTCTCACAATGTATATTTCATGAGATTTTATATATTAAACATAGGATATTATATTAATTTTAACAATTTTTTAAGCCTAATAGACATTATTTGACTAATAGTATATGAAAAATATAAATTTAGTTTAAAAAAATATTATTTTAGATCATATGTTTTTGAAAAAAATAAATTGGTGGATGAAAAATTCGTATGTATTAAAAAGAAATTAATTTCATTTTTAATTTCACGTATTAAATTTATAATTTTTTTAAAGAAAGTAATTTTTGAAAACATATATATGAACTATGTTTTTTAATATTGTCCCCTCCCATATAGGCACTAACATCCCCATTCACAATGAATAGTCATACCCAATTGTTACAAATAATTATGCGAACGCTTAAATGATTGCTTCATTATATGTTTGAACAAATCTCAACCCTCTAATTATGTTGAAATTAATTTAACCCTAAATTCAAATTATGTATTTCAATAAAAATACTTAATAAACAATTTCTTAAGAAGTTATAAAAACATTCTTCCCATGAATAAAAAAATTCTTCAAACCAATGTCCCTAACATGGTATTTTTCATAGTATTAAAATTTTATTTATTAATTACACCTACGTGGTAACCACATTTCTTGCCACTCTTCCACATACTGTATACCTCGATGAAAATAAATAAGTAATGAAAAAAGCATCATTAATATTCATGATAATATCTCTTCGATTTAATCACCGCACATTGAAAAAAAAACCTAATTATAAAACACAGTTTATAATTCATTCATCCTCATATGAAATTTATACACCATCAATGGAGTGGTAAAATTAGTATGTATGAACTTTGAAATCATGTTGTAAAGATCCTAAATTGTTATTTACAAAATACTCAAAGGTGTGATTTTATGGATTGTTTTTATTGAAATGAAAACTGAAGGAATCATTAATAAATCCTATTAATGTGTATTTGAATTTTAATAATTAATGATAAAACAATTTAGTTAATTTTTTAAGTATATGGTAGAAGTTTTTATGGGATCAGTATTTGATTTTTGGCCAGTTCCAAAACTAGAAGAATATTTCTTCTATTCCTGAAGATGGAGGATAAAAATAATCTATATAATCATCATCTAGGTTTCCATAATGATGAATTATCTATGTAATAATGAACATTATCTACATAATCATGGATTATAATTTTCATTATGATACAGTCTCTATATTAAAATCATTCTATAATATGTAAACAACATATAGTTATATGTAAGGAAGATTATAACAATTTATAGGGATTATTTAGGTTTAGTGTAAGGATGATTTTCTGAGAGCATGATCCTGGTTTTATTTATGGAAGATCAAACACATGAGGATCATGTAAAATATGTGTAGGTTTCATTCCATTTAGATTTTACGAAGATATAATCCCTATAATAGATCATAAATATTTCATTAATCTTAAAATATGATTTATAAATATATTTGTTTAAATAAAGAGTTTAAATCTATGGTTTATGAAATTATTATTCTATGGTGTTTAAATTTTTTAAATCAAATATTATAAATAGTTGGATGGGGAAATTTTTTAACATGAAAAATACATCATAGAAAAGGAATATGAAATGTGGACGGTGATGATGAAATGACTTCAGCATATATTAAATAAATGTTTTGTAATTAGTTTATAGTTCATGTTTTTGATCAAGTGTCGACATCCTTTGTAATTATTATTTTAGAGTTGGGAGGGGGTCTTTAATGATTTCAATATAGTCAAAATAATCCTATAAAAATTACTTCTATTATTTAGTGTGAAATATTGTTTCATGGTGACCTATATCTAATGGATGTGACATTAAATAGAATCCAAAACACTCTAATTTAATATGAAATGATTAAGAATGATAATGTGTATATTCTGAAATAAAAATAATAGGACGTAATGTTAATGGATATGATGAAATACTCATTGGTAGATGATCATGTGGATAAAGAAGATGGGTACATGGTGAAATTTCTATTATCAAATGTGAAAGGGGAAAATGGAGTTTCTAAAGAAAGCTATAAATTTATTTTATTTGAGGTGGAAAAGTAAAAAATTATCTATTAATATTTCATAAAAAAATTTGGAAAATTATAAGGAATTTAAACATATGAAGAAACATTTACAAGGAGAATACAAAAAACAGAAATCATAAAATATATTCTGGAGGAAGATAAAATTATTATCGTATGAAGATGGAACATTAGATAAGATAGAGGCAGATGTGTTTTTTGAAATTTATGATTTCCAACGTAAATATATTAGTTGTTTTCGAAAATCCGCAAGGTGTGAATAATAATTATGGTTATATTGAGAGTAAGGGAATAGTAGATGAACATGATGATGATATTGAAGAAATTAAATTATAAATTGTTAAGGAAAACAATGTTAATTGTGTTTTCCGTGAAAAAAATATTTATATATATTAATAAGACATGGATAATTACATATTTAACCATGATATAGAAAAAATGAATATAGAAATTATTGAGACCTAGATAATTATGTTGAGGAGAGATAGAATGTTAAAGAACATATTTATATAACTATAGGAATAACTTATTTGTTAAATGAAATGTTATGATTATTAAAATACTTGAACGTTATTTTATGATATTGTTGTCTGAGTGTGAAAACCATGAATGACTTCATATTCCTTATATGACATCATGGTGTTTAATTAAATTTGTCATTCAAGAATTTAATGATGTTTTATATGGATTATTAAAAATAATTTGTTTTATCCATAAGTTATGACATTTGGAAATACATGAAACTAAATATTAGGACTAGATAAAAAAATTAATTTTCTCCGGTTAATTAAAAATTCCAAGAACCCATATCATAGAGGAAGTTTTAGATACAAAACCCAAAAAATATTGATCATATTCTTTTTTTGGTGATAAAAATATGAAAAAAATAAAGCATGTACTAATTTTAATTCTTATAAATGTTTATGTAATATAAAATATACTTAATGAATAGAAAAAATATATTATTTGTAGTAATAGATATTTAAATTTTTGGTAAATGATTCATATACTTAATATTATTTCGATGGTTATTAATTTATTTGATTTATATTAGAACAAACAATTAGATTTATTATGTAAATCACAATTTATTATACAAATAGAGACCCATAAAAGATATACAAAACTACAATAAGATATATAATTCTTACTAAATATATATATATAATTATTGTCCTAAAAAATTAAGGGATTATCTATAGAATATAATGTAGTACTATCTTAATTTATACCAAAGGAATTGAACCAATAAGCATGGATAAAAAAGTGAATAGTTAATAAGACGTATGAAAATAATTTATTACATATTAAAATTACCAATTTGAGTAAAATTTCTTTATAATACATGTTAAAAAATGAAGGATATTGATACTAACCTATACTCTTAAAAGATCACACACATATAAGTGATAATTGTCAAAAATGGATTACTTTTCAAATGAACTACATGAAAAAACTGAAAATTCAATATGAATTATCGATAAATAGAACATTTATATGTGTAATAATAAATCAAAATTTTATATATAAAATGTATTATTTTTTCTTATTCATTGCTGACTATTATAGGATGGCATCACTGATAGTTGTTGTTCAAAAATCACATATGTTCATGTGCATCACTTTTTATAGGATATTTTTGTATAAAAATATTGGGATGAGTATTTAGTGAATATATAATGAAAATGATATATTTTTTCAATTAATAAAGTAGATTTTTTTTGAAAAACATGTCAAATGACATCATCTATCCATAGTTATGACTCCTAATAAATGTTGTTGAGATGAGGATACAAATTATTAATAATATGGGATAGAAAATGCAAAATAAATATATTATATAATTAAAAATGATGGTTTGAATCACATTTACAATGATATTAAAAATATATGTATTAAATACAAATAAATAAAATACCCTCTATTACATGTGCTATGAGAAAAATTTAACACACATATACTTTTGTGTTTTTTAAAGTAAATGCTTTATTATCAATAAAATGAATATTAATTAGTTAAAATTCCATTGAGATAAATCTATTGGCCTTTGATATTTATAAAAAAACAAATAATATGATTGGTATAACAATAATATTATAAATTTCTTTGAAATATATGATGTAGGATTTTTTAAAATAATAATATTTGTGGAACTGATGAGCGTATGTCACAATAATACAATTATTTTTTTATAAAATAGTATATGATGCGGTGAATAGCTTATGGGGGTTCACTGGAACTATAGGAGAGTCATATAGTAATGTTGAAAACAAAAAAAAATTATATTATTCATTAGAAATAAATAAAACAAATAATAGACAGAGAATTTGTTAAAAAAATTCCCCTTTTTACTATAAAACCATTGTTCAAAAATTTATACGGACTGAAATAAAAAATACCTCTCTTCTATCTCAAATAGGGACTAGAAATACTGAAGAAGAAAATTTTTATAATTATTGTCTAAGGAATTCATGAATTAACATGAACATAATTTGATGACCCAAACATGGGAACTTATTCAATGGGTGGTGAATAAGAATGTCAATTGAACTAAGTCGGTGTTATGGAATAAGATCATTGAAGATGAAAAAATTATTAAAGAATAATGACCATTTGGGTGAAGATATTATTCCAATATATGGGGAATTGATGTTATTGAGACATGAAACATAATAGATTTGACTGTTACTATGACACTTTCTCTCGTAACGATTGTAAAATGGGATTCAAATTGAATCAACATAATATTAAAACATTATTCTGGAATATGGACCCTATAGAAGAAAATTATATATATAAATGATAGACATTGTATAAATATAGATAAAAATATTTTTTTCTGTCTAATGAAGGAATTGAATAGCCCAAAATAATTTTTAAGGGATAATTAATCATATCAGGATAAATATATTAATGACCTTTGATTCTATATAGGTGTATTTCTTAACACTTGTCTAAAAGGAAATGTATTTGATGAAGTTTGTAATTATCTACATAAATTGAATCAAATTTTAGGATTATATGATGTACAATATAAGATGTTTTCATTTTATATGATGTGTAAATTATGAATTTCTATGACTAGTGAGGTAATATTGTTCACTGTCTTTCAAATATTTTATGGAATGAATTGAGACATTATTTACAAAACAATTTACAATGATGTTCTTATGTGTTTTTACATTGAAAGTTAAATTCCAATGACAAAATATGATACTACATAGATAACGTCTTAATAAGATTATAATAGAGAATATGTTGATTTAATAGAATATAGAAAGATTATTCATAGTTTGATATATCTAAATAGAAATTTTAACACAATGAATATTTACATAAAAATTTTATATTCTTTATAGATTTCATAACATGAAACACCGATCATTTAATGAAATTAGATATGTTATAAAAATATTTTCATTCAAATGTGGTAGTTTTAACTAATAAATTGAATTAGAGGTTATGGATATGATTAAGAAAATTAGGAAACATATCTACTATTTCCTTACTCAATAAAAATATAGTGATTAATAATAAAAAAGAACTCATACATGGTGAATTTATTATATGCTTCAAATTTCATTTTCTTAAAAAATGATTCTCATGACTTTTTTGTCATGCAAATTATAAATAATTTATTCTTCTATTATGAATTTTATTTTTTAGAAATTACCTACTTTTTAATCATTCAATCAAAATTATCATAGTGAAATCTTATGATTTTTTTAGGAAATGTTTTATTTATTAGTTAACAGAGATATAAATACAAATACATTCATTTCTTTTCATTTAATCATGTTATTTGGTACAATATATATTTAAATAGGTTTATTGCTAGCAGAATCGGCAGAATCATTTTAAATGAATACACTTTGGATTTTTGGGATTCTATATCTGGCACAACACATCCAAGACTTAATTCAGACCATCATCCTATCTTAGATGATCATGATTCCAGAGATTCATGGCCCACTCACCCCTTGAGGTTTAATAAAGTGTGGGTCACTCACAATGGTTGTAAGGACTTGGATCAAAGAGGCTGGGATTCTGTAAAATGAATAGATGATGCCTATTCTTGTGTTCTCAAACTCAAAATACTCACGAATCACTTCAAAACATTAAAATACTATTTTAGATCTATTGACGTTGATATTTTCCCCCTTTAGACCTTTCATCAGCAAGCTCACGATGTCGACACTCACACCAATTTCTCTGATAATCTCATGGGTGAAGCCGAGATGATATCCATGCTTACTAACATTCTTATCCTCAAAGATTCATTGAAAAGGGATGATTCTAGGGTTATGTGGTTGAAGGAAGGTGAAAGAAATTAAAAATTATATAATTCACATAAGATAATCTGGAAGGTATTTAGGCATATTTCCTTGATTAAGGATGGTTATCACTTCATTGATAACAGGAGGGACTAATTAAAACATGTTATTTCGTATTTTAATAATCCTTTTAATGGATCATCTTATACATTTTCTCCTGATGAATGTATTATTCCAAGGCTTTTTAATCAAGATGAAAACTGTACTTTCACTTAATTCTCCTTGGGTTGTGAAATTAAGGAGGCTATTATTATTCTCAAACCTAAAAGATTTCTTGGACCAGTTGGTTTTTGAAATTACTATTTCTAGACATAGTAGGATATCATTCAAGTTGATTTTTACAGATTAATAATTTATTTCCAAAAAGGGTTCTCTCTTCCTCATGGTATGAATGATAAGTTCCTTTCCCTTATTCCTAAAGAGAAGAATGATAATGAGATTAATCTTTTTAGACCAGTTATCCTTGGTAACATCGTTTTCATGATTGTTAGCAATATTCATTCTAACAGGCATTCACTTATTTCTTGAAAAAATATGTCTCCTAATATGTCTGATTTCATTAAATGAATCTCAATTTAGGATTGCCTTATCATTGCATTATAATATGTCAACCTTCTTAAGAAACCCACTAGGTGTGGAAATATTGAGCTCAAACATGATTTTTGGTAAACTTTATATATGATGAATTGGTAATTAATTTGCAATTTTATTTCTGTATTTGGATTTGATAGTGTTTTCATTACCTGGGATAATTTCATTTTATGATCTGCTCACATTTCGATTCTCCTTAATGGTTCTCCTGAAGGTTACCTTTTCTGATCTAGAGTGGTTAGACATGATGATCCTTTATCTAAAATTATCTTCTCCATCTCTCAAGACTATCTCAATAGGATTTTACGCATCTTGGATGTCAATGAAAAATGAGATCAATTTCTGATGAAAGGGATCTTCTAGCTCCCACTCATTTGATGTATGTTGATGAAATTAATCTTTTTACTAATGGGGACAAAAGCAACATTAACAACATCAATAAATAACTATTGCATTTTGAAATGTTCACTGGTCAAGAGATCGGTTGGGGAAAATCATTTTTCTATTTAGGAAGAAATATATCTAACAATAGGAAGCTAGAAATTATAATGAATTTGGGAATTTGTGAGGGATTTATTCCCTTTATATATCTTTGGGTTTTTTATTTTGGGAACAATGAATTCTTGTGACTTTTTTGACATCATTACCAATATCCAAAGGAAACACTCTTCTTGGAAGGGAAAATCATTATCCTTAGATGGTAGTGATTGTTTGGTGAAATTAGTTATTAATTCCATATAGGTTGACTCTTTTATGGTTTATAAAGGGCCTAGATCTCTCCTCAAAAGCATCAATGTCCCAATTAAGAACTTTTTCGAGAGTAGAAGAATAATGGAAAGAATGATTTCAACCATTTCTTGTAACTCTTGATACATGTCCGATGATTTTGGTGGCTTAGGAATTATGAATTTTGGAACTTTAATGACTCTTTGCGGGCCTCTTTTTTTGGAAGCTCATGAATGGTAAGCATTATGCTCTTGGGTATCATCAGGATATATTTCTACATAAACTCAAAATATGAAACTGTAACTAATTTATATCCTTGGTGTGGAATGATTTTAATTTTATCAATGCGTCTATTGAATCCCACTACAGATTGATTTTTTATAGGGACACTTCTCTCCAATATCAGAAAGGGAATTGGTCAACTAATATCCTAGTTAATTCTATTATAGGAGATGAGACTAATTTGAATGTGGGTAGTTCTATAAACAACCATCTCTGAAATATTGAGAACATACCAGATGGCATTGTTTTAATTGTGGATAATTATGTCTTCTCTCCCAAAGATGATTTCTGGGATGGAGAACATTCTTTTAATGGTGTCCTCACTTCAAAACTATTTTATAGGCCTTCTAAATGTACTCTCATGGCTTACAGTGGCTTGGAAATATGAATTGGAATTTTATCCGGAACACTCTCACCTTTTTTGTATGGATATTGGTGTATGGGAAGATTCCCACAGTCTTCTTTCTGCAAGCATGTGGATTTTTTCTGGGTTCCTAATGTGTTCCTTGTCTTCTACACAGAGACAACATTAACCATATCTTCCTAGGTTGTGCCATAGTATCTTTAATGTGTAAATCCATTGCTGGTATTTTCTAAGTGAGTCTCCCCCGGGTATCATTAATCTGTGAGCTGCTCATGAGATAGTATGGGCTTTCACTCTCAACCCTTCTCATAGGATTGTTCTAGGTTGCTTTGGAAGAACTAATTCATTTCATAGGGTTTTCCATAAATTAGTTGATTTGTGACAATTATCACATCATTACAGGGGTTGGCCTCTCTGAAATATTTTCTATTATTCGAGACTCCCACCCGCCATTGAAGCACTATTACTCAAACTCAGTCCTTGATTTTACTATCCTCAACAGGATTAGTTTTAGGGATAGATTTTGTCTCCCCAATTGTATGTTTGAGGTCTTTTGGCAGGCCACCTTTGTGGGATGGATTAATGTCAATTATGATGGTGCCACAAGATGTAATCTCAGTCCCTATGGCAATGGTTCCATTTTCAAAGAACACAAGGGGGTTGTCCTTGGTTGTTTATATGGTTCACGTGGCTTTTTTTCTCTCTTGAATTAGAAATGATTGGTATTATTTCAGCGTTGGAGAAATCCTATCACCGTGGCTGGAAGAATATTAGGCTTGGATATGATTCCAACATCATAGTCCTTGCTATTAGGACTAGTTCATCTCGTCCATCTTCGAATCTTACTAATCAGTGGACCGAATTTTTATATCATCTTTCGTCGATGAATTATTTCATCACCTGTGTTTATTGGGACGAAAACAATATGGTGGAGGGTATTGCAAGAAAGTTATTTAATGGAATTGACATCATATATTTTGATGTGATCACTGATTACCTACATTATTTTATTCAAATGGTTCAATGTAAATTTTATATCTTCAAACTCTTGTATGTATACAATTATTTTTTGACAATAAAAGCGGCCTGTCCATTTTGGAAAGGTTCTCATTGTAAAATTTTAAAAAATGATATTTAATAGTACCACTAAATAATTGTTTTTTTTAATATAAAATATGGTCCAATTTATTTTTATTAAACTAATTAATTATATTTTAATCAATTATATTCATCATTAAATATAAGTTATTTATTATGCATCAAAATATATTTTTCTAATTACTATTTTCCATTAGGTTTTATTAATATACATTTAAATAATGGTATGTAAATTATATATATTAAATATTTTAAAAAGATATCATATTTAGAACTAAGAGGTTCAAAATTGGTAAATATTCTCCTTCAATTTTATGTTATTATCAACATTAAATGTAGTAAATATTTTTCACCTCATTGTGATTAAAATTGGAAAAACATGATTGAAAATTTGAGATAGGTTATAAAATTCAACCAATAACATGATATTATTTAATTAAATACGATTGATTCTAAAAATTAAAAATTTATTTTGAATATATTGAATTTATGTGCCTTTTTGACATTTCCAGTTATATTTATTTTATTTCAATTAAGGAAATATACAAAATGTCACTCTCTTGTTATAAATTTCACTTAAATTTTCAAATAGAAAAGACAATTAATTTTCAAATAATATTAATGGTAATTCTTATAATAATTAATTTATTTTTATGGTGGTAATTTATTAATAATTGTTTTTGTATATATAATTACCATAAACAATTATACAATGATGTCATAGTGCTTATGTGAACAGTATGAAAATTTAATTAACTGATTTTAAAAATAGTAAATGTAGTATTTTTTTATGACCTATGATATCATACTAATTTTATAATTATTAAAAAACGATTAATTAATAGAAATATATATTATTTTAAATATACATTTTTTTCATTTTATATTCATTGTCAAATTATGTGAACTTTTCTATGGATCTCATTTATGCTATTTTACATTAAATAATATTTTATTTCATTATTTAAAAATAATTATTTATTTAAAGTGTAAAATTGTGAATCTAAATTAGAGAAACTTTTATTCCTCAAAAATTTATTACACAATTATTCCTTATAAGTAATTATTAACCCTTTATGATTGTAATTCTTTTCCAAGGTTATGGTTAAAATTGGTTAACAGTGCGGATTAATGAAAAAAATTAAGTTGAAAATATCACAAAACCCTACCAATAATTTATTGGATTATGGTATTACAATCATATCCTATCTTAGACAAACTATTATATCTATATGAATTAACATTGAATTGAAAATTAATTTATTATAGTCAATTATTTATATTACTTCCTAGTGTGTCGTTTCATTCACTCTAAATGGGAGCCCCTAATTTCTATTATTTACACCACATTGAGAAACCTAGAACCGAAAAACATGGAACTATATATTCTAAGCATGCCTATATATTAACTATAGATTTTTACTTCTTAAAAACCATCACATGGGTCTTTAAGAAGTGATATAAAGGTTGTCTTTCAAAAAAGTGGTAATCATCCCTCCAGGCCTCTTTCATATTATTTATTCATATAAATCATTAAAATATATGGTATTTTAAATAAAATAAATAATAAAACATGCTTAATATACTAAAATATTATTTTTTTTGGAAACCACTATTATCCACCATATATATCATCAAATGTGATGTGAAAATATCACTCATGAACACATGTGGACCACCACATCCACGTAGTGATATGATTAAATTTCCATCACCATAACTCATCAATGGTAATTATGAGAGATTTAATATTTATATATTATATTTACAATATAATTATTCTTCTGTAATCATGTGATATTTTGTACCTTCATAACATTCCCTCTTTTAGGAGGAGAGAACATTTCTCGTGTGTATGTGTGGACTACCATCTCCATTAAGGTATGCAATTTTTTAAGTATTAAGATTTTAATTAATCTTAATATGGATTTATTTAATTATTATATATGATAAATTAATTATTATTTATGTTATAATTATTATTTATGTTTGTTTCATTTGCGTTTTGAAATGTGGACACATCATTTGTTCGTATATATGACTGACCATCGATGAAAATAATTTATCTATCACTACATTTTATGTATGATTATAAATTGGTATATAAATAATTTATTTGATAACTATATAATTATTTATATTTTGGAACATTAATAAATTTATTAGGACTTGAACACAAGAACCAAAACATCCCTGAAAAAGGAAATAATTTACACCATAAACGATAATTTTAATAAGAAATAATTAATAAATGAGTGAAAGAATGTCATAAGTAGATCATATATCATAATATAGGTATGTATTTTATTCTATAATATATATATATATATATATATATATATAATATATTCAAAGTTATTATATATGAGGTTTGATCAGTTTTGGGGAAACATTAATGTGAGGTAATAATTGTATCTCATAAACTCATTGTTTATCTGGATTATTTATGATAAATTTTCTGATGATGAAATATTAAGACATATAAATAATGACACTAGAAAATTATATTAATATATATATATATATATATCTTTATATTTTTTTTATTAATTTTACTCCCTTAATGTTTTGAATATATTGAAATACCATTTTTAAGAAAAACTGACTGAATTTCTCCCTTTGATTGAAAATGAATTTTCTTCTATTTACATGTTTTATTAAAAAATTATTAGAATGAATTTAATAATAAACTATTATTATATTAATACATTTATATAATTGAATTAAATTATAAAAATTACTTACAATTTCATTGATTTTGTTTTTCTAAAATGGTACTTTTTACTGAAAGTGTGAATGGAATCATTGTCTTAACAGACACTACAGGAGAAAAATTTTCCCATTATCATGTCAACTATGATATTTGAATATTACATTACATGTTTCTTTGTTTTATTTAAAATAATATATAATATATAATATATTTTTAACTTCGAGTTATTAAATATATCATTTCAAAATGAAGAGGGTATTTACTTCAATACATTTTCAATGTCATCTTTTAAATTTATTTTAATCAAATAAGAAAATACATGATTCTAATTATGATTTAATAGGGATATGATCCAATTTTACGGCCTTATTGTATTAATTTATGGTTCTTAAATTTTATGTTGAAGTATTTATGATACCTATTTAATTTTTATGGGTTTTTCTGTGATGAAATTATATAATTTTTATGAAACATGTTTCTTTTCCATGGGAAATTTTATGGTGATATGATGAATGATTTATAGACATAAGGATCAAATATGAATGGATAATTATTATATGTTTTGTGGGACTATAGTTATATAACACTTTAAAAATTTTTGTAAATATGTTTATTTCATAAGATAATGAGAACTAAAATGTTGAGTGATCCAAGTTTAATATACGTCTCTATCAACTATGATAGTTTGGGAGTTAACCCAATCCATTGTAATAGTCATGGTTGTGATCATTGAATATGTATTTTTTTTAATAAATTCATATGTGTATTACAAAAAAATATGTCTAATTCAAATAATATTCTTATATGGATAATGATATCTGATTCCATTATGATTCCTTTCTTATCGACTATATTGAATTACACAGTAACTCGTGATTGTTATCTATGATTTTTTAGGTACAAAATTATATTATTTTGATCATATTCTCATAAAAAATCTGATTACACCAACATATGAACATATATTGATGTCTCAAATTTTTAACCATAATAAAAATTTTAGTACACCCTTTCATATTTTTATTTTCCCCTTCAGATAAAGAAATGATTAAAGTATATTATGCCTAATAAAGGTATTTTATTTGAAGAAATTTGTTATAAATGAAGTAAATTTTCCTGAAGAAAATAATTTTTGTACCCATGTTTCTATATACATTTAACATTTATGGTGTATAAAGGATAGGAATGTTGGGAATGTAAAATTTACCTAAGAAGATGTAGTATATAAGTGTGAAATGTATGGGTACATATGAACATTTACTGATATAGTCATTACTGCAGGAAAATATTCATCTTACCAAAGGTGTCCCTAAGTGTGGGTAATATAATAAATGAAGTGGTTATAATGAAAGTTCAATGATATAATGTATTTTAGGCTATTTTATCTAATAAAATAATTATATTAGTTATTGGAATTTAATGACGTTGATTAGGTTGGTTCATCTATTGGTAGCAACATACATCATGTGGTTCATTTTATCATGGGATTCCATCCAGTTCATATATGAGTAAGAAGAAAGTGTAAATTTATTTGAGAGCCACAATGGTTGAACATATATTAGCAGCTTACGATTGTACTGAAATTCATTATTTGATGAAATATTTTAATAATATTGGGGTTGAGGTGAAATGTTTTATTATTATCTTCATTGATAACTAAATTATAATAAATATGAGAAGAAAAATAGTCCACCACTCGAGGTTAATTAATATAAATGAAAATATACTTTTTTATAGAATAATGTAAAATAGTCAATTTATGTTAGAGTATGTTCCCACCGAATATAAAAACATAAATATTTTGATAATAGAGGAACATAATGAAGAATTTTCAAGAATTTTTTTGGTTCATCGAGTCCTTATAACTCACTCCAACTAGAGATTTAATATAATGTACCTAGAGTCCATTATGGAATATGGAATTATTTAAAAGGTATCATTTTTCTTATAAATTTGGTGATTGGATTTATAACGATCATTTATGATATTTTATAGAAGTGAACATTAAAATTATTGAAAATGTTTATGATCATTTTTATGTGTATCCGTATAATATCATAATGAATTGTTCCTTCTTATTATTAATGTGGCAGTGATTTCCTTTTGTAAAAGGAAGTGTTTTGGAATGAATCATTAGGGGGATTAAAATTCTATTAAAATTGTGAAATGAATGAAAAACATTTAATTTCCTTCTTGAATATGTTTTCATATTTCTAGTATTAATCATAATTATATTGGATAAATTGAGAATATAGTGTGTGTTATGTGAATATTTTATAAAATATATGATGAAAATATGTTCATATATTTCTTATACGTGGATGTAGTTATTTCTGATTTTACACATGTTAAATAATTAATAAATATTCATTGATGATATCAACAAAACTTATGGTGTATATTATTAAAATTAATACATTACGTGTTAATTTTTTCATTTTTTTAAAAAAATAATGTAGATGAAATCCTCAATTAAAATGAAAAAAATATTTTCTATTTAATATAATGAATTCTAGAAGTGTTTTAATTTATTTTGTAGTGTTTTGGTTTTATTTCAAATTGTATAGGTTTATTAATTGTTAATGTTTCTATAACCATTAGAATGATTATCCACTGCCTTTGGATGAGGTGTCATACCACTTTGTGAATGCATAAATCAATTCTATGTAAGTATAAATCCCTACCTATTTAAGGTTAGTGTAACTACACAGTGATTAACATAGTCTAAATAATGGTGAACCCAAATATGTATAATGAGTAAGAATATATATTTATATAATTTTGAATAGGGTAAAAAATTTCATGGTCTATGTAAATATGATTCTTGGATTTCGAAGTTATAATTTACATTATACATAATGATATATTACACAATAATAATCTTTTTTACTTTTAATGGTGATCCCAATTTTAATTATGTGGAAAGGTCTTCCAAAGGATCATTTCATTGTTATATTTCAATGACATTCATCCTGTAGTATAATTAATATATATTTTTATTTGTAAATTAAGACTAAAAAACCATCAATCTTGGAATGAATATCTTATTAATGAACATTAATGTTGGATAATTCCATTGTTTTTGGATTATTTTAATTCAATAATAAGGCATGATTGGTGGTTCTAAATTTGACTATTCAAACAACTTCTCGGAAAAGGAAGGTGTAAATATTTAGGGTGAAAAAATGATGATTTGAGTGTACTTTTAAATAAAATATTTTGTATAATTTTATTTTAAATTTTTGGTATGGATACCTGTGTAACCAATGTGTTAATTTCTAATGATTTTGATATATGGTTTTTCTAGAATATAAAACAAGTGGTTGATCTATCCAATTTTAAATATATATTCACAAAGAAGGGAAAGATTTTTTTGGAATAATTTGAGGAAAAAATCTTACAAAAAATTAATAATATACTTTTGTAAAAGTAAATTGGATATTAAATAATGATATTTAAAATATATAAATATATTTGATTATATTTAAATGATAATTTATCAAAAATTGTAAACAATAGTTCTAAAAAATTAAAAATAGATAGATAATGAAGATAATAAAATAGTGTTAAAGGGGCCCCTCTCTTGAATATTGTATGAATTTATTAATGAAGAATAAGGTTGAGAATATTTATACATATCTATTGGGGTAATTTTCATCCACTATCTATGGGAGAAGAAAGAAGCACTCATAGAATAAGTGAATTCTCTATGAATGTCAGAGTAGTGAAAATTTTTTTGTTCATGGTTATAAACTAGGAGAGTTAGTTAATCCACTATGAAATTTATATTCAAACTAAATGAGCTATATTTTTTATGTTTATAGCTATATTACCATGTATGATCCTTGAATTATCCTATTATTGTTAACTATGTATAATTTCATTAGTCACTCTATTACATATTTCATAACTTCATAACTAATATGAGATGGAATGAAGAGTTAATAAGTAATATAGAACACGATTGTTTTAGGGATAATTGAAAATTAAAAATCACGATTCACCATCTATCAGGGTAGTTTACTATCTTGTTACATAAAATTATTTTTTTAACAGAATAAAAAAGGATAATAACATTTTTTTATAATTACATTTACGAAATTAACTATTCATACATTAACATGTAAACATGGAATAAATAGAGTTAATCCTCGTAGAAAATAAATGATAGTATTCTAATATTACAAAAAATTGATGAGATCAAATAACTAGCTATTTCATAGACAAACTAGTTATGTAAAGAGGAGGAGATGATAAGCATAATATCATTGGTAATTCATATAATAAATAATAATTTATCCTAAAAAATACTCTTCCATGAGCTATATAATGAAAGAATTATTCCTCAGGGTTTAATTTATTTGGAAATAATTTATGGAATCCCAAAAAATATCGCTTTATATATGGTGACGTAGAGCATCAACTCAACCAAAACAAATCCTCCACCCTCTCAACCACATGATTTTTATTTTATCTCAAATCAGAATCATTATTTGTTTTTCAATGTGATCAAAATTGGTAAATCATTTAATTTGTGATTAACTAGGTGGTCTACCAATAAAATATTAACTTCTTCTTCACAAGTAAATTTAATTAAATTTAAATGATTAAATAAACTTATATTAAATACCTACTAGATTTTATAGTATTAATTTTCCATCAACCATGGATATAATTAATTAAAAAAATTATACAAAATGAAATTAATTTTAATAGTATAATTCAAGGAAATATGTCATTGGCTTCTTGGAATCATGAATCCATCAGTTTTCCCATCCAGATTTCATCTAGGTGTTTCTTATCCCAATTATGTTTAAAAGGTACACTCATTATGATTTATGTTGATCCAATAATCTATTGGTCATCACCATATGTAATTATAGAGGCATATTAAATGTATCATTTGAGTAATATATGTTCATGTTATTTATTTATAAATTCATTATTTTGGTAATGATGATAAAAAACAATTGTCCAATGACAGTTTATTATTTTACTGGATCATTAATCCACAAGAGTTGTTCAAAATAATTTTTTATTGATCCCCCACATTGGACTAATGGAATTTATGTTTCATTAATAACTCTAAAAATTTACCATGCTGATAGAATCTCCCAAAATTTAGTAATGGATCATCTTTATTTCACTATACTCATAGATTTTAAGGTGTTAATAAGCTTTGTACCCATATGAGTTGTCTCAATCACTCTAATATAATTGATGTGGTTTGTATATTTCAATCACATATGATTTACATAGAGTTTTATTTTTTTTTATCTATGTATCATTTTTACAACTCTAGGGAATCCCGAGTGATTAACAATATTCAAATTTTCATTAAAATCAATCATAGAAAAATTATATGATCGTATAATTTGGTCATTAAATTGAAAATAGTAAACTATGTCATTGAAAATTTTAATATTATTTTGTTTATATTAATTTATTTATAGATGATCAAGAAGAACCAAACATAAAATTATAGTGTATTATTGAAATTGTATCAAACAATTTAACTGTTGATAGGATTCAATGATGATACATTGATGATGTAAATGATTTGATTCAATGACTGGCTATAGTAATTATTTTTTTACATTTATATATTCTTTTAAGAACCAATATTTAAATATATTAATCAATATATCAATACATTAATTTAATATCGTGTATGGAGCTCAAGGGTTTGTGTGGTAACATATAGGGTATGAGGTTGAAACTAAAAATTTTAGGTGAAGGGGAGTGTCATATATAATAGAATTTTATTTATAAAATAACGATATAGTACTTGATATGTTAATATTAATTTGTTTAAAATTTAAAAAATAATATACATTAAACTTATTAACTTCTATCAAAATTCACATCACTCAACATGGTCCCTTTTGGATAATTTCTCATTACATTGTAATTATAATTCCATTTTTAAAATTGTATAAACATTAATGAATTAACATATGATTTTTATGAAAATTAACAGGTAATTGGCTATGTCGACCATTTTAAATTGATTTCAAAAAACAACCTATATTCATTTAACCATGCATTTATTTTTATATATATATATATATACATAAAAAAAATAAATTTAAATATATAAACAAATATAAATTTAAATATATAAAAATATATATATACACACACATATATATAAATATGTATATGTATATATATATCCATATAATATAAATAAATATACATATCTATATATAAATAAATGTAAATATCATGATGTATTGAAATATATAATTCATTATAAGTAAATATATACGAAATAATGTTTATATGTATTTATATAAATAATAAACATATACATATGTATATGTACACACACATTAATAAATATATATTTATAGAAACCTCTAAATATCTCTAAATACAGACGCACACACAAAATCATAGCCTTGACCTTATAACCATAATGATTGACAATGAAGTGACATCATGATTCTATTAACCTAGATACCATGGTTAGTTTACTAAATTAACATAAGATACCATTTAATATTTAATTACCATATTTAAGTTATGAACCATGATAAATTTATAGTTTTTATTATTAATTACATTAATCTCATGTTGTTTTACTGATTACATTATCTTCTATTCTTCTACAAGATTTTGGTGGGAATAAAATTGTGTTTTTAACCTTTTAATATAGATGATATATGGTTTTGGGATGTCAAAATTAGGATTTATAAGTTATTTTATCCATAAAGTCATCATGAGGTCCATTGTTGGCTTTTCATTGGTGGGTTAATGGTAGGGAGTTCTGACATGAACATCAATGACCAGCTAGTGTAGTGGGAAGTGGGTTGGGAAGTCTACCAACCGAATAAATTTCTAGTCAGAATTCATAAAATTTGGTAATTCATCATTGGGAAACTACCCATCTAGTGGAGGGAACTAGCTTTTCATTGACATCAATTGATATGAGTAATAGAAATTTAAGGGTTTCTTTTTGTCTTGTATAATTTTATGTTTACATTTAAATCTCTTTGAATGAATTAAATTTCACTTAATCCTTATGGGGGTATATTGGGATAATTTTTTCTCTTTAAATATCCTTTATATTAGGATTGTGGTTTCCTTTTATATTTTTCTTTTATTATTATAATTGTATATTTATTTCACCTCAAATTTTTCATTAAACCTCTCTTCATTCTTTTTAGAGTGATATATTATTATGTAATTGATGAAATCATGTTTTCGTTTGGGAATTTCAATTATTATTACCTCTATGTATCATTATTTCATTTGAATATTTTTATTTCCAGATATTTTGTTCGATATTTGATCTTGATTTAGGTACGTGGATTCATATGTAAATAGTTATCAATTAAAAGTCTTGAGTATTATCTATTATGATTTTGTTTTCCAATTGATTTCTAAATATTTATTTTCTGTTTCTTAATATGATTTTTTAAAATTGAATTTAATATGTTTTAAAATCCATTAAATAAGGATCATACAATGAAAATTTAAATTGATAAAAATTAAGTTATATTACACAATGAATACAATCATATTAATTTCATACACCACACAATATGAAATAGTGGCAATATAGGATGAATCTCACGAGAATAAAAAGTGAGATGAAAACCCCTTACCTGGTACTTTTCCTTAGTTGAGGGTATGTTAACCTCCAGAATCATGGTGAAATAATTGATATTAAATTATACTATAAAAATATACCTATATATTATATCATATATGATCCTTAAATATTACTTTATTAATAAAATTTCAGCAGTATCATTGTTTCACGTGTTAACTGATTTATTTTTCTATATATGTTTTGTTATGTAAGCCATGTTTTTTTATATTATGTTTTTGACTCATATCTGTAGTGATATTATGTTATTAAAAATTATTCTTAATCCTAAAATGAATATTATTCTTTAATTGTTTTAATGGGGAATGAATCTCATCACGTTCGTGGAGACAGTAATCTGTACGTATGCACGACCGACCATATCATTCAATTGAAGGTGAAATCGTATATAATTATTTGTTATATTATATATAAAGAATCATTAACATGTTATATTTAGTATTTATATCAATTATAAATGATTATTATATCCATCCAAATATTGATTTGTTGAATAACAACTATACCACGACGTGGAGACTATAAGTCTTATGTACACACGTATGGTACTTTCTCATTCAACAGATAGATAGAATAATGAATATGGTTATACCATATTTATAATAACATAAAATTATATAGAAGTTAATGGAGATATTATTTTTGTATGTAAATAACAAAGAACGAGGATTTGTAGAAGAAAATATGTTTGAAATATGTGATTAAACTATTACCTCTTCTTCGAGTTCTTCCTTTTGATTTGATCAAAAGGGAACCATAGATTGGCTTATTGATCAAAGGAAGGCCTCTATGATGAATTAAAATTAGATTGGAGGTTATTTTTTATGGAGTTGGATGAGCCAAATGGCATTGGAGGTGTGAAATATAGATAAGGTGGAGTGACCTTTTATAAGAGTGGTGATGGTCGCTTTAGGAAAAACATGAATTATTATTTTATTATAATTTAATTTACAATTTATAATGGATAAAAATGGATTTATTTATTTTTTATGTTAGTTATGAGACGAAAACTACCATCCAATAGGTTTTAGATATGTTTTGGCCATTATATTAACCTTATCTTATAGATTTAACTCTTTGTTAAATAGTTTGACATTTCCATGTCTCAATGTATTGTTATATTATATGGTTGATAAAATTACTATAAACTACCAAGAGAACCCTATGTTTTAAATTAATAACACGTCTATAATTTTATATGTTCATTGGCTGAACCATATATTTTTATAACAATTATATAATTTAAAGAATCTTATTTTTTAAAAAAACACAATTATGTAAATTTTGACATTATTTTGTATTTGGTTTTTGGTAATGTCATATCAACATTATTAATTCCAAAATATTTAGTAAATAAACTATAACATGTCATATTAACATGAAAAAATATTTTAATTAATCACAGGTCTCAATTTACATTTGTTTTAATATTTATAATATCAATTAGTTTAATCATTCATTAAATCGGTAATTAATGCATCATTATTGTGTAAAACATTATTGTAATTATTTAATGTAAAAAAATTATAAATAAAATATAATTATGTAGGAAATTATTTTAATTTTCTAATAAATATATATTGTCAAAATTATCTTATGTAATACCCTTATATATAAAATGTTTTATTTATTAAACTTTGAATTTTACACTTTTAACTCTTCTTTAAATAAAATGAGAATAGTTTTCCTAATCTAGTCCATCAAGATAAAAATGGTCATATTTTTTTTATAATATTGATTTTGGTCGATATACACCTATCCAATATAATTAGGTCATTTTTCAGGATAATTATAATATCTTTTTGTACCATTAATTACCCTATTTACTAATAACTGTGGTAAGTAAAAATAAAAAGTTATTATTCACTGAAAATTGTTTTTATCACATTGAATAAAATTTTACTTAGTGATGTCAACTGTTCCTCTTTTAATTTATAAATTCAATTCACAAAATATGTAAAATTATGTTTTATGAAAATTTGCAAATGTGCCTAGAATTTGGGTGAAAAAGGTTAAATAATTCAATAAAATTATATACATTTAATTTTTTTATAAAATGACTCTAATAAATTACAATGAAATTATATATGAATTCTGTATCTTTTTTGACTTATAATATATTTAAATAAAATAAATTATTATATAAATAAAATTTTGGTTTTTAAACAATATGATGTGTTATTCAATATTCATAAAAAATTGAATGTTTTCAGAAAAATACAAAAAAAATCACCCTAAGCTAATTTTTATATTCCAAATCCAAACAATTATGTATATTTTACAATATATAAAATATAAATTTAGCATTTATTAGTTTAAAATTATTACTCATTTCCAAAAGTAGAATGCATGTTTTTTTATAAGTAAAAACAATCAAAATATTGATATTTTTTTATATTCGTTTTAAAAGGGAAATTTCTTCCAATGACCAAAATTGGATTAAATTATAATCATATAGACTAATTATACTTAAAAAAATTCATATGTATAATTTTACACTATAAATTAAATTTAATAAAAAAATTCTTTTCAATTAAAATTTAGTATTTTTCACTGTTCATAAAAATATGAAAGTTATCCTAAAAACACCAAAAATTTATCCAAACTAAATATTTATGACCTTATTCTAAATAAGATTTTATTTTAATGAAATTGAAAATATAAAAGTTTCAAATATTGGATTTATAAAGTGTTCTCCATTAAAAGATGGAAGAAATTTATTTTTTGAAAAACATTTCTTTTATCTGAAAAATTGAATTTGTCATTATATTATGTCTAAGAAACACAAAATAAGAAGTTCAAAATTATATAAATATAGTTCAAAATGTGGATATCACTATTTTTAACCACTTTCAAAATGGCTAGTCTGATATGTCGTGGTGCGCTTCAACTCGGTGTTGCGTAAATTGCATGCTATTTTATTATTAAATGAGAAGCGTATTTGTGGAAGCTAGGGGTGTTACAAAGGATATGTAGTTTTCTATGACACATTAGGATTAGGTTTTGGATGATTTGTTATTCTAGGTGATTCTGTGGTATCATATGGTTCTCATTATCTTTTGACATACGAATAAACTATCTCACACTTAATTGTAACCCTATATGTATGATGAAAACTCTAAATAGTATAGGACATTAAATCTTTTTTAAAAGGTTTACCATCTACTCCAATAATAAAATATTTAGTTATATCTTTTCTAAGTAATATTTTAATATTTGGTAGAGGACATGGATGATGTACTTGAAATACGTTGATTTCCTCATTTCCAACACACATATTTATGATAATTTCATTACAGGTCCCCTATCAAGGAATCATGTATCACAATCCATGAATTAATCATTTGTGTTGTGTAATATAGTTTCTATATTTTGTAAATTTTCATTTTTTTCTCTAGGAATAATTTAATGAGTTTTTTTAGTTGTGAATTCAGTGGATATCCTCAATTCTTGAGATGGTTCTGCAAGATCAGTAGCTTGGTGATGTGTTCTATGGAATTAAGGATTCTATATATGGTGTGGAGATTATTTATGAGGGGCCTCTAACTTTTTATGGTATAATATGATTTCAAAACTATTTTTTTGTTCCTTTAACATTGACAAATGATCTAATGGGGGATTTTCAAAATTTTGTGTCACTAGGATACCCTGGTATAAAAAATAAATCTTATTATGTGAGGAAATGATTTTGGTGGCAAGGTATGGAATGTCAAATTCATTAATTTGTTTCTCATTACTATATTTTATGTAAGATCAATGTCGATAATCTGTATCCTTATGGTCTACTTCATCCACTTATTTTTCTAACTTGTATGTGGGATTGGATTTTTGTAGTCTTTGTGGTTGGGTTCCAATAAAAACATCGTTGAAATAATGAAATATAGGTTTATTTTGACTAGATAATAAAATCATATCACTTTATTACAATCTATAATACCACCAATGTTGAGGACATGATACATCTATACATGAAAGATAACATCATATTTTATAGAGTTCCATTTGAAAGTGTTTCTAGTAGGGGTTCCCTTTTTTACTTCTAAGATTTGTAAATGACTCTTAGAGGTGATGAGATCCCATATATGGTTTTGAATATGTTAAAACATCATATTTTTTGTCATAGAAAATAATAAATATAGATTCTCGAAGAAATGATTCAATATTATGTGTAACAAATTTTTTATCTTGTATGACTTTAGAATCGTTCAAGGAATATTTTGGATATATATGCTAAGTCAACATGGGATTCATGTGCATGTTAATCATCATAATTCTTATAAGAAAATTGTATATATATTATATCACACACACATAGTTATTTATATATAATGAACTAGATATCGGATGTTCATTCAGATAGGAAATTTAATACTACCATTTAATCTATATGTTGGGTTCTACATATCTCATACAAAAATCATTTTCATTGTTATGTGGCTCATTTAGGAGCATTCATTGGAATAAATAATCGATTAATTAAATAAATAAATTTAATATTTATTCATTTTTCTTGATCCAACTTCCCCTATGTAATGATCAATATATACAATCCATATGGTGACAAATATAACCTTAGTGTTTATATGGAAATTTATATGAGAGATTTGTAGATGAAGATGAGATTGAGAATCATAGATCGATTTTCCAAGGATATGTGTCTTCCAGTAGTTTTCTTTACTCTCACTAATGATAGTAACACATAACTATTAATCAAAAGAAATTGATCTATATTGATGTTTGAATATTATTTATGTTGGTTTAAAACTATTTTATTTATAACATTTCAAAGACAAATCAATCCTTCAATAAATGATTATTGGATTCACCATTGATATACCAGTGTTGATTTATCATCCAAGAAGTATGAACTAATATTTTTTTTAACATTTATTATTACTATTTGTTCATCATTTTTACATCAATGGAGTTAGACTATCCCATACAATTGAAAAAGATTATTCCAAATGATAGTTGTTTTCTCTCATTCACTAATAATTATACAAACATTCACTACCATTGATTTATTTAAATGGTTTTTCAATAAATACATTGAAACTAATTTGTGGTCATTTAATATTTTGTGAAACTGACCATTTTAATTGGATTATATTGATGATTTGTAATAAGATAAAAGATCAATAACAAAAAAATAAGATTCAAGATGGACCTGAGATCAAGTATTCATGGTATTTATGTCACTACCTGTCCTCTAGGTCATTTACCACAAATACGCCATTCCCCCCCCCCCAAAGGCCAGTGGTTGGTGACTAACACTGAAGGGTTTAATCTGCAAGTTGGAGGCATATTCTGAGAGCCTATACAGATGAACCCTCACAACCCTAGTCCGAAATTCTAAAATAGAAAACAGACATGACACTAAGACAACCACTAAATGTAGAAGTACAAGTTGTATGTAAAATGGCCCAAAATACAAACAAAACAAAAGAACAGATTTAAACAATATAGTACAAGGAATATTGTAATCAGTCCCCTAAAAACCCAACCTATAGGGTTTGTGTACAGTATATTACAGAATCCATTGTTGTATGCTCACATGTCTGATATCACTGTGCACTACCTGCTCTGGGACCACCAAGGTCTATTACAAATATTCTATCATCATCATAAGAGACGACACATGCAGGTGAAGGCCAAACAGCTGTAACTAACACAATATTCAGTAGTGACTCCAAACCACAAAGAAAGATCATATAAAAATACACTCTAATAATATTCAGCTCATAAACGTATAACCTAATTTATAGAAAGTAAGTTTGTCATTTATAAATTTGCACATCATGTACTATTGAGGGACTAATCCACGATGAGTCACAGAGGTCTGTCAGGATCACTATGAAAACTCATCTGCTTGCCAATACAATCTGCTCGGCTACTAGGCCACTAAGGTATGCTCATCTTCTTGAAAACTGTGCTCCTCTCGGCTACCAATACACCATGGTCGGCTGGTCTACTAGGCCACATAGGTCCGGTAGAATACTAGTTCAATGATTCCATCTTCTCTGCCAGACCACAGAGGTCCGCTCGGCGACTGAGACACTAAGTTCTTCTCCTGACTACATTTTCATCACAACTAGGAACATGATTTTTTCATGTAGCATGATTCATTTCAAGAGAATACACTCTTCAAGTCATCATTCATATCTCATCCTCTATGGAAACTCACTTGGGTTACATCAAAAGGACCAATTCACTGTGAGTGTTCAATGGACACAAACAGGTCATCAATCGGAAAAATGGTATGAATGTTTAGTTTGTTTTACTAAAAAGTGGATGGATGGGTTCGGGTATGGTCTCACCTAGTCAAGGGACCTTCGTACCGACCTAGATCTATACCATCCTAAATCCGACCTAGTTTGGGTCCAACCTAGACCATGGGTCCTGGCCTGGCCTGGGCTGCTCAGGCCCACTGTGAGTGGGCCGACCAACTTTGGCAAAGATGCGGTGGGTGCACTGTGTCTCCCTCCACTATGAGGGTCAATGTGGGGTCCACCATCATAGTCCCGGTGGACTGTGAACCTCCACCTGCATGACATAAAGTGGTTAACAACATCAGCTCTCGCTATAACTTTCGGTTGTTTCATGATGCCTGATCCACTGCCTGCGGCTGAAGTTGGGAGCTACCTCACTATGGCGGGGCACCCCCTTCCCGCACTTCCATGGTTGTCGAGCCGCTGCCCCAACCCATGTTCATTGTTTTCTAACACAGCGTTCCATCAGCATTCTCCACCTCCAACATGGGGCTTCCACCCCATGCTGATGTCAGCCCTCTCTAGTTATGATGTGCTGAAGGTCTATTCTACGAGTCACCGGCTCTGCTCCAGGTGTTGTTTTCAGATCCAAAATAGTAGTCGACACCCTTTGATCATTATCGTCACTGCTAAGGTATCAATGTTTTCTTCCCATTAATATGTGGATTTTTTCATGAAGAACACAAGAACTCCCACAAAATAGGAAACCATGCCTTGTTTTTGTTAGCCCAATCCCCATGTGTTGTAGTTTAAAACATGTTGGGGGTTTAGATTCAATCAATTATAACCCTAAACCAAATACTCAAGTTCATGTGACCCTACCCCATGAACAAACGACTCATAGATCAACCATTCAGTGGGTTGATCTGCATTTTTTGTCTTGAAATAACTATTGAGGAATCAATTCAATCACGAAAAAAATCCATACATCGATGTTTGATCTTTCATTGGTTGAGATCACACTACTCCATTCATCGATCCCCAATCCATCCGTAAAGGTCCTTCTTCGAGCATCGCTCGCCATTTCCAAATCTCCAAGGGTTCTGAGTGGCCCCGAAACATTCCAACGATCCATCCTCATCTAATCCATTAACTGTAGAAAACATGTTTCATGATTTCTACATCGTGTTGTTGTTTCGTTACCCTATTAAATTTACGAAACATCATTTTGGTTACTCTCAGGTTGCAATGTTGTTATGTTGCAACCAAATTTGAATTTTAAATAAAACAAACACTAAGATTTATTTTATATCCATTTAGATAAATCATTTTTTGTATTTTTCATAATATTCCCAAATACTATCGTCTTCCCTCGACCCACTTCAGTCGAGGTTAAGTCAATTTTTAGGAAAAGTCGTAGTTCTGGACACAATAGTGCCCTTATATTTTTAATCCATGAAGCTATTTAGATATTTCAATAGTCGTAATCATGTCCCATTTTAAAAAACATAAAAAATGTTCAAAAAATTATTCTGGGATCACTAGGATTCACATTATTGTTCTGTCTGAGGACCTGGATTTGAAGTAATCCCATATAATTTTAAAAAAAGGTCAAGGATTTTTTTGAAATTACATTACCCCCTCTTTTATGTATTTACGTCCTCATATGACAAAACAAGTGCTAAAACATGTGGGGGTACTGGGAAAGGATCTAAGCCTCTCGCTAACAATTTCTATGATATAGATTCTCATATTACCACTAAATGGGTACTAGAGGAATCAGTCATCGACGATTGATATGATCTTATTGATCCTCAATCCCTATCAGATACTCTGCAAATGTCACCCCATCATCAATGTACAACTCAACCTAGTCTATGATGTGTGATGGATAACGAATGTACCTCATCAACTATGATACGTGAAACCCATTCTACACCTGGTTCATCTATTGGTCAAGTGATATGCATTATTCCCCCTCGCCAACTCTGTATAGAATCTGGAAGGGGCCAAAAAATCTTAGAGAAAACTTGCACCCCAACAGAATCTCTACAATCACCATCAGGGTGAGACCCACAAGAACACATGGTCACACAAATCTAAATCTAAGGGAATCCATATCCTATCAGCATAAGATTTATGTCTACTCCGTGCAGTCCACATCCTATCCTAGAAAACCTAAACATTCATGTTAGTAGATTGTATGGGTTCTGAAAACCGGATTGCTGACTCCCTTGGGTATGTACAACATAAAATTGGTATTCACGGTCTCCCATATATATTCTCATATGGAATCATACTAATGGTGATTCCATGACCCATAAACAGGCGCCCGTATTGTGACTACCTCAAGCCCACATTCCATAGGACAAGACCTGGTGACTGGCCCCAAAGGCATAAATCCATAACTAGGAACGAATTGCCTTTATAAACTGGAGCACACACAACAGAGTATGCAACTGGAAGTAAAACAAAAAGTAAAAATGTATACAAAAGAGAGTGCTGGATGTAATGGGCGCCAAAAATACAAGCCCAACCGTAATGTACAAGGAAACATAAATGTACACATACAACTAAAAGAAGAAATTTAAAGCATACATTGGGTCATCCTCTGGGGTTCCCACATGAATGGTAGGAACATATGGCTTCCTCAACACTCCACGTCTATTCATATGCACCGTCTACATTCACTCCGAGTGGTCCAACTCTGGTTACCGTCTAGTCCTAATACTCTCTGCCTTGATCAGTGTTGTCCATCATCAGCAACAAACACAACGAAGTGTAGGTATAACTAATGCAGGGGTGAGTATAACGATACTCAGTAGGGACCCAGAGACCCTCATGGTCTCACAGAAATCCAACAAGGGTAAACCAAAAAGCATATAGTCAACAGATAAATAATACATAGGTATATGCCCATATAGATACATAAGTTATCTAGTAACCCATATCAATCATGAGGAAAACACAAAATTCATTGACTTAGCTCAAACTAGGATTTTATTCTTGGGGTGTAGTATCAAGTAACAATATCAGTCACACTGTCGGAACATCGGATGATGGTGTACATCTCCCCTATAAAGTACAGTGGGCCTTCCGTGTCACACATAATCGCTTACAACAATCCTTGTATTACTGAGGTACTCCACCTGTCGATTATCGTGGGTCTGTTGCGTCACATAGATGTGCTACCCACCACGGCTCTGACGCGCTCACATAGAGGCACTCCCCCTCAATTCTAACTGAGG
The DNA here is from genome assembly GCA_963277665.1 of Viscum album. NCBI lineage: Eukaryota > Viridiplantae > Streptophyta > Magnoliopsida > Santalales > Viscaceae > Viscum > Viscum album. The sequence goes on along the minus strand of OY728148.1, from coordinate 1,656,539,490 downwards.
TACTCCTCCTGTCGAGTACCATGGGTCTTTCACATCACATAGAGGTGCTCCCCACTGTGTTCCTGCCACGTCACATAGAGGATCATCCCACAGGGCTAGTTGAAACTGTCTGAGTGAAAAGGTAATCAGTTGTTAGGTCTCATCCAGCTATTAGGTCTCCATAACACGCATGCTCGTCTTTGGGAGGATCCTCTCCACGAGCTACTAGTCGATACTAAAACAATCACTATTTCCCTTGTAGAAGTATCTCAATAGTCCGCCTCTGCATAGGAATCTCAACGAAATAGACGCATGTCAATCGGACACCCGGTCTGTGAGTTATTGGCATTTCCATTCCAGGGGCCCGGTTGGTTTTTAGGTTCAAACCAACCCATCTGTTTCCCTACTGTGTCCAAAGATCAAGTGAAATATTCCAATAAATCTGCCACACTCTAATATTTCTATCGCCGTAGATGGTTCGTCGATTAGACACTCTTAACTGTTGATATGGGAGAAAAGGTGTAAATTTACCAAAGGTGTCTCAGTTCGGTCCGACCCTGTCCACTGGTCGGACCCGATCTGAGGGAACTGTCTGGCCAGTGGGGGTGGCCCAGCCCAAGGGCAGCCCGACCCGATGGTGGCCCAGCCTAGATGGGCGGCCTGGACCGATGGTGGCCCGACCCAACCTCCCGGCCCAGCGTCCTGGTGGCACAACGGCTCGCGAGGTCTGCCTATGCCACAACCATGTTGGAAGCCATGCGCCCCCTAGAACACGAACGACTCTTTCATTTGGGTGGCGCTCCATCCAGTGCCATGTGGATATGGTGCAACAGAAGTGGGACCTGGTAGTGTCCCGTTCCTCCCGGTTGATCGAGCGGCCAGCCGCTCCGCCCCACCGACATGGCACGACATCGTCGGTCCCCTCCACCGTAGCCCGTACTGGTCGCAGCCCTCTACTTCCCTCTGCGTAGCATGATAGAGCTGCGCACCTCCGTCGCAACGCACCCTGGCAGACACTCTCCATGGATGTGACATGGTTGTGTCATGGCCTCCTAGTGACCAGGCGGCCTTGTGCCGCCGGTTTCTTCATGGTCGGCCCGTCGCCGACCACCGTTGCTTTTGTCGTGGTCCCTCCCTCTGACGATATTGTTGTGCCCCCACCATCGTTAAAAAATATCAACAAAAAAGGGAGAGGTTCGGTCCATGTTCATGTGTTCCAAGGACTCCTCATTATGGTGGTATCGTTCGTCATTTCTCAATCCATATATTGAATGACGTTGAATGGGTACATAATCTACTCAAACCCCTATGTTGTATGGCGATGATTGTTGACGATGTTGCGGATAGGAATCGTCGAATCATCAATGTCAAAAAAGGAAGAGGATATTCTCCATTGGTAGATGAGCGTTCGGAGGGTATGAAGTTGAAGATGGTGTTCTACGCGATCGAATACTTCTCCTTTGGCAGTGTTGAAGATCAATGAAGGTGTTCGGCATTCTTCAGTGGAAGGATGATGTTCTCCATGTTCTTCCAATCCCTATCACATGCTCCACCAAATGAATCGATGCAAACCTAAAATGAAATAATATATTTTTCTCTTATTTAATTGTTGGCATGAATTCAACAGAATTCAAAAGTATCCAATTAATTAAAGGAGAGAGTTCAATTAATTAATTGTGAGAGTTGTCACATCAAATTAATGGGGGATGCACAAAGGTTTATCCATTTAATGGGGGGTTCCAAGAGGATACAAGCCCCGGTGGCCCTCACCATAATTATCCTCCCAATAGAGGTTATTCTTGGGTGTGACCCACCACCATAACCTCCCATGGATGGTTAGGGTATGGTGGTCCCCACTCCCAACCTCCACATGGAGGTTTTAACCACCATAATAAAAATAAGATTCACTCTTACTTTTTTTTAACTTATCTAAAACAAAAAATCTAACGTCCATTAATATTCAAACAAAACTGCAATAAAGGTCTCACAAAGTAATCACTATCACTATGATTTCAACGGTACCCTCGGATTTCAATTCTGAGCACCGGTTCAAAAGATATAAAATCATGCTCTTACGTTTAGTGAATGTAAACGAACAAAACATCAGAAATGGATATCGGGCACACCGGGCCTCGTAATCAAGCGCCGTAATATTTCACAGACTCGTAAAAATCCCATGAATATAAGAATTAAAAATTCATAGAATTTTGGTGTCTTTACACTCTCACCACCTCATGGATTTATGTCCCCGTAATCTACACCTCGAACTAAGGAAACAAATAGGGGTACTAAACACGAATCTGAGCCTCCTGCTCCCATGTGCTCTCCTGGAGGTCCCCATACTGCAAGCTAATGTGAACCAGAGGTATCGACTGTCCACATAGGACATGCTCCTATCGATCCTCAATATTTACTAGAACCTACTTGAAAGTCTTCATGCCATCGATATCTAGCTCTCCATGGTTGATGATGTGGTATGGGTTGTGCACGTATCATTTTAGTTGAGATACGTGGAATACGTCGTGCACCCGGTGCAACTGAGGTGGTAGAGATAAGCTGTAATCCACCTCACATACTCTGCTGAGGACCTAGAACGGTTCAATGAATCATGGAGATAACTTTCCTCCTCATCTAAATATTGATAGACCTCATCGAGGTGAGACCCGTAGAAAAATGTGGTCACCATCCATGAACTCTAGAGATCTCCGTCTCCTATCAGCGTACGACTTATATCTGCTCTGTGCAGTCTTCTTCCGCTCCTGGATTATCTACATCATCTCTCTGGTAGCATGTAACCTCTCTAACCCACCAGTGCTGACCCCCCTTAGTCGGTCCAACATAATGGATATCTAGAAGGTCATCCATATAAGGCCTCAAAAGGTTCTATACCGATGGTAGAATGATAGCTGTTGTTGTAGGAAAACTCCAAAAATGATAAATGATCCTATCAGCTGTGACCAAAGTCGTGGACACATGCACGGAGCATGTCCTCAAGGGTCTGAATTGTTCATTCTGTCTGACCATCTATCTGAGGATGAAAGGCGGTGCTCAAGCGAAGCTGTGTCCCGAAATCTCCCTACTACCCCTTCAATATCTGGAAAGTAAACCGGGCTTCCTGATCAGAGAAATTAGAAGAAGTTACTCCTTTCAAACGCACAATCTTCTGCACATAGAGGCATCCCACGATCATTACAAAGACCTGCTCTCTGATCAGTAGAATGTGGGCTGACTTGGTGTGTCGATTAATGATCAACCATATAGAATTATGACTCCTGGACATAGGTGTAAGACCCTTCACAAAGTTCATGGATATCCCATACCACATCCACTCTGGACTTCTAAGGGCTATACCAAGCCTGCTAGTACGTGGTTCTCTACCTTGACTTACTGACCAGTGAGTCATCCTGAGACAAACTATGCTACTGCCTTCTTAATATCTCACCACCAGTGCTGTCATCTAAGGTCTCGATACATCTTTCCCACTCCTGGATGCACCGCAAGAGGGGACGTGTGAAACTCCCTCAACACTTCCTCCTGAAGTGCACCTGGTACCCATGTAAATCCTTTAAAGAGGATGATGTGCTCCCCACCATCAAAAAATACCTCAGGTTCCAACCCTGTAGATATCTGAGCATGTCGTATCTCGCAGTCAGCGTCCCCACGTTGCGCCTCCTTGACTCACTGAACAAGTGGGGGAGTGACAGTAAGATACTGTAGAAAGGCTACTCCATCTCTATCCACAAAGGATATCTGTAAGGCATCTAGTTGCTCTGTTGCCTCTCCTAGCAGCTATATACTATATATCCTGCTAGGTGTATATGCCAAAATGTTCCCCTTCCCAGGAGTATAGGCAATCTAGAAGTCATAGACTTGGAGGAACTCAAGCCATCGTCGCTGTCTCGGATTGAGGTTCTTCTAGGAAAAGATATACCTAAGACTCTTGTGATCAGTTTAGACTGTGAAACACTCACTCATCAAAGAGTGATGCTACATCTTTATGGAGATGACCATTTCTATTAACTCTAGGTCATGGGTAGCATAGTTCTGCTCATGATTTCTTAGATGCAGAGAATGATATGTGATCACTGCTCACTCCTATATCATAACACACCCATGTCTGGTTCCTGATGCATAGCAGTAAACTACGTACCCTACGCCATCCTCTTGAAACCTCAATATGGGGGCACTAGTCAGCCTATGCCTCAGCTCCTGAAAGCTCTGTTGACATATCTACAACCACACGAAGGTTTTCCACATATTCTTCAAGGATGATAGTGGTGCTGCAACTCTGAAGAAGTCTAGAACTAACCTCCAATAGTATCCAGCCAAGCCTAGGAAACTCTGTACCTCTGACACACTACTGGGTGGCTCCCAAGCAAGTGTCGCCTCGATCTTCAGTGGATCTACTGCAACTCCAGTCTCTGAGATAACATGTCTCAATAAGTGATCCTCTGGAATCCAAAATTGGATCTTCGAGTGCTTACCATAAATCTGGTGCCCTTGGAGAGTGTCCAGTACTACCTACAAATGGTAAGCATGCTCCTCCTCAGAATTCGAGTAGATTAGAATGTCGTCGATGAAGACCAGGACAAGGTGATCAAGGTATGGTTGAAAGATCCTATTCATTAGACACATGAACACTCTTGGATAATTGGTTACACAGATGGGAATAACAACGAACTCGTAGTGGTTGTACAGACATATGAAGTTCGTCTTCTTCATATCCTTGTCTCGAACTCTGAGTTGAGGATAGCCTGATCTGAGGTCTATCATCGAGAACCATCATTCTCCCTTGAGCTGATCAAAGATGTCATAAATCCTTGGGAGTGGTTACTTGTTCTTCATGATCACCTGGTTTAGGAGACGGTAGTCAACAAAAATCATCAACCTCACATCAGCCTTCCTGGAAAACAGAATCAGGGCTGCCCAGGGAGAAACACTAGTTTGGATTAATTTATTTCCATGAAAGTCATCTAGATGTACCCACACCTCATGAAGCTCAGTGGGAGCCATCCAAATGCTGGTGTTGATATCGGTGTCATCCCTAGGTATAGGTAAATGTATAGTTCCACCTCTTTGTGAGGAGGTAGTCCTGGGACATCTCTATGGAAAACATCTGCGTACTGGTCCACCACTACTAGATAATTCAGACTCTCCAAACCTACTACTCTGAGGGTAAGGCAAACCAATTAGTGAATGATTGGTTTCACCCTCCTCCGAGTAAGTCTGTCATGTACTACAAAGGTTCTGTTCTCACCAGTGAAGGTAAACATAGTCCCATCCATCCAAACACACCACACATTGTGACTAATTCAATAAATTTGTGCATGGATAGTAGATAAACAGTCCATACCCAAGATGATGTCGTAAGGCCTCGACACCACTACAAGGAGATCCCATATAAAGCTCTCGACACCTAGAGTATGATCAAACTACTTAAACCAATGCCTAATCATTGAGTCTTCTCCTATAAGAGTCTCTAGCCGTAAGGATCGAGACAACAACTCCGTCTGAATCTCCGAGCTCCGAACGAGGCCAGTGGCAGTGAAAAAGTGACCGGAACCTATGTCTATAAGAACTGTAGATAAGGGGTGTTGACACAGATCGTACCTCGAATCATCTCCATATCACCATGGTCGTATGCTTCAGTTGCCTAAATCTGAGCCCTCCCCAATCCACCTGCTCCCAGCGGTCAGGGTGTACCTCATGGTGGTGGTGGCGGTAGCACCTCGAAATATAATCCACCGCCAGCGGCTCAACCAGATCCTCTTCCACATCCTCCTGAGACTTGCAGACCGCCTCATTCAATCCTCTACCTCTTCTTGGGAGGGACCTCAACTGTCTACTGATCATCTGAACGACAGTTCGGATAGTCACAAGCCATGTGACCCTACCCACCGCCTGAGTAACACTGCCTCCTCCTAGCATGTAAGTCACTACCTCAGGTGCCCCACACAATAGATCCTGAGTCATGTGGTCATCCACCCATGGGTCTGGTCCTCTTGGACCTTTGCATCATCTGTCTACTACCAGCTAGAGAAGTCTCCACTGCATGTCGACTTGTAGTGGGTCTCGCTGCTGGTGACTGCTCATCAAGGAAACTCTCCACTTTGAGGTCTCACTATAACACCCCCACCTTTCTCGGGATGCTGAGTGAGATCATCGAATCCCCGATCTCTCACTTGAGCCCCTGCTCAAAGGCTAAGTCCATGAAGAATAGGTCCCTTACAATATATGTGGTGTTTCATGAGAGGTATGTGAACCTCGATGAGTGCTTTGCTACTATCATGTTTCACTAATGCAGATGAAGTAGCTCATGTATCAACACAGCTCAAAGGATGGATGGAACAAACTCTGGCCAAAACAGGCTCTCAAAGGCTATCTGTAGTAGTGTTATCTCGCTGTGGAACTAAAGCATCAGGATGCACCATCTTACTGCTACTACATAAAGGAGACTCGTAGAAAGGATCACCCTAAGGTCTTCTTGTGTCCCAAACAGCCTGAAGACACTCACCACAGCCTCCATCCAATCCTCAAACTCTTGTGGGTCCATCTCTCCTAGGAACCTGGGTGGCATGTAGCGCTGGAACTCAGGAAACGCACTCATGGGGCGAGCATCATCTACTTCTGGGGTTTGTGGAATCGGTGGCCCTATGGGTAGTAGTACTGATTGTACTTCCACATGTGCCTTAACTGGAAGAGGGCCCTTCACCGAGGCATCATCGCTCGGTGGGATGACAGTACATATGACACTCGAGGCTCTAACTCGTTGTCTGCAGGGAGGAATCTTGAATGAAACCAATGCGTCACAATCAAAAGACTATACATGGTTGAGCTAACATAGATAAAACTTTTGAAACACACATGTAATTATGGATTTCGAGGTCTATTTCAGAAATCATATGTCATGGTCCTACTGTATGGATACGTCGGTCGCCCGTACCAACACTGGACTACCTGAACTGAAAACCACTCTTATTACCCATAACACTATTGTTTCACATAAACTAAATATCATAGTCCTATGTTATGTGGCATAAATGACTCCTTTGATACCAATTTGTCATGGCCTGTCCCCCAAGGCCCGTATCGTGACTACCCCACGCCGGCCTTCCATAGTCTAGGGGCTGGATACTCGCACCAGTGGCGTAAATCACTAAAATGGGAAGGAATTGCCTTTATAAATAGAAACACACACAAAAGAGTACGCAACTGGATGTAAAACACTTAGTAAAACTGTATACAAAAGAGAGTGCTAGAAGTAAAGGGAGCTAGAAATACAAGCCCAATAGGAATGTTCACGGAAATGGAGAATGTACAAGTAGAACTGAAACAAGAAAAGTAAAGCAACCACTAGGTATTCATCTGGGGTTCCTACCTAATGGGTATGTTCAGATGGCCTCCTCAGCACTCCACATCCATCCGTCTACTCCGTCTACCGTCATGCCAATTGGTCCACCTCTGGGTACCATCCAGTCTTGCTACTCTCTTCCTCGATCAGCATTGACCATCGTCTGCATCAAACAAAATGAGGTACGAGCATAACCCATACAGGGGTGAGTATAACGATATTCAATAGGGACCCCAAGACCCTAATGGTATCACAAAAATCCATAATGGATAAAAGATAGGGTATGTAATCAATGGATAAACACTACTTAGATATATTACCATACATATTCCTAAGTTATCTAGTAACCCATCTCAATCATGAGGAAAACATAAAATCCATTAACTCAGCTCAAACCATGATTTTATTCTGGGGGTTAGTATCAAGTAACAACCCCGGTCACACTGTTTGAACCTCGGTTGATGGTGTACATCTACACTATCGAGTACAGGGGGCCTACCATGTCATAGAGAGGTGCTTCCAACTATCCTTGGACTATTGAGGCACTCCTCCTATCATGTACCATTGGTCTGCTGCGTCACACAGTGGCGCTCCCCACCACGGGTCTACCGATCTCACGCCGAGGTGCTCCCCCTCATAGTCAGCTAAGGTACTCCTCATGTCGAGTAATGTGGGTCTGTCACATCACATAGAGGAGTTCCCCAATATGGGCCTATTGAATCACACAGAGGTGCTTCCCACTATGGTAGTCGAAACACACCGTGTCCAAAGGTCAGTAGTTGTCAGGTATCAGCTAGCTACTAAGTCTCTGTACCTCACACGCTCGTTTTCATAAGGATCCTCTCCATGAGATACTATTCTATACTAGAACTGTCACTAACTCCCATGTATATGTATCTCAATGTTCCTCCTCATCATATGGGTCTCAACGCAATAGACAATGCATTAATCGGATGCCCGGTATATGAGTTATTGTCATTTTCATTCCAGGGCCCAGTTGGTTTTAGGTTCAAACCAAGTAGTCTGTATCTCAACTATGCCCAAAACTCATGTGGATTATGACAATAGATCCATCAGGCTCTAAGATTTTTTTCACCATAGATGGTTCTTCGACCAGACACTCGTAACCCATGATATGTGTGAAAATGTGTAAAATGACCAAAGGGGCCCGGGTCTGGTCCGACTTAGTGGGACTAACCCGGCCAGACCCGGTCCGGACTGGGGTCTGACCTGATTTTCAGGTCCGATGAAGTCCGAGAGAATGGTATGGCCCATGGGGGAATTACTGGCTAGGCGAGCTGGCCGACCCGAATGGGTGGCCTGTCCTGTAGGCGGCCCGACCTAGTGGCCCATTGGCCCGACTGCCCAGTGGTGCACGGGGCAAGCCTAAGCTGTGGATAGGGGGAAGCAGTGCACCCCCTGGCACCCAAACAACTCTGTCGTTCTTGTGGTGCTCCAATCGGTGCCAAGTGGCGCCGGTCCATCACATGGTGGACATGACAGGGTCCCTCCCTTCCTAGCAGGTCGAGTGCCTAGCCGCTCTGCCCCACCAACATGGAGCGACGGTGTAGTGCCGCTCCGCCACGTCCTGCCCTGGTCGTGATTCTGCAGCACTGTGTGGTGCAATGGCGCTGTGGCCCTACACTGCATTCAGGCTTTGTTGCAGCCCTCTGCTTGCCTCCGCGCGGTGCAATGTCTCTACGCATCTCTCTCACGGCCTGCCCTGGCTGCGGATCTCCATATGTGCGGCATGAAGGTGCCGCAACCTCCTAGCTACCGAATGGCCTTATGCCATAGGTTTCATCGCGGCTGTCCCGTCACCAGCCTCCGTTTCTTTTGTCATGGTCCATTCCGCTGACGGTAGTGTTGCACCGCCTCCATCGTCATCAAATGAGAACAACAAAGGGGGTGGGTTGGTCCATGTTTGTGCGGTCCAAGGCATCCTAATTATTGTGGTATCATTCGGAATTTCTCAATCCATAAATTGAACGACATAGAATGGGTACATAATCAACTCACACCCCTACATCATATGACGATGATCATTGACGAATTTTTGGACATGCGGCATCAAATTATCAATTTCAGAAAAGGAAGAGGATATCCTCCATTACCGGATGAGATTTCGGATGTGAAGAAGATGATGATGGGATTATTTACGATCGAATCCATCTCCTTTGGAACGATTGAAGATTGATGATGGAGTTCGTCATTCTTCGTTGGACAGATATAGTTCTCCATGTTCTTTCAATCCCTCTCACAAGCTCCACAAAATGAATCGATGCCATCCAAATAATGAAATAATAGATTTGTCTATTATTTAATTGTTGGAATTAATTCAAAATAATTCAAATGGTTCCAATTAATTAAATGAGAGAGTTCAAGTAATTAATTGTAAGAGTTCATACATCAAATTAATGTGGGATGTTCAAGGTTTTCACCACTATATTGGGGGTTCCAAGAGGATAAAAGCTTGGGTGGCCCCCACCTTAATTATCCTCTCAATGGAGGTTATGCTCTGGTGGGACCCACCACCATCACCTCCCATGGAAGGATAGGGTGTGGTGTCCCCACCCTAAACCTCCACTTGGTGTTTATAACCACCATAATAAAAATAATTTTCTCTCTTATTTTTATTTACCTTATTAAAAACCCAAAATCTAACTTTTATTCTCATTAGAATCCAACTATGCTGAAGGTCTCAATATGTAATCACCAATGCAACGAGGTCAATAGTACCCTCAGATTTCAATTCTGAGAACCAATTCAAAAGATATAAAATCTCGATTGTACGTTTACTGAATGTACCCTAACAATATTTCATAAATTGATGTTAGGCACGCTGTGCCTTGGAATCAAGCGCTGTAAAATTCCGCAGACTCGTAAAAATCCCATGAATTTAATAAAAAAAATTCACATAATTTTAATGTCTTTACAGGTGAAGTGTTATCTTTTTTTGTACACAAAAGTTATACTTTGTATGTTATTCTACCAACTACGACTGAAGTAATTGATGAAAATAGATAACATTTCCTCAAAAACATGGATACCACTCTCTATATGACCATCTGTCTGTAGGTGGAAAGATGTGCTCAAGTGATGCATTTCCATGAATGCCACATGAAATCGTTTCCACAACCGAGATTTGAAACTTGTGTCTCAATATGACACTATCCTCGATGGGACCCCATGGAGCTGAACTGTCACCTATATGTACAGGCGTACCAAGCACTCTACTGAACCCTACTCATGGATTGTTAAATTGTGGTCTCACATAGCCTGTTATTCAACAACAACCTATATGGAATCATTCCACCTAGATGTGTGGGGTAAACCCATCACAAAGTACATTGGGATACCATCCCACTTCCACTCTGGCCCCTCTAGTGGATGATTTAATCATTCTATAACCTAATTCTCTTCTTTCACTTTCTGATATGTGATGTATTTTCAAATGAACACTTCAACTTTCTTCATTACACCCAGCCACCAGTATTGATGTCATAGGACCTATTATATTGTTTCCACTATAGGATTTATCAAAAAAGGTGTGGTTTGAAAATCCATTAGAACCTCTCCATTGGACGTCGCTGGCACAACAGTGTGTCCAATAAAAATAATGTCATGCTCCCAACCTATAAAATATCAACTTGGAGCTTTTCCCATGGATAACTGATCACGTCGGGCCTCATAGTCAACATCAACATGATGTGCCTCATTAACACTTTGTAAGAGTGGGGGAGTGATATTCATTGACTAAAGATGATCTTCTCCATACCCATCCAATAAATTTATCTTCATCACAGCTAACTACACTAACATCTTACTTGGAAAATGAAAAATGCATATCTTACTGAGTGCGTATGATACCACATTCCATTTCACATTCGTATGGACTATCTAGAAGGCATAGTTGTAGTGGAACTATAGCCACCACTGTTGCCTCATGTTTACGTAGTTCTAAGAGATGATATAAATAAGAATATTGTAGTTATATTAGATAGTAATACACTCATTCATCAAGTGGTAGTACCACATCTTCAATGAAAACAAATCTTATGGCAGGTCTAGGTCATGGATCATGTGGCTCTTCTCAAGATGACACAATAATCATGAACATTAGGTGATCATGGTTTTACCCTACATCAAGAGACAACCCAGTTTGGTCCTTGACGTTTCAATGAATAATACATCCCCAACACCCTCCAATTCTATTCTCAAGATGTGGGGCACTCATCAGTCACTGCCTCATATTTTGGAAACACTTTTTGAACTTCTCCATTCACATTAAGAGATAACATATCAGTTTCAAAGTTGATAAGGGTGACTCTACAATAAAAAAGATAGTAAAAAACCTCAAGTAGTACCCAACCAAACCAATGAAACTACATACCTTAGTCACTCTACATGGTGGCTCTCCATGAAGTATTGCCTATATCTTGGTGTGTCCACTGCAACTCCAGCCTCAAAAATGATGTGTCCAATAAAGTTGACTTCCTATATATAAAACCATCAGTTTCAGAGAGTCCCATATATCTTCTTCTATTAGAGTGTATCCAAGAAAATCTGCAGTTGTATATAATTCTCCTCCCTTATCAGTTAGCACACCGAGATTTCATCAATGAAGACCATAATGAACTGGTCAAGGAAAAGCAATAATGTACTCACCAGGAGTCCGATGAACAAAGGAGGGGCATTGAATATTAGAATGGAATCACCATGAAATGATATTTAATATAAATACATATGAATGTTATCTTAGATACATCATTATCTCTTACATGAATCAATTGATATCTTGACCTGAGAACTATCTTTGAGAACCATATCACTCGCGTAATCTAATCTAAGAGGTTATGAATCCTTGGTAGTGGATATATTTTATTCAAGGACTACAAGTTAATGTTCGAAAAATCCATGAACAACCTCAAACTCCTGTATTCCTTCATTCCAAATAATAAATGGGATACCCACAGTGAAACATTGGGCCTCACGAAGCCATTACTGTATAAATCTTCTTGTTGTGACCTCAACCCATGAAGCTCTGACGGAACAATCTAATATGCTGGTGTTGAAATAAGTTCCTTCCAGTGGTATATAAAAGTGTATAAGATAACCTCCCAATGAGGGTTTAATCCTAGAATATCCTCTGAAACAATTTCTTGGTTGTCTTTCTCCTCTACAAGAATGTGAGGACTCTTCTCGTCCACCACACAGAGGGTGATCTAGACAACTCGTGAGTGATTTCCTTCACCGTCCTCCGAGAATGTATGATCTATGCTATAATGGATCTATTTTCACCGGTAAAGGAAAAACTAATCCCATACTAATGGATACACCACACTATGTGCCTAATACAGTTGATCTATGAAAGGACTATGGATAACCAGTCCATTCCGAAGATTACGTAGTATGGCCTCGACACCAATATTAGGAGCTCTCTACCAATTATCATGCCTCTTATACTAAGGTCACTTTCAAAAGCTGTTGTGTAATCATTGGATTCCCTCCCCTAGGACCCTAAAAAATTATGGATCGATCAACAACTCCAATGGAATCACTGAGCTCCAAACAGGATCTGTGGAAAGGAATGTGTGACTTTCAATTTTGTCAATAAGAACTACAATTAAGGGGGAGAAGACACATATCATACCACTATTTATCTCTAGAGAGTAGTGTTCATAGACCTCCATCACCTGTAGATGGACCATCCCCTGTTCACCAGGTCCTAGAGCCTTTGGTGGACCACCTAGGGGTGGTGGTGGTAGCACATTGAACCACTTCCCATCGACTCTTATTCTACTAGATCCCATGTCACATCTTCATCCCTATAGACCACCTCGCTCAAAAATCTAACTCTACTATTGTTGTCCATTGACCATCATTCAATCGTTTTCATGGCGTGTTCGGACATCGCGATCCATGTTCCCCTTACTGCCACATGAGTAGCACAACCTGTCCCTTTGGTGACTCCCTCTACCTTGTGGGGCGTGTACCTAAAATCATGAAACATGGGGCCATTCTAGGAATTTTATGGCCCACTTGGGTCTCACATTTCTCCATCCTACTCTTTGCAGCTGAAGACTCTACCACCCATGGTATAATAGTATAAAATGTTTTTTCCACCTTCACTTCCAAGAAGCTCTCTGTTAATATGGCTTTCAAGATAACCTATTCATGAGTAGAGATTCTAAATGATACCATGTATGCACTAGTATCGTGGTGTAGTTACTACAAAAATGTTTGATCACTGAATAATTATTCTTGCACAATTTTCATGGAGTTGAAAAAATGCTTAGTAAATCAATATGATTACACCACTACAGACACGCCTCCCTATGGTAGGTGTAGCCGCACCAGAAATCATACTGAGCCCCACATTTCTAGAAAAAACTCTTATCTGAAGATGCGATAAAAGTCTATCTATGTGAGGGTCGCATCATCATGTTTTTATACTATCAAAATCCAAAATCTATCCACCGAGCCCTGACGAATCCTAGTGGAAAAGATATCCATTTGGTTGAGAGGCATTCTCACCCGATAAGAAAACATGTGTAATCCCCTCGAGTCAATCCTATGCCACCTATAGATCAATTTTACCCATATAATTGGGAGGTATATTCCATTGGAACATGAGAAAGGCACTAAGACTAAGTTTTTTTCCTTTACTGGTAGCACCAGTAGTAACTGTGGAATAATGGGTGGTGGAAATGCTGGTGTACATCTCAATGGCGCCAACTCAATAATTGGTCCCTCTACTAATTCCCCATCGATTGGTGTACCATCTTCATCGTCATTCGTACAAATATTAAATGAATGACTTCATGGCATCATCATGAAATAGATCATGATAAACCATATTCAATAAGTTGTACCATGTGAGCTGACTCAAGAAAAACATGAGCAAACACCCAACATCCAATATGATTCATGAAACTAGTGGTTTTATGTACCATGTAAAAAACAGAAATTACGGTCTTGATTTATGGATACATCGGTCTCCAAACCAACACCTGACTCCCTGAGCCTGGATGTTGAACTCAAAACATTCAAAACTATTTTCCAAAAAAAAAACCAATGACTCTAAATAATTAAGGAATAACTGACCACCTTTGATAAAAATTTGTCCTAAACCATCCCCCAAGGCCCATGCACTACAAGCCCAATCGCGACTCCTAGAAGCCATGAGCTGGAGACTGGTGTTGAAGGTTTTATCCTGCAAGATGGGGGCATTTTTTGTGTACTGATAAACACTCATACTCAAAACCCCAACCCAAAATCCTATGAATGGAAAGTTTCATGCCACAAAGAATCAATTGAATGTTATAGTAAATTTTGTATGTAAAATGGGAAAGAATACAAATCCCAAAAATGTGAAGATGTAATCAAATGATTATAAGGTCTCTAATAATCCATCAATAGAAAATAGTACCTGAAGGATAGGTGTAGAATAGCTTCCAGAAGATGTAGAAGTATGCCTAGATTTTCTGATCTTAATAGGAACTGTCGGTTCCTAGACTTTAAGGTCTCTCAAAAAGTTTCGATCATCCTCACAAGACATGGCATGTGGGGGTGAATCCCAACAAGGAGTGAGAAACACAATACTCTGTTGGGACCACAAAACATAATAAATGACCATATGTTAAAGTAAACACTAATAATTTTTATCTCACTTATGTATAATGTAAATACATAATGTAATATTATCAGTCATAATGTTTAGCATCTTGAACTACGGACGGACTCATCACTGATGAGTCACTGAGGTTGGTCGGACCACTATGGTCTGAACGTCTGATGGGCCACTGAGGTCTGCTTGGAAACCAGGCCACTAAGGTCCTCTCATCTATTAGGCCACTGAATTCTTCTTGGATAACTTTCCACTAAGCTATGCTCAGCATTTCCTTATCATCAGCCACCCACCTGATTCTCCCTTTGTAGCATGCTTGAATCCGATAGATTATGTTCCCCAATCCATTGGTCACAACTCAACATCCACAGAAACTATCTTTAGGTATGTAAAATGTAATTTCCCATTGCAAGGGTCCCAATGCTAGAAACGAATCATCAATCAGAGCTATGATTTAAAGAATATGAATGATTTACTGAGAATGGGTATGTGGGGTCCAGGTCTGGACCGACCATGTAAGACCAACCCGACATGACCTCGTCTGGGGTCCACTGATCTGACCTGATCCGAGTCTGACCCAACCTAGTTTGGGTCCTACTTGACCCACATGGTTTGGCCCAAAATGGTTGTGTTGAGGGTTCGAAATGCTAGGCCACTCGGGAGGCCTGAATCCTCATGGTCGACCCATTGTGAGTGGGGAGGCATTCTTCGGCCAAGTCCCAGAGGGAACACTATATCTCCCTAAACAACATGGGTTGACACAAGGTAAAATATTGTGGTCTAGTAGAACAATGGACCTCATGCTACATGACTTGGTTTGAATAACCTCATCCACTCACTACACCGTCGTCGGTCGTTTCTAATGGCCCTATACACCGCGCACAGCTGATGCCTCAGGCCACCCCAACGACTTCCATTATTTCCATGGATTTCAAGCCAAGACCCATGCACACCTCCCAAAACCCCTTCCAGAGGCTTTCTCTCACTCCACGACATGCCATCACTGCTCGCCGACTCCAGCACAATGATGCCACCACGTGCCACCAGTTAGCTCTTCTGCAAGCCATAGTGTTCGCTTTAGGGGATCCGTTTTCCAATCCATCAGCATATTTAGGATCCTAAGAAATTCACCATGACGACATCATGCTTAATGATTTGTTTCCATCCATCTGATTGTTCGGTCATGAAAAACACAAGAACACCTACAATAGAGGTATCTGGGCATTGTTTATGTCGGCCAGATCCCTCTGCGATAGAGTTTAAATAAAATTAAGGTAGGTTTTACGATTTTATCATGTATAACCGTGAACCAAAAACCCCTCAATCATTTATCACTCCCAAAAAAACAAATGACCAACATATCAACATGTTAGTGGTTTGATATGTGATTGTTCTTTAGAAGAAAAGAATGGGGTATGAATTTCATATAGAATAAACCCCTACCTCGATGATGGATCTTTCATTAATAATGATCGTAAAACTGTGTTAGTCACCCCATAATCTTCCATTAGTGGCTGTTTGTCAATTCTCTATCTCCATTGTTAAATCTCAAATGGTTTAGTGTATTTTGGATCATTCCAACTATCTATCGTCATATAAAACATTAATAGAAGAAAATATGTTTTATCATTTATATTACATTGTGTAATAACGTCGTTACACTGTTTTATTTATGAAATAATGGTTTAGTTTTGATCTATTAGCAAATTTGTTACGTTGAAAATAAAATATTCTTTCAAATAAAATAATATATAAGGTTTATTTTTTTCCTTAAAAAAATATTTTAAAGTATTTACCATCAGAATTCTATAAACTATCTTTTCACTCCTCCTGCGCTAGTCGTGGTTATGTCATTTCATAGGTAAAGTTTTCATTTCAGACACAACAGTGTCTTTGGTTTTTTAATCCAGGAAATTGTTTTTATGTTTCCAAAAATGCACACACACGATCTTTTAAAAAACTTAAATAATTAGCAAACACTTATTTTGGGCTCACCGGGCCTCAGAATCAAGTTTCGTCTTAGCGTATGGCCTCTAAATAATCCAATATAATTTAAAAAACATGTAATTCTAGGACATTAAAATTTATGATTTTTAGCAATCTTATTCAATGGGGATTATCCATGAGTGGATCGAGATAGATGAATACATCTACTATTGATAAGGTAGGAATATTCAACCCATATTCAAGGTCTAATGTCGATTTCATGGTGGAATTATAGGCAATGGTGATGGTGTAAGAATGATGATTCTTGAGTTTTATGGAATTCCTGCAATCAATTTAGTTACTAGAAATATAATTTGGATGAACATATTTTGTGTGGTCCTCCTCTAATGGTAGTCAAGGATTATGCAAATATGAATATCACAAATAGTGCGACAAGTTATATTCCATGTAACCCATAGCTGGAATCCCAATGTATACACTAGGGATATAAAGACACAGACATGGCCATGTAAATAGGTAAAACATCGTATAATGGAAAAACTAGAGTACGAAAACATATCCATGATCGTTTGATTGACCAAAGTACATGGGAAAACTAGGTTACACAGACAGAAAATCAGGATGTTATGGACTTAGTAAGAAACGTTCTATATTACTTATAGAACATCATGTTATTTAGACTATATAGGATGAATCCCATTTTCTCCTCAGCTAATAATAGTGTTAGTTGGGTGTGTTCCACCTTTATAGTTTATAATGGATGTGTTTACATGATAAAATATGAGTTAAACTATTCACATCCATGAGAGTTTAGTATGAAATATAGTGCAATGTATTCAAATTAAATTCTAAATTTAGGTTTATACTAGGTTTCCAAAATTGAGTAATATTATATTATCCTCATTCTTGTATTTCACCCAAGGTAGGGTTGGATATCATGTGACCTACATACACATGAGTTTGATCTTTTGTCTACAATGATAATACTATGAAAGAAAATGCAGGAATATTGATACAACATATAAATTATTGTAATAGTATAAGATAGAAGGGATGTCATTATCAATGACTCCTATGATTAGTAGTCTGGAATATCTATATACATACATGATTCCTATTTTATATATGATATAAAATATTTAACATAAAAAATTAATAAATTTGGAATCCTTGAATGTCATTAATGTATATTTTCACCATATCTATGGAAAAGGAAAAAAATACAATATAGATCAAATGATATGTAAGGGTTAAGTAAACAAATAATATATTATGATTAAATAAGGAACAATCAAAAGGATATGGTATGAAAGTGAATATATAAGCCTTTTAGTTAAATAATTGAGCATAAAATGATTCCATAGATAATATCAAATGCAGTAATATTTAGGATAAGAAAAAAAACACACTAAAGGATATAAATAATGTTTTATTTTATGAACTAAAATAACATCATATCAATAATAATTATTCCTTGAGAAATGATTGTTGAAACTATTGGTAGATATAAACCAGAAAATATCTAATAAATCAAGAAAACTAGTTTTTCTCATGAGGCATATCATTTCATTGAGGAGCCATATAATTCTCAAACAAACCCATCAATACATGTCTAATTCATTACGCATATAGTTAATGATCATTTTAAATAATAAAATTTATTTATAAACAAGTATATCTATTGATTAATGAATACAGAATATCAATATTTTTACTATTAAATCAAATAAAATTCAGAGTAAAATATAATATTTATAAATTTTATTTAGTTATATAAAATAGAATACACACGATAAAGACAATATGGGTATTTAAGTGAAATTAAATGTCAAATGAAATATTGTCACATGAAAATGAATTTTTGAAGAGAAATTAATTGAGTAAAATTATAATCATGAAATGAGAGATGACCACCATTTCAATGAGAAATAGATTTTATAATAAAATCATTCTTCTAAATAATAATAGATAATTAAAGTGATACATTTATAAAAAAATTGAAAATAGTTTTTTTGAATTACTATAATGGTTGTAGAAGAATCTAAATATCGTAAAATGGTTATGGTAGTGGCATTATCTATTAACTACATATGTGTTAAAAAGTACATATTCCTAATTGAATTTTTGTAAAGAAAACTGAAAATTAATGTTTTGTAAAAAATTATAAAGAATCATTTCAAAATATATAATATTTCAAGGATAAATTAAATTTTACTTCATAAATAATTTCTGTAAATAATATGTGCGTTTCTATAAAAAAAATTAAAATATGGACATGCATGTAAAATATACCAATTAAAAATATATGTAAGATAAAAAATTTATTTTGAAAAACTATTTACATGATTCAGTTGAAAACTAGATGGAAATTTAGTGGAATATATAAAAATCCAATAATTAAAAATGTTCGAGAAAATATATGTTTTTGTTAAAGGACAAATTATTATATTACTTCAGGGGATATAAAATAAATTCATAAAATTATATTATAGAATAAATTATTACCTCTTTGGATGCTTTCAAATTGTTACCTCTAAAAATATTAAACTTGAATTGAAATATAAGTCATGATTAAAAAGTATATATTCATGTAAAAAACCTAATAGGGGATGTATATACACCTTATATATTAAAATACTAATTACAAAATAATTTAATGTTACTATTTGATACCTAAAAATAAAATATTTCCATGATAAAAATCATTCATATTTAAAACATCCCATTAGAATTGAACACAATTGGTTTTTATCCCTATAAAATATATTGTAGATATTAATATTAATCATGTGAAACTTATGATATTATTCATTAAAAATATATTTT
This sequence comes from Viscum album, assembly GCA_963277665.1. Taxonomy (NCBI): domain Eukaryota; kingdom Viridiplantae; phylum Streptophyta; class Magnoliopsida; order Santalales; family Viscaceae; genus Viscum; species Viscum album. The sequence continues at coordinate 1,656,519,757 of OY728148.1, read as the reverse complement.
AAAGTTTATAATCATTTCTAAATAAATAATTGTTATATTTATAAATTCGTATAGCTATCAAATAAATAGATTCTTCCACGAAAAATAATTTAAGGTGTGGGTTTCCTTTTAATAAATAATCAAATTATTGTCATCATTGAGTATCACATTTACAATTTATCAAGGTGATAAATTTTACTATTTTTATGATTCACAATGACTATAAATTAAGTGGACCTATTTATCAAATTAAAACACCATAATTCAAAATATGGTATCAATTTTTTAGATTTACTTTCAAGAAGTGTATGATATTCATTTTAATACAATGGACTATAACATAATGAAATTTTTTCAAAAAATATGTTTTTAGAATCAAAATTAACTTATATCAAAATCATAAATATGATTTATTATATTATTCTAAAAAAAGAGGTTATATGACACTATTAGAAAAATTCCAAAATTTATTGGGAAATTGAATTTAGGTAATTTAGAGAATGGAATGATTGTATTTGTAGAATCATTATTTTTCAATATTACCTGAATAATCAATCATTTAAATAAATCTCCATATTTCTCGAAAATTTTATTTTGAAATGATGATTTCAATATAAATATGAATTAAAAATTTAAATTTTGAATTTTTTGATATTTTTTAATCAAATAGTAGAATAAATCTATGTGTATTATTATAATATTTCAATAAAAAAAATTTACAATAATTAATTTTTGGTTGTTACGTTATTCCATAAAAAATAATCATCAAAATATTTATACTGTCACTTAATGAATCGATTTTGGTAGTTATAAATCATTATTTTTTCATGTTCTCATATCACATGTTTTACCATTTGATTTCTACAATGTTCCTTTCTTAACCAAGTCATTTGATTCCACAAAACACATTAATTAGTGTATATAACCTGGATAGGTCCTTAATAGTAGTATAAATTAGGTTCTAATTATATTTATTTATCAGTCAGAACATGCATTGGATCTAGAAAGTACTTCCTTAATAATGAAATATGGAGGAGATCATCTATTTTCGAGAGGAAAAATGAAATTTCCAAAAGGTATGATATAAATCCACATATATCGAAAAATTGAAATAGTTTGATGTACTTGAGGATATTTTTTCATTTATTATTGAACCCAATAACACCATTCAATGGAGTTCCAATGAATAAATTTATATTTCATACATAAAATTACAAATCATTCCATTGGTTAAAATCATATCACTTTACCATTTTATGTTCAGATTTAACATTTATTTGAATAACAATTACATTCATTACTGTTTCCTTAACATGTTCTAGTCCCATAATATTTATTTCAATAGTATCTTCCCAACATGTTAGAGTATTAAATTTTGTTCCATATAATTCTTCATATGATTCTATTTTAATTCTTTAATGAAAAATGTATTTAAAAAATTTCCAAAAAGAAATATTATAATAACACATACCATTATAGTCATGGGAGAATGAACTCAAAATATATTAAAAATATTTATTATTTCTTCCAGAAAAAACATCAGTTTGAGGTTGATTGGTAGTGCTCAAATTAGTCTTAGTATCTATAGATTTTGAAGACTATTCTGTAATCCTGGTTTAGATTGTGGATTAAATGTAGACATGATTTAATTAGGTTGACAGTGAGGTCCTAAAATATAATTAATATATAGTCATACAAGTTGGCCAAGAGGTAAATATTATCTTATTCATACAAAATTAATAGTCTTTTCAAAGTGATAAAACATTATCCATATTTAATATTTCTATCTTGGGGATTTTCATAATCATGTGATACAGTCGTTAGAAATGTTTTCCATATCTACATATAAGAATGGGTACGTGATTCAGGCCTTTTATATGATGTTATATATCACCCATAACCTTATGAACCAAATTATTAACACTATTGGTAGAAAATCCTTGCAATGGAAACCATAAATAATGAGCACCAAAAATTCCCAAAAAGTATACTTTGAAATGGATCATTTCCATGCTCTCCAACATAGAGGTTGTTGAAATGCAGAAATCTTCTCCGTGGCCGATGTATATAAAAATTGGTGGATGAATTTATAACTATGATGAAATTTACAAAATTTGGAGGCCATTCTGAGTTCCACATAGGGAATGACAAATGAATCTGTGGTTATGAACAACATGAGGTAAGTAGGAATCCTCTATGATCGATACTTATAAGTGTTACAGTTGACTCTATGATTACATGAATCATTACAGAGTCTGCCTTGGGGTTTGGAGCATGAATTATTGTTCAGCACATCCCCCGCCCATTCCATGCACCGGGAGACAATAAATATCCATCTCACCTCACATCAAAAGGATATACAACATGAATTTTTTCCATTAGAGCTCTCAAATCATGAATCATAATTTTCACTATGAACTATCAGAAAGATGAATCATCCAAGGTTCTTGAGCATTGAAAAATCATTTTTCTTTTTAAAAAAATCCCACTATTCGTGATGGTATGTCTTTGAGAATCCCTATCCTATGTGAGCATGTGGGACCTATTTTTTCAATCACTCTGTGAACCCATGTGCTCTACGAGCCTGAGTTCTCTATGTGACTATGTGTTCTATGAATCCATATTCATTTAGAGCCTTGGTTCTCTACATTAACATAATCTCTATGAAGCCCTGTGATTTTTGATCCCATTAGATCTACGATCCCCTTTGCTCTACGAGCCCTTCAGCTCTATGATACACTGACCATTGCAAAGACACACTCTATGAGGGATTTTTCATTGTGAAACCTTCTTCCACACATCCCTTCAGGCTTGTATGATGTGATTTCAAAGTCCATTTGGAGGTGATTGAGGTTTCATTTCTTTCCCTCATTCTTAGTCTCATAAGAATTCCAATTATTATTTATTCTTTTCATATCCATAATAATGTTATCCCCTCAAAAGATCACTCTACAACCACATCTCTATCTAGCATTGCTGCTTACTTCTCATCATTAAAGGTTAAAGTGTGCCAGTTATGTATTTCCTTGGGGAGATGATTGAATCCTCACCATCCGAGCTGCAGGATATTAAACTAAAAACCACATGTGACCTAGAAACATGTTGTTATACTGTGATCACCACATAAGCGGTAATCCTTGATAGTACCATGAAGGGGATTGGCTCCAAAACATTATCACTCCCCTCTCCCTCATAACATTGTCACCATGTACACTTTGGAAAGTATCCAAATAAGACCCAAAGCACCTTTTCAAGCCACTCTCCAAGAGTACGTCCCAATATCCATCTCCCTGGGCCACTAACAACACATATGCCCCGCTGCATTTCTTGATGAAGCCCCATTCACCATGTGATTTTTAGGTATTTACTTCCTCTTTTATATCACATCGTGCATGACTCATTGGGGATTATATTAAGCATCGACCATGAAATACTATTTGGGATCCTTAGTGCATATGCCCCATTCCCAATATCTATGATATGTGGAAGTTGATCATTTCCCTATTTGATAATGGTATGTTGGAATCCTCCCTGAGGTTAATGCACATCAACCACCAGTATCGAACACTTCACGTCAGTTCAGCATCTTCCCGCATGATGTTAAAATGTATTCCCCTTTTGTCTTCCATGAAGTTAAATTGAATGATTTTTAACTATGTGGGTTTTGATCCTTGTATCCTAGGATGCGTACGTAGTAACCCTCCATGAGGTCCAACCCCAATCTCTTGTAAACATTTGTGTCCCCTTAGTTGGCACCCATATCCTTGGTCCACCACATAGATGGGTCAGAATAGTTATCGTGATGTTAACCACATGTAATCCCAAACATGCATTCTTGTTTTTGACGTTTGTGTAAACCCTAATACTATTACCCCATATCTGAACTATGCGGACATTGGTCCTAGATCTCTTTGAGCATGGTACATTAGAATCCTGGATGAGGTTCAATCCCATTACCCACTAGTCCCGACAACTTCACGTTGGTTTACCCCCGTTATGCATTATGTAAAACAGTATGCCATGTTTACCCTGCATGACGTTAAACTATATTCATTAGAACTACATGGTTTTCTATCCCTATATGCAAGGAATTATACATAGGAAGCCACCCTGAGGTTCAACCGCAAACATTGGTAAACATCAGTGTTTCTTTTTTTGGGACATACTTCCATGGTACACCACATAGAGGTATGAGACATGTTCCTGTTATTCTAATGATGTGTAATCTCCATCATGAATTCAGATTTTTTTCAATTGTGTACAAACCAATATTATGCCCCCATATATGAACTAAATGGAAATTGATCCTCATACTATCCATGAAAGGTATCTTGGAATCCCCCTTGAGGTTCAATGCCATCACCCATCGATACCAACCACTTAACATCAGTTCTCCCTCATCTCTCATGATGTTAAACACAATGCCCCTTTTTTAATACATGACATTAAACTATATTATTTAGAACTACATGGGTTTTCATCCCCATCACCTTGGTATGGTGAATAGGAAACCTCTCAATGGTTTGACCCCAAACACTGGTAAACATCCATGTACCCTTTGTTGTCACCCTCATACATGGTCCACCACATAGTGGTGTTATACATGTTCCTATGTTGCTAACCACATATATGCCCCATGTAACCACCCAAAGTTTCATTAATGAAAAATCCCTCTTCATACAGTTAAATGACTATTTATAAAAAATGTTTTTATAAGATGTCAACATCGTTGGTTTTATGATAAGAGTTCTGACCATTACTTTTATAGTCGTTGAACAGTGATCACATGATTAGTATAAAAATAAGGCTTTAACGAACCCAATTTTACCTAGACAAAGGATGTGATGGCCTCATCCAGTAGAATTGCCCCATACGAAACCCATTTGTCGGAGCTCGGATAAGAGGTGGCATCCTTGGGCTTCGCCCTTGACCAATCCCAAGCTGAGCTTCATTATGTCAAGCTCGAATGTGACCGTCTACGGGAAAAGTGGAGTTTTCTAGAGATTACCACTCGAGCGATTTTATCCGAGCCGCCCCAAGAGTCTGTCACCATCTCACACCATACCCTTAGGTCTTATGAGGATATTTTAAGGGGTTATGTAACAAATAAGTAGTACTATGTTCATGTAAATTTTTTTGTATATAATAATTAATATAATTTCTAGTCATTTTTTATACATTGTAAATAGTTTTTAAAGTACAAATGGTGTTTTTAGTTATTATTTAATTAAGAAATATATTTTATTAAATTAATGGATTTTTTAATTAAATAATATTTTAATAAAATAATAATATTATAATTAAATTAAATTTTTATTAAATATAAATGATCTTATAATTTTATGAATGCAATTAAAATTTTTATTAAGGTTTGAAAGCCATTTTTGTCAAAACCCGAGAATTTTTGATAAATGTCAGTTTTTATTTTAAAAGTGAACATAAACATATTTAATAATTTATTTAGATAAAATAAATGTTATTTCTGGAATCTGGACGACGAAATTATCTAACAGTGACTTTTTCATAATTTTCTGAGACAGTCAAATATTTGGGTAAATATTAAATACTGTTTAAATACATAATGTGTTTTATGACAACATAATGACCCAACGGTGATATAATAAAATACTATAATCCTTATGTCCAGAAAATATATGTTTTATCATTAAAATAATGTGATTTTGGGTTAGTTTGACTTACTTTTCAAAGCATTAATGGACCACTCAGGACATATTCAACACTTTTCTTTTTTAAATTAATTTCCATGGGAGTGTGACTCACCTCCACATAAGCAACCTTATTGATTTATGAAATTCGGACTTGGTCCTTATAAAATATTATTTTCATCTTCCCTATTCCAAAAACCGTGGGCAAAAACCATGGGTTGGTTTGTGGTTTGGATTAATTTATTGTAAAGGGACCCAAACCTAAATAATAAAGAATTCCTTCACCTTTCCTATAAACCCACCAATGCTCCCACTTCCTCCTCACTAAAATCCCTTGGAGTTCGTCCAACCTCTGACCTAATATCTCTAGAATCCTTCCAAGGTTCCCCACGTGCCCAAGAAGCCTCTCACAAGCCTCTCTCTAGCCTTTGGAAGCACACTTCCATGTAAGGTTTTTTTCTTCCTTTCTCAATTTTGTCAATTTTATTTAAGTTTTATTTCCCTTTTAATTTCAATTATAAATGTTGGGGTATGGTTTTGTACCTTCCCAATACTTCCCTCTTATTGGTTTAATGATTGGAGACCCCTTTCTCTCTCATTAAATTCCTCCCATGTACACCCGTTACTATGCCGAAATTCCGAAAGGAACTTCTCTCTCTTCTTTTACACTGAAGCAATAATTTTGTTTCATGAATCTATATTCCATCACAATTGTTGGGAAATATATCTATATGACCTCCTTACTGTCCATTACATGTAAATATGATGAGTAACCCCTTTCTCTCTCATCAACCTTTTTTATGAATTCTTATGTCACGCCGTTACGCTGCTGAAATCTTACCGATTTTCTAAGCCAATGTCATTTTGTAGTGAATACCATTCCAATTTCTCTATAGAGGGTATTCACCTTTATTCACATTTACTTATTTATTTTAAAGTTTCATGTAAGAATTCCACATTCCTTTATCATAGAATAAATGATTATATTATATGAATCCATGTTTTATGATCCATGTGGCACACTTATGCATGAAATGAAATGTTTAAGAAGGGTGCGCCCTTATAGTGCTCCAATTCATTGGGTAAAGTATAGTATCATGATACGTCATGTGCAATGAGTGTTGACTGATGCTAATTCAATTGAAACGAGGGTTTACTCGTGCATCATGTGAAATGAGGGTTTACTCGTGCTTTATGTGCAATGAGCCTTGGCTCATGCTAATTCCATGTTAAGTGTTGTTGCCACATTTCCATGTTATGATTATCATGCTTTATCAAGCCTTTATGTTCATGTTTATCTTATTCACTATTGAAATGCCTATTGCCTAACATATATTGTACTTCTCATTTTATTCCATGTGTACTCCCTTACTGGGCTTTATAGCTCACCCTTTTCTTATGCATGTCCTCAGGTTATCCCATGCAATGCTAAGTACGAGGGAATGTAGAGGACATGTAAAGGAAGTTTTCAATAAATATGTTGTATTTCATATTTTATGTTTTTATGTAATGATCCTAAGACCTAAATACACTATACCTCTCGATCTTCTTTGTTGTATCAAGTGATGTTTTATGTAATAAAGCATTTTTAATTATTAATAAAAAGCAGGGTTGTCATAGTTGGTATCAGAGGATAGTTTTAGTTATTTTTGGGATTAGGAAACCCTAGTAAAGCCATAGATACAAGACTATGTATAATAAAAACATCCCTAAGATTTGGTAAATACTATGTAAGTGGTTTATCAAACAAATACATCCCTATTTGGATACAAGCAGGTAGAGTAGGCTATGGAACAGATGTATCCTAGGGGTAAAACCCGAAAACACCGCTTTGAGCTAGACTCAAACTGGAACTGGAGCATGAAAATGGGCCTTACTATACTATTGGTTATGACACTCCCAGTGGATATGTGTTGATAAATTCACAATCTAATTATGAACCCTTATTAAGGGAAAAATTCTTCTAAGAATATATGTTATAATGTAGATCATGAAAAGCCTAAATTGAAGCCTATAGACTCATGAGTTAAGGAAATAAAATTTTATTTTTGAGTCATAAACTTTTTTCGTTGGATTACTTTTTATGTGTTACCACTATTTTTCCTTTTATTCCAGCCAATGGAAGGTAATAAGAGGACTCGGGCAAACAACCGTTGTGAAGATCTGTGTGATGACTGTACTAATGAGATTCCAAATCCAATGGGAGCGGGAATCGTGAACTTTGTCACGCTTATATCTCATCTAACTCAAGTTTTGAATATAAACATGGGTCATTAGGAATGTTCAACCACCCCCCCCCCCCCTTAAGAAAGAACAAGTCGCTATCGAGAGCTTCATGAGAAAAAGGCCTCCTGCTTTTAGTGGATCATCTGATCCCACGATCGCTGAACAATGGATCAACTCCATTGAAAAGATCTTCTCCATCCTTCAATGTTCTGAATAAGAGAAGTTCTCCTGGATGCTTATTGTACGGAGGGTGAAGCTGATCAGTGGTGGAAGTTGATAAAAAATACGAATCCTGAGGAGGAGATCGATGCTTTATAATTGAAGGAATTCCGCAAGATGTTTTTCGATAAATATGTTATGTGCACCATCTGGCTTAAGATGGAATGGGACTTCTATTCCCTCAAGAAAAAAGATGAAGAATCTGTTGGAGCGTATGAGGAAAACTTCACAAGGCTTGAACGATACGCTTTCGTCTTTGCTGTTACCCCCTAATGCATGGTTGACCACTTCTTTGGTGGGATGAAGCCTAGCTTGCGGAAAGCATTAGAGATCCGTGACTTCGACAGCTACGAGGAAATTGTCTAATGTGCCCTCAAGGTCGAAATGGAGATCGGGGAATCATAGGGGTATCATGGGGACAATAAGCGTAAGGTGGACATCAATACTAGTGGCCTGATGGATAAATCCAAAGGCGCTAAGAATTTCCAGCACCCCACTTGCCAAAAGTGCGGAAAGAAGCACCCTAGATATTTCCTTAAGGGGACGATAAGATGATTCAGGTGTAGAAGTGAAGGGAACCTAGCTATTAACTGTCGGCAAGAAAGAAAAGCGGCTGTCACAGAGGATAGGAATGCTCCGTTCGAACCTAAGCACGTTTTTCAATGCTACAAATGCAATGAACCGGGTCATTTTGAAAATCTGTCCCCTAATCTAAGGGTTATCGGAGGCAACCAACAACCTCCAAGACAGCAAGGAAGAGTTCATTCCATCACTTCGGCCGAAGTGAACCCCAACAACGAAGTGGTGACAAGTACGCTAGTTATTTATTCAATAATAGCGAACATACTTTTTGATTCAGGTTTTAAGCATTCTTTTATATCTCGAAAGTTTAGTAGAAAAATCCCAGCACCACCACAAATCATGGAAGTAAAGATATCGATGAGTACGGAAAATGGGGAAATCATTGCATCTCATGAGTATAAGTCCTCCCCTGTTATAATCTGTGGATTTAATTTCCCAGCGTACCTCGTCATACTCCCTCTGGTGGAATTTTATGTAATTCTTGGCACGGATCGACTTTCCTTATATAGAGACAACATAAATTGTTGGGAGAGGGAAATCACACTCCATATGGAGAATCGACCCCTGATTCTTTACAAGTGTCAGGAGGAAGATGAATCTCCTTTAGCTCCATCATCTCAAGCATGGATATTACCGCATTATGAGCATGCATATCTAGCTCAGATGATTGAGTCGAAGGAAGAATCCATCCTTGAAGAAATGCCTATTGTGAGGGAATTCGCTGAAGTGTTTCCTGAGGAACTATCTGGTCTTCCTCCAAGAAGAGATGTTGAGTTTTCAATTGAACTTATACCTGGGGCACTACAAATATCCAAGACTCTATATAGAATGGTAGTTTTAGAGAATTAAGAGATGAAGAAACAACTATAGGAGAATCTGGATAAAGGGTTTATATGCCCAAGTGTTTCACCGTGGGGTGCACCAGTCCTCTTCATCCAGAATAAGGATGGGTCAATGCGGATTTGAATCGATTATCGTGAACTTAACAAAATCACGATAAAGAACAAGTATCCTCTCCCAATAATAGATGACTTGTTTGACCAGCAGCATGGAGCACAATACTTCTCCATGGTGGATTTGCGATCGGGATATTATCAAGTAAGGGTGAAGAAGGACGATGTCCCCAAGACTGCTTTTCGTACAAGATACGGGCACTATGAATTCATAGTAATGCCTTTTGGACTCACCAATGCTCCAGAAATATTCAGGGACTTGATTAATAGAGTCTTTAGAGAATACCTAGACAAATTCGTGGTAGTATCTATAGATGATATTCTAATATACTCCAAAACCAAGGAGGATCATGAGGAGAATTTAAGAACTGTACTAGAGACTTTGCGCAAGGAGAAGCTCTATTCAAAGAACAACAAGTGTGAGTTCTAGTTGAAGGAGGTCTCATTCTTGGGCCATATCATCACAAACAATTAGATATCTGTGGACCCCTCTAAAATAGATTCAATTGAGGGATGTCCGAGGCCAACATCGGTAACTAATATCTGTAGCTTCTTGGGGTTAGCTGGATATTATCGACGATTTGTGAGAAATTTCTCACGATTGTCCAACCCTCTTACAAATCTAACTCAAAAGGGAGTAATGTTTTCATTGAGTGATGAATGCGAAGAAAGCTTCAAGGAGTTGAAAAGGAGGATTATCACTGTACCCATTCTCACTTTACCCATAAGTGAAGAGATTTTTGTGGTATTCAGTGATGCTTCGAAGAAGGACTTAGGATGTGTGCTAATGCAGAATGATAAAGTGATATACTATGCCTCAAGGCTGTTGAAAATCCATGAGAAAAACTATCCAACACATGATATGGAGTTGTCAGCTGTGATATTTGCCTTTAAAATCTTGGGCATTATCTATATGGAGAGAAATGTTAGATATATATTGACCCCAAGAGTCTTAAATATATATTCACACAGAAAGAGCTTAATATGCGCCAGATAATATTGTTAAATCTCATCAGGGATTATTACTATTCAATACATTACCACCCTGGGAAAGCGAACAATAGGGAGAATGCCCTAAGTAGAAAGGATCCAGCGATTCTATCAATTATGAGAATTGAGAAGGATCCAATCTTCTTAGAATTGATGAAGATGGATGTGAGAATCATAAAGAAGGGAACTTCATCAATCCTTTCACAAATTATTGCTCAACCATCTCTTTTGGAAAGGTTAAAGGATGCTCAAAAGGATTATTTGGGAATTCAAGAAAAAGTGGAAACTATCAAAAAGGGGAAATCCTCAGAGTTTAATGTTAATGAAGAAGAAATTGTGCGGTTTGGGAAAATACTATGTGTTCCATCAAGTCTGGAGCTGAAGATGGAACTTTTGGATGATGCACATAGTTCAAATTTCTCTATTCACCCAGGGAGCACAAAGATGTATTGAGATATACGAGAAAACTTTTGGTGGGATAATATGAAGAAGGAGATCGTTGAATATACATCAAAGTGCCTGCTATGTCAGTAAGTGAAGGCAGAGAGGTTGAAGTCTAAGGGGATGATGCAACCATTTCCCATACCAGAATGGAAATTGGAGAACATCACCATAGACTTTTTCACCGGACATCCAAGGACATCCAAAGGTAACAATGCAATCTTGGTTGTTTTGGATCGTCTTACATAGACGTCACACTTAATTTCTATTTGAGATGATTTCTTATTGGATCAACTTGCACGAATATATATTAGGGAAGTGGTAATGTTGCATGGAGTACCACTATCTATTGTGTCTGACTGAGATCCAAGATTCACCTATAAGTTTTGGAAGAGTTTTCAACATGCTCTGAATACTGAACTGAACTTTAGAACGGCCTATCATCCTCAAACTGATGGACAATCGGAGCGGACTATCCAAACACTTGAGGATATGTTGAGAGCGTGCTCAATGGAATTTAAAGGAGGATTGGATCAACATCATCCTCTGGTTGAGTTCTCTTATAATAACAGTTTACACTTGAGCATCCAAATGGCACCATATGAAGCCCTTTATGGGATAAGGTGCATAACACCGGCATGTGGGGATGAGGTCGGTGAACATAAGAAACATGGACCAGAAATGGTTGAGGAAATGGTGGAGAAGGTGAAAACCATTCAGCAACATATCAAGGAATCCCAGAGTCGACAGAAGAGTTATGCAAATAATCATTGATGAGACCTTGAGTTTATAGTTGGAGACATGTTGTTTTTACGCATATCTCTGTGGAAGAAGGTCATGAGGTTTGGAATGAAAGGGAAGTTAAGTCCAAGTTACATCGGCCCCTTCGAGATTCTTGATCGTGTTGGGGCTGGGGCCTATCGACTTGCACTTCCACCTTCTATGGCCAAGGTACATGATGTCTTTCATGTATCCCTCTTAAAAAATTACACACTGGACCCTTCATATGTACTCTCTTCCGAGGTGGTACAATTGGAAGATAATATTTCTTTTGAGGAGCAACCAGTGAAGATATTATATCATAGAGAAAAAGGTCTATGAAATAAGACAATGCCCCTCGTCAAGGTGTTGTGGTGAAAAAACTGGATTGTAGAAGAAACATTGGAGTCGGAGGATATGATGAAGCGGAGTTACCCACATTTGTTTTAGTGTGGGAAAATGAAAATTTCGAGGGTGAAATTTCATAAGGGGGGAATATTGTGACGACCCAATGTTTCATTAATGGAAAATACCTATGGATCTAGTTAAATGTCTCTTTATAAAATTTATTTTTATAAGTTATCAACTTCTATGGTTTTATGACAAGAGTTCTGACCGTTACTTTTATAGACGATGAACAATGATCACATGATTAGTATAAATATAAGGCTTTAACGAACCCAATTTTACATAGACAAAGGAAGTGATGACCTCATACAGTACAATTTCCCCATACGAAGCCCATTTGTCAGATCTCGGAAAAGAGGTGGCATCCTTGGGATTCTCCCTTAACAAATCCCAAGTTGAGCTTCGTTATTTCAAGCTCGAACGTGACAGTCTACGGGAAAAGTGGAAGTTGATAGGGATTACCACTCGAGAGATGTTATCCGAGCTTCCCCAAGAGTCTGTCACCATTGCACACCTTACCCTTAGGTCATATGCGGCTATTTTAAGGGGTTATGTAACAAATAAGTAGTACTATGTTCATGTACATTTTTTTTGTATATAAAAATGAATATAATTTCTAGTCATTTTGATACATTGTAAATAGTTTTTAAAGTACAAATGGTGTTTTTAGTTATTATTAAAGTAAGATATCTATTTTATTATATTAAGGAATTTTTGAATTAAATAATATTTTAATAAAATAATAATATTATTATTAAATTAATTTTTTATTAAATATAAATGATCTTATAATTTGATGAATGCAATTAAATTTTTTATTAAGGATTGAAAGCCATTTTTGTCAAAACCGGTGAATTTTTGATAAATGTCGGTTTTTATTTTAAAAGTGAAAATTAACATATTTAGAAAATTAATTAGATAAAATAAATGTTATTTATAGAATAAGTATGTCGAAATTATCTAATTGTGAATTTTTCATAATTTTCTTAGACAGTAAAATTTTTGGGTAAAAATTAAATACCGTTTAAATATATAATGTGTTTTATGACATCATAATGACCCAATGGTGATGTAATAAAATACTATGATCCTTATTTCCGGCCAATATATGTTTTATCATTAATATAATGTTATTTTGGGTTTTTTTGACTTACTTTTCAAAGCATTAATGGACCCCTCAAGACATATTCAACACTTTTCTTTTTTAAATTAATTTCTATGGGAGTGTGACTCACCTCCACATAAGAAACCTTATTATTTTAAGAATTTCGGAGTTGGGCCTTATAAAATATTTTTTTCCTCTTCTCTGTGCCAAAAACCATGGGCAAAAACTATGGCATGATTTGTGGTTTGGATTAATTTAATGTAAGGGGACCCAAACCTAAATAATAATGAATTCCCTCACCTTTCCTATATAAACCCACCCATGCTCCCTATTCCTCCTCACTAAAATACCTTGGAGTTCATCCAACCTCTACCCTACTCTCTCTAGAATCCTCACAAGGTTCCCCAAGCACCCAAGAATCCTCTCAAAAGCCTCTCTCTAGCCTTTGGTAGCACACTTCCAAGTAAGGGTTTTTTCTGCCTTTCTCATTTTTGTCCATTTTCTATAAGTTGTATTGCCCTTTTAATTTCAATTATGAATATTGGGGTATGGCTTATCACCTCCCCCATACTTCCCTCTTATTGTTTGAATGATGGGAGACCCCTTTCTCTCTCATTAAATGCCTCCCATGTACACCCGTTACTTTGCCAAAATTTGGAATGGAGCTTCTCTCTCTTCTTTTACATTCAAGCAATAATTTTGTATCATGAATCTATATTCCATCAAAATTGTTGGGACATGTATATATATGACCTTATAACTATCCATTACATGTAAATATGATGAGAAAACCCTTTCTTTGTCATCAACATTTTTTATGAATTCTTATGTCACGCCGTTACGCTGCCAAAATCGCACCAATTTTCTAAGCCAATGTCATTGTGTAGTGAATACCATGCCCATTTCTCCATTGAGTGTATCCACATTTATGCACATTTAATTATTGATTGTAAATCTCCATGTATGAATTCCACATTTCTTTATTGTGGAATAAATTATTATGTTTTATGAATCCATGTTTTATGATCCATGTGGGACACTTATGCATGAAATGAAATGTTTAAGAAGGGTGCGCCCTTATAGATCTCCAATGCATTGGGTAAAGTATAGTATCATGATACTTCATGTGCAATGAGTTTTGAATCATACTAATTCATTTGCAATGAGTGTTTACTCGTGCTTCATGTGAAATGAGGGTTAACTCGTTATTTATGTGAAATGAGCCTTGGCTCATGCTAATTCCATGTTAAGTGTTGTTTCCACATTTCCATGTTATGATTATCATGCAATATCATGTCTTTATTTTCATGTTTATCTTATTCTCTATTGACATTCCTATTTCCTAACATGTATTGTACTCCTCATGTTATTTCATGTGTAGTCCCTTACTGGGCCTCATAGCTCACCCTTTTCTTATGCATGTCCTCATGTTATCCCATGAAATGTTATGTATGAGGGAATGTAGTGGTCATGCAAAGGAAGTTTTCAATAATGATGTTGTATTTCATATTTTAAGTTTTTATGTAATGATCCTAATCCCCAAAGACACTAAACCACTCAATCTTATTTGTTGTATCAAGTGAATTTTTATGTAATAAAGCATGTTTTAGTTGTAATAAAAAAAGGGTTGTCATACCCCATCATTCATTCGGGTTGTTTTTCCATTGTGTACACCAAGATATTATTCCCCACATATCCCAACTATGTAGACTTTGATATTTTCCCTACTTGAGAAAGGTTTTAAGGAATCCTCCATGTGGTTAAATCCCATCACTCAAGTCCCATACTAGTATTTCCTTTGATCCTTTGTGTTTTGTGATGTTCATGCCCCAACCCAGAGTTTTTACATCGTTCGGGACTTATCCATGAATCCATTTTCATGAGTTTTCTCCTCAGGCGACTCATATCCCCATCAAATAACAATGTGGACATTGGTTCCCTGACACAAGGATACATAAGAAACATTTTTGTAGTTCATGCCCAAATATGTCACCATCACACCGATCATCGGTTCGATCCCCACTCATTCCATCCATTGAAACTCCAACTATATGCTTCTTGATTCCCCCCATACCACCATATCCCAGTTAAATCATTCCATCCATTGTGGTAACTAACCATGTGTAAGAACCATTCATCTCATTTCACTTTTACAATACTTGGACCTCTAACCCTGCAAAACCCCCATCATGTCTTCAAGCTATTTTCCATTGTGTACACCCTGATCCCATGAATCAACCTCTCACTCTACATGGGTTTAGATCACTATCCTCTATACAGGTACGTATGAGGCCTCCATTGGGTAGAATCCCAATAAATGATAAACCATGGTGTCCTTTCTTTTTTTCAGACCCAATCATCCACATATTCCTCTTTACTGGGCTTCTTGATCCACTCATCTCATAAACCAACCAGGTTCATCCTCATAGGGATGTACCTATCCGAACAATTCATATTAGTTTTTTGACCATTACTATCAATATTTGCAAGATGTTTAACTCACGACATGCACCGTGTCAAGCATGGGTTGCTGGGGATATAATAGGAGACATTGCAATGGAAGTCAATTTAGCGAACATGACATGGGATGAAATAGGTTTACAAGACCTCAATAATCCCTTTAATATGTAGAAGAAAATCATGTGGAAAAAGTCTTCAGGTGGATTAAAATTCAAGTGATACCTAATGTGACAACTCCCCTGACAGAATCATACTTCCCAGGCTTGACCCCATGGAATGACATGATTGAAGTAAGGTAATTAACTGGTGTCCAAAATGAAATGGCCCCAGGAAGGGTTTCATGAACATGGTCTTAATATTTAAGGGAGAACCATACTATGAGTTTAATTATGTTGAGGAATCCACAAAACGATAGACCAACATATCATCACCCCATTTACATCATGGATAATGTATCCCTGAATAAGTGATAGATGTCAACCTCCTTTGGAAACATGGAATGTTGGGAAATATCCATCTAATACCCATGTAAGTCAAACGTGTTCCACATTGAATGATTTGGAAACCGGAATGGTGAATCGAATGTGATATTATTCTCTTCAATATAGAGATTAGTATAATTTTAGACATCAATAGAAATGTGTGTATCCATTTCAATCTATCTGGCACCAGGTCCCACCAAAATCAAGCTATAGAAAAATGATCACCTCTTTCCTGTGGATGTAATGGAATGGGAAATTCCAACATAGTAATCCATCATGGCTCCAAATCATGTGTAGAAACATCCCTAACCATGGCTACTAGTTTCCCACGGAACCTCTCACCCTATGAATTTTTTCAAAGGAGGGTGATTAACATTTATTTCCATCGATATGAATAGGTGGGGGTGTTCACAATAAGGTACCTAGCCCAAAAATACCTAGAGTCCTCCTTTCTCCACCCGCATTACTTCCTCCAAGGGACTCGCGTGGAGGTAATTCTCCCCACTTCGACCATTAACAAATTTTGGAGCCTATCTGAAGAGAGATTTTATGATTCCTTCCCTTATGCGAATGATGAATGGGCTGTCTGAGTCTTCCAGACCCTAAAATTATCCAGGTAGCCACCATTAAGGGCACCCACCCAGATTTTTTAGTATCAAAAGTCTGTTACACGGACTGAGGAGAAGGTTGTTCATTCCCTTTCATTGTCGTATCTAGTTCAACTGACACAATGTAAATGTTGAGTACAAGATCAAGAAGATTCTCTCCATAGAAAATCATCATTCTCAACTCATGTGGCCCAAGCCACCACTAGAGTATGCAATTGTCCCCCTATTTTTGTCTCAGATTTGGTAAATTTTGATGTCCTATAGAAGGTATTTTCCCATGTCTAGTTCATAAAAAGACACATACCACCACAAAAGTAGGTTGTGTAGACCTCCATGATCACTGGTACATGAAGCAGTTGTCTTGTGTAAAACCATGATGATAATTTCAAGTAGGTAGGCCCTCCCCGTAGTATCATTGGATTCAACTGAGGTGATCCCTACTCCTGCATCTACAATAGAGGTGCTCCCCATTATCCCAGTATCAACTCTAGCGGAGGCCCTCCCCACTTCATTGATACTCAGAACGAAGGTCCTATTGATTCTCATGGTATCAGGTGTGAAAATTTCCCTCCCCTAACAGGTTATAATTACAAGGATCCTTATTACCCTATCACATACTAGCATGGGTGTCCACCCAGTGTTCTCACTAACTCCTATAGAGGCCCCCTCGCTTCATCGACGATCATCACAAATGACTTTGCCATATTTTTTATGGTCAAAACAAATTCCCTCCTTATAATACAGCTTCCATTGTCAGTCAATGCGAAGGTAATTCAATTTATATGGACTAATACCATAGGGGCCTTCCCAATGTGGTTTCTAGTTATAGCAGAGGGCCTCCCCACTATATAAACCTCCATCATAGAGGTCCCCCATGTGTTCCATTTGAAATTTTCTCAGAGGGTCCTCACACCAGGGTTGGAAAAAGAAGAGGTCCTCCCCTTGTCGACAATATACCATGCATAGAAAAATCATCTCGGGGAAGCAGGTTGCATCTTTACCTCTAATTTAAGAATACTAAGAAGTCTTGAAAAAAAATTAAAACCATACACTTTTTA
Organism: Viscum album; assembly: GCA_963277665.1. Taxonomy (NCBI): domain Eukaryota; kingdom Viridiplantae; phylum Streptophyta; class Magnoliopsida; order Santalales; family Viscaceae; genus Viscum; species Viscum album. The sequence goes on along the minus strand of OY728148.1, from coordinate 1,656,501,821 downwards.
GATTCTAATTCAGAGTAAGAATCGAATATTGAATCTTCACACTGATCAACTATCTCTGGTACTGGGGGAGAAACAAGGCATATAAACCTCATCCTTATGGAATTTGAGGTCCATAGAATCCCTACATCCCTCCAAAGATACGTACATGAGGAGGAGGATGAGTTCCCATTCCTAGGCCTGGAAGAGAAATCCACCTTATAATCAACATGATCACTATCTACCACAATGAGAGATCACAAAGAGTCATTCTACGGATCAATAGGGGAGGAGAAATTGTGTAACCCACAACCAACGACTGCAGCCCTTACTTGGAAAGAAGTTTTCATTAGTACATCTTACAATGATTTGTCGACATAATCAACGCATTCTTATAAAGATAACCAATGATTTGACGGTATGTATTCTCATGCATATTACTCCCCACTAGTAATTCTATAGCCACAATGGTCTGATTCAGGGCCATTACCAAACCCAGAACCTCTCCTAGTAGAAATCAATGTCCATATCCTAAGTCTGAGTCGAGAATCATGTGATAAATCCTCATAGAGGAAAATTTCCTATAGATGTTCTGGGCAATTAAAACTACAAAAATCAAAATTCAAGTGTCCCATACATAGGATGAGGTTATGTTACTCATAAAAACCATAGGGGCGATGCATTTCCCTCTTCTTTGTCAGTGGGTAGCTTACACTAAGACCCTTAAACACTATGATGACATCACCTAATAACACCACTGGGTTTAGTTGGCTACACTCCCCATTGAATAGCACCCTACGTCACCTGGTTATCATCAGACCGAAAAAAAAATAATTAATACAAAGCTACATTTATTCTTCATTTTTATCATAGTGGATTCTCTTCAATATTAGATTTGTGGCTAGGGGTAGTATGATACCTTCTATTTCAGTCATATCCTATACTAGCCTAGTTCAGCTGGTGATATTATGGAAATTCCATTGGGTGTCGTCATAGTGGTCATGGGTTTTCTTGAGTTATACACATATGGGGGTAGTGGATAAGGTCGGGGAAGAGGAACAAAGTAGTGGGGTATTACAACACTTGAAAGATCATGTAGGCATCCATATTCAACAAAAAATAAGTTTTTTTGTCGTTCCTGAACCATTCGATTCATTGAATCTAAATCCAGACCCTACCAATGTAAAAGTTCAAATTGGGACTAAAACCCCATATAACCTATTAAGATTAGTGAAAAAGAAAAATGATGGTCCTAAAAGGAACAATTTCATCAATAGTTTACTAAAATAAAAAATATGTTTGATGAGCTCCTGATCCAGTGTTCTGCGAAACGACATCGAGATTATGAAAATACTAGACTTGGGAAATAGGTTCAAGGGTAGGTATAACATCCTCATAGTAAATTTCCTCCTAGGGACCTCGACCACACATTCCATATTTATAGGGTAGAGGATAGTGTTTGTGGATAATGTCTATGATATGAATCACCTAATCTACAAGAATAGTATGACAACTTTTTTAGGACCCATCTCAGGTTCCACTGACTGCTCTAGAGGTCACAATGACTTCTCTATAGGTTATTACTCTATCTCCTTTGGTAATTCCACCTTGGAAACTGTGATCTATCGGGCATTCATACCTTTTCGAGGATCCTAAAAAAATGGTTGTGTTCAGGGACCCTCATCAAGATCTGAATCCTCATCCAGAATATCCAATGGATGAACATATTGCTCTCCTAGAGTCCCCAGATACATGATATTTAGAACTACTAACTAATGGAAAACCATATTCAACATGGGTGTACTATGTTCCATTACCCCCGAGTTTATGAAATATGACCTTCGACCCCTTTAATGGGACTAGATTTCAATGGCACCATCTAAATATCATTATTGGAAGGTGTGGACCATTACTGGGCACACTATCATAGAAGCTGTCCACAAATCTCTGGTGATTCGTATAGACTTTAGAAGAGATAGCATTTGACGTGTGTAGGCACTCACCTAATTGACCAATAGAAGACTGGTAGAATATTCAATGTTAATGTTTCTAAAAATTCAATTCCACAACCCAGAAGACAAGTATTTATGAACTCTTCAAGAGAATGAAGAGGACTGATGTGCGAGTCTCATACTTTTTTCCCTAGTGGAAGGGCCTTATGTATTCTATTTATATGACACTAACCAAGGAGAATATATTGATGATTTATGTGGGGAATGTAAAGGCTGATGTGTTATGTTATCTCATCACATAGAAAATCATATCTGGGTTCTTGGTTTTCTCTGAAAAAGATCAATGTTGGGTAGATGACTTATAGCATGCCAATATGGAACACTCACTACCTAACATATATTCCACAAATAGTGTCGCTAGGGCCTAGACAACCTAGGTAGTAAAAATAAAGGCCTCTAGGAAGCTAGAATTTTTACCATCAAAACCACCTCCACAGCTTCAGAAAGGCCCACCACCCCAGTTGTAGCCTCCGGCTCCCTAGGTCTTTCCCCAGAATAGGCAAGTGACCCTAATGTGCCACCACCGCTTAGTCAAGATAATCAGGTTTCACATCCCCGATTGTCTCCTATATCCCCTCATTAGGGTTAGGCACCCAAAAAACTTTTCTTGGATCCTGGGAAGTGAACCTACTCATTTAATTAGGTTTAGGTTCTAGTTTATTTATGAAGCACCTTGGACCAGGAAATCATACAGTTTACAAAATGAAATATGCTCAAATAAGTAGATCTCATTAATACCCCAATCTCTACCCCTATAATTGGTTCCATGGTATCACCGTCAAGAATATTTACATGATTAAATATTTTCTCCAATATCAGGTTGATAACAACATAGTCATATGGTTCAGGCCCCAACACACACGGCATGTGTGATAAAAATGCCTGATAGGGACATCCACAGTGAATGGTAGCATGATTCTAACTGTGGGTCTCAAGATTACAATGACTTTCCTGATCGTATGGTAGTCACATGGGCCACTGGTATCATCTATCCATTTTTTGAATCAACATGAGACAATAGTGGTAAATATTATACCTTCATCTAATACCTCTTAATCAACATATCATTTTTCTTTCCCTATGGTGAGAAAGCACCAATGACACAAAAGAAGGCAAATCACACTTATATAAAAAAATCATTCGATACTCTCAATGATTTCATTCCCCCAGAGATGGGGATTCGACCAAAAAAATCCCCACAATGTATGATTATGCATGTGATGTCCATGTGTACACTTTGTTCAATACAATTGAGCTAGTAATCCACTACATGGAACTCACTAATTAAGAGTGTCAGACAGACCCTCTTAACTTCCCTTGTCAACTCTATCATCAACAAAATCGTAAGTATGTGAATCACCATAATTCATTGGTATGTTCTTCCATACATTATTTTCATGCCGTAGAGACCAGTTAGTAGTTCCAGTGTAGAGATTAGTAGGCACCACCATCTTGTCTTGTGTCATCAAAACTGCCTCCACAACCTTTTTCATGGCTTGTTCAGGTGGAGACACCATGATCATGCTATGAAAGGTAACATTTTATTGTGGAAGGTCCTCAGTTGTTTGGCCCTTAGATAGTAGTCAATCTATTAGGTTTTTCTAGTGAGCAGTAGGACATTCCCAGCATGAGCCATAATCATTCAGTTAATCCATCAACTCCCATCTTACCCCCTTCCACTGATTGATGTCATATCTGAAGAAGTGTTTCTTTGGAATAGAAATATGATTTACTCAGGCATCCTACAATTATTCCTAGGAGACACTCTATCCTCTAGGCTCCCCGCCTATTAGAATATATGCATGAGGCCATTGATGAATCTTTACGAAGACCCCTCTAGATTGAGATAGAAGTTATATCCACAAAAGCTTTCCATATACCAATTTTTATGAATGCATATGTTCATTCCATCAACTAATTCTATGGTGAAGAAAACGTTTCTTCTATATACAATAATATCCTCCCACTGTACATCATTGGCCATTTCAATAGTTTGGAGGTCCACCACTATCTTTTCGACATGGGATTAGGGATTAAACATATCTTGACCTGTACAATTTGTAAGATGGGGTCATCTGAAATATATATAATTCCCTAAGACATAAAGATTCTTGGTTATGATAGGACTGAGTAGAAAAAATTATAAATATATACCTTAAGACCATGTTTGGGGGCATAGTTTCCACCATCGATTTCATGGATATCACAAAATAAACCACTTACAACACATTTACCGGTAGGCCATCTCTCCAACTGCATGCATAAGGACCTTCCTTAAATCACCAATGCCTTATGTACTACCTTAATGATGGAGTAGGCATACCCCTAAATGATAAATCTGCATTTGTATCTTTTGAAGCTCGATACATTGATGCTGATTATTACAAGATCAAGGAAAAGTAGATTAAGGATAATGTGGTTGTATATGCTTCAGGTGAATAATCCCATAGACAGACCAATATGATTCCTATGTCTTCTCAATTCACAAATGGGTGGTAGTGACCTTGGATTTGGGTTAATGAATTTCAGTATCTATAATGTGGGGGATTCAAGTTCCCAATTCAATAAAATGTTGTAATATAGGATTTTATTCCTACACAAATCAGGCGTGGGTAATCTCAGAGACACCTAATCCTATAATTTATAGGGATGTCTTCCCCATGGAAACATCGATATAACATACTTGCTTGTTTTTTTGGGCTATGAAAATCAATCTAGAAGAAATGATCCATAAATTCATTTATATTATAAAACATGGCCTCTTGGGGTGAAGCCCAAATGTGATCACATCAATGACTTTCATCACCATGGTTTCAATATTGCAGGAGTGGATCGATGAGGTTTCCACTAACGCTTAGGCTGGAACCTGTATCCCATCATGATCTATGAGCTCAAATGAGTTACCAAATGATGATGATTATCTCTCCATGGATGAAAAAGAGGATATATAATATGACCATATAAAATTGGAAGAGGATTTCTCCACTACAGTCAATGAATTGGTATACGTGAACCTCAGTACAATAAAGATCTGAATAAAACACAGATCAACACCTTTATGCCTGCAAAAGAACAATATATATACATGGATCTCATATGGTACCATAATTATTTATTTACCTACTGTAATGATGAGATTCTACGACTAGATAATCAGGTCTACATCCACCGTCTTGGTCCCCTAGAAAATCATCGTAGGTTCAAACAACCTCACCACAAGGTACAATGTTCCCGAGGTTCCACGGTCAAGGATGAGGTTAATAAACTCATCAAAGAAACCTACATAAAAAAGGACAAGTACCAAAAATATATATCTAACATTTTCCACATTACAAAGAATAACAATCTTAACAGTGTATGAATCAACATATAGGATCTCAATAATTACATTCTGAAGAATGATTTTCTCATCCTATGACATTACTATTGATTGATGCCAATGCTATGTTCCAGAATCTCTCCTTCATGGATGGTTATCATAGATATAATAAAAACTGAATGGACCCCTAGGTATGAGGATTATACTACCTTCTAGGAACCACATGGTACCTTTTTCTACAATTTAATTCCTTTTGGTATAAATATTTTAGGTAACACCTTTCAGCATGACATGCATGGCATATTCAAGACAATCCTTGGGACATGGGTGGAATGAAATGTAGATGATATGATGGTTATATAATTTTAGTTTTTGGAAAATTTCATCTATATTAATAAAGAGTTTACCTTCCTCTATTCTCGCTATTTGAAGATGGACCTCATGGAGTGTGCCTTTGGGTTCACCTCCAAAATGTTTCTTAGCTTCATTATAAAAAATAAAGGCAATGAGATCGATCCGGAAAATATCCTGTGCATGAGTTAGATGAACCCTCTAAGAAATATTTTTGAGATTCATGGCTTCAAAGGTCACATAGCCTACATATGGAAATTCATCTCAAATTTGGATGGCAAGTGTAATCTCTTTTCCAATCTCAATAATAAATTATCCAATTATCAATATGTTTAAGAGTGTCAGACTACCTTTGAGGATATCAATAAGTACCTACTAAATCCTTTGGTTCAAATGCCTAACATTATTATAGGTCCATTTTTCCTCAATGTGACCGCCTTGGAATGGTCTCTCAGTGGCCTTCTTACCCAAAAGAACAACAAGGGAATAGAGAGTAGTTTGTACTATCTCAATTTTATTCTCCTTGATACAAAGAAATGATATTCCACTATCGAAAAGAGATTCATTGTGATATTATGTGTAGTAAATAAATTGCGACATTACATACATCACCATGAGATACATCTAGTGTCCTATGTGGATCCACTAATGTACATTCAGAACCTCCCCTTGTTGGTGGGCTATCTATCTTGGTGGACAGTGATACTTTAAAAGTTCAATGTCAAGTTTTTCTCCAAAATTCTATGACGGGCTAGGGATTTTAAGTCGATATTTCAACCCATATAGCCCTCATAGTGATCCCATTGGATATTTGATTTCTAGATGAGGAAAAAATCATAGTGGATTAATCTTTTTCATGTTGTAAAATGAATTTATACTGAACTTTGAGAATCCTTACTGGTAGGAGACTCCCTGGTATCATACTCGACATAGTAGGCATGGTTATCATCTTTATCATAACTACCCAAGATGTATTTCCATATTCGTTCATCTTTACATAATGTCATGCCAACAATGAATTTGAGTATTAGGATTTCATCATTGTTCTCAACCTGGCCCTCGAGATTGATGATCCCCACCTACATGTGAAATGTGACTCTAAATTGGTCATCAAGAAGATCATGTGAGATTATATCATCAGGATCCCAGAGCCTATACTTTTATTAGAGTATACTCACCTGTTTATGGACTAGTTTCCTTATCATCCAAAAGTTACCCATGTACCCCAACCATATAATGTTCAAGCTAATTCCTTGGCAAGCCTTTCAGCATTACTTATTGAGTCTGACCAGGATGATTTGATTATCCATTTGGCGCATCAAAGAGTCATCACTACCTTAATTTTGGGCGCTGATGATTGGCCCTAGGTAATCAACGTTACCAACAATTCATCCAAATCAGGTCCTCTATGTCCCACTACCATAATAATAGTGGAGACCCCAAACTAGAAAACACTCTTTATTAGGTATCTCCAGTATAGTAATCTCTTGATAGAGAGAGAGCCTAATGTTAGGGAATCCATTGGAATGCCGTGGATTTCACCCTTCAGAGTGGTCCCAGTATTGATAAAATATTATATAGACTAGGGTTTGATGGGATTATCCTCCGTTTCATTCAAGGAGCCATGGATTTTCAGATTATATAAAAGGTTCATGACAGTTCCTAATGTTCTCAAAAGGTAGTCCCAAAACTATATCTTATAATATCGGATGATTGGGATATTTCTATATCACCTTTATCTGTGAATGTATCAAGTTTTCAATGAGGTATCATTCATTCCATATCCATGTTATTTTTATGAATTTGGCTGCCAGAGCCTCTCCATACTACCATGTAATCTTGGACCATTGCACTATGGAGACATAATGTCAAGGGAGAATATCTACCAGCAACAGCTTTCCAGTAAAGGTTCATTATGACTACTATGGATTTCATTTCCTAGTGGGAAGATGCAGTTCATCTCAAGGAAGTTATGGGTTGTTCCATTATTGACATTGTGATCTCCAATATCATCCACTAATTTGGGGTTCCTCATTCCATGTTCACCAATAATGACACAAACATTCCGGCATAAAAAATGATGATATTGTATTCCAAGTAAAAAATCAATTTTCATCATATTTCTCACTAACATGTCAAATAAAAAGGCGTCAAAAGAGGAGTTAAACAAAACATTACATTACATTTTAAGAAGATGTTTGGTCCGAACATGAAATGTTGGTCAGAAAAACTGTACGACACTCTATGGGATTACTGGATGACAACATGTAATTACACTTAAGTGACTCTATATTCCTTAGTGTGTGGAATAGAGGTAGTTCTACTAGTTGAGATTCAGTTACCCTCACCATGCACAACCATCTACAATTAGTAAGAACTAGAAAAGATAGCCAAAATCCATTTGGATGATATGGAAGAGCATGATGAGAACATGATTCATGCGTCTAATAATCTGGAGAGGGGTCAGAATAATATAGACATGGATTTCAGTACAAATTTTATCCTCTACTCTTTATTAAAAGGTGATGTGCTATTGGCTTTGAAAATTAAAATGATACGTAGGAAGAAGACACCAAAGTAGGAACCCAAAAGGGAGGGACCTTATTAAATTCACATGGTCTTCCAAAATGGTAAATACTATATAGTCACCACGGATGGTTAGTATATTACTCCTCTAACCAATGAAAAATTCATGAAAAGGTTCTTCTAATAAGGGAATATACATCCTACAAGACGTTAAACTCCATGTCCCTATCCTAGTGGACATTAAACTACTCATCCACATCCTACAAGATATTAAACTGTAAATGGTCCAAGCTCTACAACCCTTAAATAATACATTTTTCCCCCGTATGAAGATAATCTTTGAAAGGTGAATACACAACATGGTCTGATATCCATGACCTTAAAATAAGGTTCTTGTCGTACTTGACATAAAATATTAAACTACACTAGTAATGAATCCCTTCATTCTTTCAACTAATTACCTATCCTCCAAAATTATCATATTAATGGACCCCCCTAATGACCTTGTATCATTCCACTTTGGATCTCCTGCCATTTTGGGCCAACATCCTTGAGGATCTTGATCAACAATTTGACAGAAGTCCAATATTTCAAATATGGTCAGCGGTTGATGCTCAATTGCATGTTCCCATTCATGTTCACATGTGATGCATTTTTTGTTGTGAACATGTTCAATAGTTATACTCGTGAATTATCACCATCCCCATGGTATCAAAAATATTGATCACAGTTATTCAACTTTTTTATAACCTTCTATCCCATGAACAAAACAATAAACACGTAATCTAAGGTCCAAGATCTACGAAAATAAACTAATATCGTTTACATATTTTCCGCATGATGTTAACAGACACAACATCCAAAATAAATATGTGTTTATTTATTCCCATAATTATGTGATACTTAGCGACACTCAGGCAATTCATCTGTGGCCTATCCTACATCAATTTTTTCCATGCCACACACATCCCCTTAAGGCAATCCTTCTTTCTTACATCCATACCACATGATGTTAAACTGCACAACATTTCAACAGCTATTTATGTATTGATTATATTTCTTATGGAATACATAGGAACACCTAGAAACATTGTATTTAGGTCCAACACTACAAATATCTCCCCCCCCTTGGGATTTAGTTCAATTCAAGATATTGAACGTCGTGTGTTGTGGACTTTTCTATTCCACATTCACATCAGGTTCAAAACGACCACATCATTTGTTCTACCATTCAGAGTTTCATTCTTTCTTATATCCTTACCACATGACGTTAAACTGTATTGTGTTTACATGACAACATTTGGATTGATTCCCATCCTTATGGGATACCTGGTAATGCTCTAAAATTTTGTCCTTCGGTCGAATAGAGGTTTTTAGAAACCTTGTCTTCCTTTTAGACCCTTGTACCAAGTTCTCCTAAGTGTATTTGGTGTGGTGTGGTCTCATGTCCACATTCGCATCATGTATTCAATAACCACACAACATACCTATCATGAGATATCTTCATTTCCTTTCCTTATATCATTACTTCATGATGTTAAACTACATGGATTTTCAATAACTATGTTTGGATTGACACTAAGACCTATTAGATACATAGAAACGCCAGAACAATTTGTCATTGGGTCCTTCCCTATGTACCACAATCTTTTCTAACCCCTTTTCATGACTTCCCCATTGGGAATCCATATGGTGTGGTGTGGACTTATGTTCCCTTCACATCAGGTATTCAATATCACACCATGAACATTCAATTTAGACACGTGTTCTTCCATATGTATCAAATCCATATGATGTCAACATATGATACCTCATCCGAGATGACTTTAAGCTCTTCTTTCATTACTGAATGACGTGAAAATTCATGGGCTAGTCATGAAATACAAAGCATAACTGTGCAACTATCATCCTGTCCACATGATGAAAATTGGAACCACATTGTGGTATCCTCTCATGAGGATACATCATGTATGGCCTCAATCCTCAACATTGATATTTTTTGAGGCCTATATATAGATTTATTCCTACGGTGATGCCCAAATTCTCCTTCATGGTTTTGTTTCTCCAAAATAAACACTCCCATAATAATTAACTATCAAGATCTATCAAATGTCACTTCATTCGATGCATGGTCCAGACCATGAAGGCAGAATTTCCCTAGGAATTAGTATCCCACCATTCCTATTTAAGATCAAAGTGTGGCTTTATTCGCATCCTTATGGGATAAATAGGATCACCCATACATTTAATCATCTGGCCCATTATGGGTTCATCTATTCATTATCCCAATGCCATGTACTCAGTTCTCTCTTGGAATTTTGAATGGCATGGTATGTGGAATTCTGTCATCATTCATGTCGAGTTATTTTTCCATGCCATAAAAAATCATCTAGAGATGGATATATTCCTTTCGTCCTTACCAAATGATGTTAAACTACATGACATATCATGAACCATGTTTGGATTGGTTCCCATCATCACAGGATAAGTACGAATGCCGTGACATTTTAACTTTAGGTCCAGACATTGGTACCTCAAATTCCACCTTCTCACTGGCCTCTTGGCCCGAAATCTATCGAAAGCATGTGGTGTCATGTGGACATATTTCCACATTCACATTGGGTTTATAAAATCCATTCCATTTACTTCGCATTAGGAATCTCACCTATATTATCCTCATACTTATCTCATGATGTTAAACTGCATGGAATTTCATGAAATATATTTGGCTTGATTCCCATCAAATTAGGATACATAGGAACGCCTGGACATTTAATCATTAGGTCCAGCCCTAGGTTCATCAACCCATTATTTCCCCTTATTCACTAGAATTCTCGACCTATATTATGCCTCACCAAAATGCTCAGATTCACTGGGGGTTATGACCTAGAGTGTTGGATTATTCATGGATGTTAATTCATCCATTTCCATGCTTTACATCACCCTTTATGGGGATTCCATCATCTATAAATTCTTAAAGGGACCCCACTAATGGAATGATTTCTATGCCTCAATTTTATCATACCTTCTTGGTCCAACGTCCTAGAGGATTTGAAATGAGATTACAAGACATGTTTCGTTTAAAAAATTTGGTCAGTGGTCAACCCATAGTTTTTTCCCATTTCATGTCACACAATGCGGGTGTTTTGTTTCAAAAATGGTCAATTATTATCCTCTATCATTATTCCATCACTATTAATCTATAAATATTTGTCTCATGATTCACATATCATTCTATCCCCTCATGAATAGAAAATTTTTTGACACCTTTGGTGTAATTACTTGATGAATCTTTGTGCATTAGGAGGACGAATCAACATCATGGGGCCATCTTTAGCTCCACATCGCCTCCCCCTATAGATTATTCTATGTTTTCTAAATATCATGTTCACCATTGTTTCCCATTCTGAGAATAGATCATGTGGGATTTGGAATATGGTTAAGGATTGTGAGTGTAGGGAAGAGCCACACATCTTCTAGTCTGATCCCTGCGACCATAAACTAGGAGTTCAAATCTTAATATAGACGTCCATGTTATGCAACATGACTCTAAAATCTGTGTGTGTTCTCCTAGAAATATGTGATGTGGTGTGGGATTATTTTTCCACTTTCACATCTGGATATCTTTATAGAACCAATTTATATACATCTGTCTTGCGAATCTCCCTATTCTGATCTGAGCTCCATGACTATAAAATAATATCACTTACATTCATATCATATGATTTTAAAATAATTCTTCTGAACCCATTATATATAATTATTAATTACCCATAAATATGATATCTTCACTCAAGAAGGCGTTGTCCTTTTTCGATATAGGCCTCCTACCATACTACATTCTACATGTAGCGCCCCGACCCCAGCTAACCAGAGTCGGTGCATTACTTCATAACATTGGCATGATCACAAAAGATCATGTCTCGAAAGACCGATTAGTTTAGTAGCCTTGGAAACACTAGATACATTCGTAAACGTTACATTACATCATAAAGTGAAAAACTACAATAACAAAGTCTTCATAGTCCACTCTCATATCCTCTTCTGACAATCCCTGTAGGTCATTCATAAAATACTTCTTCACATCCTGGAAAATATTAAAATATTTAAAGGGGTGAGCTCAGATGCTCAGTAAGGATAACAATATTGCAGAAGCTTTCATAAATAAACATAAAAATTTAAGGCAATTTATAACTAAAACAAAAGCCTTTTAAACATGAACATCAACATAATATGGCAAAAGTAAGATGAGATAATGCCATTCACTTCTTCACATGGATATTCTACTGGTCGAATAATCACATGCAATATCAATAACCACTTTCATAATGAGGGAATGTATAATGCCAGACATTCTGAAACATTTTGTCAAGGCCTCAGCCAAGACGTCTAAAATGATTAAGGCCTCGGCCAAAACCATAAATCAAATTTGGAAAGGGCCTCGGCCAATTCCACGTCTAGTTGTCTCATGAGACCTAACGATGCATCGAGGAGCTATAGCGGGCTCCACCCGTCACTTATTAAGTCCAATACATTCCTCATATGAATAGGTTTAAACATATCATAAACCATAACATAATCGTATCACATAAAACATGCATAATGGAAACATAAAATTTCCACATTTCAATCACAAGATATCAATACAACACATTGATATAATAAAAATGATTTCAAAACCATTTTCAATACCAAAATAAAAGAAAGTTAAAACATTGTATTTATTTTTCATTTAAAAAAGGATGGCTTGTAGAGGAAGTCGAAACTCAAATAATGGTCACGGCGGTGAAGAAGTCGTTGTCGCCACATAAGTACAGAAAGAAAAACATTCCCTTTTTTCGTTTAGAAAAACGCTTTGTATAAAAATATTCCTTTTGAATAAACGTAAAAGTCAAAGGGGTTTATACACCGTATAAAAGAATGTTGTGTATAAAACCAAATATGCCTCAATTAAAGGAGATTGGGACGAAGTCATAAAAAGATCATTTTTAAAATAAAATAGATCTATTATGTGTATTCACTATAGGTACACATAAAGAAAGTAAAAATACAATATAAGACATAATAATATCATGACATAATTTGAAAGTAGGAGATTAACCCAAAGAATGGAAGTTGGGTTATGAAATTCCCTTACCTCGTGTCTGACTTGACTCAACCGTTATTTAACCTCCTGAATAATAAAATAGAGTTAATATATACCTTATTAAGAACCATTTTTAATTTCATTATCCTTTTTATATCACTTATTACAATGTTATGAACATTATGTAATTATTTAAGTTAATAACAGTCGTTTTGTCGATCTTTGGTACTTGAGTCAACAATAAACTTATTATAATTACAAGTTGTTTATGTGGTAGAATATACATTATCTCCAGAATTATATTCATGATTCAGATGTCATATATATCATATATATCCAGTATATACATTCATTTATAATATTACGTAACATTTAGAGGTAAGAAATGAAATGCACCGTTCATGGAGACGGTAAGCCGTACGTACGCATTAACGCTACTTTCATTTCTATTTCGTATTTAATGGAATGAAATCATAATGATATAAATGTATAATATAATTCTAGTATATTGTATAATACCATTTACTCCATCCTTTAAACATCACACATATGGCATTAACGACTCAAATCACTTTGAGGGGGCGGTAGTCCGCACTTCCTAAAATGAAATTATCGCATTTTACCCATAATGGAAATCATAAAGTATGCCATAAATGAGAAATATAGAAGCATAAGTAAAACATAAACATATTATATATCATATATAAATATTGTTACATCTTAATGGCCACCTTTGAAGGTGTTATATGAGTGTTGAACAATCATCGTTTCGTGAGGCAGAAATTCACCATCCACAGAAACCGTATGTTCTTTAACCATTAGATGTAGGTGTCTGTAAGTGTATCCTGAATACTTCTTATAACAACATCCTAGTATATTGAGGATACTGTTGTTGTTACAAAATAATTGAATAAAAAGAGTTTAGGGGTTTGGAGAAGAAAAATAAAACAAAACAACATTAGAGAAGACATTACCTCAAAATCGGGTAACTCTTTTTGATTTGATCAAAGGCTTCCTTGGGAAGAGTTCTGCCCAAAGTGAGGATTCTAGGAGTAAGGGAGGGATGTTGGGAGAGTATTTGGGCAGAGTTTGGCCGAGCCAAATGCCTTGAAAGTGATAATGAGGGGGTAGAGGTGGGGGCCTTTTATAAGAGGAGAGAAGGGGCACTCTTGGAAAGTAAGGCAATTTTACATTATTATACAATTCTTTTCGGATTCAAAAGGTCCCACACATATATAATTCGTGGATAAGGTGATAAGGGTTCGAAATATCTTCATCCAATAGGCTTTGGACAAGTTTAATCCTTGTATGTTGCATTATCTTCTCATTTTATTTAAATCGTTAAATAATGAGGTCATCGCTGCATCATCATGATGTCATAAATAATTTAATTTATTTAATGTCTAAAAATTATAAAAAAAATAAAATCATGAATGAAATGTTTTTATCTTTCCAATGACTATTTATAGTCAAAAATATGACTTGTATAACCCCATGTAAAAATTGTTTTAGTAAAACATTTCATGTTTGTGTCATTTTTTACTTTAACATTAAATAAAAGGTATTTATGTCATTTTCCAACTAAAGTGGCTCCATGGGGTCCCCAAGTTGACCCATGGATTGTCGTGGTCGGCCATGAAACATCCCATGAGGTTAGGACATGTTTCAAGCTCATCTCATATTATTAAAACATTATTTTTACCTTAAACTACACTAATTACCTCTAATCGCGATTAAGAACTTAAAAGTTACTATTCACCAAAAATTATTTTAATATCAATGAACCACATTTTACTTATTAATGAAAACCATGTATGTCGAATTTTTGAAAATCAAATCACAGAATTGGTAATATTTGATTTAAATGAAAAATCAGTTATTTAACTACCACTTAGTGGTTTCACTTTTCATCAAAAATTGATGTTTTTCAGAACAATGCAAAAATTTCACCCTAAGCTATAATTGATATTCTGAATTCAAAAATTATGTATATTTTAAAAAATTCCAAAAATATAAGTAGCATTAATTAATTTTATGGTTAATTCCCGCTGTCACAACAAATAGCGTGTTTTTATGAAACAATTTATATCAAAATATTGACAATTGTTTATGTCCAATTTCAAAGTGAAATTAATTCTAATGAACACCATTGGATAAAATGGTAAAAATATATTCTAATTATACTTTAAAACCACTCAATAATATAACTTATTACTATAAATTATTTTGATTAAAGAAGTTGTTTTAAGTATTTTTCACTATTCATAAAAATTTGGAAGTTCTCAGAAAATTTCAAAAAATTCAACATAGGCTAATTTCAATATTAGGAATACAAAAATGAAGTCCATTTTGAAATATAAAATTTCTATAAATTTTAAAAGTGGTTACTACTATTCATAACGGCTACTTTGATTAGTCGCGGTGTTTTAGAACTCGAAGTTGCATACAATGCAAGCTATTGCATTATTGAATCAGAAGCGTATTGTAGAAGCTCGGGGTGTTACATTCTCCCCTCCTTCAATAAATTGCATACTCGCAATTTGAAATTTTTCTCGGAAAATAAAAGGTTGAAAAGAGAAAATACCTTTGGGGAAAACCCACATCGGATATAAGATTAATAAAATTTAGCCTTAATAAGAGGGAAAGGGAAATGAAAAATTCACCACACAATTATGATCTCGATTAGGAGAACATTGGTGGCAATTAGAGACATATAATTGGAGGAAAAACGTAAATATTTTTAGGGAATGATTGAGGTCATCAATCACAATCAACTGTCAAATTGAGGGCCTCAAAGCCTTCAATCTATGTTGATTTAAAATATCATCAGTTCAACAAGACATAAGGTATTAGGATAACACATTTTTTTGTTTTAATATCCCTTTCCTAAAGTTTAAGAATTCATTTATTTATTGAATAAGAGATGGGTATATATATTTTTATGCTTGACAATTAGAGTTTCAACCTTCAACTCATCTTTCACTAAAAAAGGTAATAGAACTCAAAAATATTATACTTATCCTAATTGTATAAGGTTCCAAATTTTAAAACATACCATTTAGATTAGAAAAATTATTTTATAATAACCGGGGACTTCCTGTAGGCTAGTGGTAGGAAATAAAGGCCTGTCGCACTATGATTGTGGGTTCGATTCCTAAAGCTTTGTCCGACGCGACGGGTTATGCCCCACCCTGCAGGTTGTCCTTTTCCTAAAACTATAGTATCATAATATTCCAAAAATAATATTCATAAATTTTTTAACCTTAAAAAATACTATCCAAAGAATACCTCTGTCCAGAATTTCTCTAAAAGGTCTCTTAATTCCAAAATCAATTTATCAGATTCCCCAAACAAAGTAAAGTTTCACTTATTGTCACATACTAAAAATATAATTACCTTCATCATATTAAAACATTACTAAAATCTACAAGTACTACAGTACAATCCTTATATATATATCACATTATTATAATAACTAGAATATAATCCATGAGTCCAAAAGCGCCAATACATTAGTTATTCTGCTTCAACTGTAGTAACAGCATAATATTGTCCTTGATCCCTTGGCCTTTTCTGAGGTAAGTTTCCCTGACGCTTAAGACATTCATTTGAATAATGACCCATTTCTCTACAATTGTAGCATTCAACTTTGATAGCCTCTTTCTTTCCCTTGCAATCACGAGCCTGGTGACCCTTTTCTCCGCATTTATAACAAACTCCCATTCCTTTTAGGCAAGTACCAGGGTGATTCTTCCCACAATTATCACATAATGGAAAATCCTTCTTTCCCTTTTTCCCTTTATCTGTCTCTTCTTCCACCGTTCTCTTCTTCTCTTGCTTTACTTTGTTGTCATAAGACTTAGAGAATTAATTTTCTGTCTTGATAGCACACGAGACAATATCTTCGTATGATGAGAAGGATTGTGATACTAAAGCTCGACGGAGTAATGGTTTTAACCCATCAAAGAAACGATCAATCTTACTCCTTGGGTTACGTATATAATCGGAAGCATGCCTCGCTAACCTTGTAAAGTTAGCCTCATACTTTGCGACATTCTCATCCTTCTTCTGCCTCAGACTCAGAAATTGCCTTTCCATATCTTCTCGATGGTCACGAGGAAAGTATTTTTCTAAGAAAAGCTCTTTGAACTCCCTTCATTCCATATTCGATACGTCATCATCTTCCTTTGTGTTTTGAATCACTAACCACCACTGATTGGAATCTCTAGTGAGGCGGTAAACTGCCATGACAACCTTCTCCCTTTCGCTACTCCCCAAGGCATGGAATATTTTCTCTAACGAGTTTATCCATTTCTCAGCTACTAACGGATTTGTACCCCCATTAAATGTTGGTGGTTGTTGCCTCATGAAGCGGTCTAACATTGATCCTCCACGTTGCGGATCAGGGTGCTTCATACGAGTAAGGTTATTATTCATAACCTGAGTGAGTTGTCCCAGTATGGTAATAAGTTGATCAGCACCAGTTGTATCTCCAGATCCACAATAATTATCTTGATCAGGAGGGAAATCCCTACACGGAGTGCGTGCATTGATACAGTTTCTGTTCCTTCCACTAGGCGCCAATTTTAAACAATGGCATAAACTAGATTAGTTTATGAATCAAAATACATAATTCTATACTTGTAAAATACTTGACATAAATTGAACTATTTATGGATATAATCCATAATCATACAAAGGTTTTATTTGAGAAGTATATACTCATAACCATTCATAGTGGGTTGTAAAGAAAACGAGAATTATCCTAAGCATATCCCCCAGGAGTGTCATAACCAAGAGTGCAGCAAGGCCCGTTGTCGTGCACCAGTTCTCATTCGAGTCTAGCTCAAAGCGGTGTTTTCGGGTTTTAACCCTAGGTACATCTGTGGCAGAGACGCCTCTACCTGCTCGTATCCAGACATGGATGTATTGCTCGGAAAACTGACAACATCTCTACAATACCAACATTCTAGGAAGTTCTTCTATACTAATCCTCAAAGTATATCTTCGGGATATGTGCTCTAATCAGAATTTATCTAAATATAGCTTCCAAGGTTAGTACTAAACTGCCTCTGATACCAACTGTAGCACCCCGACCCCAGCTAACCAGATTCGTTGAATAACTTCGTAACATTGGCATGATCACAAAAGATCAAGTCTCGAAAGACCGATTAGTTTAGTAGCCTTGGAAACACTAGATACATTCGTAAACGTTACATTATATCATAAAGTGAAAAACTACAATAACAAACTCTCCATAGTCCACTCTCATATCCTCTTCTGACAATTCCTACAGGTCATTCATAAAATACTTCTTCACATCCTGGAAAATATTAAAACATTGAAAGGGGTGAGCTCAGATGCTCAGTAAGGATAACAATATTTCGAAAGCATTCATAAATAAACATAAAAATTTAAGGCAATGTATAACTAAAACAAAAGCCTTTTAAACATGAACTTCAACATAATATGGAAAAAGTAAGATGAGATAATGCCATTCACTTCTTCACATGGATATTCTACTGGTCGAATAATCACATGCAATATCAATAACCACTTTCATAATGAGGGAATGTATAATGCCAGACATTCTGAAACATTTTGTCAAGGCCTCGGCCAAGACTTCTAAAATGATTAAGGCCTCGGCCAAAACCATAAATCAAATTGGGAAAGGGCTTCGGCCAATTCCACGTCTAGTTGTCTCATGAGACCTACCGATGCATCGAGGAGCTATAGCGGGCTCCACCCGTCACTTATTAAGTCCAATACATTCCTCATATGAATAGGTTTAAACATATCGTAAACCATAACATAATCATATCACATAAAACATGCATAAAGGAAACATAACATTTCCAAATTTCAATCACAAGATATCAATACAACACATTGATATAATAAAAACGCTTTCAAAACCATTTTCAATACCAAAATAAAAGAAATTTAAAACTTTGTATTTATTTTTCATTAAAAAAAAAGATGGCTTGTAGAGGAAGCCGAAACTCAAATAATGGTCACGGCGGCGGAGAAGTTGTTGTCGTCGCATAAGTACGGAAAGAAAAACATTCCCTTTTGTCGTTTAGCAAAACGCTTCATATAAAAAGATTCCTTTTGAATAAACGTAAAAGTCAAAGGGGTTTATACACCGTATAAAAGAAAGTTGTGTATAAAACCAAATATGCCTCAATGAAAGGAGATTGAGACGAAGTCCTTAAAAAGATAATTTTTAAAATAAAATAGATCTATTATGTGTATTCACTATAGGTACACATAAAGAAAGTAAAAATACAAAATAGGACATAATAATATCATGACATAATTTGAAAGTAGGAGATTAACCCAAAGAATGGAAGTTGGGTTATGAAATTCCCTTACCTCATGTCTGACTTGACTCAACCATTCTTTAACCTCCTGAATAATAAACTAGAGTTAATATGTACCTTATTAAGAACCATTTTTAATTTCATTATCCTTTTTATATCACTTATTACAATGTTATGAACATTATGTAATTATTTAAGTTAATAACGGTCGTTTTGTCGATCTTTGGTACTTGAGTCAACAATAAACTTATTATAATTACAAGTTGTTTATGTGGTAGAATATACATTATCTCCAGAATTATATTCATGATTAAGATGTCATATATATCATATATATCCAGTATATACATTCTTTTATAATATTACGTAACATTTAGAGGTAAGAAATGAAATGCACCGTTCATGGAGACGGTAAGCCGTACGTACGCATGAACGCTACTTTCATTTATATTTCGTATTTAATGGAATGAAATCATAATGATATAAATGTATAATATAATTCCCGTATAGTGTATAATACCGTTTACTCCATCCTTTATACATCACACATATGGAATTAACGACTCAAATCACTTTGAGGGGGCGGTAGTCCGCACTTCCTAAAATGAAATTATCGCGTTTTACCCATAATGGAAATCATAAAGTATGCCATAAATGAGAAATAAAGAAGCATAAGTAAAACATAAACCTATTATATATCATATATAAATATAGTGACATCTTAATGTCCACCTTTTAAGGTGTTATATGAGTGTTGAACAATCATCGTTTGGTGAGGCAGAAATTCACCATCCACAGAAACTGTATGTTCTTTAACCATTAGATGTAGGTGTGTGTAAGTGTAGCTTGAATCCTTCTTATAAAAAAATCCTAGTATACTGAGGATACTATTTTTGTTACAATAGAAATGAATAAAAAGAGTTTATGGGGTTGGAGAAGAAAAATAAAACAAAAGAACATTAGAGAAGACATTACCTCAAAATCGGGTAACTCTTTTTTATTTGAGCCAAAGGCTTCCTTGGGAAGCGTTCTGCCCAAAGTGGGGATTCTAGGAGTAAGGGAGGGAAGTTGGGAGAGTATTTGGGCAGAGGTTTGCCGAGCAAATGGCTTGAAAGTGTGAATGAGGTGGTAGAGGTGGGGGCCTTTTATAAGAGGAGAGGAGGGCCACTCTTGGAAAGTAAGGAAATTTTACATTATTATACAATGCTTTTCGATTCTAAAGGTCCCACACTTATATAATTCATGGATATGGAGATAAGGGTTCGCCATCTTCTCATCCAATAGGCTTTGGGCAAATGTAAGCCTTGGATTTTTCATCATCTTCTCATTTTATTTAAATCGTTAAATAATGAGGTCATCGCTACATCATCATGATGTCATAAATAATTTAATTTATTTAAGGTCTAAAAATTATATAAAAAATACTATGATGTATGAAATCATTTTATATTTCTAATGAATATTTATAGTCAAAAATATTACTTGAATAAACCCATGTGAAAATTGTTTTAGTAAAACATTTCATGTTTGTGTCATTTTTTACTTTAACATTAAATAAAAGGTATTTATGTCATTTTCCAACTAAAGTGGCTCCATGGGGTCCCCAAGATGACCCATGGATTTTCTTGGTCGGCCATGACACATCCAATGAGGTTAGGACATGTTTCAAGCTCATCTCATATTATTAAAACATTATTTTAACCATAAACTACACTAATTACCTCTAATCGCGATTAAGAACTTAAAAATAACTATTCACCATAAATTATTTTAATCACATTGAACCACATTTTACTTATTAATGACAACCATGTATGTCGGATTTTTTAAAATCAAATCACAGAAGTGGTAATAATTCATTTAAACGAAAAATCAGTTATTTAACTACCACTTAGTGGTTTCACTATTCATCAAAATTTGAAGTTTTTCAGAACAATGCCAAAATTTCACCCTAAGCTATAATTGATATTCCAAATTCAAAAATTATGTCTATTTTACAAAATTCCAAACATATAAGTAGCATTAATTAATTTTATGGTTTATTCCCGCTGTCACAACAAATAGCGTGTTTTTAAGAAACAATTTATATCAAAAGATTGACAATTGTTTATGTCCAATTTCAAAGTGAACTTAATTCTAATGAAAACCATTGGATAAAATGGTAAAAATATATTCTAATTATACTTTAAAACCAATCAATAATATAACTTATTACTATAAATGATTTTGATTAAAAAAGTTGTTTTATGTATTTTTCACTAATCAAAAAAATTTGGAAGTTCTCAGAAAATTACAAAAAATTCAACATAGGCTAATTTCAATATTAGGAATACAAAAATTAAGTCCATTTTGAAATATAAAAAATCTATAAATTTAAAATGTGGTTATTACTATTCATAACGGCTACTTTGATTAGTCGCGGTGTTTTAGAACTCGAAGTTGCGTACAATGCAAGCTATTGCATTGTTGAATGAGAAGCATATTGTGGAAGCTCACGGTGTTACACTAGAACTACATGTTTATTGATTCCCATTCTTATGGGATACATAGTGATTCCTTGGCAATTGTTATTGGTCCATCTGCATCTCTATTATCCCTCATGTTCCATTTAATATTGCGTTTCCTCGGATGTATGTGGTGTCTTGTAGAATTCTTTTCCCTCATTCATGTTTGGTATTGATTAATCACACCATGTTCATCTCTAATGATTTATCCATTTTTTTCCCTTACCACATGAAAATAAACTGCTCGGACATGTCGCATGAACATGACATTAAACTGGTCACCTTACGGTCTGATCTCTATGACCTTAAACTAAAATTCTTACCGTCTATGTTGGAATGATGTGAAAATTTTTATTAATTATTATATTCTTATTAAAAAGAGTATATCGCTCCATTTTTGTATTGTCCTCCTTCCTTACCAACTCGAACAACAACGTTTGGCTTGATTCTCATACTTATTGGATTTATAGTGATGCCCATATATTTTTCCTCAGGCCCAACCCCAGACTACTAAAATTAATGGTTCTTTTCCCATAATCATGTTCTTAACCACATGACTATAAATAGCTATTCTAGTCTATGTAACATGACTATAGTCTATTGGAAATGGTCTATGAAGTACGAAAATATACTTTGTTAAAAGTGTTGATCATATTATAGTATATTATTCCATGCATTATCCTCACCATATGATGCTAAAATTCTTGCATATTGTCCCCATTTACAAGATAAAACAATATACACGATCCTAGTTTCTTTCCAGAGTGGTCCCTCCCAGAAGTAGGACTGATATTGATTCTGGAAGACATGCTCATCTATTGAATTTTTTTTCATGGTGGCTTAATTCAAGGATTGTTAGTCTCTATTAGAACATCCCATCATTTCATCAGAAATATTTGTGTGTTTCTATTTTGATTCCTCATTCCATCAAATCTAAAATAACACTCTAATGGGTAAGATGTTCGGCCTTTAGGCATGCCTCCCATTATAGGCCAATATTATGGAGGACATTAGACGACACATCGAGTTTGGCCCCTTGTTTTCAAATGTGGTATGCAGTTGGACTTCATTTTTTAGTTCTAATTTTAGTCTAACTCAATGAAAGTTCTATGTTTCTAATTTGGTCAATAACTATATTTCCTCATTAGGACATTATCACGGTATTCCAAATTTTTGGTATCAGAATTTACAATATTCATTCCCCTTTGATTGGATTTACTTCAACACCCATCAAATTATTCATCTTCTAATCTAGAGCATTTTAGGGGAGAGCATATTTACAATTTTGAAAATACTTTTCCATAACCATGTCCCCATACTCTTCCCTGAAACTAAGAGTTTTCATTAAGACCCCATATTTTTTGTAATGGATTGGAACTCTCATATTCAAGGGGAATAATTAGGTGTTCATCCATTTTTTCTCACATAGGTCACGTCCCACTTGAGCATAGGGATTGATCACTAGATATTTCACAGACACGATTGATATACAATAATCAATACAGATAGTGGGAATCATAGACACAACCAAAATAATATGGAATGCATGAATATATGTATGTAGGTTCATGAAAATTTCATACCTCATGAATTGGCCAGTCAAATAGATGGGTGACCTCTTCAATGGAGCGTCCCATCTCCACCACCCCTAGTTTATGACATCCATGATTATTTTCTCTTGTTAATCTCCCACACTCATCAATATAAATGTCGTGTAGTTCTTTGCTAATTATCTATGCCTGATCCTCATCATCTCAGTAATACCCATCTCATGGGAGGCTTGCCTTATCTGTTCTATAACCATTATTAATTATGCCTTATGTAGTGATATGAGTCCAAATTGTGCATAGAGGAATGAAGAATGACCATTTTCACACTCCCTAAAGCGTTGGATTTATTTCTTGGAATCCTGATTATTCTTATTTTTGAAAAACTACCTCTTCTACCATCACACACCAAGGATCTTGTCATGTTCCCATATTATCTCTACCATATAATATTGAATGAGAATATGGGGACATCATACATCCACTGTTCTAGCACATAGTTTACGTAGCTAGGAACGAAGTATCCCTTTCTAGTTTTTCCACACTGCTTATGGGTTATCATTAAATAATCTCTTCATCAGTTTCCACAAACAGAGATAGAAATACTTACTATCCTCTTCATTGGATGTAGTCTCATCCCGGTCCTTTGGGTTGGTAGCTTCATATGCCAGGAAAACCTCTAAAAATTCATCATAATGAGCTTCCTATGGTATCTAGTCTGGTAGGATTGGTTCCTTGTAAAGATAGTAATCTTCAATGAAATATTCCACCTCAGAAATCGTAGTTTTTCTTCTTGAATATAGTCTTATATGTAATCATGATCATTGTGGTTTTTTCAGCGCGGGTGTCCGCTTCCACGACAATCGGTGTCCCTAGGGAAAATGAGCCATGGGACCTAACTTCCCTCATCAGTGTGTTCCATGAGATTTGAAAAATATTCTTACCAAAATAAATAGATTTCATTTTTCAGGGATCAAAAGATAAAAATTATGAATTCTACAACAAATTGGACTTACTGAGGTCAAAAAATGGGTCTCGTTCTTGAATTGCTGCTATAGAAATTCAAGGATGTTCCCCGCCAATATATGTTCGGGGACATCAAATAATCTAGAGGAACCATATTGCATGTTGAATCCCTGCAAGACACTGCAATCACCATTTTCCCTGATGTAGATTCCGAGCATAGATATATTTTTGTCCGGGAAGTAGTTTGTCGTATAAGTCCCACCTATACCAAACACATGTGAGGTAAAGAAAAACAATTGGTTAGTCTGAAAACTACCATAGATGGAAAATTTAGAATTTACTTATTGGGAATCGACAAGCTCTTCTATCCTTGATGTTGTAACCTCGCCTTCCTCTAAGGGGCTCCCTCTGCCATCCTCTTCCCTCCTGGAAGACACTTCAGATTCATTGGGTAAGGTAAAGAACTCCCTAAAAATAGTAGTAGAAAATTTATGTCGGAATCTTAGATTCAAAAAAACTATCTCTTGGTCTATTATTGGACGTTCAGTGGACCTAGAATCTTCATAGTCCTCATGTTCAGCAACATATTGCTCTCCTTCCACCCAAGAAACCAAAAAGATAGACATGGATAGACAAATATATGATAGATACATCACTAAGTGGTTTATGGGATCTCAAATCTCTGGGGGATTTTGAAATTTCCTATTGGCATACTAGGTATCCAATGTATTATCAAATATATCATCCAGATCCAATTCTACGTTTTACAACTACATTCTGATATCAATGGAGGTTGTCCTATGGAACCCTCAGGCTTTCCATCCCCCCTCCTAAATCTTTTCAACTGGATATGCCAGGTCCACTACTACAGCTCGCCCACCACTCATTGCAGGCCATAAAACCATCGTCCCTACCACTACCCCACCACTATAATGTGAATCATCATGGTTATGTCTATATTTCCTTGTCGTTTAATGACATCTGGTTGAGGCGGGTGATTCACCCCATCATTGACACAGATAGTTCATTTCATCAACATATCCCTTAGGTAGGTCAATCATAGCTCATGGCATATTCATTTTCTAGGATGAAAGTATCAGTAGGTAGTGGTATTTCATTCCACATATTATAATCCTAAAATTTAACATGAGCCAAATCTACCTCATCTCACACAGGTGATCCTTATGGTTTAACCCCATGTAGACATTCGAGGTTAGTCTCTTCATGCACATAAGTATCCTCACAAAGTGGTGTGGGGTATACAGCTTGTAGATGGGCTCACGGTGCACCCGTGCCACCCGAAATCTACCGTAGAAGGATTGGAGTTGGGATTTATGCACTTTAATTCCCTTCCCATAATTAGTAAATACTCTCATTGAGAGTGAGGATAGATGATAATTGAATTCATCCACATTCTAGTCTTTATTCATGGAAATATCTGGAGTCGGCTTGGCCAGAAATCTCACAATGATGTTATATGTGGTTGGATGTAAGTCTAAACCATATGGATAAATAGGGTTCAAATATTGGTTGGTGCTAATGTGTTCCATGATTTTACCATTCATGAAGTGGATTGGTTCTCATACTCATAGTAGACATTTCCCTTTGCTAATGTGCCACATCACCTTGTACAACTTGGTCACCAAGAAGATACCGAGATTTAGGCACTCCCCCATCACCATCATGGATTCCCTAACCACTGATAATCGTAGAAATTAACCTTGAAAACCTAACCACAAATTGTTTCTCGATGTTGACACTATACCCCCAAATAATACATTTTTTGTTCTCCATGAAACCCCAATAGGATTCCTTTATTGTGATGAGAACCCTGTTTGTGAAAAGTAGGTTTCCTAATTGGTAGCTTCATGGGAACCTCCACCCCTCTAGCAGCATGCTTCAATGTGAAATTAATGAAAAATTCAAACCACTACTTGAATTTAACATCCCTCACTGACGGCTTATCCTCACCTAAAACTAGATCCATCATGGACTTTTCCAGTTGATACATCTACACCGGATCCTCCCATGTGTTCTTCTCGTGGAGGAACTCATCATAAATCACCCCTCAGATTTGGATCCCTGAGATATTTAGATGGTCCCAGAGGCTAATTCCAGATTACCTTTGTTTAATGTGGAAAATGTTGATCTTCAATGACAACCATGTCAACAAACACTGATATAAAACTCTCCAATTGATAAATGTGTAATTGGGAGGACCACACATCATTTTATAATCCAACCCACTTCCTCTCTACCTCAAACACATCAAATGATGCATAGAACTTGTAGGATCAGGCCCTATAATTTGTTAAATTTCCACCCTGGCCTAGATACCACTCATCAGTTCACCCATTCTATAGGATCCCCAAAGACGCCTTTAAAATAGTATGTTATCTTGGGGGAGATGCAATAAGATTTTTCACTTTCCAAATAATTTTTTCGATGTGATAATATAAAAAATCAGAATTAATGAGTGTTTGATCATTGCATGTATGTCCAAAATTAGACCTAAATCACATGTGCTGGCATGGAGTGCTCTTGAGCTAGTAAGATGGTTCATACCTACTTGCCTGAGGGATAAGAAAATCATCCCTCAGACAGAAGCTATACAATGGTTGTCTATTATAGAGCAAAAATTTCATTTGGTTCTCTGACATCAGCTCCATTATGGATTTGGAATTAATGTGTCTTCACACACACTCTTTGATACCCATATTATTTATCGTTTCCTCCATCTGAGCAGAATCTGCAAGGACCCCACAATATGCTTCTTGGATTTCCATTCTACCCAATGATGTTAGTTTTTTCTATCCTGGTTCACATAACTAAACTGTATAACTCGGTCGTGGAGCACTTTAATAGTGTTCGGTGAGAGAGTATCCTTGTAGAGATCGTTTGCAAATAAGGCTTGTGGAGTGCATGATCACAGAGACTAGGGGATCAATAAGTGTCGTAGAGTAGTAAAGGATCTCGATGATTTAAATTTGTTGAGAAGTGTTGCGAAGCACCATTCAGTGAATTTTTTTCCAAAATTCTATCACTGAGCTTGTGGAGCATCAGAATATGTTACCTCAGGCACGGGGATATGGAGGAAACTTAGGAAAAATGAAGTGGTATCCTTATATTTATAGGCAATGACTATAGATATTCATAGAATCTCATGCCATGGCATGCTTTACCATATAATCTGTGATGTTCTCAAACTATGCTTGGTGAGCCCTCACTGTGAATCGACTGCACGATCTGCCTAAATATTTTCAATTTTCCCTCATAATCTTGTCCTTGTTTTCTCCATGGCCCCCATTCTGAGGGGGGATTTGTTTGATCCAAAAACAATGCAATGGAAAACCTAATAAAATACAACAAAAAAGGTTCCAAAAACCATTCTTCACAATGGATCCTTGCAATTCTCTCCACCCCATGGCCACAACAAAGAGGAGGCCCTCTCTACACCCGCCATAGAGAAAAAGTGATGGACAACTCCGTGGGTATGCTGAAATCGAATAAAGGAATATTACCTTGTGATATCCGTGGAGCGAATGAAGGATGACTCCAGGGTTATGAAATATGTGAGGGGTGAAATAATCATCTATGATCACTATATAAAAGTGTAGTGGTGAAATCTATGATTATGAGAATGTTGAGGGAGTCTACCTTGGGTTGAGGAGCATGAATTACTTCGCGGTTAATCCCCAATGTGTTGTGCATACCTGGCGCCTATTAATACCAATCTCCCCTCAAATCAGAAGGATCTAAATACTGAACTTTTACCTTCCATGAACTCAAATTAAAAATCTCTATTTTCTATGAGAACATTCAGAAAAATTAACCATCTACGATACATGATCAGTGATAAATCTGTTTTCATTTACAAAAAATTCCCCTCTTAATTATGCGATGTACTTTTTTAAGTATTATACTTGTTATCCCATTGGATCTTCTTTTCCCTGTTCTTTAGGACCTCATGTGATCTTTGGGCACAGGTTATCTGCGAGACTGTGAGCCCAGTGAAGACTGGTTATTTGAGAACTCTGGTGCTCTATGAGACTATGATCATTGCAAATCAATGTTCTTTTTGAGGACATGAACTATGTGAATACCTGTGATCAACCATACACTTTGATATTCGATCCCTTGATCTTTACTAAGCCTCTCTCTGGGAGACCTCTTGCATCACAAACCCCTCTCTCGTGGGGCCCTCTAGGCTTGTATGATGTGATTCATAGTATACTGGGTGGTGATTCATGTTGTGTTGTATTGAATATTTCTTCTTCAAATAGGAATTATAATTGATATTTCATATTCTCATAGTAATGCTAACATGGTCCCCTCAGTGGATCACTCTAGAACCCCATCATTACATGGAATTTTTGGTTCCTTCCATTAAAAAATGGTTAAATTTCACCAGATACATATGTCGTATGGGTGAAGAGTGAAACCTCAACATCCGAGTCATAGGATGTTAAACTACCAATCACTTGTATCCTCGAAAAATAAACGCTAAACTATGATAACTACATAAGTGAGAAGCCTCAAGAGTACTATGAAGGGGATGCACAACATCACCTTATCATTCCCCTCTCTCTCTGATATTTTTCCCATTAACACCTTGGATAGTCTCCATGTAAGGATAGAACTACCTTCTCGGGCCTCCCTCCTAGAGTATGTCCCCATCTCCATCTACCTAGGTTGCTAACCATGAGTAATACCCACTCCTTTTTTCACAAATGACTCCGTTTTTGACATTATAATTATGTAATGGTTGCCTCTGTTTTCTCACACCAAGCATGAATCATATGGGATTAGAGTGAGCATCAACAATGGCATACTGTTCAGGACACAGTAGTGCATAATCCCTATTTGCAATATCCAATCTGTGGGGTGTTCGATCCTTTCCCTATTTAGACTTGGTATGTAGGGATCCTTCTTAAGGTTAAAGCCAATCAGCCATCGGTCCTGACCACTTCACATCGGTTCACCCTCATACCATATGATGTAAAACAATATGCCCCTTTTTTCTCAAATGACATTAAGTAGTATGATTTCGAACTACATGGGTTTTGATCCTAGTATAATTGGAAGGGTACATAGGATGCCAACCTGAGGTTCAAATGTAAACACCGTTAAACATTGGTATCCCATTTTTGGGACCCACATACATAGTCCACCGCATAGTGGTGTTAGACTAGTTCATGGGATACAAACCACACACAAGACATATCATTAATGTTTGTTGTTGTCATTTTTGCACACCCCAATACTATTATCCTATATCTAAATTGTGTGGTATTTGGTCCTTTCACTCTTTGATCAATGAAATTATGAAGCCTCCCTAAGGATCAAGACCATCACCAACCGGTCTTCACCACTTCACATTGGATCACACTCATCTTACATGACGCAAAACTGTATGCCACTTTCTTCCAACATGAATTTTAACTATATTCTTTATAAATGCATGAGTTTTGATCCCTATCTCCTAGGAAGGTTATGTATAAATCTTCCATGGAGTTTAACCCCAAATACTAGAAATCTTTTGTGTCCCCTTTATTGGGACCCAAATCCTTAGTCCACCACATAGTGCTTTCAGACTAGTTCATGGGATACTAACCCCAAATTATCCCCATCATATAGTTGGGTTGTTTTCCATTGTGTACACCCTAATAATATTCCCCTAATATGATATACATGGAATTTGATCCTTACCCTCTCTAGGTAAGGTACATAACAAACCTCCCTCTGTTTCAAGACTATCACACACCAGTACCAACAAATTCACATCAATTACACCTCGTCCCACATGTCATTAAACTGTATGCCACTTTATTCCCCTAGGATATTAAACTGTTTGATTTAGAGCTATGTTAATTTTAATACCTTTCTCTTAGTCAGGGTACATGGGAGGCCTCCCTGATTTTTGACCCCAAACACTGCAAAACGTTGATGTACCCTTTGTTGTGACCCCAATCCTTGGTCCACCTCTTATTGGTGTCAAACTAGTTCTAGGGATTCTAACCACACACAGGCCCTATCATGAATTCAGGTTGTAATCATTTGGGTACACCCCAATGCTATTCCTACACGTCCAAACTAAGTGGAAAATTATATTATCTATTTTTGAGTAGGGTATTTATGAAGCCTCCCTAAGGTTCAAGCCTGTCACTCATTTCCCATTCTATTATTTCCTTAGAGCCATTATGTTTCAGGAATGTCATGCCACAACCCGGAGGTTCTACTTCCTTCAGGACTTATCCATTCGTCCATTTTCTCTAGCAGCCTTTTCAGGTGACACATAACCCCATCCCAAAACTATATACATATTGATTACCTTCCATGAAGATATGTAGAAAACAACTTCAAGGTTCAATCCCAACACTATCACCTTCACCCCAGTCCTTGCTTCCATCCCCTCTCATTCCATCCTTCGACACTCCATCTATATTCATATGGATTCCACCCGGGCCGCCACATACCTATGAAATCATATCATCCATTTGTGAAACTAAGCATCTGTAATCCCCATTCATCTCACTGGTCATTATAGAACCCAGACTGCTAACCATGGGTAAACCCGGTATGCCTTTTCATTATTTTCCATTGTATACACTCTCATCCCATGACTCACCCTCTCGAACTATGTGGGTTTTGTATCATGTCCTCTATACAAGATTCATATGAGGAATCCATGAGGTTCAATACCAATCAATGGTAAACCATGGTTTCCACTGTTTTTTGGGACCCATTCATCCTTAGAATGTTCCTCATTAGGCATCTTAATCCACACATCTCGCAATCCTGCTAGCTACTCCATCCTATGGATGTACCTATCTGATCCACTACCGTAAGTGTTCTGATCACACCAATTCTTCAATACTAGATATTTAAATAGAGACATACACTATGTTAAACAATGGACTGTGAGGAAAACCATGGAAACATGCATATGGCATAAAATTCCTTCCACATGACGTTGGATGCCATGGGATTTTTGGCCATCAAGAAGCCATATCATAAAGAGATGAAAATATATATGTACCAGTGTTCTAGTTCCCAGACACACTGGTGATTACAATCAGGACTACTTCCCCGACTGAAGGATTCTTCCTCACATGAACCCTTAGAATGTCATGTCAGAACCTTTGTAATTAACTGGAGTCCACAAATATTTGGCATTAGAAAAAACTTCATGATAATCATATTTATATTTAGGGATACCTAGATTAGTTGATTAATTCCGTTGAGGAAAACATGGAATGAGATGCTGACATCCCATCATCCCATTTTGATCAGGCATCAAACAACTCGAGATTTGTCATGGATGTCCCTCTCCTTTTGAAAGATAAAATGTGGGAAAAAAACCAGCACTTCCCCACATTCATCGTGTGCCCACCCCAACAAAAGTGTTCGAAAATAAGATCCTTATCAATCATTATTTTGGTCCAGACTACATGATATTTCATGCTCAATGCATCATCTATATTATTTTCCTTCCCTATTTGGTAGTGTATTGAGAAATAAAATTCTCTTACTAGCTATATCCAAACCCTTAGACTTGTATTTACTTCTTTCCACAAAAATATTTATTCCTATATCTTATAGTCTATTTATATCTCACATATATCAATATGTATATATATATATATATATTTCATCTTTACCTTGATAGAAAATATTAATCCTACTATCTCGGTATCAGGATTTGGATATTTTTTCATGAGTCATTATACAAACGTTATGAATTTTTAATAACTTTAACAATATAAATTATCAAAAAACCATGTCCCACATTTTATTCATCTCTATATATCAAATATCTATTAATTCATGATGATATATTCAAAATAATAACACTCACTAATCCACTATTTAATTATTCAAAAACATATTCAGATTTATTTTTCAATTTGAACATACAGCCTTTATGTATAATGATGGTTAATGGGTTATCTGATTACAAAATATTTACAACATATTGATGATAACAAAATGAAAATACAATGAAACTACATACCTTGGTTATGATGTTTAGTTTATGTCATTCATTGTCTTCCATAATCATAATAAGATCTACCAAGCTTTCAGCCTTGCAGATAATGTGGTATGGAGGATAATATTTATAAATCCAAAATTTTAACTTCATAAATTTACCATATTACTCATTTTAAATAAAAGTCAAAAGAAAAATAAAAAATTTATTCTCATGGTCCCCACAAATTTTATAATTTACCAAAAAAATTATCAATTGATTCATAAAATTCATTATTAATTAGATCCAAAAGGGGGAACATTATTATAAATATATAACGTCCATAACTTAAACAAAATATAGTATTTTTAATACCATTCTTCTTTAATCATAATTGATGATACCAAATATAGAGGCCAATCCTTGAAAAATTTTTAGCTCTGTGATGTTAATTGAACATATCATAAATAATAGAAAGAGGAAAAATTTTTATTACATTAATAGAAACAAGTTTTCTATAATAAACATACACCCTCATAGATATATCTTCATTGTTAAAAAAATATCATGTTTTCTCAATGATTAAACAGTATCATGTAGAAATACCTCATCAAAAAACACCTATAATTTTTTCCTCAACTAAAATAATTCTATTATGGCCATTTTAGATGTTTTCATTGATAATGTTATTACATAAATTATTAAATCAAAAGAAAAAATATCTTCACATTCATGTGGATGTCATGACAATTCCTCATGGAATAAGTCAATTTATTCTAATAAGAGATATAGTATAAGAAAATCATAAATTTGAAGATTACCATTTCCATCCGTATATTTGTTTTCTATTATTACCTAAGAATATCATTTACAAGATCTAATGGTGCTAGATGTTAACCTAGAATAGATTATTATGTATCCCCTATAATGAAAACAATGAATAAATCATTATAAAGAACCATAATTTCATTATCTTTGAAATAAAATTTTAGATTATATTTTGAAATCCAATCCATACTAATGATTATATAAAAATAAAATATATAAACACTAATAATGTAATAAAATAGTGCATCTTTATTTTTCATAAATGGAAGTTATGGACACATTCTTGTTACATTGAAGCTTCCACTTGGAATTTTTACGAACAAATCCCTTCTTTAGGTTGTAAGGAAATATATAATTTTAAATGAAATTATGGAATATATAAATGGGAGTTAATTTTCATAATGAAATAATAAATTTGAAAAATGTGATTATATTTTTAAATTTTGTTCTTCGAACTCTTTAAAAACCTCAACCTAAGTTGTAGAGATGTATTAATCTGAATTTTTTCCCATGACATATTCTACGGTATGTTTACTTATTGATTATCAAATTGGTATGAATAATTATATAACTATAAATTTATGAAGTAATGAAAACCATTTAATTATTTATTCCAATTTAATTAATTATCCATATTACCATTATATACATAATTTTCCCAAAATCCTATTCCCTTCAAAAAAAAATTCAGATGACTCATTCCATATTTTTCAAATTATAGATGTTCATCCATTCCCTTATTCTCTTTAGACACATTACCTATTTTCATTGTGATCAATATTCATATTCATAAAGTGACTAACCATAATGATATATGATCAATAATATTACCTTTGTCTTTTTATTGAACATAATACATTTTCACCATTAAATATATTTTATTGAGAAACCAACGCCCTTCATAGGCTTGACTAATGTCCATTAAAGAAATAGTCAAACATGATTTCATAATTAAATATATAATCCATTGTATACCTATCATTTCTTAATAATATAATCTTATAATTTTAACTCTTTCTTCATAATTTTTTTCTTTACGCCAAGGAACATTTTATTAATTTTAGTATATTTACCATGATTAAAATATTAGTCAAAAAATATTATTTTAATATATCTCCATTTCATTTGTACTATTTATTCACCCCTAAATAATTTGAATCGATGAACATTATGGATCAACACATAATTTATGATAAGGCACTAAAATCATAAATCAACTTATTTTACTCCGTCCCAAGGGACGAATATCTTTTTAAGAAATTTAATACATTTCTCTAAAACCACTAAATTAGTAGTTACACTAAATGATATGGGAATGAATTTCATTATAAATAT
Organism: Viscum album; assembly: GCA_963277665.1. NCBI lineage: Eukaryota > Viridiplantae > Streptophyta > Magnoliopsida > Santalales > Viscaceae > Viscum > Viscum album. Next base: position 1,656,467,079 of record OY728148.1, on the reverse strand, counting down.
CCAATATGTGGATATTATGTCATGAAAAATATGTTTTATTTATATGTTTAATGTTATTATTCATAAAATAAATTATATTACCTAATATGGCCAAGATATTCTCAACATCAAGACCTTTTTTTATTGGAATTCATTGTATGGATCTCCCTACATTGACTACAAGTGTTTATTCCCTTTTAGCTCCTAGGATCAATCACTAAATAAAGGAAAATTCTATGATTTATTATAATCATAATGAATATTTTTGCGTAAAATAAAAAACCCTAAAATGGAAAAATATATCAAATACTAAAAGGTATTAGTATAATTACCTGATAGCCACATTAATTTGAAAAGAATTTCCCATTGTTTCTACTAATGATCATATTATTACAATTATAAAACCCCAAATACAATAACCCCAAACTAGATTCTGCGTAAATAGAATAGAATAAGATACAATGGATCTTATTCTGAAATAGTGACATGTTTAGTAGTCTTTACATGCAATATATATACTTTTTTTATTTTACATTGGATATAAAATTTTAAAAAATATTATGTTTTAATCCTGAAAAATAATTCAAATATGTATTATTAATATCACGGGGAAAGGTAATAAAAATTAGTCTCAAATTCCCAGTAACGGTTATATAAAAAGTAAACTATTATTTATAAATAAGGATTAATAAATATGGAAATGTAAATAACTGAAGAAAATTAAATTTAATCAATAACAAGAGCATGAAATGTATCCATAGATAATATAAAATTCTATAATCGCAATGATAACAATAAAAAAATAACAATTATTAGAATTCATATTTTTTCATATCATTGTACAAATCATCATGATATGTTTATCCCAAATTCATTGAATAAATATAGTTCAAACTATTGAAAACAGACACCAAGAACTTATTTATTAGGGTTCTCCAACTACTTATATAATGAGCCTTTTAAATGCATCGAGGGTATATATAATTACACACATCATTTTTCACTTAAATTCCAAATTATTCATCATATATTGAATATAGAATTACATTAATAAATAATATCTTTATCATAAAATATATGTATTGATTAAATAATATAGAATATCCTGATTTTTACTAATCAATCAAATAACTTTCATAGTAAAACACAATATGTTGAAATTTTATATCATTAAGAAATACCAATATTAATGATACAATTATTATATATACTTTATATAAATTCATGTCTAATTATGGAAGATCACAAGAAAATAATCATTTAAAGAAAATGTTTGTGACTATAAATTTAATTAAGATATGAAACAAAACTATAAAATCTACAAGAAAGTAGATTTTTTTTTGTAAAATAAATTATTTTATATAATTCAAGATAATGAAACATAGACTAATAAAATTAATTTTAATTATATATTTTTCATTTTAAAATAATTGAATACTTTAAGATGATTTTAATCACTGTAAAATAGTTATGGACGTTGTAATTTCAATTAAAACCATAATCTATTAAAAGAAAACCTTAATTTTGAATTTTTATAATGAAATTTGAAAATGAATCTTTTAAAAAACATTATATATATTCCATTTAAATTACATAAAAATAAAATCACATCATAACAATTTCATTGATCAATCATTCTACAAAATAAAAAATTCTTCTTTGAAATAATTTTCAAAATTATGAACATTGATGGAAAATATTCCTTCTCAAATGAAAAATATGACTATCATTTATTTTTAATATTTTATTTTATTGATTAATGTTATAGAGAGAGAAATGTTTTTACGAAATTATTGATTCTCCATAAATATATATAGTTTAGGAAAATATATGACGTTTATGATTGGTATATTATAGTCTTATTTGAATGGAAATAAGTTCAATACCAAAAAATCAGATTGTAAAATAAATTCTTTCTTCTTTTGTAAAATTAAAACTGGTAACTATAAAAGATTAATCCTAAATTGAATCTTTTATCATAATAATTATATATAAATTAATTTTAAATAAATATAAGGGATACTATATACACCACATATAGGTAAATTGGTGTATAATACCAAATATTTCACAATAAATTAGAAATTGATACGAAATCCCATACATAAAGTATGATTTGTCTCACATGTTCCATTAAAATTTTTGATAATAAAAAATGATTTATTTTACCTGAATTTTATAACCGTAAAAATTTCAATAATATCTTTTATGATGAATTTATATCATTTAATCATCTTCTGGTTAATAATAATTTTTTACCTTTATTTTCTGGGTCAACGCTTTCATTTTTCTTATATGATTTTTTAATAGGTACGGTACATGAAAATTTATTATGGTTACATCATCTAAAAACTATTATTAATGATATATATATAATTTATATCCTATGTAAATATATATATATATATATATTTATTCATCTATAAATGATTGGTATAGAATGAGGAATGACACAGCTCAAGGGGATGATATTCCATATGTATGTGTGGGCATTTTTTCTCACTTTTTGGCGAATTAAATGAAATAAAGATAAATATTAATTATTAATTAAAAATTCATTTTAGTATCATATATATAATATATATATTTATTAAATATATCTCTATTATCACTTATTTAAACCATCAATGAAAAATAAATCTCAACCCTTCGGGGACGTGGTAGTTCCCACTTATGCTTGAGCGACATTATCAATTTACAATGGATTTTAAGTTAAGAAGGTATACTAGATATTTTAATTTTAGAAGAATATTTTTTTCAAAACTAATATATATATTAATTGTTTCCTTCTTTATAACTGCCATATAAAATCGTAATGAAAACAAAATTACATCATAAATTTGAGACGACAATCCATACTTATGCATGAATAACATATTCTCATTTATTTGAATGGAATATATAATGAAGATGAAAATAACATAATAAATATAAAATCTTATTCTATTTATGGTATTGGATTTATAATTTCAGTATGATTAAAATATATTTAGAAGAAGTATATCAAGTAGTAATCCTAAAAGATTCAATAATAATGATTACCTATTCTTTAGTATACAACCTTTAGGTCTCACCTTAATGGACTTAGGGTCATTATTTTGAGAAAACAATAACCTATATAACATGTATAAGTATGTTAATAAGATAAATTTATATGTTTTTTAGTTAATATGATCTATTTAGTATAATGAAAATAGATAATGGATGTCCTTTTCAAAGTGAAGGAGGGGAGGTAATGCTATTCCATATATTATAAAATAAATATAAATTGCATTAATATAAAAATTGGTTTCAATTAATATAATTAAAATATAAGATAACTGTGAGTATAAACAATATCATTCAATAATTTTTGAAATGATTTCTTTTTTTCTCTCCCTTATATTTTAGTTTGGAGCCCCTTTAACCCTTTTTATAATTAATGTAATATCATTGTTTTATACTCTTTATGGGACGTGAATGTTTCTAATAATGTTAAACAATCAAATAAATAGGCCATAGTTGTTGTTTTAACCATATCCCAGTAATAAGGAACAATATAGTATTTTAATGTTTTTAAAATAAGCAACCTACTTTTTCTACTCATTACCAAAGAATTGTGTCAATTTCTCCTAAGAACATAAGGTAACTTGTGTGTTTCCAAAAATTATAAATAAACTAACATAATAAAAACACACATAATACTTAAAATATACTTCAGGAACTAAACATACATTTTTACTACATTTTTCAACAAATATTATATTTTTTAAAATCTCTAGAGTTAAATAGTTGACTTTTTTATTTTCCAAAATATTATTAAGGTTCAATTCAATGCTAAATGACTAAAAGGTCAGATTTCAATTTTTGGATGATTATGCATGATATATTCCCATCAAATAAAATTTACAATTCAATATTCATTGATTATTAAAGAATTATCACATTATTTGTAAATTTAATTACCTAATTTTTGCTTCATTAAAGTGGTATATGTTACTACGGTTATAATTCATAATCCATAAAATTAAAAGCGAAATATTCAAAAAAATTAAAAAAATTGATTTCAAATTTTCTTCCAATTTTTAAACAAGCATTTTTTAAGTGTAGGAAATTAAATTTTATATAAATCCATATAATGTAATGAATAATTTTTTTCTGGAAACATATTTTTGTAGTATAGATATGAGATTATATTAAAAAAAATGATTATAAAATATTAAATAAATTGATCATCTATCATATTAAAAAAAATAAAAAAATGAAATTTTACTTTTTAATCAAATAATTTAACTAATGAAATGATAATATTTGTAAAACATTTAGTTGTCACTATTCACAAGAAAATAAATAATTTGTGAAAAAGTACACAATTTAACGCATATTTAATTTTTATTCAATGTTAAAAATGATGAAATTAATTTATAAAAATATGTATATAATATTGTAGAACATAGTTTTAAATAAAAATATATAAAATAATGTATATTGGTATATTTTACATTTATAATAATAAATTATTATAATTTATTCTTGGGTGTAAAAAATCTTTTGAGTTTTAGGTATCCAGTAGTGGCCCTGGCTGTGATCCCCAACTGATGAATAAAATTGTTGAATGTTCAATCATGTAGTTCTTAAGGGAATGGACCGATGAGAATGTCCTCTAAGTTGAATTCCATTAGTGTTAAAATGACCATAGGAGTGTGTTATCAAAAATAATAATTAACAATACACCGTGAGTGGAATTGTAGGATGCCTATATAATGCTACCCTTATATAGAGAATTGGTGTCTATCTTGAGTATATATATATTGTTGTGTTTAATATTATATTTTATCATACTATAATTGACATATATATGTGATTATTAAATAATTACTCTCTTTATGTATATTTTGGTAATTTTTGTGTGTCATACTAGTATTGTTATACACACCCTACTTAGGATCTACTTGCACTAGTCATGTCTTATAAGAATAAAAATATTTTCAATTGGGTATTAGGAGGACTATTGATATTTTGTTCATAGTTGGTATAGTTAAAAAATAACTAGTTCTACGAGTTTCATTTCATAGTTTCCTATTCATTTTAAGTATGTTAGACTATTTTACGGCTTTGGTGGGATTGTATTCATCCCTTTTTTATATCACAATTTAATCATACTGCATTGTGGGATTTAATTGTTTGTGTAAATTTTCATGTTTTTATAACAATAATTTTAATCATTATGGTGTTATATATATATATATATGTGTGTGTGTGTGTGTGTGTGTGTGTTTTTTTGTACTTGTACCTTAGGTTGCGTCCTCCCATGTGTGTGATTTGAAAACTCAATGTTGTTTTCTAGTCGGTTTCCTATGGAAGGTTGGATTGGGGTGTCACACTTTGCTTACTACTAGCCAGATGTGAACTAGTGTGATGGGTCCTGAATGAGTGGTATATAAGTCATGTGTTTTTAATAATAAAACAATTCAATCAAACTATAACTAATATGTTTGGTTTGTGAACTATGGATATAATGTTAAATTGTCTCAGGTTCAGATCTTTGCCAAGGGAACTTATTGATGGTGCAATGGTCGATGTATCTATTCACTATGACTCTGAAAACCTAATTGTTTAGATTTTATATATAAACAATTGATCCATTGATAATATCATTAAATGTATCATAAAATAATTGGATGTAGTTTCCATGTCCTTCATGAATCAGCTTTGTTGATATTATTATTGATAATGGCACATCTTTACTATTAAATGATTCCTCCATGACGATAGAAAACTATATAACCACAAAAGGATTACAATAAGGATTCTCTTTCAGATGAGGATTCATTATAGGGTATTATACATGACGTACTGGCCGCATGTAGTTTTTTTATTTCTTCCACATGTTGTGAATCCATTTATCCCAATAGTGTCCACTGATTGTGTTCCCAAGATAATAACATTTCATGATTTTTAGACGTAGATACCACTCAGTCATTAGGACATTCCATGCCCCTATTATATAGAATAATAGATAGAGTCATTTAGGGGGGTACTACATTTTGTTATTAAACATCTTACTTTGATGTTGGTTATATTGTAAAGCCTTTTAAATAACCCCATAGGGTTCTAGTGGAGATTATCTACATAGAAGTATGGTGAGGTGACCCTCAGATAGAAAGAGTATGAGTGCCTCTTTAGAGGGAGTATCACCTAGTGAAATAGTAGGTAGAACATATCTAATATCTTTCAAATAACCAACAAGGAAGCATTTCAGTTATGTAGTTTGGGAAAAGGATCTGTAACATATCATGATACTCCATAGAGAAGGATCGGGATGTGTATTTTTTAGCGTGTACATTATAGTGAGACCTTCACTAAGATATATTTTCTTCACTTATTTCTCTTTGTATCCATACCTAAATTTGTTTAATAGAGAACAACTTTGTTAAATGGATATTTCACATAGAGATGACACCAAATTTTTGTGTTGGAAGTTGGATTCATAGAGTTGAGGCTTCATCTACTGGTAGTTTACAACATACACAAGGATGTAATATCACAATGTATTTCCATATATAGTCTCAGTATAGATTATTTAATATTTAGGGATCATATATTTGTTCCAGTAATTCCACAGATAAGAAATATCACTCCTCTAATTAGTAAGGACTTAATTTGGGGGATTTATTGACCCCCAATGTAGAATATAGGGTGACAATTGATGAACCAAATAGGAAGAGGATACATTTTTAGTCGGGAGGTCTCTAAGATATATGACATGATAGAGGAGCTAAGAGAGTAGTGGGAGGTGGATGAAATTTGGAATTTTTACCACCACCACCACAACCACCAGGTGGTGTACACAATTATTATTGTGGTGCTGGTTATAGATAAGTGAATCATTAGAAAGAAGAAAATTATGAACCATAGGATCAAGGGGTGACTCTAGGATTGATCTACATCTTCCCCATTTTTTCTAAAATATTTATTTAAATAGAAATTATTCACTCATTACATTCCACATCCCCCGTTCTGGATCGTAATATTCTGGTGGATCCCTTGGATTTTCCATTATGGTTGGAAAATCATACTAAGGTAAACTCATTTATAACACACATCTGCAGATTATGTGACCATACCATTAAATGAGAAAGTCCCATGTGGGGTATCATTGTAGAAACAATGTGGCATTAGGAAATAATTATTGTTATGGATATGATCGTCATTATTCCAAATGAGTTTAACAATATTATATGGTTGAGGTAGTACATCCGGGTATATGGATTGATATTTTCATTCATTAAAAAGAATGATGTTTAAGGATAGAATGATTGGATAATATGAACATGGAACAACCATTTACTCAATAGTTTGATAGTATGACCCATGTAGTGGAAGATGTTATGAGCTACAAGATTCCAAAAATGGTGGTATAGTATAATGGAATCATTCATGAAGATGTGTGGGGATATCCATTCTATCAAAAGATTGATTTATTCACATATTACACCAATGGAATACAATGATATCTATAAAAGAAGAGGTGACTCCCATAGAACATTTTGAGATTAATGTGGAGTGGGAAGATTTTTAGAAGAATGGTGTCATTAGTCACATTGAATTCCATGTGATAGAATCAATGATATTTTCAAATAAAGGGATAAGACCGAAAGGTTTTGTGTGAATTATCATTGCTTAAATCATGTCACCATAAATAACAAGTATCCAATTACATGTTTCAAAAACCTCTTTGACTAGTTGAAAAGCGTGACGTTCTTGTCAATGATTTTCCACATATAGTTATTTTACTATCCACGAGGTAAATGTAGAGACCCAAAGCTTGACGTATATGGACAATACATCACTTTTTCATAATACTTAATACATATCAAAAACTGACACACAAGGAACGTAATAGATTAGTTTATTTGGAAACACAGAATAAAATCTTCCAATCATGGTGATAGATCTTCGACATCTCCCAATAAAGATCTTCCCATTTTTTTCTTACCTAAAATTTTTCTTTATATCCTGGGGAAAAGAAAACATAAAAGGGGTGAGATCAAATTCCCAGTAAGGGTAAACATTGAGAACATAAAACAATCCATAAAAATTTGAATGCAAAAACATGAACATAAAATCTAAACATCAAAATATTGAGAAATTACATGAATCTTCAAATTACGTAAGGCATATATCATATGGTAAAATCAATCATGATAAAATATCATGGGAATAAAACATGTATTTGTGGAAACCATTAAGCAATGATATGATTTCCATAGTATCCAAGGCATTTCTGCCAAGAACATCTTAGTGGAAAAAGTCCCTTTCTGAATTGAGTTAACTCCTCGTTCAAGTCATCTATTACTGAACCGGTTTAACATGTCATTTAAGACATGTCTATATCATGAGATATAAATCATTACCCAATGAATTGGAGGGAGATATAGGTCCCACCAATCTCATAATGAAATCATTCTTACTTGTGCCAAAAAAAACATTAAACATTCATAATAACCCAACAAATAAAATGGGTTTCATAAATATCATACCATCATCACATAATCCATATAAAAGAAATGGATTTAATTTCAAAATAAGAAAAGTTAAACCATGTAAATCATAATGACATTATACTTGAAACATACATAGATGAAATAATGTCATCTTAGATGAAAAATGGTTTTGATAAAACACTTGAAATGAATTCTTGAGGAAAATATCCTTTCTTCTTCAAAATCAATTTATTTTCACAAAACTTCATCAAATTTTAAAAGAAAAAGATTTTTTTTTTTAATATAGTCATGACATATTTTGGAGGATGCTTCATGAAAATAAGGCTTTATAAAACCGTAAAAATCCGTTCGGGCCATATAAGTTAAAAGAACATTCTTCTCGTACTTTTTCCGGAATAGTCAAAAAAGTACCTTGTAACGTAAACAAAAGAATGATTCCTTACATACCATGTAGTAAAAGTCAAAAATGGGTAAAAAGGTCTTCAAAAATACATTAATGTTTTTTATAAAACATGTACATGGATAATAACAATAACCCCAGTAAATACTTATGAATAAACAATCTCAGATAATAATGAGATTGGAATATTTATCCCTTACCTTAGGTCCGATATGATTCGTACGTATATGAACCTCCTGTATAATGATTTATTTAATGTCATTGACTTATTACAGAATCTTATTCATTGATATTATATCATATATGTTTCACTTATGACTTTATATTACACGTTCTTCTGTAAATTCTATATTAAAGAAGCATTATGGGTAAAATAATTTCATTTATCATATGTGTTTCGACTTGTCGTTCTAGATATTAATACTTATATCTGGATTTAAATAATTCCTGAATGTAAAACATGATTTATATATAATATATATTCATCATATACATATATATATATATATTATAGATCGATAAAAGGAATGAAATACACCGTTCATGGAGACGATAGGCCGTACGTACGCATGAATGCTATTTTCATTTCCTTATTGAATTGAATGAAACTAAATAGATTCCATACATATATATATATATATAAATACAGTATAATTAAAATATTTCATTATTATTCATTATATAAACTTTATGATCATTCATGTATGGTTAACATGGAGAATGAATCTCATCGCGTCGTGGAGACGGTAGTCCGTACGTACGGACAGGCGATGATATCATTCCCATAATTAATGAATAGAATTGGAGTGGATTGTATAATATATCAGAATCATTATGATGTTATAATAACCATATATTGTTGTTCTTTACACCATTATACCCATCCATGTATGGTGTTTGTGGAAAAACAGATTTCACCACGGCATGGAGACGGTATTCTGTGCGTATCGATGCGTGGTGATTTCGTTTCCGTAGGATAAATAGATGGTGAAATAGGGTTGTTTAATAATTATAATAACATATAAGTATATGAGTTATACTGAAGTTTTTACTTCATAATGAAACAACTAAAGAAGAATAAGTGGAAGAAGAAATAAAGTTTAAGGAATCGGTAACGGACATTAACTCTTCTTTGAAGCGCCTCTTTGAGACCTCCTCTTAGGGCACTAAAATTTGTCTTTGAGGATGAATGAAATCTCTAGGATGTTTATATGGAATTGTAGAAGCTAATTTGGCAGGGGTTGTCTGAGCTTGACCGCTCAATGTGTTGTGAGGAATAGAGGGAGCATGTCCCCTTTTATAAGGGAGGAGAGGGGCACCTTTGGAAAAACTAAAAATATAATTTTATTATAAAGTCACATTAGGTTATTAATAGCTCCAAATTGAGTTATTTCTAAGATAAGTTTGGTATGGGTCTAAATACTCTCATAAAATATAATTTATACATGTTTAGGTTTCTATTTTAACATTATCATTTAGATTTTACCTTAAGTTAAATAATTTTACCTTTACGATGTCTTCTGGTTTTCTTAAACTATATGGTTAATAAACATACTATAAAAAGCCAATCGAACCCCAAGTTGTTTATTATTAATATATATATCATTATCTAAGTCATTTGGCCGAACCTTATATTTTTAGGATTAAAATAATAATTAATAATATAATATTTTTTTAAAAAACTATTTTATGTCAATTTTGACACTATTTGATAATTGATTTTTGTGAAAATCATAACATAATGGTTAGTTCGAAAATTTTTATCTAAATAAATAATAACATGTCATATTAACCTATAAAATTAGTGTAATTCATAAAAATTCTCATATTACATTTATTTGGGTATTTATAACATCAATAATGTCAATATTTCATTAATAAGATAATTACTACATCATCGTTGTGTCATAAATAAATAAACTTTTTAAATGTCTAAAAATTATAACTAAAATACCATTATGTAGGAAATAGTTTTAGCTTTCTAATTAATATTTATAGTTGAATTTATATTATGTATAACCCTATATTAAAAATGATTTACTTATTAAACATTGATTTTAAGTATTTTAACCCTTATTTAAATAAATTAATATTAAATGTCTTCATCTAATCCAAGTGGGACTAAATGGTAATATTTTATTCCAATGGTTGTTTTTGGTCGAATTACACTTTATCCAATAGTATTATAACATGTGTTAGGATAATAATAATATCATTTTTACCCTTAAATATCCTATTTACTTTTAACCGTGTTAAATAAAAGTAAAAAGTTACAATTCACCAAAAAATATTTTCATCTCATTGAAACACATTTTAGTCCTTGATATTTACCGTGTCTCTTAGAGTTTCTAAATTCCACTCACAGAAGCGGTAAAATTATGTTTTATGAAAGATTCAGTTTTTTAACTACCACTTAGTGGTTTCACTATTCATCAAAAAATGAACGTTTCCAGAAATATACCAAAAATTAGGCCTAAGATATATTTGATATTATGCATTCAAAAAATATGTCTATTTTACCAAATTAAAAACATATCAGTTGCCTTAATTAATTTAAAAATTAATTCTCGTCATCAAAACAAATAGCGTGTTTTTAAGTGATAATATCTATCAAAAGATTTACATTTGTTTATGTCTGGTTTAAATGTGAAATTACATCCAATGACCAAAATTGTATTAAATGTTAAAAATATATTTTAAATATACTTTAAAACCACTCAAAATAATAATTTATCACTATTAATTATTTCTATTAAAAAAGTTGTTTTAATTAAAATTTCGTAATTTTCATTATTCATCAGAATATAAAAGTTATCCGAAAAGTACCAAAATTTAACCCTAAGATAATTACGATATTCCAAATACAAAAATGAAGTCCATTTGGTATGATAAAATTTATAAAATTTCAAAAAGTGGGTATTACTATTCATAACAATAGTTCATAAAAATATTATAATCATATATCGTTTAGTGAAACTCGGTATTGCATTCTACACACACTATCGAGGATGGCCTTTATTCCGTGTAATTCAAGACATGTTAGGGATGCGTGTTGTGCAAGCTCCTTTTGGTGTATCGTACAACACAAGAAATTAATGAAATTAAAAAGAGTAATTTTTATAAAATCTCGTGGTGTACATTCTACCTCCCTTAAAATGAATTTCGCCCACGAAATTCGTCGGGGTAATAAATGGTTTACTACTCAAAAGTTTCTTTAATAAAAACCCACATATTAAAAAGGAATACCAAAACATGTCTTTAAAAACTAATGTATGAAACGTAACGTTTACCCAAATTAACATATCAATGGGTTTTCACGTAAGAGAACATAGTTGAAAATATGGATATGGAAGAAAAATCTAACCATCTAGTTCTGATGGAGAATGGTAAAGAACATGGCAATGAAAAAGACAACAATCACAAATCCATAAATTGGTGATGATCTAGGTTACCATCTGATTCATCGGATATAAGGGCACTAGGACAACATTTTTGGTTTTCAAGATCATTTCCCTAATGTTGAAGAATTTGAATTAGAATAAATACTTACTTAATTTTGGTACAATCTCACTGTTGTTCGTGCCTTGATCAATTTACACTTCATATCTTAAAGAAAGGAAGTTTAATTTGTTATTCTTGAAGTGTTAGCAGATCATGTGATAGACTGACGGGTCATTCCATCTATCTCAAACAAAAGGTTAGAAAAACTTGTTAAATATATATAAGTCGATATATAGTGAGAATAATCATATATGGTTCCTAAAATGGACTTATAATTCATATATCATACTACTTAATATAATAAAACTAGTTTCTACTAAACAGGGACTTCCTATAGGCTAGTGGTAGGCGATAAAGGCCAGTCTCACTTCGTTTGTGGGTTCGATTACCAATGCCTTGTCCGACGTGATGGGCTGTCTCTCGCCCTGGACGTTGTCCTTTTTAAAATCTACATTACTATAACATCCCATCAATAATAACGAAAAAATTTCTATCCTTAAACAATACTATCTTATGTCCAACATAATCCATTCCAATGTTTATCTAAAATACTTCGGTCCAAGCTCATAGTATAAAGAAAATAATTACTTGAAATGTCATCAACCAACCATCATTTATCCCCCATTATCTTGTTGGTCACATTCCAATCATGTGAATACCTTAATCATGTATTCTCTTGAAAAATGAATACCCATTAAACCTTAGTGAAAACATGAATGCTGTCAAACGTTAACTCTTTCCACATACCAAAATCCAAAAATTCTATATACTCAAACCTTGATATAACCTTCTCCTTATATGAGTCATGATCTCATGAATACTATCCAACATTTAATTTTCTCCTTAGCCCTTCATTATGCGCATATCATCTACTTTGCAAAAATACTGGTACCACTCACCCCACACTTTCAAAACATAAAGAAAGACAACAGTGTAACAATCCTTAGATGTCTCTTTATTCGATAGTACCATGAGATTACTTATACAACATTACACTTGATAAACATGTAATCATTCCACTACCTTCTTGAACCATTGACCAGACATCAACAATTCTTTCATCTCACATATCATTTGTAGTCTCTTCATCATCATCAACATAAATATTACCCATACGACCATATAGATTCTCTTCATGGGACTTTACCTTAGGGAATTGGTTTTCATAATGCCCGTACATTCCACATTTAAAACTATTAACCGTTGTTGATGTCGTAGCAATAACATTATCATCATCCATGGTGTTAACTGAACCTTTTCCTTTTCACTTACTGGCATTATGTCCTTCTTTTCCACACCCAAATCATCTTCCAGTTCCTTTGATACATTATCCTTGATTCCTCTTCCCTCATGGTATACATAGGGGAAAATTAACTTTCTTTCCTCTATGATCATCATGAAACTCCATCTTTTCCTTATTAGCCGAGTCAGGAAACTTACCAAATTTGAGTTTATTGATCATATTATGAGATTGTTGAATCAGCATAATAATGATGTTTGGACTTCCAAATCCCATTTCATTTGGTTGCTCGTGAATAATATCATTCCATTTTCCATCATATCCTCTTTTATCGTGAATCATCTTGTTTCCAGACATTTTCTAAAACCCAAAAAGAATATTGTGAGAGGCCAAAATCATAATAATATGGGAGTAAAATCAATATCTAATATCTAAGGTTTAATCTAATATCGTTACCATAATTCTATGACTATAACCTATACTTATACTTAACCATAAGGACATCCCTAGACATTCCTTAGAAATATCTCTAGGGATCTCTCTATAGTTCTCGCATCCTAGTTTCAAAGGTTGACTAACCCTTTCCTCTGATACAATCTATAGAGACCCAAATCATGACATACATGGACAATACAATACTTTTTTGGAATACTTAATACATAACAAAAACATACACAGAAGGATCGTAATAGTTTAGTGTCTTTGGAAACTCGGAATAAAATCTTCTAATCGTGGTGAAAGATCTTCAACATATCCCAATAAAGACCTTCCCCTTTTTTTCTTACCTAAAACCGTTAATTATATCATGGGGAAAATAAAACATAAAATGGGTGAGCTCAAATTCCCAGTAAGGGTAAACATAGAGAACATAAAACAATCAATAACATTTGAAGGATAAAACTTGAACATAAAATCTAAACATCAAAATCTTGAGCAAAGACATGAATCATGGAAGTACGTAAGGGATATTTCATAAGGGAACTTCAATCATGGTAAAATAGAATGGTAATAAAACATTTATTTGTGGAAACCATTAAGCACATGTTAATATTTCCATAGTATCCAAGGCATTGCTGCCAAGACCATCATAGTGGACAAAGTCTCTTTCTGAATCGAGTTCACTCCTCATTCCAGTCTTGTATTACTAAACCGGTTTGACTTATCGTTTCAGCCATGTATATATCATGAGATATAAATCTTTAGCCAATGCATTGGAGGGTGATATAGGTCCCACCTATCTCATAATGAAATCATTCTTACTTGTGCCACAAAATAAACATACAACATTCATAATAACTCAACAAATAAAATGGGTTCCATAAACATCATCCCATCATCACATTATCCATATAAAAGAAATGGATATCATTTCATAATAAGAAAAGTGAAACCATGTAAATCATAGAGACATTATACATGAAACATAAACATATTAAATAATTTCATCTTAGATGAAAAATGGTTTTGATAAAACACTTGAAATGAATTCTTGAGGAAAATATCCTTTCTTCATCAAAATCAATTTCTTTTCACAAAAAGTCAAGAAATTATAAAAGAAAAAATGTTTTTTTTTAAATAGTCATGAAATATTTTGGAGGAAGCTTCATGAATATAAGTCTTTATAAAACCGTAAAAATCCGTTCGTGTTGTATAAGTTAAATAAACATTCTTCACGTACATTTTCCAGAAAAGTCAAAAAAGTACCTCGTAACATAAACAAAAGAATGATTCCTTACATACCATGTAGTAAAAGTAAAAAATGAGTAAAATGGATATTAAACATAAATGAAAATTTTTTTATAAAACATGTACATGGATAATAACAATAACCCTAGTAAAAACTTACGAATATACAATCTCGTATAAGAATGAGATTGGAATATTTATCCCTTACCTTAGGTCTGATATGCTTTATACGTATCTGAACCTCCTATATAATGATTTAAATAATGTAATTTACTTATTATAGAATCATATTCATTGATATGATATCATATATTTTTCACTTATGACTTTATATTACCCGTTCTTTTGAAAATTCCATGTTAAAGTAGCATTATGGGTTAAATATTTTCATTTATCGTATGTGTTTTGGCTTGTCGTTATAGATATTAATACTTATATCCTGATTTACATAATTCCAGAATGTAAAACATGATTTATATATTATATATATTCATCATATACATATATATATATTTTATTTCAATATGAAGAATAAAATACACCGTTCATGGAGACGGTAGGCCGAACGTATGCATGAACGATGTTTTCGTTTCCTTATTGAATTGAATTAAACTAAATTGATGACATAAAAATATACATATATATATACATAAACCCAGTATCATTCATATATTTATTATTCATTATATAAACTTTATGATCATTCATGTATGGTTAACATGGAGAATGAATCTCATCGCGTCGTGGAGACGGTAGTCCGTACGTACGCACGAGCGATGATATCGTTCCCAAAATTATTGAATATAATTGGAGTGGATGGTATAATATATTAGAATCAGTATGATGTTATAATAACCATATATAGTTATTGTTTACACCATTATACCCGTCAATTTATGGTGTTGGTGGAAAACAGATTTTACCACGGCGTGGAGACGGTATTCTCTACGTACGCACGCGTGGTGATTTCGTTTCCATAGGATGGATAGATGGTGAAATAGGGTTGTTTCATAATTATAATAACATATCAGTATATGAGTTATACTGATGTTATTACTTCATAATGAAACAACTAAAGAAGAAGAATTGGAAGAAGAAATAAAGTTGAAAGAATCGGTAACAGGCATTACCTCTTCCTTGAAGCGCCTCTTTGAGACCTCCTCTCAGGGCAGTAAAATTTTTCTTTAAAGGAGACCATAAACTGTAGGATGTTTCTATGGAAGTTGGAAGATAATTTTTCCGGGTTTGTCTGAGCTTGAATGCTCAATGTGGTGTGAGGAAGAGAGGGAGGATGTTCCCTTTTATAAGGGTGGAGAGGGGCACCTTTGGAATAACTAAATATTTTATTTTATTATAAAGTCACATTCGGTTTTTAATAGCTCCAAATTGAGTTATTTAGAAGATAAGGTGGGGATGGGTATAAATCCTCTCATAAAATATAATTTATACAAGTTTAGGTTTCTATTTTAACCGTATCATTTAGATTTAACCATAAGTTAAATAATTTTACGTTTATCGTGTCTTCTTGATTTCTTACACTATAAGGTTAATAAACTTACTATAACAAGACAAACGAACCCCAAGTTGTTTATTATTAATATATATAATATTATATAAGTCATTTCGACGATCCTTAGATTTTTAAGAATAAAATAACAATTAATAATATAATATTTGTTTTAAAAACTATTTTATGTCAATTTTGACACTATTTGATAATTAATTTTTTTGAAAATCATAACAGAATGATTAGTTCGAAAAAAGTTATCTAAATCAATAATAACATGTCATAGTATCCTATAAAATTATTTTAATTAATAAAAATTCTCAAATTACATTTATTTGGGTATATATAACATCAATTGTGTTAATATTTCATTAATAAGATAATTACTGCATCATCGTTGTGTCATAAATAAATTAAATTATATAATGTTTAAAAATTATAAATAAAATACCATTATTTAGGAAATAGTTTTAGAATTCTAATGAATATTTATAGTAGAATTTATCTTATGTATATCCTTACATTAAAAATTATTTAATTATTAAACATTGATTTTAACTATTTTAACCCCTCTATAAATAAATTAATATCAAATGTCTTAATCTAATCCAAGTGGGACTAGATGGTCATATTTGATTCATAAGGTTGTTTTTGGTATAATTAAACTTTATCCAATAGAATTAGGACATGGGTTAGGGTAATAATAATATAATTTATTACCCTTAATTATCCTATTTACTTTTAACCGTGGTAAATAAAAGTAAAAAGTTACAATTCACCAAA
Source organism: Viscum album (assembly GCA_963277665.1). Taxonomy (NCBI): domain Eukaryota; kingdom Viridiplantae; phylum Streptophyta; class Magnoliopsida; order Santalales; family Viscaceae; genus Viscum; species Viscum album. The sequence continues at coordinate 1,656,449,497 of OY728148.1, read as the reverse complement.
AAATATTTTCTTCTCATTGAATCACATTTTAGTCCTTGATATTTACCGTTTCTCTCGGAGTTTCACAATTCCGCTGATAGAAGCGGTAAAATTATGTTTTATGATAAATTCATTTTTTTATCTACCACTTAGTGAGTTCACAATTCATCAAAAAATGAAATTTTCCAGAAAAATACCAAAAAATAGGCCTAAGATATATTTGATATTATGAATTAAAAAATGATTTCTATTTTACCAAATTCAAAACATAGCAGTTGCATTAATTATTTTAAGAATTAATTCTCATCGTCAAAACAAATATCGTGTTTTTAAGAGCTAATAACTATCAAAATATTGACATTTGATTATGTCTGGTTTAAATGTGAAATTACATCCAATGACCAACATTATATTAAATGGTAAAAATATATTCTAAATATAACCACTCAAATTAATACTCTATCACTATTAATTATTTTGATTAAAAATGTTGTTTTTAATTAAAATTTACTAATTTTCACTATTCATCAGAAAATGAAATTTATCCGAAAAGTACTAAAATGTCACACTAAGCTAATTTCGATATTAAGACTCCAAAAATGAATTCAAATTTGTAAGATAAAATTTAAAAATTTTCAAAAATGGGTATTACTATTCATAACGGCTAGTTCATAATAATATTATAATCATATCTCGTTATGTGAAACTCAGTATTGCGTACAACACACGCTATCAAGGAAGGTCATTATTGCGTGTAATACAAGACATGTCAGGGATGCGTGTTGTGAAATCTCCTTTTGGTGTAGCATACAAAACAAGACATTAATGAAATTAAAAATATTATTTTTTATAAAATATCGGGTGTTACAGTAATTATAAGGATATAAAAATTACAGATTTAAATTTACTCTAGGGTCAATATGAGTATCTGGTGTATCCTTTTTGAGCGAGGAATTCCCCAATAATTTCCATGGAAATCATGAGCTATATATCTCACCACTTATTGGACCATTTCATGGTTTTATAAATTGATTACATCCATGTGTAGATAATTTCATACGAGGAGTAGGGGAGACATTAGAGGATAATTTTGGATGTCCTCAAAAACCATATCATTTATGAAAATTAATGATGTATTAGTTATGGATTTGGGAGGTCCACATCATGGGATATGTTATCACGAAAGAGTGAGAAGATATATACCTAATAAATATTGATTTAGTGACTGCTTTGGATCTACCCATGAGAAGTTCTGAGGTGTGGATATTTTTTTTGTGGATGGTTCAATTAAAATATTCATTCCAAATTTAAACAAGAATTTGACACTATTTGTTACCTTTAACAAAATTTGGAATCATTTTATGTGGATATACTTGTTAAAATTTTACTTTTAGGAGTTTGTATGTAGGTTGATGAGAAACATAATATTGATAAATTCATAGTAGGTTGATCAATATTTAGTTTTATGTGATTTCTCCATGACAAGGATAACATGTTTTCAGTTGTATAAGCTAGTGGTGATTGCTTATGGTTCCCACAAGTTGAGACCCTTTGACAAGGATCACATATATTTTGTTGACAAGAATCACATGTTTTCAGTTGATGACCCTTTGTATTATCCTGGAATATTTGGTGACACTACGTTATGGGTGATTGGATTGTCACCTATTCTAACTAAAAGTGTCTCATGTTTTTCAACTCATTAATGGATATTAAATGAGGTATAAATAATGGTTGTATTTATTAGAGGTTTATGGGTTCAATCTAGTCTATACTACACTAATGGAGAATTTGGTGAAAGATCATCTTAGAAGGAGATATTTTTTAGTAGTTCAGTGAGGTGTCAAAGTAATTGACATCATTGAATTTGTATTTGGTGGATGGGAATGGTGTAACTGTCCTCAAATTGATGGTCGTTACCCCATATCTTCTTCAACATGTTCAGGAGGATCATATTGAGGATATATATTGTGCATGATTTATGAGTTCGGATGTCCATTTGACATACTGTTGATGGATTTTATGAATTATAGTAGTATATCATCATTTTATGAGGGAGGAAGATAGAACTATTTTAAAATGACATAATGTGTCTCAACGGAATAGAGAAATTATTTTTGAGTCAAAAATATGCACAAAAATCAAGGAATTTCCAAGGATAATTATTTTCATTCTGGACGGAAATAAAACATATTCTACGAATCCATTTTTAGCTCATTTCGTTAAATTGGGGGAATCTTGGTATTACCAAAGTCGATTCCCTCTTCTATATGATAATCTATCGACTAAGGATTGACTTCTGTGAAAAACATTGATGAAGAATTTATGTATTCAGGTTCTATTGATAACATTAGTGATTAAAATTATTTCAATAATTTACATCATAACTATTTTAGAGGTTATATTAATATATTTTTACAAAAAGGAATAACCCCAGGTCGGGTGAGAAATTGTTGCTTTTGGTATGGTCATGGGGTTTGAACTGATAATTGAGGGTGACAAGAACTCAAAGACTTTCACTAGCCTACATGATGTTCTGATTAGTTTGACCTTCATTATATTATGTAAAAGGGTTATTTTTTTATTGCAAAATCTGTTTTATCTAATAGATAACTAGGGTGTTAGAAAAATAGTTTCTGATTAAGTGATTAATATTATTTTAAAATACGTATAATATTTTACGGAATACATGATGAATTTTATTTTAGAGTCAAAAGTGATTTTATTGTGGAAATATAGTGATTCTTTTTATTTATGGAAATGGATGAAATTTATTAAAAATATAGAGAACTTATTGGACTATGAATTTAATGAGATGTATTTTTAATGATTCTTACTGTTGGAACGGGTTAAGTTGAACATTTAATATTAATTTTTGAGGTCAATGTATGATTAATTTCATAATTGTTTTCAATATTTTGGTTTTATTTAGTATTTAAGGCTAAAATTGTGATTAGAGGATATTATGATTTATAAAAGTGCTTCAAGGGTGAAAATTTCATTTTGAATTTTCATTTCATGGTGTGAGGAATGATGTTAAAATAGATCGATTCTCAACAAAATGATGAGACTTTTCTTATGACATGAAATGTAGTATTTTTATTTTACCATGTGATTATACAGATGTTAAAATAATCCCTCAACTCAATGATAAACATTTTTCAATGAAAACATTATCCCTTTATTTTTATTTTTATAATGTCAATGGTCTATTAACTGATAATAATATTTATAGTTTCATAATAGTTAATATTCTAATAACCATGTTCTCTATAACTCTCCATTAGAACATGATAGTTATATTTATCTTTTATAAATGTGTTATCAATTTACAATAATTATTTATTAATATATATCATAGTCTTGTGGTAAACTTTGAATTTCACATTTCCTCTTATTAAGAGGATATTTTATTAACCGTATTTCTAATGTGGGTTTCCCAAAAAAGAATTTTGAAGTGTCACACTTTAATTTTCGAAGTAAAATTTTAAATTTTGAAGATATTATTTATTATAGGATGGAAGAATGTATAACCCAAATATTTTATTTGGTTCCTCTTATTAAATTTATATAATTTTAACGCATCAGGTTTTCCACACACGAGGCTCAAAAGAATAGCGATATAACATTAAATTTCATTATTATAAAATTACTGTAATAAATTTAACATTACATTTTCATGAATAAAAAATATTAGAGAAATTAAAAATTTTATATATTATATATTTAATAAATTTTTTTATTCATACAAAATATTTTATAGGCATAAGATAAAAATTAATCCAATTTTACCCATTAAATCGATTTATTTTTCAAAAGGTTGTTTTAATACCTTTGAAGGACATAATTTTGTTAAAAATGATTTTAAAGTTTTAATAAATTCCAATAAATAAATTTAAATTCATTTCTAAAAGTGTTATGGAAACATCATCTTAGTTTTAAATGTAGTAATTTTTCTAAAAATGTTTTTTTATAGTGAATAGTGAAAAAGACATATTTTTATTTTACACAAAAATATTTTATATTAAAAATGTATTTATTATTTGATTTAAATTATACCTATGAATTTATGAAAATAATTACTTATCCCATTAATGATAATATAATATATTTATATCATTGAATTAATGAAATAAATGTTTTCATAATAATAAATGAATTATTAGTATTTTTGTGAGAGGTACATGTTTATTTAAAATTTTATAATTAATTTAAATAGTTAAATGAAAATTTATTTTCAAAAAATAGATTCATAAATTATTATTATTTTTACTTATGATTATAAGATTATTTTATGAGACAATAAGTAATTTTTCAAAATGTTATAAAATCAGTTGTAATTTTAAAATTTGTATTTTCAAATAAAAGAGGATTTTAATTAGAAAATTAATTTCTTATAATTATAAAAAATAATTTCATAAATGGAATAAATTTTTGAATTATAAAACTATAATATTGGTTTGGTTTAATTTATTGAATTTTTCTAAAATAGTTGATTTTATGGTGAAATGTAAAATAATGTAATTAATTGAATTTAACAAATATTTAAATTATTGAGTCATATATGTCATAGGGATGATATAATCCCATAATACCAAGATAATATTTATTATATAACTATATTTAGTTATAATGTTATATGTATTTATATTATTGAGCCAAAATAATAATGAAATTATTTAAATACATAAAAAACACCCCACTCCTCCACTATAAATATTACCCCCACCTCTTCTCATGACACCATAAAATACTTATATATTGTAAAATTTATATCCAATCCCTCTCAAAAATATATCCAACATGTTGTACTCTTTCTGGTCTAACCCAATTGATCATTTCATAGTTCTTGAAGGAGGTTCTCAAAGAGATGAATTCCAGAGATAGAAATCCCATTTCATTCTTTTAAATTTCATTCATTATTTTCATATCCATCCCTACCATACACTGTCCATTATGAAATGATTAATATAGTATAATCTATGTTATGTAATTTAATTCTTTTAATTGAATATAAGCCATCAATTGTATTCTATTTCCTTTTTTATTCTAAAATTTAAAACATCATCAGAGAGGTAACGATTTACCACATTCGTGGATGATGTTTTTTAATTCATCAATTATAACCTTCAATGATAGTCATAATACCATTTTTATTGTTAAATGACACTTATATATTTAATAAAATTTATTTAATTTTTTATACTAGTAATAGGTATAAAATATTAATTTATAGGAAAAATAAGTTGTGATGATTGAAAAAATGAAAAATAATATAAATGGTTTAATTTCCATGTTATATAATAAATCAACCACATATCTAGGTAAAATAATATATAATACCATTAAGGAACATGATCCTTAGCTCGGTTTGTGAGGAATCGACAGGTGCATCCTTGATACCTGGGATCAAATCTAGGTCGAGACATATTTCTGGGTGTTGGTGTTTTGTTGTAGAAAAAATGTATCAGCCACTATTAAGTACTATATTAGCCAGAACAATTCATCCATCTAGGCCTTCATGCCACTGGTTTGGTCCTCGGGTCCTGTAAGGCTTTCAGGCCACGCAAAGCCTTTGGGCCAGTTTCCTCTCAAGGACTTCAGACCACCTCATAGACATAAGGCCACCCCAAGGCCTTTGGGCTACCATAAAATAAGATGATATACTATGTATATTACAAAGGACAATGCTCAAGATGATGATTCCTAGTAGGCCCCTTCAAAAGAGAAGATCTAACCAAAATTGGATGAATAAAAGGTTATTGCATAACCATTAATATCAGGCATTTATAGCTCTGCACATGACAAAAAAACAACCAGCCATTTGATGGTGAAGCATTGATTTCACGAACTTTTCTATCGAGGATCAGTTCCATGTTGTCTTATCTGGGTGATTCCCTTTATTATTATGTCTCATGCAATTATCTCTAAATCCTCTGAGCCTCGTAAGGGTTCCACCTCACCCCATGGGAGGTGCATTATCAAACAAATAATAAAAAAGGAATTCAGGCCCATCAAACATTTGGGAAACCATTGGATTTCATGAATGATTATTATTTACATATAATTTCCATTCTAGATAATTATTCCAAATTCTCTTGATCTTTTGTAAAAATATATAATTGAACCAATCATGAAAACCAAGTAAATAAACAATACTAAACAATAAAATAGAATATCGTAACTCATAAAAAATACCATAAATAAACATAATAAATTTATAATTAAAAAATACTTGTTTAATTTGATCTTTGTTAATTAATTAATGAATCTACGTTGATTATCAATGACATTAAGTGAAAGTAATAAACAGTTTCAGATATAAAGTAAGCATTTTCTCATCTCACATTCAGTATGGAAGACATGCCTTATTCACAAATATTACTCATTTGTGGTGAATGTATGAATCTTTTTTGATGTCTTATATCAATAAAATATTTATCTATATGTTATTTAATGTTTCATTTTATTTACATTATTCTTATTGGGAATATTATTTGACTATTTTTAATGTGGTAATGAATTCTCCACTAACCTCAATATTTTATTTAGGTAATTATTATCTCTAATTATCCAAATTAAATTATTATTTATTTTTATATAATTATTTTAAATTATTTTTATGTCTTAAAAAATCATGTATCTATATCATTTTATCATTTATAAGTGAAATACATAATATATAGGCTCCCTTTTTAACTCTCCTCATTAAAAAGACTAATTAAATAGTACCTCTCAATTTATTATGAATTTTAATGTACAGTACATAACCTATTTTAATAGAAATATATTCTTATAAAATAAAATTTTTGACATTCACATCTAAATTTTTTCAATTCGGGTTTTTTAAGAAGAAATATGACCTTTTACATTTTACAAAATCTTATAATTTCTCTTAAACAACACATATGTGGCACAATTCTAATGTTTCTTAAAAATTAATTTATACTTGGTGGACATCAGTTATAACTAAAACAAAATTTAATTTTCCATTACTTTTCATTTCTGATATATTGATATTTACAATATTTTCTTTACAAAATTTGAAAATGATTTTCCATATGAACTCTATTTTATAATGTGGAAAGTGTTGTTATCATCTCACTTTTACTTCTATGATATATATGCATTGTTCACCACTTATTGATTCTATGTTTTATATGTACTACCGTTAGATTAACCATATTATGAGTATTATTATAAACATGAAATTATATGTTTCATATAATTTTATTACATCATATGGATAATGATTTAAATGTTTCATGTTGTGTGGGACTCTATGGAATGTTTAAATATTATTTTCCTGAAAAATATTACAATGGTATTATACAAAAGTATCTTCATATATGGAATCATATAATTTATTGAGTATTTTATCTTATGATGCCATCTAAAATATTTTATTTGAAGGGTTTATGGTTATTTTTTATGTGGATGTTCTATTTTGATATTTTTCATACATTATGGTTAATTTATTCACATTTTGATTAATAGCCTTTCAATATGAATGTTTATTTTTTTTTCATTCATACGTTTCATATGAGAGATTTATTGGAGATAATAAGTGACAGAGAGGCCCGCTGTATCCCCTCTATGCAATGGTAGGTCAGAAAAAATTTATATGGAATTGGCCATGACGTTTCCCATTTTTTTTCAGATATTGTTTTTTCTTAGGCCTTTAATAATTTTTTTTTCAGATTTCCTGGTTGAGGCCTCGATGTAATTTTACATGTTTATCATTATGAATATCATAATTATTTTATTAGTAACTCATAATCGATCTGACTATTTTACAAGTAGAATATCCAAGTACAATTTTTCTTCTCATATGATTATTTATATGACATTATATAATTAATTTTAATTCCTTCCATATTATTCTGAAGATTATGGAATTAATATTTATTGATTCCCTATAAATAATAATTTATTATAACTTATGTTATATTTCATTCACTTACTAAGCATATTATGTCACCAAATTATTTTTTTAAAAATTTACCATTTGATGAGAACATGTATATTATGTATTACTAGTAGGGATAATAATAATTTTTATGTATTTTTTCAATATATTTTTTATGTAGTTTTTCATTTAAAATTTATAATTTTACAATTATATTTGAATATTGGATTCAAAATATAATAAACATTTCCATACTTTGGTATTAGAAGGTTTGTTCCTACTACTAATGAAATTATATAAGGCACAAGTTCATGATAATGGGGTTGAGGTATTTAGAGTTTCACCTTAGTTATATCACAAATAGATTAAAATCTAGGAATGTTAACATTGAGTTTTACGTGACTATTTTAGATTGTTGATATCATTACATAGATGGATTACCACATGAATATGAGACCTCAGATGAAAATAATGCATAAAATTGTCCATGTTTCAGAGCTCAGATAGTATATATTTTACCAATCTCATGTATTATACTATGAGAATCATTTTATAGATCTTGATTTATCTATGACTAAATATCATGTTCAGATTTTTGATTCTTAGATAACGGTTTTTAGTGGATAGTCCATACATTTTGTTAATGTGTAATGGAATCATTATTGTGATTCACAAGAGGTGGGGAGCATGTTTCATTGACTAGAGTGTAATGGTCCAACCTCTTCAGGGTAGTGTTTTCATCATATGATTTTTAGGGGTAGAAATAATTTATGGTGGGGAGAACATGGCATCCCATGAATAGTTTATTGTGTTTAAACATGAGGTATTATTTGTTTCATTGTTCATGGCATTAATATCTCGTTATTCCATTTATCCATTGTTTTTTATAAATAAATTTGGTGTGAATGAATGTTACTTTTATTATTCTAATAAGTCTAGTATATGGTTGAATGAATATAGTATTGATGTTGAAAATGTCCTATATCCATATGTATATAATAGGTCTACCCACTATCCAATAACAGATTCTGTCTAGACAGTGAAGGGATTGTTTTATGTAGTTCCTATAGTAAATCCACCATCTGGAGAGTGGAAGTCCATTAGCTAGCTGAGGGACTAGCTAGTGGGTTAGGAAGTCAACCTTGACCACAAGCCAAGTAGTGGGTCTTCTAGAAATAGAAGATTTATACACAGTGAATCAAGCCTACTAGTAGAAGGTAATGGTTAGAAGGTGATGCCTATGTAGCCACAAAATGATAAGATAATGTTATCCTATTCTCATATTCAATTTCTAGTCTAACTCCAAATAATTCCTTCACATTTTAGTCACAAAAATCATTTATAGAACCAATAGAGTGAAATTTGGCTCTTCCAACTTCATTATTTGTTGAATTTATATGTATATTTATGTGTTTTATTCCATCCAGTAAGAATTATCTGAATTTGATCATAGATACATCTCTATTCATTTCAATCTCCCCTTAATAATGATAGATTCATATGTACATGATTGAATAAGTCATTTACTTTTTGAAATAACATTATATGTATATACCTAGATCATTCTTTCGTATGAATATTTTTGAAGATATCTTATTGGATGATTGATCTTGATTGATGTAGGTAGATTCATGAAGAAATATCTTTAAATTAAAACCCATCATTGCTATCTATATTAAATAATTTCCAAAAAACACCAATATATTGACATTTATTTTCTTGACAGGTGATTTTTATATGGAATTCCAATAGTGATTAAATCCTTGAAAATGTATTTGAAATAATTCCTTGATAAAAAAATAATAAGTTAAATGTGTTGAAAACATTATCCATGATTTGGTTAATATTTTATTGAAATATATTATTTATGGGTCGAAAATTAATTAATTGGGGGCTTGATGTTCATATTAAAACCATTTCATAACATTTTAGAAACTATCGTAATGTTTTGAAACAATAAATTGGGGACAAGTGGAATGATTATTTTAAATTACTTTATATTGATTGAAGTGAATGATATCACTGAAATGGTTTGATTTTACTCTAAGATCAGGATTTCCTAGTTATTTTTAAGTCAGATATGAAGGCTATGTAAATTTATTAAATACTAATTACATGATTATTACAAAAACTATAAATTATTTCTAGTTAGGGAATAATTCTTTTGGGATGTATTCATATTCACCATTAGAATGATATCTAGAGATGTGTGCACACATTGGGCCAAAAATCAACAAGACCGTCCAAAACCTCATAACACGAAATAACTAATCCCCAAGTCATATTAACATTTATCTATTATTTAAAATGATAGTTTCATTACAATTAGTTATTGAAAATCATATTCATGTATGTTTTAATAGAAATTCCTTACAACGACACTTTTGGGGGAGATCCAACATTATACTCATTTCATTCTGTCTATAAAAATGTTTGTTAAAAGAATAATCGACATATATTTTATAGGGATTACCATGAAATAGTTTAATTTAAATTGATAAAAAATCATTTATTGACAATAGATTTCATATGACTTTTTTTTCGGAAAGTTGAGTATGATTTGTTTATCTGACAATAAATTTTCATTAATTAGTTGTATACTCTCTTATTTAAGTTTCACGAAAGGGAAGAGAACCAAATGGTGGTGTGGGAGTGATATTAATTTAGAAAATGGGAGTTGAATTTTATAGATGGAGGTTATGGTCTATATATTTCATAGTGCTTATGGAATTATGTCATTATGGGTATTCAGATGACCATAGTTTATGAACTCTAAAAAACATATAAATGTCTTCACATTGTAATGACTCACTTTTTGTCCCATCCCCCTCTACCCAATGTGTACCCATCTGGTTTTGGAAATTTGAGAATGGAGATAGTGTCTACTGAGTCCCGCCTCCAGTAGCCCCTGGGATGAAGACTAGCAGAAAGGGTATAATAAAAACACAAATGGGGGGTATTGCCCTCTAAAACAATACATGTGAAAAAGAGAGATAAGATAAACTCCAATCATCTATAACTCTTACAACAATATAGAAGAAATACCATGTAAAAATATGTAATGTCATGAAAACATACTACTAATGAAAGAGGAAAACTACATGTACCAAAGGAATGTAAATATAAAAGCAACCACAATCCCAAACAGCTCTTGCAACTCCAATATAGTAGAAACCAGTATGATCTCTAACATACTCTCTGTGACCTGGAATACATTTTATGTATACATAGGGTGATTATTACATTATACTGAGTAATATCCTCCCTAAAGCTAATTTTGAAAAAGAGAAGGAAGCAGGATAAAGCATAGTGAACAACAAGTGAAACTAACTCTCACTTAAAAACGTATATTATGTTTTCAGCCTCACCATGGAAACTATCACCATGTATCACATACAAGAGTATATAATATAATAAATCATATCAAGGGTAACATGCTACTACTTGCACACTATTTTTATACTTTCCCCCAATGTCTCACATCCTAAAGAATATCTCTCCAAAATGGATTTCCCGCAAACACCTGGGTGAAGATCCACAACATGCACCTCATTCATTAAAACCACAATGTCCATGTATTCAAAGTAACCAGTTAGTTTCTAGGATCCAGGAAAACTAGCATAACATTTATAATACGTCAATATTACTACCCATACACTGAGTAAAGATCCTCAAGCCATATTATCCTCTTAACGTTATAAATATATTAGTTCATAAGAAACTATATCCATAATATCTGTGTTTGAATAACCACAAACTATTGCTACCCTCTACACACATATATGTGAAAAACAAACTGATGTGCCTTCCATCACAAGTAACAACCAAGAGAAGGATGTGGGGAAAAAGGGTGTAGTCATCCATCCATCCTCCTACCAAAATGCTAAGGAAAACACCCCCAGGGTTCAGAAACATGGGGGTGTCAGTTTCCCTAAACGATGGGGTGGAGTAGCATATAAAAACACAAAAGGTACAGATTATATTATAGTTCACAACCACACAATGGGAATTAATTAGTCATAGACTCAACTATAACTAATGTCTCTAGGACTCCCAGATCCCACTTCTAAGACTAGGTTACCTATAAGAAGACAACCATTTAATTTTCATTAATAATTTACTTATTTCCACTTTTTTATCAGTTACACATTACATTAATTAATCCATTAAAAATTAATTACTCATTAACAATATTCACATTATATTTCATTAGCATCACAACCAATGTCTATTGTTCCTTTAAAAATATCAAACTCATCATCTTTTCCTAGCAATCTCCAACCACATGGGTTAACATCATTTATTAAATAATTTATTAACAACATTACCTTACCATATTCCTATGCATTCTAGTGAAAAATTATATGTTACTAATCACATGGGGCTTAACACGTTTTTTATGTGAACAATAACTCATGAATTTTCCACCTATAACAAGAGCATAGTCTCATCCTTCCTCAGGAAGCTAAACACAGAAATCATGTGGCATACCATGTACATCTTGCACCCAAAATTCACGTCCAACCATTTTTATCATCTCTAGTGTCCTCCTCGACACCCAAATTCATAAAATGATGCATCTCACCACTCTAGGAATCTGCTACTGCCACAGCCAATTGGCCTCCCAGCCCCCACATACCTCAATAGAAGTAGCTGGAAAACAAACATCATATAAACAATGCTCTTAACCATTAAGCAAGAAAGAGGGTAACTCTGAATCCTATGAGGTAATATATATTTTCAAACAACCAGTCATTTATTCCATTTGGAATTAAATGAGATATTATTTATAGGATCCAACTACGGGATACCAAAACAGTAAGCTATCACAAATTGCTTAAACATGATTACTGCATCAATTTCATTAACATCAAATTAAAAAAACAAAAAACTAGATTCAATTAAATGAATTTTATTCTTTATCCAGTTATTTAATAATTAATTTTATCTTTACATCCATTACTAATATCAGTTATGAATGAAAAGATAACGAAGGAAGAATATAAGTCACACTATCTAATAAAACAAGAGGCAATAGCATAAAATCGATACCAAATTATTTATCCGGATCAAATATTTAATATGTCAATTCCATTATGATCAAGTGGGACAAAACATTATAACTCTACATTTGCATGTAATTGGATAGAGATGCAACAAATAACCTTTATAAAATGGTTCTTGATGTTCTTTATACGAGATAGTTCCACACAATGGATTATGATCTCCTCCACCATTACAACTATATCCACCTGAGGACACCGCAACACGACCGTACCATCCAACAGCCAGGAAAACGAAATTAAAAGAATAGAGATCACATTCCATAGAATGGTAAGGAGGAACAATAGTATAATAAGTGAATAAAACATAATAAAAAAGGTATATCATACCTTCTATCGATGAATGATCGACACATGTTACTTGCAACAAAAATGGTGTCTGCTTTCAGTATGAAGAAACATCAATGGGGAAATGACCCAAGGATTAAGGATCGATCACACAACTACAATGGGAGGAAATAATAGTTGAGCGTATAAAACTAGGGATCAATATGGTAAAACAAGGGAAGAAGATATATCGTCCCTTTAGATGATTTATAAACTTTTTTTATGATATGCTGGATTTTCAATTAAAAGTGGATAGGATTAAACCACATGGTTTGACCAAGTAAAAGCATCCTGATTGTTAGGAAAATTAATATATGAGTTATGTCATATGAATCAGAGTAAGAGTCTTTAAATCGAGTCTCTAAATGTATTTTACATCAATGGAAATGCTAAAGGGGGAAACTGTAGGAAGCTGGAAAATCTATCCATGAACAAGAAATTTTTCAAATGAAAAAAGTGGTTTTTGGAAGGCTGCTTTTGTATATAACCTACTATTATGGAAACACTGTTCTTGAACTATAATGTTGGAAAAGGAAAAAGGATGATGTGTAAAGCCTGTTATTGGAAGGATATTGTCCGAAATAGCTTAATTTTCTGGAAACACTGTTCATGAACTAGAGATTTGGCATAGGAAAAAAGCTATTGTTGGAATCCTGCTATTGGAAATAACATAATGTTCTAGAAAAATTGTTCATGAAATATAAATTTGGAAATGTGTTGGGAATAAGTCACCTTGACCTCCCAGAACACCTCTAACACTAGTTTCTTTCAATGTAATGGTCTAAAGAGTTCTGGGCCATTGAATTAGATTCATTTAAAAACATTTTCATCCCCTAGAGAATTCAAAACCATTCTAGATGAAATAAGGGGTCTAAAAAACCACCCCGTAAGATACCTCAGAGGGGAAATCCACCCTGAGTTTTTCAAAAGCTGGAAAAAAACATTGACAACAGATAACACTCCCCTCAATAGTTATCACATTTTAACTGCTAGACCAAACACAATGATTACACTATCCCAACACATGATTAAGGTAGTTATTGGCTAAATGTATTGATATTGTTCGCTTTGGGAGTCACTGACTTTCCCACACTGGTATAATCACAACCAAATTAATGTGTCCTAATTAGGAATCACTTACTCCCTTCCCCAAATATTCTGACAAATCACACACATCCAAATAAGAATGAAACAAACATTTCATATCCAATAATTCAATAATAACATCATATCAAAGGTACAGAAATTAAAATCAATGAAAAACTCTGCATAATAACGTAAAAGAGGTCTGGGTACTAGACACACATTTGGGAATCCCACTCCCATGTACTCTCCCTGACACCACCACGCCACCCAAAGACATAAATGAATGGAATATACATCCAATTCTACACCTTCCCCTTGTGGTCATGGATCTCTACTGGGAACTCCTTGAAGGTCACATAATCATCCAAATCAATCATGCTCTAATCGAGGATGTGTGAGTGATCATGAAGATAAAGAATAAGTTTTCATACATGGAAAACAACATTTGTCTTGTTCATATATAGAAGAAGTTCTATCAGATACACAATGGATCTAACATGAACAGAAATGTAAAATGTACCATCAAAATGGGGTGAAATCTAACTACTGCAACTGAACCTTCGCTTCCCACAACGAGGTGAAACCATTAAGAACACATTGTCTCTGACGCTGAACTCCAAAGGCCTCCTACTATGATTGGCATATGAATTCTGCCGATCCTGAGCTATCTTCATCCTCTCATGGACAAGATGAACTTCCTCTGTGGTGCTATACACCACCTACAGCCCACGAACACCTACCTCACCAACCTCTATCCTATACACGGGTAAATGAAACAGACTTCCATACCAAACCTCTAACAGTTCCATGCCAATGGTATATTGGTAGATTTTGTTGTAGGAAAACTCTATCAGTGGTAAGTGTCATACCCGTGATACCCAAAATCCTGAACACATTCCCATAGCATGTACTCAAATGTCTCGATAGTCTACTCTATCTTCCCATCTCTCTTGGGGTGGAAGGAAGTGCTAATGCATAGATGGGTGCTAAAAGAATACTTCAATCCCCTACTAAATTGTGAGGTAAATTGTGTATCCTGGGCATAGAGAATGAACCTTGTAACTCCATGCAATGACACCACCACATCTACATTCCTCTGTGCTAAGAAAATCACCGGGCATGACTCCTATATAACCATTATGTGATCCGATTTCAACAGCCAATCCACTAGTACCCAGAGAGAATCGTGCCCTCCTTGAGTCCTAGGTAGTAATATGCTGAAATCCATTGAGATGTCATCCCTCATCCACTTGGGGAAAACTAAAGGATGGAGAAAACCATCGGGGCCACGATGCTCGACATTTACCCTATGGAAGACCATATATTGAGACACAAACTCTACTACTACACGCTTCAACCAAGGCCAACAAAAATGACTCCTAAAGGCTTAGAAAATCATTTTCATGCTAGGATGAACCGCTTTTGGTTATCTATGGAACTCTTTGAGAACATTCTCATGCATTCCCAAAAGAACAAATGACTTTTCTAGAAAAATCACGTGTTGTTGTACATCCTCACACCAACCATCATGGGACTCTCCAAAAACAACTTGATATCTCCAGAACTCCACATCAAGATCCCCCAATAGGGACTCCTCTGCTTGCTGCACCATAGATGCATGCACCTTATTCGGAAAAAGACAAACTCTATAGAAAATTATCCCATATTGATATATAATGATGAATGTTCTTCCAAAACATTATATGAATCACCATATTCATGAACTGTATCACTATGTGACCTCTTTCTCAACGCATCATCTACATCATTCATGTTTATAATTGTATATGATATTTCAAAGTTGTATTGTTGAAAGAAATGCATCCCCCGACGCTATAGTAAATTGATGTCATGCTAGGATAAAACATAATTAAGACTCTTATGACTGGTGAAAACTATAAAGTGCTCTCCAATGTGGTAATTTATCCACAACATCAGATAAAACACCATGGATGCCAACTCAAGATCATGGGTGGAACAGTTATGACCATGGGGATGCAACATCCATGGCCCATATGAAACAAATGATCTTTTCTCCATCCGAACAAAACCTTACCCCTGATTCTAAGCATTCCAGAAAACATCAATCTGAATACCCATAGTTTGAAAATAATGAACTGGATAACTTATTAACTCATAATTTAGATACTTTAAAGATGCTTGAAAATGATCTGTCCACAAGAATTCTGGTTCCTTTCTGTTCAATGATGTCATAGGAGTCTCAACTAAAGATAAATCAATTTTGAACCTCCTATAGTATCCCGGAAGACCATAGAAACATCACACATCTTCCATAGTCCTGGGGGATTCCCAATACACAACTGATTCTATCATCGATGGATATACAACTACTCCATGTTGGATCACAACATGACCTAAGAAACAGACATCTTGATCCCAATATGAACACTTCAAAAACATCCCAAATAGATGATATTGACGAAGAATTCCAAAAATTGATCATAGATACTCGGCATTCTGGTCCTCAGACATGGAGTGTACAAGGATTCCTTCAATGAAAACCACCACAATACTAACCTAGAACTCTTGGAACGCTGCGTTCATCAATCCCATGAATATAGCTGGAGCATTTTTCACAAATAACAGTATTACAATGAAATCTTAATGCCCATGACGACAAAAGGAAAGAGTCTTTAGGATATCATGATCCTTCACACACATCAGATGATATCCTAACTACAATTCAATCTTTGATAACTAACTTCCATGGTTTAGTTGATCGAATAAATCATCAATCCATGGAAGAGGATATTGATCCTTCACTTTCAATGTGTTTAAGAGATGATAATAAATACACAACTGCACAATACCTTCATCCTTCTTTACGAAAAAATTTGGTTCACCCCATAGTTGCACACTTTCCCGAAAAAAAATGCACTGTAATAGAACATCAAGTTGTATACATAGATCTCGTAACTCACATGGGGCCAACCTGTCTAGAGACATTGATATAGCAGATTCTCAAGGTTGTAACTTGATCCCAAATTCTCTCTCTTGTCTAGGGGTATGCTAAAATATATTCTGGAAGGACATCTGGTTACTCTTCCCTGAGCCTATGAAATGCCAATAGCTAAACCTCTAAATAACTCAACAACATCTCATCCATCAAGGATTATAAAGATGGGACACACATGTTACCCAACTGAGGGTCTCGCTCCCAAACATACACCATTGGATCTACATCCACATCGAAGAACAAAACATGCCTCCTAAAGAAATCCCCAATAGACTTCACCGAATACAACCAGTCTCTATCGAAGATTACATCATATGTTTTTTTCGTAAACATATGAAATCTCCCCAATAGCGGTGCTGACCGAGCACTAGCTCGCAGTCTCCACATACTAGAGACGCATAATCTCAACCTCTAACTAGATTAGTCAATGCCAAGGGCGTTTTAAGCCTCTCTACCTCAACTCCCAAATCATGGAAAAGTGTTGGTGATATGAAGGAGTTTGTTTCTACTAAATAAATCAAGGCATATAAAAATGTAGAAAACACGAAAAGGGTACCTCGAATGATGTCGAGATTGCCTGGCGCTGGCAATGCTAAAGCATGAAGCTTACCACAACCTCCTCCATTGGCCTCTATGACCCTGATAAAGACCACAAGCATAAACATGCTATAATATATGAGGATGGTGAGCCTTAGTAGGATATCCTCTACCTACCCCATCTACCCTCTGTTGATCCACTGCTTGTGCAACCTACTGCTGTTGCCTCGGCCGAAATTTCCTCATCGGAGGAACCTATAGTGGAACACCTGGTACATGATGAGTAATTTTGATGGTAGGGAACACTCTCTGCTGATGGCCTCTAACAGCAAATAAGAAATAAGAATCTGATATCTTGGCACGGCCTTTAGAGCCGCTACCCCAGAGAAACGAGATACTGAGGGCTGGGTCCTACCCCAGACTATATGGAAACTCTTCTGAACTGAAAATTGGGAACCCCAGACCACAGATCTGCTTCATGAGGAATCATGACAACTCCCATCTGAATAAGATCTTGTTCTAGCCAATTTCCTATTGAAAACCACTTCCGTCACCAGTACCTCAAGATAATTCTTCATCATAAATGTGGTGACCTATTTTTGGATCTCTGCATGAAAACAATCCTTGAAATGCATTACCATAGAATCCTCATCTAGATACATGTTTGTAGAATATTGTAAATGGTTATAGAAATTGATTCCAATCTCTCACACATTTGAGCACCACTGTTGAACTGTAAGATGCTCCTGGGGAACAGAAGCCTCTTCGGTCGATGAAAGTAACGCGACTCTAAAATTTTCTAGGAACTCCTCCCAAGATATCGCCGACTCCCCGTGATCCATGAGGAATAAGAACAACCACTGCATCGCTGCTTCACATAGCATTGTCACAACCAAATACACCCAGTTCCCCATCCAAGCATGGATTAAATTAATTCTTATGTCGACCTCCTCCAACCAATCTCCCATGTATTCATCTGAAATCAATCCCTCATTTTTCTATATAATATTTTGTAGAAATACTTGGAGTGTCCTCCGCCAAGGGTCATTGTCGGGGACCACTACCCTACATCGATCTACTAGCACAGCCTGCTGGACATCTTCTATGTGAACCAACTGAGGACCTCAACATTGAGTGATACCTACAAAATAACATATAGTTAGAGCTGATAAACCTGAAAAATTGAAGATTCAACATTAATTTTATTTATTTTGTTCATTTTTTAACATATCTTAAGGTATACCCATTCAAAAAAAATGGCCATATAGGAATGATGTGTTATCCTTTCCTAGGGATTTACCCAGTAACTTTTATCACCTGGTCTAGTAGCCATTATAAACATAAAGGTATATAAATCATATCAAATGGGACCCTAAAACCCTATTTCCAAGCCGATCTATAGTGTTTACATAACTTCCTAAACATGACTGACACTGTTTCCCTACTAATGATTTCAATCTCTCCTATGAAAAACACCAAACCTCGTCAAATCCCTCAACCAGACATCTAATTCCAATCTATCATGAAAACATTCGCAGAAGGTGTAACCCTCATAGGCTGACAATGTGAGAAGAAAGATAGTGACACCACGAGTTCCACCTCCAGTATGCCCCAGGTTGCCGACTCGCACCATGTTTACAGTAAACAGAAAATGGGAGGCATTACCCTCTATAAGAACACATGAGAAAGAGAGAGATAATATAGTCACCAATAGAATCATTCAAAAACAACAATATAAAATAAATCCCAAGTAATCTTATGTAATTTCATGATGAAATACTGTAACTGAAAGGCGAAAATTGCATGTACGGAATGAAAGTAAAAATATAGAAGCAACCTCAAGCCCGAATATCTCCTACAACCCAAAGTTAGTAGAAACCAGATTATTATCCAACTTGCTACAAGTTACCTTATAAAATGTTTATATATACATAGGGTGAGAATGACGGTATACTCAGTAAGATCATCCTTGGAGCCTCTAATGATAAAGTAAAGAAAACATAATAAAACACGGTGAACAACAAGTGAACTAACTCATCACCTAAATAGGTATACGATGTTCCCAGCCTTACTATGGATACTATCAGAATGTATAGCATACAATAGTATGTTATATAATAAATAATATAAAGTGTACCCATCTACTACTTCCCCACAATTTTTCTGCTTTTCCCCAACATCGCTCATCGAAAGGCATCTCTCTCCAAAAAGGGTTGCACGTAGACACCTGGGAGAAGCACCACAACATGCACCTCTCGCAACAAAACCACCATGTCCACATAAGAAAAAGAAAATATGTAGTTTTTGAGAGCCACCACACATCACATAACGTGTATCATACATCATGCATTATACACTAAGCTATTTAAACCCATAAATAGATTAAGGATTTTCAATCCATCACAGCCTATATAAATCACATCTATATTAGTTCATAGGAAACTATATCCATAATATATGTGTGTTAATAAACACAATCCATTACACACCTCTATAAATATATATGGTAAAAATTAACTGATGTGCCTACCAACACATATAACTATCAATAGAAGAGATCAGGGTAAAGGGGGGTATTCAACCATCCATCATCCCACTCAAATGTTGGGGAAAAAACTCCCCTCCGCCAGTTGTTGGAATTCCTCGGGTGTTGTTTTCCAGAACTGAGAGGGTGCATTATCATATAGGAAAACAAAAAATTACAGAATATACTATAGGTCACAACCATATTATGGGAATGACTTACTCTTAGACTCAACTGCAGATAATGTCTATCAGACTCCTAGTTTCCACTACTATGACAAGGTATCCTAAAATCACACAACCATTTAAAGATCATTATAACATTAATTCCTTCCCCTTTTTATATGTTAAACTTTACGTTAATTAATTCATTAAATGTTAATTAAATATTAATAATTTAAACATTTTATTTTGTTATCATCACACCCAAAGTCCCTTATTCCTTTAAAAATATCAACCTCAGCATTGCAGCACAACAAGCTCCAACCGCATAGCTTAACATCATTTATTAAAAACAATTAACAGCATTACATTCCCTTATTCCTAGTAATTTGAGAAGAAAACAATTTATGCTACTAAACACAAGGGGCTCAACATGGTGAGTAGGTTAAATTCCTGTCAGGTATTTCCACATATAGCCAAAGCCTAGACGCATCTTTCCTCAGGAAGATAAAAATAGAAACCACGTGGCATACCCCAAGTGTCTTTTCCACATATGGATGAAGGGATTGAAAACCAGCTTCTGTGAGCAGTTTGAAAAGTATATAAGATAAACAACTAATAGGAATCAGCAAGCATCCAAATATTGAAATCAAATACTTTTCATCATCCTTGGTGTCCTCCCTGACAACGACATACATAAAACGATGCATCTCACCACTCTAGGCATTAGCTGCTACCCCTACCAATAGGCCTCCCTGATCCCACATATCATAACAGGACCAGAAAGAAAACAAAACATCATATCAACTGGGCTCTTTTCCCTTATGAAATCAAGAGTTTATCTTAGAACCCTATGAGGCATTATCTATTATTAAACAACCGGTCATTTAATCTATCTAGAAATTACTAATTTATTATTTCTAGATTCAAACTATGGGAAACGAAAACTATAATCTTTCAAAAACATATTAAACATTCTTATTGCTTCGTATTTATTAACATCAAATTACAAAAACAAATACAACATTCATTTACATGGATATTTATCTTAATCCAATCAATTATCAATTAATTACAGCTTTACGTTCATTACCAATTTCCATAAAGAACTAAAATCTTATCAAAGGAAGCATAGATTTCAAACTATCTAGAAAAACAAATGATTCAATAACATAATATAGATATCAAATTTTTTATCCAATTAAATGATTTAATATGTAAATTCCATTTTCATCAAGTGGGATAAAACATGTTAACTCCAAATTTGCATGAAAAAGGATAGAGAAGAAACGAATCCTCCACCTCCAGCGGTTATCGATGATCTTGATATAAGAACAAGCCACAAAACGGACTACGATCTCATCCCATGTGAAAATTTTATCCACCTGAGGATTCCGCGACACGAACACACCATGTGATAGACATGAAAACTCCATTAAAAGCATGACGATCACATTCTATAGAATTTTAAGGAGAATATTCAAGATAAGTATTGAATAAAACACAAGAACAGAGGTAGATCATTCCTCCTTATGATGAAGTATCAACACTTTCTACATGCACCAAAATGGGGGTGCACATGTACCTGGATGAAACGTCAAGGGGAAAAGATCTGAGGTTTAAGGTTCAATTGAACCAATCCAATGTAATGAAAGAATGGTATGAGAATATCAAACCAAGGAATAAAAAGGTAAAACATGGAAGGAAAATATATTATCCCATTAAGAGATTTATAGTGTATGTTTAAGATATGCATGACATTCCATCAAAGGTGGATCGCATTAAACCAAAGTGTTTGAGAATGTAAAATACTCCTGAAAATTATAGAAATTAATATATAATTTATGGGCTCTGAATTGGCCTTAGAGTCTGTAAACAAGGAATTAAATGAATTTTATGTTATAAGAATCTTTAAAGAGGAGATACTGTTGGAAAATAGAAACATTGTTCATGAACTATAAATTTGTAAAAGGAAAAAAGTCTACTTTTGGAAATATCCTATTGTTATGGAAACACTGTTCATGTACTAGAAATATGGAAAATGATATAGTTTGATATAGGAAGGATCCTGTTAGAAATATCCTACTGTTCTAGAAACACTATTCATGACCATGAAGTTTGGTAATAGAATAAAAGTTTATTTTGGAAGGATGTTGTTGGTTGGCTACTGTTGGATATAACATACTGTTCTGGAAACACTGCTCAGTTACTAAATATTTGAAAAATCATTGGGAATAAGTCACCATGATCACTTATAACACCTATAACACAATATTTCAATAATTTAATGGACTGATGATGTATGAGCCATTACATTAGATACCTCTTGAAACATTTTTAACCCCCAGAATTCAAAACAAACATACATGAAAAGAGGGGAACGAACAACCACCGCATAAGATACCTCTCCAGGGAAAACCTCCCTGAGTTGTTCGAATGACGGAACACATCCTCAACATCTGAGAACACTCCCCCAAGAGTTATCACATTTAAAAAGAAACACAAACCATAAACATCACACTATCCCGACACATGGTTCAGGGAGTTCTTTCTTACATGTCATGCAATTATCCTTTTTGGGAAGATCTGACTCACTGACATGGGGTTAATCACATCCAAATTAATATGTCTTGATTAAGAGTTAGGTCCTCCCTTCCTCAGACATTTATTGAAATCACACACATCCATATAATAAGAGAACACACATTCCATATCCAAACAATTCAAGTATAATATCACATCAATGGTAGAGAAATGGAAGCATTAACGAAAAGCTCATCACAAAAACATAAAACAGATCTAGGTATTGGACACACATCTGGGACTCCCGCTCCCATGTACACTCCTCGACAAAACCATGGCGCCACAAGATATGAATCAATGGAATAGATTTCCCATGTAACACCTTGCCCTTGTGGTCCAGAATTTCTATAGGATTAACCTAGAAGGTCACATCATCGTCAAAATAAATCTCTCCCCAATAGATGATGTTTGAGTCATCATGAAGACACCGAAGAATCTGTGACACATGGAAAAAATCATTTATCTAGTACATCTGTGGGTAATGTGCTATTTGATATGCCACATCAACAAAATGAGCCAAATCCTCAAAAGTACCAACAAACTGAGGGGGAGGATTACACCCATGACCGAACGTTCATTTCCCACGATGAGGGGAAACCTTTAATAAAACATGGTCTCTGACATAGAACTCTAAAGGCCTACTAATATGGTAAAAATATTCCTTCCTCTGGTCCAAAGTAGTCTTCAACTCTCACATATAAGCAGATATTTCCCTATAGTGCTCTTCTCCAACTCTAACCCAAGAACTCCAGCCTCAACGACCTCTGTCTAACACATGGGTTAATGACACAACCTTCCATACAATTCCTGGAATGGTGCCTTGCTAATGGTAGAGATGTAGCTATTTTTTGTCCGAAAATACTATGATAGGTATGTGTCTACCCATGATCCCCCAAAATCTAAAACACATGCCCATAGCATGTCCTCCAACATCAATATATGCCTCTCTATCTGCCCATATGTCTGGGGGTGGAAGGAAGTGCTAAGGCATAGCTGGGATCCAAAAGCATTCTGCAATCCTCTCTATACTTGTGAGGTAAACTGTGCATCACTGTATAAGAACATGGACCTTAGATGTATATGCAGCTACACCGCCTCGTCTGTGGATCTCTGTGCTAAGGCACTCACCGGGCTCGACTCCTTGAATGACAAGATGTGAGATGATTTCGTTAGTTGATCCACCACTCCCTAGATAACATCATAGCCTATTTGAGTCATGTGTGTCCCTATGAATAAATCCATTGAGATGACCTACCAATTCCACTTGGGGACATCTAAAGTCTGTATAAACCCACTGGGGACATGACGCTCAACCTTCACCTTCTGGATGACCAAACATAGAGTCAAAAATTCTGCACTTGCACACTTCAACTCAGGAAACTAAAAATGACTCCTCAAGGCTCAGTACATCATTGTCATGACAAGATGCACCTATAAAGGAGAACTACGAAACTCTCTGAGAGCTGTCTATCACATCGACAAAGGAACAAATAACCATCTAATATACAATAATCTTTGTGGTTCATCCTCAGATCATCCATCAGTAGTCATTCCATAAACAACTCTGCCTCTCCAGACTGGAACCTCAAGATCCCACAACTGTGACACTTCAAACTACTACACAAGATATTACTGCACTATCTTCTAAAAAATACATCCTCATCCCCCAACTTCTCCCATATCGAGATGTAATGCGGAATGTTCTTCCATAGCTCTCAAGGATTCACCAGATTCATGCACTACATAACTACATGACTTCTTCTTAGAGAATCAGCTACAACATTCCCCTTTCAAGGGTATATGATAATTTAAAGTTGTATTCGTGTAATAAATCCATCAGATGATGCCACCATATGTTCATGACATGCTAGAAGAAAACATTCCATAGACACGTATGATCGGTGAAAACCACAAAGCTCTCATGAATGATGTAATTTATCCACATCATTAGTGAAAACAACATGGCTGCCAACTCAGGATCATGGGTTCCATAGAAAGTTTCATGGGGATGTAGCTGACATGTCCCATAAGAAGTGATTGATCATTATTGCATCAGAAGACACCCTAACCCCAGATGTGATGCATTAAAGAAAATATCATACTGAACACCCTCTGCTGGAAGTCAATGAAATAGAGCAATAAATAACTTCTCCATCAGATACTCGAAGGATTCCTAACATTGATCAGTCCACATGAATTCCCAATCCTAACTGGTCAATGCTGTTAGAAGAGTCACAAATCAAGATAAATCAACTAAGAACCTCTTATAGTATCTTATAAGTCCAAGGAAACATCCCACCTCAGCCACTATCTTGGGGGCTTCCCAATATCCAACCTCTACTATCTTCGATGGATCTGCAACTATTATCTGCAGGGACACAACATTCCGCAATAAAAGTACTTCTCGAGTCCAAACATTATAGTTCTAAAACTTCCCAAATAGCCGATGATTATAAAGAACTCCCAAAATGCGCGTAGATGCTATGAATGCTTTTTATCAGACATGGTTTACACAAGGATTTTATCAATGAAATCCATAACGAAATTATCTAGGAACTCGTGGATCACCGCATTCATCATTCTCATGGAATCATCTATAGAATTTTTCACACTGAATGGAATTACAATGAAATGGTAATTCTCATGATGACAACTGAAAGCCGTATTTGGGATATCCACATCATTCACACACATCAATTAATATCAGGACCATAATTCGATCTTTGAGAACACACATTCACCGTTTAGTTGATCAAATAAATCATCAATCTATGGGAGAGGATATAGAATCTTCATTTTCACATTGTTTAAGAGATAATAATCGATACATAACCAAAAACGACTATCATTATTTTCTACAAACAAAACTGGTGCACCCCACGGTGACACAATTGGCTGAACAAAACTGTACTGTAACAGACTACCATGCTATATATGTATCACTCGTAACTCATATGGGGACCTCCTATATAGATAAATATACACTGGAAACACTCCTGGTTGTAGCTCGATCCCAAAAATGATCTCTCGTCAAGGGGGTTATGCTACAACATCTTCTGCAAAGAAATCAGTGTACTCTTCTACAACACTACAAAATTCCAACTGCTGAACCGATGATGAACATATCATCAGATCAACCATAAAAGATGATAATGATGGAACACGCCTCAAACCTAAATGAGGGTCTCGCTCGCCAACAAACACTATTGGATCTTCTTCCACATCAAAGTACCCCACATACATCTGGAAGAAATCCACGATAGCCTACATTAAATACAACCAATATATTCCGAGGATAACATAATATGGTTGTATACATAAACATATAAAATCTCCCCAAGAATGGTGTTACCCCAACACTAACTCACAATCCCCACATAATTCAAACAAGTCATCATGACCTCCATCTAGCATAGTCAACGCCAAGTGCACTGGAAGCCTCTCAAACTCATGTCCCAAATCATGGAAAAGGGTAGGTGATATGAAGTACCGTGTCACTCCTGAATCATACAAGGAATACACCAAAGTAGAATATAAGAAAAAGGTTACCTCGAACGATGTCTGGATGGCACAGTGCAGGTAATGCTAAAGAATAGATCAGACCATGACCTCCTTCAAAGCCTCTCTGACCCTAATGAAAACCCCCACCATGGTCGTGCTCAAATCTACAAGGAAATGGAGTTTCATGGGACTTTCTTCTTCTTGTCCTATCCACCATATGATGATTCCAAAGCTGGTGCAACCTATTGATGATGCCTTGGCTGAAACTGCCTCAACGGAGGAATCGAGAGTGAAACAACTAGTGAATGATGACTTCTGTAAATGGTCGGGCACTCTCAGTGTGGATGAAATCAACCAACAAATTAAAAAATAACATGATCCATTTACATAGGTCAGAGAGCCACTGCCATAGGAGAAGCGAGATGTTGAGGGCTTGAACCTACCCCCAGCCGAACAGAAACTTTTCTTCCCTAAAAATGAGGAACCCTAGACCACAACTCTACTTCATGAGGAATCATGATGACTCCCCTATCATGAAAATCCTGTTCCGGCCAATGTCTTCTTGACGACCTATGCCCTCGATAGTACCTCAATATATGTCTACCGCATAAATGGTGTGATATGACATTGGATATCTTGATGAAATGCCTCCTCGAAATGCCTCGTCATGGCCTCCTCATCTAGAAGTTGGTCTAAATCATATCATAAATGATTTCTAAAATGGATTACAACTTCTAACACACTGGAGCTCCCATGTCGAATGGTACGAATATCATGGCGACTGGATGCCTTCACAGTCAAAGAAAGAAACTCATCTCTAATATTATCTTGGAAATCCCCCCATGAGATCATTGAATCCTCATGATCCTAGAGGAACAAGAACCCACAGTACCACACTGATCAACGTAGCATCATCACAACCAATGAAAACCAGTGCTCAATCCAAGCATATATCAACATGAAGACTATCATGACCTCCTCCGACTATTCTTCTATGACTACATCTGAAACTGATCCCTCGAACTTCTGTAGACTCTGGCACTGAATCTCTTGGAGTTTCCTCCATAATTTTTCATCTTTTTTGACCTCTACCTTGAGGAGATCTTCTAAAAAAGCTTTTGGACTTCATCAGCGCGAACCTGAAGAGGATGTCGACATAGATATATTTTTTCAAAATTAAAAATATTTTGAGCTCCAAAACGGAGAATATAGAAGACTATGCATTAAATAATTTATTTTCTTCTATTCATTATAGGTTAAAATATCCCATGGTCTACCCATTGATACACAAGCACAACAATTAAGTATGCATGATCATTTTATATGACTCTACCCGGCAACTAGTATCAACTCGTTCAGTAGAAATTGTTAACATAATGGTCCGTGCATCATATCACAGGGGGCCCTAAAGGCCTAGGTCTCAGCTGGTATCCAGTGTTTACATAACTTTCCTGACCTAAATGGCATTGTTTCACTTCCAACCAATGCAACCTCACCTATTCCTAACACCAAAATCCATCATATCCCTCAACTAGACCATTGATACAACTCTATCATGACCCACTCCCCAGAATTTGTTCCACTCCTAGGCTGGAATTGTAAGAAGTGAGACAGTTACCCCTGTTTCCAAACCCCAGTAGTCCTTAGGTTGACCACTATAATTAAAGGAATAATATACACACAAATAAAAGGCATTACCCACTAGGATAAAATATGTTAAAGAGATAGATAAGTCAGACACAAACCAACTACAACTAAAAAACAATATAAAATTAATCACAAGTACACATATGTAATGTCTTGTAAAACTACTAAAAAATAAATGAGAAACTATAAGTACCAATGGAAAGTAAAACACAATAAAAACCACAATCTGGGACAGCACTTGCAACCCCAGGCTAGTAAAAACCAGCTTGATCTCCAAACGTCTCCATGTGACCTAAAAAATAGTTTATATATACATAGGGTGAGAATAAAAGTATACTATGTAAGATCTTCCTCAGATCCTATAGTGAAAGCGTAAAGAAATCATGTTAAAAAATAGTGAAAAACAAGTGATACTAACTCATCACATAAACAGGTATATTTAGTTCCCAACCTCACTATGGATACACTCACTATGTATAGTATACAAGTGTATATAATACAATAAAGAATATCAAGGTTATCATGCTACTACTTCCACACTGGTTTGCCGCTTTTCCCCTACGTTGCACATCCTAATCCAACTCACTCCAAAAAGGATATCCATTAGACACATGGGAAAAGCACCAGAAAATTAACCTCGTGCTACAAAACTATCATGCCCATGTATGAAAATTAACCAGGTAGTTTCCAAGAG
This sequence comes from Viscum album, assembly GCA_963277665.1. Lineage (NCBI taxonomy): Eukaryota > Viridiplantae > Streptophyta > Magnoliopsida > Santalales > Viscaceae > Viscum > Viscum album. Next base: position 1,656,420,509 of record OY728148.1, on the reverse strand, counting down.
TCCCAATAGCTTTCACAATGTGTATCAAACGTCGAGCATTATACCTCAAGCCATTAAAAGTCATACACTGAGTAAGGATCCTCATGTTGTCACAACCTATAAATTTTACACCTATAGTAGTCCATATGAAACTATATAGAGAATATATGTGTGTTAATAACCACAATCCATTACACCCCTCTATACACATAGAGGGGAAAACCAAACTATTTTTTCTGCCAGCATAAGTAAATACCATGAGTAGAGAGTAGGGTCAAAGGGGGTAGTTAGCCAACCATCCTCCCACATGTTGTTGAGGGAAAACATCCCCAAGGGATCAAAATCCCCTTTATGTCACTTTCTGTATCTAACAAGGTGATGTATCCTATAGAAAATTAAAAAGTACAATATATTCTATAGGTCATGACCACACTATGTGCATGACCCAGTCCCAGACTCAACTGATGATGTCGACTCTCGGACTCATAGATGCCACTTCTAAGACATGGTATCTTATAAACAAACAACCATTTAAAGATCATTATTACATTATTCATTAACCTTTTTTATTAGTCACAATATAAATTAATTTATTCATTAAACAATAATTAACCATAAAAAATTTCTAAATTATTTTTCATTTGTATCACACATAAATTCCATTATTCCTTTAAAAATTTCATCCCCATTGTTGCATCCCAGCAGGGTCAAACTCCATTTGTTAACATCATTTATTCAATTATATGTTAACAAAAATATTTTCCCATATTACTAGAAATTAAAGAATGTAAATTCCAATATAATAAACATAATGTTTTTAAAAAGGTCAGTAGGTGAACAACCAGTCGAGTATTTTTACCCTATAGCAAGAACATAGACACATCCTTACACAGGAAGCTAAACACAGAAAGAATGTGGAATACCCTACCCATCATCTCCCCTTTTGGGTGGAGGGTAAGGAAAATAGATGCCTAGAGTAGTATGGAAAGTAAAGAAGATAGACAACCATCATAAATCAACAAACATCAAAACATTCACATCCAACACTTTTCATCATCCCCTGGGTCCCACACCCACCCCCCGACACCCACATGCATAAACTAATGCATCTCACAACTCTAGGTTCTAGCTACTACAACATCCATTATGCCTCCATTCCCCCTCATATCAAATAGAAGCCACAGGAAAAAAAATATCATATCAACATAGATCTTAGTCTATAAGAAAACAAGAGGGTATCTTAGAACCCTATGAGGTATTACCTATTTTCAAACAACTAGTCATTTAATACAAATAGAAAAAGACCTATTTAATATTTGTAGGTTTCATCTATGGGAAACAAAAATAGTAATCTATAAAAAATTGATTACACAAGCTTACTGTATCAATTTTTTATCATCAAATTACAATAACAACATGCATATTCATTTACATGCCTCTTAATCTTTATCAAAACAATTATATTTTAATTCCATCTAAATGTTCATTACCAATATCCATTATGTACGAAAATCTAAAAAAAGTATGAATAGAAGTCACACAATATATAAAAACAAGACTAATAACATACAATAGATATCAAATTATTTATCTGATTTAATTATGTAATATGTCAATTCTATTTTGATGTAGTGGGATAAAACATGAGAACTCCACATTTTCACATAAACGAATATCGAAGAAAGAAATACCCTACCTCAAAGAGTTATTGAGATTCTTTATACATGAATAAGACACACAATGAATTACGATATCCTCCCCCTGACAAATGTATCCACCTGAGGACACCGCGACACAACATCACCATCCCACAGACCAGAAAACTATATTAGAACCATGGAGATCACATTACATGTAATGGTAAGGAGAACCATGAGAATATTTATTGGATAAAACAGAAGAAAAATGGTTGACCATAACTTTTATCGATGAAGGATTGACAGATGCTACTTTCACCAAAAAGGCAGTGGACATGTAGTAGTAAGAAGGTTCATGGGGGAAATCATCAAAGGATTAATGCTCTATCACACTGTTCCTATGGGAGGAAATAATGGTTTTAGAATCTCGCACCATGGAACAAGAAGGTAAAACAAGGGTGGAAGAAATATCATCCTTTTATGAGAATTATAGAGTAGGTTTAAGATACTATAGATTTTCCATTAAAAGATGATCACCTTAAACCACACAGTTTGACCAAGTAAAAGAATATAGAGCCCCATGAAAATTAATATAGGGTTTATAGACTTTAAATAACCCTTAGTTCCATTAGAACGAGGCATTAAATGCATTTTACGTTAATTTAAATGTCAAATGGAAGAATCTTTAGGATGCTGGAAACACTATACATGAACTAGAAATTTGGAAAATGAAAAAGGCTCCTGTTGGAAGGCTTCTATTGGAAGGATACTATTAGTAGTACCCTACAATTTCGGAAACACTGTTCATTAACTAGAAATATGAAAAAAGGAATCCTTTGAAATGATACTATTGGAAATATCCTACTATTTTGGAAACATTGTTCATGAAATAGAAATTTATTGAAGGAAAATGGCTACTGTTGGATGGATATTATTAGAAGGCTTCTGTTGGAAATACCATACTATTCTCGAAACACTATTCATGAACTATTAATATTTCAATGTGTTGGGAATAAGTCACCTTGACCTCCCAGAACACCTCTAACACCAGATTTCAACATTTTAATGGATCCAAGAGGTCTGGGCCATTACACTTATTGAGTGTTTTGGAAACATATTTTTTACTATTTACTATTTTATTTATTTATATGTTGAGTTAATATAATGAGGAAATCCGTTCATATTATGGTTTTTTGATTCTATGAACTAGTTACTTGTCAATTGGGATATAAAATTCTATTAGGGCTCTGTTAGGGTTAGTTTAGGAAGAATTTCGGTGGGTTATTCATGTCAGTTTGTAATATAAAAGGGATCACATCTTGATGAAATATAATATATTAGTAGTTGTGGAAATCAAGATACATTCTTTAATATCACATGATATTAGAAAAGATATAATAAAATTTATTAAATTCATTTACTCCAAAATCATTATCTATAATATATTTTATCATATAAATTATAGCACACTTCCTGTAATCTTGTGGAAAGAAAATAAAATAAAAGGATGATCTCAGATTCTCAGTAAAGAAATGTTTAAAATTTAACCTATCATAGAATAAATAAGGAATGAATAATAAGGAAGGAATAAATAATGATTATAAAAGTAAAAATAAATAACATAGGATCTTGAAACATATCCCAAGATAATATAAAATTTTTGGTAATCACATGTACCTCAATATTCATGTTCATAATGATGGAATTCATATTGTCTGATTTCTTGAAAATATTATAGATACCCAATGTTAATAAATCATACATATATATGTATGTAATGTACCAAATAAGCACTTTCCCGACACATGGGTCTGGGAGTTCCTTCATACATGTAAGGATAACATCCTCTTTGGGAAGATCTAACACACCAGCATGGGTTTAATCAGATCCACATTAATATGTCCTGATTAAGAGTTATGTCCTCCCTTCCTAACACATTTGGGGACATCACACAGATCCATATAACAAGGGAACACACATTCCATATCCAAACAAATCAAGAATAATATCACATTAAAGGTATAGAAATAGAAGCATTAATAAATAACTCATCGCAGCAACTTAAAACTGCTCTTTGTACTGACCATGCATCTGGGATTCCTGCTCCCAATTACACTCCTCGAGACCACCATGGTGCCAAAAGACACAAACCAATGGAATAAAATTCCAACACAACACCTTTCCCTTGTGTTCCTTGATTTCAACAGGCTTCTCCTAGATGGTCGCATCAATTTTCAAATCAATATCGTGCCAATAGATGGTGTTCGAGTAATCCTGAAGACACCGACGAAACTGTGATACCTGGAAAACAACATGTAACTGGTTCATCTGTGGGGGAAGTGCTATCTGATACACCACATATCTAACATGATTCAATTCCTCAAGAGGACCACCAAACCAAGGTGAAGGCTTACACCCATGACTGAACCTTCATTTCCCACGATGAGGGGAAATCTTTAATAACACATGGTCTCCGATATCAAACTCTAAAGGACTCCAAATATGATGGAAATATGACTTATTTTGGTCCTTAGTAGTCTTCATCCTCTCATGTATAAGACGATATTTCTCTGTAGTACTCTACACCAACTCTGACCCAAGAACACCAACATCAAAAACCTCTGTCTAGCACATGGGGTAACAACACAACTTTCCATAAAAGGCCTCGAATAGTGCCTTACGAATGGTAGATTGGTAGCTGTTGTTTGTAGGATAACTCTATGAGAGGTATGTGCCATAACCATGATCCCACAAAATCTAGAACACATGTCCATAGAATATCCTCCAACATCTGGATATGCCTCTCTATCTGCCCATCTGTCTGGTGGTGGATAGTAGTGCAAAGGCATAGATGGGTGAAAAAAGAATTCTTCAATCCCCTCAATACTTGTGAGGTAAACTGTGCATCTTAGTATAAGATAATGGACATAATATGTACATGTAGCTCCACCACCTTATCTGTGGACCTCTGTTCTAAGGCACTCACTGAGTTCGACTCCTTGATTGCCAAGAAGTGAACTGATTTCGTTAGATGATACACCACTCCCTTGATAACATCATTGCCTATTTGGGTCTTGTGGAGCCCTATGAATAAATACATTGAGAATTATTCCCAATTCCACTTGGGTAAATCTAAAGTCTATAGAAAACCACTGGGGACATGGTGCTCAACATTCACCTTCTAACAGACCAAACATCGAGTCCCAAATTCAGCACTTGCACGCTTAAACTCAAGCCACCAAAACTGACTCCTCATGGCTCGGTACATCATTGTCACGCCGGGATGCACCTCTAATGGAAAACTACAGAACCCTCTTAGAACTGTCTCTCACATCTCCAAAGGAACAAAAAACCATCTGATATACAATAATCGATGTGGTTCATCCTCAGATCAACCATCATGAGACATGCCATAAACAACTCTGTCTCTCCAGACCTGAACCTCAAGATCCCACAACTGGGACTCTTCCAACTACTATACCAGATATTACTACAATGTCATCTAAAAAAGACAACCTCATCCCCCAACTTCTCCTATATTGAGATGTAATGCTGAATGATCTGACATAACTCTCAAGGATTCACCAGATTCACGCACTAAATCACTATGTAACTTCTTCTCAGTGCATTAGCTACAACATTCCCCTTTCCAGGGTATAAGAGACTTTAAAGTTGTATTCATGTATGAACTCGATCAGATGATTCCACCATAATTTCTAGAAAATCTAGTATAAAAAATTCCATAGACTCCTATGATCGGTGAAAACCACAAATCACTCACCAATGATGTAATTTCTCCACATTATTAGAGAAAACACGATGGCTGCCAACTCAAGATAATGGGTGGCATTGTTATTTTCATGGGGATGTAGCTACCATGTACCATAGGAAGAAAATGATCTCTGCTGCATTAGACCACAACCTAAACCTAGATGTGATGCGTTGTAGAAAACATCAAACTGAATACCTTCTACTGTAAGATAATGAAATAGATCACTTAATAACTTCTCCATTAGATACTCGAAAACTAACTAACATTTATCAGTCAACATGAATGACTGATCCTAACTGTTCAATGCTGTTAGAGGAGTCATAAATCGAGATAAATCAACTAAGATCCTCCTATAGTATCTTGGAAGATCAAGGAAACTTCCCACCTCAGCCACAATCTTGTGGGATTCCAATGAACCAAATGCTTCTATCTTCGATAGATCTACAACTAATACCAGCATGGACATGACAATACCCCATAAACGGTCTTCTCGATCCCAAAAATCAATCATCGAAAACATCCCAAATAGCTTATGTTGTAGAAGAACTCCCAAAACAGCATGTAGATGCTCTGCATGCTTCTTATTAGACATGGTGTACATAGGGAATTCATCGATGAAATCCACAAAAAGTTTATCTAGGAACTCATGCAACACTACATTCATCAATCAAATGAAAAAATCTATAGAATGTTTCACACGGAACGTCATTACAATGAACTCGTAATTCTCATGACGTGAACAGAAAGAAGTCTTTGGGATATCCTCATCCTTCACAAACATTTGTTGATATCCTGACCGTATGTCGATATTTGAGAACCAACATTCACCCTTTATATGATTGAATAAATCATAAGTCTTTGGGAGAGGATAGAGATTCTTCATTGTCACTTTGTTTAAGTGGTGATAATCAATACATAACCGAAAACTACTATTATTCTTTTCCATGAACAAAACTGCTGCACCCCACGTGACACACATGGCCGAACAAAACTATGCTGTAACAGACTATCAAGCTATATACATAGCTCTCGTAACTCAGATAGGGCCCTCATATATGGACAAATATAGATAAGATACACTCCTAGTTGTAGCTCAATACCAAACATGATATCTTATCAAGGGGGTAATGATACAATGTCTTCTACAAAGAAATTAGTGTGCTCTTCTAAGACCCTACAAAATGCCAACTACTGAGCTGATGAAGAACATAACATCAGCTTAGCCATCATGGATGATAAGGATAGAAAACGCCTCTAACCCATCCAAGGGTCTTGCTCACCAACAAACACCACTAGATATTTATCAACATTGCAGAACACAACCTGCATCCTGACGAAATCCCTGATAGCCTACACCGAATACAACCAATATATTCTGAGGATGAAATCATATGGTTGTATACATAAGCATAGAAAATCTCCCCAAGAGTGGTATTTTTACAACACTACCTCACAGTCCCGATATAAATCAAAAAAGTCATATTGACATCCATCTAGCATAGTCAATGCCAAGGGAACAGGAAGAATCTCAAAATCATGTCTGAAAATCATTTTAAAAATGATATTTAATATTCAGAAATTCTTAATTAACATCTAGGTTTTAACCACCATATTTAATTAATTATATTTTATTAAAATATCTATAATTTTATATTATATAGTGTTGTATGCTATGAAAGATATCAGGAATAATATTCATTTAAAATTAAATGGTTGCATGTTACATATGACCACTAATGTTTAAGAATGAATTACATCCAAATTAATGCCATGGAATTCTCATTTGAGATTTATATTGGATTAATAGAGATAATGAAATCATTAGAATATTTTATATATAAAAATAATTACTCTCTAAATATAGGATGTCCATTTTAATTTCACCAAAATAATATCAATATTATTGGCAAAAAATTGATGAAATTCTAAAAACCCAATAATTACAATAATACCCTATTGATTCAAATTGAAATACAATCAATTGATCTAAAATTAGAGTACCTTATTATAAAACGTAGTTTTAATGACATATGAGGCATCTTTGGGCCATGAAAAAATGAGTATGATGTAATATAAATAATTATAATGATATATATCATCATAATATTTTATTTAATAGTTAATGTATGTAAAAAAACCTAATGTAATGGTGGACTGATTATGTAGTTGTGTTAAATATACATATCATTATTTTATGAAAAAAATTGTGTTCTAGTTTATTCATATAAATAATATATGCCTTGAATCTAGTAATATTTAATTATATATTATATAAAAAACTATTTTTTTCATTATAAATTATTTTCTATATACATTTTTTCAATTATATAAAACATTCACTCTAGTTCTATGCATCATATGATTTTCTTTTCACAGTTAGTTTAATTTTCATGTAAGTTCTAGAGCTTATAATAGTATGGAATTTTTTATAATCTCTAATATTATATCTTGATAATATACCATATTTTATCCACATCCAATAATCCTCATATATCATTCATATATTTTCCATTAATTCAAATAATATGTTTTTCTTTTATATATCTAAAAAACCAAAACATAATATCGAAATGTTGTGATGGGAAAATTTGTATAATTTATTAACAGATTTCATGATAATTAACAAAATGGTACAATAATGTATAATTTTGGTGAATATTATTGCATAAAAGATGGAAATTTAAAATTTTATTTAAAAATAAAGAATTATTATTTATAATATATTCCATTTTTTATAATATTGGATATAAATATAAATGATTTTATCATTGTACATATGATTTTGATATGGAATTTTTTTTGTGGAAAAGAATATAGATAAGGAAATTTATTGAGAACATGAAAATATTATTACGTTCATGATGTGCAGCATCCCACTCCCCCTATCCATGAACTACTTCTAGATAGTCATAACATTTCACACCTCAGGGTTCACCATACACCTGAGACTACTAACATGCGGAACGGTTCTAAATGATTCATAGGGAGACTATGCATTATTTTCATAGTAGTAATAGAGGTAAAAATTATAAAAACACAAAATCATACCTGATAACAATAATAGTACTCCTATATGTAATAAATAAATACAACACCAATATTTTGTGACAAATATGATGCTACACATGTTATATTAATAACCCATTGCGGGATCATTTAAATTAATAACGAATAAAGTAAATCAAAACTAATAGTCACCGCATAAAAATCATGAGATTGGTTTTGAGGCCGCATTACTGCTCCCATCTAACATTCCACACAACTAACATTCAATGGACATTGGAAAACTAGTATCTCATAACCATATAGTCTTCTCCTCATATACCCATGTGTCGTGGGGGCCCAATGTGGGTGTGAATACATATCAACATTCCACAAACTGGGGTGTCGCTATAATAATCTATCCATACAATAGTTCATTTTTTAGTTATCAAGGTAACCGAATATAATAAACAAAAATTTATTAATTTATACTAAAACAAAACACAAATACTGAACCTTGTGGCCAAGTATTTAGTAGGAATGTTACATACATGATTCAACCATTTTTTACCTATCTCTAAGAACATCATGTGGGTAACACAATCCATATCACACACAAACATATGAATACACACATCATTGGCCAATCAAGTGGGATCCAAAAGAAATATACCCATACCTAAACCCTTGGTGTCCCCGGGAGAAGCATTCACTGTGGGTTAATCAGAAATTTAAATTTCTATAAGGGAAACATTCACCCTATGTTATCTATTACATCTCACATTCTATATGGGGAAACATACATCCTAGGTTAACCATAATAGAAAAGATTACAGCAGGGTTGATTCCATCCCAGGTTATATATAAAAATAAAAACATTTGAAATATATAATATACATAGAAATGGAAAACAAAAGAAAGGTATAATGGTTTACTCTTTACATTCCATTATCAAATACCAAAACAAACCCCATGTTCTGTTTCAATTTTCTCAAAAAATTACGAAATCCAATTCCATTAATTTTATTTCCAATAAAACATTCAATGGATCAATCCTGATTATAATATCCACATATTAAATCATATTTTCTAATGTCATAAGAACCTCAATATTTACCATTAAAACACAGTTTTTTACAAATTATATTTTAATTAAACTAATCAAAATTCATGGTAATTATTTGTAACATCAATTGACCATTTTATGAAACAAATTTAGAAGTAAATTTCAATGATATTAACCAATGAATTTAAAATTCCATTTCACATCCATCTGTTCAAAAACACAACCCCAATTTATATTATTTTAAATATGGCTTATCCATCCAATTTTAAAAGCATAAATAAAGGTAAATATTCTCAAATTAGCCATTTTAATTTTGGAAAGCGTAGCCCAAAACAATTATAGAAATATGAGTTCAGCAGACATTAGTCGAGATAACCACTAAACTCATGAAAATAGAAAAATAATTCAGGACTATGTGTTAGTATTAGGTTTCACCTAACAAAAAATTAGAAAAAACCCACACATTGAGTATCATCCATTGATTCAACATAAACTAGAATAAAATAATAACCTTTAAAAAAACCATGGAAATATGATACATTTACTAAACACAATAGAACAATATTTACTAGTGAATGAACCATGAAAGAGAATGATTATTAAGATTGTAATGTCTTGGATATTTTTATTGTAATAGATTCTGATTGATAATAGTAGTGACTAATGTATGTACATCCTTGGAATATGGGAGTGTTTTGGTTCATTTCAGGAGTCCTACTGAAAAAATGGGGGATAAATCCCATATATGTGCAAGAGGGGGTGGCCCAGGAAACATTTTCTGGCTACCCCTCACATAAAAGCCACTTAATGGCCACATGTTCAATGGTGTCTCCAGATCGATGTTGGGGTATCTATTTATATCCACAATCAATCTATTGGGCCTATATCTGATACATGTTCAATTATATCTTCATTATATTTCCCCAAAAATGGTCTTATTTTGATCGTATTCTCCCTTGAACTACCTGAAAATTATTTAATCTCCATTCCCTATGTAATAACAAACTTTTAAGGCACTAAAAACATAAATTTAGAACCTGAATTCTGGATTCAATAAATAACACACCCTTCAATTTGAAAATAAAGAATTATAGCAGAGCTCGGAACCCATTCATACACCTAAGAATTGAAAACATCACAACATTCTACTTATCATTATAGAGTAGTCCTAGAATATTCTAAGCTACGACATGAAATTAATCATGTTTCCAACTCAATTCAAATTATTATGTTTCACACCAAAAATAACAATTTGTTTTCAAAAAGTTTATACACTAAAACAGTTGCATTGAGGCCTGATATGATGTTTGTGCACATATGTTTCTCAACCAATGAGATAAAGAAACACATTTTCTCTGTATTTTGAGACAACATGTATCATATTTTAGTCATTTTCTAGAATACTGGTTCTCACAACACTAAGAATAAATTAATGTGGTGAAATCTAAACTTATATTCCTCCCTCTATATGAATTATACTAATTAAGCTTACCCTACTTGTCCCTAACATTATCGACATTACTCTTCAATCATAGTAAATAAACATAGTAACACATAAAAAATATATAACACGCCACAATTTTATAGTACATTATCTCTTTAAATTGATTCAATATCTTGTGTTACACACATCACCGAGTTCAAGCGCATTACTCCCTATCAGACTAGATGTTTAAAAAAAATTTATTAATAGTATGAACAAATTTTTTTAATTTTATATATATCTTATATAATTATAATATTAAACTTTTGTGTTTGATAGAAATAATATAATGATAAATTCAACTTTTCAGATAAAAGGAATATTAAAAAAAATGCAGTTTTCCAACTTTTAATGGAGAATGAATTTTAAATCTAATATTTGACACTTTAATATAATAATTTTAATGAAATTAAATTAATATATAGAATATGGGCATAAAAATTTAGTTTGGAAAAATATTTGGTACTTTTCTTCTAACATTCATATTTTGATGAATAGTGATAAATACTAAATTTTATTTGAAAACAACTTTTTTAATCAATATAATTTAAACTATTAAATTATGAAATTGAGGGGTTTTATACTACAATTAGAGTATAATTTTATCATTTAATATAATTTGGTTCATTTTATGTAATTTAATATTTTAAATGGACATAAATATATGTCAATCTATTGATAGTTTTTACTTCTTAAAAACATGGGTTCTGGTTTTGACAACATGCATTAATATTAAAATATTTATTTTCATCTTCTATGTTTTAAATTTGAAATAATAGACTTCATTTTTTAAATTGTAATATCTAAATTATATTTGTATAGAATGTTAGGTATTTTTCTGAAAACATTCAATTTTTGATTAATAGTGAAAAGCAATACGTTGTAGATAAAAACCGAATTTTCCATTTAAATAATTATTTATAATAAAAATTGATCATAAAGATAAAAAAGATACATAATATATATATTAGTACAATGTAATTTATTTGAGACATTTTATAATAAGATTATACATATAAAATGTTATTGAATATTTTTATCGTCATTTACCTACCTTCATGGAACATTTGTAAATTTGAATAAAATGTAATTTTATTGATTATTTGAAGTGAATTAAAAAATCCATGAGACATGGTTGATGTTAGTTAATAAAATGTGTTTCAATAAGATAAAAATAATTTTTGGTGAATATTAATTTTGTATTTTATTTACCACGGTTAAATGTAAATATGGTAATTGAAGCTACAAATAATATTAAAATTACCACAACACATGTCCTATTTCTATTAGATATGTGTATTTAGTCCAAAATCAACCATATGAAAAAAATATCATTTTGATCCATTTGGGTTAGATTATGAAATTTATTATATTTTATTTAAAGAAGAGTTAAAAGTATTAAATACAATGATTAATAACTAATCAAATTTTAATACAGGGCTATCCATAAGATAAATTCTACTAAAAATATTCGTTAGAAATATAAATACATTTCAAACATAATGTTATTTTATATAATAATTGTATACATTTAATGATTAAATTTATTTATTACACATTGATGATGCAATAATTATATTATTAATGAATGATTAAAATATTTTTTTATTATAAATATCAAAATAAATGTAAATTGAGACATTTGATTTCGTAAAAAAATATCTAGGTGAATATTCCATTTTAGGGATGATTTTTTTTTCTAATTCCTAATGTAGTTATAACTTTATGAAAAATCTGTTACTAAATAGTGTCAAAATTGACATAGATGAGTTTTTAATACAAATACTATTTTATTAAGTAATATAATAATCCTAAAAATCTATAGATTGGACAAATAACCAAGATAAGGTATGATATTCCATTAATGATCCTATTGAGGTTATCTTGGAATTTTATAGTAAGTTCAATAGACGTATAATGTTAAAATACAAGAGGAAATGGTAAATGTTAACTATTTAAGAAAGAGATAAATCTAAACGATAAGCTTAATATGGTGACCTAAAATTTTCTAAAACAGATTGGTTTTGAGGATTTAGACCCATCCCACCCTTATCCTCAAAATAAATCCATTTGGTGCTATTATAAACTACAAATGAATTTTTAATAAATTAATATTTCAAGATTTTTCTAATGTCCCACTCACCAATCTTTTAAAAGGGTACGTCCCCTTCACTTAAATTCACACTTCCAAAGCCATTTGGCTTGGTCAACCCCTGATCAAATATCTTCCTTACTACTCTAACTTCATCATAAAGGCCATACATTTATAATAAAACCAACATAAGAATCCCTTTTATTCAAATCAAAAGGAAGAACTCAAAGAATAATAGGTTAAACCTACCTTAAACTAAAGAAACTTTTAAGGATGCCAATAATTGTAATTTGATTTTTATGCATGTTTATGGAAAGTAAATAATGGAGTTATTAAATAATTGTTTATTATGGGTTTTATGTTAGAAAGTTTAATGTAATTTTCTTTTATGTAATATATTTTCCATCACTGTAAAACGGATCTTTCCTTCAGTACTTGATTCTTTGTAATCATTCCAATATATTAAAATAATGCATCGGCTCTAGGAATCTCAGAATGGGGAATTAAATTTTGTATCAGAGGAATTTTAGAAAAAAAAGGAAATAAATTTATATAAACTCTAATTAGGAAACATTACCCTAATTTAGACATTGCAGATTTGTATACAAGAACATTAAAAAACATAGGTAATTTAGATATTATGTTGGTTTTTCATGAAATACATCCCTGTCTTGATTCTATAATTGGACATGTTGCTGGCACAAATATACCTAGGAGTGAAAACTCTAACAAGTAGAATCTGTCTTGACTTAGGGTATCATGGATCAAGAATACGATCATTACAACACAACTTGTTTGAAAATAATGGGGGATATGATTTTGATAATTCATATTTATATTACAACCCATTATGAAATATTTGTTAGTAAATATGTCAGAAAAGAAACCAATGTTATTATTATGAGACTAGATGTGTGTAAATATTTAATTAATTCGGAGAATTGATATATTTTTTGGGTTATTCATTATGATATGAAATAACCTAGTGTATGTTTTCATTTAGATATGGCACCCAGTAAAAGTAATTAGAAATCACGTAATAAGGTTTTCCAAATGAGTAAGAAGGATCATATCATTCATGCTCATAATCCAACATTTCGAATAAAAACATCCTCACATATATTCCTATCATATGAGGAAATAATCTCATTTGTTAATAAGATAAATTAAAGACTCTTTATGTCCTTTGGATTTGTAGAGAAGCTAGAGAAAAGGAGGTTGGTAGAGAGAAATATGGATAAATGAAATAAAGGAAATAATTTATTCCCACATGTTATAATTGTGGAACAAATCAACATGGTAAATTAATGAAAGGATTGGGAGTTTGGTAAAAGTGTTGAGAAAAAGTACACAAAGTTCGTGATTTCATGGGTAAGAAAAAGGTTTCAAATGTATAATGATTCGGCTGTTAAGAGTTGGGACACTATGATAATCAATGTCCTAATCATCAGAGTATATACCCTAAATGATGATATTGGATAATAATCAAGTTATGATACTACCACGGATGAATATGAATGATTAGTGTAATTAAGTTGTTATCAAATAATTTTGATATTTGGGTATTGTATTTATGTTATACAAGTTATACAAATTATAGAGTATATAAGGATTGTACTAGAGTACTATTCCATTAAGGGTTTGAGATTTTATATCACCATGAATAGTGACTTAATAGCTGGTTAATATTTTTGAAAAATATAAGTTTGAGAGAAAGATAAACTTTTATATGGTCCTAATATTGAAGAAGTGAATTTGTAATAAGAGATAAATTGGACTGGATAATTTATATTGGATATTATTGACAACCTTGGAATTAATTAATAGATTATTTATTACATTATTATTAGAGATTACGACATTTTGGGAGTTAAGGAGTATATCCAGTATTCAATGTTTTACAAAAGGAATAATGAAGTACATACCTATTCAAATAATGTTATACAGTAATTGATGTTTTTACAATGTTTTAATAGAATATATGATAATGGTACTCACATGTTTTTATGTGATAAAATACATCTTCATTCTGTAATGTTTACCATCCTTATAAATTTTTGGACTCTATGTTTGGATACAAGAATTTTGGATAAGTCTAAATTCTGGAATTGAGTATGTTAAAGACATGATATTTAGATGAGGTTAATTTATTATTTACATTTACCTAACCTTCTGGTTTTTAGTAAACATTTATAAGATTAAAGGAATACTATTGGACCTAATGATTTATCAAATGTGATTTAGGTGTATGAAAAATCAATTTATAACATTAATTTCCTAGTGTACGTGATGATGTGAAAACAGATCGAAGAACAACTAAATAATGAGAATATGATTATGACAGGTAATGAAATCACGTTTTTTTTCTTGAGTTATTAATTGGATAGTAAATTAATAACTTTTCTTCAATATAATGTTTCTATAAAAACGATTTATCCTTGAACCAGAAGTTTTGTTGAACCAACGATAATTTAAGTCATCAATGATTAATGGCCATAATGCCCTCAATTTTTCATTTATTGTTCACTTTTTTGTGGCTGATGACCTCAATCACTCCCAATAAATATTTATGTTTTTTTAAAATTATGTGTCTCTAATTTTCACGAATTTTCCAATATTCTAAATCCTAATTTTGTGGTGAATTTTTCATTTCCATTTCCCTCTAATTAAAACTAAATTTTATTAACCCTATTTCGTATGTGGGTTTTTCACAATGGATATTTTTATTTTTAACCTTTTATTTTGGAAGAAAAATTTCAAATTCTTAGGACGCAATTTATTGATGGAGGGGGACAGTGACACCCTAATATTTCATAGTACATTATCTCTTTAATGCAATTCAACAGCTTTCCCTACACCCAACACTGAGTTCAAGCACATTATAACCTAAAAAACCTGCCATTTGAAAATACGTTATGAATATTATTAAAATAATTTTTAATTATAGATATATTGTACATAATTTTAATGTTCATATTTTGTGTTTCTTATACATAATATAATGAAAAATTCTATTATTCAGATAAAGGATGTATGTTTTAAAAAAATGTAGTTTTTCCGCCTTTTAATGGAGAAGCATTTTTAAATCCAATATTTGACACATTCATATATATTAAATTTATTTAAATTAAATTAATATTTAGAATTAGGTTATAAAAATTAGGTTTCGATCAATTTTTTCTAATTTTCAGATAAATTTCATTTTTTGATGAATAATAAAAAATACAAAATTTTTATTGAAAACAAATTTTTTAAATCTGAATAATTTAATTTAATAAATTATGCGTTTTATTGGTTTTAATGTATATTTAGATTATATTGTAATTAATTAATAAAATTTGGGACATTTAATGTAATTTGTAATTTAAATAGAACAGAAACACATGTCAATCTTTTGATAGTTTTTAATTCTTAAAAACTTGTTTTCTAGTTGTATGAATAAAAATTAATTTTAAATTAAATAATACGACTTATATGTTTTAGATTTTTAAAAATATACATAATTTTATAATTTGGAATATAAAAATTAAAATTTTGGGAAATTATGGTATTTTTCTCCAAACATTAAATTTTTGATGAATAGTGAAAAACACAACTTTGTAGATAAAACTCTCATTTTTCATTTAAATAATTATTTTAAATTAGAAATTTATTTTAAATTAATAACATAAACATAATACATATATTATTTAAATTCAATTCATTGGATTCATTTTATAATAGGATTACACATATAAAATATTATTGAACTTTTTTAACATCATTTACCCACCTTCTAGGCACATTTGTAAACTTTCATAAAACAAAATTTTACCACTTCTATGAATTGAATTTCAAAAATCATGGATACACGTTTTACATCAGTAATGAAAATTTGTTTCAATAGGATAGAAATAATTTTTTTGGTTTATAGTGCCTTTTGAATTTTATTTACCACATTTAAATGTAAATAAGGTTATTAAAGGTAAAAATAATATTAAAATTACCCAAACACATGCCTTATTTATATTGGATAAGTGTATTTTGACCTAAATAAACCTTTTCAAAAAACTAAGATCCTTTTGAACCATTTGGGTTTGATTAGGACATTTATTATATTTTATTTAATGAAGAGATAAATGTGTTAAACTCTATGTTTAATAACTGAAATATTTTTAAATATGGTTACACATATGAAAAATTAGACAAAATATATTCATTAGAAATATAATAAAATTTACATCATGGTATTTTTTTTATAATTATTAGACACTATATAATTTAATTTATTTATGAAACAATGATGATGTAGTAATTGCTTTATTAATGAAAGATAAAAATATTTGATATTATAAATATCAAAATAAATGTTAATTGAGACTTAGGAAGTTATTCACGATTTTTTCTAGGTGAATATGATATGTTATGTATGATTCAATGTATTTTTTTTGAAGCCATAAATATTTCACGACTTTATGAATTATCAATTACTAAATAGTTTCAAAATTGACATAAATGGGTTTTTAATACAATTAGTATTTTATTAAATAATATAAAAATCATAAAAATCTATAGATCTTCCAAATTTTTTATATAAGGTTAGATATTTCATTATTGAATCAATTTTGGTTCTCTTGGAATTGTATTGTATGTGTATTAACCATGTAATATGAAAATAGTAGAAGACATGGAAAATGTTAAACTATTTAATGATGAGTTAAATCTGATTGATATGGTTAATAGGGTAACCTAAACAAGTCTAAAACCTATTGGATGAGAGGATTTAGACCCATAACCACTATTTCCTCGAAATAAATCCATTTATAGATAATAGAAATACAAAATTATTTTATAATAATCTAATATTAAATTATTTTAATAAAGTTCCCCTTATATATCTTATTAAAGGGTACTTACCCTTCTCTTAAATTCACACATCCAAATGAAATTGGCTATGAAAAACCCTTCTCAAATATCCTCAAAACTACCCTCACATTATCGTAAATTCCAATATTTGATCAAAAATCCAACCAAGGGAGCCCCTTTGTTCAAATCAAAAGGAACCACCCAATGAAGAAGATGTTAAATGTACCCTTGACTAACAAAAAGTACAAGGAATCCAAGAAGTGTAACATGATTGTTATGTAGAATTATTCTAGGGTAATAATGGATTTATATAATAATTATTTATTCTTTGTCTTATGTTCGAATGTGTAATGTAATTTTAATTTATGTAATCAATTTTCCAAGACTACTAATCTAATTGGTCCTTCAGGACTAGATTCCTTGTAATCATGCCAATGTATTAGTATAAGGAACCGACTCCAGGATTATGGGTAATGATTGTTAAAAAATCACACACACACGTTGGACAACCATTTAGTGACAATTGAACATCTAATATCCATTAAAATAGATGAAACAAAAAAGTATCCACAACCCTTTCATGACCTAAGAATTTTTTTTGTTTAAATCCCTGGAACAGTTTATAAATAAGTACTTTTATACTTATATGAACATCAGAAATGTATTTATCATCCCACCACATCAAATCCCTCATAAAACACTAATAATACCTTTATCTACCATCCCATTACATGTACACATGATTTCCTCTATTGGTATAATGATAAGACTCAAGATGACAATATCATCATATCTAGATTATTATTTTGGTCATCCCATGTACACATATTGGTATAAACTTAACCATTATATAGTTTTCCATAGACATACAACCAAACATATACACTAAAAATTATTAACTCACCCAAATCACAATTAACCTCAACATCATACATAGATTAAACTATAGGATTCATATTGGGCCAAAAAAAACAATCAGATTCCATAACCACCACCCAAAGAATACCTCTATAATATTGATGTTCTTAGGAATAGTGGAAGCATGTGATGGGTCATTACCAATGATTCATAATTATTTATTTATTATTAATATTTTAATTATAAGATAATAAATGTTATGATAAATTAAATTTAGTAAACAATATCAACAATTGATAAATCACCAGAACCATACCACATGTTCGTCAGATATTATTAAAAATCAATTAAAAAAATTAATGAATTACCATGCTAGATATTTTAAATTCAATTATGTATATACTTATGGGTCTATATCTTACAAAAATTTTATTTTAGTAATTAATAATTTATTACCACTAGTGTTGATCCAAAGTTGTCCCAAAAAATTATAGAACATCAATATAAGAATCTACAATTTCTAAAAATAAAATTCGTATAACTTTTATCATTCACCTTTGAATGAAAAAGAATAAATTACAAAGGATTTCCATTGATCACTTTGATTGGGAATTTCAAGGAATATGGAGATTGGTATCTGTTTATGGGTGTGTTTTGGAGAAGGAATCCCTATAGTGCTTTAAGGGGATCTACATATTTCATTATTCATAACAAATGAAACAAATTAGATATATTGGAAATTAATATAATTTGGTTTATATGATCTTATTTTTATAATAAAAAAAATAAAAATCTCCCATTATTATTTATTTTATACCCATGGAACCTTTTATCTATAGGAATAATAATAAAATATTATTTCATGACATTTTATAAAATCACAAATTAAATTAAATATTATTTAAGAAAATAATATTCAATACATATTATTTATCACTACACTATATTAATCAATCCAACATTCCACCAAAATAATTATGGAGTCATGGATAATGAATTTTATTTAATAAATCAACACCACATCATTATTCCAAAATAAATAAATTAATATTATATTAATTAAAAAAATATGTGTAGAATATTTTGATCAAATAACATTATCTCGAATAACTAGTGATATAATATATGTGATCAATAAGACTTGAGTAAATATTAAACCCAAGTGGTAAAAATATTGATTCAACTTATTAAATATTTAATCAATGATATATCATTTTACTGAGATTCTCGATACACATAGTCATTGACCCTTTATGCATGTTTCTCATTGGAATTAGGTAAAGAAGCCTAATGTATAAGGTTAAAATCTAGCAAAAAATCCCGAAAAATGTAGATAATGATTTTCATTCCATAGTTACATAATACCACATATTAATGCTTACTATGTAATATATTCCCTTTATAATAATATCTCTAATCAAGTAGGCTTTATACTGCTTCCATCAACCTTTGTTGTTGATATTTATTTCATAGAATTAATGGAAATATAAGGTGCCTATATAACATCATAAAAATCGATTTATTTAGGATACAACACTTCAATAAAGTTTCTTGAGATTTCATCATCCATTAATGTAATTAAGACAAAAAATACATTAATTCATTGTTTATTAATGAAATATTACTCGTGATGCACCCAAATTATCCTACATCACGGTGGACATATGTCTTCATTGTTTTTATAAATACATAAAATAAAATTACTTACAAAAAACAAATTAATATTTATCATAATTTATATCGATCAGTACACATGTCTACAAATAGGAACATCAAATAAAACATAAAAATGATCATTTCTTACTGGTGATTCAAATAATCATAATATCATAAACATGATATTACCAAGCGGTAAGACCATGAGAAGAATTATAAATGTCCAATGTATACCAAACCATGATATAATGAATCATTTTTTCACTAATATGATTTCATCAAGATATATAACATAGACATATATAAATGAGTACGTTCAGTGATCTTCGAGGTTCTCACCATCGTGGAAAACTAATATGTCCTTTTAGTGAGATAGTTCAACTTAAGACATTATCAAATTTTATATCATGTATAAGAATTATAATGATCATATAAAATGTTTATTAATATTAAAAAAAATAATACCAGTAATAATAAAGTACAAAAAATGTTGTTATAGGGAAAAACTATAACACACTCCCATATGAATTAGCAAAAAATACTAACAATCATAAGTCATCTAGCTATCATATGATAATATTTTTTTGATATATACCATTAGAAACCTATATTATTCCATATATAGTAACTCTTCATACAAAAAAATCACAGTTCTATTAATAATACCTTAATAGGTTATACTTCTAGTGAATATTATTTGTTTGTTATTCTGACTTTGTCTCTTTGGAAAGACAAAACACTTAAAATTATTATAAGAAAATGTGACAGGGTATTTAATTATATTAATAATATCAATATCCTTATCAATGTTTCATATCAAAGTATAATCCTTAGGTTCATCAAATTATGTTATATACTGGGATTCCACTATGAAATATGTTACAACTATCTCATTTAAAGTATATTAACTCACAACTCCTATGTTGAGATATAAAACATATATTAACAATTAAATAATATCATTATAATATAATTGAAGAATATTATTAGTATAAACCCTGATTAAAAGATCATATTATCCTCCAATCACTAATAACAGGTCCTTAGTTCTTCTCATATAATTGCGGATGGCCAGAACAGTAGGTTAATATTTTTCTCCCGAATCTTATTAATTTCTTCATACCATGGTCAATTCATGTTAAACAACAATTGAAATATATATCATGGAATACATAATTTATCATATGATGTAAGGATAAATGTAATTACTTATTTTCACTTTCTCATGTTGTGTCTGTAGACACATTCTTTAAAAATATGGTTACCATGTGACATTAAAAAAATCCCCTATTGTATTGTTCCATGATAAAGTTCTTTAGTATCTGTTCAGTGTATGGACATTGAAATTGTCCAAGAACGCTATAGTATTGATCAGGAATGATCTTTATCATGATAATATTGACTTCTTCACATTAATCTTTCATAGATAACAACTTGTATTACCAGTCCATAATAGAATATTAGACATGTATTTCATTTCAAATGAGGTAAATTTAATTAAAAATAATTATTAAATAATTATGTAATTTACATTAAATATTTTGTGAAAACATGGCTCACATAATTCATAATAATGAAAATCTACTATATTATAATTGTATTGAATTTTCCATGACCTAGATTCTTTCTTCTATCTATAAATGGAGCTCTAAGACATGATAATCTTTTTCGCTTCACATGGAGTCAAAAAAACTTCTAGTTGTGTCATATATACATCTTATTAAATGGTATCTTTATAGAATAATGTTTTCAAATCCCTCTGAAAAAATTCATAATCTTGTAACGATGCAATAACAAAAAGAATAATAATCAGTTTAAATATGGATACTGGTAAAACAATTTCATCATAGTAAATTTATTGATTTCTTAAACCCTATATCCACTATAAATCATTATAGGTATTTATATTACCATCCATTACAATGTTTACCATTACACCCCCATTTATAACAAGGGATGTTTACATCAACCTATTATAAGGCCAAATCTAGGTTCTGTTTCATGAATCCCATTACAAGATTTCTGAATTATTTCATACATAGAGATTCTAATCACTCTACTCTCTCTTTATTAGAGATATGTTTATCATTGATAAATAATAATTATTTACCATATTTAGTGACTAAAGAACCATATCTCTATAGTTATCTTACCCAATTATAACTCCTTCACAATACATGTATTTCAAGAAATACATCTTCTATATAGAAATGTGGAAACTATTCTCATACCAACTCTTGTGTATCATGAGAATAAACTTCATCAAATTAATTCTTTATTTCACTATCCTTATTGTTGATGTTCTCACACCAAATAAATTTTAATTTTCTTGTGATAATCACAATCCTGTCTGAGGGGTTGAATAGTTTGTTTCACTTCATATGTTTAGGATACCATTTAAAGATACACATCGTTCCCTAGGGTTCTAGATTGTTTCTTAAGAAGGTCCTAAAAATTCTATTCGAACACATAAACATGTATTCCACAAAATATGTTCATTTACCTTCCATAAAATGAAGGTACCATTGTTTTCTAATTAATGTTTCATTCTATTTAACTTATATGATGCAGTTTTGTAATGCATATCACCAAAACCAAATATGGAATATCCAGATGAACCATTATTGAATGTAACATGTCTAATAATATATTGTTCCTCCATTCACATAAAAAATTCCATTTTTTTATATGAGGTGGAGTTAGTTGATAGAAAACCACAAAAACCCATAAAATAATGACAAATATTTTTTTAAGATATTCACCACCTCGATTAGACTAATGCTTAATTATCATCATTCGATGTTGAATCTCTACTTCATTATAAAATTCATGAATTTCAAAATGATTTCATACTTATACCTCTTTAAGTAGATAATACCACATCTACTCAAGTCATTAGTAAATATTAGGTTGTATGAATACCCACCTCTAGATCATAAAACAAATGGCCAAAAAATATCATGGTCCACAAATACATGAATCTCAATAGACCACTAACCGAATACATTGAATGATTGTTTGTTATTTTTTATTTTTATAAATCATGACATATTTCAAGTGGTATTACCTTAAATGATTATAAATAGCCATCTTGATAGATTTTTGTCAAAATAATCTCATTTACATGAATAGTATATTGATTTCATTACTACATGTTATATGAGTCATGTGATCGTGATTCAATATCTGTTTCCAATACTTTGTTTTGAAAATTTAAAACACAAATACCGTTATTTAAATACAAAATAAAATAAAATATGTTGTCTTTTAAAAAAAATTCTATTCAAATGTTATCATAAAACAATATGTATCTATGAATGATGTAGAAATTATGTTATTCAAAATAGTTGGTATATAATAATAATCTCTCATATACAATACCATTCTTGTTATCTATGAATGGCGGAAGGTAAAATGGATAGAAAATCTTGTGTATCACACTTATTATCCTTGAAATAAACCTATAATCTGAAAATAATTTATAATATTCCTATTCGTATATATCGATATAGTGGTGAGAACCAAATTTTTTAAAAAACTGAAAATATATAGATATTAAAAGATTAAAAATCACGATGATCAAAACATTATTGTCCCTATACATATGGGTTTCATTCATCATACGGTGGACTTTATCTGCACATGAATAACAAATCACTTCCATTTCATTTCCCTACTTCTTGAGCATCCTATTCATGGAAGTATGGATCTCAAGATATTTAGACTTGTTATAAGTATTGGGACCCTTAGACTTGTATTTATTTTATCACTCATCATAAATACTTCATGTTTTTCACACCCTATATAATAATCATCTAGAAAAATAATACCAAGATATTCAGAAAGACACTTATAATTATTTATAATGTTATAATTACTAATTAATCTAGATAAGGTATTGGGTAGTGTGGAAAGTATGATATTTTTCTACAATTAATCTGATAAGATAATCCCTATGATGTTTGAGAGTTCAATGTCGCTAGTATGCATGATTACGTAAGCAATACATTCAAAAAATCTAGATGAATATTTATAAATCACAAATTTCAGACCTCAATTGTCTCTTTTTTCACATTATACTGACAATATCCTAAGGGTGACACATCATGATATATACTTCAATGTACACATATTTCATTAAAATATAATTGGATGTAGATGATAGCATAAAATAATGAACATCTATAGAATCATTAAAACGATTATAATAAAGAGATAACTCTTCCTCTGTATAAATATTTATAGGTGGATTAAAATAGGTTATTCTGACACATAAAATTTCTTTTCATGGGTAAGGGAAATGTGTAAGATCTTTTTTGATTATTGTAAATATGTGTAGGTGGGAAGGTTATACTTCCAATGTATGGATCATAATGAAATGTTTGAGTTAAATTTATTCATATAATTACATGTATGATTCACATAGAATTATTATATTATATGATGAAATATATAAAAACAAATAAATATTATTTTTTTCATCTCAAACTATTCTATCGAAACCAAGGATCCATCACCAGAAGAATGAAAATATTATTTTTATTAAACATTATAATAGAAAATATCCATATTCCCCTTATCATCACCCCATCATTGGATAGTCGATGAATTTTAAGGGGTTCAGGTAGGTATTCCAAATTCCAACTGAAGTAACTCAATGTTAATTGATGTATTGAGAGGACTCCATAATGTAAATATCATTAAGTTGGATTTCCTCATTTTATTGACCTATACCCAGTATCCTACAACTACTGTCAAACATTAATACTTTGGATGTATGTGAACGAAATAATAAACCAAATGACCAAATAATTTAGTAGCACTTTAATACCAGATGCAAATATATTTTTTATATTATATAATTAAATTGAATATATATATATATATAAATTCCATTGGAAACATCCATATTCTCATATATTATAGTGTTATGTTAATCACAATATCAATCATGGAATATTAGAGAAAATCTTAATAATGGGATGACATTATGTTCTCTATAAGGGTTATAATAGAGTGGATGGTATCATAAATGACAATAAAAAATATTCCAATGTGAATATATTAAATCACATGCCATTAAAAAATAATCGACAGAAAAATATTGAAGGAATACAAGATGCTTAAATAATGCCATATAAATAAACATATGAGAACAAAACAAATGCTTGGATACTGTACAATAAGATTAATCAAATGGACAATAAATAACTATTCTCATAATGAGTTAATTACTAATAAGGGAAATCATAAAAATATCATGAAGGCCATGTCCAAGAAGTCAACATAATTGTGTAAGGGAAAGTCAATAAATGTTCAATTTTGTCTCATGAGACCAACTAATGCATCGAGATGATATAGTAGTCCCTTCATAATTCTTACAATGTCCATTTAATTCATCATATGAAGGTGGTTAAACATATTAAAAATATACATTCATATTGAAACTATTATATAAAATGTGTATAATTTCTCTAATTAGTAAACAAAATCATAAACTACCCTGAGTAATAAGGTGAGTGGTTTCAAAATATTACATCCCCAGTCAAAATGATCATAAACCATTAAATAAATTAGGTTGTATAGTATCATATAATTAAAAACATGGTTAAATGTGATATTAAAAATAGTGTTTAAACATCGACTAAACCACTCTTTAAAAAATCATTGAAAATTTCTTGAGAGAAAAATACTTTTTTTACTATGGATTCATTTATTTAAAAACTGTTAAATAATTAATGGAAATTTTTTTTTTTCAAAATTAAATTTCATTCATGTAAAGGATTACTCATGGAATTAATTGACAATGAAACTAGTAATATCCAATCGCATCATAGAATTTTTATAACAACATTTTTTATGATCTTTAAAAAAAAGTCATTTAAAAAGGAATGTTTTAATGAAATTGTGGACATCATTTCCCCATAAAAGCAATAATTATAAAATTAAACAATATAATAACATTAATATAAAGAGATTAATGATATTATATATCAATGTAATGTTTTAATACACCAAAATCAAGTAATATGTAGTGAATACGACATATGTCATAGAAATAAAATTGAGATTAAAAACCCATTATTTATTTATGATAGAATTAAACACCTGTACATAACATATAATATAATAAAATTTGATTATTTAATTTATTATTATCCTCTTGAACACATATTATATTTAATATAATTTTTTTATGTTCATTTATTTCAATTTATATGTCTTATAATGTTTATTTTTGTCATTCTGGGGTCATTTGTTTTAGGATTTCATGGTTGGTTCCCCTGAGTATAAATATATGAGTTCATGTAAAATGGATGAAAATCTCTAGAAGTGGTATTTAATGATAATAATATGAATATATATTTTAAATTTTCCTTATAAATCATATGGATATATGGTATTAGATATATTCATTAGTTTGAAAATTATAGAAATTGATTTTGTTATTTTGGAGGTTTTAATAACCATCATGAACTAGTATCATTTTAGTTAATATATTTATATACTTGTTGCATAAAATTTACAATGTTTTAGTACACACACTATTATGTATTTTAACCATAAAAAAGGTTTTATGACTAGACATTATGGAAATAATGAACACTGAAAACTTGTCCCCCACAAAGGCGGTTAATCGACCCCTCACAGACAATATTTTCATTTTTAGAATAAAAAGAGAATAAAATATACTTGATGATGGATATTCCATAAACATTATAAAATTACATTATATAAGAGTTCATTTATTTATACTGACAGTTTTTAAATGGGTGTTGAGGATGGGAAAATAATACAAATTAATTAAAAAGGAAAGAGGGAGTTACCTCTTTTGTGTTGTTACCCTGAGATCATTCTTAAAGAACTTGGAAATGGTATTTTAGTGATCCTATAAAGATGAGAACATGGAGATTTTGTTTCGTGAAATAATTGGGTAGAATATTATCATTCTCTAAGGATTATAAGCTGAGAATAGAATATATGGTAAGTGGTGGTATTTATAGTGGAGTGGAAGGGTGTTTAAATTTATTTTAGTCACTAGATTATTATTTTGGAAAATGATAATAAATAGTCTTTAATCCCATGACTAAAATAGTAAATATAAAATTTTAGTTTAAAATAAGGGATTCTTACATTGTATATAATCATCCATTATTAAATAATTAATTTATTTACTTATAATTTAAAATTATGTAAGCTATAACATATTACTGTTGAAAAAAAGTAAACTATTTTAGAAATACCAAAAAAATTTCCCTATCAATTTTTAAGTGTAAATATAAAAAATAGAATCCAGTTTTGGAAAAATTTTTTCTAAATATGAGAAATTTTGTTTTTAATAAAATCTTTATTTCTTAAAAAATAGTGATTTTAATAATATAATCCACTTTACAACAATTTGAAAAATTAATTATAGGCTCATAGAATTTTATTATGATTGAATTGAAATAAAATATTAATTTTTAATATATATTTTGAAACTAAATTTCTTTTCAAAGAAATGATTTTTTTATAAAATTTCAAAGAAACAATAAGATTTCAAATAAATTCAAACACATAACGAATATTTTTAATATCATTTCTTTACTTATTCCCCGATATAAATATATTATATTTTTATTTACATGAAACCGTATTTTTATTTACCATTTAGAAATTATGTAATTATATAATGGATAAAGTACTATTTATTATGTCTATATTTCTATTCATAAGATGGTTTTGATAGTTGAAATAGAATCCTGGGTTTTCTAAGCTCTTTATTGAAAAAAATAATTTATCAATGAGATTGAATATAGAAGTAAAATACCATAAACTCTTGAGTGGTTATATTAAACCCACTTTTTAAAAATATCATCTTTGAAATTGAAATTTTACTTTAAAAATCAATGATTGATACCTGAAAAATATTATTTGGGAAAAAATGTAAATATCATTAATATAACATTATCTTAATATGATTTAAAGGGAAATTCTAAACTCACCAAAATATTTGGATTTCAATTAATGGAAAATTAGTAGTATGTGAAAATATTGAAACATAAAAAAATATGACAAGAATGTTTTAATGGAGAGTGATCGGGGACATGGTCATTAGATTGTCTACAATCAGAAAAGAATAATTTTTTTATCAATTAAAAACCAATTAATTTGTTATTTACAAAAGTAAAAGGATAATTGTTTTGTTCCAATATATTTTTCCTAGAGTTTAGTGATTAATTTACTATAGAAATTATAAATTTGGAAAATAAACATGATTTAATTCTATTTCTTAATATTCATATCATCATTTGCTTTTTACTCAATCAATATCCACTTTATTTATTAAAAATAGTAGAGCTTTTTATGATGAAATTTTTCTTATGAAGCACTATTAGAAATTTATCCACAAGTAATTCCTTTGTCCTTTAAATATTTACAAACAAAATAAAATCTAGAACATGTTTTTGAATATGATAAAAAGTAATTTCACATAATTTAAATTTATCTCATTTTATAAGTATTTACCTTAAGACTTAGTGAAAACATGTGTTTCAAAATATTAAATATAACAATTTATATATATGGTCCAAAATCAATATAACATAGAATTCCCCAAATAATGTATCTATTAGTGTCACATATAAAATATAATAATACATTTATATTCATTAAACATCTATTGAAAATGATTTCATCCAAGGGTATAATCTCATGTTATTTAATATATTCATCAAATCCTACAACTAATAATTTCAAAATAATATAAACCATCATGTCACTAACCTCGTTCATGGTCACTAATACAATACCAAAATCATCTACTGATTATAATCTCAATTTTAATATCATAATTATGGTTTTCATTGCCAGGTCATGTGTTTCCATAAATATCAACATAAAACATACACACTTCTCTTGATTACTAGTGTTACTCATTACATGATTCCAATTTCATCAAAAAAATGTATTGTAGTAAAATTATTAGAAATCTCATGATTCGTATATCCAGGATATATTTTATGTAATAGTTTTATGACAATATACATGAATCTATTAACACAAATAATTTAATTATTCCAATTTCACTATATTAGTTATATAATATTGACTTTGATCCCTTTTATTATTCTATGGTATATTCACTTGACGCTTGGGATAATAATTTTCAAAGTGTCATATATCCTTATAGAGGAATAAATGTACATTGAAAACTTATTTCATACAATTTAATGCTCTATAATGATACGCTTTCTCCCAAAACATATAGTAAACATTCATTCCTTTTGAGAAAATACCAGTGTATTTGTTTCCAAAATTTTCACATGTGCGAAAATACTAATTTATCTTCGTCCCACAATTCATATTAGACTATGATGAAATCCGGTTTTTAGAAATCCCTCTGATGAAATAATACATAGTGAAATATCTTTTTTTTATTAAAACATGATATTGTGTCCTCATGTGATGAGAATATTTGAGATACATTTTTCCTTACAAGGATTTTAATAAGGCCATACATGATTTGATACTTTACAATCTTTTTGTGATTTTAATTGTTGCAGATGTCATTCCATATGTGATGATCCATTTCTAGATAATATAATATACTAGATTAGATATTATCATTATCAAAAATAATTTATAATCCCAAAACTAGTAGAATACATATCATAAATGTTAAAATATATGTGTGGAGAATCTCGTAAACATGGTTTCTAAGGGATGTTCTCCTACAGTTTCTATAAAATTATATCTTATAGTTTTTCTTATGATATATGTTTTTTAAATCTAGCTCCCAATTATTCTATTTAACATGATCACATATGATCATTAATGAACCATACCCTAGTATCTTGGATCCAGTGTCTTACTTTAATTCATTTATAATATGTACAATAAATCATATACAAAAATAATGATGAGTTCATTAGAATTAGAAAACCAAAAAAATATAATTTTTACATTAAAACAAAACATAAAAATCAATAGAGAATATATATTATAAACTCCTATATTCTCCAAGATTATCCATATATGTCAATGACGATATACATATTGAAATCCTAGAGAGAAATTTTAAAATAAAATGGTGTGGTATTAGATGATATGTAAGGGTAAGAATATAATATAATCTATCATAAATAATATTTAACAATAAGTTATGGTGAATAATTAAAAATACATTATGTTAAAACAATTTCTTTTAATAAAACAGAAATAATAAAATCAAATCGAATAATTCATTAAAAATTGACATATGAGAATAAAACATGATCATTGATATTATAATTGTCAAATAATCACAAGGACTATAAATAACTAATCCAATATGGAGGTAATGAATATATGGTACATTATGAACATACCTTTTGAGGCCTCCAAAAATAATTCAACATATATTTTTAATGCCTTACCCAAAACCTAGTCTAGTTTGTCTCATAAAAACTATCGATTAATCGAGTGGAAATATAAGGCCCCTCTTGACTCGTACATAATCAAGTTAATTACTCATATGAAAGGGAAGAATCATAATAAACATATACATTTATATTTTAAAAATAATAATAAATGTAAATACATTCAGCAATCAATAAATATAATCATAAACTTTCTAGAGTAATGAGGGGAATATTATTAGGATGGAACATTCCCCACTTCTAGCTCTGCTCACGAGCTCAAGAACAACTCAATCCACATAAGAAAGCAAGACTCAAATCCACAAAGGAGAGTAAACAGTAAATCCACGAAGGATAGTTCAACACAATCCACAAAGGAGAGTAACATAAGATTCAGCTCAACCAGGTATACTTTTTCAGATGACGTCAAAGACGATCACTGATCCGTCTAAGTCGTCGGACCCACGAAGGATCGATAGGTACTAACCCCCGCAGAAGACCCACACAGGATCGGGCTCACACAGAACCTGTAGGCAGTGGCTCACACAGAACCGGTAGTAAGGACCCACATAGGATCGGGCTCACACAGAACCTGTAGCACTGATCCACGTAGGATCGCTGAGTGCAGTAGTCGACGCAGTCCACTGAGGATCTTTGCACAGTCGTCGCCGCAGTCCACGAAGGATCTCTGCTCTGCCGTCGTCGCAGTCCACGGAGGATCTCTGCTCTGTCGTCGTCGCAGTCCACGAAGGATCTCTGCTCTGTCGTCGAAGTCACAGCCAGCGCTAGGGTTCCCGCACAAAGCGAGCTCGTTTAGGAGGGTCCGCTCCACGAGCCGAGAGGCTGATACATCAACTGACACGTAGTCCGAAGTTGATGTATCCAAAAGTTCCGTATCGACAACAGGATCTCAACGCGACAGACGACGCGTCAATCGGACGCCCGGTCTGAGAGTTATTGGCATTTTCGTCCCAGGGGCCCGGTTGGTTTTTAGGGCAAAACCAACCCGACCGTACTCCGCCTATATCCGATCCTCGGGCGGAGTATGCCAAAAGTTCCGTCTCACTTAGAGGAAACTACCACAGCTGACGGTACGTCGATCGGACGTCCGTAGCTCAAGTTATGAGCGTTTCCGCTCCGAGGGCCCGGTTGGCTTCGTGTACGAACCAACCCGGCCGAACCCAAAGTCTTCCGAAACTTTGAGTATAATATACCGAAACGACCGTCTCGATCCAAGGATCGCGTAGCCGCTGACGGTTCGTAAATCGGAGGTCCCAGGCCCAAGATATGGGCGGAAGACCGAAGAGGTCCCGGAACGGGGGTACTAGGCCCGGGGCGACCCGGCCCGAACCCCCCCCTGGGGTCGGCCGAACCGGCTAGGCCGGGTCCGGTCCGGCCTGGGCGCGGCCCGGCCGACCGGACCGGCCGGCTCGGCTTCGGCCGGGCGGCCGAGCAGGCCGCCGCCGCGGGTTTGACCCGCGACATTTGGAGAAACGCGGCCCCCGCGGGGGGGCCGCCTGTCACGCGGACGCGGCCGGGCCGCCACGTCCGTTCCCGGTTCCGCGCGGCCGCGGAACCGGCCGCCGCCTCCTTCCGCGGGCCGCCGGAGTTGCTCCGTTGGCCCGTTTCCTTTCCCGTCTGCGCCGTTGCTCCTCCTGGGGGACGATCTTCACTGCGGAAACAACGGATTGCCCTTGCCGCCAGGTTCGTCGTCGTCCGCCAAATCCGCACAAAAAGGGAAGATCGGCGGAGGGTTGCCGGGTCTTGTTCGTTAGACCCGCTCCCTCCGCGTTAATCATAAACAACGGGAGAAAAGAAATAAGATGATCAACACATGATCCAACAATTTTATTTAAAGATAAAATTGTTCGCTTGAAACCGGCTTTTTAAATTTTCAAGAACGTTCACGAGAAAATTTAAAAGGGGTAACTTTTCCAAAATAAATCCCTACCTCGAAGTGGTCGTCGGACGAGAGGTCGTCGCGGATTCGCTCGTCGCGGAAGAAGGAGATTGTCGCGTCGTCGCGGTATCCGGCGTCGCGTCGCCAATCTCCGGATCAAGAACAAACAGATTTAATTAATTA
This sequence comes from Viscum album, assembly GCA_963277665.1. Taxonomy (NCBI): domain Eukaryota; kingdom Viridiplantae; phylum Streptophyta; class Magnoliopsida; order Santalales; family Viscaceae; genus Viscum; species Viscum album. The sequence continues at coordinate 1,656,387,677 of OY728148.1, read as the reverse complement.
AATCCGTTGTTATTGAATTTAAGAAGGGAGAATTTAGAAGTTTCGATTCTCACCTTTAACCGCCGATCGCAGGTTCGCCGCGGAAGAAGAGGCACCGAAGAAGAAGAAGAAGAAGGTCGCGGAAAAGTTGTTGACGTCGCGGATCGTGCGTCGTCGAATTCCGGTTCCGGCGTTCTTCGCGTTCTTCGCGTTCTTCGCGTTCTTCGCGGAGAGGGTGGAGGCTCAGAGGAATAGCAATCCTCCAAAATAGACAAGTTTGTCTATTTTATTATTTTGCCAACAAACGCAAAACGCGTAAGTAACGACCCACTTAATTCGTTGAATTAATTCAACGAATAAAACAGCCCATTTAATTCACGAAAGAAACAGCCCAATTAAATGGTCTGTTAAGAATTAAAGAAAACGCGTCGGTTGACTTTTCAGTTACTTTGACGGGTTTTCGCGGGTGCGTTACTTAGCGAAAGAAACGGCGGGGCTCGTGCGGGCCCTGCCTCACAAATATCCTACCAAGGGGTAGGATATTTCTGGATAGCATCCTATCCAGTTCAACTCAGTTCAAGCCGCCTTTAAGTGACTTTAAGTGGCTTCCAAGCAGTTTAAGTGAAATAAAATAAAGTTGTCGCACAAACTTTAATTTTATTTCTGACTTAAAGCCGCAAAATTTAAGAACCACGTCTGAGCAAACGCAACTCCGGAAGAGGCGTTTCTAAGCAAATACCGGCGCTGCGATTTCATCGGTGCCCTCAGAATTCGATTCCGGGCACCGGTTCAAAAGATAGAAAAACCCGCTCGTCCGTTCACTGAACGTACCCGAGCCAAACTTCGGAAATTGATTCCGGGCACACTGGGCCTCGGAATCAGGTGCCGTCTGAAGCTGCGCTCTTGAAAAATTCCAAAGAAAATTAAGAAAAAAATTTCCTTGAAATTTGCGGGTCTTTACATTACTCCCACCTCAGGGATTTACGTCCCCGTAAAGATACATCAAAAACTAGGGGAACAAATGGGGGTACTGAGCACGCATCTGAGCCTCCCGCTCCCAAGTGCTCTCCTGGAGGTTCCCGTGCTGCCATCTGACGCGCACAAGAGGAATCGACCACCCACGTAGGACCCGCTCCTGTCGATCCTCGATCTCCACTGGGACCTCCGCAAAAGTCGCCCCATCGTCCACGTCCAGCTCCCCAAAGTCGATGATGTGCGTCGGGTCGTGCACGTATCTCCTCAGCTGAGACACGTGAAAGACGTCGTGCACCCGGTGCAACTGAGGTGGTAGAGCCAGGCGATAAGCCACCTCTCCTATCCTACTGAGGACCTGGAAAGGCCCGATGAAGCGTGGAGACAACTTGCCTTCTCGGCCAAATCTACGTAAACCACGTCGAGGTGAGACACGCAAAAAGACGTGGTCGCCATCCTCGAACTCTAGTGGCCTCCGCCTCCTGTCAGCATATGACTTCTGCCGGCTCTGAGCTGTCCTCATCCTCTCCTGGATGATCTGGACCTTCTCTGTCGTGGCTCGGACCATCTCTGGTCCCACGAGTGCTGACTCCCCAGGGTCTGTCCAGCACAACGGTGATCTGCAGGGTCTGCCGTACAACGCCTCGTATGGTGCCATCCCGATGGTGGAGTGGTAGCTGTTGTTGTACGCGAACTCCACCAAGGGTAGGTGGTCCTCCCAGCTGCGACCAAAGTCGAGAACACATGCACGGAGCATGTCCTCGAGTGTCTGTATGGTCCTCTCCGTCTGACCATCCGTCTGAGGGTGGAAGGCTGTGCTCAGATGGAGCCGCGTCCCGAACGCCTCCTGCAACCCCTTCCAGAGCCGGGAAGTGAAACGATCATCTCGATCGGAGACGATAGATGATGGCACATCGTGAAGCCGTACGATCTCCTGGACGTAAAGACGTCCCAAGCTCTCCACTGAGCCCTGCTCTCTGATGGGTAAGAAGTGTGCCGACTTGGTGAGTCGGTCGACAATCACCCAAATGGAGTCGTGACCTCTGGAAGTACGTGGAAGTCCAGTCACGAAGTCCATAGATATGCTATCCCACTTCCACTCCGGGACCTCCAAGGGCTGTACCAAACCTGCTGGTACCTGATGCTCTGCCTTCACCTGCTGGCAGGTGAGGCATCGTGAAACGAACTCTGCCACAGCTTTCTTCATGCCCGGCCACCAGTGCTGTCGTCTGAGATCCTGGTACATCTTCGCCACTCCGGGATGTACCGCCAAGGGAGAAGTGTGAAACTCTCTCAGCACCTCCTCTCATAAAGCAACTGGTACGAAGGTACGCCCTCTGAAAAGGATGTCGTGCTCTGCTCCAAGGGAGAAACCATCAGGCGCCTGACCTGAGGATATCAGTGCACGCCGGGTCTCACAGTCAGCGTCCCCACGCTGAGCCTCTCTGACCCGCTGTAGAAGTGGAGGAGAGACTGTGAGAGACTGAAGAAAGGCTGCTACGTCTCTATCCACGAAGTATATCTACAAGGAGGCTAGCTGCTCCGTCGCCTCCTCAAGCAGCTGAATGCCCGTCCTCCTGCTGAGGGCATCGGCTACCACGTTCCCCTTCCCAGGAGTATAGACTATCTCAAATTCATAGTCCTGGAGGAACTCAAGCCATCTCCGCTGTCTCAGGTTCAGGTCCTTCTGAGAGAAGATATACCTGAGACTCTGGTGGTCAGAAAAGACAGTGAAGCGCTCGCCCATCAGATAGTGCCGCCAAGTCTTCAGAGCGAAGACCACTGCTGCTAACTCCAGGTCATGAGTGGCGTAGTTCTGCTCATGCGGCCTCAACTGACGTGATCCGTAGGCGATCACGGCCCGCTCCTGCATCAGGACGCACCCGAGTCCAGTCCCTGATGCGTCGCAGTAAACTAAGTATCCAACTCCCTCCTCAGGCAACCTCAATATAGGTGCGCTGGTCAATCTCTGTCTCAGCTCCTGGAAGCTCTGCTGACATCTGTCTGACCACACGAAGGGTTTCCCCTTCTTTGTCAAAGCTGAGAGTGGTGCCGCAGCTTTGGAGAAGTCTGGCACGAATCTCCGATAGTATCCCGCTAGGCCCAAGAAGCTCCGCACCTCTGTCACGCTCCTGGGTGGCTCCCAAGCTAGCACTGCCTCGATCTTCGTGGGATCCACTGCAACTCCCGCCTCAGAAATGACGTGCCCCAAGAAATGGACCTCACGTAACCAGAACTGGCATTTTGAGAGCATTCCATAAAGCTGGTGCTCTCGGAGTGTGTCTAGCACAACTCGCAGGTGGTAGGCATGCTCCTCCTCAGTCGTCGAGTATACCAAAATGTCGTCAATGAAGACAACGACAAATCGGTCGAGGTATGGCTGGAAGATCCTGTTCATGAGGCTCATGAACACTGCTGGAGCATTGGTTACGCCGAACAGCATAACCAAGAACTCATAATGGCCATACCGACACCTGAAGGTCGTCTTCTGTACGTCCTCGTCTCGAACTCTGAGCTGATGATAGCCTGACCGGTGGTCTATCTTCGAGAACCACCGCGCTCCCTTGAGCTGATCGAAGAGGTCATCAATCCGTGGCAGCGGATACTTGTTCCTCACTGTCACCTGGTTCAGGCGACGATAGTCGACACATAGTCGCAAGCTCTCGTCCGCCTTCTTGGCGAACAAAATCGGGGAAGCCCAGGGTGAAACACTGGGTCGGATAAACCCCTTGCTCTGCAAGTCCTCCAACTGTACCCGCAGCTCTCGAAGCTCGGCGGGGGCCATCCGATATGCTGGAGTAGATATCGGGGCTGTCCCGGGGTACAAGTCGATGTAAAAGTCTACCTCTCTACGAGGAGGTAGCCCTGGAACGTCGTCGGGAAAGACGTCCACGTACTGGTCCACCACTGCAGGAAAAGCCGGACTCCGCACGTCCACTGCTCCTAGGATGAGGCTAGCCAACTGATGAGAGATGGGCTGCACTCTCCTCCGCGGAAGTCCATCCTGTGCTGCAAAGGTTCCCTTCTCGCCGGTGAAGGTAAACCTGCTCCCGTCGGTACGAACACATCGCACCTTGCACCTAAAACAGTCGATCTGGGCATGAACCGTGGATAGCCAATCCATGCCCAAGATGACGTCGTAAGGCCTCGATGCCGCTACAAGGAGATCCCAGCCGAAGCTCTCGCCTCCTAGAGTAAGCTCACACTGCCGGCACCAGTGCGTAATCGTCGAGTCTGCTCCCGTAGGAGTCTCTAGCCGTAAGGATCGAGCCAACGGCTCAGTCGGAATCTCCGAGCTCCGAACAAGGGCAGAGGCTATGAAAGAGTGACTCGCTCCTGTGTCTATAAGTACTGCAGCAAGGGTGGAATAGACACAGATCGTACCTCGAATCATCTCTGGCAAGTCGGGGTCGTAGGCCTCCACTGCCTGGAGCTGGGCCTGTCCCTACCCGCCAGCTCCCTGTGGTCGAGGTGGCCCTCCTGGTGGTGGTGGGGGTAGAGCCTGGAAGCGTCGCCCACCACCCGCTGCTCGGCCAGCTCCTCTGCCTCGTCCGCCTCCTCCCTGCGGACCGCCACGGTCGACTCTCTGCCTCTGCCTGGGTGGCCCCTCCACCGTCTGCTGCTCCTCTGATCGGCGAGTCGGGCAGTCACGAGCCATGTGACCCTGCCCGCCGCAGGAGTAGCACAGCCTGCCTCTCGAAAGGCTGGCACTCCGCTGTGTGCCTCGTACTGCCGAGCCGGTGTCCTGAGGCCGTCTGCGTGGGGGTCTGGTCTGCCTGGACCCGTGAGTCATCCGTCGGCTACCTGCTGCCGAAGACTCAGCTACCTGCCGCCCTGCGCTAGGTCTCGCCGCTGAAGAAGACTCTGCCAGGAAGCTCTCGATAAGGAGGGCTCGCTCCAGCACTCCCGCCTGGGTCGGAATGCTGAGGGAGATCAGCGACGCCCGAATCTCCTGTCGCAAGCCCTGCTCGAAGGTCCGGGCCCGGAAGAAGGGGTCCCGTACCATGTCGGTCGAGTAGCGAGATAGGTCCGTGAACCTCGCCGCGTACTGAGCGACCGTCATGCTGCCCTGGCGCAGCTGGAGAAGCTCCTGGATGCGCACCGCTCGGAGGGTGGCCGGGACGAACTCAGAGCGGAAGAGGCTCTCGAAGTCCGTCCAGAGCAGGGATGCCTCATCGTGAACCTGGAGCATCAGGCTCCACCATCGTCCTGCCGCCGCCTGCAGGAGGCTCGCTGCGAGAATCACCATGAGATCCGCTGGTGTCCTCACTAGCCTAAAGGTCCGTACCACCGCCTCTAGCCAGTCCTCGGCGGCCTGGGGGTCCGCCTCACCGCGAAACCTGGGCGGTCGCTGGCTCTGAAACTCATGCAGTGCCCTGAGGCGACGTGCATCGTCAGCGTCTGGTACTGGCAGCATCGGTGGCTCGGCGGGTAAAGCTACCGCCGGTGCCACTGCTGGCAAAGGGCCCTGCACCGAGGCCTCGTCGCTCGGTGGGCTGCCGTCGCGCCCAACACTCGGAACCCTAGCTGGCAGTCGTCGCGGGGCCATCCTGAAAAGGAGAACAAGAGCACCATAGTCAGAACAGTATACCTGGTGAGCTGGCACAAGTAATCACAAGGAAAACTTGAGACTTTCATAAAGCAGATCAGTATACCCGGTGAGCTGACACAAGTAATCACAAAGAAAAACTTGAAACACACACGCAATCAATGTTTTCATGCATTAAGTCGGAAATCAGGAGTCAGGGTCCTGGTGTACGGATACGTCGGCCGCCGCACCAACACTGGGCTCCCTAAACTGATAACCACACTCAATACACTAAACACTATTGCTTCACATAGAAAGAAAGGACGATTAGATTCCGCGGTAGAACCGACCACCTCTGATACCAATTTGTCACGACCCGTCCTCGGGGCCCGTGCCGTGACTACCCCAAGCCCGCCTTCCATAGGCCAGGGGCTGGCGACTAGCACCAAGGCGTAAAATCCCAGTAAACAGGGAAGGCATTGCCTTTATAAGTAACAACCACACAGAGTCAGCAAGCGGAAGTAAAGTGCAGAAAAGAAAAGGGGCCGGAAATACAAGCCCAACTGTAAAGTACAACTGAAAAGTAAAGTACAGCAACTGAAGAAAAGACGGCGGCCTCGTGTCGTCCACTGGCAATCCCACCTGAAGGGTGGGTACAGATAGCCTCCAGGCTCCTCGGGTCCCACGTCCGCTCCGAGTACGTTCCGCCCAGTGGTCCACCTCCAGGTACCGTCCTGCTCCACGCCCCAACCGTGATCAGCGCTGTCCGTCGTCTGCAACCAACACAACAAGGTGCGGGCATAGCCCGTGCAGGGGTGAGTACAAGCTACTCAGTAAGGACCCCGAGACCCCCGAAGGTCTCCCGAAATCCACAAAGGATATAGCACAAAAGAAAGATGCAATCACGAAGTAACATCTGACTTGACTTAGGTATATGCCCATACATATACCTAAGTCCCCACTTCTAGCTCTGCTCACGAGCTCAAGAACAACTCAATCCACATAGGAAAGCAAGACTCAAATCCACAAAGGAGAGTAAACAGTAAATCCACGAAGGATAGTTCAACACAATCCACAAAGGAGAGTAACATAAGATTCAGCTCAACCAGGTATACTTTTTCAGATGACGTCAAAGACGATCACTGATCCGTCTAAGTCGTCGGACCCACGAAGGATCGATAGGTACTAACCCCCGCAGAAGACCCACACAGGATCGGGCTCACACAGAACCTGTAGGCAGTGGCTCACACAGAACCGGTAGTAAGGACCCACATAGGATCGGGCTCACACAGAACCTGTAGCACTGATCCACGTAGGATCGCTGAGTGCAGTAGTCGACGCAGTCCACTGAGGATCTCTGCACAGTCGTCGCCGCAGTCCACGAAGGATCTCTGCTCTGCCGTCGTCGCAGTCCACGGAGGATCTCTGCTCTGTCGTCGTCGCAGTCCACGAAGGATCTCTGCTCTGTCGTCGAAGTCACAGCCAGCGCTAGGGTTCCCGCACAAAGCGAGCTCGTTTAGGAGGGTCCGCTCCACGAGCCGAGAGGCTGATACATCAACTGACACGTAGTCCGAATTTGATGTATCCAAAAGTTCCGTATCGACAACAGGATCTCAACGCGACAGACGGCGCGTCAATCGGACGCCCGGTCTGAGAGTTATTGGCATTTTCGTCCCAGGGGCCCGGTTGGTTTTTAGGGCAAAACCAACCCGACCGTACTCCGCCTGTATCAGATCCTCGGGCGGAGTATGCCAAAAGTTCCGTCTCACTTAGAGGAAACTACCACAGCTGACGGTACGTCGATCGGACGTCCGTAGCTCAAGTTATGAGCGTTTCCGCTCCGAGGGCCCGGTTGGCTTCGTGTACGAACCAACTCGGCCGAACCCAAAGTCTTCCAAAACCTTGAGTATAATATACCGAAACGACCGTCTCGATCCAAGGATCGCGTAGCCGCTGACGGTTCATAAATCGGAGGTCCCAGGCCCAAGATATGGGCGGAATACCGAAGAGGGCCCGGAACGGGGGTACTGGGCCCGGGGCGACCCGGCCCGAACCCCCCCCTGGGGTCGGCCGAACCGGGTCGGCCCGAACCGGGTCGGCCCGACCCGGCCCGAACCGGCTAGGCCGGGTCCGGTCTGGCCTGGGCGCGGCCCGGCCGACCGGACCGGCCGGCTCGGCTTCGGCCGAGCGGCCGAGCAGGCCGCCGCCGCGGGTTTGACCCGCGGCATTTGGAGAAACGCGGCCCCCGCGGGGGGGCCGCCTGTCACGCGGACGCGGCCGGGCCGCCGCGTCCGTTCCCGGTTCCGCGCGGCCGCGGAACCGGCCGCCGCCGCCGCGGCTTCAGCCTCGGCGGATGATCTCCACGGCGGCGCGCCGGGCGCCGCCGCCTCCGGTCGCCGGCGCCGCCGCGCCGGCGACCCGCGCCGCCGCCTCCTTCCGCGGGCCGCCGGAGTTGCTCCGGTGGCCCGTTTCCTTTCCCGTCTGCGCCGTTGCTCCTCCCGGGGGACGATCTTCACTGCGGAAACAACGGATTGCCCTTTCCGCCAGGTTCGTCGTCGTCCGCCAAATCCGCACAAAAAGGGAAGATCGGCGGAGGGTCCCGGGTCTTGTTCGTTAGACCCGCTCCCTCCGCGTTAATCATAAACAACGGGAGAAAAGAAATAAGATGATAAACACATGATCGAACAATTTTATTTAAAGATAAAATTGTTCGCTTGAAACCGGCTTTTTAAATTTTCAAGAACGTTCACGAGAAAATTTAAAAGGGGTAACTTTTCCAAAATAAATCCCTACCTCGAAGTCGTCGTCGGACGAGAGGTCGTCGCGGATTCGCTCGTCGCGGAAGAAGGAGATCGTCGCGTCGTCGCGGTATCCGGCGTCGCGTCGCCAATCTCCGGATCAAGAACAAACAGATTTAATTAATTAAATCCGTTGTTATTGAAATTAAGAAGGGAGAATTTAGAAGTTTCGATTCTCACCTTTAACCGCCGATCGCAGGTTCGCCGCGGAAGAAGAGGCACCGAAGAAGAAGAAGAAGAAGGTCGCGGAAAAGTTGTTGACGTCGCGGATCGTGCGTCGTCGAATTCCGGTTCCGGCGTTCTTCGAGTTCTTCGCGTTCTTCGCGTTCTTCGCGTTCTTCGCGGAGAGGGTGGAGGCTCAGAGGAATAGCAATCCTCCAAAATAGACAAGTTTGTCTATTTTATTATTTTGCCAACAAACGCAAAACGCGTAAGTAACGACCCATTTAATTCGTTGAATTAATTCAACGAATAAAATAGCCCATTTAATTCACGAAAGAAACAGCCCAATTAAATGGTCTGTTAAGAATTAAAGAAAACGCGTCGGTTGACTTTTCAGTTACTTTGACGGGTTTTCGCGGGTGCGTTACTTAGCGAAAGAAACGGCGGGGCTCGTGCGGGCCCTGCCTCACAAATATCCTACCAAGGGGTAGGATATTTCTGGATAGCATCCTATCCAGTTCAACTCAGTTCAAGCCGCCTTTAAGTGACTTTAAGTGGCTTCCAAGCAGTTTAAGTGAAATAAAATAAAGTTGTCGCACAAACTTTATTTTTATTTCTGACTTAAAGCCGCAAAATTTAAAAACCACGTCTGAGCAAACGCAACTCCGGAAGAGGTGTTTCTAAGCAAATACCGGCGCTGCGATTTCATCGGTGCCCTCAGAATTCGATTCCGGGCACCGGTTCAAAAGATAGAAAAACCCGCTCGTCCGTTCACTGAACGTACCCGAGCCAAACTTCGGAAATTGATTCCGGGCACACTGGGCCTCGGAATCAGGTGCCGTCTGAAGCTGCGCTCTTGAAAAATTCCAAAGAAAATTAAGAAAAAAATTTCCTTGAAATTTGCGGGTCTTTACAGAGGGAGCGAGGAGAGGATAAAAATGAAATGAAATAAAATGGAATGAATGAGGGTTTTACCTCTTAAGGGTTGTCTCTTTATTAATTATGTCACATGGAAAGGTATTTTGGTGATTCCACAATGAAAAAAAATAAAGGAAGTTGTTTGGGATTGATATTTGGTGGAATATAAGAAAGACACAAGGCTTTAAAGTATTTTGAGAAATAGATTGTTTGGGGTGTTATCTATATTGGAGGAGAGGGGTTTTTATTATTATTTTATATATATGTTTTTTATTTTGGATCAAGACTATCAATAGTGTTTATTCCATAGACTAAATACAATTAAAATACAATGTGAGAAAAATATTATGTGTTATTAATTCATTTATACATCTACTATGAATCAATAATTCTTTTATTTACTTATAATGTCAAATACTATAAATTATAGAAATTCAACATTCATCAAAATATTGAACTATTTTTTATAATTCCTTGAAAATTAAATTAATAGTTCTTTAGTATGTATATATACAAAATTGATACTATATTATGAAAATAACTTTCTAAATAAGAGAAATTTAATTTTAAAATAATATAATAATTTATTTTGAAATATAGTTATTTTAATACTATAAATGATATAATGACACTTCTAGAAATTAATTTGGTAACCAAAAATTTATCTTATAATTATATTAAAAACATTGTTAATTTATGAATCTATTTTCTTATTAAAATTATATTATAAATAAATATATATATTATTAAATTTTTAATAAATAATTTTTCTTTACAAAAAAACTAACACCTAATTTATACATTTTAAAATATTTATTATCTCATTTCATGATATAAATATATCACATTTTCATAAATGAGTTAACAAAAATTTAATTATACCTTCCTTACAGATTTTATTATTCAAATGGTTTGTTTACTATTCCTATCTTTCACATTACTATTCCGAAAATATTATTTATAATTTATAGTATATCATGGGTTTTTTTGCACAATGTTTTATGAAATATATGTTATTAGAGATGATTAATTTAAAAGTTACATACAATAAATCATAAGCTATTACACATAACCCATTCCTTTGAGTTATACTATGCCCTTTTTTTGTCGTCAACCCTTGATGTGAACTATGTTAACTAAACATAAATCTTCATGTTAGAGTTTACATTTTATTGAATGCACCCCAATTTTGGATGGTCAAGCACAATGAACTATTGTTCTATTTTAACTTATTTAGTGGAAATTTATGCCTAATTAATTTATGATATTGAGGGATTTAATTTTTAATGAAATGAAATTCCAATTATTATCTCAACTACATGCATGTTTATATTAAATGGATTTACACAAGTGATTAACCATGAATTAGATAATATTAATGCATATGTTAATTTAATGTATTTATATATTGAATGTTTTTCACTTCATTAATTCATGTTATCATGAATCAAAACATCCAATATTAAATAACAATAAAACATGAATGAAATAAAATAATAATTTTGTTTTATCATGAGATTTTATTAATAATTAGTTTTTATATCACAAGATAAACTAACCACATGCCTATGGGATGGACCCATTGGACCAGTTATGGTTCATGTTGCATCATTCTACATGTCTATATAAATATCTCTCTTAGATTGGATTCAAATATACTCCAAACCTAAACTGCCTCCACCGTCATGGGATCTCAGTCTATTACATATGATTTTACGCACTTAAAAGTGAGGCGAAGAGTTTTATATAAATGAAATAATTCCCATGAAGGACCATAAAAATTAGGATAAGGCATATAACAAAGGACAACACAAAAATTTAATAACAAAAAAAATAAATCCATCAGATACCATGGTATGTTAAATGCCAATGATCATTTCTATGCATTCATTGAATTGTATATTTAATAAAAAAACATTAATTTATTAGTGGTTATTATTTAAGATAAACCATACTCAAATCTATTAATTATATTTTTTAATTAATCAAATCATTTTTGATAATTGACACCTAAATTATCGCGACATTATCATGCATCATAATTTTAACAAAATTAATCAAATTTTTTAAGTCTATATTTTAAAATAAAAATGTACCTTGGGGGAAACATGGTGACTTACCATATGAACTACCAAATATGTATTATACTCGTATATTTTTTTTCACCTATGGCATGTGGAATAAATGACATATCATATAATATCATGAAGTGTAATTCAAAATTAAGGACCATACATTTCATATGATACACCATTTTTTATCTTATTATTTAATTCTTCATTGTGTGGAGTATTATTTTTAATACGATATATACATGATATTTAGATCCAAAAATTACACATAAATTATTTATAAATAAATAAATAAATAAATAAATATATATTTAATCAATCACATTGCGTATCTTATAATTTTAATTACAACATTAAAGGAAATATTGATAAGGATTACCTATTATAATAAATAAATTTTTTATTATGTATAATTTACTAAATGTACACGTTGTTGACAAGATAGTTACACAGTCTGTACTATTCTCACCATCAATCGGAGGCATAGACAAAGAGTCTCAGTATGTAACAACTAAAAAACTTATATTATATTACATAGTGTGACCAATGGTGACACACCATGTGGTCGCCAGGTTACATTTTCATTATTCATATATGTATTGTAAGAAGATTGTCTAGTCATCTATAACCAAAGAATACAAACTATGTATATATGTTACACAATATATACATCATGTGACAATGTTCCTGGCTATAATAGTCTCCACCTGATGTATAATTAATATAAGCACATGTAAAAAATATAGGCACCTTGAATTAATTTGGAATTAATTATTGGAGCATTAAACACTAGTACATGATATGTACATCTAGGTTACATAGAATGTAATAATGTTTTATCAAGAAATATTCCTCAACACCTCTAGATGAGATCTCAAATTTTATTATTAATTTAAAATCTATCAATTTGATTATATTTATGAGAGATGAATAAAGAGATTCAGATATCATAATTCACATTTAAGAATACAGATCTATAATTGATGACAAAATAAAAAATGTGTAAATTAGTCATTGATATTTTAAAAATAATAAATTATTATGTGGCCCACCATAATACCACTTGATGGATCGAGGAATATTGGAAGCCAATGATGTTTCAGGTTCATCATTGATTTTTCTCATGATAAATTATCAATATGAAATTTACCTGACAATAGACATCAGGACAAACTAAATTAAATCAAATAATACAAACTATTTATAAAATGATGAAACAAAACTACATGATCATCATATATTATTGATAATTAATATAAATCATAAAAGATTCTCTTATTTATGAATTATTTATTCATTTATAAATTTGACAAAGGATATATTTCATACATTCATTATGTTATTTAAACCAAGGATATATTTGATTTATATTTGATATATATGTGTTCCATAAATCATCAAACAACATCCTTGTAATATTAAGGTTCTATAACTATTGATCCTATCATTTAAACCATTAAATTCTAATCACCCGTCGAATTTCTTCCATAGGATTATCTTTTAACTATATTGAAATGATATTGGATGATGGGGGAATATTTATCTTCATTTTTGGAGTCGTTCTTGGATAATTGATCACTCTAGGGCATTGAGATTATTTTTAGGATTTCCTTGCTCACAAAAAAATCATGGAATTGGGTCTCTTGAAAAATAATAAAATTGAGTTTTTGTAGATCTATTGATGGAAATTAATAACTGAAATTGTTCCCTTGATTATTTATTTAGTACCAATGGAACATATATTCAATAATAATAATAATAATATCATTAATATTTTTTAACATGCACTAAACAATTGAATTAGAAGAAATTTTATTTAATAAAATAAAAGTCAATATATATTATTTCTCACCATACCATAAAACTCATTCCACCATTCCTCCAAAATATTTATCGAGTATTGAATAATTACGATTTATATAATAAATAATTTTCACAAAATTATTAACCAAAAATAAAAATAAATTATAAATACTAAATAGAAAATAAATAGTAATAATATTATTCTCAAATAATATTATCTCGAATTATTGGTGATAGAATATATACAATAAGTAAAACAAGAATTATTATTAAACTTTATGTGGTAATAATATTTATTCTACATGATAATAATAAATAAATAATATATTAATTAAATTTTATTCATGAGGCATTTATTGTGTGAGCTAAAGTTCCTTTTTCATTGGAATTAGGAAAATCATCATAAAATCACTAATTAGTGTAAAGAAACATGCCATGGAACCCATAGTAAATTAAATAAATTAAAAATTGAATCTATACCACAAATAGATTATCAGTTTATAAAATAAACCCATTTTTATGACATATATAATCCTGAATTATTATTATTATACCATCAAACAATGTCACTGATGTCTCTCTCACTGAATTCATAAAACTCAAACATTCCTAGAGAATAAAATTGCTACCGATTTATTTAAGCTATATCATTCCATTGAAGGGACTAATATATCAAGATTTATAAAATAATATAAATTATAAATCACTTCTTGCAATATTATTAATGAAATATTACTCACAACACAACCAACACATCATACCTCTATGTGAACATATATCCTCAAGGTTTTCATCAATTAATTAGTGCAAGAAAAATATAATAAATAATAATAATATTATATTTTATGGATCGATACCCATGTAAATAAATAGGAATGTAAAAATTAAACATAAAAATGTGGATTTCATACTTGTAGGTTTCGTTCTCATAATATATTACACTGGATATTACTAAGGATAGAAACCATGAGAAGGTTCCTCAATGTCCATTGAGATTACAAACATGATAACCTCAATCATTATTGTCCCTCAGATGATTTTGTCCAAATATATAACACACATATCTATACAGTTGGGGAACTACTAGGTTTTTATTATATTGGTGAATATCTAAGAACATTTAGTATGATAGTTACACTGAAGATATTATCACAAAAATGTTACGCACAAGAAAAGTCATTATATGATAAAGATTTTATTAATATTAAAAAAATTAATATATGTTATCATAAATTAATTTCAATATATTTATAGGAAACTATATATAAACCATTTCCAATTAAAATATGTTCATATTGATAACACACTCACATAAACATCAGGTTCCTTTATGACCATCTAACAATCAGTCTCGAAAATCAACAACCCTTCATCTACTCAATGTTCATACACTAATGGCTGATATGAATCATCAAACCATATAATTTTCCATATCATAGTTACACTAGTTGGAAACCATATTTATTTTCCCCATAACCCATATGTTACCAATCAGAATTGTGGGTGTGGAAGAAATGGTCTATTCTATGTTCTACTATTAAAGTCAAATATATACCATTTATGGCTAATAAAATACCATCCTCATTACATACTATAACTCTTCCGAAACAAAGGTCTTACATAACTCAACTATTTATGATTTCACAATAATATATAACTTCCCTCACACAACATAACATGAATTAAATATAATAATTCATATCTTTACCACATGCATTTCACTCCTCCTAAGCCATTCATTATAACCCACCACCATGTGATCATAATTGATATATTAGATTTAATAAGACACAACTCCTATATATAAACCGACATCACCACACATAACTAATTCTCATTCCCCTCACAATGAAACCTCTTGAAAATATTATCACCACACTCATCTCTGTTTCTCATCCCCAAAATCAAGACCAACCTATCTACCACCTAAAAAATGATCAGAACCACACTTAATTTCAGGGAAAACAATGATCCATTTTTTATAATATTTTTAAACATGTTATTCACCCAACAACAAAGACTTTATAACCCTCCCATGAGTCATGTAGAATTCTGACAAGGTTCACATACATCATCAACTCCCATGATAACATAGAAATCAATATTTTGAAACTAGACGTACCCTCTAGACTCTTTGAAATGAAACTTTAGTACTTCTAAGACCACCACGTGAATTCTTACACTAATAAACATTCCTATATTAAAAGTGTCTATAAAAAATCAAAACATGTTATAGAAATCTTGATCCCAAACTAGAAAATGATAGGTACTCAACTAAACTATTCATGAATCCCAAATTTGATGTCGAGTACCACCACTCTTGGTTCCCTAATAGTTAGAATCAATCATTTAATCAAAAATGGAATACACCCAATCCCACCTTACATATACTGAACCTTTTTAGGCACCTCATTGATTCAAATTTTGAAGTGGTTTCTCACCATAGGACATTATATAATCATTGAGGACCAAAATTATCATGTTTCACCATGAGTAATTCAACAGAACTGACCTGTCTTCCCATGAGTATGGTGAAATATCTTATATGATCACATACCCATCCAAGATACATACCATTATTTTGGCTGTTCACTTCCACTAACCAGTGGATCCATGATTTCCTCACATAACCGTACCAAAAACATCCCCATGTTACAACATAGATCAGGATTTTCCATAAACCTAGATGTCATTTTGAAAAACTAAAACTTATTATTTACACATTCACAATATAAACAAAATCACAACCACAATATAAGGTTAGATGTAAAATGATAATTCTTGTTTAACATTCATAGACAAAATGTGCTAGAACTAGGGGTTCTCGAGCACAAGTACAATCGAACTAGTAATAACCAAACATGCATTAAACTCAAAAACCAAGTCATCTACCCATTCCCCATATCACAACAACATATCACAAAATGGTTCAGACCCCATAATGATTTAATTTGAATTGTCACATGGAATAAAATCCCCAAACATTAGTCAGCTGCCAAATATCACAAGGTTCCCCAAAATATCTTATAAACAAATGTCTTACTATGTCCACAACTTAGGGGAAAACTCTCAAACAAATATCAATGTCATATGAAATATACATACCAAGACACCAGACTTGGGGTCCACATTCATAATACTAATACCAAATGATCCTACCAATACCCTTATTTGGTGCAACCACACTGGTAAAAAAACAACTGGGGGGACAAAATGTATACTAAAAACACACAAATCATCTAGAAAATTGTCCAATTACATGATCTCACTCTACCTCCAATCTACCCTTAAAAGGGTCATCTACATACGAAACACAAGAAACCCACTCCAAAAAATAATGATGTTTTGAAATTTACACAAGGGTTCACATATCATAATACACCCCAAAATAAGAACTATATTCTATTGAAAGACCCTCATTTCAAAACATTATGATTTTTAAAATACAATGATTTATATAAACATCCAAGCCCCATAGTGCTCATATTAGAGAAACATAAAGATTATAAAATTAAAAGATTCCATACTGTTTGGATAGTTAAAAAACCATTCACAATCTATAAATGAAAAACATTGTAGTTTTATAAATGGAACACTTTTTCACCAATACCACCATCAATAAACTCATATTTTCAAATCTCAGGATCATATCAAGGGAATTGGGTATGTTATATGCCTACATCACCTATATGGAAGACACCACATAGGACACTGTATAAATTTTATGTACTAACACCCTTAATACTAGGAAAGTATTGGTCATCAGGAAGTATAAACCACACTGTTGTATTTGTTCTATTATAATAAAAAACATAATCAAACCATAAGGAGAACAAAATAAGAATCCAAGACCATGTCCCAAGAATGAGGCATATTCATGAGAATACTTATGTTATTGAATTGGTACATGTACACTAAAATGACCTAATGAAATACTAGGAATATATTTTACGTTTAATAAACATAAAATGTCAAATATTAAGTGTCTCACTAATGGTGAAAATCAAGTAAATTTTTAAAAAGATAAATCTACGAGTAGAAATTATCATACTGAGAAATGTGGGGTCCCCCCCCCCTAATATGTGTTGATCAATAATAGGTAAGTGCTCATTAAAAATCATAAACAAATTCCTAATCACATATATAACAATCCCAATTTGGAAAAAAAAACTATGATACCCCATTGTAATGTCCCACTAACACAGGCCACAAACATGTGATTAGTTGGAAGAATGTTGAAATTCTCATGTGAACCACCTGGAGTGATTTAAGTTTCAAACTAGAGGTGAGTGTATAATGAATTTTTAGGTATTATATTCCATAATTTTCAAAGTAAACTATTAGTGGAAAAAGAAATATATATAAACCATACTGGATAAACATCATAGGTAATTAGTAAGGCACGAAAAATAAATTCAGTACCAAAATGATAAAACATGTTGAATACAATCCTTGTGAGAAGGATCCCCTATGGGGGTTAATATAAATTAATAATGAATAAAAAACATAACTAGAAACAACCTCCAACCGATCACATATTTATTACTATACCAACACCACTGATCAACTATAACATTCCCCCAAATAAACAATCAACAACTCTCACCTAACATGTAACATTAGACATTATAGTCTTCTCATCAGGTACCCAAGTTGCATAACTGCCTAAGTAGGGTGTGTTTATGACTCAATAGGACCCCACTAATATTGTACTTAAATTAACTAGTCCATAATATAGTTCATGAAATATATTTCAGGACGACTACATAAAATGATAGTATTTTTATAATTTTAACTAAAAGTATACAAAATTCAAACCATGTTGTGATGTTTACTCTAGAAATAGTTAAAATATACATCATCCAATATTTAGGTTTATTTGAGTATGTCTAGTTGATATGGCCAACCATATATCACTCATGATGAGGGGAAATATTAATATCTTTAGTCCTGTAAGTGGAATCTAGGGAAAAGATATCCACCCCTACAGCCCAAGTCCCCCATGGAAATTTTTCCATACTGGGTTAATTATAATGTCTAGTGTCCCTTGATGAAGAATATAATTCAGGATAATAATCATTTCTAACTTCTAAAAGTGTAAAAGTTTTAATTATGTTAACTATTAAATACAAACATCCACTAGGACCAACGTTCACTCAAGGCTGACCATTATTATCCATAAATTTTAAAAAATATATATACATAGAAATGAATAAAACCAATTCATAACACTAAACTATTTACATTTCAATAAATATAAAAAACAACCCCTAAGTGTAATTTTAAATATCTTAAAATAACCCAACACTTAATTCTAATCATCTTATTTTTAGTATTAAATTTCACATGCATATCACTAATTATAAAACCGTTATAACAAATATATTTAAAAATCAATGAGTACCAAAAAAATTTCATTTCCATAATTTATTTTTGTAATTAAATTCTCATGAAACCTAAAATATAATTAGGAAATCAAATAAAACACCCATTACATTTTTCTATATCCAAATTTATGGAACAATTCCTTTAACCTTAACTGATTAATGTGAAATTCCGTTTTACATCCATCAGATCCAAAACGTAAACCCAAGTAAGATGTATTGAAACAAAACATGACCATTAACTTTTGAACTCTTGATGACATTTATTCATACTCTAATAAGTAATATTAATTTTAAACCCCACCATAAAAAATAGTTACATAATTTTGTGTTTGGGGATTGTTATTCGACATGACCATACAACCAATGCACTTAATAATATTAATTAATACAATTATTGTGGAATAGGGACCACTGAACACAATCATAAAAAATTCCACTTATCATTTATCAACCTCTGGTTTGGATTTAATAAGATGATAATAAAAACTATAAAATCATCCTAAAATAGATAATATTTTGTAAACATTGAACAAAACGACTTGAAATTAAATGAAACTCAAAAGTAAAGAACACATAGGATTAGAATAACATGGATCACTTTATTGTAATATCGGAAATATAATTATAACACAATATAATTAAATACCTTCATTGGAAGTGGAGTGGGGGTTTGGACTATTTATAGTGGTTTACTAATCATAAATTGAATCATATACTACCAAAAAAGAAGAGGGGGATTCCACAGTAAAATTTGCATACATACCCTCACTTAAAACCCATATATGTGGAAATTAGCTAGACTAACTAAGGCTAGATTATGAATTATTTACCATGATAGAACCTTGGATTTTTATTTATGTCTACCATCTGTGCAATGGTCATATAAGTATTATCTCCTGCTTCGACAGCTTCATGGTGTTTCCCCAAAAATAGTCTTGGACTCCACATTTGCTCTCGTGACCCATCTAGAAAACCATTAAGCTCAATTCCATGTTAAATTACACACATCTAAGGAATTGAACCCACTGAATTTCTAAAATAATTATAAATTAAAAAATTTTCCCCATTTCGGATTGGAATTTCCCAAGTTATCACCCATCTCACAACCCATTTGTACACCAAAGCATTTCAATGTGATGAAAAAACTATGGTCTTTGACATGTGGTTAATTTATTTTTAGGAAAATTGATTTTTTTATTAAAAAAAATGCACATTGAAAACATGATCATGTTTTTTCAGTATATGAAACTGAACAACATTTCCATTGAAGGAAGTTCATATACATTGATGAAAATTTTAATGATAAATATGGGTGAATATTTTAATGTTGATATATTAGATATTTTATTATTTATAGAAGGTGGTATATATAATCTAAAAATTTAATGATGTATATGGGTGAAAATATAAAAAAACTCATACATAATTCATGAGAGACACAATGAGATAATTAATCTATTTGTTATACAGGGGTCAAAATCATCAATGTATTTTTCCAATAAAATGTAAGAGGAACATATATATATTATTATTGAAAGTCAAAATTACATAGTGGAGTTTTATTTATACTATTATATATGATGAATATTAATACTAAACATTAAAATATTATAATTAAATTACAAAAAAATCAACCAGAGGTCCTACAAGACAAAGAAATGAAGTCATGTATTTTTTTGATTTATAATGAATGTGTTAATGTTAAATGAATACTGTAAAATAAATACATAAATGTCATACATTATTTAAGTGTGATATTTGAAGAGATATTATATATTAAACATTGATTAATTTTATGTTCTCAACATATTATGAGAAGAAATTACATTATGTGGTTAATATTTAATTAATAATTAACTTTTGACTATAAATTTAAAAAAAATTCATCATATCATTTAATAGTTTGCAATATAAAATGTAAAAATTCAATTAATTGATTCATTATCGATAAACAGTAACATGTTAAAAATATATAGATGGGGGTCATATATAAATGATAATCAATAAATAGAAATTAATCTCAAATTAATATAAAAAACATAAACATTATTTTTTTATTAGATAAAATACTTACGTGAAAAAAATATAATATTAAATTTTTTTATATAATTCCCTCTAGAAAGGACGATAACCTCCCTAAATTATTGTAACAATCATAAAAAACCATTTCAAAAAATTCAATTGATTTAAAAAATGATCTATTGATTAATTTATTAAATTAAAAATCTATCTTATTTCTATTGAATACTATTGAACCATATTCCAAAAAAGGTTCAATTCAAAAACCCCCACCATTAACAATTGTTTAAGAAGAGATAAAAGAATTTTCCATGTACTCTACTGAACCCCACCTAACATAATCTATTTCAAATACTTTTTTTAGTATAAAAAATGTATTTTTATATTATTTGTAGTGGATAACCTTATTTTAGTCAACTATTCCCTCCTCTCCTCGTGTTACATCACCCACATATCCAAATACTAGTTAATTTATAATTTTCATGAATTTCCTAGGAAATTTTAATTTCTAATTTAACGATTTGCGGTCATTCTATAGATTTTTATTCATCATAATAAGAGTTAGGGAAATACATGTAACTATCAATGGACATGAAATAGAGCGCAATAGGTTCCTAAACTACATAGAAATGTATTTCGTGATATCGACTATATTTAGTCCATTAAAAATGGTTTTCTGGTTGATTCTGTAAGGTTTCCTTATGACTTTTACAATTTTCTGTGTTCACCTTCATTATATTCATATAAAACAGTTATACTCTTTGACATGGATCTTGTAACCCTTTCAGGAGTATTAAAATTTGTAATAGAAAATGATAAACTTCAATTTCTATTCTTCTCATTATTTCAATCATCATATTTTTTATTTTTTTCAAATGTTGAAGAAGATCTCCAAAAAGCTCATCAAGAATAATTTGAGATACCTTTTTATTCCCATCAATGGCCGTTCTCTATGATTACCACTCATTAGGAAAGATATCTATAATCTTCTCCACAAGTTCCTTATCATCATAAATCTTTCTCACCCAATGATTGTAACATGATAATAATAATCATAAAACAATGTTTTACCATGAACACTAGTTCTTCATAAAGATATAGAAATCCATGATAGTCTGCACTAAGAAAATCTCTTCTAGTTTCAATAAATTTGAATTTACCAATTTGAGTAGCATAAAATTTCTTCCCAATTAAATTTGTATCTTCACAGGAAAAAATATGAATATATATATTTTTTGTTGTGGAAAAAAACAAAGTATTCAGTACCTTGTAGTTTAGTTGATATTCTTACTTTTCTTGATAAGTAAAATTTCTGACTTCTTTATCAGGAATCTTTTATTATCTAGTAAGCATTACAACATTTTCCACTATATTATTAATAAAAATAGTCTTCAAACGATCTCTCCAATATTCATAATCATTCACATAAAAAATAGGTCGTATAGTACGATTAATATCATCAATCGAACCTAAATTTATTTGTTCCATCTAAATGAAAATATCATTCCACAAATACTTTTAAATTGAAAAAGCTTGTAAATAAGGATATAAATCCTATACAAGGGAAATATTTAGAACAATGAAAACATGAGAAAGAAAAATTATATGTGAATATAATTATTTCAGAGTCCTGATCTAATACCAATTGTAGGATCAAATTATGAGTGTAGATGTTCTATTACAAGAGGGATGAATTTTATGTTTAAAAACATTTATTTTTAACCTTAAGGAAAAATATATTTAACAATTTTAATAAAGGTAAATTCACAAGACCACATTTAGTTCTACAAACTTTCTAGGTTCTGGAAATATGATTACATTAATGAAAATTAAAGAAGATTTACAAGGATAAGATTCTACCTTAAAGCCTCTAGAATCTTACTTATTAGAGTATACAAAAAAACAAGAAAGTATAAGAAGGTTATACTTTCGTCCTTTTCAAAAATAAAAAGGAAATAATTTTGAAACATAACGACTAACAAGTAAGATATATTATAACCCAAAGAGTAGGGTATCTAATAACATTTTTTAAAAGTACCTTAATTTATACATTAAAAAAAGACTATCTTACCCACATGAGGGTAAACCCTTGATATGAATGTCATATTCTGTCTTGTTATCCCCACAAGCCATAAATCATTAAGGTAGTCAGATCCTATTTCTTCCTATCCACAAAAGTCCCCAAACATTAATGTAGTTGAAAACTTTTTCTTCCTATCCCTGGAAGTCCTCGATTGTACACAACAACAATCAGAGTTGCACGAAGCCTGATGAATAAGATGTTCACTACACACAAGGCATCGGAGTCTCTCTCTCTAGAAATCACATCAGCAACATGAAATCTCTACAGTGATCAATGGTTTATCTCAATCAGTGTCGAGCTCGTTCAACAGAACTCTTATTTATAAGAACTTCTCCAATGTTCGTATTCATCCTCAAACTATCATATTATTCAATTAATTTTAGAGGGACCAACATAGGTGTCAATCAAAAAACGGTTAGTTAGAAATAAAATATATGTTGAGGGGTAAATTGAGGAACTTATATGTTATTTTGTTTGTATCATTGGTACGATTAGGTTTCTCTGTGACATTTTAAGAATTTATGACTATTTTTAAATTTTTTTATTAATTTAAATTATTATAATTAATGAATTTTTTTTTGTAACATGTGTCAGAAGACAATTATTGTGATAGATCTCAGTATATGATTTTATTCAGATCAGATGTTCTACGACAGGATGGTACTCTACATATAATTTAGGTGTTCTATTCATTATTTCTCTTTGATTTGTAATTTTTTATGCAATTCAATGTTTCATATCATTACCTAGAGAGATAAAACATTTTTTAAAATTTAAATTTTCTCTTAAGACACAATTGGTATAAATTCAGTTCCATGGTCCATGATAGACCCCTAATACATGAGTGATTTCTTGTCCATTGATGGCTATGGGATTAATATAAATGTGATTTTGGATTTATATAGACATTTTATGGTTGGAGAATAAATGAAATAGAATAGATAAATAATTGTGGATTATGGAATCATCACCTCTATAATTGTTATTCATGGGTGAGTGATGATGGAATTTTTCATGATGATTTTCTAGTTTCATTTTAGAAACCTATGGTGGACCAGGTGATATGTGGGACATCATAAGTCCCATGGTACAATCTGTGGAAAACCGAATGATGTGATTCCATCTATGTGATGGTATTTTTAGTTGGGATTGAAATAGATTTTATGTAATTCATGTTGGTTGTATAGAATGTTATATGAATTAGGGTTCATTGGTAGGTGATCTATTTGACAATGATCATAGATAGTGGTATTTAATGGAATACTGGATGATGACTTGAATTCCACCTAAAACTCTAAGAGATCGATGTTTTGGAAAGACCGTTATGAAAATTAAAATTAAAAATATATTTTACAACTGAATGTAATGGTAAAATATAATCATTTATAATAAGTTAAATGGGAAATTCATAAAAATAATTAATAATGTAAAGTACAAATGTGAAGAATGTTGTGTGTTTATAAGGGTGGTGGATTACCTATAGTACATGTGTTTATTATAATAATTATTTTGTGTCCTTATTTGAGGTTTTGAGGACGGATGATTCTCTTGAATGTATGTGATTATATTTTAGGTATGGTGATACCCCTGGGAAAACATGAGGTAATTTTTCCAGAGTGGGTCAGTGACCCCTGGTGCGTGAATATAGATTGAGTATGATTGAATATCTTGGGGGAAGATTATTTTTCTAGGATGAGGAATTTCTTATGTGACTTGGTAATAGTATTAGAGAGGGTTGACCCCAACAAAAATGGGTATAAGGATCGTTACTTGGATGCATATATTTCCCCCTTGTGGTTTCTCATTTTCCAACGTATCATAGAATTTCCATGAGTGGTTACTGTTGTACACAGAAACTACAACACTATTTAGATAAGTTATTGTAAATATATTGTGTGTAATTTAATCCTTGGGATAAATAGTTAATTTTTATTTTTTAGTTAATTTTTTATCATTTTGAAAATATCATATGTTCATGCACTACTATACTAGAAATCATATGGACAGTAATGGTTGTTTCCTTTTTAGTTGCATTATGTTCTTGATAGGGAAACCTTGAAACTCATCAATCATATATTTCATCTTTATTTATAGGTATATCTTGGGTAGAAGCCTCATGATACATGATTAAGAAACTATATAATTATTGGGATATGAATATTGGGATTGAGGTTAGTATTTGGGGGGTGGTAGAATAACTTTATGAGTATTTCAATCATTTAATTTTTTGTTTTTTGAGATCATCCTTGTGGTGGATCAATTGATGTATTATGTTATTCTTCCACATTTATTAACTTATAATGTTTATTTTATTTATATGTAATTTAATATGATATGTTTCATTTTTGAAATATTTTTTACTATTAACACATTATGGTATAGTCTCCACATGATCACACCACATCCCCTAACTATAATTTAGTTGCCCCCAATATACGAGAATGTTCTAATGAAGTATAGTACCACTATGTCTAGAGATCTATAGATATTTTTTAGGATGGAATGTCATGATGTAAAATCAAGTAGTTTTTTATTTTTTCATAATCGTTTTAGAATATTAAAAAATTTGATTTTAGAATTTCTTTGAGAGTGTGGTATAGATTGGAATGGTGTATTACAAAAATAGTTATGGTGGGAATCCATTGTCACTCCTGGGATGAGATTTTTTTCCAAGTTTTTGTTTTTATAAATGGGTAGTTGATTCTAATTTTATGTGTACATTTTGAGATTGTTTTTTATAGGTGGTTTATAATGGTAGGAGTTTTTAATACATTAATCATTTATGATATATTCTATTTTCCTATAATGCCAATGATTATAATCAAGGTCATTTAAATAAAATTCAAATGCTAAAATCGTCAAACCCATATTATATAATTTTTTCTTATTTATGTTTATATTGGAATTATAGTTTGTTTAACCATGTTGTATTGTCTATGAAAAAACTATATGTGGTTCTTATCGAGGGATGCTTCATGATGATAATAGTATATCCCCCTTCGGCATGAGTTCCATGGTTACCCATAGTTGGACTGTTTAATAATCTGATTCCCCCATAATGGATCTTTATATAAAATAGGTTCAGTAATTTATCTTTGTAAAATATATATATGATGTTTCCTATATAGATTTTTGGAAGAATTATACATAAGTGAACTATGTTACTATGGTTTTATTAATACACATCATCATTGGGGTATTATAACATGATATTATGGATGTTAATTAACCTTCCAAGAATAGTAAACTATGATTCTTACTAGAGTGGGTGGGTTCCCTAATAGTTGGTAGTGGGTTAGGTATGGGATTTGTAATGATAATTTATTAGTGTTAGGAGATAAGTGTTTTGGTATGTAGGTTTCCATTTCATTACCAATATGGGTACATGTATGAAACATTTCAGGTATGACCTAATGTGAGGACAATTTTATGGTAAAAATGTTGTTACTTAGTGACTCATGAGGTTAAAAATATGATTCTACTGATTTAGTATGTTGCGATGTGTGTGGGTGTCTAGAGAGTGGGTATAGCTTGGTTATAAGTGTGTATTGGAGGTGGTAAAAATGAATAGATGCATTCATTTTAGTTCAATTCGGAGGTACTATCAAATATTAGGAATATGATTTTTATTACATGATTTTGTTTGGTAAATTCATGGTATTATTAGGATATGTGGCTTGGATCATGTATGATTTTCCAAAAGGATGTGAATACCATGAGGGATTTGGGAAAGACAGGTGGATGTCTTGTTGTGATTTTGGTATCAGTGCTAGGTTTAATAAGAGATGGCAATGAAATTCCACTCCCTATTGTTTTTTGGGGAGGTTTTGAGAGGATAGTGAATAGTGACCCAATATTCCCCTTATTGGACTGGTAGAGTATTAATAGTGGATTCAGTGTTTAGAGTGATGACTATGTGGAGGGTGGTTGTCTGGTTGAACAATACATAGGTGATATGTTTAAATTTCCAATAGAGGTGTCATGGTTGCATCATTTTATTAATGGAATTGAAATGAAATATTATTATGATCAGAAATTTATATTAGTGGCCCATGGTATGATGAGGCAGGATTTATATAATCTTTAGTTAGGTCTCATGATCGGGTTGTATGCCAACCTAGGCCCATTTATTTTAGTTGAGGTTATGGTTAATGGTGGAGATGAATATATGATATTCTTAGTTGATCAAACTTCATCAATGATGATATTGGTGGCTTCCATGGATTTTTTGATATATATAGATCTTTTTAGGAATTTTAATATTGGTTATGAATAGGGAAATTATTTTTTGGGGATTGATGAACCAGATCGGGTGTTGGTACATTAAAAATTTTCTTGTTTTGTGTAAACCTGAGTGATGTGGTGATCATTACCCAATGATTTATTTCCAGTTAAAACCCACAAATAGTAGATTCATAAAGAGATAGATAAAATTGGTTGATGGGTTTCTCTCAGAGTGGCGTACCAGCGTGGTAATTAAGGAAGATTTTTCTGTGGAGAAATTGTTATATGTGAAAATAAAGGATATACATTTGGTTGGAGGAGACATATATTGGGGATAATAACATAATGATATAGATGGATCAAGTTTGAGATTCAAAATGGTTGTCTGGGATATATTTAGTGGATGTTAACGGCTCAGGAAGAGTTAAAAGCATGTTATTATGAAATTTTATTATGACTCACTGTTGAGTATTATATTCAATCCCTGCGACGGGAATAACACTGATTTTTCAATGTCTATGACCATATATGATATGTAATTTTTTAAAGATATTGAAGATGACGTTCTTGGGGAGTCAAAAATGAATGGTAGTTTAAGTTTCATGTTTTATCTAAAGTTTGATAAAGGCATTTTTTTTGTAAGTCAAATCCATGGGCCATATAGATTTGATTTTTATAGAGTGATTAGTTGAATACATTGTGGTGGGTTAGATCAAGTCTATAATGGGGAAATGATCCACACATATGAAGGTTCCATATATTGTGAGATTGGTTAGTGGATGATTGAGGTGTCATTAGAATGATGATGTGTTGGTAAATCTAATTTTATCTCATCCATGGTAGAATATAGGATTTTATATTAATATTTAGTTTTTTATAGATTTTGACTGATGGAATTACAATGTATATTAAATAATGTGATTTGATAGTTACTTATATTAGAGGAATGTCAGTGCTCCTGGAATGATATGATTTGTGGTTTGGGATATTCGAGGAACTAGGCATAAAATTACATTGAGAGGTGGATTAAAAACATAGTATGATTCTTATGTGGTCTAAAATTACTTTTTAGAGTTTAGGAATCATAATGGAGTGGTGTGATATTGTCTTATCTAGTATGACCATGTTTTTTTCATGAAATATTTGTATAGGATGTTTTAATGGTGTTGTTAGGTATAATTAGATGGAGTGAGATGAAAATCACATCTGGTATATCAACTCAAGAATTATGGACATGATTCATGTATTAATAATAAAATTTTGGGGATTTGTAAATGTGTTTGATCTCAGTTAACGTGTGGTGGTGACACATTAATATCGTTTTATATCCGGGGATGAGGAGAAACATTAATTTCAACCATCACATATGCTTAATGACCATTTAATTATGTTGTGGAACATCATTGGAATGGTGAGTATTATATTTTGATATGTTGGTGATGCAGAAGAATATATAAAATAGAGGATAAACAATTTTTGGTAAAGGTGTCATGTGGGGGCCTTCTTGAATGTGAATTTTTATTATTCCACATAAAGGAAAAAGTTGTAAACCAAGGTTAAAAAAAATAATTGTTCCATTACGTACTGAAATAGCTTAAAAATTTATTCAAAACAAACCTAAGATTATTATAATTAGGTAGTATATATAAGTCCCAATGAAATGTATGAACTTGTGTGTCTGGATCCACATTAATATGCTCTTCAAGGTGAGTAGCCATTCTTTCCATTTTATCAATGAATTCCTATAAATTTATTTTACCTCTGTCGAATCCATGAGCTATGATTTGTTTTTTTCCTAACCATGCCTATTTCACCTCATTGGAGTCAACCTATAGCCTAATTTCATATATTCATTCTATCACCTATTTTTAAGAGTTTACCCAGACCACTTTTTAGAAAATTTCATCCTTGGAATGGAGGATAAACTTAAAGAAATCCCCTTCATCTTCTTCAACTGTTCATGTTCTCCCTCTTGGTTCTCCAGATTCCATATTCTAAGAGGTCATGATTTCATTATTTCTAACCATCTTAGATGCACTTGATTCTTTTGTATTAGACATGTGTGAATAATCCTTGCATCCCTTTGGTTTTTTCTCCTTGATGACAATACATTTCCCCGAGTCTCTATTTCCTTTTTACCTTTCTTCCTTCTTGGGTTTTGAAGATCATTCACATGAATTCGTTCTAAACTAAACACATATAATTGTCCTTAAATAAAATCACATAAATCCTCTTCCTCATGATCTAATGTTGGTTCTAGAACATCAATACCATCCAATTTATTGCCTAACTTGACCACTACGCCATCTTGGGGGGGGAGGGGGTTCTGTCTAACTGGTGTAATATCCTTTCCTTCTTGGAGGCCATTATTCTTTCCCATATTTGTAGACATAAATTGGAAATTGGTTTTTGAACTGAGAGTGTTTGGGTCCAATGGACCCAATACAATCATTTCACTCTTCCTCCTTTATACCTGAAATATAAATGTAACAGGTGCCTCCTACAATGAAGTTCTTAAAGACTCGATCTTCTCTCTGATTACATCCTCGGTGTCCACTTACTTTGACTATGGGGGAGAACTAAGGAGGATTTATAGTTCATTGTAGCTATAATTTCAAACGATTTTCCACATATTATCACTCAGATCCTGCAACTGTAGGTTTTTACCCAGGTTATGTTTCAAATGATTATAAACATCTTCCACCTTCGTATTGTCACTTGGCCTTTTATCCTTGCATATGGGAGCTGAATGATCGGTTACCCATTGACTCTAACCCAACACAGTTATACTTGTATCAACTTTTCATTGTAATCCAGTAGCTGCATCTCCCATATCCAGTTAAACATATGTGGTCTTGATGAATGCAATCAAATCTTCCTTCATTAGAAAGGGAGGCATATTCCCGAAACCGACAAATAGGATATGACATCATATGGAAGAATCATGTCCTATTCAAAAGAAACCAAAATAGAAAGGGATCCAATCACCATACAATACCATTTTATTCAAGTGAATATCTCCCTTGATCTCAATGGTGATAGATTCCAGTGGTCCATTAGATAGATTAGCATCAACATAGATCCTTAGAGTGACTGGATGACCAATAGCCTTGGTGCGAGCATCTGAACAGAGGAAGTGACCTAAAACATTACCTATCAACTAGATGATAGTATTGTTCTGGAATGGGAGAGGAAGTCCCAGTTGAGTTATCCTGAGTGTTGTGGTCTGGGGATCATGATTTATATGAAAATCAAATGTCAAATGGAATATAAAAAACATAACTAACTTCATATAGTGCGGAGAAAAGGCCCAAAAAATCAGATCTTCTTAATTTGTGAAATGGACCTGAATGTGTCTCACATATTAAAGGCCAAAAATAGAGTGATCCTGAAAATTCCAAGAATAAAACAAGTACCAGTCGAATTAATCAACTAATGAGAGGTTATTTATGAATCGGGAAACCAAAGTGTTATCTAGTAGAGTAGAAGATTATGTGAACTTCAGATGAGAAATATGTAACGAGAGCCCAACATTTGTTAAGGCTAGAACCTTGGGGCTTAAATCAATTACATGAAACAAAGAGAGGGATAAAGGATCTATGAATGGGGAGAAATAAGGGAGATGAGAGGGGAGATAGAACGAGGGAGAAATTGGAACTCCCCTCCCCTACCGAAGTGGGCCATGGAGGGGAGGCATCGCCATGTCCATACCCTACCCCATCAGTATAAGGAAGAATGAGAGAGAAGTGCTATCCTGGTGTCTATAAATTTATTGAACATAGAGTGTGGGGTTTGGTTATTGAAGAATATTACAACTTTTTTCAGAAATTAATTGTTGAATCAAATTTATCCATCAAAGATTGAGTGTGATTGATTGTTCATGAATTCAATCCATTATAGGCAAATATGTATAGTTTGTTATCCATTATGTCTTCTCAAGGATAATAATTGTTATGTTAGGGAGTTTATAATAGAATATATCTTTAATGGTTGAAAATATTTGTGTAAATTTCATTATTTAATTTTTGTAGTAGGGTTTATTACATGGATTTCTGTTTTTATTAGATTTTATAGTGGTGGAAAATGATGGGAAGGTGTTTATAGTTTTGTAACATGGCCCAAGAGATAAAAAAGCTTCCTAGGAGAGTCTTATGTGAATAAAGACATAAATAAGGCCTTAGTAATGGTTTTTTACCTAACATATTATTAAAATATGATTAGGGGAAACTATGTAGTGTAACACTGACTATGTAGCTTGGCATGGGGTATAGTTCATGATTTATTAATTACTATAGAGAAACCTTAAAGAAAGTATAATTTCTTATTAGTTTTATTCTTCTTTTTTGGGTCTTGGATTCACTGACAATGTGTATAAATCAATCATCGAACATTGTTTTTTAAATACGAGCTCATCATTGGGTGATTCAGTTGAAAATATATATAACCAAACTATGTATCCTTCCTAGTTTTCCAAAAAATATATTGAAATAACCCAAATCCCTTCTCAATAATTATGATTTCCCAATCCCCTTATTTCCCTAAAACATGTATAACAAAGGGGCTCCCATCCACATTCATTCTCCCTAAAATCCATATGAAACAAGAGTGAGTATTCTAAAAGTGTTTGATAAGGGATTAATATATGTGTTCAGTGATATATATTCCACTATAGGGGTGTGTATTATATAAAATATCATATATATTACATAATAAACCATTAGAGATATTCCATAGAGATATTCCCCTAGCGATGAGTGATAATCGACTTTGTTACAACCATCTATGGGTTTCACTTAAGAACCCAATGATAGACCAAGTCAGACTTGACGGTCATTGGTTCTATAGGGTGATCAACGCAACCTAAAAATATGTGACAGACTTAGGATGATCGTATTTTAACATATGATTGAGAAAATAACAGAGGATTCTATATAGGTTGTCAAACAGTGGGAACCTTGGTAGGTTCCCCAATTGATGTCGACCTAAGAGATGCGTAATTCATTGAAGGTATTCTAATGACTTGGGTGAAAAATTAGATATCGAGAGATAGATGTTCTAGACATGACCCTTTTAACCATGGGATTTTATGGAAATGTAATTTAATAATTAGCGTAATTTAATGTTGTAATTTTTTTAATAAAAAAATACAAAGTTGGTAAAATAGAATAGTAAATAATAAAATATGTTTTATGGAAATGAGGATCCAAGGATGGTTGATTCCCCTTGGTATATATGTTTATTATTTATGTTGTTTTATTATGTGCATGATGTTTTTGTGATATAATATTCCACTATGTTTCTGTTTAATTTTTTATACAAAGATTTCATATAGTTGGTTACTATGTTGTATGATATTATGACTCAATGATGGTGTAGACCCTAGTTTAATGAGATAGGATAGTTATGGGGATGGTATATTCCAAGGTATTTTTTATTATGGATTCAATACTATTGACACACCATGTTATATTATCATGGATCTGGAATTGTGGATTACACATGTGGTATATTGTTTGATTTAGGCATGTTTTTTTCCCTCGAAGGATTTTATTTTTGTTTTAGGGATGGATAACACCCCCATGAGGTTTTGATATGGTTATATGGAGGGCCAATTCACTTGGGTGTATGATGATGGTATTATGGATGGTTATATAACCCATTCCAGTTTATCATGTTCTGAATATTGGTAAATTATGCCTGGATGGTTATTTGAGTAAAAAAATATTCTTGAAAATAGTTGAAGAATATATAGTTGATTATAGGATAAACTATATAAATTGAATATAGACATTTATTTTTTATTTATATATATTAACTATTTTATTAATTTTGTCTTATCATAGGTCCATGAATAATTATACTGGATATGTTAGGGAAACAATTGTGGTGCCTTACTGAGTTGCACCAAAACCCTTCTCATGTAGTTGTGAATCTTTTTTACCCTTACATTATTTATTTTTCAATGGTTTATGTTAGCAATAGGCTCGATGATTCATGTTCAACATTGATCATTCTCGTTGAGATTTGGAAACTGGGATTCAGGATTGGCACGAGGGTGTTAGTATAGAAACTTGGTTTCGTTAATGTTTTATAATATGAGATCATCTGTCACACCCCGACCGCAGATGTCATTATTTTACTTCTTTCTTGGTTTGATTTAAAATTTTTAAGGTTTGTTTGTGTTGGCGGTTTCACGCCAGTGCGCGGTCATCGCATCGCTAGCGGTGACCGTGCATTCGGCCCGGGTGACTATGTGTTCACCCGGCATTTTAAATATTAGAATTTTTATGTTATCATTTTATTATTATTACCATTTAAATTGTGTTATCATTATTGTGGTATTCTTATATATGTTTATATATGTGTATAGTAATGTATATATATATATGTCTATATATGTATATATATATATATATTCTTATATAAGTTTATGTTTTTATATATTTATATATAAATTTTTATTGTATTCACGTATATATATATATGTTTAAATATATATATGTGTGTTATTTTTAAATGATTTTATTATTTTAAATATTTGATTAGAATAATTATTATTATAATTAACTAATTTTTACTTATTATTATATTTTATTATTATTATTATTATAAAGTTTTATTCATATTATTTTTATAAAGTTTTACTACTATTATTATTATTATTATTATTATTTGTTTAGATATATATATATTAACTTAACCCTAACCCCTACCCATCTCTTCTCTCCCGCAGCCGCCACCCCCTCTCTCTCCCCCATTTCTCCTCTTTCTTCTTCCCCGCACCAGCACTCTCCCGCTCACCCCATCTTCGTGCGGCTCTCTACAGCACCCGCAACCCCTGCACCCTGCTGCTCCCGGCCTCCGAGAAGCACCCGGCTCCGCCCCGCTCCGCCCTGACGTCCGGCGCTCCGCCTGCCGACCTCCCGTCCCCGTCTGGTGACCTCCCTGACCGCCGATCCTGCCGACCTCCCCCGGCCTGCATGCGCTCATCCTTGCCCCTCCTGCGTGCTCCTTTCCTAGTCTCCCCCACAAGCCCGACCGGCCTTCGGCAACCCCCCCGTTTTTCTTCCCCCTTTCCGGTTTGGCCGACCTGTGCCGCCTCCTACGCTCTCCCCTCCACCTCCGGCCGTCGTCCCGCCTCGCCCAAGGCAGCACCCCCACGACCCCCTGTACCAGCGCCTACTGCCCGCACCCTCTCTCCGGAGGGCTGAACCGTCGGCCTCCGCCCCTGCTTCCCATCGCCGGCACACCCCCCGCTCCCCTCGACCGGCCTCCCGACCTCCGGCGCGCCACCTCCCTCCGACCCCATCGCCAGCACACCCCCACTCCGGCCAGCCCCTTCCGGCCAGCCGCCCTCAGCCGCGCCGCGCTCGACCTACCCTGCTCGGCTGCACCCTCGCTTTCCCCCTCCGCTCCTTCTATGTGAGTTTTTGTTTCTTATGTTAATCATATTTACATTTTATTTTTATAACGTTTTAATATTATTATCATGTTAATAATAATATTATTGTTATATTATTATTATACTATTTTTATTATATTATTGTTATTATTATTATTATGTTAATAATATTATATTATTATTGTTATATTATTATTGTTATTATTATTATTAAATTATTATTTTATTATTATTATTATTATTATTATTATTATTATTTTCATGTTAATATTATTATGTTAATATTTTTATTATTATTGTTATGTTATTGTCATTATTGTTATGATTATGCTATTATTATTATTATAATATTATTGTTATCATTATTATATTATGGGTATGTTATTATTATTATATTAATATTAATATTGTTATTATTATTATATTATTATATTATAATTATGCTAAATTATTATTGTTATTATTAAAATATTATTATTATTAATATTATAATATGTTATTATTATTATTATGTTATGGTTATCACTATTATTATTATATTTAAATTATTATTATTATTGTTTTTACTATTATGTTATTATTATTGTCGAACTTGTCTAACGGTCTATTGTTTTAGGACCTGTTTGACGGCGCAATACGGTGCGACCATTACGCAATAGGAGTTTTGCGCCATGTCGTTTTTTATTCTGATTCGATGTAGGTCTCCCATTGATCTCGCCTTTAAATTTAGAATTTATTTATTCCTTTTCTTTTCATTGATTTTTAGTAAATTTAAAAGTATTATTAAGTAGATATTTATAGTGTTGTGATCTGCTGATAAAATATGTTTAAATTCTAGTGTTTCATTGAAAGTGCTTTCTTGGTTTCAATTGTGTTCTTCCATGGTAATATTGCTAAACAGTTCTTTATGAAATGTGAAATTGTGTTTTCAAATTTTTTTGGTGTGTATAAATTAGTAGGTGTATTTCATAGGGAAAATGGTGTTTTTCTTAGAACCTTGATTAGAGGAAATGTCGTATGACCTTTAAACTTGTTTTTGGAAACTTTATGTGTGGTTCTTGGTTGTTGAAATTTTTTTTCTTTTGACACATGATTAAAAGTTTGGATTGCATTTGTGAAATATTATTCCTTCAAAAAGTGATTAAAGGCTCGTTTGTCTCTTGATAAAAGTGGGGTGTGTTTGGTTGTTAGAAAGTGACTCTACTTGTGAAACAAATGTGTTCAAGGTTTAATATGCTGATTTGAGTTTCTTAAATAATGTTCTAAGTGTGTTTCTGGTTTTCAAAGAAATGGCGTGTGTTATATCCCTTTAGAAATGCTTTAGTATTAAATGGTCAAAATGTAAATGATATGACAGCCCAGTTGGCACATTATTAAATGTGAAGTGATTATACACACACATATATATATGTACTTATGAGGGCATCTCTATAGGGGGAGTTCCCTTTGAGGGTTGTCGTGTAGCGATGTCCGTGTAAGGGGTTGGCAAGTGCGGTGAGATGATTCACGCGGGCGAGGTCCTCCCACTTACACAGTATTGTTAAAAATACTGTGGGTTCTTGGGCGTCCCTTAGAGAATCGAGGGGCGGTTGCTGGCTAACCCCGATTAGACAGGTTAGTCCCCCCTTGGTAGGTAAAACCTTGTGGGGCGTGCAACTGGTTGGCTATTAGGGTGGCAAGTTGGTTATTGACTATAGAGTACCATGACGACAGGTAGTCTGAACCCGTGTACATCCAGGGGTTTTCTAGGGATGTTTAGGATCGCCCATGGTTATTGCTGATAACTTCAGGTTTATTTTTACTTGCACTTGGTTTTCCTTGCTTGTTTAACTTTACTTGCACTTTTTTTCCCTTCTTGTTTACTTTCAGTCATCCATCACATCCTATACTATTAGATTTTGGGAAAATGGTTTTCAAATGAAAATACTTTATTCTCTTGGTGTAAGATTTAAAAATGTAACACGTCATTGTTTTTTTTTGAATGAGTTTAAAACTAATGAAAGGGATCTAACATTCAGAAAGTAATAAGGGAAATGTCTCGTGTTTTGATTTTCAAGTAAAGCATTATGAAAGATTCCTTTTATACATAATAGTTCAAACCTGGAATATGTAGATTCTTTATTTACTGGTAGTGTTTTTGGGATTTGTTGTGGGGATCACCTACTGAGTACTTTTGTTCTCACTCCTATCTTTTACCATTTCAGTTGCATGTTCCTTGTGTTCAGGTTTTCCAAGATTGAGTCACTCAGTATGGGAGCGACGTTGGTTGTAGTTGGGTGGTGACCCGCGATGTCACTTGGAGGTATGTCGTGGAGTAGTTTGGTTTATGTCATTAGTGTTTGTCTGTTTGTTTAGTTTATATTCGTTCTTTTGATCCTGTTTTTAGTTTGGGCTGAAATCGTTCCCAACTATTGAAATTTTTAATGCCCGACACTAGTTTCCATCCTGGGGGGATCAGAAACGCCCCTCAGGACTTGTCGTGGACCGGCTCGGGTGACCTGTTCAGGGTCGACTTGTGCTGGTTCGTGACAAAATGGTATCAGAGGTGGTTCTTGTTATTTGGGTTGTCTGGTAGGTGGAGATTAGGACTGTCGGGACTCGAGAGGTAGGTATGGGGAGGGTGTCATGAACCCTCGCCTGTTCCACACCTCGAGTCGCCAGGGGTAGTCCGGGAATTGTGTCTTTGTCTTTTATGGTTTTTCTTGGATTGAGAGATGACATCGGAGGGAAGCCGACGTTACTTCATGATTTCACATGGAGTATTGACCCATGTATAGTCTGAGTACACGGTTTGAATTCCTCCTAGTGGTTGACGCTGACTTAGGACATGGCCCACTACCATGTCACTAGGTTGAGCGTGACTACTAGTCCCTCACTCCAGTGGTTAATGAAAATTTGGATGCTGCTTTCATTTTGGTCGGTGTAAGTGAATTGTTGGAAATGAAAAAAAGGGTTTTGAAAATGGGGCTCTTTTCTTTTAAAAGGCATTAAATGTATGAAATGAGTTTTAAAAACTGAAATCTCTTGATTTGGAAATCTGTTAATTTCGTCGAATTGGTTGATAATGGATTGGGGTGAAACCTCAGGTCCTCTTCATGAGCATTTGCACATGTGTGAGAATGCATGGAAAGTGTGTGTTGGTGCGAGTATGAATGGATAGTGGGTGAAGAAATGTGCAACGGTTCATAGGATTACCTTGGTGTGTATTTGAAATTTAAGGTATGACCTTATTTTCTAAATTGGGTTTTAAGGGCGAAATGGTTTTGGAAAGTGGTCTTGAAAAAGGAGGTTTTGAAATTTAAAATAAAAAGTGGGATTTTATTTTGGGTTGTGTTTGTATTTGTTTGGACCTTGTGCTGACTGTTTTTTTGATGAAGGAGCTTTTATTGATATTGCTTCGGTTTGATGTTGGTTTTGGCTTTGTGTTTTACATGTTGCTCAGGAAATGCCCCCGGAAAGGTATCCAAGGATTCTGATAAGTCATGCCTAGTTTTTGGTCCTCCACAGACTCTTCCTATTCTCCATGGTGATCAGGGTCCATTAGAGGCTGTGGAATGGATCGAGGAAGTGGAGCGTGTCTTTAAAATGTTTGGAACTCCCTATAGTGTTATGGTTCGTGTAATTATGGAATTGTTCGAGGGTCCAGCTCTGGACCAGTGGAAGTTGGTTACCCCACCGTCAATGCAAGTTGAAATTATGTTGGATGACTTTAAAACTGTTTTCATCCAATGGTTATTTCCTGAGGAAGTGAAGATGGAGAAAAAGAGAGATCTTTTTCATATTCAACAAGGCCAACGGACAGTGAAGGTGTATGTTGACCATTTCAAGGAAATGATATCCTTTTCTCCAGAGGTAGCATCTCATGAACTCATGAAGGCATCTCTATTCACCAGGGGTCTTCATCCAGAGATCAAGGAGTGAGTCCTCCCATTTAAAGACCAACGTTTCAATAAGATGGTGGATGAAGCATTTTTGGATGAGTTGGTTTCCGGAACACAGTTGGTTAGTACTGCAGCATCCCTGGTAGTTCGTAAGAGTTCCCCCTCTGGTGTGGAAAATTCGCCAGAAATATTGATTCCTAAGAAGTTGTCCCCTTTGGTCCCAGCTTCCAGTTTATCATATCGTTCAATGGTATGCTATCAGTGTGGTCGTTTCGGGCATTTAAAGCCATCTTGCCGCAACCTTCCGAAGACATGTCATCGATGAAGCTGTCTGGGTCATCTGGAGAAGTTTTGCAGGAAGCATAGCTTGAATAGGACGTTGTGATTGGAGAATGTTAGTACCTAACTGTGAGGTAGTAGAAGCTTCAACCATCAGAGCCCCAGCCACAGGTCGTGGTGTGAAGCTCGCGCACAGTCAGGAGTTCCTAGGGTTGTGAAGCATTGGTACATGTTCTGTCTTCCGTTTTGATGGAGGAGCAATTAAAAACATTTTCATACTTGTTTTCCTACTATTAATGTTTCAACATCATTATAAATGCATTGTTTTTCTATAAAGTGATGTTGGACTTGTTCTATGATAATCTAAGAAGAAATGTCGTGTGGATGTGATATTTTGATTCGTGTGTCTTTCGTAAAGTGTGTTAGACCTTGTGTGGGTTTACCTCGGTTGAGTTATGCTTGTCGGATGTGGTTATGATTCATGGACTTCAATGGATCATTCCTCCAGTTGGATGTCTGGTTATGTATATTTCTGTGGGTTATCCCTGGTGTAAAAGTTTGTTGACTATTGTCGAGGATTCAATGTTTCGACGAAGGTGTTATTTTTTCGTTCGTGCTATAAGGGTTGGTTTAAACTAGTTGGGGGTTACCACATCGAACCCCCCCCCCCCCGTTCCTAGGGTTTTCTATTTAGATGGTCAAATTTTCTGCACAAGTTGAGCTCTTATGGTGGGGAGAACCCCTTTGTGTTCTCCCATCAACCTTGGATCTCAGTTTTCTCTTTAATCGGTTGTGTGTGACCTTTGTGGAGTAAGGTCATCCTGAGAATCTCAGTTCTCTTCAGTTCCTTTAGTTCTGTTTGGGAATAGACTTGAATTTTGTCTTGGTGACATTTTGAGGGAAGAAAGTGTCTGTGGTGGGGAGAATTGTCACACCCCGACAGCAGATGTCATTATTTTACTTCTTTATTGGTCCGATTTAAAATTTTCTAGGTTTGTTTGTGTTGGCGGTTTTGTGCCGGTGCGCGGTCATTCCATTGCTAGCGGTGACCGTGCATTCGGACTGGGTGACTATGCGTTCACCCGGCGTTTTAAATATTAAAATTTTTATGTTAACATTTTATTATTATTACCATTTAAATTGTGTTATCATTATTGTGGTATTCTTATATATGTTTATATATGTGTATAGTAATGTATATATATATATGTCTATATATGTATATATATATATGCATATATAAGTTTATGTCTATATATTTTTATATATAACTGATTATTGAATTCACGTTTATATATATATATATATGTATAAATATATATGTGTGTGTTATTTTTAAATGATTTTTTATTTTAAATATTTGATCAGAATAATTATTATTATAATTAACTAATTTTTACTTATTATTATATTTTATTATTATTATAAAGATTTATTACTGTTATTTTTATAAATTTTTACTATTATTATTATTATTATTATTATTTGTTTAGAAGTATATATATATATTAACTTAACCCTAACCCCTACCCCTCTCTTCTCTCCCGCAGCCGCCACCCCCCCTCTCTCTCCCCTTTCTCCTCTTTCTTCTTCCCCTCACCAGCACTCTCCCGCTCACCCCATCTCCACGCGGCTCTCTACAGTGCCCGCAACCCCTGCA
Source organism: Viscum album (assembly GCA_963277665.1). NCBI lineage: Eukaryota > Viridiplantae > Streptophyta > Magnoliopsida > Santalales > Viscaceae > Viscum > Viscum album. The sequence goes on along the minus strand of OY728148.1, from coordinate 1,656,347,510 downwards.
CCCTGCTTCTCCCGGCCTCAGAGCAGCACCCGGCTCCACCCCGCTATGCCCTGACGTCCGGCGCTCTGCCTGCCGACCTCCCGTCCCCATCCGGCGACCTCCCTAACCGCTGATCCTGCCGACCTCCCCGCCCTGCCTGTGCTCATCCCGGCCCCTCCTGTGCGCTCCTTTCCTAGTCTCCTCCACCGGCCCGACCCTCGGCCTCCTCCCCCTCCGGCTGATGTGGCTCCCTCCGCCCCCATACTTCACCCGACCGGGCTTCGGCAAGCCCCCCAGTTTTTCTTTACCCCTTGCCGGTTTGGCCGGCCCGCGCCGCCTCCTGCGCGCTCCCCTCCACCTCCGGCCGTTGTCCCGCCTCGCCCTAGGCGGCACCCCCGCGCCCCCCTATACCAGCTCCTGCTGCCCGCACCCCCCTCTCCGGCGGGCCGCACCGCCGGCCTCCGCCCCTACATCCCATCGCCGGGACACCCCCCTTCTCCCCTCGACCAGCCTACCGACCTCCGGCATGCCACCTCCTTCTGACCATAACACAGGCACACCCCCGCTCCGGCCAGCCCCATCCGGCCAGCCGCCCTCGGCCGTGCCATACCCGACCTACCCCGCTCGGCCACACCCTGACTTTCCCCCTCCACTCCTTCACTGTGAGTTTTTTTCTTCTTATGTTAATCTTATTTATGTTTTGTTTTTATAACGTTTTAATATTATTATCATGTTAATAATATTATTATTGTTATATTATTATTATGATATTGTTATTATATTATTGTTATTATTATTATTATTTGTTAATATTATTATATTATTATTATTATATTATTATTGTTACTATTATTATTAAATTATTATTTTATTATTATTATTATTATTAATATTATTATGATGTTATTATTAATACATTATTATTATTATTATTATTTTCTTGTAATATTATTAAGTTAGTAATTTTATTATTATTGTTATGTTATTGTCATTATTATTATGATTATGCTATTATTATTATTATTATTATATTATTGTTATCATTATTATATTTTGGGTATGCTATTATTATTATTATTATATTAATATTTTTATTATTATTATATTACTATATTAAAATTATTCTATATTATTATTGTTATTATTATTATATTATTATTATTATTATATTATGTTATTATTATTATTATGTTATGGTTATCACTATTATTATTATATTTACATTATTACTATTATTGTTATTACTATTATGTTATTATTATTGTTAAACCTGTCTAATGGTCTATTGTTTTAGGACCTGTTTGACGGCGCAATACGGTGCGACCATTACGCAACGAGAGTTTGCGCCGTGTCATTTTTCATTCCGATTCGAGGTAGGTCTCCCATTGCACTCGCCATTAAATTTAGAATTTATTTATTCCTTGTCTTTTCATTGAGTTTTAGTAAATTTAAAAGTATTATTAAGTAGTTATTTATAGTTTGGTGATCTGCTGATAAAAGCTATTTAAATTCTAGCATTTCATTGAAAGTTCATTCTTGGTTTCAATTGTGTGCTTCCATTGTAATATTGCTAAATGGTTCTTTATGAAATGTGAAATTGTGTTTTGAAATGTATTTGGTGTGTATAAATTAGTAGGTGTATTGTTTAGGGAAAATGGTGTTTTTCATAGAACCTTGATTAGAGGAAATGTCGTATGACATTTAAACATGTTTTTGGAAACTTTATGTGTGGTTGTGGGTTGTTGAAAAATGTTTTATTTTGATGTGTGATTAAATGTTTGGATTTAATTTGAGAAATATTATTCCTTCAAAAAGTGATTAAAGGCCCGTTTGGATCTTGATAAAAGTGGGGTGTGTTTGGTTGTTGGAAAGTGAATCTACTTGGGAAACAAATGTGTTCCAGGTTTAATATGCTGATTTGAGTTTCTTAAATAAAGTTTTAAGTGTGTTTCTGGTTTTCAATGAAATGGCGTGTGTCATATCCCTTTATAAATTCTTTAGTATTAAATGGTCAAAATGTAAATGATATGACAGCCCGGTTGGAACGTTATTAAAAGTGAAGTGATTATACACACATATATATATATACGTACTTATGATGGCATCTATACAGGGGGACTTCCCTTCGAGGGTTGTCGTGTAGCGATGTCCGTGTAAGGTGTTTGCAAGTGCGGTGAGATGAGTCACGCGGGTGAGGGCCTCCCACTTACACAGTATTATTAAAAATACCACGGGTTCCTCGGTGTCCTTTAGAGAATCGAGTGATGGTTGTTGGCTAACCCCGATAAGACGGGTTACTCCCCCCTTGGTAGCTAAGGCCTTGTGGGGCGTGCCACTGGTTGGCTGTGAGGGCGGCCAGTTTGTTATTGACTGTGGAGTACCATGCCGGCAGGTAGTCTGAACCCGAGTACGTCCAGAGGTTTTCTAGTGATGTTTAGGATAGCCCATGGTTATTGTTGATAACTTCTGTTTTATTTTTACTTGCACTTGGTTTCCTTGCTTGTTTACCTTTACTTGCACTTGTTTTCCCTGCTTGTTTACTTTCAATCATCCTTCACAGCCTATACTGTTAGACTTTGGGAAAATGGTTTTCAAATGAAAATACTTTGTTCTCTTTGTGTAAGATTTGAAAATGTAACACTTATTTGTTTTTTTGAATGAGTTTAAAACTAATGAAAGGGAACCAACTCTCGAAAAATAATAAGGGAAATGTCTCGTGTTTTGATTTTCAATAATGCATTATGAAAGCTTACTTTTATAAATTATAGTTCAAATCTGGAATATGTAGATTCTTTATTTACTGGCAGTGTTTTGGGATTTGTTCTGGGGCTCACCTATTGAGTTCTTTTGTGCCCACGCCTATCTTTTACCATTTTAGTTGTAGGTTCCTTGTGTTCTGGTTTTCCTGTCTTGAGTCGCTAAGTGTGGGAGCGACGTTGGTTGTAGTTGGGTGGTGACCCGCGAGGTCACATGGAGGAATGTCATGGAGTAGTTTGGTTTATGTCTTTAGTGTTTGTCTATTTGTTTAGTTTATATTCGTTATTTTGTTCCAGTTTTTAGTTTGTGCTGAAATCGTTCCCAACAATTGAAATTTTTAATGCCCGGCACTAGTTGTCATCCCGGGGGGATCGAGAACGCCACTCGGGACTTGCCGCAGACCGGCTCAGGTGACCGGTTCATGGTCGACTCGGTCTGGTTCGTGACATCATCCCAGTGGGTGATCAATCAATTTACTCCTATATTCTTCCATGTTCATTTTATTTATAATGTGTTCTTTATTTATGTGATATATGATATGTATATATTTGGTAGTTTACTTAGTATAAATAATTTCTAAATGAGGGTATATTCTCTATAGGGTCATTCAAGACACACACTCTACTACATGGAATGTTGTGGTATATGGAGATATGTGCCTAACTTCTTGTATCACTCTAGCATGGTCACTAGAGTGTGGTCTTAAGAAGTTATGTAAAAATTGTAAACAGATCTAAAATATTGTGTGATAACATTTTCTTATTCATGAAACACAACCCCTGGTTTACATCAGTGAATTTGAATCATGATTCGAATTAGAGTAACCACTAAATGTGGTTTACATCGATGTATAAAAAACAAAATCCTTCCTAGGACTTATAGAATCTATGTGTGTCTCCATACCATGTATGATCTACCCATTCAATATTGACATAGAAAATAATCCCCTATGTGTGAATTTTAGTGTTCTATTTATTTATAATAATATTGAAGGAATAATCTATGTATGGTATTTGAGTATTTTATAATTCATATCACATATGTTGTTTTTTTAGGGTTATTAGTAGATTGATTTTTTAATATTAGTACGTATAGGGTTGTGAATTTTAGTTATGTACAACATATTTAAGAGTATTATGTTCATTCTATTGATTAAGTGATCATCCTTCATTGAATAAAAATCATTCAATGAAGTGATACATTGAATCTAAGTATACATAAGGTGTAATTTCATATGTAACGGTAAATATAATCTATGTAATCATGAATCATGATATTAATATTGATCAATCCTCCTTAAAATGATCTTTTTAACTTATGTATGTATTATTATGTTATATATGAGTATGATTCCAAGTTTTCATAATGACTATCCATCTTCAAAAAAGGAAGGGATATTTATTTACATGAACACAATTTAATGTGGGAATTTACAACTTCATAAGGACCATGATAGATCTATGTGTGAATCATTCATTATTTTTCATACAAATGTAGAAAAAATATTATAAAATAGTATTAATTTATAATAATTTATTATTAATTAATGTATCTATTTTATATAAGGATATTGAAGATAGAAATGTATTAGAGGATCATTCCAGGGGGTTTTGATTATTTTCAAACATGATTAATATTGGTTATGTGGGCCTAACATTTAAAATTCCTTAAAAAATGTGTAAAATGATCGTAGTGACATAGAGTGTACACAAATTGTGCTTTATGGTTTTTTTAAATATTTTTTTCATAGAAGATTTCAGATGCAGTTTTGGATTGATGGACATAGAGACCTGAGATTAATATACATGGATATTACACAATTTAAATGAATATTCAGTAAATTATCGTAATATATTACCAAGGACCAAAATAGCTTAGTATTTTAGAAAACATGGAAACAAAATCATATACCCTAGTGGATGTAATACAACATGTCACATTAAGATCTACACATTCATTACCTATAACTAAAACCATTCATCATAACCTAGAAAAAAGGAAATATAAAAAGATTTGAGCTCATATGCATAATAAGGGTAAAGAATGGAAAAATGTAAGAATAACATGAAAAAAGGTTATGTAACATAAGAAAAACATTTGAAGATAATAACATACATATTAATGATCATAGTAAATATCATATATTCATAAGACAATGATCATTATATAATTAATAGAATAAGTCATGATTAAACTATATAGGAATAAAACATGGATTTTTGAAAGAAACATAAGAATATAACATGATTTCCATTGTAGCCATGTAATATATACTAAGACCATTTTGGTAGTATGGGTTCCCTACCCATACCATCTATGTAGCCGTGGTCCACTCCCACGACCATCTTATTAGCATGAGTTCACTTCTAAAACCATCATAGAAATCATTGTTCAATCAAATAACAATATTAATATCTTGATTTCACTCCTCATTCCATCTTGGTAGTCACTTTTCACTCCAATTGTGATATTAGTAGTCAAGGTTAATTCTAATGACCATCTATGCGTATATCCTGAAATATAAAACATTACCAAATTCATTAGAGGGAGAAATAGTTTCCACCAATATGATAATTATATCATAGATACAAGAACCATATCATCATAAATAAAAATATCATAAAACATGAATTTAAATTGGTATTGTAATCATGTAATCATATCATATATTTTGGAAAAATACAGGTTTCATTATCTTTTCATAAAAACCATAACTCGTGAAAGAAAAATAGATTTTATAAACATAAACCCATTAAATAGATACATGATTCATAAAAACAATTACATTAAGCATAGAACATTCATTGAAAGAATATTAATGGAATTATTAGATCATTTCCTATAATGTCATGAGTAACATCAACAGGTTTCAACATAGATGGAAAATAATTTTGATATATCATTCAGAAATATTTCACGATAAATATATAATTTCATATTTTAAAATGTATCTTTGAAAAAACCAATCTTAAATAATTTTCAAAAAAAAACACCTTGAAAACATTTAAATAATACTTGGAATCATTTTATAATAAATATTACAAGAAAAGTTATAATATTCAAAACATTTTAAAACCAATTTTTCTAAAAAAAATATAAAAATTTAGAAATTATTTTGAAATCCATTTTACATGAAAGTATATGAAAGGAGCTAATTTTTTTTAAACGCATTTATTTTAAAATAAATTGAAAATATATACAGAGATCTTAAAAATGTTTTGAAGAAAATATTAAATTATAACATAATAAAGGTGCATGAAAATGTTTTCAAAACAATTTCTTTGAAAATACATTGAAAATTTGTAATTAATTCTTGATAACATTGGGAAACTATATTTTCATGAAAATTAGTTTTTAAAACATTTTCCTAAAATGAACCATTTAAAAAACAAATTATACTTAAATTAAATGAAGGTTTTTAATTACATATATGTCATATGAAGAAAATATAACATTATTTTTTTATTGTAAAAAGGATAGAAAATTTCTTTATAGATAAAGTAACATGATGATTTTTTTGAAGATAAATGTATAATAAAAAAATAGTAAAAATTTAGTTAAAATATAAAATTATTATTGTAAAATATTCTTTGTTAACCTTTTTTAAATGATGTTGATGGATCATTGGTTTTTGACTGAATAGAGGGTTAAATTCGGGCTTTCAAGAAAACACATTCATAACAAACTTATGTACCACCAGCTGGAATAAATTGCTCCAACATATGAAGAAATCAGTCATAAGCATAATATAAAAAAATTCATAAATTTTATTGATATAATAATCATAAAATATCATTAAAGGAAGCATAAACACAAAAAATCTTAAAATGATATGTGATTCTCTCAATAATCAGTTATAACATGTTAACTTGTGAGCATACAACACATGAATGGAAATGAAGTTATATGAACCATAAAATATCATTTAAATATTTAAATTCATGATAAAACATTTAAAATGGAATTATATACACCTCAAAAGATAAATTATGTAAATTAAAAACATGATTCTAAGTGATGACAAATTGAGACAAATCTATTTCGCATGTTTGGTAATTTTTGAAAATTAAACCCCATTAATGAAATAATAAAAAATGGAAATGTGATTACCAATAAATTTTATTATAAAATTCATATAACACAATCATTGTCAGTACATATTCAACTCAAAAGGAACAAGTTTAAAACATATAATGTATCTCACAAAAAAATAAAATGATAGATGAAATCCCCTTACAATGTGTCTTGACTCTCATCATACAAATAAAAACCACATATATAATAAATAAATTTTTTTAATTATTATATATAACCATATTATTATATATAATAACATATATGATTTTATTTATCTTTTATATTACCCACATGTTATTTATTGTAGGTCAAGGTTTCACTTCGAATAATATTCACATTGTTCCTCCCTTCTGTCTTAATTTTTTATATTATTGGTCCTTATACATAAATCATGATTATAGATGGTAAAACATGATATGATCATCATGTATATCTAGTATATTTATATTAATATAATACATATAATATATAATTATTTAATGGAATACACCATTCATGGAGACAGAATATTGTACGTACACATGATTGTTGTATCTGTTTTATTTTTGTCATGTAGAAAGAAGGAAATAATATGAAAAGTATATATATATGTACATATTATCATTATAGTATCATTTTAATGTTACATATATATTATAGGTTCACTAAACCCATAATTAATATATTCCATGTAGACTGTGATTGAATCACATATCCTTGCGGGGGTTGTAGTCCGAACATCCTCAAATGAAATTATGGTATTTTTAATAAATGGAATGAAACTAAGATATGTGATCTAAAAAGAATGAAAATTTTTAGAGCAAGAAGAAATTTAATATATAATATATATCAATATATTTTTCATCATAATGGTGACTATGATAGGAATTAATTATAATTGAACAACCATCGTTTTGTGTGGCAGAAGTTCTCCATACAAATAAACAACATGTTCGATACAAATTAGTGGAGGTGTAAGTATGTTTATTTAGAATATCTATCAAAAAAACAACCTAGAGTTTTTATGATATTGTTTTTGATATAAAATCCCATAATGATGATAGTGGAGGGTTTGGAGAAGGAAAATAAAATAATGGACTTTGAGAGAAGGAGTTACCTATAAATTGGGTAACTCATTTTGGATTGTGCCAAATAGATTCCTTGGATAGATATATTCCAAATGGAAGGATTCAAGGAGAATGGGGGAGGGGGTTGAGAATTGTATGAGTTATATCTTTGATGAAACAATGTGGGTTTAGAGGTGTTAAGACAAGTGAGATCTTGTGGCCTTTTATTTGGTAGGGAAAGGGCACACCTAGAATTTTAAAAAAAAGATAGGTGTATCCATGTTTTTACCTAACAAGAGTCATTACAATCCAACTAAACATAATATGTCAAGGTTTATAGATGAATTTTGTCTAGACATAGGGTGTTTTAAATCTATCTAGGTGCTTTATGGTCTAAAATTTAAGTCTTAGTCCTCAGTTAACCTTAATTTTAACCTAACATATGTAAATATTTTTAACTACATTAATTAATATTTTTGGTAAAAAACTATGTTGATCTTATTAGAAATTTTAAATATTTATTATTTTAAATATGGAATCTATTTTTCTAAATTTGAATCACTATAAGGGAATAAATTAATTTAAAAATTTTCCTATTGATTGGAAGACACAATAGGGTTTTCATGTTAAAAATTTATCAAATGTTTTCTATGATTATATATCTAATTTCAATGTGAAATTGGTTCCAATAACATACATTAAATTATTTGATAAAAAAATTATCTAATTAATCTTTGAAAGAAATTTTTATTATTTCTGGTCTTATAATTTAAAAAAGCCTACATTCCATGTATGAGTTCCCCTTAATCCCTTAAAAGGGGATTATAAAAAATGAAATAAAAATGATGGTCTTCTGGCCATTCTGGTGGTATTTTTTATTATTCCTTAAAAAAGGTGAAACAATACCTAAAAAAATAAAAGAAATACTATCCTAATATTTATGTTTTAGTTCAATATATAATTTTTATTTTGACATATTAATTATATAAAAGTTCCAATGATTGTATTTGAAATGGGTTCTCTATTAAATGTCATTAAAACAACATTTATAAAAATATAGATTTTTCTGCATTAAATTAGGTTTTTTATAATATTATATATATCAAATCTATTATATTTATATAAAAAATATTTTAATGAATTTATAAAATATATATTACACTAATATCACTAACTAATTTAAATTAATTGAATTTATTTGTGTAAAACAGCTTTATGACTATAGATATATTAATATTTTAATTTATAATAAATCTATTTTGAATTTCTATTCAATTTAATCGATAACCTATAAATTAATATTACATTTGTGTAAAACATATATTTTCAAAAAATATTTAATGTAATTCCAAAACTATAATGTAGCTGTTATGTTATATCTTATTAAATTAAATAACAAAATTTTAATAATATATTATTTTTTGGTAAAACTGAGTCATGTTTATTACATAATCCATCGAGGAAAGTAATTTTTGTGTGTAATGAAATCTATTTTTTCTCTTATGCATAAATAAATATATGATTTACGTTGGGTTTAGTAAATTATTAATGTTATTTTTTTATTATCATAGAAAAACATAGTGAATTAATATAAAATAATATATTTTTAGTGTTATGTTAAATGAAAAATATTGCAACAGTTAAATTAATTTATAAATGTAATTGAAATAATCATGGGGTTTTATAATGGATATTTCATGAAAGGGTTTAACTTTCTTGATTTTTAGGATAAAGTGTCTTTCACAGAAAATAGAGTATTGGTAAATGAAATTTTAAAGAAAAATTCATTTAATGGATTTGGTGATGATTTTACATAAATATAAGGTGATATATTTTATGAAAATGAAATTATTATATATTTTAAAATTATTTTTGATATGGAATAATGTATCAAAATTGAAATTGATAAAGTAAGTTTAATATCTTCATATAGGAAGTGATATGAAAAAGAGAAAAGAAGATCTTCTTAACTGAGAAAATAATGATAATGGAGATTATGAATTTGGTGTTTTAGGAGGCCTCACACATGATGATTCTACAAATGTTTTAGTCGTAAAAACACTGAATATATTGCTACACCAAAATTTTTATAACATTGAACATACTAACCATGAAATATGACATAAACACATAATGGAATATTAATTTCATTTGGGTAAGTGATTAGTGATATTTAATTTGATCAAGTTTGAAACCAATATGTTCATTACGTCTACATATAAACACCTATTTGATAGTGGAGATCAGTAGTGTTTTTGGTTTATATGATCATTTAAATGACTATATCATAGAAACCCCCATTTTGGTTCACCATCTAAAATACTGTATATCTATATTTTTAAAACACCTATGACAATAAAATGATAATATTTATGATATTTTTATTACAAGTTAATATAGAATAGTATAGTTGTAAAGGTATTATTCACAAATAAAAATACTATTATTCCCATCATTATGTTATTAACATTTTTTAGTACTAACAATAGTAATCATAACTATGGTTGTTGAATATAATCAGTTTTTATCTCTGTAAATATTATGGAATATATTTCTAATAACAAATAAATTAAAATTTGAAAATTAAATAACATATATATATATATAATAGAAGAAACATTATTTTGGTATATTTGGGATGGATACATACATTGATGTTATTCATAGAATCACAACTATGATGGTTCGTTAACCTCAATTAAAATGACTCCAAAAGAAGATTGAAAAAAATTCAATGGATATTAATAAACATAGGGTATTTATAGACAACCCCATCAACAAGTATGTGAGGTGATGAAAATCATCTCATTCTCTGTGGTAAGCTTTTAAATGTATTGGATGTTAATTTAGAAGTCTGAGATACATTACAACCTGACTTATATAATAAATTTAAATATTGGAGTATGATCCGAAATTAATTATTCGATTCATTGTTTCATTAATAGAACAACATTTTGGAGGATTTTTATGGAGTTTGTGTGGTCCATGCTGATATAATTAGTATTAATAGATTCATTATTATATTACCTATATAATTGAACCCAAATTTATTAATGATTAAGTACAATGTCCTAAATGAGGTGAAATTGGAAAACTTCTATCTCATTGTTATGGTAGAAAATATGTGAAATAATTATTATAAAAATATTATAAATGAAAAATCTCATGAGATAACAATCATGGTAATGAAGAAACTCACATTGAGACATTATATCGATGAAAAATAATCTTCTGAGAGGATTTTATTTCATTCTCATAATATTAATAGAGCATTAATATAAATTTAAATGTAATCATCCAACATTTTTATTTTAATGTGTAATAGTTTAAAAAGTAGTTTTTAAGAGACATAAAATATTTCTGGACAATTATGTGGAAATAAGAACCCCTAAATAATTCTTCTCAATGTGATAATATTAAAATTAAATTTTAAGATAAATACATTTCTATCATTATAAGATAGAATTTCATCAAATAAAAATTGATTGTAGTTTAATTACTATAAAAACAATGAAATATATTCTTTTGGTCCTTTATGACTATGTATAATGTGAGGACAACAATATAAATGGAGATATTATGGAGGAATGAGTTATCCACAAATCAATATATGGGGTCACTCTTAATGAAATTGGAACTGTGAGACCTATGAAAATAGAATATAATGGTTTAAATATTTACTCAATAAAATATATAAAAAAAGAGGATGGGAATTTATAATTTAAAATATATACTGAAACAATATATTATAATAATATAAAAAACTATGATAAAAACATTGATCTTTGAATAAAAACTAATCATTAGATAATTATCATTAATGAGATTTTTTTTAAATATAAAAGGTCAATTGAATTGATTAAATAAAAAGGTAAATTCATATCATTGTTATTGATATGGGATCACTATGAATGAACTCATACTAACAATTTGGCATCATTGAGTTTAAGTGCATTTCTCTGTAATATATATATATATTTTTTGCCTAATATAATGAAAGGGTTGTTACCTACCCAAAATTTCATTGAATAGTATATAATGTAAAATAATATATATGTATTGATCACAAAAGATCAATATGTGGTGATAAGGAATATCCCAATAACCCAAACCCCTTAAGAATGTTGAGTTTCATTGGACATATAAAATAGTGGAACTTTTTATATTAGTTGAGAAAATACATATTTTAATGGAACATGTAATTTCTATAATTATTATGGGTATATTGGAAAAAATATATGTGATCTATTACAAAAATAAATTTTTGTTATAAAGTGTTAAAAAATCATTCACATAATTTGACACATTCGTTATGTTTTTAATTAAAATTTATATTATTATTAAGGGATTATAAATTCATTCGTGAGTTTTTAACCGAAAGAAAAAAAGGGTGTACTAATAGATACCCACAAAATAATATAATATAGCTATAATCTCTCTAAATTAAAGGATAGATAATATATATATACCCCTTCACAATGAAGGTGAATCCTTAAAATTGAAGTTGAAACAATCTTATTTACTAGTAATGAAACTGATGAAACAAGAATAGATCAAAAATTAAAAATACTATAAATGATAATTTTTTTATTTTCAAGGGGGAAACTAAGAGACAAGTAAATTGGTTTACAAATTATTGATTCATGTCCGACCTGAAGAAACATAATAGCCTATTATTTGTGATATGTTTTGACAATGAAAAGTTTTTGTGATTTTAAAATGATAATGTTATAAATATCATTGTATCTTATAAATCCAATATAGGTAGTAAATGAGATGAGGCATATAAATATATTATTAGGGGAATATTATTTTCAAAACATAGTTAGAGTAAGTTATTTAGGTGGATTATGTATTATGGTGATTTTCAATAATAAAACTATAATGATAATAGGAAATAATTATATAATAGGTTTTTATGTATGAATCAATAAGGGGAACCTGAAACACAAAAATGGAAAAAATGATAGATAATTTTTATATTATTGTAAATAAAATCAATTACAGTATGAAAAAACATCATTTCATTAATTAATTTATTTGGGACATAATAAAATGAATAATCTTTAGACATCCCTATATTCTCCCTCGATTTTACTCACATTTGTGACCCTTTTCAAAAGGGATAATTATTCAATAGAACAATAATCCAAATGTGAATAATTAAACATAATTATTAATTAAATTACATATTAATTATATGCAGTATGATTTCACCCAAATCCAAGGATGGAATATGTTATTATGTATTTTTAATTATTGATTATTATTGTAGTTCATTAATAATAGTCAATAATTACAAATATTTTTTTTTCTAGAGCACTAATACTCATTATATATTTTATAAAAACTACAAGGACCAAAATTAAAAGTTTCCCCACACAATATGATATTATTTATTAGTAAAAATAAAGGGTATACGTACGTTAAACCATATTGAATATGGAATAATATGATATTAGTGAGGACTCACAAATAAAATATATTCATTGAGGGGAGGAACAAGATAAACAATAATATTGATTAGAGAATGATTATCTAGTATATTGTAGTAGAGACATACTGAGATGTTACTATTTATAAATAAATAAACATATCCAATGGATATTTATTCAGTTATAATGGGGAAATTATCCCTTATTAATTGCGGTATGGGAAGAAGTTGACATAAAATAACATTTTACTTTTTGGAAGTTATTGTTTTATTATAATCAATTAGAATTATATGACGTTATATGATAATGGGGATAATGTATGTTTTTATATAGATTCATAAAAAATAAATGTGTATATATAAAATAAAAATAATTCTAAATAATTATGAATGATAATATGTAAGAGTTTTCTATAATCGTTTGATTTTGAAAAATGGGAGGAAGAATTAATTGTAAATAATTGATATTTTTTAGATGAACATATATGTTGAAGTGATTGGAAATGGGTAAACCCCAGGGATATTGATGTTATAGAAGATGAAACTAGGAACAAATAAAATATTGTTTGTTTAATAGAAATAAAGGTAACAAATATCTATGATGTAATTTGTTATTGAAATATACATAGTGACAGGATATCATCGATTTAATCATGAATATTTAAAGATGAGTGGAAAATTACACTCATATCAAATTTGGATCATAAAATATATCAAGATTCTAAAAAGGATGATAATTGTGTTATGGATATTCATGATGAACATTAGGTAACAAATAAGAACTAAACCTATGATGTTTTCTACAGATATAGAATATGAATTTAATCGATAATAAGAAGTTGTTCTAGAATAATATTAATTATTAGTAAAAATAAATGTTTAAAAATATATTATAGATTAAAAGGGATAATCCCTAATAGAATGAATTCATTTATATGATACCTTTTTAGTAGGGGATCTACATGACATTATAAGGCATTATTTTCCTATTATTGTAAAAAAGGGATTAAAATTTATAAAAATAGATTTCAAATCAACATTCTCAAATGGATTTATTAAAGATAAGTTTTATATTTAGAAACTATATGGTTTTTATGTGGATGAAGATGAAAAAAAGATGTACCTATTAAATAAGGCATTGCATGGAAAAAAGAAGGAACCTAGGTGTTAGTATTAAAATTTTCATTAAAAATATATCCCGATGGATTTTTAATGAGCAGAATTTGATCACAACATATATATCAAGTTGGAAATAGATAATTGTGTGTCAATAACTGTATGAATGTCATTATTATTGGAAGATTTGATGAGTACGAATGAAGGATATTGTTATATTGCATATGTTTAGTATTCAAAATTGATTTAATTGGTGAACTTGCATTATTACATAAATTAAAAGTGGTTTAAAAAAAGACAAATTTATTTCTAAAAATAAATATATTCCAAAGAATTTATCAAAAAGATTAAAATAAATTATTCAAGGTCAATGAAAACATTAATTCTTATGTATTTGATGTTTTAAAATGATTATGATGGAAATATGGTTGATGTTTCTAATTATAGACATATAATAATTATTATTTTTATATACGAGGATCATGGATAGATATAGTCATTTCTATATACAATGATATATAAATTCAATGTTGTAAAAAAAATATCCATAAACTAGTATTAATTAGGAAACTCATATAAATAATACATATAATTATGTTTATGCTATTTTATCATATCTTACCATAGAAATATATATTTTTACATATAGATACATATTATATATTTTTATATAATGACAAAAAATCTACATATGGTGGTGTTTTTTAGATTGAGTGTTTGTTAACTTATTGGTTAATTAAGGATAAAGGATAAATTTTTTTAGAAACAGGGAAGCAGGATATATTAAACAAGCAAAATTTATATTAAATACTAATCTATAAATAATGAATATAAAATAAATATATTTTAAATAAAATACATTATATATTTCATTTGTGATAGCTCGAGTTCTATTAATGTAAGAAACAAAAACCAAGTCTATCATTCAACAATATGGTATATAAAGATAGAATATAATTTTACCAAGGACATGTTTTGGAATGAGATATGATAGTTGGAGTATTTATGTTGCACCCAAATATATTATATTTATTTATTTTAAATGTAACATTAATTATTCGATATCATCATTTACATGAAACTGTATGTGAAAATGAACATGTGATAATGTATTCATATGAACCATATATGTTTTATTTCTAATTATAGATTGGATTATATATAATATTATATATATATATATATTATCCTAAATTAAAAGTTATTTTTTTTTATTTTGTAATAAATAATAATTATTTTTTCAATAAATTTATTTACTAAATAAAATACTTATTTTTTGAAGAAACGTATTTTTATACAGGTTTTGTACTAATATCAAAAAAATTATAATTATAACTATTAAGAAGATTTTAAAATTATTTTTTAATATTTAAAAAATATCAATACATTAGTTACCTAATGGTTTCGATTGATGATAAAATCACATATATGTAAAAATAATTTTTTTATAGACCTATTATTATGTGTGATATTTGTTTTTTGTCATAATGAAATAATTATTAATTTTTTAAATTAAATTTATTCATATATTATTCCATAAAAATTCATAAAATTCATTTTAATTTTTTACTTTGTGAGGAATGAATGTAAATTTAGTTTTATTTAATAATTATTAATTTTACAAAATTAATATTCCATTGGGTTTTATGTAATTAATTAAAAAATAATTTATTACAATTCATTAAAATTATTTGATAAATAGGTATCGATATTGTCAATTTATTAAAAAAATGTTTTTATGGGTCCCCATTCATTTTTTTTATAATGAATATTAAAAGTTGTTAAAATTTGTTACAATTTATAATGTTAAAATGGGATACTAGGAGGTGGATGGGGGTTAATATAAGACAAAACATTAGGATTACCACATAAACATGACTAACGTTTTATAATAGTTTGACCCTATATGATCATACCATTGTATACACATCCATTTGGCAGAACTGTATTTGTGAAATACATTAACCATATTTAAATATATTAAGTATTTCCAAGTGTCACCACTTCTTCTCTATAAAAAGGGAACACATATCCTCATTTATTCATGAATATTGATATTTATATATTGAAAAATAACTAGACCAATATGTTATATATTATTTAAAATTATACTAGATCCCATGGAATCCTTCTAATAATAATATTTTAATTCTTCAGGTATATTCCAATCGATATATCTTAAAGAAGATGTATAAATCTTATCATAGATTATTGACTTATTTTATTCATCTAACATCTCTAAGACTATTATGTCCATAAAAACTTCATAAATATAGTATAATAACAATTTTTGGATATATTATGGTCATGGAGAAACACTTTTACTCATCCATTCCATTAAATGGGAAATGAAAGTACTACTTTTTCATTCATATGAACAACCACATATACATAGAGATATGATTATTTTTCTATAACTACATAAGCTTAATGGATGTGATGATGGATTAAATAATTATATATTAAATTTAATATATAATAATAATAATATTATGGTAAAATATTATATCCCTTTGATTTTTATCAGTTTTATAAAATTATAACAACGTTCATACGTTACAGAGTATTGTGGCCATGAATTGTGTAATTAATTCACTGTCTATAAATTATATTGTGGGGTAAACATATATGAATAATGAATATATATTATATTAATATCATTTATAACATTCATGGCATAACAGAACATTTATTAATGGATAATGAAAAGAAATTTTGAACCGAAATATTAATTTAAAATTAAATTGTTAATACCCATAAATGACAATTTTAATAAATAATATTTAATAAATCAGTGTTAATACAATATAAGTGGATCATACATTTTATTATATGAATTAATATGGATCCATTATATATTAGAAAAATATAATTTAATTTTAAATTATTACAGAGAAACTACAATGAATGGAAGACATGATGTAAGGGCTTTGGAATCAAATCTCATTTTTAATGGTATAAGTTTTTATAAAATCTCCAGTGATTATGTTTTATAATTTATCTCTACAAAGTATTATCACTATTACTATAATTTTTATATTTATAAATATTTAAATTATTTCTTATTTAAATATTAAATATTTTAATGTGTTTATATTAATTTCTTTTAAATGATTATTATTTTACTAAATATTTGTATATTTAAAAATATTTAATTACTCAAGAAATAGAATGAATTTTATTAAAATATACTGACTTTATTTCTCTCTTTGGTTGGGAATAATTTTATTCAATTTCAATATTTTAATAAAAAATTTAAAGACTTTTTTTCTTATTATACCATTATTTATTTAATACAATCATAAACATTTTTTACTGACAATAAAATGGATTAAATGGAATTTTCTTATTATATTTCAAATGAGGTATTTTAAATTCTTTTTTAAAAAATATGAAAGGATGATTTGTTTAAATTAATACCACATGATTGGATTACCCAAATATCATGAATAATAAATTTTTTGGAGAATAAATTATAATATACCTTATCTCATTTTTATGAAAAAAATATTCCTTATAATTTTTAAAAAATATAAAATTTTAATAAGAGAATCAAATATTATAATGGTACTTTCCTAATTAAATTCATTA
Source organism: Viscum album (assembly GCA_963277665.1). NCBI lineage: Eukaryota > Viridiplantae > Streptophyta > Magnoliopsida > Santalales > Viscaceae > Viscum > Viscum album. The sequence continues at coordinate 1,656,329,510 of OY728148.1, read as the reverse complement.
GTGAAATTTTAAAATAATTTTCTAAAAATGAAAAAATTAATTGATTTTAAATATAAATCACGGGGGATATGATTCTATGATATCATCCTTATGCGTTCAATATATGGTTCATCATTATAGTGAAGAAATATATATGGAATATGTTTTCTTTTCCACATTTCTATTGATGATAAAATATAAATATTTTCATAATATTTTTTCATTTATATGAATTGATATCGATATTTTGATGGTTGGGTCCAATGTGTCTATATAATGAATTGGGTAAATTTTAACATTTTATGAGGTCAATGAGTACCTGAGAGGATATAAAAATCTAAAATGAGTTTACACGAGAGGTTATACTAAGCATGATGTGGGTACATGGGTGATCAGGCCAAGGATAAGATTCGATGATTGTCATAGTGGCTAGAAATTACATATTATTTATAGGATTATGATTATTCCATGCTACATTCAACTATTTTTGGTCATGATATTATGCCTCTGTTATTCTTTAATGACTCATGTTCTTTTTTTACATTATCATTTATTCTATGTTAATAACAATATTTTTTTCATGACTCATGATTACAATTTTTCAAATACATGGTATGGTTTTCAAATAATAAAAAACAATTTATCATACCCTTTTGAACATGTTATGATTAAATAGAAAATTATACCTAAATTTTATAACATTAATAAGAATCTAATATTTATAATATTTATTTTTTATCCCCATGATATATGGAATGTTTTTGAGAATAATTTGTATAAGAATGGTTCTATTTGTGAAAAAAATTATGAGACATGTCGTAGATAATTAATACACCTATTATTTATTTTTCAAAGTTGATAAAGTCAATAATCCTCTACAGTTTTTTTCCTTCATTATAATATTTTTTAATGTTCATATAATAAGAGATAATATATTTTATGTAATTTTTGGGTCTCTTCAGTTGGTATCGGATAAAGGGTTGGTTATATTAGGAAATTATGATGAGGATTCTTTAGTGAGAACCCGTATGATAATCCAAAGCATAGTAGAACATACTAAATTATAGAAAAAAATGGAAATTGGATTTCATTGAAAATAAATATCTACCAAGGTACTTGTGATGGGATGTAATTGGATCATCGATTCACATAGGGGTAAAAACTGTTAATGTTGTAGATTGGGTATTAACTCAATCATCATTAATGCATAATGATGTAGAATAAGACTACACACAATGATATAAATTATTAGGGGGAATGCTTTGTTTTATTCACATTCTCATTATATAAAATATTTAATGATTTTAATAGATATTAACCAATGGTTACATATGTTAAACATAATATTCCAAACATTGAATATAAGGATTCTTGATTTAGCCATACTAAAATTAATTTTTTTTTCATGGTTATACAGTTTTCTAATTTGATTAATTTTTCTCATACAATTTATTTTAGTTTAAGTAAATTTATAGATCCACAAACCCTCCAAAAATATGAATGTTATGATTAATTAAATGATTATCTTCTTATGAAACAAATTATTTTAGGAGCCAAAATGAAATATCTTATTTCTATTCCAACATTACTCTCTCAAGGAATTAATAATGATGAGATTCAAAATGTAAATATCTTGGAACAACTTTTTATTGATATATTCTTGTAGAATGGACTTACTTATTTTATAGGGTGCATTTATCCATTAATTAATAAAGGATGGATCATTACCACATCGAAAATATTTGTATCTCGAGTGCACTAATAATGAGATCTATAGTTTGGTTGTATATCATTTAGTAGGGTAATAAGATAAATGGTGAAATTATATCAAGAAAAATACATAATAAGATGGTGTTTACTATATAATGTGTTCTAATTTTAAAAATTTGTTTTTAACAATAAATTACATTGTATTATTTATAAAAAAATCGAAATGGTTTTCATTGATCTAAAGAAGATGGATGATGAATCCAGTTGTACATATGAGGAAATATTTACATGAACTGTGAGGTACAATTATGGTATTATCATTAAAGTTAACTATAATATTGATATATTCATTAGTGGACAAACCCATGTATCCAAATTGAATGAACCATAATATAATTCTATATATATGAAGACATCATTCATTATGACATTAATGTAGAATTGGATATTATATTTTACCATCAATTTCATAGTTTTCATAAGAGAAAAATGATGATATTCTAATGAAATTCTAATAAAAATACCAAAGAGGGAAGAAGTTAATTCTTTATTTATTACATAAGTATTAAATGAAACATAGTTTAAATTATCTTAAGGGTGTAATTAATTTGTTAAACAAAAGGCCCTTTAGAATCCAAATAACAATGTGATTGGATAAAATGAAGTATTTTATAAAAAACTTGATAGAATTCCCCACATACATTCAAGTATTTCATATGAAAGGAGTATGTGAATTTTGCTGATAATATCATGAATATTAGTGTTGAATATGATGATAAACATCAAAAACCTTTTAAGACAATAATAAATAAAAAATATCATGTGATATATATTTTTGATGTCAGGTTTGATAAGGATGTCATGGGGGTTACACTTACCATCCAATATAAACCAACTAATGCCTGAAATGATTTTATTTTTACCTAGTTTTTTATGACCAACGAATTTTATAATATCATTTCCTTACCCCCTAAATAATTTTATGTTTAATTAGAAGTGAAATATCACAATTTTATAATGATAATATCTCAAATATATTATTCCATTATAACAGTAGTTTATGGGAATCTACTTAAAAAATATCTCATTAATCTCCATCTCGTGTATTTTCATGTAATTTAGTGAATGGATTCAGTTTACTTATAAAAATACCATATAAATTTATGATGTTGGGAAGGAAAATTTTATATTCCAAACCAACCTCTGATCTGTTAGTTCAATGAAGATAAATATGAACCTCCACTGATTATTACATCCTTTGAATCATTGTTGATTCCCATTCAAGTGGGGTATTTTTTCAAAGATATGGGGAGAAATTCAACATCTCAGATATGATATTTTATGGGGACTTGTTAATGATTTTATGGAATAGTTTCATTGAATACCTTTAAGTTGTGTTGTTTGGTTTCCAATATAATTCATACATGGTGCAAATTATTCTTAAAATACTACATATAGTATGGCCCCATTGAGTTATTGTAATTGAAGAATAAACTCCAAAGGAATCTCGATAATGTAATAATTTTTCTTAGTGTGAGACCATCAAGTGAACTGATTATTTATATTTAGAATTAATATAAATCAGTGGGGATCTAAATTCATTATCATGAATTTAACAAGATAAAATCATTAATTAATTATATTATTCCTTATATTTACTATTTTCAGAATCAATTAAATAGTGAAAAATATCTTCACAATATTGATATAAAATCTATATGCTATAAAATAGGGATCAAAAGTGAAGTAATTCCAATGAATGCATTCCATATGAGGTATAGAAACTATGAATACATTTTGACTCTATTTGTTCATCCTAGTTCTCCTACAATATTTATGATTTTATAGAATGTATACTTCAATTATTATCTTCCACATTTTGTGGTAGTCTCTTGAGATGATATTCCTATATATTAATTGATAAATGATGAGTGTTTGGATAACTTGAGGATTTTTTTAATGACTATAAAAAATGATACATCATATGAAAAATTTACTAAATGTGTATTTTGGATTCAAAATGATTCATTTTTAGGTCATATATTCTTAAGTGATGGTATATCTGTGGACTCATCAATGAAAATATCTATTTAATTTCAGAACAAACTATCTGCTCTGACAAAGATCAATAGTTTCCTAGGATTGGATAGATATTCTAAAATTTTTGTGAATATTTTATCAAGTCTATCTAACACACTCACCTAGTTATCCTATATGGCATTTAAGTTCCTTTAGAGGGATTGATGAGTAGAAAACTTCAAGGTTATAAATTGACGGATAGTCAGTGCAACTGTACTCACTACACACTATTGTAATGAATGAGTTTTATTTTATATTGATGGATAAATGAATGTTATGGGATGTGTTCTTATGAAAAATTATATGGTAATTTCTTATAATCCTCTCTAATAAATGTTTCGTGTGTATAATTACGTGAACTATGACACAAATTTAACTAAAATAGTCATTTAATTAATGATATAGAAGCATTATATTGATAGAGAAATGTGTGATAGATATACTGGTCATAAATGATTTCATTATATATCGTCACAAAAATAGTTGAATATGTATTATAGATGATGTTTGTAGATTATTAAAGATAATGACTTATTAGAACATGTCCACCATGGGAATGAAAGAACGGTGGATAATGATTTTTGTTTTAAATATATGTTTATCTTATCTAAGATGACATTAAAAAAGTACAAGTAGTTATGGATATGAAAATAATTGATGTAGAAATATTAAAATAATGGGATAAATATTATATTTATCATATTAGTGTTCAACCATATGTCTATATGAAGATTAAAGAGGCACAAAATTAATATGTAGATCTACAAAAGATGATAAGAAATGTTCTCAAATTCTAACCAGATTGTGATGGAATGAGAAGGTGTTGTAATTTTGTAACTATATCATCAATAAGATAACTAAAGAAGGCTATTTTTAATAATCCCATATATCAATATTCTCAAGTCATTATGGATCTACGAATATATATACATATCTAAAATAGTATTTCTAGTGGTAAAACATGATGATAGATATTTAAGAGTATGAATACCAATTCATTATTTGTAAGTATGTTAAGGATGAAATGAATAAATATTAGGGGATGTTATAATAGTTAAACATACTAAAATCAAAAAAGAAAATCATAACTATATATTATCATTAGACTCTAAAAAATATATAAAGGACATAATGCTATTTTTGTTATAGTCAATCACCAAAAAAGGCCAGCACATTTCATTCCCATCCAAGAAGTAGTCTATCTTTATCATATATCATGGATCAACATTAATTAACATGTATTGTGGTGTAGAAAAATATAATATAGTGTATCTAATCATGATAATAGGTTTACATCACTATTCTGTCGAATTTTTTAGGATGATCATGATATAGATTTTTGTATTAGAACTGTATAATATTCATAGATTTATTGTCACTCATATATATACATTAAAACCATAGAAGATATGTTGAGATCATGTTATTTATATTTTAATGGTGGTTGTGATCAACACTTTATTCTTTTTAAACTATCATATAAAAATAAAAATAACTAAAACATTATGATTTCATTTTATGAGGATATGTATGGAATGATGTAAATGAATATAATGTGTTTGGATGATGTTGGTGAATGCAATCTATTGGGACATGGGATTACTAAGGAAATAATTAGTAAAGTTTGTGCCATTCTACAACACATTATGTTATCTTAGGGTCAACATAAGAGTAATAATAAATTCCCATAACGAGATAATAAACTCAATGATGGTGGGAATATATTAATATGAAATTATATATGTAATGATTCTATGATAATTATAGATTATTTAATTTAGATCCATATATATTTTGGGCCATTGAAGAAATTTTTTTGTGTAGGGATGTTAGATTATCACTTAGAGAATCCAAGGAATTCCACCCAATTTCCCGATGTGATATACGTATCTATATAGAGTTAATACATACCATACCCTTCACATGATAAAAAATAATAAATATGCATAATAAATAATGATATTTTTTATGAATGAAAACTATTATAAATTTTTCTCATAGAGATAAATGTTCTCACAAAGTTAACTTTATTTATAGGAATCATAAATTCGTGGAAGGTACATGGGAATGTAGGGATTTTATAGAGTAAATATAACATATTTTTGCTTTGTTGGATTGAAATAATTTTGATGGGAAATTTTATTTTAAATCTGGTTTTAGGTTCAAATACAATATTTCTTTTGTATTTGTTTTGAAATAAAGTTGGAGTATTCAATAGATTTATGTTCACACAACTGGAAGTAAAAATGACCCCATGATATAATATATATTTATAAACAAGTCGTTGGATTAGTGAGTATAAATATGAGTAACCATGTTATGAAATAAATATTTATATATTTTACTATATTCAAATATGGTTAATAAATCTTAATGAATATTACATAAATTTCTAATAAAATCAATTAAGTACTAAATATATTAATTCTTAGATATGTATTTGTATACATATTAATTATTATAATAAATAAATTCTATATTTTTCACTATTAAAATGTTATTTCAATAAAATTTATTCGACATTTATTTACAAAAATCCACACATAATTATGATAATGGAGAAGAAAAATGAAACAATCATTTAATGGTAAAATAGTTAATTTCTCATATATAAAATTTATGTGTGCTATGTTTTTTTTCATAATAAGTGAAATAAATAAATAAATATTAATTATTTTATTGAAATTTATATCTAAAATATTAAATAAAATATTTTTCCATCTATTTCATAGTTGTATAAATCTTGAAATGAATGTAAATTCACTTTTAATTTTAAAAATATATTTGTATAATAATGGGGTTTTCATGTGGATCAATCATTGTTTTTGAAATAAGAATTTCTTCAACTTATTAGAATTGAACTTTGTAAAATTTATTAAATATTTGGATTCATAATTTAAAATTTTTTAATGATGATACTTTGATTTTTTTTCATACTAATGAGTAAAGATAGAATTGGATTACTACAAGTAACGTTAAAATGGGTTTACTCAGGGGGGAGGGTAACATAACAGATAGGGATATTAATGAAACATAAGAAACTATAACTAATATTTTAATATATTTATACTATATAATATATTTAAAAAAATTAATGTTCATTTTGGTAATATTTTACATGAGAAAATACATTTTTTATATTTTAATATTTTACTTAATTCAATGTGATCCTTCTCAATCACTTATAAAAGTGAACCTCCTCTCATCTATTATTAATGAATATTGAGACCTATAGGATAGAAAATACGTGAAAAAATTCATTCTTTTTTACTTCTTTACATTTTCCAAGAGCCCATGGTATTCTGATATGTCAAATTTTTATGTCTTAAGAGGTAATCTAAAGGATGTGACATAGCGAAGTAAAATGAATATTAACTGATATATTTTGATTTTACTTTTTCATGATTATTATTTAAACCTAATTTATATATTAATGAATGGTATGTATAGTATCATAAATATAATGAGATTATATTAGGATGACGTGACAACCATTTCCACCCACTTTTCACCAAACAGAAAATTATTTTATCACTTGTGCATATGCGTCTTCTACCGTCTCCATGTTGTGATATGGTTACTTTTCCCACAACTCCTCAAATTTATTTTTATAATGACAATGTGAACAAAAATATATTTTTTTCCCAAGAGAAATATAATTTATAAACAATAAAATTTATTTTCCTTAAATATTAATTTATTTAGAAAATATATATAACATTCCCACATATATACATATTACCGTCTCTATGAACTATGTATTTAATTTTACTATCAATAACATTTATTGATGATTATAAATATGCATAGAATGAATATATATAGTATTTATTTATTTTTTAACATTCTAGACATTTTGGAACAATGATCAATTTATAAATAATTTTTTTAGGAAATTATGCTTTTTTGCTTTTATGACCAGGAAACTTTTTATTCCTTGTGCATATAATTATATATTTTTTAAATAAATTTTTTATAATAAAATCCAAATAATAATAAAAATTAATTTTTAATATTGATTTTATTTTTTATAAAATGGTTGAAAAATTAATCTACTATATTTTTTTGAACGAGTCACTAATGATATATTACGAAAAATTTAAAGGGGATATTTTTTTAATGATTATAGGAATAATAATTTTTTCCACCTCTATGACCTGAAAATTCATTAAAAATTACCATAAATCTACCTAATTTTTTTTTCATATTTATATTTTTCTTAACATTTTAGAATATCTTAATATGAAATAAATAATTTAAAATTGAAATCATATTTTTCTTCAGAAGTATTCAATTGATATTTTAAATCAATTTTCGATATGATATAACATGATTGTATATAAAAAGTAAAAAGGTAAAACACAAGAATAATAATAATAATAAATGGATGAATAATATTATGAAAGATATTTATGGAATTATATCAATTTTAAAGAAATTTTCTGATACTATTGTCTTTTTAGTATGAAATATAATGAAAAATCATGAAAGAAAACATGACAATATACATAAGTTTTTCAATAAATTGAAAATACATAATAACATCCTTTATCTATAAATTGATGTTCCATATTTTTTTTATGTCACTGATAAAACTCAAAACAAATAATAATTTCTTAGAGGGATTAATAGCTTTACATATCATAATGGAATATAGTTCTATCATGTGAATGAATATACATACTATTCTTTAAAATAAATGATTATTTATAATCTCATGTTTCTTATAAGAGTTTGGTATTTTATATTATCCTTTTGATATTAGTGTGTAAATTAATTTTTGACCATAAAAACATTCTTACTAGTTGATGATATGAGAACAAATTCCCACTAAAAATATCCTTCTTTTAAATAATCATTCCCTTAACCACCACATCAGTAATGTGGATGACCTAATAGTCGTGTATGGAGTTATTATTATACAAACTAAAATTTAGATTTTTTGAGTGGAATTTTATTTGAATGTACTAATTATACTGTTCAGGACAATCATAGACATTATAGTAACTGGAATTATTGTGTCAATGGGTAAGATGTTTTTTAATCATTGACAAAAATCAAATGAATTTATTAACCTTTAAAATATAAATCAACCCATTCAATGGGAAAACTATACATGATTCAAGATTATTTGTTTTGAAGATTCATTTACTTATCTAGAAAAGTAACATAAAAACCCCAATAATTTAAGAAACTAATTTACAAAGTGAAAAATAAAATAACACTATGTACAAAAATTATGTTCATATTTAGAGAAATTCTATTGACTATGGACATTAAATGTAATGTCCTGACCCAGAAGCCACTGAACAAGTGCTCTGAGCTGGTTCGCCACAAGGCCTGAAGCGCGCCTCCCGTATGCCAGAGGCTGCCAACTAGAAGCGAGGGCAGAGGGTGTGATAATGGGGAGACTATGACCTCATAACAGAGTAAGTAAACAGCGGAAATAACTAAGTATCATACCCAACAAAAATTAAATAGATTGCGGAAGTAGTAAACAACTAAAATAGAACAATCTGTAATAGTAAAATGCCGTAAAGGCCCGAACAGCTATGAAATACAATACAACACCGGTAACCCACCGGGCCGACCATACAAATAAAAGTTCAAAATACTCTGAAAGTAAAAGTACAGGGATCTACTAATTACTCTGATCCGAACCATGTACATGATCTCCAGACATTGTTGAACTGTAGCATCTCGACAGTAGAACCACTCGAGCAGCTCCGCTCGGTCATGAAACACTAGGACTCTGCCCTATTCACCCTGCAACCTGTTCTCATCCTGTAATGCAGACAGAAGGAATACATGTACACTAAGGTGCATGTGCAGGGGTGAGAAATAATCTCAGTAGGGAACCCAGAAAACAACCTATAACTGTGTTGTTAAATGTGTTTGCAACAACAATGTGATCAGCCTAGCTAGAACACATCCAATGGAAGTAAACCAAACGTGAAGCCACAGTTGAACTCAGGGTATGTGGTACCTATCAACTGGGCATGTGCCACCATGGATGTTTACAACTATATACGTACACATTTATAGTCCCATACCTATACACAAATAAATAAATATGAATATTCATGATGAAGTGATTCAAATAACAAGAAAAAACATCAGCAATTGATCATTGGGACCATAATACCAATCTCATGGGCATATTATTCATGGGCATTGAGCTGGAGATAGTGCCACTCAAGATGTATATCAAATAAGTCGATATTTAGGTCTATAATCCCATCGACAAGTACTAGCTTCGGCCAACGCCACAGATATGCCTCCGAACAAGCTAAACAAAGACAAGATACCCTATAGTTCAACCAATCAATCACAAGAAAGCAGATAACAAAAAAGGTAACCCTCTACAAAGTACTCGCATCCAACCCTCTAGTCCTATCCAAGATGTTCCAAAAACCCTCTGGGAAGTGCACTTATCCTAACCCCTATGCATTGGTCATACGAATTTATGAGACTCAATGAGGAATAACACTTGGTCAATTCCCATTATAGTCAAGGGTAGTCAGCGACTCTCTGAGGAAGATCACATGGTCTAACCCTCTTAGCCCCAAGGTCTAGAGACTTTATGAGGAAGCTATCTCGGTCAATTCCTCCTATATCCTCAGGTATACCACAGACTCTCTAAGGAAGATCCCTTGGTCAATTCCTCCTCTAGCCTAGGAAGGTTCTTAAAAGAAATCAAACAAGGTAAGACTCTCTGAGGAAGCTCACTCGGTCTACCCTCATGTGGTCTATAATATCCAAGACTCACGAGGAGCTCACTCGGTCCATCCCCTATAGAATATAATATCTAAGACCCTCTGGGAGCTCACTCGGTCGATCCCTTATAGACTATAGCACCATGTTCTCTCAGCCCCGTTCCAGTCAGTGCATAATAATGATATAAGGACAAATTACACCAATAGGGCTACATGGGTAAACAGTCTCAATATCCCCAAGCATGACAAGAAAAATCATTCCATCCCTTCGGTCACAAGGCATGGAAAATAGGTATAACAACCAAAATCTAACAAGACCTAATGGTCATATACAGAACAAGGCATGGGAAAAACATCCATGCACAATAATTATCTTCCAACATGATCAAATTACCTCTACACAAGAAAACAATCACGGTAGGAAAACAACAATCAAGAAAGACGTCTCACGTCAGGCTCACCTACCACCAACCAGAAAGCACCTATGGTAAACACTACAACATCAGAAACCAAGTCAGATATTAACAAATAGTTATGGTGGTCTGAAAACCCAACCCAACAATACACCAAAATCCCAAAGGTATTACTAGTTGTCACAGGTTCTAGGTGACACCCTATCACCATCTCTACCCAAACCCGACATAACAACTCAGGTTTTTTCAAACAACGGGAACCCACTGGGTCCCTCTGGTCAAACACTAAGGAGGAATCATACTCAAGATCCTCCAGGTAAACACGAGTGAAGGCATCCTACGCGGGATCCTTAGTGAAGAGTAAGGGAGGAATACTACACAGGATCCCCAAAGTAAGGAAAACAAAGGCATTCCGCAACATGGTTCCTATAAAAGGAAGAATAAGAGGGAGATCCTATAAGGGACTCCCTAGGTCAGCACATAAGCAAAGGCATCTCTCAGGGGATCCTTAGAAGTACCTGGTCTCAAAGACTCATAGGCTAAAAGGGAACATCTCACAAAGGAAACGTCCTCTAAATCATAGGTTATAGATGATTTATCATAGTTCATATCCTTTTTAAGGTCTCAACTAAGTTGGTACAGACACCCTACCAATCATCCACCCCATGTCTCACTCTCCGGTGACAACTGAACTCAATTAGTGGAGGAAGTACCCCTCCATTTGGATCGAAACCCCCCAAACGCCCTTTATATTACCTATAAATATAAAAATGATTCCACCATTTAAATATATACGGAAAAAACCTCATAATTGACTACTCATATGCCCAATTCTGACTTCTAGAGCCTAATATATCTCAAAAATTACAAAACTAAAGCAGTACATGGCCAGAGTACATGGCCAAAGCACAATGGGCCTGCCTGTGTATGAGTAAACGGAATGTACGTTACTGTACATGGTGTATACTATTCACAAAAAGATAAACCGTGTCCATTTTTACATGAACATATGCCCATGTACCACTACATGGCGTGTAATTAATGTACACATCATGAAGTCCTTAAAAACCACTGTTTCGGTGTTCTACTGCACACAGCCAGCCACACGGCCACCCACTACACGGAGTGTACTCAAAGTAAATGGAGTGCACTTAAGAAAACTGCATCTTCCCCAAATGGGAAGAACACACGGCGTGTACCCCTGGAATACACGCCTGTATTCTGGGTTTTCCGACAGGAAAACCCTAAAAACACCCAAAACGCATGTTTTCACCCCTGAAACATTAGATCCGACCTTAAGAGGAAACAAGCAAGAAATATAAGGCTTAAAAGACTAAAAACGAAATATATAAAGAGGATATATGGAGAAAACAAAAATGACCTTGCCTTTTGGTAGAAACCGCCAATGTTTCGGTTGATTTCGCGGCTCCCAAATGTCGTACGCCGACTCAGCGCATCGAGGGCTTCGAATCGGTACCACTCTCACCTTCCATCTCTCCCGTTTTCTCAATCTCAAAATTCTCCCATAGGTCATGACCATGGAGGAGAAGTGTAGTAGACATTCCCAAGGATGAGGAGGGAAGGAGAGAGAAGAAGAAAAAATGAAAGGAGAAAGGAAAAGATGAAAAAGGGGCCCGGGCTGGCCCAGGCGCCCGACATGATTTTATGCCTTCCTTATGCTAAACTCCACATTCCAGACTCAACAGAACAGATGGAATCTCAATCTGATGCCCCATTTAAAATTTATTTGCAAACAATCCTACGCAAATAATTTAATATTTAATTTAATAATATCAAATATTATATATTCTTCCAAAATTCAAACTACTCAGATTTCCTCCAAACTCTTATCCTAGGGTAAACACCCTATTTCCGGACCAACTGTTCTGTCATAATAATTATCTGAGATCATATGGTTGGGGAAAATGACCTTTTTACCCATCACGAGAATCCAACAGAAAAAATTCAAATTTCTGCTCAAAAAAAGTGTCCGAAAAAACACGGGTTATTACAAGCTCCCCACCATAAACATTCTCGTCCCCGAGAAGCCCAGAAAAAGGTCCAATAGTAGGACCAACCGCCATGCCCTAAACCCGAGCATCTGCACAACCAAGATACCTGGACCATCCAATGACCATCCTTAGCATTAAAAATCACCTTCTATATGGAAGACATTCAACTACAACCAAATTGGTACTCCCCACCATAGGAAACCCCATGTCTTCATCTTAAAAGAAAACTCTAAGTGCAAAAGCTCACTTGAAAACACCAAAGTTTTATCGAGATAAGGACAACCAACCTCAAAGGCCAATGGTGCACTCCCCACCATATGGATTTCCATACACCACTTCATGTTCAAAACCCAAAAAGGTTCCAATCAGAATAGGGATGAATATTAGGGTAGAAGAAAAAGGTGCTTGATGTAGGGTCGAAGCTCTCTCAGCATACTCAAGATGAATCAAGATAGCGCATGATCTTCTCTTACAAGAGTACACTAAGATTTCACCAAAGTCGTGTCCAGATACCTCTGAGCCACACTAACATCCTGCCAAAACCCGACCAGGATTCAAGCATGGGTATACCATTTCATGGTATCCCGAAATTTCCCAAAGTCACCTCTGCAACAGCAACATAAGAAAGACATGTCGGCCAGGCCAGACACCCGAAGAAGCCAGCTCATAAAAACTAGTCGTGAAAACAAACACCAACATAAAGGAATTTGAAAACGCTGGCCAACCTTCTAACCCAGGTTTCCCTAAAATGGAACAGACATTGATCGATAAGGGTTTGGGTTAAAACCCAGGGTGTCTAGGTCTTCCACCTAGCCCTACAGAAAAAGCCTCACAACTGGGTCACAAGGTCTAACCACCTAGCACAAATATCCAAAACCTCTCATAAGACTATGAAGATCATAATGAAAAAAAGGAAATTCAAAACTAAAACACAACTTAATAGTTCCCTGATCCTCTCCGAGCATCCTCAAAAAGAAAAACTCCTTGGAGGTCACAAACAAAACATAAGAGACAAGTTGAGCTAACAACCATTTGGTATCTGTATACAAAAATACCACAAGGAGGTCCAGTTCACAAGAAAGTCCTTGATATCTATCGATGTCATTCTCAACGATCTGACAAGATAACTACAGACCTTAGAAACAACACCCAATAAGGGGTTAAAAAACAAGGAATCACGATCCATATAGACCATTTAGGGTCACTGCACCACCTGTGAAAAAGGACTGAGTCATCAGCCACATCAAAACGCCTTAACGTAGATCCATATATCCTTCCATTAGAGTAACAATTATGTGTAAGAAGACCCAAAGATCTCAGTCGTTAGTAAAAAACACTAGCATGCCTATATGATGTGAATCTTATGTGCCTAGTATAATGCATTAGACTCCTCTTACCTTTTCCATCCAAGAGTCAAAATCTATCCCTGGCATCTTACCAATGGCCAAGATCCAAATATCCGTAGTAAATCACAACACTACACAACATGTGAGTTGCTCAAGGGGAAATTCATATACAACTTTAACATTGCAAAAGCAGAACAACAATCCAAAACTCAGGCAACCAGGACTTCTTATCAGAACAAGTGTTCGTGATGCACCAGCCCGATATCCATCACAAGTTCCAACACATTCCTAATACTCTTGTCAACCATATCCCAAATAGTAATGACCAAGAAGGAAAAATCCTTTGATACCACTTTGTAACGTCCCAAACCAGAATCCACTAAACTTTTTCTATGAGCCGGTTCACCACAAGGCCTAAAGCGTGCCTCCCCGTACGCCAGAGGCTGCTGACTAGCAGCGAGGTACTAGGGTGTGATAGTGGGGATACTATGCCCTCATACCAGAGTAAGAAAACAACATAAATAACTAAGTATCATACACAACAGAAAGTACATGGAGTGAAGAATTAGTAGACAACTGAAATAGAACAAGCTGTAATAGTAAAATGTTGTAAAATCCAGAGCAGCTATGCAATTCAATACAACACTGGTCACCCACCGGGCCGACCATAAAAATTCAATTACAAATGAAACTGAATGTAAAAATACAGGGTTCTACTACTAACTTCGAGCCAACCCACGTACCTGATCTCGAGACACTGTTGAACTGCGAAATCCCGATCAGTAGAACCACTCAAGGAGTTCCGCTCGGTCATGAAACATGGGGCCTCAGCCCTATCTACCCTACAACCTGAGTACAACCTATAAAGTAGACAGAAGTTCTACACATACACCGAGGTGCATGTGCAGGGGTGAGAAATAATCTCAGTAGGGATCCCCGACAAACAACCTATAACTGTGATGCTAATAGTGTATGCAACAACAATGTGCTTAGCCTAGCTAGAACACATCCAATGGAAGTAAACCAAATGTGCTACCACAGTTGAACTCAGGGTATGTGATCCTTGTCAACTGGGGAAGTGCACCATGGATGTCCATATCTATATACGTACACATGTATAGTCCCCTACTAATACACCTATACATAAATATGAATATTCATGATTAAGTGATTCAAATAACCAGAAATAACATCAGTAGTTGATCATTGGGACCATAAGCGTGATCTCATGGACATCCTATTCAAGGTAATTGAGTTGAAATTAGTGCCACTCTAGCCGTATAACAAATAACTTGATCTCTGGGTCCGTAATCCCATCGACATGTGCGTACTTCAGCCAACGCCGGAGATATGCCTCCAAACAAGCAAAAAAAAAGACAATCTATCCTCTAGTTCACCCAATAAATCACAAGCAAGCAGATAAAACAAAAGGTAACCCTCTGCAAATTACTTGTATCCTACCCCTATGGTCCTATCCAAGAAGTACCAACAACCCTCTAGGCAGTGCACTCAGCCTAACCCCTCTGGTTTGGTCATATGAATTTATGAGACTCTTTGGGGAAGCACACTTAGTCAATTCCCCTTATAGTCTTGGGAAGTCAGGGATTCTCTATGGATGATCACATGGTCTAACCCTCTTAGCACCATGGTCTAGAGACTCTATGAGGAAGCTGTCTTGGTCAATTCCTCCTATAGCCTTAGGTATACCACAAACTCTCTGAGAAAGCTCACTCGGTCAATTCCTACTCTAGTGTGGGAAGGTTATTAAAATAAATCAAACAACGTAAGACTCTCTGATGAAGCTCACTCGGTCAACCCTCCTGTGGTTTACAATATCCAAGAAACACCAGGAACTCACTCGGTCCATCCACTGCAGTCTATAATATCTAAGGCCATCTGGGAAGCTCACTCGGTGTATCCCTTATAGTCTATAGCACTAGGTTCTCTCATCCCCATGCCAGTCAGTGCATAATTATGCTAAAAGGAAAAAGTACACCTATAGGGATACATGGTTAAATAGTCTATAGAGACACAAGCATGTCATGAAAAATCAATCCATCCTACATTCACAAGGAATGGAAAACAGGCATAACGGCCAAAAGCTAACAAGACTCAATGGTTGTAAACGGAACAAGAAATGGGAAAAACATCGATGCAAAACAATTATCCTAAAACATGATCAAATAACAACAACACAAGAAAACAAGAAATGTAGGAAAACAACAACCAAGAAAGACGTCTCGCGTCAGGCTCACCCGCCACCAACAAGAAAGAACCTCTGGTAAACAATACATCATCAGAAACCAAGTCACATATAAACAATCATTGAGGTTGGTCTGAACGCCCGACCCAACAATACATCAAATGCCCAAAGGTATTACTAGTTGTCATAGGTTCTAGGTGACACCCTATCACCATCTCTACCCGAACCCAACATAACAACTCTGGGTCGGTTAATCAACGGGCAGCCACTGGGTCCTTCAGGTCAAACACTAAGGCGGAATCATATAGAGGATCCTCCAGGTAAACACGAGAGAAGGTATCCTACACGGGATCCTTAGAGAAGATTAAGGGAGGAGTCATACACGGGATCGTCAAAGGAAGTAAAACATAGGAAATCCGTAACATGGTTCCTATCAATGGAAGAATAAGAGAGAGATACTATAAGGGACTCCCTAGGTCAGCACAAAATTAAAGGCATCCCTCAGGGGATCCTTAGAAGTACCTGGTCTCAAAGCCTAATAGGCTAGAAGGGAACATATCACATGGGAAACATCATCTAAAGAATGGGTTACAGTTGATATCTCATAGCTCATCTCCTATTTAAGTTCTCAACTACGTTGGTACGAACACCCAACCGATCATCCACCCCATGTCTCACTCTCCGGTGACAACTGAACTCAATTAGTGGAGGAAGAACGCCTCCTTTTATATAGAAACCCCAAAAAATATCTTTAGATTACCTATAAATATAAAAATGATTCAACCATTGCAATCTACATGGAAAAAATCTCAGAATCGACGACTCACACGACCAATTCTGACGTCCAGAGCCCACGATATCTCAAAATATACTAAACTAAAGCATTACATGGCCAGAGTACATGGCCAGAGCACAATGGGCCTGCCTCTGTAAGAGTACACAACATGTAAATTAATGTACACGGCATGTAATGTTCAAAAAAAGTTACCCCATGTCCATTTTCACCTGAACACATGCCCATGTACCACTACACGACGTGTACTTAATGTACACGACGTGTAGTCCTTAAAAACCACTGTTTCCGTGTTTTACTGCACACAACCAGCTACACGGCCGCCCACTACACGAAATGTACTCAAAGTAAACATCATGTACTTAAGAAAACTTCTTCTTCCCCGAAAGAGAAGAACACATGGCATGTAACCCGAGAATACACATAGTGTATTCTGGTTTTTCCGACGGGAAAACCCTAAAAACACCTGAAACGCCCGTTTTCATCCCCGAAACATTAGATCCGGCCTTAAGAGGCCACACGAAAGAAATATAAGTCTTAAAAGAAACAAAACGACATTTTTAAAGATGATATATCGTTAAAACATAAATGTCCCTACATTTGGGCGGAAACCGCTGCAGCTTCGGTTGATTTCGCGTCTCCCGGATGCCGCACGCCGCTTCAGCGCGTTGAGGGATTCGAATCGATACCACTCTCGCCTTCCTTATCTAAGGTTTTCTAGATCTATAAATTCTCCCATAGGTAAAAGACAAGGAGGAGCGGCGTAGGAGACATGTTCAAGGAGGAGGAGGAAAGGAGAGAGAAGAATGAAAATAGAAAGGAGAAAGGAAAAGGATGAAAAAGGGGCATGGGCCGGCCCCGGTGCCCGACATGAGTTTATGCCTTCCCTAGGCTAAACTCCTCATTCAGGACTCAATGGCACAGATGGAATATCAATCTGATGCTCTGTTTAAAATTTACTTCCAAATGAACCTACGCGAAAAATTTAATATTTAATTTAATAATAATAAATATTAAATATTCTGCAAAAATTCAAACTGCTTAGATTTCCTCCAAACTCTTGTCTTAGGGTAAAATAACTATTTTGGGACCAACAGAGCTATCTAAAAAAATATCTGAGATCAGATGGTATGGTAAAATGACCGTTTACCCCTCACAAGCATCCAATAGCGAAAATTAAAATTTCTTCTCAAAACGACTATCTCAAAAAACACGGGTTCTTACATTATATTTATGATTACATGTATTTTTTATGAGAGAATATTTATTTTTTATTTTATTTAAACATTTAGAATGATATATTTAATAATTATGAAAAATATCTCATAGAAAAATTTGATTACATTGCTAGGGAATTTTTTCCACATCCAGTCCTCGACATTAAAGGAAACATATTGTCCACAGTGGAATGTGTTATGTAAAAATGAAATTTGGGTCCTGATTATTATGAGAAATATGGATCTAAAACTCGCGCTATGAAAATTATTGAAGACTATTGGTATCCTCATCCCATGACTCTACCATCAAGATAGAATGAACCATTTTTTGAGCTCATGTATCTTTTATCCAATTTGAAATATTCATTTTTGGGAGAGGTACAATACATGTATTTTATAATCTTATCCATGTTGAATAAATTATGGAACAATGTCAATATATTTTAATGTGGATGATTAAATTTATCTATGGGTTCTACATTTTTGATATTAGGGGTAAATATATATCTTATTTCATGCATAAAAGTCTCATGTAACTGACCACATAGCAAGATTTGAGTGAAATATTAGACATAACCAAAAAATAAATGATGTTGTGAGAGATTATAGGATTTGAAATATTGATTATAGAAAACTTTTTACAATATTAGATAGCATTTGGTTTATTCCTATTTTAGTTTTCCCTAAAAATTATGGAATCATAATTCCTACAAATTATAAAAATGAAAATGATCTTATTATGAAAAAAATAGAGTGTTAATGTAGTCCATATGAAACTAAAAAAATCCACTAGGGGAAACCGTTTCTCAATTCCATTTCAAAATAAAAATCCTATGATGTTGGTCTTTAATAACTATTTCTACTTTCATGATGTATACTATAGTAAAAATATATATATATTGAGGACTAAGTGAAAATAATGTTTTCTTGTCCTTATGGGCCGTTTTTATACGGATTATTCTCTTTTAGATTATATTGTTCCTTTACCACATTTAAAATATATATGATGGTAATCCTATCGTTCATCGCTAATATAATACATGAGGTTTTTAAGGATGACATCTCTGTATTTAAGAGTTCTTTTGAAAAAATCCTACAAATTCTTGAATTGGTTTTGGAAAAATTATAAGATCGAAACATCATATTTAATTTAGAAACATCCAATTCATGGTCCCAGAGAGAATATTTTTTGGACACAAGTTTCAAATAGGGGGGTTGAAGTAGAAAATTCTAATATTTAAGCGATCTAATTGAACCCTCTACCTTATAATAATATGGGGATAATAATAAAGTTTGTCCCTTTTTGATTCTACATGATAGTCGACAATATAATTTTTTAAATCACCATGCCATTATTTTCACATCCTATTAAGGATACACCATTTGTGTTTAATGGGATTCTATTATAGTAATTTATCACAATAAAGGAGAAACTCATAACATCACCTCTTTTTGCAGCACCAAAATGGAATCATCACATTTAGTTGTTAGGTTATGTGAGTGATGTTGGTGTGGGATATTATTTGTGGAAAAGGAATTATAAGAGGAAACATATTATTAATTATAATAGTATATAGTGATATTATTAAAAATAATATATCAACCACTAAAAATGATTTGTTTACTATAATTAATTATCTTGAGAAGTTCATAAAATACATTAATGGTTCCATGATTATTATTTTATGATATCATTATTCACTCATCTACCATCTATAAAAATGACTCAAAACAAAGGATAATAAGATGGAATCATTAGTATCATGATATTGATTTTGAAAATAATGATTAGAATGGGGAAAAATGTGGTCCCAAAACATCTATCTAGGATACCTAATTCCCAAAGCACAAAAACATGGGAGATTAATCCTTCATTCCCATATGATAAACTATTTTTTTATTATTTTTATCTAATATTCATGGTTTTATTATTAATAATTATTAATATATAGGTTTTTTTTCCCAAGGATCATTCATAGAACCAAACAATAAAGATTATATCTGGGTTGAAAACTACTTATAGTGGGAAGATATCATTATTTGGATATGTGATGATAATATTTTGATAATGTTTGTACATAAGGAGAAATTTTTTCCCATTATTGATATATTTTATTCATCACTCTAGATTATACACCATTGAAAAGAAATTACTACCCAAAAGGTACTTAAGATTAGTGTCCAATAAACAACATTTCTCAAAATATACCACGGGTCATGTGATTGGTAATGATAAGTGTAAAAGTCCTTAATATATTGAAAATAAATAGGATTATTATAAGGAACTGTCCTTGATACATTACCTAATCTTGAATTAAATGAATAATTCACATTGAGGATCTTTTCAGGATTAGAGATTTAGTGAGTTAGGATATTACTATTACATCTCAAGGATTAAAATGTAGATACATCTACTCAATTTACATTTTTTCAAAAAATAAAAACTCATGAATAAAAGAGTCATGTCTAGGTCCATGTTTAAGACAGCATGAAATTTCCGTGATCCAATTTGTTACCCTATTCCACTTTATGTCTTGTGAAAAAATTTCAAAAACATGTGATGAGCATAAAAAGCTAAGTTAGGGATAAACAAAGATTAAAAACATTAGATCATCAATATATAAATAACATAAGCCTCTTAACATATATCCGGAAATCATAATATTTTTTAAATACACATAGAAATCATAAAACATAAAGGTAACTTATGGCATTCATAACATTCTTACATAGGGAGTAACCCTCATGGTTACATTTGGAATACCCATCACAGTATATTATCTAAATCTCTTCAGGGAAACATTAGAGTTTAACTCCTTCAAGTTACCCAATTCATTAGAGAGATATCTCGGACCCACCCTCCATTATTTTATCATTGAACCTCCCGACTTCATAAACAATGCCCAATAACCATAACATAATCATATCATATAAAACATGTATAAAGGAAACATAACATTTCCTCATTTCAATGAAAATATATCAATAAAACACATTGATATAATCAAAAAATTATCAGAACCATATTCAATACCAAAATAAAATAAAATTAAAAAAAGGTATTTATTTTTCATTTAAAAAATTTATGGCATATAGGGGTAGCTGAAACTAAAATAATGGGCATGGCAGCAGAGAAGTCGTTGTTGCCGCATACGTAAGAAAAAACATTCCTTTTGTCATCTAGTCAAATTATTCATGTAAAAACATTCCTTTTTAATGAAATTAGATGTCAAAAGGGATTATTATACAACTAATAAAATATGTTCGTATATAAATTGAATTATTCGTCAATAAATGAATATAGAGACGTAGTCTCTTACAAAGATGGTATTCTTATATTAAAGACCAATCAACTACATAATTATGTTTGAAAAATATAAATACACCCAATTTAATTTTATATGAAGTGTAAATCAATCAGAGGTCATCCACACATTCTCATATCACAAAATAATCAACAAGTAGAGTTTTAACCCAAATTATTGAAATTGGGATAAGATGTTCCCTTACAGAAATTTGACAGCCTAATAGTGTCACATTAAAATTAATAAAATGTGTCGATGAGAGATAAAAGGGTATCTCATCACCTGGACATAATATTTATATCAAAAATGATCTGTAAAAACATATCCCAACATAATAAGATGTAAATTAAAAGACCTAACAAAAAGAAGTCTTTTATAAAGAGGAGGGTGAAATGTTCCCTTAACGATTTGGGTACCTTTTGAAAAGTACACCTCATGAATGAAGGTTCATACAATAAAGATTTAAATACCCATAAATTAATTTATATTACAAAAATAATACAATAATGGGAAGTACATACACCACAAAGAAAAGAAATAGTGGAAAATGTAGCATGAGTCTCACAGGAATAAAAACAGAGACAAATACCCCTTACCTCATTGTAATCAATTGTCATGTTCATTTTTTTATATTCCTGAATAATAAAACTAATTCATTACATATTTTCTTAATAACATCCATTAATTCTTATTATTCAATTAATATCACATTTATCATGTTATAATAATTATTTAATTATCTGAGTTCATATCAGATGTTTTGTCGATGTTCGGTACATGAGTCAAAAATGAACTTGTTTGAAAAGAATTTCCCATGTAATTATAAGTATATAATCTAAAAAATTGAATTAATTATTTAAATATAATATATATCCAGAATATATTAATTTTATAACATTCCATAACATTTGGAGATAAAAAATGTAATGCACCGTTCCTGGAGACGGTAGGCCGTACGTACCCACGAATGCTACATTCCTTTATTTGTCATATTAATGGAATTTAAAATAAATGAGACATATATGTATATTATAATTACTGTATAATATATATGTTATATAGGTAAAATAATTTCATTAATTAATTTCTTTATAAATTCCTTGTTTGGCCTGAACAATCACATCACTTGAGGGGGCGGTAGTCCACACTTATTGAGATGAAATTATGGCAGTTCCCCAACATGAAAATCATAACGATGTGATTTAAAAATAAAATTCAGAATCATATAGAAAAAATAAATACCATATATATCAAATATAAATACAGTGACATCATAATGGCCACCATGAAAGGTGTTAAAAGAATATAGAACAATCATCGTTTCACGATGTAGTAATTCGCCACCCACCGAACAATATGTTCTTTAACTATTATAAAGAATTGTGTGTGTGTTTAGGTATAATACTTATTATAAAAACATCTTAGTATATTGAGGATACTGGTGTTATTATGGGATCAAATAATAATAAGTTATTGTTGAGTGAAGAAGGAAAATAAAAGAAAGAAACTCGAGAGAAGACATTACCACTAAATCGGGCAACTCTTTCTGATTTGAGCCAAAGGCTTCCATGGAAAGACTTATGCCCAATGTGAGGCTTCTAGGAGAAATAAAGGGATGTGGAGAGATCATATTAGTATAGGTGGGACGATCCAAGGGCTTGAGAGGTGTGGGTAATGGGGTTGAGGTGGGGGCCTTTTATAAGAGGGACTAGGGTCACTTTTGGATAGTCTTGAAATGTTAATTTATTATAAAATGGTTTTCGGATTTTAAAGGTACCAAAATGATATATTCTGAGGATAAGGTGATAATGGTTCGAAATACACCCATCCAATAGGTTTTCGGCATGTTTACGCCTTATATGTTACCTTATCTTTTAATTTTATTTAAATCGTTTATTAATGGGGTAATCACGAAATCATCATGGTGTCATAACTAAATTTATTTATATAATATGTAAAAATTATAAAAAAATACCAAGATGTAGGAAATATTTTTAGCCTTCCAAAGAATATTTATAATCTTTGAGATAATTTATGTAAAAAACATTAATATTGTTTTACTTAGGATATACAAACCATTGTTATATTTCACTTCTTTTAAAAAAATAATGTCACAAATGACACTATTACACTCATGTGACTCCATGTGTCCTCATGTTCAGTAAAAAGCTTCCCATGGTCGGACATGACTCAAAAAAGTGGACATGGACACATGTTGTGGTTATTATATATAATTATGATATTTTTTTACTACCCATAACTAACTGATTACAAATTAATAAAGATTATTAATGATAATTACCGTCGTCGCTATTCATAATGTCCAAAAAACAAGAGCCTTAATTAAATAATTTGAACCTTAGGATTCAAAATATGGAATCCATTTTACCAATTCCAAACAAATAAATTTCAATAATTAATTTAAAATTAATTTTCGTTGTCACATCCAATGACGAGTTTTTAAGAATTAAAAATTTATCAAAATATTGACTTGTTTTTACATCCAATTGAAAAGTGAAATTACATCCAATGAAAAAAAATTTATTAAGTGATAAAAAATTAATTCAATTACACTTTGAAACCAATTAAAATTACCATCTAACAGAATAATTAAATTAGATGAAAAAGTAGTTGTTAAGTAAAATGGAAAATTTTTCACTATTCATTAAAAATGAAAATTTGTCATAAAAATAACCAAAATTTATCCAAAGTAAATTTTATATTCAAAATTCTAAACATATAAATTGAATTAATTATGTTTATAATTAATTCCTTCTATCAAAACAAATATCTTGTTTTTTTGAGACAATATCTATCAAAAGATTGTCAGTTGTTTATGTCCAATTTCAAAGAGAAATTCACTCCAATGAACACCATTGAATTAAATGGTAAAAATAAATATCAACTAAACTTTAAAACCAATTAATTAGATAATATATCCAAATAAATAAATTATATTAAAAGGAGGTTTTGAATTAAAATGGAGCATTTTCACTATTCATTAAAAAATGCATTGTATCAGAAAAATGACAAAAATTTACACAAAGTAAATTTTGATGTTTTGATTCTAAAGAAGAATTTTATTTTGTCAAATATAACATATAAAATTGAAAAAATTTTGTTTTATAAAGGGCCCTCCTTCAAAAAAGGTTAATCAACCCTTTAAAAAACATTAAAATATTTATGCTTAAAATCAAACTATTTTCTTATTTTAAGCCTCTAAATTTAATTGGATCAATGTAAATTTTTCTAACAAATATATATAATAATTTTGTAGTTATTTTTGTTCACTCCCACCATTACAAAGACTAGGCATTAACTAAAATTTAAAATAATAATATTATATTATTAGTGTGCAATGTAAGATTTCAAATAAACTCGTTGTTGTGTGATGGGTACGCCATTGAACATAGCATCCCCTTTAATGTAATATTGAAATTTTAATCCTAAATATTAATAAATATGAAAATTTCATATTCATTATTTTCTAGGGATGTTACATCCTTCCCCACTTTTGGGAATTTTTTCCTTTCAATTTAAAAATTGGGCTACGAAACTTCATTAAAAGTCCCACATCGGAAAAAGAGTCGGTAAAACTATCACTTTAAAAGAAATAAGGAGAAGTAAAAAGGTCACACTAAATAACCCATTCAAGGATTCCATGTAGAAAAACATGGATATAGAAGAGAAAACAAAGGGTCATGTTCTGATGGAGAGTGATAGATAATATGTCAAAGAGAAAGTTATCCACCAGAAAATCACAAACATGTGATGGGTTAAACGATATTTGATTTCCCAGTATGAAAAGTTAACAGACAACGTTTTTGTTTTAAGTTACTTTTAGTTAACTAATTTATTAATGAGCTTAACTAAATCATTAGGAAAAATTATTACTTTTCAGGTATACTTTCATCTATTACAATATTTCTTACACAAACTCATATTTTCTCCAAACGATGAGTATTTAGGATGACTTTTCATATTAAGAGTGCTATAATAAACTTCTTGAGAATAACCTAATCCACAAAATATGAACTATATATTTCCCATGTCTTTACCCCTTAACCAAAACCAAAATCGTTAGTACAAGATTAGATAATCCCAAAAATGATAATATTTTACAAAAAAACAACTCTTAATCTCCAAAAATCAACAAGAAGAACACAAGGATCATGAAAGACCATTTAATAAACAGCTATCCATAAAACTCTTCAAAGTAATACAAACTACAATTGAAAACTAAATCTTTGAAGGACTTAATCACATAGTCTTCCAATGTAAATCATAACATTTATCTCAAAAATAACATTAGTTACTCTTAGTGTCTCGTACTGAAAATTAATTAACCTAATCACATATCCTACTTTATAGGTTAATCATTTCCATATATAACCCAAAATAAACTTATTCTTGATTCATAAAATCATCTAACTAAAAATAAGTTTTCATACTAACCAGGGACTTCACGTAGTCCAGTGGAAGGAAATAAATGCCAGTCACAATTTGGTTGTGGGTTCGATTCCCACATCTTTTTCTAACACAACAACTTTCCAAATGGTTTGCGTGTTGTCCCTTTTTAGAAACTACATAATTTTATAATATTCCCAAAACGCGATAAATTCATCAAAAATAACCATAACATATTTTAACCACAAAGGTTATCTAATATCTTTTTTTTCATACCAAAATGTATTAACCGATAAATGCCTCAAATTCAAGGATCATATAAACCAAAATGGTTTTTTAACTATATCCACAAAAGAAAAGATAATTATTCCTTGAATAGAATTTTCATATATCAAATATCAGGTTTACACATACTATAAAAATTCTTCAAATGTAATATCATCATCAAAAGAGCCTTAATAATTTTAAGAATTTCACCATCCTAAAATCAACCATAACTCATGAATCCATTTTATGTACCTTCATACTCATTCAAATTTCTTCATGATCCATTAACCATTCCTTTCCAAATTATTCTGAAATACTTACATCATATAAACAAAATCATAAATAATATCCTTAGAATCAATAATAGGAAAACATATGTTATGAAATAATCCATATATTTGATTGGTCATTATTAGTTCCTTCATCCTAAATTGGAATGGCATTAGGTATTGGTAAACAAATATTTGTACAATCATGGTGATCCCATTCCCAAAACTTCTTCATAATACATATGATTTGTAATGACCATTCACACTACATTTAAAACATTAAATTGATCATTCCGAAAAACTTATTTCCCTTTCCTAGAGTCAACTAGATGTTTCCTTTTTTCCATGGAAGTTTCTTGTTTTATGACCTCCATTTCCACATTTATAGAATCTTTTCATTCCATTGAATCATTTTCCAAGGTGTTTCATTCCACATCTTTGACACATAGGTTTTGGAGCATACATACCTTTCTGATTATTACCTGAACATGCGTAGGGATTTTTTTCTCGCATATATGATGCCTTAAGATAATCACTATGGTTCATATGGTCAATAATGACTACAGATAGTTGGTTAAGAATAACCACATGACTTCTCATTGCAGCTCCAATATCAT
The DNA here is from genome assembly GCA_963277665.1 of Viscum album. Taxonomy (NCBI): domain Eukaryota; kingdom Viridiplantae; phylum Streptophyta; class Magnoliopsida; order Santalales; family Viscaceae; genus Viscum; species Viscum album. The sequence continues at coordinate 1,656,302,177 of OY728148.1, read as the reverse complement.
TTAGTTGCTCGTTTAGAAAACCATCACAGTTTTCTTCACATCCACAATTACTTTGGTGCCTCCTACATCCAGCCATTTAATAAAACCAAAAAGGTCAGTGTGAGTATATCAGTAAAATCATCATATAATATTTTATGAGGAGGGTAAATACTGAGATATAATTATTCATATTATCTTAAAGTTGATTACATTATCTATATAAAAACTATGACTCTTTCGGAAATCCTAACCATTATGGTAATGTCACTTGTGCTTAAAGAATACCCCAACCTATAATGTTTTCTAAACCGACCTTTGATACCAACTTTAAGGACCCGACCATAAAACAATACATATTCTTGAATTAAATGAATAATTCACATTGAGGATCTTTTCAGGTTTAGAGTTTTAGATAATTAGGACATAACTATGATATCTCAATGATTACAATGAAGAAACATCGATGACATTTCCGTGATTCCATCCATGACCCTATTCCACATTATGTCCTATGAAAAACATTTCAAAAACCTGGGATAAGCATAAAAAGATCAATAAGGGATACACGAAGAAAGAAAACATTAGGTCATTAATATATAAATAACATAAGCTTTTAAACATATTTCATGAAATCATAATATTTGTGAAATACACATAGAAATCATAAAACATAGATGTAACATGAGGCATTCCTAACATTCATACGTAGGGAGTATCCCTCGTGGTTATGTTTGGAATACCCATCATAGTATATTCCCTAAATCTCTACTGATAATCCTTAGCGTTTAAATCCTTCACGTTAACCAATAAATTAGATATTTATCTCGAATTCACCTTCCATTAGTTTATCACGAAACCACCCATCATTATAAATAATGCCCAAGAACCGTAACACAATCGTATCACATAAAACATGCATAAAAGAAACATACAATTTCCACATTTCAATCACAAAATATCAATACAACACATTGATATAATCAAAACATTATTAGAGCCATTTTGAATACCAAAATAAAATAATATTAAAACATGGAATTTAATTTTCATTTAAAAAAGTTATGGCTTGTAGCGGAAGCTGAAACTAAAATAATGGTCAAGGCAATAGAAAAGTCGTTGTCTCCATATACAAAAGACCAAACAATTCCTTTTGACATTTGATAAAACTGTATATGTAAAAAAATTCTGTTTGAATGAAATTAAAAGTAAAAAGGGGTTATTATACATCTTACAAAATTAGGTTGTATATAAATTGAATTATACCTCAACGAAAAGAGATTGAGATGATATCCCTTACAATGATGGTATCCTTAGATTAAGGATAAAATATTTACATAATTATGTGTGAAAAATATAATTACACCCAATGTAAGTGGATATTAAGAGTAAAACAATGAATTTTCATCCACAAATATTCATATCACAACATAATCATGAAGTAGAGGTTTAACAAAATGAATAGAAATTGGGATAAGAAGTTCCCTTACAGAAATTCAATAGGCTAACGACGTCACTTTAAAATTATAAAAATGAGTTATTGAATTATAAAAAGGGTATATGATCACATGAAAATAAAATATATATCAATAAGGATATATAAGAACATATCCCAACATAATAAGATGTAAATTAATATACCTAACAAAATGGTGTCTTCTAAAAAGTGGAGGGGGAAAGGTTCCCTTACTGATTTGGGTAACATTCGAAATGTACACCCCATTAAAGAAGCATCATAAATGAAGATATAAATACACATAAATTAAATAATATTACCCAAAAAATACAATAATGGGAATTAAATACTCCACACAAAAGGAAATAGTGGCAAATGTAGAATGAATCTCACTGGAATAAAAAGTGAGATAAAAAACCCTACCTCGTTGTAATCAATCGAATCGTATGGCCAAAAGATAATAAACATCAAATAAATAACATAATAACATGAATATAAATAGAATCATGATAATATATATTAAATTTCAGTACAAAATACACCCAATTCGTCAAATAATTGGCGAACAATGGAAATCTCGCAGAATTAAAAGTGAGATAAGAAATCTCATTACCTAAAGTCTGACTTGTCTTGTACGTTTCTTTATATTCCTGAATAATAAACTTAGGTCCATTTATAATTGATTTAGGACTTCCTTTAATTTTTATTATTCAATTAATATCACATATTATCATGTTATAATATTTAGTTAATTATGTGAGGTCATACCATACGTTTTGTCGATGATTGGTACATGAGTCCAAAATGAACTTGTTTGAAAATAATTTCCCATGTAGTTATAAGTACATAATCTCCATAATGGTATTAATGATTTAAATATCATACATATTCAGTATATATTTATTTTATTCTATTGCATATCATATAGTGATAAAAAATTAAAATCACCATTCATGGAGACGGTAGGCCTTACGTACGCATTAACACTACTTTAATTTTTTTTTCATATTAAAAGAACTAAAACTAAATCAGACAAATATATATTTTAATTCCAATATAAAATATATGTTATATAGGTAAAATAATCTCATTAATTAAATTCTTTATAAATTGCATGATTGTCATGAATGAGTCACATCACTTGAGGGAGAGGTAGTCCACACTTCCTCAGATGAAATTATCGCAGTTCCACAACATGAAAAGCATAACTATGTGATTTAAAAACAAAATTAAGAAGCATATAGAAAAAATATTTAATACCATATATATCATATACAAATAAAGTGACTTCATAATGGCCACCATGGAATGTGTCAAAATAATATTGAACAATCATCGTTTCGTGATGCAGTAATTCCCCACCCACAGAAACAGAAAGTTCTTTAACTATTAGATGGAGGTGTGTGTGAGTGTAGGTAGATTAATTTTCAAAACAAAATCCATGTATATTGAGGATAATGTTTTTATTATGGGGTTAAATAAGTATAATATATTGGTGAGTGACAAATGAAAATAAAATAAGAAACTCTAGAGAAGAAATTACCTCTAAATCATGTTACTCTTTTTGATTTGAGCCAAAGGCTTCCTTGAAAAGACTTGTACCCAATGTGAGGCTTGTCCGAGTAAGAGAGGGATTTGGAGAGATAATATGAGCAGAGGATGGACTATACAATGGCTTGTGAGGTGTTTATAAGGCGGTAGAGGTGGGGGCCTTTTATAAGAGGGAGGAGGGTCACTTTTTGAATGTCTTGAAATGATACATTATTATAAAACAGTTTTCAGATTTTAAAGGTCCCACAATGATATATTTAGAGGATAAGGTGATAAGGGTTCTAAATACTACAATACAATAGGTTTTAGTCAAGTTTTCAGCTTAGATTTTACCTTATCCTTTCATTTTATTGAAATTGTTCATTAATGAGGTAATCACTGCATCATCATGCTGTCATAAATAAATTCATTTATTTAATATATAAAAATTATATAAAAAACCATGAATTAAGAAAGAATTTTAGCTATTGAATTACTATTTATAGTCTAATATATCATTTATTTAAACATAATTAAAATTGTATTACATAGGGTATACAATCCATTGTTAGATTTCTATTCTTTTGAAAAAATATAGTCATAAATGTAACTATTACACCCATGTGACTCCATGGGCCCTCAAGTTAGTTAAAAAGCTTTACATGGTCGTAAATTACTAAAACAAGAAGATTTGGACACATTTTGGAGTCATTTTATATCATTATGATATTATTTTATTACCCTTAACTAACCGATTACTAATTATTCACGATAATTAATGTTAATTACCATCGTTACAAATCATAATGTCAAAAAATAGAAGACTCATAATTACATAATTTGGACCATATGATTCCAAATATGGAATCCATTTAACCAAATTCGAAACATAGAAATTTCAGAAATAAATTTAAAAAATTTATCGTTGTCACAACCAAAGACATGTTTTTAAGAATTAAAAATTTATCAAAAGATTGTCTTGTTTTTATATCCAATTTAAAAAAGAAATTACTTCCAATGAACAACATTGTATTAATTTATTAAAACATAAGTCAATTACACTTTAAAAACAATTAAAATTAATATCTATCTATATAATTAAATTAGATGAAAAAGTAGTTTTGAAGAAAAATGCAGTATTTTTCACTATTCAATAAAAATGAACAATTATGAGAAAAATACCAAAAATTTATCCAAAGTAAATTTGATATTTCAAATTCAAAAATTATGTCTGTTTTACTAAATTAAAATCATTTAAATTTCATTAAATATTTTTATAATTAATTCCTTTTGTAAAGAAATAGCGCGTTTTTATGAATCAATATCTATCAAAAGATTAACACTTGTTTATGTCAAATATCAAAGTGAAATTAATTTCAATGAAAAACATTGGATTAAATGGTAAAAATTTATTTAAAATAAAAATTAATCCCAATTATAATTATAATGTAACCATATAAATAAATTTGATTAAATGAATATTTTGAATTAAAATATAGCATTTTCACTATTCATTAAAAAAATGAACTTTATCGGAAAAATAACAAAAAATTAAACAATGTAAATTTTTATTTTTTGACTCTAAAGAAGTATTTTATTTTTTCATATATAACATATAATATTGAAAAATTGTAATTTTAAAAAGGGTTTTCAATCAAAATGATGTTAATCAACCCTTTAAAAAATATTAGAATATTTATGCTTAAAATATAATTCTTTTTTAATTTTAAGCCTCAAAATTTTATTCTGTAAATGTATAAATATTTAACAAACATATATAATCATTTTGTATTTAGTTGTATTCAATCCCACCATTACAACGACTAAGCATTAACTACCATTTAAAATAATAATATTATATTGTTAGTGTGCAACATAAGATGTCAAAGAAACTCGTTGTTGCGTACTGGGTACACCATCGAACATAGAATTACATTTAATGTAATATTAACATTTTATTCACAAACATTTATAAAATGAAAATTTAATATTCTTTATTTACCTAGGATGTTACAATTATCCCAAAAAAAGATTTTTAGCGATGTGTTTCCTATGTTTAAAGGTTGGAATTTTTTGGACCAATTACACCCTCTAATGGGTGTGATTATATTATTTTTCATGTAGACTATGTTTCTAAGTGGTTTGAATATTTTTTATTCCAAATAATATTTATTCTACTGTTTTCATTTTCATGAAGGAAAATGTATTTCAATTTATAGTTTACAAATCATTTACTATTGATAATGGATGATGTTATTTTCTGTTAAAAATATTATTGGAAAAATATGGTTGTGTGCACAAAATTAATACAAAATATAACCCACAATATAGTGGGAACTATAAAATTTTTAACAATGAAATTAAATAGATTCTAGAAAATATTTATTATAGTTTATAAAAATAATGATCAGGGAAGTTATATTAGTGTTTATGGGTCTAAAAGACTACGTAAAATAACCAAATACGGATTTATACTTATAGGTTAATCATTCTAATATCATTTATTTTATATTTTACCTAATGACCAATATTTTAAGGGAGTGAGGTTTTAACTCACCGAACAAAGAATCATGGAGTTTGTGCATTATTTATTTATATTTGAATGCTTATAAGAAAGTTGTATACTGAAATACGGAGTAGTTTACTAGTTTTGAAAAAACAGATACACACATAGGTTCAACATTATAAATTGAAATTAAATACAACATATAATTTTTATTGGGAACATCCACAAAACTATGATTATCCACGCAGGTCAATCATAAAAAACTTCTTCATGTCCTTGGAAAATAAAACATAATAAATAGGCAATCATAGATACACATTAAGGGTAAGAAACATAGCGGAAGATATCATAAACATAAACAATAGGAATGGTGAATATCTAAAATACATGCCTCTTAAAAACATGACCACATTATGGTTGGAATACAATTAGAATAAATAATTCCATGATAATACATCATCCTGGGTATATAACTAGTCAAATATCTACAAGAACTTTCAATTTCTAGTTTCATAATGAGGTAAATTCATATGAAGGTCATCGTAACCTTATTGTTAGGGCCTCATTCGAAGATCACTAATATCCATTTTGAAAAGGCCTCATTCCAAGACTATAGTTTGTCTCAAGAGACATACCAACACATTGAGGGGATATAATGGGGACCACCCATCAAATAATAAGTCCAAATCACTCATCTTTTGAATAGGTATAAATAAACAACAAATATATTCATATGGAAACTAAAATACGAAATGTTAATAATATTAACCAATCAACAAAAATAATCACTATACATTCAGAGTAATATGGTGAATGGTATCAAGATATAATTTCCACAATCAATGTAAGTATAAACCCTTATAAAACATTTTTTGTAGATGGTTTAATAGGAGACCAACTTCTAGGATAAAAATATTCATTAATGGAAGTGGAAAATAATAATTATAGTTTTAAATGAGACCATTGAAACATTCATGTTGAAATCATCCGTAAAAATTCCAAAGTATCCCATACCACCTACAAATATACAAATAATAATTCCATATAATATAATTTCGATAAATATACTCTTAATATGTTATTACTTGTGAAAATATACACACCACATGAATGGAATAAGTGGTGAACAAGGAAAATATATTATAAAAGTAAAAGTGAAGTGAGAAAAAACCATTTTACTTTGGTAGGAAATGTTCATCTGGAAAATCATTTTCCTTATTCATTAATCTTGTTTTAAACATTTATGTCCCAGAAAATAATAACTAATGACATTGAGATTACATTTTAGGCTTAAATGATCTCCCAAAAAAGTGAAATCCTATAAAAAGTTTTTTAATGATGCTTTAGAATTAAATCATTTTATTATGGTTTAAGGAATTCATTAAATGTATTTTAATGAGAAAAGTCCTATTTTCTTTCATAAAACCATAAATGAGCCAAAATATTTTTTTCTTTTTTAATATGACTTATTTTATATATATAAATATGGATTATAAAATATTATATAGTGAACATCAGAATTGGTATGAATTCGAGAAGTCCCCTGATTCGAGATTGTATTTCGAGAAGAGTTTTTTGTATATACTTTTGAAACATATAACTCTCCATAAATTAATCCTGGATTTTGGTTCTTACACATATATATAACATTCATAAAGAATATATTAATTATATATATGAATAATTAATAATATCATAGAGGTGTGTAGAGAATAAGAGCATCCCAAATTAAAATGAAGGTTCGAGTAGAAAACACATACAACAATGTAATCAATTGGATCGTATGCCCAAAAAATAATCATTATTAAATGATTCATTGAATATCATAAATATAATAGTATTAATGATATGAAAAATAAATTTGATAAATGCATACACTATACAAATGTAATAGTATTGAATACAGAATACTCACACGAATGGATGTGAGAGGATGAAACCCTTACAAACATTTTGGCATGGTAACAAAGGTTCTTGTGAGGGATTAATGAGAGGTAATGGGGTATCCAGTCATTTATATATCATAATGGTAGTATGGTTGAGGGAAAAAACATACCGCATCATTAGTAATTAAAAATACATGACACCACATAGGGGTTACTTGAATAAATGTGCGAGAGAGAATATGTTACCTTAAATCAGAGGATGTTATTACCTTGATATTAGTGACCTGAATATCCATATTAGATTAATTAATTTACAACTTCAGAAATATTTATAAATTATTTTGGTTTATTATTTATTTATTATGTTCATTCATTTACATTTATATTGGTTATGCGATTCAATTTCATTGGTGGTGAGTTCTCATTTTCATAATATTCATGATAGGCTATCTTATAAAAAGGCATGGTAGTTCATGTAAGATGTGAGTTAAAGTCCGGAATATATTTTATAGGTTATTAATTAACATTCAGAATATTTAATTTTTATAAAATTCATTTCCTTATTTTTTGTGAATCTGAATCATTATACAAAACATTAATGACAAACTCTTGGATTAATATGTTGCTTTTCCTTAGAATTACCATATTTTGTATTATTATTTTAAATCATTAGAGCATATGGACTATAAAACAATACATTAGATAATATATATATATATATATAATATGCTGGTTAAACCATAAATATGGTTTCACGGCCATAGATTTATTAGGTTAATAAAATTGAAAGCAACATCTTCCTTTAATGTGATAAATCAACACATCTCAAAGGATGTTTCATTTTAAGCATAAATGTAGTGTAAATGAGAGATGAAGATGAATTATCCATTTATCATAACATCATTCTAGTACATATATGTTATTTAATTTTTATATCCATTTGAATATGGATAGGTTAGTAATGAAAATAGAATAAGGGGACACGAAAATTAATGAAAAGACATGTGTAATTTTACATCTTTAGTTAACCTTCCTTGAGAGTCTCTTAAGGGAAGAGGATTTGGTCTTTTTAGGAGAAAAGGGGATGAAGGTTATTGTGGAGGTACTAGGGTGTAGATTTGGGTAGAATTTGGAAAATGAAAAAGGCATGAGAATAGTGAAGAGAGGAGGCTGTAAGAGATGGTATTTATAGTTGGCGGGAGGATAGTTTTCTTAATATATTAATCATTTTTAGCATAAATTGGTAGTATACATGCCCCCCATACACAATTAATTGTAGTGAATACAGAATATATCAGAAAAATGGATGTGAGATGAAGATCTTGTTACAATCATTTTAGCATTGGAACATTTTTCTATAAGGGATTAACGAGTGGTAAAGGGGTATCCCGTCATTTATAAATCATAAGTGAGGTATCAGGAGGTGAAAAAAACCCCATCATTTGAATTAGAAATAAAATGACATATCATATGGGGGGTTCTTGAATAAAAGTGTGAGAGTGGATCACTTAACTTAAATATGAGGGTGTTCTTCAATTCATCTTGATGACCTGAATCACCAAATTAGGTTCATTAATTTCCAATTTCTTAATAGTATATAATTTAATTTGTTTTATTGTGACTTTTTTATGTAAATTCCTATAATTTTATATGGGTTAAATGAATCAATTTCATTTTTTATGAGTCCTTGTTTTCATAATATTCATGATCAACTCACTAATAAAAGAGTATGGTAGTTGATGTAATATGGTAGTTGAATCCTTGAATTTATTTTTTGTGTTGTTAATGAAAATTAATAATATTAAATTGTTATAAAGATTATTTTCTTAGTTTTATTAAACGTGAATCATTATATAAAACATTATTTATAAATGCATTGATTAATTCAGTGATTTTTCTCTAAATTTCTTGTTATTGTATCACTAATTTACATCATAAATGAATATGGATTCAAGAACACTACATAAGATAAAATAAATATATAATTGTTTAGTTAATCCAAAAAATTTGTTTCATGACGTGATATGAAGAAGCTATATAAAATAAATTTCATCATCATCCTTGAATGTGATAATCAACACATCTAAGATGATATTTCATTTTTAGCATAAATGTGGTTATAGGAGAGATGAATATGAATTGACCTATTAGTATTAAATAATTAAATTACGTTTATCATACTTGATATGTCATACATTTTTTTATGAGGAGAGGTTTTTAATGTAAAGTGACAATGGAACATGAAAATGTAAGAAAAGAAAAGAGGAATTTAACCTCTTTAATTAACCATCTGTGAGGGCCTCTTCCAAGAAAAGGATTTGGTTTTTTATGATACCATGGATGGTTGGTCATTTGTGAGGATATTGGGAGTATATTTTGGAAGAATTTAGATAAGTCACATGGATTTAGAAGATTATAAAGAAGATGGTGGAAGAGGTGGTATTTATAGTTGTGGGGAGGATGGTATTCTTAATATTTTAATGAATGGATTAATATATTTCTATAAGACAAGAAATTGTAATGATTAAATGAAAAAATATTATTTTTTTGAGTTCAAGATCTAACTATTGGTGCTTACATCAATATAATATCATCAATGACTCAATAAATCAATTATTTAGCATTTATTGAAAATTATCATACTTTACTATTAACAAAAAATACAAGAATTTCAGGTTCATCCCAAAAAATCACCACAACCATTTATTGATGTGTAGAAACCGAAAAAGTCCATTTTTCAAAAATAATCTTTATAATATAATTTATTTAATTTTTATTTAAGTTTATAATTTACATAGAAAACAGTCTTTAAAACATTTATTTACAAATTTTAAAACATTGGTACATTATACCACCACTTAAATCATATATATAATATCAAAGGTGAGGATAATATTCATAAGGGTATTTAAATATTCATAATATTTACATTACTATTCATATATGAATGTTACTATTCAATCGAAAATTAATTTGGTCATATTAGACTCAAAAATAATTTTCTGATGGAAAAAGTGGTTGTCAGATTTCTAAATTTCAACTCATATGGGTGGTAAAAATATTTTTAATAACTAGGTTATAAAAAATTGGTGATTTTTAGGGAGATTGTTTTTCATTAATTTAAAATTAAATATATTTAGAAAATATGGGGGTGTTATAGAGGACCTTAAAATTTACATCAAGATTACTACTATGAGAACGTTTCAAGATTTGAGTGTGTTTGTTGAAATTAGGTTTCAATCGTATCAAAATTTCAAAAATTTCAATGATAAAATATATCATATTTTCCTACAATCAAATAGAATAGGGAAATAAAAGTATTTCAAAGTGCCTTTTTGTATAATTATTGGATGAATATTTTTCCAGGAAAATTATAAATGAAGTTGTCTAGATGCTTCATCAATCGAACTGTGTATGTAAATCGAATTTTCAAAAAATTTAGAGTGTATAATGTACCATTTATTTATAATGGTCATAGAATAATATACATTTACAATTAATTTAAAATGTGATGGGTTACATGATCTAATTTAAAAGATGATCATGAACAAAGTATAACCAAGGGATATAAAATAATTATTTGGTTGGAACATACAAGTGGTTTTATTTTTTATTTTTTTAATATCCTTAGTATAATTATATTTATACATAATCCTAAGATATATTTTCTATTCAGAAATAAAGAAATTAAATCTCTAATTACATATACCATGTGATGAATTTGGTTGTATTCCCATGATATATAGTGACCATAAAAAGAAGTTTAATTCAAGATATTCTATAATAAGCCTATTAATATAAAATGTATTCTTATATTAACTCTAATCATAATTTATTTACAATCTTTAGTTGATTGGACTATATTAATAAGAAAAATGAACCTAGTATCCTTGTATCTCACTACAGGATAAATATGGAAGAAATAACTTCAGTGATATAATGAAATATCCAGGATTGAGGGAATTGTAATTTCTATTTCTTATATAAATATCAGACCTTATTCATTATAATTAACATTAATTTATTTGTTGGGTAACATCATTATATCTTATCAAAACATAGATTTTGTTTTTAGTCTTGTTTTCTAATATTCATATTACTAGGGTGTCGAATAAAATAAGTGGTTAATTTTAAACATTGATATAACATATTCAAATTATTTTTTATTTTGTACTTTATAATATACATAATTTTCACCATGATACATTTTCATCCAATTGAAAATTTAATGGTTATTTTAATTAATTTTTTTGTATATTTTTTTCTTTTCATTGTTGATGTGTCCAATGAAAGTGTTAAACGTCCTTATAGCCCATAAAACATAATATGAACCAATAAATTTTCAATTCATTTTAATTAAAATTTCATCCCATAATATTATTTAACATAGGGGGTAATGTTTGTTTTTATGTGTTAGGAAGAGGGTTGATTCTCTATGATAATTTATTCATTAAATTTACACATGACAATAACCATTTTTATAAAACTAAATGTTAAAAGTTATTAAAACATATAAAAAATTGAGGATCAATGGGATTGATTTTTAAATTAATTATAAACATTCTAGTGGATACATTGATACTATTTTTTAGGGTTTCACTTATTCTTAACATATTTTATTAATTTAATTAGGAGTGTGATTTTGTCACTGTTTTTAGGAGAATATATTTAGGGATTGAGGAAGATAGTGAAATAAGATAGATCTCTGTGGAATTGAAAGAATAATTTTTGGATTCTAGAACATTGAACGTGAACCGAGAAGACAAATCCCATTTGAAAAACACACCTCAAGGAGGGAACATAAAAGATAATTAAATAACTTTTTTGAATTTATATTAAACCATAATATTGGGATTCTATATTTAATATATGATAAATTAATGACCAAAATCATAACATGAATATTAAATATGGGGTGTTAATGGTGTTTTTCCAATTAATTATTTTAATAAAATAATATTTCATAGTGGTAAAATAAGGGTTAATTAAGGTTAGGATAATATTAAATCAAAATAAACATGGTTAAGGTTCACATATCAGTAAATTATTTTAGTTGTAATAATTAAATGTAAAATTAATCATTGTGTTTTGGAATATATGGTAGAATAATACTTCATGGTTCCTCTTAATATATTATCTATTCAACATAAATCTTTTATTTTATTAAAATCATAAAATAGAACCTCTAGTAAAATTGATATAGGGTAGTGAGTGAATTCATTTAGGAGGTATTGAATTTTCAATAGTGAATGAATATATGTTTCCATGTTTTTTAATATTTTTAGTATATATAGGGAATTTTTTCTAGTTTCATTTAAAATATAATCCCATATCACTATTATTTAATTGGTAAATTATTATTTTAACAGGTTTTATTTTGATCTGGAAGAGAATATCATTCATTATGTTTTAAAATAAAATCCTTTATTGTTTGAGAAAAAATATTAAATATGTTGAGTTTTATGTGTCCAATGGTATTAAAAAATTTCATCATATAATTTTAGTAATTATTATAGGTTTTATTGTTAAAAATAATTCATACAGATGGAACATTAAATAAAGTGAAAATTTGGTTTGTTATACTATTCCATGAAAATCATGATAAATGAACATTTCTAACGTAATTTTTTTGATTAAATTGTATTGTAAACATTATTATATATTTCAAAACTATAATTATTTATGATATGAATGGAATTTGTTTTAAAATTAAAATATTTTATTGTATTTTAATTTATGAATGTTTTCGAATTAAAATTTCTCAAATTTTCTAGGAATATTTTTTTGTGATTTTTAATATATTATAAAGAGGATTCTCTGAAAAAATTACTCCAAAATTCCATATTATAAATTAGAAATATTGTAGTATTTTTTAGTGAAAATTAATTCATTTATGTGGAAAAATTTTAATTTTACGATTTTGATTTTATTTTTATATAATTATGGTCTATGGTAAAAAATTTACTCATGTGTTATAATTGCAACATTGAGGCATGTATTCACCACATATATAAAATATGAAAGGCTTGGAGTGCCTAAAAAAATATTGAAGATGTTTAGTTTTGAAAGTCATGAATATGTATTGAATGACTGTTAATTGGGATATAGTTTATTATTTTTTCTATCATATTTTATTTTTACATAGAGATTCTAAGAATATCGTATAATATTTTTGGAGATACACATTAATTAATAATTCCAGCATCTTGGTTGCTCGTATGTGGAAATAAATATGAAGCTTAATAAACATGAACAAATCTTATGCAACAACTCAACTACCTCAAAAAGACAACCATACATTTCAGGTACAAAAAATATAATCTTATCAACCATAAACACTCTTTCATTACTGCGAATTATGAATGGGAACCTGAGAATATTAAAGAAAAGAATATGCAGATATATCTTCACGATTTGATCTGGAATGATGTTTTTGATGAAATGAAGTGACAATTCTTATTGAGGATGAATTAAATATGAACTTATCACCAATTCATACAACTAACAAACCATGATCAAGGATGAAGAAGGAAAAACTACATGCTGGGATTTAAGGAGTTTACACCTCATAGATTGATCTGCGTTGAAGATGAAATTGAATGATAAATTTTTTTTGAAGACGGTTGGGGTGAATTAAAGATGATTATTAATTATTATCAACTAGGTATTTACTGAGTTTTAAAGTCTATATGATTTTTATGGATTATGGATGATAGTTCTTGAGATTATCTGATAAATAACCAGCCATATTAAAGAAGAGAGTCGATGTTATAAAATACAGTGAAAATTGTTTTAGACACTATCATCATAGATGATGAAAATAAAATTTAGTTGAAGAACCAAATCCACACCATTGATTGTGACTGGACTCAGAAATCATCCTATTAAAACAGTATTTAAATCCAATTTTGGATTGCTTTCAGGATTTCTGAAGAAGTATAATTATTTATATTTCATGTTTGTATTGTTAGGTTTTTTATGATAGGTATTTAATGAACTTCACTGTTTCTATAAGATCCTAAATTGTTAAATGGTTGGGGTTTAAATAAATACCCATACGAAGTTGTTGAATTTTAGTAATGGAATCTCACACCATGGTTTCATGCACCAAGATATTTCATTTCCACTAATGATTTGGGGCTCAAACATGAATGTTAAAAATGATGTATACTATAGGGGAGTTCACGGTTTGTGAGAACTAACGAGGGGATTCTAGATGAGGTATAATTTTATACACCTAAAGCCTCAACATATCCAAATTATTATCTATTTTAATTTTTCTATGTAACCATGGGTTATATAATGGAATTTGGGAAGCACTACACTGGTTCTATATAGTGGATTTACGGTTATGTTACAATTCTATGGAAAAGTATAATAATAATAATAAAAATTTCCATTAGAGACCTAAGATATTAATATTATAATCATTTAATTAATGTTGGTAGATCAATGGTGGGAGTTATATGGCATTATTTTGGAGGAGGCATGAATGATAGAATAAATTTTTTATTTGAGGGAAGGAAAGCTGAACCTATATTTTAAATGATGGATCCTAATGAGTTCTATAATAATTATGTATGATTATATTTTTAATTTGGATGATTTGGTGAAAAACATGTTTAGAGATAAATTATACATTCTGATTAGTGCATTCATTTTATAATTTTACTCATGTCACTCAACAACGGATATAAATAGTGAAGGTGCACTATATGGAGTTTAAGAAGATCATCATAGAGATGTAAACTTGTTATAATTTTAATTTTTTGTCATCAAAATTATTTTTATTTAGTATAAAATATCTTAAAAAGAATAAATATTGATTTGTGTAATATGTGTTCAAATATAAAGAGTTAAATAATCCAAGGATGAACAAGTGAGTCGAAAAAATTCTATAAGTACCAACAAATTTAGCATTATTCATATATATTTGGAACTACAAATACATGAAAGTTATGATATTCATCCTTTCTTCTTAATATTGTGGTATGGTTTAATGGATTCTTCTAGATTGAAATTTCTAATCAATTTTTATTAATATTATAAGGTAAATTTTATTTGGGGAGTGATATAATAGTGGTAATAATATTTTAATTTATTCAACATTTCAATATCATTATCGTTATCTATCTAAAAAATTATATTCAAATCAAATACCATACTATCAAGAGTCAATGAAAAGTTTTCTCGATCAATGTTCGTCAAATCTATGTTTCCAACCACGAAATAAATCTGGAGATAAGAACACTAATTTCAATGATAGTTTATATATAGAAGAAAATGATTCATCATTTTGTTTTGAAGTGGGTTGTATAATTTAATAAGAGTTAGATTTAATATTTCATAGTTTTACGTTATAAAGAACTCAGTTACCCACCTGAAGTCATTCAATTAATCATTATTGAGATGTGAGAATAATGTAAAATTTATTTAAAACCAGTAAAAAATTCCAATATCTAATTATCCTCTTGTTCCATATTATTCATTGATATATTGTTTACAATTTTGTATGTAATCTATTTAATTAGTTTTATACACTCTTATAACCTCCACTCAAACAATTCCATCATAAACACCATTTTCTTACATCGTTGTCACTATTCCATTGTTCCACCTTTTTCATGATGCTAATTTTTTATATTGATCAAACATCAACCACAATTTTGGGTCTTTCCATGTGGATAAATTTTTTTATACCACTAAAATACTCTTATATAGGGTTATAAGTTTTTCATATGAACCTTCCTACTCAATTATCCTAGATAAGGCAGTTTAGGGAGCCCCATAATAAATATATATTACAGAAAATGATAACATTGAACATATATTTGAATCAGTAAAAAGAAATAACTAATATTAGGGATGAAATATAGGATGAATATATTATTAGTGACTAGAAACCCCCTAATGAAAAGTCAAAAAATGAACTGAAAATGTAAAACCTCTATTCTATTTGAATTGGAGCCTAAAATTTAAAATTTGATACTAAAGGTGAGATTTGTATTAAGGATATTATTAATGAACATGATAATATAGATGCGAACAAATAATGTTAATTTTTTAATTTCATAGAATAATAATGTAATCAAAAAATTGATGAAGTTCCATAGTATAATCAATGTTGATTCAAAATTAATAAAGTACAAAAAATGTATAGTGTGTAATGGTTTTATACAAAAAATAATGAATCGGTTTGGATGATGTTTCTCAAAAATGGATTGACTTCACACTATAATGATTTGTTTCTAAATAAGTAGAATATAATTAAACTTTTATCCAATGGTAGTAAAATAATCCGTCCTGAATTTAGTTCTTTAATATGACATTTACATAAAGTAACTGGATAGATTTCTAATGATTGAAGATAAAAATATTGTGTTCTAGATAAGGATTGAATTGTACTGACTAAGTATAGAAAGTTTGTCTTGGTATTCATTTATTTATTAATATCAAAAATATATTAGATTATATATATGTTTATATAATAATAAAATATATACCAATAATAAAAAGGATCAAAGGTTATTGGTACTGGACTATGTAGATGCCATCATTTTTGTATGATTAGATAACAGAAAATGAGTGCTCTTTTCGGATTTCATGATGTAGAGACCCTAAGCTTGACGAACATGGACATTACATTACTTTTTAGGAATTATTAATACATAACAAAAACAGACACACAAGGACAGTAATAGTTTAGTGTCTTTGGAAACTTGGAACGTAATCTTCTAATCGTGGTGAAAGATCATCAACATCTCCCATAAAGATCTCCCCCTTTTTTTCTTACCTAAAACCATTCTTTATATCCTGGGAAATGAAAACATAAAAAGGGTGAGCTCAAATTCTCAGTAAGGGTAAGAATGGATAAAATAAAACATACCATATACATTTGATCTTAAAAAAACATGAACATTAAAAATCTTGAGCAACAACATAAAACATGGAAGTACATAAGTCATAGATCATAATGGAACATAAATCATGATAAAATAGAATGGGAATAAAACATGTAATTGTGGCATCCATTAATCACATGTCATGATTTCCATAGTAGCCAAGGAATTGTTTCTAAGACCATCTTGGTGGACAAATTCCCTTTCTGAATCGAGTTCAATCCTCGTTTCAGTCCTGTAACACTGAACCAGATTAACTTACCGTTCTATCCATGTCTATCTCATGAGATATAAATCTTTACCCAATGTATTGGAGGGAGATATAGGTCCCACCCATCTCATAATGAAATAATTCTTACTTGGGCCGCAAAATAAACATACATCATTAATAATAACCCAATAAATAAAATGGGTTTCATAAACATCATCCCATCATCATATAATCCATATAAAAGAAATGGATATCATTTCATAATAAGAAAAGTGAAACCATGTAAATCATAAAGACATGATACTTAAAACATACACATATAAAATATTGTCATCTTAGATGGAAAATGGTTTTGATAAAGCACTTGAAATGATTTCTTGAGGAAAATATCCTTTCACCTTGAAAATCATTTTCTTTCCACAAAATGCCATTAAATTTTAAAAGAAAAGGATTTTGTTTAAAATATTCATGAAATATTTTGGAGGAAGCTTCATGAAAATAAGGCTTTATAAAACTGTAAAAATCAATCCATGCCGTATAAGTTAAAAAACATTATTCTCTTACTTTTGTCAGAAAAGTCAAAAAGTACCTTGTAGGGTAAATAAAAGAAAGATTCCTTCCATACCATGGGGTAAAAGTCCAAAACGGTAAAAAGGACATTAAACATACATGAGTACAATTTTATAAAACATGGACATGGATGATAGAAATATCCCCAGTAAATACAAACGAATAATCAATCTCGGATAAAAATGAGATTTGCACAATTATTCCTTAACTTAGGTCTGATTTGCTTCATAAGTGTCTGAACCTCCTCTTCTTTGAAACACCTCTTTGATTCCTCCACTTAGGGAACTAAAATTGGTCTTTGAATAAGACCAGGACCTCTAGGATGTTTCTAGGGAAGTGGAGAAGATATTTTGGTAGGGTTTGGCTGAGCTTGAAGGCTCAAATTGGTGTGAGGAATAGAGGGAGGAGGTTCCCTTTTATAAGGGAGGAGAGGGGAACCTTTTGAAATCTTAAAAATATTAATTTATAATAAATCTAACCCCACTTAAAAAACTCAAAAAATGACTCATATTCGAATATAAGAATAGATAGGGTTGTAGTATCATCAACCAATAAAATTTATACATGTTAGGATATTATTTTAAACATTGTCAACCTGATTTATCCTTAATCAATTTAATTTTATTTGTAGTAATAACATTCTAAATTTTAACTTATAACAAAAAATTACTAATTTTTTTTGAATTTTCCATAATTGGATACTTTATAACATTTTAGACCATATAATTTTAAATTTATAATTTTTAAATATTTTTGTGATTTTTAAACAATTTTATAATATGTTATTTTTATAAAATAACAGTAGTGTCAATTTTGACACTATTCATTTATATGAATTTAAATAAAATATATACAGAATATATGTTCTAACTAAAAGCTTTAATAGTTTCATAAAAGGGCATATGTATCTAGAAAATTAGTGGAGAACATTAAATAGTTTATATAATATTTATTTTATTATTTTTAATACCATTTATTTGGTTTATCTCATAATAAAATAATTACTACAACGTATTTGTATAATTATTTAATATACTTATATGTTGCATAAAAATTAAAAAAAATCCTATGATGAAAATAAATCTATTAAATTTCACAATAATACTTTTAATCTAATTTATCATCTTAAAATCACAATAGTTAAATTGTTATATTTATTAAATTATGAAGGTGACAACATTGGCATTATTTAAAATAAAATAATATAAGTTTCATAATTGCTTTTATAAGACTCCAAATTCTCAAATATTCTACCAT
The DNA here is from genome assembly GCA_963277665.1 of Viscum album. Lineage (NCBI taxonomy): Eukaryota > Viridiplantae > Streptophyta > Magnoliopsida > Santalales > Viscaceae > Viscum > Viscum album. Next base: position 1,656,282,886 of record OY728148.1, on the reverse strand, counting down.
TGGATGATTATAGTTTACATATACAGGACCAATAAGTTTTGGTCAGGGTTTTGTGCCTTTTAGGGTCACTATTTGTTTAATAAAACTATATTCTTGATTTTTCACTAGATAAATAATTTATGCATCACTATTGTGTCACAATTAATGATAATTATTTAATAAAAGAATTCTAAATAAATTCTCATGATGTAGATAAGTTTTTTAGATTTCTATAGACTATTAATGTTCGATGTTTCATGAGGTTTATCACTAACTTAAAATTATTATACTTATAGTATTTAAGAGAGTGACATGTTGTCACTTTCATTGGTTTTAATAATAATTAAATTATTTTCATGGAAAAAAGTCCATTAAATGAATCTAATCATACCCTTATGTGATATGGGTGGACTTTTAGTCATCCAATATGATTTTTCCAAGTGTTAGGGTTATTTTATAATCTTATATTTACCCTTAATTACCCGATTTACCTTTAACTATGGTAAATAAAATTTACCGTAGTTTCTATTCACAATGCCCAAAAATAAAGAGTAACTTATTAACATAATTTGGACCCACTGATTCCAAATATGGAATCCATTTTTCTAAATTAAAAACACAAAACTTGCAGAAATTAAATTAAAATTAATCCTGTTGTTGAAAGAAAACAAGTTTTTCAGTAAAACATTGCAAATTATTTAATTGATTTAACCTACGAATTCAAGGTAAAATAAATTCTAATGACATAAATTATATTAAATTGTAGATATATATTATATTTATACTTTAAAACCACTCAATATTATAATTTATCCACATATGATATTACGATGAAAAAAGTTGTTTTTAATTAAAATATAGCGTGTTTTACTATTCATTAAAATATGATAGTTTTCAAAATAAAATAAAAAATTTATCCAAAGTAAATTTTTATTTCATGAATCCTAAGAATAATTTTATTTTTTCAAATGGATCTTATAAATATTTCAAAAACTATATTTGAAGTGGGTGCACCATCAAAGGCGGCAAAACTGTATTTTTTGAAAAATACTTATTTTACCCGAAAAATTTATTTTGTTCATATACCATGTTCTAGAAAATGTGTAAGATGAATAATAATGTTATAAAATTAAAAATTTAGTTAATAATATTCATAACGACTAGTTCATAACAATATTATAATAATATATTTTTGTTTAGTAAAACCCGGTATTGCGTACAACACACGCTATCAGGGAAGGTCGCGATTGCGTGTAATGCAATCCAAGTCAGGGTTGCATGTAGTGCATGACTTCTTTGTTGTTGCGTATAACAGAATCCAACCATATTTTATTTATACATTGAATATATATATATATATACACTCAATGTTTCATAGAATAACGTCTATCAAACGAACTTGAAATTGTGTGTAACACGAGCCATGAATAGTGTTGTGTATACTGCAAGCTAATACGGTGTTGTATATAGCACAAGATAATCATGGTGTATTGTACAACAGAAGATATGAATGGAGTTAAAAAGAATGTATCTTATAAAATCTCAGGTTGTTACATTCTACCCCCTTTAAAATGAAATTTTCCCATGTAATTCGACGGGAATATAAATCGTTTACTATTCATAGAAACCCACATCATAAAAAGAAATACCAAAATTGAACATTAAAAACTAAAGTATGAAATATAACGGTGACCCAAATTAACTCATCACTGGGTTTCTATATAGGATAACAGTGGAGAAAATATGGATATGGAAGAGAAATATAACCATCATGTTCTGATAGAGAGTGGTTGAGAACATGGCTATGAAAAATCCAAAAATCACAAAGCCATACATTTGTGATGATCTAAGGTTCCATCTGAATCATCGGATATAAAGGCACTAGGACAACATTTTTGGTTCTCAAGATCATTTCCCCAAAGAAGATCAAATTAGAAGAAATACTTTCGTGATTTTGGTATAGTCTCACCATTGGTCATTCTTTGGACAATTTCCACTTCATCTCTTAAAGAAATGAATTTGAATTTTTCATTCGTGATGTGTTATCAGATCATGTGATAGAATGATGGGTCATTCCATCTGTCTCAAACAAAAGGTTAAAATAGTTATAAAAAAAATACATAAGTCCATCTATAGTGAGATTAATCATATATGGTTCCAAAAATGGACTTATACTTCATATATCATACTGCTTAATATAATAAAAATAGTTTATACTAAATAGGGACATCCTGTAGGCCAGTGGTAGGCGTTAAAGGCCAATCTCACATCGATTGTGGGTTCGATTCCCAGAGCCTTGTATGAATTTATGGGTTGTCACCCGTCCTGCAGGTTGTCCTTTTTCTAAAACTACATTACTATAACATCCCATCAATAATATCAAAAAAAAGTTTTATCCTTAAACAATACTAACTTATGTACACCATAATTCATTCCAATCTTTAGGCTTATCTAAAATACATCGGTCCAAGCTCATAGTAAAAATAAAATGATTACATGAAATGTCATCAACCAAGCATGTGAATATCATCATTTATCCCCCATATATCTTGTTATTCCAATCATGTGAATACCATAATCATGTATTCTCTTGAAAAATTAATTCCCATTGAACCATAGTGAAAACATGAATGCAGTTAAAAGTTAACACTTTCCACATACCAAAATCCTAAAAATTCTATATACTCAAACCATGATATCAGTTAGTCTTTATATCAATCATGAGCTCATGAATACTGGAAAACATTTCATTTTCTCTTTATCCATTCATTATGTGCATATCATCTGCTTTCCAAAATATTTGAATCACTTTTCATGGTTACCGGTACCTTAAAATTATTGAAAACCACAATAGACTAATACAAAAATATTCCAATACACAATAAAAGTACCTAAAAAACATTATTCTTGAATACCAATAGATAAACACTTCAATCCATCCTCTTCAATGATTTTCCTGGAATATGCCCTTCCTTGATTTTGAAGTAACTTTTTAGTTCAGGGCATTGAGTTGGGTAATGCCCATGTTCTCCACAAATAATAAATTGAACATCATAACAGTCTGTCACTCTATGACCCTTTTCTCCACACAGATAACTTTGGTCCCTCCATTTGAGGTATTCATCAAGGTTCTTCTTCCCTTATTTATAAATCTCAATCTTCATTTATTTATGCTCCTCAACATGCGAACATGCATAATAGTCTATCTTCCTCTTATTTGATGAATTAGGCATACCACTAAATTTCACCTTTTTAATCATATATCACGATGATTGATTCGGCATAATCACAATATCTTTCTCTCTAGGAATTACACAATTTTTTTGCTCATAGTCACCAATTTTTCCGTTGGATTCAATGTTAACTGAATTCCTTCTGGTTCTATCCATTAACTAAAACACAAAAAGAATTCTGTGAGTGGAAAAATAATGCTAGAGAAAACAACATAGTAAAGGGGAAGTACCCTCAGTATCTACCATCTTAGGTTAAATTATAATATCATTAGCGCAATTCTAGGACTATAACCTTTAAATATACTTACCCTTAGAGACATCACAAGACATACATTATAAATATCTCTAGGAATCTCACTAACGTTTTCGCATCCTAGTTTCCAAAGGTTGACTAAACCTTTTCTCTGATACCAACTGTAGAGACCCTAAGCTTGGCGTACATGGACATTAAATTACTTTTGCGGAATACATAATACATAACAAAAATAGACACACAAGGACCGTAATAGTTTAGTGTCTTTGGAAACTTGGAACGTAATCCTCTAATCGTGGTGTAAGATCTTCAACATCTCCCATAAAGATCTTCCCCTTTTTTTCTTACCTAAAACCTTTCTTTATATCCTGGGAAAAGAAAACATAAAAAGGGTGAGCTCAAATGCTCGGTAAGGGTAAGCATGGATAAAATAAAACATACCATATACATTTGAACTTAAAAAACATGAACATTAAAAATCATGAGCAACGACATAAAACTTGGAAGTACATAAGGCATAGATCATAATGGAACATAAATCATGATAAAATAGAATGGGAATAAAACATGTAATTATGGCATCCATTAAGCTCATGTCATGATTTCCATAGTAGCCAATGCATTGCTTCAAATACCATCTTTGTGGACAAAGTCCCTTTCTGAATCGAGTTCAATCCTCGTTTCAGTCCTGTAACACTGAATTGGATTAACTTACCGTTACAGCCATGTCTATCTCATGAGATATAAATCTTTACCCAATGCATTGGATGAAGATATAGGTCCCACCCATCTCACAATGAAATCATTCTTACTTGTGCCACAAACTAAACATACATAATTCATAATAACCCAATAAATAAAATGGGTTTCATAAACATCATCCCATCATCACATAATCCATATAAAAGAAATGGATATCATTTCATCATAAGAAAAGTGAAACCATGTAAATCATAGAGAAATGATACTTAAAACATACACATATGAAATAATGTCATCTTAGATGGAAAATGGTTTTGATAAATCACTTTAAATGAATTTTTGAGGAAAATATCCTTTCACCTTGAAAATCATTTTTTTTCACAAAATGCCATTTAATTTTAAAAGAAAAGGATTTTTTTTAAAATATTCATGAAATCATTTGGATGAAGCTTCATGAAAATAAGGATTTATAAAACCGTAATAATCCTTTAATTATGTATAAGTTAAAAAAACATTATTCTAGTACTTTTGTCGAAAAAGTCAAAAAGTACCTTGTAGGGTAAATAAAATAAGGATTCCTTCCATACCATGTGGTAAAAGTCAAAAATGGTAAAAATAACATTAATCATACATGAATACACTTTTATAAAACATTGACATGGATGATAGAAATATCACCAGTAAATACTTGCGAATAATCAATCTTGGATAAAAATGATATTTGCACAATTATCCCTTACCTTAGGTCCAATTTGCTTCGTAAGTGTCTGAACCTCATCTTCTTTGAAACTCCTCTTTGAGTCCTCCTCTTAGGGAACTAAAATTTGTCTTTGAAGAAAACCATGACCTCTAGGATGTTTCTAGGGATGTTTATAAGAGAATTTGGAAGGGGTTGTCTGAGCATGAAATCTCAAATTGGTGTGAGGAAGAGAGGGAGGAGGTGCCCTTTTATAAGGGATGAGAGGGTCACCTTTGGAAATCTAAAAAATATTAATTTATCATAAATCTAACCCCACTTTAAAACCTCCAAAAATGAATCATATTCGAATATAAGAAGTGATAGGGTTGTAATCTCATCAACCAATAAAATTTAGAAATGTTAGGAAATTATATTATACATTGTCAACTTTATTTATCCTTACTTAATCAATTTAATTTTATTTGTGGTAATAACATTCTAAATTTTAAATTATAACAAAAAATTACTTATTTTTTGTGAATTGTCCATAATTGGATACTTTATAACATTTTAGACCATATAACGTTAAATTTATAATTTTTAAATATTTTTGTGATTTTTAAACAATTTTATAATATGTTATTTTTATAAAATAACAATAGAGTCAATTTTGACACTATTCATTTATATGAATTTAAATAAAATATATACAGAAGATATGTTCGAACTAAAAGATTTACTAGTTTTATAAAAGGCTATATGTGTCTATAAAATTAGTGTAGAACATTAAATAGTTCATATAATAATTATTTTATATTTTTAAAACCATTTATTTGGTTTATCTCTTAATAGAATAATTACTACAACATTTTTGTATAATTATTTAATATACTTATATGTTGCATAAAAATGAAAACAAAAATCCTATGATGAAGATAAATCTATTAAATTTCACAATAATTCTTTTACTAGAATTTATCATCTTAAAATAACAATAGTTAAATTGTTATATTTATTAAATTATGAAGGTGACAACTTTGGCATCATTTAAAATAAAATAATATAATTGTCATAATTGCTTGTATAAGACTCAAAATTCTCAAATATTATACCATTGGATTATTATAGTTCCAATTTACATGACCAATAGGTTTTGGTCAGGGTTTTGTGCCTTTTAGGTTCACTATTAGTTTAATAAAAACTATATTCTTGATTTTTCACTAGATAAATTATTTCTGCATCACTATTGTGTCACAATTAATGATAATTATTTAATCCCAAAGAATTCTAAATAAATTCTCATGATGTATATAATTTTGTTTTATTTTTGTAGACTATTAATGTTCGAAGGTTCATGAAGTTTATCACTATCTTAAAATTATTATACTTATAGTATTTAAGAGAGTGACATGTTGTCACTTTCATTGGTTTTAATAATAATTAAATTATTTTCATTGAACAATGTCCACTAAATGAATCTAATACTACCCTTAGGTGATATGGGTGGACTTTTAGTAATCCAATAGGATTTTTACGAGTGTTTGGGTAATTTTATAATCTTATATTTACCCTTAATTACCCGATTTACCTTTAACTATGGTAAATAAAATTTACCGTAGTTACTATTCACAATGCCCAAAAATAAAAAGTACCTTATTAACATAATTTGGACCCACTGATTCCAAATATGGAATCCATTTTTCAAAATTCAATACACAAAAGATGCAGAAATTAAATTAAAATAAATCCCATTGTCGAAAGAAAACGGGGTTTTCTTTAAAACATTGCAAAAGTTTGAATTGATATAACCTATGAATTCAAGGTAAAATCAATGCTAATGACATACATTATATTAAATGGTAAAAATATATTCTATTTATAATTTAAAACCATTAAATATTATAATTTATCATCATATGATATTACGATGAAAAAAGTTTTTTTTAATTAAAATATAGCGTGTTTTACTATTCATTAAAATATGAAAGTTATTAGAATAAAATGAAAAATTTATCCAAAATAAATTTTTATTTCTTTATTCCAAAGAATAATTTTATTTTGTCAAATGGAACATATAAACAGTTCAAAAACTAGTTTTAAAGTGTGTGTGCCATCAATGGTGGGAAAACTGTATTTTTTTAAAAATACTAATTTTACCCAAAATATTTATTTTGTTCTTACACCAAGTTGTAGAAAATGTTTAAGATGAATAATAATGTTATAAAATTAAAAATTTAGTTAATTATATTCATAACGGCTAGTTCATAACAATATTATAATAATATATTTTTGGTTAGTAAAACTCGGTATTGCGTACAACAAATGCTATCAGGGAAGGTCTTGATTGCGTGTAATGAAATCCAAGTCAGGGTTGCGTGCAGTGCAAGACTCCTTTGTTGTTGCGTATAATAGAATCCAACCATATTTTATTTATACATTGAATATATATATACATATACACTAAATGTTGCGTAAAATAACGTCTATCAAACGAACTTGAAATTATGTGTAACACGAGCCAAGAATAGTGTTGCGTATACTGTAAGCTAATACGGTGTTGCGTATAGCGCAAGATAATCTTGGTGTATTGTACAACAGAAGATATGAATGAAATTAAAAATAATGTATCTTATAGAATATCGTTTTGTTACACATGAGGTGTGAATTAGAAATGTATTTAATTTTGTGGAAATATTATTATATGTATTAAAATGGTTCCAAGGGTGAAACATAAATTTAATTATAAAAATATTCAAATAGAAATGATGCAATGGTTTTATATAACCGACTTAAGGATAATGAAAACGTAAAATTCAAAAAAACAATCATCTAGCAACCAATAATAAATTATTTTATCATAAATAGAAATATGTATATTGATATTATATACACTGATGATATTGAATATATACCAATAATAAAAAAAATTATCTAAAGACTAAATCATTGGATATAGTCTTTGAAATAGGTTATGCTATGCATTACCAAATATTTCCCATGGAGGTAGACATTCACGTTGTGATATTGAACATTAGATTATCAATAATATTTTTGATTTTGGGATGTTTTATAAGATTTTATCAAAAAAAGATTTATTAGGACTCAAATAAAAATATTGGTAACGTTCTTATAATGATATTAAGTTAATAACAAGTGAATGTTTTTATTTTGGATGTTCTTGTATATTTGGTGGAGTAATATTTTAAATCTATTTTATTTGATCATCTTGAAGGTTAAATATATAGAAGTTACTATAGTATATACTAAATATATATGGATGAATAAATAACTAGAAGAAATTTTTTATTACTTGAAATCTCATATTTTGATTATGTCTGAAAATTATTTTTCTATCTATCTTAAAAAATATAACATTCATCTTTATAGGAAAAATAACGTGAATGTAAAAAAAACTTTCATTAAGTAGAATGTAGAATAAGGTCTAGTGAAGTTGGAATATGTGATAACTAAATACCATATCATAAAATTTTTATAATGGTTGTACCCATGTATGATTTTAAAGGGGAATGATTGGATATTTAATTACAACCAAGTCCACCTAACTATATGATTTAAAGATTTGAACCGTAGTTCCCCATGGCTTTTTCTAAAAGTAGAAAGGTTTGTTTTTCTAATAAATTTAAGGATTGGGTTTTTATCATCAATTATTATCCTTAAAAGAATATCACTTTTCTATATTGTAAATGTGTAGAACAATTTTATGTTTAGGGGAGAATATTACAGTGGATTATTCCTTCCTTTTGGAAAAAGCTGTTTAGTTTTTTATATAACTTGAGAGTGGTGTAATGAATTGTTAGAGAAAACTAAAATATTTAATGATTATAATTTTTACTATTTCCAAATAATGATTTTTATGGGTATCATTTAATTTATCCTGTTTTATAAATAGAGAATGGATCAAGTGGTATTAGTGTTTGTTTTAATTAAATAATTGATTCTCTCCTTTAATCGAATAAACTCAATTTTTTGTTTTTGATCAAACATTGTTATTTCATATTTTTTTTCAAAAAGTAACTGAAGAATCTTTTGTGATGTCATAAAATACTCAAATTGGTCATTTATGAAAATGTTAAATGTTATCCATTTGGGTTTTATTTATTTATTAAAATGTGTAGTAAATAATTGATAATTATTATTTATTTCTTCATTATCTAATATAAATAAGGATTTAGTTATTTTAGGTTTATTCAAAAGTTATTTTGTTAAATTTTTAATTCAAAGGTATCCAAATATTGGATGAGAACAAACCATATGGATCATATATCCCTAAATAAGGATGAAGGGTCGTCCTTATATAGGTAAGCAACATTTAGGATACTATTATCAAGGAATTAGGTTTAAATATATAAGGACATACATAAAAATAAATTTTATATGCATATTAAGGAATCCATATAATTTTAGTGATCTAGTATTTATATATGAATGATTATGATATGTTTAATCATCATCATAATTTATGTAATGACGATTCTAGAATGGAATAAGGTTCAATTGAAATTGTTTTATGGTTTTTTATATAAATATGTTCCTGGTTATTAATAAGGATGAAACAATTTTCAAGGATCATGAAATATTTCTATAAATATAATTTCATTTTTATTTTTTGAATAAAATTAATATAATTTTATATTTAAAATATTATTTAATCATAAAAAACATATAAAAACGATCCTTCCTTGAAGAAATATATCCACTTGAGATTTATTGGAGGAATATTTTGTGATGTTTTGAGTATTTTAATATAGGTTGAATACTAGTTCTATGAGTTTAACATCAACCACAGAATCTATTTCATGGAAAAGGATTGTTATGTCATGGAGGTTGAAAAAATGATGAGTTTGGTATATTTTTAAAGGAAAATTTTGGTAGATTATTGTGCATCTTGTTTTTATTGGAGGGGTTTTAAATGAAATGTTTTATTATTTTTCTAATTGCAATGGTTTATTTATCATGATTATAATAATGTATTGAGATATACCATTTTATTTGATGATTCATTAGAAAGACTTAATGAATTATTTTATGGATAATTTGTTATAAATATTATAAAAACAAGTTAAATTAAATATTAAAAATTAATGTAGTAATTATATCATGAGAATAAAAAATTAAAAGGGATAAGTAATCATTTTCCTGATAAATGTTCAAATAAAATTTAAAATAATCATTGGAACAATCACTAGAAGAATTTGAAGAATATGATAAAGTGATTATTCTTAGAGGCCACTATGTGGATGTTTATATGATCTTATGAATGAATAATAAGGTGGAACATATTCATATTACACTTTTTTTGTTAATTTTTTATATATTTTCTATAGGCAATTAATGTATCCCTATGAAGAGTAGTCCATTACCTAGGATTATGAATGTAGCATGGTATTATTTGTTCATGGTTTTATTTAGAAGGGTACATTCCACCTTGTTAAAACAAATACTAAAAATAGTATGAGTTGTTATTTCTGGTACAAATTCACATTTCTATGCATGCTCCTTGGATAAACTAATTGTCTAAATAATAAAATTATATCATGTTTCTATTATAAATTTTTCATGACATCCTAATTACCATGATTAAGAGTCATTTTTTATGAATTATTATTCAAAATTTTTGATGTAAAGATTTTATTTAAAACAAATTAAAACATTTAACCCCACTTTTTGTATTATATATTTTTAAGACTATAAAATACAATGTATAAGAGTCACCAATGAAATAAAAATATTATTATAATTAATTTTAGATATGTTAATTTTTTGAAATAATATGGAAACATTAACAATAAAATTAAATATTCATTATTTATAAATCATAGTACATTAACATATGAAAAAGAAATTAGAGATTAAATTACTACCTATTTCACGGATTAAATAGTTATGGAAACGTTGGTTTGTTATTACTAGAATATCTAAAAGAAATGTTTGATTTATTTAATATTCTATTTTCAAATCTATCTCAATATTAATCACTTTGTAAAATTTCTTCTTCTTGAGGGTCCAACCAATTGAAAAATAATTCACAAAATACTAAATAAAATAATTTTTTATAAATTTTGATCCTAATTATCAAAAAAATTTATCCTTTATGACATTATTTCTCCTCAGTGATTAAGTTTATAATAGGATATATTCCCTAAATAAACCCACATTAAGAAAATATTAAAATATAAATTACTGTAGAATAAAAAACTTATTTTTAATTTGAATTTGTAATATAAATATAAAACAATTATAATAATCATTAAAAAATCATATCAAAACTAATGACCCATCTGAAATAATAGCCAACAAACTCAAATCTCACAATGAGGTTGACTGAAGAAACACATAAAAAAATGAACTGTGAAATATAATATATAAATAAATAATATATTTTAATATAAATTTTTAATTTAAATTTACAAATTGAAATCTTCTTCATACACCGCGTTCTCCTTATATTTCAATAATAAATAAAAAAAATCTGAATAATCTTCCTCCTAACAGAAATAATCAAATTTTATTTTTTACAGTAAATGGTGTATGATATTTCCATCGTAGACAAATTCAACACGATATTTTTAAATAAAACAAGGAGGTTCTTATAGAAAAATACATCTGGTTCACCTAACCATCAAGGTGTTGTCAAATAATATGCTTATTTTTAGAATCTGGTTGGCAGAATAGTCGGTGATATAGTTTGTCGCTATAACCCCAATTTCTACAAGGAATCAATACTACACCTGAGGCATACTCACTAAAATTATATTATTTTTTAGGATTGTCTGGTTATGGTATTAGGGAGTGGACTCTGATTAATAACATTGGATCCGATGAGGGGTTTTAATTATTTGAAATATGTCTTCAGTGACCCCTAAAAGTGGTGGATATCAAGGGATTTAATAATTCTCTATTGAGGTTATGGGGAAAGAGGAATCCAAGAACTATTTGACTAATATACTTACCCAATATTAGTAATATAATAGGTTTTATCAGCTATATTTTTTAATAATTATAATAATTGAATATATTAAAAATAAAAAAGCATATGAATTTATATTAGTACATATCCATTAACAATAGATATCATTAATGAGATTTCAATATATTATATTACAATGAAAAAAATATTAATTTACATTATAATATTCAAGGAATTATTATAATGTCTTATCCAATTATTTATATCATTTTTATCCCCATATAAATCCCATTATGTTATTTTCTAATGCCATGGATGTCCATCTTCTACACTCATTATGATAGATAATGATCTATCGTATCCTCAATCATCATTATAAGGAATGATATCCATATAAATTCAATCTCATTTGTTGATAGATGGATAAATATGAGATAATAATGGATTTAGGGAATTATTCCTTAGAGAATGTTTACAAGGAGATAGAAAATATAAGGAAGTAGTTTTTGGTGTTGATGATGATGATGATGGATATGGATTTAGAATGTATCTGACAAACCACCTTATGTGAGATTTCATTCAATAAAATTATCCACCAATACATTTACATTATGCATCTTATCTAAGTGAAGAAAAATAAATAGAATGAAAGTTATCTTATATATTTGTACATCATGGATCGTTACAAGGACAAAAAATATTTCATAGACTGTCATTGTATGATCCTCATCCTTCAATCATACAATGATTTATTTACTATCTATATAATTGAATAACCTACTTCCACATCCTTGATATCCACTATCAATATCTCATATCATATAATATTCTCATTATGAAAGGACGTTGTAATCCTCAATATTATATATCTTATACTCATGCAATCTTTCATTGTCCCTCTTTTAACCCATACTCTGGAGATTTTCATGACATGGTATCGTGAACTAAAATTATTTTGAGATAAACCCAATAACTGAAAATCATTCATATGTTGTATGTCAGATGATTTTTTATAAAATTTCTAGAAATAATGATTTATTACATTATGACTATTATTTCAAATAATTATTACTTCTATTCACCATTTTTGTATTGATGAATAAGAAAAAATCGATAGGTCTTGTTTCATTATATTACTAAACATGTATCCACATTAGAAACATCAAATCCGAGCCTTTGTTACTCCATCCCAATGGCCTGATGTAAAAGATATTTTTTTAATGATGTTGAAATATTAATATATTGAAAAAATATTCCAAATGTTAATAGGTAACCATTTGTATTTTGGTAAACTCAAAAAAAATCATTCTAAATCTATATTATACATATATTCGGTATCTTAGACCCATCAGTTTGATCTCATTTATTATTTTATTTTTATATTAAAATATTTTGTAATGTATTTGGAACACGCTTACTTATGACCATGTACTTATTTCCTGGTATGGTAACGTGGATTGTGTGTTTTTAACATACAATTTTCATGTGGATTCATTTTATTTATTCTATTTATCATTAAAATGTTTTTATTAAATAGAATGTGAATAATTTCATTAAAAAATTCATTAATTGAAATGATAAAAATATTATTTTATCATATAATTTATATTAAAATCAATTAATTCGTTGATAAGATGGGAAAAGTTTAAATGTAGTAAATGGTATTCTGATCAGATCAATGAGTTCAAGATTTATGATTTTCATCCAAAAATTAAAAGGATTATATATTTCATAAGGCAGATAAAAAACTATAACAAAGACTCATAATTTTCACATTAATATTTGATGTTGATTCGAGGAGGATGAGATATCAGTATTGGTAAAAATATTCATGTGAAGAATCTCTGATACATATACGTGAGTGGGCATATCTGGAATTCTCTCAAGATCATGAAGGCACCTAACTGTCACATAGAACATCTCTGATATCCTAACATGGTGTACATATCCCCTAGTTTCTGAACATAGTGTGTGAATTGCATTAAATGGATTTAAATGATCATAAAACATGGATACTAAATGCATGAACTCAATATTTGTGGTGAAAAAATATATAGTAGGATAACTGAGATATCAAGTTATATATTCCTATAAATACCCAATGGTTTCTGATTCCATAATAAAACATTACATTTGGATAATAAATGAAAAATCATATTTCTAGATAACAATGTTTTTAGTTAAATCATCCACGAATCATCATGAAACAAATAAAGTTCGTTGATGAATTATTGCATGTTATGTGACAATAATGTATGTCCAATATTCTTGAAAAATATTAATGACCATTATAGATGAACATTTCAAGAAATAATCACATATTTAATGATTTAAATTGATTAATATATAGGAATTACTCCATGAGTCCTGAAATCAACCATGATTTATGTGATACCTCTATCAGACATAAATGTTGTCATGTGAACCAATAGTCACAGGGATGACCTCCCAATACCAATATAGTGGATATGAATATAGGGGTACCTTAATGGGCCATATAATAGTCTTCAAACAATTCCTTTATGAATTATGGATCTCTTAAAATAGTCATCTCATGGGCACATGACCTTTCACTCAAAATGTGGTGTTTTTTCGTTATTAGATTCCTTTTTCACCAATTTTTTTAATGCACATGTATTTATTATACCATAATAATTTCACAATACATTAAAGTTTTAATTAATCGTGTATTGTGTCTATGTGTTTGGTCATTCAGTTGATTTAGGCCCATCTAAATAAACATCTTGGAATGCATTTTCAATGGTCGAAATTCAAGAAATAACATATCAAGGACATATCAGGAACCGAATGATATATATAATCATAATATTATTCTCACTATAGTTCTCTCATTTGATAATATATTTACATGATAATGGGTTTCTCCTGAATATTTTTCATATATTCCATGAACATGAAAAGTGGATATAATGTTGTTTTCCCTGTATAACAAGGGATGATTTCACATGGATATCACTTAAACCATTCCATGTTTTAGGTCATTCATCTGAGCACACTATTCTTCATTATTCGAAAGAAATATTCAATAACATCATCTTAATCAATCATCCATTATGAATGGAATTCTTCATAATCTTTTCACCGAGTCATTCATGAAGGATTACATAACCCTCCAACATTATATCTCAATTACCTTGTCCACTAGTGTATTGGGAGGTGATTTAATTAATGTGCCTCCCCCATGAGTAATTTTCTATCCAATATTAATTAATTGATTTCTTATCACATTACTCACATGTAGACGATCATGGATTCATCCAAAGAAAACGTGTATATATTTTAGTCAAAAATCAATGCTTATCATGTGCCATAGAGGGCTATAGACCTAGACTCATGTTTCTGGGGATAAAAACTCATACATTTCCCATAACATTTGATATATATATAAATTAAATTTAACGTTCGAAGAAACCATTTAGGATTAAATTTTTATATGATCATTGGATATAAATAAGTAAAAAGACCATATGTTTTTCATTAAATAGAAATTTTTCCAACGATATAATAAAATACTAAATACATAACAAATATTCAATATTTATTACAACTTATTGACTCAATATACTCTTCTAGAAACCTTATATATGTTAATTTGATTCATAACATGTTTAAATTAATACAAAAAATGCACTGAAAACAAACACATAGCCACAAAAAGTAGAACTATTAATAATCAAAGATAGTATGAGACAATGACATGAGATTTTATGTATAATCATGGTAAATGGAAATAAATAAGAGGATAATTTAAAACATACCATAAATCATATATAATTTTTTATTGAATAAGTATTGACAAATAATAATATTTTTATTAAAATAGTTTGGAAGGAGTTGTCAATAAACCTGATCCATGAGAATCAAACATAAGAATCCTATAGAGAGTGTTTCACAAACAAAAACATATGTAACAATTGTGATAAAACACAATATTTCCCATTCCTTTTTGAACAAAACAAACTATATAAATGCTTCAAAAATGTAAGAAAACACAATCACCCCTTTCCATGATAATATAATAAATAATGTACATGATTAGTTATGTCATGATATGTAAATCATTAACCAATTAATTAGAGAGAAATATAATATCGTACGTATAATCATCTATATATTTGATTTATGTATTAAATAAATTGTCCCCAATATCATTAATATCCCATAAAAATAAAATGCGCTTTATATTTTTTCAAATGTCATCACATAAGTAAACAAATCAATATTTCAAAAATAATAATTACATCATAAAACCATGTAAAATAAATTAGTATCCAACGATGCTATGTAAATTTCTAGGTAAATACCCATAAATTAAAATAATGGAGTTCATCTTATTTACAATTATAGATAAAGGGTGTATTGATTAGAAATCACTTCCCCTAATTAGTTGATGTATAATTATATTGGTGAACACCACACAATATAATAAGTGTAATATTCGGTGTCCATGATGGAAAGAAAATAGAAGATTCATCTTTTTTATAAATAATGGATAATTAGGAAAGGTAAAAAGTAACGATGTATCAATTTTAATATAGATAATTCACAGCATTGAAGATTAAAAACATAGGTAATGAATAACATGTGGGTAGTGAAATAAGAATATTTCCTAGAAAAACACAAGGAAAATTGAATGATATATATGAAAAATACACATATAATAAGCATTAAATAAAACAATATTAATAATTAATCTTCTCCCTTCACAGTATCATCTGAAACATTTAGAATAAATATTTTTATAGAAAAACATAAAAAATATAAAGGAATATTAGGGAATAAGAATAGTTGTAATGGAATAGGATGTAATTACCTTGAGAAATGAAAAAATGATATTATTTTCAAACTATTATAAAAAACATCCCATATAGAAAAAATAAATATATATCTTTTAATAATTTTTTAATGATAGTTACATGTTTCATAAAAAATTATCATTTATAAAAGTTTGGTGTGAAAACATTAGAAAAATATATATTTAATGTGATTTTTTTAAATTGAGACTTGATGATTGCTTACTAATTATTCGATAAAAATATATAGGAAAATATAAAATATATGTATGGTTGGATATAATGTAGTTTTATACTTATAAATATATTTTTTGAAGTAAAAAATCTATAATAGATTAATTAATAATTCATTATATTATATATAATGAGAAGTGTGATGATGAAAGGAAATAAATCAATTTGGGGTTTCTATATAGGAAAGGATAAAAATGATGGAATTAAAAGGCATATATACATAAGAAAAACATCAATTAAAAATGGTGATATTATAATTTATTGAATTATATTTTTATTAATCAATGAATTTATCATTAAAATTACTTTTTTATGAACAAAAAATTCAATAAAGAATATGTGGAAAATAATATGTAATATCATCACTTTGTATAATATACCAATCTTGATATATCATATTCAAATAGGAATGATAATTACTCAATGAAATGGTGTGAGTTACAAACATCGCTTACAAAATCATTATCTTTCGAGTCAAAACCTCTTGAAAAGAAAAACAAAATATGGGTTTCTATTTCGATAAGATTGTATGAAAATAATAATAAAAATAAATAAAAGTCCAATATAAACACCATAAAAAGGAAACATATATTGAATATGAATCATGTCTTAATAAATTAATCTTTAGTTTTAAAAAACCATTAATTTATTCCAACATAGTCAAATTTACTCAAACCTCCAGTTTTACTAAAATAAATATATTAATTGCCAATTTTTTATCCTTATATATATATTTTTAAATATACCCAATATTATAATTTATCTAAATTAATTTATTACAAATATATTAATATGTAATATTTCTCTTTAATTATCAGATGTTATTAGTTTCGATAGATAGTTTTGTAAATAATTTTTAACAATGGCCTATGTAATTGATTATATATTAAAATTTAATTAATGAAATATTATTAATGATACTATAATATTTTTTAGTATTTAATTTTAATTTCAGATTTACATTTAAAATCTCCATTAGTTAAAACTGAAATGGAGAAGCTGATGATGAGCCTATTTCTATAATTTGTAACAAAAAAGATTATGGTATATCAATACTATGTTAAATATTAATATTAAAATTACAAACCAAATATAAATTTATCACTAATTACTAATAAGTATGATATTTTTTTCTCTATAATCATAAATGATAAAAAATTTATAGCATTTTTTAATAAGGTGGTTTTATCGACCCAAACAACAATAACCTGTAATATATTCTTGATTATATCTAATAGTTTGATAATTTTATAATACTATAACATATTACCTAATAATAAGTTAATTATTTATATTTTTTAGTGGTTAATATAATTTTATCAGATTTTTATAGGTAATAAACAACCTAGTGAAAACAAAATACATCACTTTTGTGGAAAAGGTAGTACACACGTACACATGGGGACACTTATTTTTTTATAGAATAATAATTACATAGAAAATGGATTAATCATTAAAAATATTAATATGTTTGAAATATAATAGTAATCCGATTAAAAAAAATTTCATAAAACCCAATAATTTTTGATGAGAATTCCAAAAAATTGTACATTGAGGATGTAGATCGCACAAATGCATGAAAATGATTTATTTTTTCAAATAGTTGGTTGGGATGTAGGAAATTTTTTTACATTGAAAATAATAAAATCTCTTTGCACTTATGAAACTTTTTTATTTATTTTAGAATGGGTATGATTGACATTGGAGGATTTATAACATGATATAAATGAATATAAATGAAAAATTAGCGTTTTAGCAATTTCACCTTAATCCTTAGAAAAAAACTCCATTAAAAATGGATTACTTCCTAGAAAATAGTAATTTTAAATGAAAAAAACCATTAAAAGATTTCTAGAATTTTTTGGGAGCAATTTTGGAATGTTTTTTCTCTATTAAATGCTAATTGGGTGTGATGAGATAAAGGATGGTGAAGTATCATTTTTTATGTAGGGTGATTATGAATTTTTGAAATACTAAAAACTTTATAGTCACTATTAATAGAATATGACTATATTAATTGAATGTAATGGATTGGGGAATGTAATATAAAAGATAATCCATTAACCATTAATTTTCACACATGTTATGAATATATTTGTATGTCCGATAATGTAATGATTTTTATTTTTAACGTTTTTTTTTAATTTTGTAATTAATAATTACATTTTTATATTATAATTTAATTAAAAAAATGAAAATGACGATACTTGGAAAATTTGGAACTAATTATTAAAAATTTGAAATTAATTTAATCAAATTAAAATTGTAATACTGATAAAAATTTAATTTTAATACAACACACATGAAACATAAATTATATTTAAAAAATAGAATTTTAATCATAAAATTTAGGTTTATGATAATGTTATCAATATTGATGATTTATTTGACAAGAATTTTTTTAACTAAAGTATAGTTATTTATATTCAAAAGTAATCTAAAGAAAATTTTTTCATTGTGAAAACATAATTAAAATAAAATGAATAAAAATTGGTATTATTACAAACATATTACTAAAATTGAAAAATGATAAACATGTAATTTCTAAAATCAAGAGAGTATTTTTAAATTTGTAATAATAATAAATTAATTAATTTTTTCCATGAAAATATCCATATAATTTTGAACACATTATTACTTCATGATATATTAATAAATGAAAATTTATTATAGAAACATCATATTTACTTGTTCTCTAAAAAAATTATTCCATTAAAATAACCTAATTTAAATTTTAATAATATTAACATTATAAATCGGAAAACAATAGTTTACTAAATTAAAATTCTAAAATATATAAAATTTTAAATTAATTCTAAAAATATATAAAGAGGAAAAAACTATAAAATAACTCATAGATAAATAATTTTCAAAAAATTATATATTTAAATGTAAATGTAATATAAGATATAATATTAATAAATATTATGAATTAAGATCATTATAAATTATACTTATATAACCCTCGAGGTATTTTCTTAAGATCTAAGGGTAATATAAGATGTTTTGGTAATTGAATATAGTGATTCATCAGAAATGTACCCCAAATTGATTTCCACAAGCATTATATTATTTCATGTATGAATACTCTAAAGCCATAATTTTTTAAGATCATATTAGGCATAGTATTGGGACAACTAGAGTAACACAAAATCCTTTCGAATCACATCATAATGAGCCTCAAAAAGTGGAATCATGTTACATAATGCCTTCACGTATGCTTTTTGACATTATATTCATAATGTGGATAAAGAAAATTATACTCAATAATTTAATATCCATTTTATAATGGTCATATTTATTAATTTTATATTAATATTGAACCTCCATTTTCAATATATTTTAGTTTTTCCTGTGAAACACGTTATCAACATAGTTATTATTTAAATAAAAAAATATATATAAATATTAGTATGTTACATTTCCACCTTAAATAAATTATAACATTGCAATTTGATTTTCATTTTATTGATAAAAATTGTTTTGTTTATTAAAAAAATTCATGAATACCAATAATACATATTCCTAACTATATTAGGTAATATAATCATACTCAGGTTTCCCAACATTTTTCAGGAAAAGAAACCATAAGACTTCTTATGAAAAAACATGAAGTAGATCTAAATTCAATAGGGAGTATTGAGTAGGTATTGAATTGATTTAAGGGATTGAAATATGAAATATAATACCTAATTTTAGTGTTAGATATCCCATTTCCAAAATATTATCTAATTTTTCTAATGGAATAATAAAAATACTTCATTGATTGTATTTCTATAAACATCAACTCATGATATAATGAGAGTACTATAATTGAATTATAAAATCATAGGGTTGGTGATTGGGTTACATTTATAACAATACCCGGTTAAATATAATTAAGAATACAATAATCCATCCATTACCCTAGAGTGTATATTAACTATTAATATCCTCTTCATGAATGCTCATTTAAAAGGCTTTCCGATATTTATCTAGTTTTAGAAGCACATTATTCTTATTATCCTCTATATTCCTCTAATTGGGGAATTGAATTAAGTAATTTCTAAGATCACCAAATTATAAAAATTGAAATTATTGTTGTTACATTGGTTTAACTATATCTTACTTTATCAGGTTATCTGGAGTCGTCTTTTCTCCTTGGAAGTTTATTTCATGATCCCCCCCCCCACCAAGAAAAATAATCTTCAGGTTATATTGAGAATTATATTATATGTTTCTTAGAACAATTTTTAAATTTACGAAATTAATTTAATATGATAATAAAATTATATGATCATACCCAACAAATCATAGATCACAAATATTGATTCATGAAATAATACGAGCTTTTAAAAATGATCTTAATTGAATGAGTTTGGAAACATTTTTCAATAAACATTCTCTATTAGTGTGTAACATTATAATAATATAAAAAACGTGATTAGATGAAATTCATAATAAAAAAATTTGGGTGAACATAATCATGCCTTTAACATTGTTATCAAACTCAATCAGGTTCTTTGTTACAGTTTTCTTCGAAAGCGTAATTATTCCCAATCTTTTGTGGACAAATATATCATGTCCAAACATAATTATATCATTTGAAATACATTATAATATGAATGGGAAGGAGATATTATAACCCACTCATCATATATATATATATATATATATTAGTACAACATTAAATCAATCATTCACCATATCATAAATACCCCATGTAATCAAATTGGATTTCAAATAGTTTTCAAAAAAAATCACATAAGGAAAATAATAATAATTATATAAATTATAATGAAACTATTATACATTTATAAATAAATGTGTATCAAATTATATGTTGATCCTTTTATGAAAATACCATTAAAATAAGATAATGGACTATATGGTATTTTCACTATATAACTAAAGGTTATACTCTTTATTCAATACCTTACCTAGCCAACATATGAATGGATTTATAGGCGACAACCATTAATTTTTTTTATATATGGTATTTACAACTGAGAAAAATTGGATGAAAATTAGTATTTATAAATAATGAATTATTAAAAAATGTAGAGGTATTTATCGATCATTTCAATTATAGATATTCCAAAATACATGTATATATAAAAAAAGTAAATAATGATTAGGTATATAGGGACCTAGGATCATATCCCAGTCAAAATTAAAAAATATTGATGCTTATGGGAGAAAATACCACTTTCAAAATCATCAGATTAAATATATAATATAAATATTGTTTTATCCACATAACATATCAAAAAGATTAAATAAATAGTATATTGAAAGACCATAAACACATAGAAAGGACGATTTCAAAAATGTAATGTTTATATATAGGTATAAAATATTCATATGGAAGATCGTAAATTTATATTATTTTTATATTTTTACCTAAATAATTCCTTCCTAATACATTATAATTCTCATTTTACTAGTTTTTTTATTGAATTTTATATGTTTTATTCCATAAAACACATTCTAGAAAAAGGTATTATTATAATAATTCAAAACCACACATTTAGTTGTATTATAAATGATACACCATTGAAAAATGAATATATTTTAACTAGATAACTTTTTTGGATAATTAAAAAAATATTTATGTATAATTAAATAATTTTAAATATTAATAAATATATTTGAAAACCAGTTTCATAAAAGATGTATCATATCTTTTTTTTTCAATATTTGTAAATATAATTAATAATATTACATATGATAAAATATTTTTGATAAAAAAATGTGAGGATGGAACATTGTAAGAATGAAATATTGTTGATATCAAATAAAATGATCAATTATAGTAGATTAGAATTATGTTTAAATAAATTACATATTTATAGAACAAGGGATTTATGAGGGAAATTTTATTTAATGTGAAAAATATATTCCTATGAAAAGATTTTGAAAAATAAAAAATAACATTATTATTTGGTAGAATATATAAATACATAAATAGTATACATTGAGAGAAATTATTATAACCCATGTAAAATACATGACTCAATAATACCCCTTTCAAAAAATTTATCTTTCAAATAAAAATCACATGAAAGGTAGAACATGAAATATATTTTTTAATTCCAATATATATCATGAATCACGAGGTAAAATATAAACAAATGATATTATATACACCATAAAATTGAAACAAGTTTTAAATATGCTACATATTTTGATTAAGAAAAATTGAGAAGAAAAATCGCCATCCATTATTACAACTCAATTAAATTGTTTGTCATATCATGTATAACAGGAACGTAATGGTTTTTTATTATTTGGATGTGGATCTCATCAATAACATTTCACACGATCCTCACAGCTTCAATGAATTTAGTTTTTTTATATTCTCGTTGACCTTCAATTTACATATAAAGAATGATACTCCATCATTTGTGACATGGGAATTATTTTCCAATCCCCCCTACCATTCTAGAATAATTCTATTATGTGAATGATACATAATATAATTGGATGATATATGTGCTCAGATAGTCACACTGAGGCTCTCTGTCATCCGGTCAATCCATGTGTCTGTGTGGGAATGGATGTGTCCAAAACACAGTTTGAGATCATACGGATCACTGTGGGTGAAGAGTACCATTGCAAACAAGGGTGTTTTATGAATCCCGGATAGAGTTTTGTTCCTGATGTCAAATCCTTGGGCACTCAATGGACAAATTTTGTAGGGGGTCTCAGTTGTCTGCGTGGAGGATGGGAAGTGATCACGACAAGGAATCTGAGGTGTTTTTTGAAATAAATCGGAGTGTCAGCATATAGTTTTTGATATTAATGGATGAAGGGGTTGAGAGGGGACATGCTTCACTGATGGCACAAGGATTTTTAATGCACCAACTGAGGTAGGGCTTAGCTACACATCCTGACATGTGAATAAGTATTTGGGTCACCAAATGAACGCATTGGTTTCTCATGTTTTTTGATAATTAGGGCAGGGCATGGAAGAGGCTTCCTATTGCAATGTTTTTCTTCATAATGATAGTGTGAGGGAGGACAGTATGGCTCAAAATGATATGAATATAGAGGAAAATCTGGTGTATATGAGTAAATATGTGGGAGTTCATATGAAATATCACTTGATTTAAGGCCTTGGAGTGGTTTTTCCACGAACATGGTGTACGGGTTCAACGGTGCCTTCAAGGGTCCTTTCTTATGAAGAACATGCTCCGGTAGTTTAGGGACTTGAGGTAGTAGAAAACTTGGGGCAACTCATCCAGATGTAGGAAGGACATATTGAATCAGGGAAATGGCTGATGGGTGGGGAAGGGAATATCAATGTTTGACCCTATTCAATATATATATTAGTAATAGTTTTGATGTCCTGGGAACTGACACTCTTGATTTTGTTTCTACTAGGGATGACTATCCCTTAGGGATGGAGTTACAGGGTCCGGAGAGTGACGGTATACCCTTGGGGGAAAGTGTACATGAAGGATCTAGGAGAGGGCTTCACAGCCTAAGGATGAAGAAGGGACAAAAAGAAAATAGGGACCTTTGTAGTTGCATTGTGTGTAAGAGGAGAAAATACAAAGGCTGCAAGGACTACTCATACCTCCCAATGCCTATAAAGACTATACCAGCTGAAAATGGGGGAACAAGGTAATGGAGGGTAATCTATATAAAAAAGAACAAGTGAAGCAAGTTGGAATGACCATGGTGTGTGGAACTTGAATAGGTGATGATCATAAGCCTAAGGATAATGGTTTGGAGAAAAGTTTTGATACAGATTATGGAGAATCATGGAGTTAGTATGGCGTGGTGGTTTTTTCTTCCCCTCCAAATGTTCCTCTCGGGTTGTCAGGTATTCAGACATGTGAGGGTGAATCAGTGGTTATAACAGATGTCCTATCTCAGGAAGCTGACATTAAGGCCATAGAGAATCCATTTGTCATTCTTATTCACTTTAAATAAGAGATTCTATACAATTTCAGGTTCGATAGTGTCTTATAATAGGATTCAAAAGGGATTAATGGTGAACCAATTCAATTATAGATGAATATGGAGTAGGAAGAATGTATGATCTTGAAACATCTAATCATAATCAGAGGCATAAACTCCAAGAGTATAATGGTGAAAGTGTTTATGCATACACGGTCCAAATTGGTATATCAATTTGAAGATAGAATCAGAGATGATCCCAATAAAAAGGAAACTGAACTCTCCAGGAAATTATATATATAGGATGAATATAACATGTTGATGATGTAATTTAATGATTATTCCATCTTCAATAGGTTCTGATTCTCTTGTTTGTACTTGATGGTTTCACATTTTCTTCCATGAAAGCGTACATTTTTATAAAAATGTTAATTTAGAGGTAAAGATATTATTTTAGTAAATTTTCACAAAAAATATTGTGGCCTATTAAAAATATGTTAATTATTAATATGATAGTTTAAGAAAAATAATTGAATAATTAATTTCAAATATCAAAATTTGTTAAATCCTCTGTAGTAATATATCAAGGATGTTTATATCATATTTCAAGTAGGTTATTAAAAAACAAGTAATATTTTATGTGTAAATATAATTAAGAATGTTATTGTTTTGAAATATTATAACGATTATAAAAAAATAATGATATAATTTTTAAATTTTAAATTTTGTTTAATTTTATTTTTTGACTTTTGGATTAAGAAAAAATTTCTATAGAGAAAAATGAAACAAATAACTTTTATGGAGGTAGTCTGCCCTACATATTCAGGAGTGACACATTCGTTTTTCCGAAAATGGAGGAATGTAGGGATTGGGTGATAATTAATTAACCTTGGTTATATTTACAAAAATATTAGTCCATTAAATACAACTATTTAACTATATAAGATAGTTATATATGAAAAATAAATCACATCATTCATGTAGCTGATATTTATCATGCCTACATGATGATGATTATTTTTTTGAATGGTTGTCAAGGATATGGAAAATTAATATCCAAGAGAACATAATAATATTTTAGTATAATTTTATTAAAGATATAATTATTTAATAATTTGGTGTCTCGAATTTGGTGAGTTAAGTGAATAAATAAAACAATGAAAATAAAATACGAGTGATTAAAAAAATTCCTTACTCCTTGAAAAATAATCATTGATAAAAATATTAATCCTTTCAACAATGGACTAAAGAGAATTAAAAAAATTTATAATGAGGATAGGAATTTTGGGGAGGAATTTCTTAATATTTATGAATTAATGAAGGGTAATTATGTATGAGGAGTAATTGGGTTTTAACGGTTCATTTTATATGCTGAGAGAGTTACATTTTTGAAATTATATAAATAGATAATCTCAATATTCAATGGATGTGGCTCTAATAATAATTAATATTGAATCAGGGGAGCGTGTATGGTCTATAATCATGAATAAATTATTTTAACACATTATTGAACCAACTTTTTTATTCTTTTACTATTAGATTTATCACATTTTTTATTCTTTTTCATTGGTTATTATTTTGTACCCATAGGATTAAATATGAATAAAAATATACAATAAAATTTTAATAATTACATATTTTGAAAATAATTATTCCAAATATTAATTATATATTATCAATTGCGATATATAAAGGTGATAAAATTAATAATTTTATTATCAAAACATGTAATTTGTAAAAATAGGTTTTGATGAAAATCGTATTTTTAAGCATAAAATTTATATTCTTGATAATCTTGTAAATTATTTTAATTAAAAGAAAATAATTTTTTTATTAATGACCCATGGGGGTTATGAAAATTTCAAGGAAATTCAAAAACAAATTTCTAATTTCTAAATATCAATAAACTGATTAATATAAAAACAATTTATAATTAAAAAATTATTTTTTAATTTAAATAATGTGGAACATGTGTTTTCAAAATTATAAATAATATTTTTAAATTTAGTATTTTACTCGGTAATTTATATTTTGTCATGTATTTTTTTTATAATTTTCTATGTTATACTTACTAATTGATATAGTCAGAATCCCTACAATATTAGTAAAAACTGTATTTTTTTTATTCACATTAAAAATAATTACACCAAAAAAAATCAAAAAAATTCCTCCAAATATTATTTTTTCATTATATTTCCAAAAAATATTTTTTTTCAAATTTAAATATATATTTGATTAGAATTATTTTTAATTAAATAAATACACAGTGTGGAAGATTATATTACAATATGACTTTATAATAATGATTTATAAAAATCATTCTTAAAATTTTAATGTGTCCTAAAATATAATGTTTATAAAAACTTTTATATTAATTTCTATATATCATCTAGTTAAATAACCTTATAAATAACTATATAATATCTAATGACAATGTATTTGGTATTGGTAGTCATCTATGGTGATTCATCAAGCATGGACCTCACAATGATTTTTTAAATATTGAACACTTCCCACATATAATTTCACTTATAACAGACATATTGAAATTTATATTGTACTATGTATGGGGAAAACCTTAGTTGCACTACATTGTTTCCAAGAATAGAAAAATAATCCACCAAATGAAACTCGTACTACATTATTCCATCAATTATACATTTTAAAAAAGGCTCAAAATGTATATACAAAATTTATAATAAATAATTAAATGGATTCATTATAATGATTGAATTTAATTATTTTATTTTATTAAATTAATATAATTTTTCATTAATTTTGTAATTTCTTTCTATACAATATATCAAGAATATGATTATTTGAAAATAAAATATCTAGTAAAATATATGTGATGATAATGGGAATATTTAATGAATATGCCTCACTTAATCATTAATGGACACCACTAACATGAAATGAATTTACTCTCTTTATGATGTAAAACCGTACGGTTCATTTTCTTGTTAACTAATCATAATACACATGAAATATGAATTTCAAGGTCTTTTTTAATATTTTTTCAGAAGGATAAATATAATTCTTCTTTAATGATAGTACACGACAGCTAATATGATCATAATTCTTTAATATCTGGATGAGAACATAATTTTTCCCCTTGGGAAATATTTATAGAATGAATTTATTCTTTCCATATGGCCATGTATTCAATGAGAGAATCATTCACCAAAAATTGTGGAATTTTTTTCATAATTTTCCATATTTCATTATAATTGAATAAGATAACCTAGGTTTGAATATAAATAAGGGTTTTATATATATATACAAATAATTAAAAAATAGTATGAATTTGAATCTAATCAAACATACAGGTTTAGTGGGGTACAATGATAACATAATAGGACTTTTATAATCATATAAATATGGACTAACTGAATTAATAAGATAATGGGAAAAAAATATCAAATAGAAACAAAAAACATATAATAATGTAACATATGCAAATGATTATTACTAAGAGGATCAACACATAGTTAAAAAGTAACCTAAGGGGTTATGTTTCCTAATTGATCCCAAACATTTCATATCATTAGATATAAACTCTACCCAGTGAGTTAGAGGGTTATATAATTATTATTTCACTCATTACAACATAATATGTTCATGTTTTTGTGTTACCTATAAGTATAACATATATAAAAAATTATCATATGATAATCCAAATAAAAGAATATAAGACCTGTAGTTTTTTCTGAAATTATTTCAAAATGAGATAAAATAAATACTACCATTATATTCAACAATCCATTCTTTAATTATTCGGTGATTATTTTTTGATGAGGGATTATTTGTCATAATTATAACTTTAAAACTATGAAATTGCATAAATTTATTGAGGTAAATATGTTGGTAAATGTACCATATCAGAGGTTATTTTTTAAAGGGATACAAATATTTTCATAATGTTAGATTGTATATTTTTCCATAATACTAAAATGAAAGAAAATATATAATATTAAATAACACTAGTTTCAAAATCCATATAGGACGTGAAACAATTTATGTGGTGATATAATACATTATATAAGAAACAATTAATTTCCCATAATAAATGTTTTCGATAAAAGAAAAATTAAAGAGAACAATTTACAGAAATCCATTATCCCCAAAAAATTATTGTAATGTGTGATAATTATATATATAGGGAACATATATATATATATAATATTGAGAAATTAAATTAGTATAATATTTATGTAAGTGGTGAATAACAATGAAAACATATAACCTAAAATTAAATGGGTTATGTAGAATTTCCCTTACCTGGACTCCTAAATAGCTTTGTATGTGTCTCTGATAACCCAAATAATCAAATTATTTTTAATTAATTTAATTAATTTAAAAAAATCAAATATGTTTTGTTTTTGAGAGCCATTTATCACCATATTTAATTCATTTAACAAAGACTATTTTAATTAATTGTTCACATCTAGTAGTGTGATTAATTTTATAAAAAATAATGTATTATGTTGGTATTGGTTTAAATAGATGGCAGATAAATACATAAACATAACATTGCAAATCTAAATGAATACTCATATTATAGTCAAATACATTTTTTCATGATTATTCTGTAGTAGAAAAATATATGTAAATAAGGAAATATTTATCTGCATAATCATTTTATATCGTGAGATTGATAATAATGAATTGTTTTTTATACCCGTAATATGGTTCCTCAATTTGGTCTTATCAACATCTTAATAATTTATTAAATATTATATTTAACCATTAATTCTATAAAAACATCCATGAAATGAGATTACAAAAAATTAATCTCAACGTGCCTGGGGGTGGATGTTAGCAAATTAATAATAATTAATATTCAAAAATGAGATATATATATATATATATATTAAAATTAATAATAAAAATTTAATAATATAAACCCTAAATAGTTTTTTATTCAAAAAAAATATCATGATTTTTAATTTTATACTTAATTTTTATGGCATTATATAACATAATCTATTACTAAAAATTGAAATTTTCAAATTTAAATAAAAAAAATTTATACAAAAATCCTAAAAACAATTTTATAAGTTTAGTACATTAATCACAAAAATGACACTCACATTAAGGAAATAATATTTTCAGATCTTAATGTTTTTTTTAAAAAATTCTTATATTATATAAAAATCTAAATTTATACCAATAAAATTTGAAATTTTTAGGAAAATTACTTATGATGCCATAAAATTATATTATCAATTACCAATAAATTATTCAATAAGTAATATATATCTTTATATATATCAATAATTGAAATAATATAACACATATGTTTTCATTATTAAAATAAATTATACTTCATTATTTCCCAACATTTTTTTAATATTTTAGACACCCAAACATGACGTACATGGACATTATATTACTTTTTTTTGAATACTTAAAACCTTACAAAAACATACGCCCAATGAACGTATTAGTTTAGTGTCTTTGGAAACTCAGAACGAATTATTCTAATCAAGGTGAATCTCTTCAATATGTCCCATAATGATATTCACCTTTTCTTTTTTTACCTTAAAATATTCTTTATATCCTAGCTAATAGAAAACATAAAAAATTTGAGCTCAGATGCTCAGTAAGGATAAAAGTGGTAGACATAAAACAATCCATAAACATTTGAACGTAAAAACATTAACATAAAATATCAAAATTTTGAGCAATGACATAAATCATGGAAGTACATAAGGAATAGATCATAAAGAACATTAATAATGATTAAATGGAATGGGAATAAAACATAGAATTGTGTCAAACCATTATGAACATGATATGATTTCTATAGTAGCCAGGGCATTGTTACCAAGACCATCATAGTGGACAAAGTCCATTACTGAATCGGGTTTACCAGCTGTTCTAGCACTCTATTACTGAACCAGATTTTACTTGTCATTCTAGAAATTTCAATGTCATTAGATATGAATCATTACCCAAGTTATTGGAGGGAGATATAGGTCCCACACATCTCATAATGAAATCAATGTTTCTGGTGCTATAAAATAAACATAAATCATTCATCATAACCCAAAGAATAAAACAAGTTATATAAACATCATCCCATCATAACATAATCCAAATAAAACAAATGGATATCATTTCATCTTAAGAAAATTATAACCATGTAAATAATATATACATTATACTTGAAACATAAACATAAAAAATAATTTCATCATATATGGAAAATTGTTTTGATAAAGCACTTGAAATGAATTAATGAAGAAAGTATCATTTCTCCTTCAAAATCATTTTATTTTCACAAAATGCCATGTAATTTTAAAAGAAAAAGATTTTTTTTGAAAATAATCATAAAATCTTGTAGAGTAATCTTTATGAAAATAAGGCATTTTCAAACAGTAAAAATTCCATTCATATCATATATGTTAAAAAACATTCTTCTTGTACTTTTGTTGGAAAAGTCAAAAATTACTTCATATGTTAAACAAAAGAAATATTCCTTCCTTATTATGTAGTAGAAGTCAAAAAGGGTAAAAATAACTTTAAACATACATGGAAGATTATAAAACTTTTTATTAAAACTTTTTTAGAAAGAATGTACATGGATGATAAACATAACCCTAGTAAGTACTTACGAACAAACAATCTTGGATAAGAACGAGATTGGAATAATTATCCCTTAACTTATGTCCAATTATTTTGTATGTGTCTAAAACATATTTATATTGTGATTAAAAATATTATTAACTTGTAACAGATCCATAGAAATATTTATGATATCATGTAGAATTCTCTCACAACTTTATATTACCCGTTATTTTGTCAATTTCAAGTTAAAGCGACATTTTGGGTAAAATTGTATCATTTATCATACGTGGTTGGACTTGTTTTTCATGATATTATTACTTATATAAGAATTTACATACTTCGAAAATTTAAAAAATTATTTATATATCATATATATTCTGTGTATATATATATAATTGGTAGATTAATAAAATTAAATACACCGTTCATAGAGATTATAGGTCGTACATATTCATGAATGATGTTTTCCATTCCTTATTGACGTGAATGATTGTAAGTAGATGATATATATATATATATACATATATCCTATTTCATTATTATTTCATATATTTCATTATTATTCATTATATATAGTTTATAATAATTCTTGAATGGTTAACATGGAGAATGAATCTCATTGCGTTGTGGAGACAGTAATCCGTACGTACGCCCAAGAGAGGATATTATTCCCATGATTATTTAATGGAATTGGAGTGGATGATATAATATCTCAGAATATGTATCATGTTATAATAATCACATAAATTTATTATTTCAACCATTATACCCATCCATGTAAGGTGGTGTTGGACAAACAGATTACACAAGGGCGTGGAGACGGTAAGCCATACATACACATGAGCAGTGATTTAATTTTTAATAGTATGGATAAAAGGGGAAATAAGGTTGTTTCATAATTAAAATAAATATCAGTATATGTGTGATATATCTATTATTAATTTATAATGAAAAAAATAAAGAATAGGAAGTAGAAGAAGAAATAAATTTGAAAGAATCGGTAAAGGATATTACCTCTTCCCTGACGCGCCTTTACTTAACCTCCAATTAGGGAACTACAGTTGGCCTTGGAAGAATACCAGGACCACTAGTAGATTTTTAGGGATGTTTAGAATTGAAATGGATAGGGTTTTTTCCGAGCTTGGAGGCTCAAAATTTAGTGAAGTGATGAGGGAGGTGGTGCCCTTTTATAGGGGAGGAGAGAGGCACTTTTGGAAACCTCAAAAATATTAATTTATAATAATTGAAAAACCCATATAAAAACCTCAAACAATAACTGAATTAAAATATTAGAAGATATAGGGTTTTAATAACATCAAAAAATAAAATTTAGACATTTTGGGATTTTATTTTAAACATTATCAACTTGATTTATCCTTATTTAATATATTTAATTTTATTTTTGGTAATAATATTCTGAATTTTAAATTGTTATAAATAATTACTTATGTTTTGTGAATTGTCCATAATTTGATACATCATGAAATTTTAGACCATATAAATATTAATTTAAAATTTTAATTATAATTTTTGATTTTTAAACAATCTAATAATATGTTATTTTTATAAAGTATCAATGGTGTTAATTTTGACACTATTCATTTATTTTAATTTAAATAAAATCCACACAAAGGATAAATTCCAAAACAATATATTTAATAGATTTATAACAAGTCATATTTGTTTATAAAATTCTGTTATCACCTTAAATAGTTCAAATAAAATTTATTTTAATATTCTTAAAACCATTTATTTTATATTTCAATCAATAAAATAATTTCTAAATCATTATTGTGTAATCATTAATGACACTGATTTAATACCGAAAAATTCTAAATAAATTCAAATGTTTAATATAATTTTATTTTATTTCTAAAGACTATTTATGTTGTATGTTTTATGATGTTTATCACCATATTAAAATTATTACACTTTTAAAATATAAGGTAGTGACATGTTTTCACTTTCCTTGGTCATAATAATAATTAAATCATTTCCATTGTCAAAATTCCATTAAATTAATATATTCTGACCCTTAGGTGATATGGTTCATCTTTTATTCATTCAATAGGATTTTTTCAGTTGTTAGGGTAATTTTATAATATTATTGTTACACATAATTACCTGATTTAACTTTAACTATGGTGAATAAAATTTATCATTGTTACTAATCATAATTCCACAAATAAAAAGTACCATATTGATATAATTTGGACATACTTATTCTAAATATGGAATCCATTTTCCCAAATTCAATATATAGAAGATTTAGTAATTATTTTAAAATTCATCTCTTTGACGAAAAAAACAGGTTTTTATTTAAAACATTTCAAAAGATTGAAATGTTTCAATTTTCAAATTCAATGTAAAATTAATGACAATGAAATAAATTATATTAAATGGTAAAAATATATTATATTTATAATTTAAAACCATTAAATATTATCATTTAATCATATAAGTTATCTTGATGAAAAAAGTAGTTTTTAATTAAAATTTATCGTAATTTTAATATACATCAAAATATGAAAGTTATCATAAAAATATCAAAACTATATACAATGTAAATTTTTATATCCCGATTAACAATAAGAAGTTTATTTTGTATAGTTTAACTTATAAACTTCTTAAAAATAAGATTTCAAATGGGTGTGCCATCAAAAGGTGGCAAAATTGTATTTTTTCAAAAATACTTATTTTACCCGAAAGATTTATTTTCATATCATACCATTATATATAAAATGTGTAAGATGAATTATAAT
Organism: Viscum album; assembly: GCA_963277665.1. Lineage (NCBI taxonomy): Eukaryota > Viridiplantae > Streptophyta > Magnoliopsida > Santalales > Viscaceae > Viscum > Viscum album. The sequence continues at coordinate 1,656,248,842 of OY728148.1, read as the reverse complement.
GTTATAAAATAAAAAATTTATTTAATAATATTCATAATTTCTAGTTCATAATATTATTATAAAAATATATTGTTGTTTAGTGAAACTCGGTATTGCTTACAACACACACTATTGAGGAAGGTCACTCTTGCATGCAACACCTTTAAAGAATAGTGTTTGCATATACTACAAGCTAATATGGTGTTACTTATAGTGAAAGATAATCTTGGTGTATCATACAACATATGACACCGAAGAAATTAAAAATAATTTTTCTCATAAAATCTCAGGTTGTCACATTCAACCCCCCTTAAAATGAATTTCTCCCTCGAAATTTACTGGGGTTATAAATCATTTACTACTTTAATTTTTCTTTCATAGAACACCACATCATAGAAAGTAATACTAAAACATAATATTAAAAAGGAATGTTAGAAAAATAATGGTTATCCAAATTAACTCACCATTGAATTTCCACATAAGAGAACATATGTGAAAACATGGATATAGACGAGAAATATAATCATCATCTTCTAATGGAGAGTGGTAGAGAAAATGGCTAGGAAAAAGACAACAATCACAAAGCCATAAATTTTTGATGTTCTAAGGTACCATTTGATTAATCATATATGAATGTTCTAGGAAAACATTTTTGGTTTTCAAGATCATTTTCTTAAAGATGATGAAATATTTTATAATGAGACATACTTACTTTATTTTAGTGTAATATCATTGTTGGTCATTCCATTAACAATTTCTACTTCATCTCTCATTTAATGAAATGAAGTTAAATTTTTCATTATTTAAGTGTTAGTAGATCATGCGATAGAATGATAGGTTATTCCATATGTCAATATCACAAAATGGTTAGCACAAGTTATTAAATATACTTAAGTCCATCTATGCTGAGATTATTCGTATATGGTTGCTAAATTTGACTTATAATTAATATATAAAATCTATTAATAAAATAAAATTTATCTATACTAACTATAGATGTCTTGTAGGCCAGTGGATGGTGATAAAGGCATGTCACAATTCGGTTGTAGGTTCGATTCCCACAACCTTGTCCAACGTGACAGGTTATTGTTCATTCTCCCGATTGTCCTTTTTCCAAAACTATACAATTATAACATTTAGAAAAATGTTTTATTCGTAAACAATACTATCAGATGTCCATTTAATAAATTCCAACCATTAGGCTTATCTAAAATACTAATGTCCAATCTCATAGTATAAAGAAAACGATTACTATAAATGTCATATACCGAGCATGCGAATACCATCTTTTATCCCCCATATATCATATGATATATCTTGTTGATCATATTCCAAACATGTGAATAACATAATACTATATTCTATTTAACCATTAATTACCATATAACCTTATTGAAAACATGAATGATGTCAAAAGTTAACTCTTTCCACACACCAAAATCTCAAAATTTCTATATACTCAAACCATGATATCACTTTGTCCTTATACAAATCCTGAACTCATTAATATTATCAAACATATTATTTTCTCTGTATCCCTTCATTATGTGCATATCATCTACTTTACAAAAACATATCAATCACTTTTCTTTGTTCCGGTACCATACAACTATTGAAAACCAAAACATTAATATTCCAATATTCCATGATACTATAAATAAGATTCCACAACCCTATTTTGGAATCCCGTTTCATAAAAACATTATCATTTCACAACATTGCTTTCATAATCAACATCTCCAATAGTTATCACATGTGACTTGCCTTTGTACTTTTCCTTAAGAGGTTGTTGATTTTAATAATCAGCAAACCTTGGATTAGGGAATTGGATAGCATAATGCCCCATTTCCTTGTACTTGAAGCATTGGATTGTTGGTGGAGCGTTCTCTGTGGTATTTTCCATATTAACATCATTAGCTACCTTTTTACCATTACATTGACAGTAATATTCTCGATGACCTTCTTTTTCCACACTTAAAACATTTTCCAGTACCATTAATGGAATCTCCACCATGCTTCTTTCCACACTTTGAACATAATGAAACATTCGTCTTCTTTTCACCATTATTTTGTGATTTTTTCTTGAACTCCATATTTTATTTCTTGTCAAATCCTTGAGATAGATATTTAACACCAACATCCAGTTCTACCTTCATAGCACAAATAACAATTTCATCATAGCTACTGAAGTCTCTTATAGATAATTCCCATCGAAGACTTGGTTTTAAGCAACTGAAGAATCAATCAACTTTACTTCCATGTTGGATAATAAAGTCAGATGCATACCTTGAAAGACTTGTAAAATTCGCCTCATATATACCAACATATTCACCATCCTTTGGCTTAAGCTCAAGTAACTCCTTTTACATCTTTGTTCGAAGAATACGAATGAAGTAATTATGGGAAAACAAGTTCGTGAAGTCGTCCCATCCTAGGGATTCAATTTCAACTTGGGGACTTGTATTCTTAATTAGAGTCCACCACTGGTCTGCTTCACCTTCTAAATGGTAAACATCCAGAATGAAATTTTAATGTTCTAAACAATGAAGTTTGGAAAATATCTTTTTAATGGTACGGATTTATTGTTCAGCAATAAGTGGATCAGAAGACCCATTGAATAAAGGTGGATGTTGCCTCATGAAGTACTCAATAGAATATTGTTCTCAACTATCATCATGTCGATGTCCAGAATGATTCATTTCTTATGTAAGTATAGAGATAAGATATTTCACTCCATCTTCAATAACATTTGTTTGATCAAGATTAAAATCATTGAATTGTCCATTACATTGATCAAAATTGTTCCATCAGGTTTGAAACATCGTCTAAAATACAAAAAAGTGTGAGAGGAATAAATAATGCTAAGAAAACAAAATATTAATGGGGGTGTACCATCAATATCTAACAACAAAGGTTTAATTCTATGATAGTTATCATTATTCTCTGATTATAACCTATTATTATACTTATCCTTATGGACATTCCTCGACATACGAAAGAAATATCTATTGGGATCTTAATAATGATTTCACATCCTAGTTTCCAAATGTTTAATAAACCTTCACTCTCATACCAACAGTAAAGACCCAAACATGATGTACATGGACATTACATTACTTTTTTAGAATACTTTAAACATTACAAATACAGAATCCCAATGACCATATTAGTTTAGTGTCTTTGGAAACTCAGATCAAAATCTTCTAGTCATCCCATAATGATCATTAATTTTTCTATTCTTAACTAAAACCATTAATTATATTTTTGGTAAAAGAAAACATTAAAATGGTGAGCCCAAATGCTCAGTAATAGTAAGCATATTGGACATAAAACAATCCATAATCATTTTATTGTAAAAACATTAAAATAAAACATCGAAATCTTGAGTATTGACATAAATCTTGGCAGTACATAAGCAATATATCATAAAGAGCATTAATCATTATAAAATGGACTTGAAGGAATAGACCTTACTGGTTTGCCTAGGACCAATGATATTTAAGTTGATTACATGTTGAGATCTATGTACAGTCTGGCTCCTTGTATCCACTCTTTCGACCGTGATGAGGGACAATGGAAAGAGCTTTGGAAGCTCAGAGTCCCACAAACAAATACACATATTTTGGTGGAAGGTTTGAACGGTCACCCTCATACCATGAACATTCTCAATTACCAACATATGGCTAGTGCTAAGTCCTGCCCTTTCTGCCCGAATATTCGAAAAACTCCATGGAACTCCATCATTCACTGCCCTGGAGATAAGGAAATTTGGTATAAATTGGGCCTCGCATCGGATACATCACTGGACGTTGCCTCTGACCACCCTTATCATCTGATTTGTTGGCATTCCTCTCATTCATCGTCTCATGTAGGTTCTCTTTGAACCATGTCTTGGATCATTTGGGTGCAGCGTAATGATTTTTTTTCAACACATTCATAAACCTCCCAAATTCTGGATTGATCGAGCCATTTATTGTATATAGGGATGGAAGGACTACAAATTACACGTTATGCCAGGTGTTAAACCCTCCTGTCCCCCTAAATGGAACCCCCAACGGTAAGGAGTATTAATATTAAAGTGGACACATCTCTCTGCAAGTATGGTCTTGTTTATCTCAGTCTCCTGGCCTGAAATAATCTAGGGAAGATCATCGCAGCAAGATATGAATCACATCATGCTTTCTGGGAACCTGCAATTGCTGATGCCTCTGCCATCCTTGTAGGTATGATGCTCGCAGTTGAACATGGATGGGCTGATATCATCATTGACTCTGATTGCCTTACCATAATCATTGCTATTAACCACAACGATTCCAGACTCCAGTCATTTGGATGCATCATCAGGTGTATTTGCTCTCTTCACCAAGGAATCTCTTGTTGCAACTTCTCCTTTTATAAAAGGAAAGGAAACAATGAGGCCCATCAGCTAGCAGCCTTCAACACTTTTGATGTCAACCAGCTTTGGCTGGACAATTTCCCTTCATGGCTCCGCTTATGTACGAATTCTGATCTTCATCATTAATGTTCTATATCTTTCTTTTCGAAAAAAAGTCCATTATTGAATCGGTTTTACCACATGTTCCAACCTTGTATTAATGAACCATATTTTACTTGTCGTTCTAGCCATGTCTATATCATGAGATATGAATCATTAACCAAATAATTGTAGGGAGAATATAGGTCCCATCCATATCATAATTAAATTATTCGTTCGTTTTCTACAAAATAAACATAAATCATTCATCATAACACAAATAATAAAATGAGTTTCCTAAACATCAACACATCATAACATAATCCATATAAAACAAATGGATATCATTTGATCCTAAGAAAATTCATACCATATATATAATAGAGACATTATACTTGAAACATAACCATACTAAATATTTTCATCTTAGTTGGAAAATAGTTTTGATAAAACAATTGAAATGAATTCATGATGAAAGATTCCTTTCTTCTAAAAAATAAGTTTCTTTTCATAAAATTCAATGAAATTTTAAAAGCATTTTTTTAAAACAATAATGAATTTTTTAAATTATATTTCATAAAAATATGGTGTTATAAAACCATAAAAATCCATTCATGCCATATATTTTAAAAAACAATCTTCTCATACTTTTGCAGTAAAAGTCAAAAAGTACTTCATATGGTAAACAAAAGAACGATTGCTTATATACCATTAGGTAGAAGTAAAAAATGGTAAAAATTACATTAACCATACAATGAAGAATAATAATCATTTTTTGAAAACTTTTTTAGAAAACATGGACATGGATGATAAACATAAACCCAGTAAGTACTTACAAATAAATACTCTCAGATAAGAATGAGACTGGAATAATTATCCCTTACCTTATGTCCAATTTCTTTAGTATGTGTCTGAAAATATTATAAAGTGGGTTTAAACATATTATTAACTTGGAAATGATCCATAATAATATTTATTATATCATATATGATTCACATACGACTTTATATTACATGTTCTTTTGTTAATTCCATGTTAAAGTGGCGTTTTGGATAAAATCGTTTCATTTATCGTACGTGTTTGGACATTTTGTTCTTGATATTATTACTTATAGCATTATTTACTTACTTCATGAATGTAAAAAATTATTTATATATCATATATATTCTATATATTTAAATATATATATATATAACAGATAGATAAAGGAATTGAAATACACCATTCATTGAGACGGTGGGCCGTACGTACACATGAATGTTGTTTTCCTTTCATTATTAACTGGAATGGAAGTAATTAGATAACATATATATATATATATATATATATATATCTAAAAAAATAATGTAGCCTTATTATATCATATATTTCATTATTATTTATTATATATAATTTATAACCATTCTTAAATGGTTAACATGGAGAATGAATTTTTTGGCGTCGTGGAGACGGTAATCCGTTCATACGCACGAGTGATGATTTCGTTTGCATAATTATTGAATGGAATTGAAGTGGATGATATCATTTCTCAGAATTAGTATCATGTTATAATAATAATATCGTGTTATTAATTACACCATTATACCCATCCATGTAAGGTGGTGTTGGAAAAATAGATTACACCACGGCGTGGAAACGATATGTCATACCTACGCAAGCATGGTGATTTCGTTTTCATAAGATGGATAGAAGGTGAAATAGATTTGTTTCATATTTATAATAACATATAATTATATGATTTATAATGATTTTATTACATTATAATGAATCAAATAATGAAGAGGATTTCGAAGAAGAAATAAATTTCAAAGAATCAGTGAAGGATATTACCTCTTCCTTGACACACATTTTCTTAACCTTCTCATAGGGCACTAATGATGGGATTTGAAAATTACCAGGACCTATAGTAGGTTTATAGGGAAGTGGAGAAGATAAATGAACATGTTTTTTCTGATAATTAATGCTCAAAATTTTTTGAAGTGGAGAGGGAGGAGGTGACCTTGTATAATGGTGGAGAGGGGAACTTTTGGAAACATCAAAAAATATTAATTTATAATAAATTCAAACCCAACATAAAAATCTACAAAAATGACTAAATTATAAGATGAGATTATATAGGGTTTTATTATCATCATCTAATAAAATTTAGTCATGTTGATAATTTATTTTAAACCTTATCATCTTGATTTATCATAATTTAATATATTTAATTTTATTTGTGGTAATTATATTCGAAATTTTAAATTTTTATAATTAATTACATATTTGTTGTGAATTGTCCATAATTGGAAACATTATAATATTTTAGACCATATAAATTTCTATTTTTAATTTTTAAATATTTTGTGATTTTTAAACAATTTAATAATATGTTATGTTTATAAAATAACAATATTGTAAATTTTGACACTATTCAATTAGTTTAATTTAAATAAAATAGTCACAGAGGATATATTCAAACTAAAATATTTAATATATTCATAACATGTCATATCTATCTAGAAAATTAGTGGAACACATTAAATAGTTCATATAATTTTTATTTTATTATTTTTTAATCAATTTATTTGATATTTCAATCAATAATATAATTTCTACATCAATATTGTGTCATCATTAATTATAATTATATAATAACTATTGTGTCATCTTTGGTTGGGATTTTATTTAAATCTAATTCATCAATTGATTCATGAAATGGATTTATATAATTTAACATTTATTTATATAGAAATAAAATACACTTTGAACATATATTAATTCCCATAAAATAATTAAAGGTGTAACTATTTATCTCTGACTATTGAAAAAAACAATATTGTTAGTCCTAAAATGTAAAATTTCTATATCATCGAAAAAATTTATTCACAAAACAGAAACATACATCAACCAGGATATCATGTAGGCCAGTGGTAGGCACGAAACACTATTCATCCTTCATAGATGTGTTCAAGACCCATGGCCTGGCCAGACATGATTGGTTGTCTCCCAAATAATATGATGTCCTATTCTAAAATAATGTTATTGTAATATATGTTAGACATCATTGAAATATGATTAATAACTAAATAAAATCATAGCCATGATTTTAAACACAATTTCAGAGCATAAATTCTTCCTCTGATGTTTAACATAAATTTTCATTATAGTAAACATTATAACTGTCATCAATGATGAAAATAGAAAACATTATATATATAGTCATGAAATCATCCTAAAATTAATTTCTCCATGTATCAAAATGTAGATATTAGTTGTCACATTCTAAACATGTGAATAACCTAATCATAAATTATCTTGAAATATAGTAATAACATGAACTACCATAAATCCTTTTGGAAAAAATTCAGGATCCCATATTATAAATTATATTAGATCTATTTTTTTAAATCCAAAAATGATTTAAACAACATAAAATTTATCATAAAAAACAAATTAAGTACTCCTAACTTACTTAAATGGTAATCAATAACATCCAATTTAATTATCCATTTCCCATGTATCATTAACTATAGAGAATTATCTTGACATAATGATCATATTTGTGGTTACATTCCCTCAGTCAAAATGTAACATAATCATTAAATAAATTTATCATTCTATCAAAAAAATTCAATATTTACTTATAAATATGGGGTGAAAAAACATATGTAGAACAATACTTCTATGTTTCATCATTTATAAATTTTGAATCCAAAAACACAAACACCATATTTAATTCATCATTAATCCATTAAAAATATAACCTCATCCTATTACATAACACCTATTTACATTCACATGTTATATTTAGTCTCATAATCATCCATAATGTAAGCATTACTTTCACCACCATATTAGTAATATTTTGGAATATTCCTCATGGGACATTAAGATGATTATGATTTTTTATCCACACTTAAAACACTTCTACTTTGATGGTTTCTTAGGGAGTCCAATATCGATATCCATTTCATTGACAAACTCTAAATTTTCCAATGAAATCACATCCACTGTGTCCTTTTCCAAAGACAAAACATCTTGTTGTTTATCTGAGACCTTCACATTGGTAATAATTTCCACATTCATGACATAATGGAAATTGAATATTATTTCCATCTAGATAATCATTACTCCTAATCTCAATGAACATCTACTTTATATTCCTTGGTTCGTCTTATATTTGGTTAAGGTAAAAGTAATTAATCATGTTCTGAAAAAAATGATTAGGAATGATCACAACATATTACAATTCAGTGATCACTACACATAACCCTTGATCATAAAATCATACATCACATTCAACATAAATCCTACTTCATCTAGTTCCCTCCATTGATTAAAACAAGAATCATAGTTTGAGAATTAATTTTCATAGAATAAAACCACATAGTATTTGAAATAATTACATTAACGATATCTAAATCATGAAATCTTACTTAATATTTTACACCCTAGTTTTATCCTAGGTTATACATAGTGAAGTTATATTTAAATCCTTTATGATAGTTCATGAATGTTTCGTAAATTTATAAGAAAATCCATCAGGAGTCCCAAATGAGGTGTGTAGTAAGGCTCATTGTCATGTATCATATTACCCAGAGTTAGGCCTGAAACATGTTGTTAGATTTGTTACCCAAAGGTATATAAATTCCAGATCCACATACACTGACAATATCTATATCTGGATGTATTACTGAAAATCCACTCACTATGTCCTTTAATAAATTCCCTAACATTTTCTGAACAATTTACACATAATTAAACTTATCTTTAAAGACATCCCATAGACATATCCTTATAAATATACCAAAGGATATAACTAATTATTTATATTCATAGAATCCAATGTCTAAATATACCTTTTCTCTTATACTAATTCTAGCGACCCACAATTTTCAAAACATTAACAATATATAACATTAGTGGAATACATTAAAATTATATAAAGATACACAAAAAAATATTTGGTTATGTGAATTTGGAATCATTGAATCCTTAACACTTTACATGGGAGAGCTATCTTATCTCCCACCAGGGTCCCTAAAAATAGAACCCATCATTGAAATATCAAACAAAAAAAAACATGTTTTCATAACATGTGGAAGGAAACATGAAAATTGGTGATCTAATATGCAAAATAAGGTTAACTAAGGGAGACATTTAAGCACAATGATGAGCATAATAGTTTGAGAACATGATCATGATAATATATAAACATACCATAATTGAAAATTATAATAAAAATGAATCATTTCATAAATATTTTCAATTCATAAGACATATATCATTATGAAATATAGAGAATAAACCATGAAATCATAACATATAAATGAAACTAAGAATTCTTGTAAAAACATAAGCATATAATATGATTTCCATTACATTAACATAATTACATAAAATGCCATATTTTTAATATAGGTTCACTCCCCATAAAATATTGGTTGTTATAGTTCACTAACATGTCCATATTAATATCATGAGTTCACCCATTCCATTTTTGAAGTCATGGTTCACTATCATGGTCATCGTGGTAATCAAGGTCTATTACCAAGACCATATTAGTCTATCATATGTGATATACATCATTACCCATACATTATAGGGAGATATAGGTACCTCCCATATCATAATGAGATCATTCACAGATGTTCTTATATATCATTAAAATTCATATAATAAACCATATAATAAAATGGGTATCATAAATAGGTATAAATATCATAAAATATAGAAAAATATACAGGTTTCATAATCATTTCATCAAAATAATATTCTATGAAAAAAAATAATTTCATAAACATATAACCAATTAATGAGAAATAGTTTTCATAAATGTGATGATATTATGTATAAACCATTTATAAAATGGATATAAATGTAACCTTTAAATTATTTTATAGAAGGGAATGACTAACATAAATAGATTTCATTTCAGATGGAAAATAATTTTTAAATTTCATTCAAAAAAACATTAAGAAAATAACCTTTATTCATTGAAAATTTATTTTTAATTCATAAAACCATTTAAAAATAGTTTACATAGAAAATTCCAAGAAATCTTATAAAGAAGAATTGAAATTATTTGTAATTCCTTTTTATTTGAGAAATTATAAATCACAGTTAATAAAATATTATAAAATATTTTCTTTGAAAACACATTGAAAACTCTTAATGTATTCTTGAAAATTATTTTAAATAAAATTTTCTTGAAAATATGTGAATAAAATATAGAAAATTCATTGAAAACCAATTTTTTTAAAGTACTTTGAAATATTATAATTATGGGTTGAAAATATTTTGGTATATTTATTCATGAAATATTATTAAATAGGTTTAAAATAAAATTAAAATAATTTCACAAAAAAATATTATTAAAAACATTCTTAATGATTAAAAATTTTAAAATTAATGGAAGCTTAAATGTAATGATGACAGGTAAATCAAGAAATGTCATTTGAGGTAAAAGGTACATTCAATTTTCTTAGTAAAGGTTATAAAAACACCATGTTCACTAAGAGACAATAAGATTACATTGAAGATATTGTTATAAGGGAAACGGTGAAAATTTAATTTATTTATTATTTTATAATTTTAAAATATACTTAGAAATCCTTTTTAGTAAACATAGATGTCAGACCGAAGGAGGGTAAAGTTGGGCATTATAAAAAACAACTTCATCGCTATCTTATATCACCAAGAGTAAAAAAATGGTACCAATACATGAATAAATAAAAAAATATGAATATTATTGGGATATTTATAATAATATTTAATCAAGGAATGAATAAACATAAAAAATGTGAACAAGGGATGAGATTGTCTAAATCATTCCAATAACGTGGTTACATGTGGTCATACTCTCCATGCCAGAAATGGAAATTACTGGAATATTATAATATCATGAAATTAGGTAAATTCAACATCTAACACATAAAATGGAAGTATATACACCTCGATATAGATTTTACATGGGTTCATACTCTCCATGTCATAAATGGAAGGGAAATTGAGACAAAACTATTTCACTGATTTGGTAACTTATGAAACAAAATCCCTATGAAAGAGTGTTCATGAAAAAGAAATGTGAATATCCTTAAATTTTGGAATAATATTCATATAATAAAATCATTTTCATCACATACAGAACACAGAAGGAATGAGTAGATAACATAACATATATCTCACAGAAATTAATTGTTATATGAAATCCTCATACCTTGTGTCACGACTCTCGTCATAATGGTACAATATTCTTATTAAATAATTTTACATTTATTATAAATTTTTTAAACATGAATATTATTATAAATAATACCATATACGTATGGATAATTACATTTTATTATCCTCTTGTTAATAAATCATTTTTAATGTTTCACTTCGGGTAATATTCTCTATGTTCATCGCATGTGTCATAACATGTTATATAATTGGTATTTAGAAATATATCATGATTAAAACAAATTATGTCATGATATAAATAACTTATATATTAATTATATTTTATTTATAATAATATATAACTTAATGAATTTTGAAATGAAATACATCGTTCATGGAGACAGTAAGACATATTTATGCATTAACATTGTATCTGATGAAATTATAATATTGAAAAATGAAAGAGAATGAAATATATGTATATATATATAATTATAAATTTAGATTTAGGATATCACATAAATCATATATATTCACTAAAACTATCTTTAATACAGTACATTTGGTGTGTGAAGGAATCCCATCACTTTGAGGGGGTTGGAGTCCACACTTCCTCAAACAAAAAGTTTTTCATTAACACCAAGTAAAACATAGAAAATATATATTATGTAAGGGGAATAAAAAATATTACAGAAGTATTAATTAAAATATAAGACATATATAAATATATTTTCCATCACAATGGAGATCATGGTAGTTTATAATGGAAAAAAACAATCATCATACTGTGAGGCATTGTTTTTTAATACAAAGAAACAATATGTTTGTTACCCATTAATAGGGGGTGTCTGTAACTATAGTTCTGACCATTTTCATAAAACCATACTATTATACTAAGGATAATCTTTTTTCATAAAATAATATAATAATGGGAGTGGGGGATAGATAATGAAAATAAAGGAAATGATCAGGGGAGAAGATGTTACCTCTAAATCGGGTTTCTCCTTTTGGTTTGTGCCAAAAAGAGAGCTTGATTTTCATTATCATTATGGTAAGGATTATAAGTTGAAGGTAGGAATATTTTTAGAATATTTTATTATATTTTTTCATTCAACGTTTTTTATATGTATGATTAAGTGGTTATAGGTTGTTTCTTTTTAGAGGGAAGGGAAAGGACACACTTTGTATTTTTTTTAAACATGTTAGGTGTACCAACATTTGTACCTAAAAAAGTCATACCAAAACTCCAAAAAATTAATAATAAATGTTTTATTGACTAATAATGACAATATAAATGGTTTTAGATAAGTTTATAGGCAATTATGGGTCTTATATTGATTGTTCTGTATTTAATTAACCTTAGTTTTCACTTAACCTAGGGAATTAATATTAATCATTTTTCATTATTAATTTTGGGAAAAAATATGAACTTATTAAGAATTTTAAATTATTATTATTATTATAAATATGGAATCAATTTTTCCAAATTATAATCATAATGTTGGATGAAAATAATTTGAAATTAATCTTATTGATGGTTCGACACAACAAGTTTGTTATCTAAAAACGTCAAATGGGTTTCTATGTTTTCATATACAATTGAAATTTGGTATAATTTCAAATGAAAAAAAAATTAATTGATTTTTTTTCTAACTAGATTATAAAACCAAATAAAAATATAATTTAACCTTATAAACAAATTAGATGAAAAATCAGCTTTGAATTAAAATCCATTATTTCAAACTATTCATTAAAAAGAGAAAACAAATATAAATAATTAAAAAAATTACCCAAACATAATTATTCTCTTTCACATATAAATATAAATATTATTTTTACATATTAAATCTATAATACTTAAATAAATAGTATTTAAAATTTATTTTCCATTAAATGTGGTTAAAATGCCTTAATAAAAATATGGATTATAAGCATAAAATTGGGTTTGTTAATGTAATTTTTCAACAAGATCTATTGGATTAATAAAACCTATATTTTAATATATATATATATATATTATATGTATTATATTAATATTAATCACTAATTTTAATTTATTTTATTTTGTAGGTTAAAATTTCGTGGTTCCTATAATAATATTCTTTTATATATTCAATCAACTTTCATATTAATTTCTAATAAATTCGAAACCTATGAGGTTAATTTTTTTTGTCTAATCCACCTATTTTAATAATTTCTTTAATAATATTCATACCCATTAAATTAAATTCTAGGTTTTATTTAATTATAATAATATTTATAATAATATATTATAGTTTGGTAAAACTCAGTCTTGTTTGTTTTTAAATTCATAAAAGAAGGTCAATATTGTGTGAAATGTATGATAAAATTGTACTTCTATGTAACATATGCCAAGTATGTTTTGTGTGTAACAATCTCTAATATGGTTCCATGTGAAAGGAATGGTTGAATTAGTGAAAAAAATTAGTGTTGCATGAAATGAAAAAAAATGAAATATTAAATTAATTCCAAAAATCTTCAGATGATACATAAAAAGAATTATTTCACCGACTTCATCCTAAAATATATGATTTAAACTTAACTATCATATATATCTTTATATTCTCCCAACTAATTATTCAATCAGGTTCTATTATTGTAATCATAATTATTCCAATGGATTTTATTAATCCAATCCTATTTGTAATTCAATTAATAAATATGTATTTAAGTTTAAGAGTTATCCTTCTAAATTGGAAATTTGTTTAGTTTTGGTTGGTCATATTAAACCTTAATTTTGTATTCAGGTAATGTTAAATTCATATATATAATTTAGAGTTCAACACTTTATGAATATCATTTATGATCTAATTTGGTTTCCCATGTAGTCTCACCACCTCCCATATGTATATCGTATCAAGGTGATAATGAGAGAATTATTCCATAATAGAAATGAAGTAGGAAATAATAGATTGTAAATCATCCATAACCCATGTTATAAATTTTTCTGTTTGATGTTTTTGGTTAAATAGTGAAAAATTCCATATTTATATTCTATTATTCAAATGTTAATAAGTTCAATGGTTTCATAATCCCTTTGAGATTTTTTCACTCAAATTTATCCTGATATAATTCAATGCACTTATAGATGTACTAAAAAATCATATTCTTCATGTTATACAAATATATGTGTTTATTAGGATACATATACTTCTATTTACATTATAGGTTGATAGGGAAATATTTATTATGAGTATCATCCAAAAACAATTTAATTTACATAGATGAGGATGAGAACTAGAGTCATGTTCTAAACTAAATTAATCGATTTTTACAAATATTTAATTCATTAAACTTAACTTAAATTATTACTCTCATATTATTTTAATGTTAAAAAATATACCTTTGTTTCTCCATGATCTTCCCATGGATAGATAGTTGGGTATTCGTTTAGGAAATATAAAATGTATTACTCTATATTATGATACCTTGATCCATATTGTGTACCTCTATAAATATATTCATATATGAATCATTATATTATTTTTTGTAAATATATTCATAAAAATATAATGATTTATATATATCATGGTTCTATGTGTATAGGTAATGCTTCCAAATCATTAAACATATGATCATAACTACAAACTCGAAATCATAAGTCAAGTAGTTCTGATTGTAATTTCATAAATATCATGATACATATAAGTTATATAGTTATGTTTTCATGAATAGACAACACATGAATATCATTGATATATGACTATATATCACAAAAAAATATACACTTAAGAGATATGTGAGAAAATATGTATTTCTCAGATCATTTTTGATCTCCCTATGGAAATATTTATATTTATCTATCAAAAAACGATTTACCCCATTAGTGTTAAGTGTAATGGAATTCTACACAATAATGAAAAGTTCCTAAAAAATAAATTGTGGATTCATTTTTATCAAATAAAACTTCATATATTTATAATTCTAGTAGGCCTGGTCCAATATTAAACATCCCTTTTCATATAAGGTTCAACAAATATTCCAACACACATTATCACATGTTCTAAAAATTTGGAATTCTATAAAAAAATTAAATTTTGGGACATGTAATAAAATTTTTACAACCATAATGTCCATAATATGATCCTTAATTTCACTTCACCTTCCTCATCAATCTTTTTTTAGATGATAATTTTATCAATAAATGATGTCACAATTTTATGATGGTTTTTTATAATGACAATGTTAATCTGATCCTTTAACATTAGAAAGTCATTAGTGTGTAACAATGACATTATAATTAACTAATAATTACATTACAGTATGTGTAGGGATGTGTTTTAAAAATCAACTATCATAACCTTAAAATAATGGTATCCAAAACAAATATACACTGTTGAGATAAACTAAGCTCCACAACATTGATCAAACATGTTATTTGTATTTTTTATACTATTCTTGTTCTTTTTTGTGATCTTGTTGAGATCTCTTTGTAATTGGTACAAATAGTCAATGATATAACCTTTTTTCTTAACCATGAGAACGAGTTTACCCTATATTGATTCTTTAGGGAATATGAACCCCTTTTCCAAATGTTCTTAGAAATGCTTATTTAAATTCTCATGTTTAATCAGTGCCATCCGGTATATGATTTTGGAGATTATATTATCTCCAGGTCATGGTTATATTGATAAATATACCGCATGATCATTTGGAAGGATTTATAATTCCTTAATAATAAAATTAGTGTAATCTCTCACATTGATAATTTAATAGAGGTTAATTATTTCTTTTAACAGACCCTCACGGATAATATTTACTTCATTATTAGTTATCAAAACCCACACCAATAAAGAATTCCTTATGAATATCCATGATATTCCTTGAATTTTCACAAAATTATATAATAATATGGGAATTAGAATTTGATATCATTTTATCAATAGTTTTTATGATCATTATATAATGAAATATAATTTATTACCAGTATAGTGTAAAATGATTTTATCAGAAATTTTATTATATTTTCCTGAAGAATCATACCACACACTCTAACTGGTGAATATTCAAACACCATTTATAGATGGATTGAGCCACTATGTGTTAAACAGTATATATATATACATACATCTCATGGTGATATGATTCATTACGTATATAAATATTTCTAGATAACATTAAATTAAAAGAAATTTAATCCAATAAATCATTTTAATTAATTACTAAATTGCATGTCTTCTTAATTGCACGTCAGTTTCATTCTTAACCATAGTGGTGGTGTTGTTGGAATATTTCTATATCTCTATTTTCAAAGGTGGTTGTTGATGAAATTTCGCCTTTAAGAGAACTTTTTTGGTGTTGTAGATTACAATGTTCACTTTCTCACATGAATTGAAGAATTGTTTCATAGGTTATTCATTGTGTGTTATCTAACATTACAATATTATAATGTCCTAATTTATCATGTATGAATGGAATTGTTGATATAATTTCCTTTATCTCCAAAACATAATGTATTTATCCATTACCCTAAGGAAATACATTATGGTGTCGTTGCCCACTATTTTAATATATGGATGGATAGATTCTCTTTACTCCTTGGTCAGCCAATCCTCTGATATGATCATACCTCCATTAATTCTTATTTTTTTTGACATGTTAAAATTAATCATCTCTATTTTTACCTTTGAGTATATGAAATTAATTCTGCATACATCTTAGTATAATGGTTGGTTAGATCTTTTTAACGATGTGCTTTTAAAGCACTAAAGTGTCTATTATTTTTTCAATCCTTATTCATAACAAAACAATATGAATACATCACAAAAATTTCAAAACTGGTTCCATAGGATTTCATAGATTATCATTCATCTTCATTAATGTTATATTAATATATATCCATTATAATAATAACTTTTCATGGAAAATAAATGTTAATAAAAAATTTTAGAAGTATTATCACTCTAGTGCCTTTATTTTATTCGTTCAATTTGTATTATTTATAAATTTAAATCATTGAATAACATATCCATTTAGAATATAGGGGAATTATCCATTGATAAAAAAAGAATTATTAAACATATGTTTTATATTGATTTGACCCATTATACAAGAATAAGAATATTATGATTTATTTTAAACATTTCTCTTCATTAAATCATAATAGACATGATATATTATTTTTTTCACATTGGTATAAGGAATCCATTTTTTATGGTTCATGTTATTTTTCACAACTTGAGTGAGATGGGAATGATTTATTATATGTTTTTTTAACTCCACCACTAATATCATTGGGAATATTATTAAGGTAATAATTTCATTTTACATAATTTTCCTTGTTAATACCAATTCCTGACATTTGATAATGTGCATATTTTTAATAAAATGTACGTAAATAATGAATAAATCCATATATTATCAAAATTTGTAAATTTAATTCAAAATCATTTTACTAGGGTGTCATAATGTTTAAACTATTTTATATGATTCTATCCAAACTCCAAAAAAACTACCGTTTCTAGAATAACCTATTTAAATATATTCATTAATAAATTATATAATTATTTCATGTGTATATAAATTTTTATGGTTTGTAGAGTAATTGTGATTAACCAAAGAATATACACAATTAGTTTCAAACAAGGCGAGAAGTGATTACTTTTTTGTGCACCTGATGTGTGATAAAGTTACCATGTAATCATACTTTTTCAAGGATGTTACACCTAGGTGAATTTTTACAATATCATGCATCAATTTTTCTATTTCCATAACATATTTCATTGCTATCAGACTATACAATTTTAACTATTCTTAAATTTAAGATATTTTACTATACATAGATCTTTATTTTGTGCATCACTTTTTATTTACGTTGATAATTCAAAAAAATAACAAAACCATTCATTGAAACTAAATATAGTAGTCTAGCACACATATAAAATTAATTTCATGATATTTAACATAAAAAATATCAAGTTAAAAACAATTGATGTTGAGTTAAAATGTCTTTGGGAGACAATTTATATAATAAAAAAATAATATCATACTAAAACATCATTTTTAACACAATAAAAATCTCCAAAGAATAATTTATTTCAATATTATATAAGAGATCTTATTACAATACATTTAAAGGGATGAGAAATAATGTCCAGTTGGGGTAAATTAGGGTTCGATGATAATTCTGAACATGTGATTGAAGTTTCATTATTTGATATCAAAAAGATATGGTTTCTAAAACATGGGAGAATGAAATTAGTTACAAAATAAGATAGTGGAAACAAATTTGTATTGTAATAAAATTATAATGTTCTATAAATATAAATATGTTTAATTTACATAAATATTTTTCATATAAATAATAATTTTCATCATTGCTATACATTTATTATTTCTTTTATGATCATTAACTAATAGTAGAGAAATTTTTATAAGGGATTTGACTTACTCTGCGATCAAATAGACAACATATCTTGAGATATGATGTTTACCCACTTAATTAGATATCTATATACCTCAGTGAAAAACCATCTCATTAAAAAATTTACATTTATATTAGGAGTGAAAATTTAATTCATAAAAAAATTACAACAATTACATGATTTAAATAATATGTACCATGAATTTTTTTCATAACCTATACACCTAAATAATCAGTATTTGAGATATTAGAAATATACAAATATTATATTAAAATAATTTCAAACATATCACAATAATTTAATCCCTATATACCATATTTTATACATATAATATGAATTTATCATCTATATGACATAGGTAAAGGAAAGATAAGAATGGAATGAGATAAAATTATTATTAAGGGTTATTATTATAATGAATGAAAAAAATCAAGTCATATAAATGTAAGAATATAAAATAATTAATTGGGGTAAAAATATTTTAAAAAGAAAATAGTATATCATAATTGTTAGAAACAAAACATTTCATATCAATATAATAGGTTGAATATAAATTATGGAAAATTGATGGAGAAACATGATAAAAATATAACAATCCTTGAAAAAAATCATATATCAATAAAATATGAAACTATAGGGGGAACATTTAATGACATTTTAAATAATTCTATACACAATCATATACACACACAATTGTGTGGAAATAAATAATATGATTACCCGACACTCAATCTTTTGGACATATCAAAACTCAATCACAATCACACCTAATATTATTTTATCATGGAATAATGTTATTTACCCATACAATTAAAGGGATATAATAGATGAACATTGAATCATCCATATATATATTTCCCATTAAAAACATAGTCCCCCATCCTATAAAACCCATATAACAAATAATGGTTTTCATAAAATTTTCATTGATACATTAATTAACATGATGATAATAAAGAATAAGAAGTAGAAAAATATCATTTCTAAGTCAATCATATCATTATTAAATATACAATATGATAATGGAATTTCGTTATTGGAAGTGAATCTCGCTGTAAAAATAGTGGTAAAATTAATTATGTTTTTACAAAATAGTTTAATCATTATCATTAAATTTTGGATTTAAAAATTACATACGAACAAAATATAAGGGGGGAATTATTTTTGAAATTATTTTTAAAATGAATAATTAATTATAAATCCATGTATATGAAAAGTATCTTTATAATATAATTTAATAGAAATTATTCTTTATAACTGAAAGGAATATTCAATATTAACTTCTTGGGTCATGTTAAAGAGAAACCCACATAAAAGAAAATTTTAAATAAATTATTTAAAACAAATATAATATAAATGATACGATCAAAAAATCAAAATATATTGAGATCTCATAAAATAATATACTTATATATATATATAATATAGATATGGTAGAACAAAATTCATTGGAATGAATTATATTTTTTCATACCAATGTCCTTCTATTATTTCATAAGAAATACCATCAAACAAGATTATATAGATGATGAGATGTAATTTACCTATATAATATTGTGACATACCATTTAAAATATAATATGTATTGAAATATATAAACCCTAATGAATACTTTCATGTTAGATAATATATGACAAAATAAATCACAAATTGAGTCACTGAAACCATTAACATGGGTACTTATTCACGGTGAACACGTGCCTCAAATCTAGAATGGGCATGTTATGTCTTATAAATTCATTATTGGGTACATATTCCATATATATTTCTGTTTATATAGAAATGTTTTATTATATTATATTTACTTGTTTCATATTTGTTTCATATATAAGTCACTTAAGGTTATTAGTTCAACTTATATATACACTTTTGGTATATATTCCATGGTCAAAGATGTTGATAATAACTTAATAATATCTGTAATTATATGATTTTATTTCTTCTATTATTATATAATAAAAAAATATACATTTATATTGTTATTTAAAAAATGAAATAAGATTATTAAATTTAGCCTGATAATTTTTTCTTGGGTGATTATATTAACCACGATTTCTTGGTGTTAGTATCACCTATATAATTTATAAATTTATCTTTCTTGTATTTTAATATTTTGTAAAAAATAATTTTGATACTTTTTATAAATTTTTTATATTTATCTATGTTAGGTTGTTATTCAAAATTATGTACATCATCTCTTGTATATGGTAGTCATGGCATACTCATGGTGGTATGTACATTTCCCATAGAACATAAAGAATCTATGAAAAGGTCTTATGACTTCATCATCATTTTGATGCCAGTAATATCATATTACTCCATTATGTACACCATTTAACCTACCCATGAATAGTGGTAATGAAAATTAAACTTATCGATCATGGAGGTGGTAGTCGAAACATACATATAGAGAAATTTCCATTTATATAGAAAAAATTCAAATGGATGTTAAAAGATATTACATAATAATAATAAAATATAAATATATTAGTATTACTGATTCCACTATAATATACTGGATAAAATATATCTCAATCAGTTTTGGGAACAAATAAATTAATTAAGAGAGCTTTGTAGAGAATATTACCTCTCCCATTGAATGTTCTATATTTGGAAACTATGTAAGGAAGTTTATATTGATCTATGGGTGATAAAATGTATAATAAGGCATGGTTGTGGAGCTTATGAGATATGTTGGTATAGTATCAATCAATCCAAGGGATTTATATAGAGACAACATGTGAATGGTTGAATATTTTATTTCATAATGGGTAAGAGGGACACATTTGTAATAATAAAATCATTAAAACACTATTCAAGGGTGAATGGTAAAAATAGTGAAAAATAATGGATTGTGGGGCGATATGTGGTCAAGAAATAATTTACACAGAAGCAATTATCATCTCTTTTACCATAATGTTTTTTCAATTTACCATTTTAGTTTCTACATTTCTAACTAGTTTTTAACCAAGTTTTATATTTTTAACTTGAAAATATAATATAAATCATATACTAAATTAGATATTTATAAACCTAAATTTAAAATCTTTTAAACCCAATTTAGTTTATAAAAATTTTAAATTAATATATTTAATATATATATATATATATTATTTTTTATTATAAAATCAATTTTTAACAATTACGTGTTGTTAATATTTTTCCAATGTTGTTTTTGAATTATGTGAGTGTTAATATAATAATATATGAATTAAAAAAATGCAGTATATCCATTATTTAAAAAATAATAATTTATTTAGTAATATAAAATAAATTCAATGTTAATAATTCTTAAAAAACTCATTTTCACAATTATCTTAGTAATTAACTTTAATAATTGTAATAAAATTTTTATGCACGAAAATCAAATTTAACAAATAAATTTACATGTAAAAGATAATAAGAAATATATAATATATTTTTTATTTAGTTTACATTCCTGATAAAAAATCGTAACATAAGTGTTCATAAATTGTTTTTAAAAAAATATATATTTTAGGCTTGAATGGAATTTGCATACTTAGTAACTAAATTATTAACTTATATATACATATTAATTTATTTATTTAAACAAAATAGAAATTAAAAAAGGAATCTACCCAGTGAAATACATATTTAGGTATAAATTATATTATTTATTTTCACAATGAATTTTTTGAATCCCTTAGTGATGGAAAAAACATTCCATTATTATTTTGGAATAGAAGATATATATACATATATATATTGTAAAAAAATTGTTTACATCATCATAAAATTCTAAATATATAATCCCTTAAGAAATTTTTTTAACTCATAGGTATTTTATATTACATAGTGGATTTCATGGGTGGTGATTCTGCTAACAAAGATCTCATAGTAATATACTTGAGCATCATATTTTGATACAAATAATTCCTCTCAAGATGTTATTATTGATATTTATAATTGTTATGGTCAGGGACTATCCCTATAAATTATACAATATTTTTTTAATAAAAATGTGTTTTTAGATTAGTGCATTCTACTATTTTATTTTACTGCATATTTTTTCTATTTTTTTCATAATTTGGTTATCACTATTTCTTCAAAAATAATTAAAATAATATATTATAATGATTATATTTTATGGTTTTATTTATTAATGTTGCATTTTTTCATTTTTGGTTGATGTCATGGGTTTAAAATTGTACTCAACACAATATTTATTGACAATAAATATTTACTAATATTATGTGATGTTATATTATTCTCCCTATAAAAAGAATGTCACTAATAAAATAAGATAACATGTATAAAAACAAGTGAATTTAATTCATTCTCATTAATTCATTTGGTTTCCACTTATCTTCCTCAAAAATGTGTTTTCTCTAAAAATGATAAATAGATGGGTATTGTTGTTCTAAATCAAATTATCTCATTGATCTAGAATCTTCATTGTTTATTTCTCATTGGAGATATCATAATCTAATTTTACAACAACAAACCCAATATATGTGAAGGATCAGAAATTTAATTTTTCTAAAGAAATATATAAAACATATCATGGACTTCGAGGTGGTATTCAGGGAGTTAAGAATTATAATATATATCCCCATCAAGCTATTGGGATTCTAAGGTGCATATGTACTTAGGGATCAACTTTCCTTTATTCTGAAATCTCCCAAAACACGTCAATAAATAAAAATTAAGAACCACCTTATCACATACATCGAACATTAGATAATTTTGTTCATTATATACATGGCTCATCTATTAAATCTGTTTTACATTAAAGTGATGGATAACTCTTTTAACAATATCTTTCATTTCATAGAGAATATTTCTTCTAATCTACTTACTCTCCCGAACTTCATCCCCATAAGTTATATTCCATCATATGTTTATATATAGATCCTCACATTGCGACATCAAATTTCTTGAATAGAAAATATCATTGTATAATAATTCTAATAATGGTTGGTGTTAATACCAAAATCATTGTAAATCCGTTGAATAAAATCATAGAATACATTATAGGGTTTTAATAGTTCATTCTATTATAACATCTATCCATTTATGATAACTTGTTTAGAAATTTATCATAGACTACAATTATGAATTAATACATTTTCAGAACCATGAGGTAATCTTCATATCTTGATCAGAAAAAATAAACAGATTTTCTCTATGAAGTCCTACTAATACCCTATTGTGTAACACCCCAAGATTCCACGGTACGTTTCACTTTGAATAATGAAATAGGTTGTGTTGTACACAACATCGAGATTCTAAAACATCGCGGCAAATAAAACTAGCCATTATGAATATTAATACACACTTTTTTAAATATTAGGAATTTTATACGTCAAAATAGTCTTCATTTATGGGTTCAGAATATCAAATTCAGCTAAGGGTAAATTTTTGGTATTTTTCTAAAAACATTAAGTTTTTGATGAATAGTGAAAAACTAAATTTTATTTAAAAACTACTTTTTTAATAAAAATAATTTATAGTGATAAATTTTACTATCTATTGGTATTTAAGTATAATTAGATGGTATTTTTACAATTTAATCCAATGTTGGTCATTAGATTTAATTTCACATTTAAACTGGACATAAATATGTGTCAATCTTGTTATTGTTACTATTTTTCAAAAATACGATTTTTTGACCATGAGAATTAATATTAAATTAATTTCAGCCAATTCTGTGTTTGGAATTTAGAAAAATGGATTCCATATTTTTTTCGGGAGGTCCAAATTGTGTATATTATTAACTTTTAATTTTATACATTTTGAATAATTACTTTGGTAAATATTTTATTTACCTTGGTTAAAGGGTAAATCCTGTAAATAAGGGTAAAAATAGATTATTATAATATTATGAAATTACCCTAACAAATGTTATAACACTATTGGATGATACATGTTTGTCCACGGTCATCCTTGGGTCAATTTTGGGACCCCATGGAGCTACATGAAAGTGGTAATGAAACTTTATATTAATTATGTTAAAGTAAATACAATAATGACATAAGCTTATATCGTTTAGTAAATAATTTTTTCATAGTGTTATATATGATATTTATTTGATGATAAAAATTAAATAAAAATATAAAAATATTTCAATCATAATTTTATTTTATTTATAATTTTTTGACATTGAATAATTAAATTTATATATGAAACAATTATGATGCAATATTTTCATTATTAATGAATGAATCTAGAAATGGTATTATAGATGTTAAAATAAATATAATTTGAATGTTTCGATGACATCCACGAATATTCTAGCTTAATGATACATGTTATTAATAAATAAAATAATTTTTTTGAAGTAATAATGCTATTAAAAATTAAAACAAAACAAAATACCAAATAGTGTTAAAATTGACCGAAATTAGTTTTTAAAACAAATATTATATTATTAATTGATATTCTATTCCTAGAAATCAAATTTTAACACCCCAGGTAAATAAAAAAATGAAATTTTTATATTTATCCCTATTTGTTAATAAATTGTTAATATTAATTTAAAAGGAATGCTATGTTCGATGGCTTACCCAATACGCAACGACGAGTTCCCTTGAAATCTTACATTGCACTATAATAATAAAATAATTTTATTTTAAATGGTAGTTAACACCTAGCCATTGTAAGGAAGAGAATGAACAGAACTAACTAAAAAATGATTATATATGTTTTTCAGATACTTTTAATTTTTACAATAAATGTTAGAGGATTAAAAATGCGAATGAATCCAATTTTAAGCGTAAACATTATAATATTCATTAAAAGGTCGATTAATCACCTTTTGATGGAGAACCTCTTTTAAATCCACTTTATGAGAATTTTATGTGTGATATTTGTCAAAATAAAATTCTTCTTTATAATCGGGACAACAAAATTTACTTGGTGTAACGTTTTGGTATTTTTCTGATAAAGATCATTTTTTTAATGAATAAGTGAATTTTTTTTTATTTTTATTCAAAATATCTATTAAATATAATTTTTTTATATTGTTATATCATATTTTCAATTTGTTTTAATGTGCAATTAGAATATATTTTTACCATTTAATCCAATGGTGGTCATTGGAATTAATTTCAATTTAAAATTAGATATAAACTAGTGTCAATCTTTTAATAGATATTGTTTCTTAAAAACATGCAATTTGTTTTGACAACGGGAATTAATAATTAAATTTATTAATGAAAATTATATTTTTTGAATTTTGTAAAATAGACATCATTTTTGAATTCAGAATATCAAATATATCATAGGGTTAATTTTTGGTATCTTTCTGAAAAACAACAATTTTTTATGAATAGTGAATCCACTAAGTGGTAGTTTAAAAACTGATTTTTCGTTCAAATGAAAATTTACCACTTCTGTGATTTTAATTTCAAAAATCCAACATACATGGTTTTCATTAATATGTAAAATGTTGTTTAATGGGATGAAAATAATTTTTTGGTGAATAGTAACGTTAAAGTTTTTAATCGCGATTAGAGGTAATTAGTGTAATTTAAGGTAAAAATAATTTTTTAATAATATGAAATGAACATGACACATGTACTAACCTTATTGGATGTATCATGGCCGACCAAGATAATCCATGGGTCATCTTGGGGACCCCATGGTTCCACTTTGGTAGGAAAATGACAATAATAACATTTTATTTAAAGTTAAAATAAAAATTTCACAGACATGTGTTGTTTTACAAAAACAATTTTTACATGGGGTCATACAAGTCATAGTTTTGACTATAAAAATTCATTAGAAAGATAAAATGATTTCCTACATCAGGATATTTTTTTTTATAATTTTTAGACATTAAATAAATAAAATTTATTATGACACCATGATGATGAAGCAATTACCTCGTTATTTAAAGATTTAAATAAAATGAAAAGATAATGTAAAATATAAGACCTACACTTGTAAAAAACCTATTGGATGGGTGTATTTAGAACTCTTATCACCTTATCCTAGATATATATAATTTTGGGACCTTCTAAATCTGAAAAGTATTTTATGATAATGTTACTTTTCAAGACTTTCCAAGAGTGCCCTCCTCTCCTCTTATAAAAGGCCCCCAACTCTACCACCTTACCCACACCACTCTAGCCATTGGCTCGGCCAAAACCTGTACAGTTTGTCTCTCAACATCTATACCTTACTCCTAGAAGACTCAATTTTGGCAAAATACTTTCCAAGGAAGCTTTTGAGCTCAAATCAAAAAGAGTTACCTGATTTAAAGGTAGTGTCTTCTCTTGTGTTCTTATGTTATATATTGTTTCTTAAACCCCATAAACTATTTTTATTACTTTATTTTGTAACCACACCATTATATAAAATAAACTATAATGTTTTTATGAGATATATTATAGCTACAACTACACAGACCTTCATTTAATGTTTAAAGAACATATTGTTTCTGTGGTTGGCAATTTTCTGCCTCATGAAACGATGATTTTTAATCTTCTTTTTACACTTTTAAAGGAGGAAATTATGATGTCACTGTATTTTATATATGATATATATTGTATTTATGTTTACTATATTCTTCTTCATTTTATATTTAAAACATACCGTTATTCTTTTCATGTAGTGAAAATGCGATAATTTTATATGAGGAAGTGTGGACTACCGCCCCCTCAAGTGATGTGACGCGTTCATGCAAGACATGGAATGTAAAAATAATGAAATTAATGAAAATATGTGACCTATATAACATATATATTATATTGTAATCATAATATATATATATATATATCTCTTTTATTTTTAATTCTATTAATATGACCAAAAAAATGAAAGCAGCGTTCATTCGTACGTACGGCCTATAGTCTCCATGAACGGTGCTTTTCATTTTTTTATCCAAATGTTATGGAATAGTATAAAATGAATATTTACTGGATATATATGTTATTCTAATCACTAATACTATTATATAAATGATTTACTTTTAACAACATGGGAAATCATTTTCAAACAAGTTCATTTTTGACTAATGTACCAAACATCGGCAAAAACCTCTGATATGAACTAACATTATTAAACAGTTATTATAACATTATAAAATGTGATATGAACTGAAAATTAATATTTAAGGGAGGTCCTTAAGAAATTATAAATTGACCAATATTTATTATTCAAGAATATAAATAAATGAATAATATAAGTCAGACTTGAGGTAAGGGATCCTACTCCTCTCTTTCTTTTTAATTACACTGTTTTATGTCATTCCTTTTAAGATCATATTTATTATGATTGGGAAGTTACTTTATATTATTATTACTGTAAATTTTATGTTCATATGATGAGATACCCTATTTTCTGTCATCAATACATTTTGGATGTTTTGAGTGGCGCTGTTATGCTGTCGAATTTTCGTAACAGATCCAATCTCTCTCTTTTTAATTACACTCCATTATGTCACTTCTTTTAAGCTCCTATTTGATATGTTGGGGGATGTTCTTTTATATTACTCTTGATTTTAATTCTATGTTAATATGATTATAGAACCTATTTGATCTCATCAATCCATTTTTGGATGTTTTTATTGGCGCCGTTAGGCTGCCGAGTTTTCGTAAGGGATTTTTCATCTCAATTTTATTCCCGTGAGATTAATGCTAAATTTTACACAATTTCATTTGAGTGGTATATATACTTCCCAATATTCTACTATTTTTGTAATATAATTTCGTTTAGGAGTATTTACATCAATGTTTTATTGTCCTTCTTTCATGTTGTGTATGTTTCGAAAGATACCCAAGTCGGTAAGGGAACCCTTCACCCACCTATTTTTAAAAGACTTCTTTTTGTTGGGTCTTTTAATTTACATATTTTTATGTTGGGATATGTTATTATATATACTTATTGATTTAAATTTTATGTCCATGTGATGAGATTCAATTTTATCTATCATCAACTCCTTTTTTTAATTTTAATGTGACGACGTTAGTCTGTCGAATTTTTGCAATGGAACTTCTTAACTCAATTTTGATTCTTTTGGATAAACTTGTACTCTTTGAATATTATGTTCTATGAATGTGTGTGAATTACCTCAGATTGTTTTACACTTAATTTCCACTTATATGTGGTGTATTCTTTTGTCACACATAATTATGTAATTGATTTATCCTTAATCCAAGGATACCGTCTTTGTAGGGGACATTGTCTCAATTTCCACTCATTGAGTCATATTTGTTTTTACACAACTTTCTTTTATATGGTGTATAAACCCCTTTGAATTTTACGTTTACTCAAAAGGAATATTCTTTATACAAAGAGTTTACTAAATGACAAAAAGGAATGTTTTTATTGTCATGTGTATGCGGCGACAACGACTTCTCTACCGTAGTGACCATTATTTGAGTTTCGACATCCTCTACAAGCCATAACATTTTTAAATGAAAAATAAATACCATGTTTTAATTTTATTTTATTTTGTTATTGAAAATGGTTTTCATAATGTTTTTATTATATCAATGTGTTTTATTGATATCTTGTGATTGAAATGTGGAAATGTTATGTTTCCTTTATTAATGTTTTATGTGATATGATTATGTTATGGTTCTTGGGAATTGTTATGAAGATGGGTGGTTCTATGATAAACTATGAGGGGTGATCCTGATATATCTCTCCAATGCATTGGGTAACACAAAGGAGTTAAATGTTAAGGTTTCTCTGAAGTGATTTATGGAATATACTGGGATGGGTATTCCAAATGTAACCATGAGGGTTACTCCTTACGTAAGAATGTTATGATTGCCTCAAGTAACCTTTATTTATTATGATTTCTATTATTTATTAACGATTTTATGAGGTGTGTTAAAATGATTATGTTTTATGGGTAAAGTGTGTTTTCATACATGGACTAATTTTTTCATTTCACACTTTTTTATACCTTACTGAGATTTTTATGATCATACCATGTTTTTGAAATGTTTTTCACAAGTCAAGGGAAAGTTAAATGATATTATGATAGTTTCAAGGAACTGTCAAGAAAGAATCCATGTTTTATCTTAAATATGTTTCCATTGATGGGAAAAATGAATATTATCTTTTATATAACCAATTTGGTTAAATTTGGAATGTAATGCTTGTTTTATGATCTAATTCTCTAAATCTGTAAACCTGAAAAGATCCTCATTGTTTATTCATGAAATATATCAAGATTAAGAAATGTTTAAGGCTGGGTCCTTATAGTTGTTATCAAAGGTCGGTTTAGAAAACTTTAGGGATTAGGTGTTTTTTTTAGACACATGGTTAGTCCTTATATCTATTATTTCAGTCAAATCCTTGTTTTATAACTTTTTTTTGGTCACGTAAAGTCAGTTACGAATGATGGAGGAGGATCTCAAATGATATTCCAATTTCATCTTGATGACATTCTTGAAATAATTATTGCAAAGTCATGTTCGGATGATTGTGAAACTTTTTCTATCATACAACTCACTTGCAAGAAGTTGTCTGAGATATCAAACACCTCCACTATACCTCGTTATCATCATGGATCATGGGTTGAATTTAGACAAATACTATTTTAACAATATTCTCATATTTTCAAGATATGTAAATATTATCAAGGTATTTTTAAATATTTTACCTTATCACAAGAATTTGAAACATATTATGATTTTAAAAATGGTTCTAAGGAAGGATACCCTTACGTAACTGATTTATATTTTCTTTTAAAATATAGTCTCTCAGCACATACTTATTTTATTTTAAAAGGACAAATAATTGAATGTTTCAACTCAAATTATGTCTGACTATTTTATAGAAATCATGTTTTATAAGATGATTTTGAATTATATGTCATACAGGATTATTTTCCAAAACTGTTTTTCTTTGATCAACCATATGACCCATGTTGTACAAGGTGTGTTTGGATGGTGGAAGAAAATTATTTTTAAGGATCTCTAGGTCATTTTTGTATTGCATGGGACTTCTACCTACACGAACAAGATGACGATGAAACCGAGTGGACGCCATGATTATGGTATGCTATTATTCATTTTTGGAATCGTCTTATTTTACCTTATGGTGGTGAAATAAGACTTCAAGAATTAAGATGTTGAGATCGTAATGAATTTGGATGAAAATGAGAGTTATAAGGAAACTATAAAGGTTAAAACATGTTATGGTTATTTTTGGAGTTTTATAAAAAGGACAACACACAGACCGTGTGACAACCCGTCGTGTCGGACAAAGCTGCAGGAATCGATCCCACAACCATAGTGCGACTGGTATTATCGCTTACCACTAGACTACGTGAAGTCCCTGGTTAGTATGACTTATTCTTTTTAGTTAAATTATTTAATGAATAAAATTTAAGTTGATTTTTGGTTATCTATAGAAATTATTAACCTATCATGGAAGATACGTGATTAGGTTAATTACATTTCAATATGAGACTTTAAGAGAAACTGTTGTTATTTAGAGATAAGTGTTAGTTTGTACCTTGAAAGACTTTGTGACTAAATCCATCAAATATTTTGGTTTCAATATTAGTTCGGTTTACTTTGAATAATTTTATGGACAAATTGTTTATCGAATGATCCTCGTTGAACTTTGGGTTTTGTTTGACAAATTTTGGAGATTAAGAATATATTTTCTTTTAATAAATAGTTATCCTTTCTCTAGATTATCTGATCTTGTTCTATCAATTTTGGTTTTGGTTAGGGTGTAAAGACATGGAAAATATACAGTTCTTTTTTGTGGATTAGGTGATTCTCTATAAGTTGATTGTAATACTCTTAATGTGAACAACTCTTCCGAAATACTCATCATTTGGGGGAGTATGTGTGTGTGTAAGAAATTTAGTAAAAGTAGAAAGTCAACATGCCATGTAAGTATGTTTCCTAAAGATCAAAAATAAATTCCTCAATGAATATAAACATAAAAAATGTTTTCTATTAACTTTTCCTACTTGGGAATCGATTACCATTTAACCCACCACAATTTTTTGCTTTTCTTATGGTTACCTTTCTCCTAAACATGTTTTCTATCACTCTCCCTCAGAACATAAACCTTTGCTTTTTATTCCATATCCATTTTTCCTACATATAATCCTATTATGGGTTAACTCGGGTGACCTATGTACTTATCTTTTTTTCTTTTAAAGTGATTGTTTTACCGACTCTTGTTCCGATGTGGGACATTCAATGATGTTTCCGAGCCCAATTTTGAAATTGCGAGGACGCAATTCCCAAAAGGGGGGAAGGATGTAACACCCCAGGTAAATAAAGAATATGTCATTTTTATATTTATCCCTATTTGTGAATAAAGTGTAAATATTAATTTTAAAGTAATGCTATGATCGACGGCTTATCCAATAAGCAACAACGACTTCCATTGAAATCTTACGTTGCACTCTAATAATAAAATAATTTTATTTTAAATGGTAGTTAACACATATTCATTGTAATGACAAGAATGAAAAGAACTAACTAAAAAATTATTATATATTTTTGTCAAATATTTTTACTTTTTACAATAAATGTTAGAGGATTAAAAATGAGAATGAATCCAATTTTAAATGTAAACATTCTAATATTCTTTAAAAGGGCGATTAACCGCCTTTTGATGGAGAACCTCTTTTAAATACACTTTTTGACAATTTTATGTGTTATATTTGGAAAAATAAAAATATTCTTTATAATCGGGACATCAAAATTTACTTTGTGTAAATTTTTGGTGTTTATCCGATAATGTTCATTTTTTAATGAAAAATGGAAAAATGTTGTATTTTTATTCAAAATATATTTTTAATCTAATATATTTATATGAATAGATAATATTTTTAATTGGTTTTAATGTTAAATTAGACTTTATTTTTACCATTTAATCCAATGGTGGTCATTGGAATTAATTTCAATTTGAAATTGTACTTAAACTATTGTCAATCTTTTAATAGATATTGTTTCTTAAAAACATGCTATTTGTTTTGACAGCGTGAATTAATTATTAAATTAATTAATGAAAATTATATGTTTTGAATTTTCTAAAATAGTCATCATTTTTGAATTCGGAATATCAAATATATCTTAAGGTGAATTTTTTGTATTATTCTGAAAAACATCAATTTTCTATGAATAGTGAAACAACTAAGTGGTAGTTTAAAAACTGATTTTTCTTTTAAATGAATCTTTACCACTTATGTGAATTTAATTTCACAAATTAGACATACATGTTTATCATTAATAGTTAATATGTGGTTTAATGGGATTATAATAATTTTTTCTGTGAATAGTCACTTTTAAGTTTTTAATCGCGATTATAGGTAATTAGTGTAATTTATGGTAAAAATAATGTTTTAATAATATGAAATGTCCTTGAAACATATCCTACCCTTATTTGATGTATCATGACCGAACACAAAAATCCATGGGTCAACTTGGGGACCCCATGGAGCCACTATGGTAGGAAAATAACATTAATAACATTTTATTTAAAGTTAAAATTAAAATGTCACAAACATGTGTTGTTTTACTATAACAATATTTACATGGGGTTATAAAAGTCATATATTTGACTATAAATATTCATTAGAAATATAAAAGTATTTCCTAAATCATGATATTTTTTATAATATTTAGACAGTAAATAAATTAAATTATTTATGACACCATGATGATGCAGTGATTACCTCATTATTTAACGATTTAAATAAAATGAAAAGATAATGTATAATATAAGAACTTGAATTTTAAAAAACATATTGGATGGGTGGAGTTCGAACTCTTATCACCTTATACTAGAAATATATAATTTTGGGACCTTTTAAATCCGAGAATCAATTTATAATAATGTTACGTTTCAAGACTTCCCAAGAGTGCCCTTCTCTCGTCTTATAAAAGGCCCCCAACTCTACCACCTTACACACACCTCTCTATCCTTCGTCTCGGACAAACCCTGACCATTTCGTCTCTACACATCCCTCCATTTAATATATGAGCCTCACATTGGGCAGAATCCATTCCAAGGAATCATTTGAACTCAAATAAAAAAGAGTTACCTGATTTAAAGTGGTGTCTTCTGTTGTGTTCTTATGTTTTATTTTTCTTCTCCAACCCCTAAACTATTCTTATTCATTTATTTTGTAAAAACCCCAGTATCTTCAATATACTAGGATGTTTTTATGAGAATTATTAGATCTAAACCTACACACACCATCATCTAATGGTTAAAAAACATACTATTTCTGTGGTTGGCAATTTTCTGCCCCACGAAACGATGATTGTTCAATCTTCTTTTAACACCATTAAAGGTAGACATTATGATGTCACTGTATTTTATATATGATATATATTTTATTTATGTTTACTATAAGGTTATGTATTTTATATTTAAAATATACCTTTTTTCATTGCATGTTCTGCAAATGCGATAAATTCATATGAGGAAGTGTGGACTATAGCCCCCTCAAGTGATGTGACTCGTTAATGAAATACATAGAATGTATAAAGAATTAAATTAATGACCATTTGTGACCTATATAACATATATAATATACTGGAATAATATTTATATCTATATATATCATTTATTTTTAATTCCATTAATATGACACAAAAATGGAAGTAACATTAATGCGTACGTACGGCCTACCGTCTCCATGAACGGTGATTTTCATGTATTATCTCCAAATGTAAGGGAATAGTATAAAATGAATATGTACTATATATATATATATATGATATTTTAATCATTAATACTATTCTGGAAAATATTTACTTATGACTACATGGGAAATCATTTTCAAACAAATTCATTTTTGATTCATGTACCAAACATTGACAAAAACATCTGATATGAAATAACATTATTAAACAATTATTATAACATTATAATATGTTATATGAACTGAATAATAATCTTTAAAGGAGGTCCTTAAGAAATTATAAATTTACCAATGTTTATTAATCAATAATATAAATAAACGAACAAGACAAGTTAGACTTGAGGTAAGGGATCCTACCCCTCTCTTTCTTTTTAAGTACACTCTTTTATGTCATTCATTTTAAACTCATATTTATTATGTTTGGGATGTTCCTTAATATTAATCATAATGTACTTGTTATTTTCATATGATGAGATACCCTATTTTCTCTCATCAATCCATTTTGGATGTTTTGAGTGGCGCCGTTATGCTGTCGAATTTTCGTAAGAGATCCAATCTCTCTCTTTTTAAGTACTCTCCATTATTTCACTTATTTTAATCTCCTCTTTGTTATGATAGGGGAGGTTATTTTATATCCCTATTTCTGTAAATTTTATGTTAATATGATGAGAGACCCTATTTGATCTCATCAATCTATTTTTGGATGTATTAAGTGGCGTCGTTAGGTTGCCGAGTTTTCATTAGGGATTTTTCATCTCACTTTTATTCCCGTGATATTTATGATACATTTTCCACAATTTGCATTGAGTGGTATATGTACTTCCCATTATTCTACTCTTTCTGTAATATAATTTCGATAAACAGTATTTACATCAATGTTGTATTGTCCTTATTTTATGATGTGTATGTTTCGAAAGATAACCATGTCGGTAAGGGAACCCTTCACCCTCTCCTTTTTAAAATAATTCATTTTGTTGGGTCTTTTAATTTACATATTGTTATGTTTGGATATGTTCTTCTATATCCTTATTGATGTAAATTTTATGTCCAAGTGATGAGATACCATTTTCTCTCTCATAAACACATTTTTTATTTTTTTAAAATGATGATGTTAGGCTGTCGAATTTTTGCAATGGAACTTCATAACCAAATTTTGATTCTTTGGGATAAACTTGTACTCCTCGAATATGTTGTTCTATTAATATGAATGAATGACCTCTGATTTTTTTACACATAATTTCCACTTATATTTGGTGTATTCGTTTGTCACACATAATTATGCAATTGATTTATCCTTAATCCAAGGATATTGTCTTTGTATGGGACTTCGTCTCAATATCCATTCATTGAGGCATATTTTGTTTTATACACAACTATATTCTATATGATGTATAAACCCATTTTACTTTTAAATTTACTCAAAAGGAATCTTTTTTATACGCAGTTTTCACTAAATAACCAAAGGGATTGTTTGTTTTGTCGTACGTATGCGGTGACAACGACTTCTCGGCAGCAGTGACCATTATTTGAGTTTCGGTTTCCTCTACAAGCCATAAAATTTTTTAAATGAAAAATAAATTCCATGTTTTACTTTTCTTTTATTTTGGTATTGAAAATGGTTTTCATAATTTTTTTATTATATCAATGTGATTTATTGATATCTTGTGATTGAAATGTGGAAATGTTATTTTTCTTTTATGCATGTTTGATGTGATACGATTATGTTATAGTTATTGGGAATTGTTATGAAGACGAGTGGTTCCGTGATAAAATAAGGGTGGGTGAGCCTGATATAGCTCTCCAATGCATTGGGTAATGATAAGGAGATAAATATTATGGTTACTCCGAAGAGATTTAGGGAATATACTATGATGGGTATTCCGAATGTAACCATGAGGGATACTACCTATGTAAGAATGTTATGAATGCCTCAAGTTACCTTTATGTCTTATGATTTCTATGATTTATTCACGATTTTATTTGGTATGTTAAAATGATTATGTTTTATGGGTAATGTATGTTTTCATACATGGACTAATGTTTTCATTTTTCACGTTTATATCCCTTGCTGATCTTTTTATTCTCATCATATGTTTCTGAAATGTTTTTCGGAGGTCAAAGGAAAGGCACATGATATGATGATAGTGTCAAGGAAGTGTCAATAAATAATCCATTTCTTATCTTAAATATGTTTCTGTTGATGGTAAAAATGAATACTATCATTTATGTAACCACTTTGTTTAAATTTGGAATGTAATGCATGTTTTATGATCTAATTCTCTAAAACTCTAAACCTAAAAAGATCCTCATTGTGAATTATTGAAATATCTCAAGATTAAGAAATGTTTAAGGATGGGGCATTATCGTTGGCATCAAAGTTCGGTTTAGACAACTTTAGGGATTAGGAGTTTTTTTAGACACATGGTAAGTCCCTATATCTATTATTTCAGTCAAATACTTGTTTTATAACATTTTTCAGGTCAAGTAATGTCAGTTACAAATGGAAGGAGGGGGATCATAAATGACATTCCAATCTCTTACTGATGACATGCTTTCAATAATTATTGCAAATTCATGCTCGGATGATTGTGAAACTTTTTCTAGCATACAACTCACTTGCAAGCAGTTGTTTGAGATATCAAACACCTCCAATATAACTTGTTATCATCGTGGATCATGGGTTGTATTTAGACAAATACTATTATCACAATATTCTCATTTTTTCAATAAATGTAAATATTATAAAATTATTTTCAAATATTTTACCTTATCATAAGAATTTGAAGGATATTATGATTTTAAAAATGGTGATGAGGAAGGAGAAACTTACGCAACCTATTTATATTTGCCTTTAAAATATAGTCTCTGAGAACATACATATGGTATTTTAAAAAGACCAATAATAGAAATATTTAACTCAAATTTTGTCCGAGTATTTTATAGAAATCATGTTTTATCAGATGTTTTGTAATTATATGTCATACATGATTATTTTCCAAAACTGTTTTTCTATGAACACCCATATGACCCATGTTGTACAAGGTGTATTTTTATGGAGGAAGCAAATGATTTTGAAGGATCTCTAAATCATTGTTGTAATGCATGGGACTTCTACCTACTTGAACAATATGACGATGAAATTGAGTGGATTCCATGATTAAGGTATGCTGTTATTCATTTTGGGAATCATCTTATATTATCTTATGGTTGTCAAATAAGACTTCAAGAATTAAGATGTTGAGATCGTAATGAATTTGGTTGAAAATGAGAGGTATAAGGAAACTATTGAGGTTAAAACATGTCAGGGTTATTTTTGGAGTTTTTTTAAAAAGGACAACACACAGATCGTGTGACACCCCGTCGCGTCGGACGAAGCTGTGGGAATTAAACCCACAACCAAAGTTCGACTGGTATTTATCGCCTACCACTAGACTACGTGAAGACCCAGATTAGTATGACTTATTCTTTTTAGTTAAATGATTTTATGAATTTAAGAGTATGTTTATTTTGGGTTATCTATAGAAATTATTAACCTATCATGGAGGATATGTGATTAGGTTAATTACTTTTAAATATTAGACTTTAAGAGAAACTCATGTTATTTTGAGATAAGTGTTAGTTTGTACCTTGGAAGACTATGTGACTAAATCCATCAAATATTTGGGTTTCATTCTTATTTTGTATTACATTGAAGAATTTTTATGGACAAATTGTTTATCGAATGGTCCTTGTTGAACTATGGTTTTTGTTGGAAAAATTTTGGAGATTATGAAATGATTTTCTTTTTTAAAGGGTTATCCTTTTATGGATTATCTGATATTGTTCTATTAATTTTGGTTTTGGTAAGGGTATAATACAAGGGAAATATATAGTTTTATTTTGGGGATTAGGTGATTCTCTAGAAGTTGATTATAGTACTCTTAATGTGAACAAGTCTTCCTGAATACTCATCATTTGGGGAATATATGTGTGTGTGTAAGAAATCTAGTAAAAGTTGAAAGTCAACATGAAAATTAAGTATGTTTCATTAATATAAAAAATAAATTCCTCAATGAAAAGTAACTTAAAAAAAATGTTGTCTATTAACTTTTCTTACTGGGGATCGAATACCGTTTAACCCACCACATGTTTGTGATTTTCTTGTGGTTAACATTCTCGTAAACATGTTTTCTATCACTCTCCCTCAGAACATGACCCTTTTCTTTTTCCTTCCATATCCATGTTTTCCTACATGGAATCCTAGTATGGGTTAACTCAGTTGACTTCTTTACTTCTCTTTCATTCATTTAATGTGATTGTTTTACCATCTCTTGTTCCGATGTGGGTCTTTTAATGAAGTTTCTGAGCCCAATTTTAAAATTGCAAAGAGGGAATTCCTAAAAGGGGGAAAGGATGTAACACCCCAGGTAAATAAAGAATATGAAATTTTTATATTTATCCCTATTTGTTAATAAAATTATAATATTAATTTAAAAAGAACACTATGCTCGATGGCTTACCCAATACGCAACAACGAGTTCCTTTAAAATCTTACGTTGCACTCTAATAATAAAATAATTTTATTTTAAATGGTAGATAACACCTATCCATTGTAATGACGGGAATTAACATAACTAACTACAAAATGACTATATATGTTTTTCAAATATTTTTTCTTTATACAATAAATGTTAGAGGATTAAAAATGTGAATGAATCCAATTTTTAGCGTACACATTCTAATATTCATTAAAAGGTCTATTAACCACCTTTTGATGGAGAACATGTTTTAAATCCACTATATGACAATTTTATGTGTTATATTTGAAAAAATAAAATTCTTCTTTATAATCAGGACATCACAATTTACTTTGTGTAATTTTTTTGTATTTTTCCGATGAAGTTCATTTTTTAATGAAGAAGTTAAAAATGTTGTATTTTTATTCCAAATCTCATTTTAATATAATTTATTTATATGAATAGATCATCGTTTGAATTGGTTTTAAAGTTCATTTAGAATATATTTTTACCATTTAATCCAATGGTGGTCATTGGAATTAATTTCAATTTGTAATTGGACTTAAACTAGTGTCAAAATTTTAATAGATATTGTTTCTTAAAAACACACTATTTGTTTTGACAGTGGAAATTTATTATTAAATTAATTAATTCAAATTATATGTTTTGAATTTTGTAAAATATACATCATTTTATAATTCAGAATATCAAATATAGTTTAAGCTGAAGTTTTGGTATTTTTCTGAAAAACTTCAATTTTTGATGAATAGTGAAACCACTAAGTGGTAGTTTAAAAACTTATTTTTCATTTAAATGAATCTTTACCACTTCTATGAATTGAATTTCAAAATTCCGACATACATGGTTTTCATTAAGAAGTAAAATGTGGTTCAAAGGGATAAAAATAAATTTTTCGTGAATAGTAACTTTTATGTTTTTAATTGCGATTAGAGGTAATTAGTGTAATTTAAGTTAAAAATAATGTTTTAATAATATGAAATGACCTTGACACATGTCCTACCCATATTTTATGTATCATGGCCGACCAAGACAATCCATGGGTCAACTTTGGGACCCCATAGAGCCACCATGGTAGGAAAATGACATTAATAACATTTTATTTAAAGTTAAAATTAAAATGTCACAAACATGTCTTGTTTTACTAAAACAATTTTTACAAGGGGTTATAAAAGTCATATTTTTTACTATAAATATTTATTAGAAATGTAAAAGTATTTCCTACATCATGATATTTTTTTTATAATTTTTAGACATTAAATAAATTAAATTATTTATGACACCATGATGATGCAACGATTACCTCATTATTTGACGATTTAAATAAAATGAAAAGATAATATAAAATCAAAGACCTACACTTGTCAAAAACCTATTGGATGGGTGTATTTAGAACTCTTATCACCTTATCCTCTAAATATATAATTGTGGGTCCTTCTAAATCGGAAAATCATTTTATAATATTGTTACTTTTCAAGATGTTCCAAGAGTGCCCTCCTCTCGTCTTATAATAGGCCCCCAACTCTACCACCTTACTCACACCTCTCTAGCCTTTGGCTCGTCCAATACCATCCCATTTTGTCTCTCAACATCCCTACCTTACTCCTATAAGCCTCACTATGGTCATAAGTCTTTCCACGGAAGCCTTTGAGCTCAAATTAAAAAGAGTTACTCGATTTAAAGGTAGTGTCCTCTCTTGTGTTCTTATGTTTTATTTTTCTTCTCCAACCCCCTAAACACTTTTTATTCCTTTATGTTGTAACAACAATAGTATATTCAATATACAAGGATTTTCTTATGAGAAATATTAGACCTACTCCTACACACACCATCCTCTAATGGTTAAAGAAAATACTTTTTCTGTGGTTGGCAATTTTCTGCCTCACGAAACGATGATTGTTCAATCTTCTTTTAACACCTTTAAAGGTGGCCATTATGATGTCATTGAATTTTATATATGATATATATGGTATTTATGTTTTCTATATGGTTATTTATTTTATATTTAAAACATACCATTATTATTTGAATGTTTTTCAAATGCGATAATTTTATATGAGAAAGTGTGGACTACCGCCCCCTCAAGTGATGTGACTCGTTCATGCAATACATGGAATGTATAAAGAATAAAATTGATGAAAATATGTGACCTATATAACATAAATATTATACTGTAATTATAATATATATATATATCTCTCATTTATTTTTAATTCCATTAATATGACAAAAAATTGAAAGTAGCATTCATGCGTACGTATGGCCTACTGTCTCCATGAACGATGCTTTTCATTTTTTATCTCCAAATGTTATGTAATAGTATAAAATTAATGTTTACTGGATATATATATGATATTTTAATCATTAATACTATTCTGGAAATGATTTACTTGTAACTACATGGGCAATCATTTTCAAACAAGTACATTTTTGACTCATGTACCAAACATCAACAAAAATGTCTGATATGAACTAACATTATTAAACAATTATTATAACATCATAATATGTTATATGAACTGAATAATAATCATTAAAGGAGGTCATTAAAAATTATAAATTGGCCAATGTTTATTATTCAGGAATATAACAAAACGAACAAGACAATTCAGACTTGAGGTAAGGGATCCTACCCCTCTCTTTCTTTTTAAGTACACTATTTTATGTCATTACTTTTAAGCTCATCGTTATTGTGATTGGGATATTATTTTATATTAATCTTACTGTATTTTTTATTTTCATATGATGAGATACCCTATTTTCTCTCATCAATCTATTTTGGAAGTTTTGAGTGGCGTCGTTATGCTGCCGAATTTTCGTAAGAGATCCAATCTTTCTGTTTTTAAGTACTCTCCTTTATGTCACTTCTTTTAAGCTCCACTTTGTTATGTTGGGGGATGTTATTTTATTTTCATATTGATGTAAATTTTATGTTAATATGATGAGAGACCCTATTTGATCTCACTAATCCATTTTTGGAAGTACTAAGTGGCGTTGTTAGGCTGCCAAGTTTTCGTAAGGGATTTTTCATCTCACTTTTATTCCCGTGAGATTTATGCTACATTTGCCACAATTTCCTTTGAGTGGTATATGTATCACAAATTATTATACTATTTGTGTAATATAATTTTGTTTATAAGTATTTAAATCAATGATTTATTCTCCTTCTTCCATGATGTATATGAATCGAAAGATACCCAAGTCAGTAAGTGAACCCTTCACCCTCCTCTTTTTAAAAGAATAATTTTTGTTGGGTCTTTTAATTTACATATTGTTATGTTGGGATATGTTATTATATATCCTTATTGATGTAAATTTTATTTCCAAGTAATGAGATACCATTTTCTGTCTCATCAACTCATTTTTTTATGAATTTTAATGTGACGACGTTAGGATGTCAAATTTTTTCCAGGGATCATTTTAACCCAATTTTGATTCTTTGGGATAAACATGTACTCCTTGAATATGTTTTTATATGAATATGTGTGAATGACCTCTGATTTTTTTACACTTAATTTCCACTTATATTTGGTGTTTCTGTTTTTCACAGATAATTATGTAATTGATTTATCCTTAATCCAAGGATACCGTCATTGTATGGGACTTCGTCTCAATCTCCATTCATTGAGGCATATTTTGTTTTATAAAAAAATTTCTTTTATACGGTGTATAAACCCCTTTGAATTTTATGTTTAATCAAAATATATATTTTTTATACGAATTGTTTACTAAAAAACAAAAGGGAATGTTTTTTTGTCATACGTATGCGGCGACAACGACTTCTCTGCCGCAGTGACCATTATTTGAGTTTCAGCTTCCTCTACAAGCCATAACTTTTTTTAAATGAAAAATAAATACCATGTTTTACATTTATTTTATTT
This sequence comes from Viscum album, assembly GCA_963277665.1. NCBI lineage: Eukaryota > Viridiplantae > Streptophyta > Magnoliopsida > Santalales > Viscaceae > Viscum > Viscum album. The sequence goes on along the minus strand of OY728148.1, from coordinate 1,656,205,862 downwards.
TGGTATTGAAAATGGTTTTCATAATGATTTTATTATATCAATGTGTATTATCGATATATTGTGATTGAAATGTGGAAATGTTATGTTTCCTTTATGCATGTTTTATGTGATACGATTATGTTATGCTTCTTGGGGATTTTTATAAAGACTGGTAGTTCTATGATAAACTAAGGGAGGGTGAGCCCTATATAGCTCCCCAATGCATTGGGTAATGCAAAGGAGTTAAATGTTAATGTTTCTCCAAAGATATTTAGTGAATATAATATGATGGGTATTCCAAATGTAAACATGAGGGTTACTCCATACGTATGAATGTTATGAATGCCTCAAGTTACCTTTCTGTCTTATGATTTCTAGGATTTATTCACGATTTAATGAGGAATGTTAAAATCATTATGTTTTACTGGTAATCTTTGTTTTCTTACATTGACTAATGTTTTCATTTCAAACGTTTATATCCCTTGCTTAGCTTTTTATGCTCATCCCATGTTTTTGAAATGTTTTTAACAGGTCACGGGAAAGGTACATGGTATGATGATAGTGTCAAGGAAGTGTCAAGAAAGAATCCATGTTTTATCTTAAATATGATTCCGTTAATGGGAAAAATGAAAACTATATTTTCTGTAACCACTTTGTTTAAATTTAGTGTAATGCATGTTTTATGATCTAATTATATAAATCTCAAAACCTAAAAAGATCCTCATTGTGTATTCTTGAAATATCTTAAGATTAAGAAATGTTTAAGGCTGGGGCCTTATACGAATGTTTGGGAAATAGTCTTAAATAATATTATATATATCATTAATTAACCATTTTATGTTCCCATGGAATTTTACAGTATTTTTATTAACCATAAAATATAAAAAGACAAAGAGACATGTAAAATTTCAAACTAATTAACTAAGAGATAAATCTAAAAGTTATGGTTAATAGAGTGATATAAACCTGTATAAAAGCTATTGTTTTAGTATTTTACAACCCATCCCCACCTTAGAGTCAATATAAATAATATTGAGCCATTATAAATTGATAATTATTTTATTATAAAATAATATTTCAATCATTTCATAAGATGCCCCTCACCCCTCTAATAAAAGGGCACTTCCCCTTCTCTCAAATTTACACCTTAAATGAAATTTTTCTCCAACAAATCCTATCCAAATATCCTATAAACTATCATAAATTCATCCTAGATTCCTTACATTCATCATAAATCCATCCTGATGATCCCTTTTGATCAAATCATAAGGAAGAACCCAAAGAAGAGGTAATATTTCATTACTTCTTTAAAGATCTTTTCTTCTTCCACTTCGTAATTCATTGATGTTTCCATTAAAAAATAAAAAATCCAGTATCTTTTATATATGGTGATGTTGTAGTAAATATGGTTTAACCATATTCATTATTTTATCCATCATAGTAATTTCATTTCATCATACATGCATACGTACGACTAACCGTCTCCTCGTCGTGGTGTAGTTTGTTATTCAAACACTTCATCATATGGATGGTTATAATAATGAGTATAAATGATGTTAATAATAAATAGAACATGATAAAGATTATTTATACATGATATAAAATCCAAATATATACGATTTAAATATCAAAAGAATGATATCGTCGCTCGTGCATACGTACGTTTTACCCTCTCCTCTAACGTGATCATATTCATTCCCATTATATCCATTCAAGACTAATTTTAATTTGATAATTAAAAATAATTTATAAAGACTTAATATCATTCTGAATATGAATAAGATACATCATATACACAACAATCATTACTTACGTATCAAAGTATATAAACTAAAGCGAATCAGTTAACACCTGAAACGATGATACTACTGAACTATCAATAACAATGAAATTTTAGAAGATCATATATGATATCATATTAATATAAATGGTTCTTGTATAATTTAAAAAAAATTATTTCACCATTATACAGGATGTTAACATATCCTCGACCAAGTAAAAGATCACGGTAAGGGTTAATTTCACAGTCTCTTTATTATTCGAGGTTGTTTTTAGGTATGTATCTTCTGGGACCTCTTTATCATCCACATCCATTCCTACAAATGTATTTCAAAACATTAATTTTTTTTATATACTATCGGATAAATCCATTTATACACTTTTTTCCTTTTTATAATATTTTTATAAATGATGCTTTCCATCATTTTCCAAACAAGGTCCTTTATAGCCATTTAGACAAAATTAAGGTAATGATGTCTATTTTTAACTTATACGGTAGGTGAGGATATTTTCTACCATTATAACATTGTTCAAGCTTCCCTTACAATCATATTAGTATATTTTGAAATGAAATCTTTTCTATTATAATTATGTTACTTTTAAATGATTTACAAAAATGAAAAATATATTTCTCTCAAATAGTTTTGATTTCATCTATGTCAATATCCATTGATGGATTTTAAGATTTTTTGAAGTTCATTTATTTTTATACAAATAATCCATATCATATTGATGTTTTTTTATATGATTTACAATGGATGTGTTTTTTTATACCGTTCATGTTTTATTAATAATGTAATGACATTTCGTATTCTAGTTTTAATACAATTTTTTATGTTATGTTTAAACATTTTCATATGAGGAATGCATTAGACTTATTATGTGACAGGTGGATCCCATATAGCTCCTTGATGCATCAGTAGGTCTCATAAGACAAACTAGTGCCTTGGAACAACGCCTTGACAAAATAATATTTGTAGTCTTGGAACAAGGCCTTGACTATGTGGTTATGAAGTCTGGAAATTATGAATTCCATCAATATGAAAGTGGCTATTCATATTTCATTTGATTATTAGACTAGTAGAATATCCGAGTGAATAATTAAATGGAATAATTTGATTTTATCTTTTCCATATTATACTAAAATTCATGATTAAAGGGTCTTTGTTTTAGTCTTATACATTTTCTTAAATGTTTATGCTTATTTATGAATGTTTCAGCAATATTGTTATCTTTACTATGCATTTAAGATCACCGATTTATATGATTTATTTATCCCTTGATGTGAAGTAGTATTTTATGAATGACCTATATTGATAGTATAAATAGATGTGAGTTTGGTCTATAGAAACAATGTTGTTGTTGTTTTTCATTTTATAATGTAATGAAAAACATATTAATGTATCCAGTATTTAAAAGGCTACTAAACTAATTGGTCTTTCGTGACATGATTTCCTTGTATCATGCCAAAGATATTTAATAATGCACTAAATCTAGGTAACTGGGGTTAGGGGTTATAGTTGGTATCAAGGGAAGTTTAATATAATCCATGGAATGTAGATTAAGATAAACTCTGGATAGAGCACATTAACCTAAGATAGACTTTGATTATTAGTATAGAAGAACTTCCTAGAATTTTTCTATTATGGATATTTTGTGATTTTTCCATGCAATACAACCCAGTCTGGATACAAGCATCTAGTGGTGGATCTGGAGCCGATGTACCTTGGTGTAATACCTGAAAACACGACATTGAGCTAGAATCGAATGGGAACTGGTTCATGGCAATAGGCCTTGCTGCACTCTTGGTTATGACCCTCCTGGGGGCTATGTTTCTGATAAAACTCATTTTCATAAAAAACCATTATGAAGGGTTTATTACTATATACTTCCTCAAAGAAAACCTTTTAATTATTAATAATTATATCCATAAACAATTCAGTTTATGTTATGTTTTTTACACAGTTGGAATTATGTATTTTGATTTATAAACTAATCTAGTTTATTGAATTTTTTATAAATGGTGCCCAGTGGAAGGAATGGAAACCATATCCAAGCATGTAATTCATGTAGTTGATTCCCTCCTACTCAAGAAAATTATCGTGGAGCTGGTGAAGCAACTTGTTCTGATCATATTATCACCATACTAGGACACCTCACTATGGTTATGAATAATAACCATACCCGTATGGAGCACCTAGATACACATCATGGAGGATAAATGAGAGATCTCTTCAAGATGCTACAACCACTAACATTCAATGGTAGTACAAATCCATTAGTAGCAACAAATGGATAAATTCCATATAGAAAATATTACACACCTTTGGGAGTAGTGGAAGGGGAAAAAGTTTACATGGCAGTTTACCGACTCACTTGAGATGCTGATCAATGGAATTCATTGATTCAAAACACAAAGGAAAATGATTAAGTATCAAATATGGAATGGAGGGAGATTAAAGAGATTTTCTTAGAAAAACACTTTCCTCATGACCAACGAGTATATATGGAAATGAAATTTTGTATTTTAAGGCAAAAAGAGGATTATAAAGTCACAAAGTATGAAGCTATCTTTACAAGGTTAATGAGGCATGCTACAGATTTTTACATAACCCAAGAAGAATGATTGATCATTTCATTGATGTGTTAAAACTATTTATACATCGATCATTAGTCTCACAATACTTTTTTTTCATACGAAGACATTGTCTCATGTGGTATCAAGATAGAAAAGGAACTATCTAAGTATTATGAATTTAAAGAAAAACAATAGAATAAAAGATTTTTTGGAAACTCTAGATATTGAAATAAGTGGAAGAAGGGAAAAGTTGAATATCCTTCCTACAGTAAATGGTAGAAGAAACACCATGTTACATGCCTGAATGGAGTGAGAGTCTATTACAAGTGTGGCGAAAAAGGCCAAGGGATCAAGTCCAAGATTTTGATACCACTACTACTGAGGTTGAAGCTCCAAAATACATAAATGAATGTAAATTAATGGTTTCATCATGTTTAGAAAATGATTTATTTGATTTTGGATCATCACATTGTTTCTTAGCTTCCATGTTTTCTAAGATAATTAGATATTTCCAATTTTATTTAACAAATGAGTTGTCAGTAAAAACTCATCAGGGATTTATAATTGAATCAATAATTTGTGAATCAGTCCCTATTAGGGTATATAAATGATCTTTATCTACTGATATCATCATCATACAAATAATTGAACATGAGATAATCATCGGTATGGATTGGCCTTTAGACCATGATGAATAAGTTTATTCTATGAATAAGGAGGTTACTATGTTTGATGAAGATGATAAAGAAGACATTATCTTCAGAGAATAATTATCACAACCTAATTTTTATCTAGTTCAACCCCTAGTATCTCAACTGAATTCAGTTATTATGGAGGAAGAGAATGAAATAACTGTGGGTTATGAATAGAATGTTCAAATAGAATATGTACCTATTGTGCATGAATATGTTGATGTGTTTTTAGGAGAATTACATGGAAATCCTCCAGAAAGAGAAATTGAATTTTCCATTGATTTAATTCGTGGTTCAAGACTCATATCACAGACCCCTTATAGAATCACCACTGTTGAATTAGTGGAACTAAAGAAATAACATGAGGAATTAAATAATAAGGGATTTATTTACCCTAGTGTTTCACAATGGGGATCCCTTGTCCATTTTATTAAGAATAAAGATGGATCTATGAGGTTGTGCATTGACTACATTGAGATCCATGCCATAATAATAAAGATCAGGTATCCCTTCCTCGCATTGATGATTTCGTGGACCAAATTAATGGAGATTTATATTTTTCAAAGATTGACCTTTGATCTGGATAACATCATTTGTGTGTGAAGATGGAAGAAATTAATTAGATAACATTTTAAACCAGGTATGGGCATTATGAGTTTACAAAAATGCCTTTTGGATTGACTAATGAACCCTCTATCATTAGGGATCTATGGAATAGGGTTTTAATGTAATATCATGGTTACTTTAAGGTGGTATTTATTGATGATATCATGGTATACTCGAAAATCTCTAAAGACAATGATAATAACATGAACATTATCCTGACGACACTCAGAAGAAATGAATTATATATGAATTTTAGAAAGTGTGAGTTCTGGCTTCAAGAGATTTGTTGTCTTGGACATATCATCTATAAAGATGGAATATCTGTTGATCCATCAATGACCATGTCAATCCAAGAATGGGCATCACTGATGAGTATAACTAAGGTACACTGTTTTATTAGTCTAACTGGATATTATCAACATTTCATCCTGAATTTTTCCTGATTGGAAATCTAGTTAAACAAGCTCATACATAAAGGATATAATTTTTTTGGACAAAGTAGCGTGTATAATGTTTTGAAGAATTGATGTGAAGATTAGTCAATGCTCTTATATTGACTCTACCATCATGGATGACAGGTTTGTTATTTATGGTGATGCTTCAAATAAAGGACTTGGTTATTTAATAATGCAGAATGATAGGGTTACTGCCTATGCATCACAACAGCTAAACATTCCTGAAAAAAACAATCCTACTTTTGATCTTGATTTAGCAGTTTTAATCATTTCTTTGAAGATATAGAGACACTATCTATATGGTGAAAAATATGAGGTTTATACTGATCACATGAGTTTGAAGTATGTATTTTCACAAAAAGTACTCAACATAAGGCAATGGTGATGGCTTGAACTACTCAAGGATTATGATTTCACTATACACTACCACCTAGGGAAGGAAAATACGGTGGCAGATGCTTTGAGTAGAAAAGATCATGGATTTTTGAACAAGATGACAGTTGAAAAGGATCATATATACATGGATCTAGTAATGATGGATAAGGGAATAACAATGGAAGGTCAAACATCAATGCTTTTTCAAATTGATGAAAAACCATCATTACTAGAAAAGATAAAATGTCCTTAGGTTGATGATGAGGAGTTTCAAAAGAAGATTAATTTTGTGAATAACAAGATATTGAGTGACTTCGTATATGAAGATGAAATTTTGAAATTTGGGAAGACACTATGTGTTCATGATATACATGATCTAAAAAGAGAATTGTTGGATGATTCTCATAGCTCCAATTTTTCTATACACTCTAAGAGCACCAAATGTATAGTGATTTGAAAGAACATTTATTATTGGAAAACCTGAAGAAGGATATTGCTGATTTTGTGTCATGGAGCATGGTTTTTCAACAACTGAAAGATGGAAGGCAACAGCCTTGAGGAGTCATGAAACCTCTTCCCATACCTAAGTGGAAATGGTGTGATAATACGATGGACATTGTCATGTGACTACGAAGGACTCCTTGAAGGAACAATGCAATAAGGATCATTATTGATCGTCTTACCTTGTTAGCAAATTTTATTTATAAAAGAGAAGATTTACCACTTTAACGTTTAGGAAAAATGTATATTAATGAAGTTTTATGAATTCATGGTGTACCCATATTGATAGTCTCTGATCGTGATACTATTTTATATCATGATTCTGGAATAGTCTTCAGAAATCCCTAGATACTGAACTTCATTTGATCACTGCCTACCACCCGCAAACTAATGGACAATCCGAACGGTCTATTAAAACCATAGATGAAAAGTTGAGATCTTTATCACTTGACTTTGAAGGTATGTGGGATCAATATTTACCTCTAGTAGAATTTTCATATAATAGTAGCTTTTATTCGAATATTCATATGGAACCATATGAAGCGTTATATAGAAAGAGATTTTGCACACCAATTTGTTGGGATGATGTTGGTGAAAGGAAACTCTTAGGCCCAGAACTTGTTGAGGAAAAAATGGAAAAGGTGAGGGTAATCCAAAACTACATCAAAGCATATCAAGGTAAGAAGAAGAAAAATGTCGATAACCTAAGGAAGGATTTGGAATTTTAGGTTGGAGATCATGTTTTTTGGAAGGTATATCTATGGAAGGATGTTATAATTTTTGTTAAGAAGGGTAAATTGAGTACTAGGTACATCTGAACTTTCAAAATCCTAGAATAAATTGCTGCAGTAGCTTACCGTTGGCTATTCTGCCAATGTCTCTCCAAATTTAATGATGTGTTACACGCATCTATTGAGAAAATACATGCCTGACCCAATGCATGTACTTACCTATGCTGAATGAGAACTGGAACCCGATCTATCTTATTGTGAAGAGGCTGTCAATGTTCTTGTTATAAGAGAACAAGTGTTAAGAAAACGAATGACTTGTCTGGTAAATGTTCTATGGAGAAACCATAAGATGGAAGATGCAACGTGGGAACCTGAGGAAATTATGATGAAGAACCACCCAAATATTTTTTTGTAGTATTATTATATAAATTTCAAGGAGGAAATTATGTGAAGGATTAGAGAATTTAATACCCTAATCTTCGATGTTAAATTTCACATTGATTAATGTAATAGGTTGTGTTGTACGCAACTTCGCGATTCTAATACATAGTGACCAAACAAACTAGCTGTTATGAATAGTGAAACTCACTTTTTGAAAATTTTATGAATTTTATCGTTCAAAATGGACTTCATTTTTGGGTTCAGAATATCGAAATTATTTATGGGTGATTTATTTTGAAGACATTCAGTTTTTGATAAATAGTGAAAAATACTAAATTTTAATTAAAAAGATCATTTTCAATCAAAATAATTTATAGGGATACATTATAATATTGAGTGGGTTTTAAGTATAATTAGATTATATTTTTATCATTCTATCCAATTTTCGTCATTGGACATAATTTGACATTTAAAATGGACATAAGCATGTGTCAATCATTTGATACTTATTATTTTTTGAAAACATGTTTTCTGTTTTGACAACGGGGATTAATATTAAATTATTTTATACCACTTCTTCATTTTTAAATTAGAAAATTTGAATCCATATTTAAAATCAAGTGGTCCAAATTGTTTAAATATGTATCTTTTATTTTTAGACATTTTGAATAAATATTTCGGTAAATAATTTATTTAAAATGGTTAAGTGTAAATCCGTTAAATATGGGTAAAAAATAATATAATAATAATATTAAATTACCCAATAACGTGTACTAACCCTATTGGAAGATACATGTATGACCATGGGAATTCTTTGGTCGTTTGTGTGACCCCATGGAGACATTTTTAAGTGATAATGACACTTTATATTAATTAAGTTAAAGTATATATAGAAATTACTCAAGCATATATCATTTAATAAATGAATATTTACATAGGGATATATATTTCATCTCATAGACTATAAATATTAATTAGAAATATAAAACTATATCCTACATAATAGTATTTTATTAATAAGTTTTAGATATTGAATAATTAAATTTATTAATGACACATTGAGGATGCAATATTTTCCTTATTAATTAAAGAATAAAATAAATGATATTATAGATGTTAAAATAAATATAATTTGAACGTTTTGATGCCATCCAAAAAATTTATAGGTTATATTGACATGTTATGATTTAATAAATGAATTTTTTTGATGTAATAAGCTGGTTTCAGAATTTAACAAAAAAAAGAAAACAGTGTCCAAATTGACATAAATGAGTTTTTAAAACCAATATTATATTATTAGATGATATTATATTCCTAAAAATATAAAGATATGAAAAAATTGTTAAATAATAATATATATGTTATTAATGAACCTCTTTATGTTCGTTTTGATGTTTATATTAGGATTATTAACAATATAATATGAAAATAGAAAGAGACATGGTAAAAGTCAAACTAATTAACTAAGAGTTAAATATAAATGATAAGGTTAATATAGTGACCGAAACTAGTATAAAAACTACTACATGAGTAGTTTTAGACCAATACACAAACTTTCATTGGAAAAAATTATTATTGAGCCGTTAGAAATTGAAAATAATTTTATTATAAAATAATATTTCAATATTTTCCTATGGTTCCCCTCACCACTCTTATAAAATGACACTTACCCTTCTCTATAATTCACACCTTCAAATACATTTGGTTCAGAAAACCACTACCCAAATATCCTCTAAACTATCCTCACTTCATCATAGAGTCCTTCCTTTAGTCATAATTCCAACCTAAGGATCTATTTTTATCCAATCAAAAGGAAGAACCTGAAGAGGAGGTAACTATTTCATCACCTCTTTCAAGTTACTTTCTTCTTCACCTTCATCTTTCTTTTTTATTTCCATTATAAAATAATAAATCCACTATGTTATATATATTATGATTTTATTATTAATATTTTACAACAATATTTATTATTTTATCCATCTTAGAAATGACATGTCACCATATGTGCGTACGTACGACTTATCGTATACACGTCTTGGTGTGGTTTGTTATTCAAACACATCATCATTTGGATGGATATAAAAATTAGTATAATTGATATAAATAATAAATATAAATGTATAATGTTTCTTTATATATTATATACCATCCAATTATAACCAAATTTAATATCAATGGAATGATATTTTCAATCGTGCATGCTTACGAATTACCATCACCAGGAACACGGTGAGATTAATTCCACATCTTATCCATTCAAGACTAGTTTTAATTTGAGGATTAAAAAAATTACATAAATAATATATTTCTGAATATGAATAATATAAATAATATCCAAAATAATTACATATGTAACAAATCATATTAAGGAAAATGGATCAGTTAACACCTGAAACTATGATACTACCGAAATATCATTAACAAAGAAATATTAGAAGATTATATATGATATCATATTAAGGTATACGGTTCTTGTATAATTTAATAAAAATGATCTCACCATTATACAAGAGTTTAAACTACCCTAGACCAAGTAAATGAAAAAGGTAATGGTAAATTTCACAATCTCTTTATTATCAAAGGATATTTTTAAGTAAGTATCTATTAGGACTTCTTTATCATCCACAACCATGTTTGATAAAAATGATTTTTAAAACAATATTAAAAATTTATATACTATAGTTTAAAGTCATTTATACAAGTTTATGACTTTTTATAAGATTTTTAAAAAGGAATCATTTTGTCATTTTCCAAAAAAGGTCCTTTATAACATTTTTGACAAAATTATGGTAAAAATGATTTTTTTTAACTTATATAGTGGGTGCAGCTATTTTCTGCCATTATATCATCATCGAAGATTCCCTTAGTATATTATAATAATATTTTCAAAATAAATGTTTTCTTTATAAATTGTGTGACTTTAAAATGATTTCAAAAAAAAGAACGAGATATTTCCTTCAAATAGTTTTTATTTCAAATTTGTCAATATCCTTTGATAAATTTTAACGTTGTTTGAAGTTGATTTATTATGATATAAATCATCCATATTATATTGAAGGTTTTTTGATATTCCAAACTTCGGTTATGTTATTTTATACCATTCATGGTTTATGGAAACATTAATCACATTTTGTATTATAGTTTTAATACGAATGATTATTTTATGTTTAATCCTTTTCATATGAGGAATGTGTTGAACATAGTATGTGATGGGTGGATCATGCTATAGCTCATCGATGCATCAGTAGGATGCATGAGACAATCTAATGCCTTGGAACAAGTATTTGAAAAAATCTTATTTTTAGTCTTGGAACAAGGCACTAATTATGTGGTTATGAAGCCTTGTATTATGAATTCAATCATTATGAAAGTGGCTATTGATATTTCATGCGATTATTCGACTAGTAGAATATACATGTTAATAAGTAAATGGAAGTATTTGATTTAATCTTTTCCTTATTATGCTGATGTTCATGTGTAAAAGGCTTTTGATTGAGTCTTATACATTGCCTTAAATGGTTATTCTTATTTATATAATTTTCCTTTATATTGTTATCCTTACTGAGCAGTTATGCTCACCCATTTATATGTTTTATTTTTCCAAAGATGTGAAAAATTATTTTATGACTGACCTGCAGGTATTTTCTGAAGGGATATGAGTGTGGTCTATGGTAGAAATTTTGTTGCATTTTTTTATTTTATAATGTAATGTAAAACATATGAATGTATCTAGTATTTCCCAGGATACTAAACATATCGGTATTTTTTGACATGATTTCCTTGTATCAGGCCCATGTTATGTAAAAATGCATTGACTCTGGGTAACTGGGGTCAGGGAGTTACATGGTGCATATATTATCATGTTATCCAAGTGAGAAATTTTCATTAATGATAATAAAATGTATTGAATTTGTATGTTCATTGAATACAACTGAAACAATATAATGATCTTTAGATATCATGTGGATTCCAATAAAAAAAATACATGGTGGTGTTTTCTATTTCCCAATATGGTATATGAAATGGTTGGATCATCCCATTATAATTCTGTCTCTCATAATTACCTTTCTAGCATAACGAGCATCAAAATATGTATTATGAAATATTTCCCTAAAAGTCATCTCTCCAGAAGTTATAATTTAAATCACCCTAAATATTTTATTATATATAAATCAACAGGGGATGAAAAGTAATATGAATTATCAAAAAGATGATTCTTTATGTTTTTGTTTCACTAGGACACATAATTGAATTCTGAAACATATAAATCTATATTTATAAAATTTATTCTCTATAATATTCCCTACAATGTTTTCTATATCTAACTAATGTTTTTGGGACTCCATGATCTTCTATTGGATGGAAGACTGAGTAGTAATTATGGAAAGATATGTTTTATCCCCTTCCCACATGACATCAAGACATATACATTGAAACTCCATTACTATTAATTCAAATTAAATCCATATCAATGATAAGGTATTCTAATATATACTACTCAATGCATCATCCAACTTTTTTTTACCTAGTTGAAGTGTATTGATCAATCATAATTTATGATTATACCCAAGTATCTACATTGGTGCATATTCATCTCCTTAATTGTGAATATATATTTTACACTATTTTTATCTGTATATATATTATACATTCCTATATATGGATAATACATCTAAATCATTTAAGAAATGATCACTTAGACAAAATAAAAATATTCTGTTGATTATTTTTTATTTTGTTTTTTAATTTTCAAAATGATTATGAAATTACATTATCATTCTACATGAAAATAATTCCTAATAGATGCATCGAAGTGTTGCTATAAATTAGAAACCATTCCCACTGCATGGTAGTGTAACACCCCAATAGTTTATAGTATTTATCTTTTACTATTTAATTTCATGGACGTCATAGGTTTCACCAAACAATGATATTATTAATTAAATGTCATACTTTTTAAATTATCAATTTAACCAAGTAGTTAAAGTTGTAGGATTAAATAATATTACCCAAATAAAAAATTTCATCTTTTTATAATTAATAAAACATTTCAACATTCTTACAAATTATTTTATAGAAAATAGATTACAATGTATCAAATTTTATGAATTAAATGGATATATTTTTTAAAGGTAGTTTTTCCGCATTGTAAGGGTGAACATGTTTTAAATTTAAAATTTTAAACATCATTAAATTATTTTATTCAAAATAAACCTCATCTTTAATATATTAATTTCAAAATTATATTATAAAGAAATTATGGTATTGTTAATTATTTATTTATTTTTCAATAAACAATTAAATGACAGGATTTTTAAAAAACATTAATTATAATTATATTAAAAATATATTTATTAGTGGAATAGTAAAATAATATATGAATATATATACAATATTTAAAGATCTTATAAATTGTAATATGGTATATCTATATAACGGAATTATTAAATAATGGTTTTGAAAAAGATATGTTAGGTGTTGGTATTTTTTTTCAAACCTTAATTTATATTTACAAGTTTATCTTTAATATAATGATATTGAAATAAAATTTATTTACATAAAAAAGATTCAAAAAATTGTATTTTTTTTCTTTTTATAATGAGATGATTTTTGTGACCATGATTAATTTTTCAAAGTGTCGTGAAAATAGTTACAATATTAAAATAAGAATTTTATGAGTACATATATATTTTAATTAAAACATGAATTTCACATATCTTGAAAACAGTGTTCATAAAAGAAATGTTTTATATCTACAGGTAAAAAATATTATGGTTAATTTTTTGGATTTTAATAATAAGGTGAATATTTAGTGTGTAGTGAAATATAATAATATATGATATACGCTAAATACATGAATTATTGAGTCATAAATGATGTAAGTATGAATTAATTCCATAATATACATTTATCATTAATAATTTTAGTATATATAGTTATAATTATCAAAATATTAATATTCATTATAAAAAAACAATTAAATGATATAATGAGAAAACACCTGTCTCCTCCTCTATAAATACTACCTGTTAATACCTCTTCTCCTCACACATCATAAGAAATTAATCATGTCAAATTCATACCCATTTCAATTTCGATGACTTTTCCAAATTTCCATTGGAATTTGGTTTAAAAAATACCAAAACCATTTCACTTAATGATGTTCTCAACGAGATTAAATTAAGGAGGTAATATTCTCTTTCATTTTAATTTATTTTAATTTCAATTTTTTTCTATTGTCCTTGCCTTTACTACTCTATAAAACTATTCATAATAACTATAGTCTCATAAAAATAAAGTAATATTATTATAATAAAGGGATATCTTCTATAATTTATCTTCACTAATCCATTTAATTTAAAAAATGAAAACATCATTTCTGATATGCTAATTAACAGACATCATGGATGGGGAGTTTTTTTCATTTCCTCTTTCATGTCTGTAAATAAAACAAAATTCTAGTTAAAAGTGGATTTAAAATATTTTATATAACTCAATTAATTTTGTTTAACTACTATATATACTTAATATTATTTCACAAGAAAAATCTACTTTAATGCGATAAAAATCCAAAATAATCTAAATGACTGTCATTAATGATTTATTAATTAATAATTCTAATATATAGAAAATAATTATATTTAAGTCAATTAAATAATCTTAATAATCATTAATAACATATTATTTCAATTTTGGGTAACTATTTCCATTTCACATGATATTTTGTACATGAATAAGAGTGAACCAATTGTCATAACTAAGAAAATTATCACTTCCGAATGATGAAATTGAATCATAAAACACAACAAAAATACCATAAATTAACATAATAAAATTATAATAAATCATATTAATTATGAATACATTATTTATTAATTTCTTATTTAATTTAATATAAATATTAATGATGTTGTGTACATGTGAATTAGGCATTGATACAAATGGTATGGGTTTTATCTTTTCATCATAGTTTCATTCAAATATTCTTTATTCACCACTAATTATTGTGTGTAGTGCTTGGATATTGTCCTATTATATATAATATCATGAATATATTTATATACATGATAAAAAAGTTCAATTTTATAATCATTAATTTTAAGGGACATAGAGTTTGACTATTTGCAACGTGGTAACTGTTTCTTCCCAAACTTCGATTTTCCATTCGAGTTGCGTTATCTTTCTACTTACCCAAATGTGATTAAAAAGCATTTTTATATTCTTATTATTTATTCTATTTATATGTTTAAAAATCATATCTTTATATTAGATCATATTATTTGATGGGAGAATGCATGTATTATATGGTTCTCTTCTGAATTGTTTCCAGATATGCAAGCTCGATTTAAGGGAACATTATAGTTTCTTACACACATTAAAGTTTAATATATAATGATTTTGAATCCATCATTCTTCTTATAAAATCTATAATTCAATGCTGGAAAACTATCTTATATAATTTAGGTTTTATGTCAAAAAATAATATTTTTTTGCTTTAATGACTCTTATATTTTCTATTAAATTTCATGAAAGTGGCCCTTTTTTATTGTTTCATAAAAACAATATTTACTAATTCTCACATAAGATAGAAAAAATTTGTGACTCAATCATAATTTAATTTTATTTCCATTTTGATATCTGGATATACATATTTACAATCTGATTTTATGAAAAATGTGAATGATATATCCAAAATACCACTTCATTGGAAAAAAGAGGAATTTCACTAAAGAATTTATCAATGATTTTATTAGATAATTTATTGTTTATTTCAACACAAATTTTTGAGTAGTATTATTAATTAGGATTTAAAATATTTTAAATAATCTACCATATTTTATTAAATATTTTATGATCATTTTGATTTTGGGTGTTCTATCATGATAACATCCATTATATTACCCAGAAGGTTAGTGATTATGTTTAATAATTGATGAAATATATTTTATATTTTTTATGTAAATGTTATTTATGTTTCACCCCATTCATATGATGAATGACGTATATATATTAAGTGAAGCGAAAGACCATGTATATCCCCTTGATGGATTTTTAGGTATCAAGATGAAAAATAAATGATTCTGATTTTTGTCGAGGTCTTAACCATTTATTTTCAGATGTCTTATTTGAGGCATTGGAGACTTGGTTTAGATGTCCAAAATTATGAATTCCATCATTATGATATTATTAATTGATAATCCATGTTATTATTAGACTAGTATTTTATACATTGTTAATATTTATTATCATGGAAATTTTTATATGTAATTATTTAGTCCTTATTCATGACATTATATTCTGAAAATTATGTTTTAATGGTATATGATTTCAGTTCTTCACCTTGCTTTATTGTATATGTTTATATTAGATTTATATGTACTTCATTCCCTTAAGGATCATCTGAGATCACCACATTTTTATGTTTTATTTTTCAACATGATGAAAATATTTTTATTATGAACAACATTCCCAGATAATCTATATATTTATGGACATTAACAATGGATTTCTGATTTTTTTTTTAAATTTATAATTTTAAAAATATGCATTTATCTGGGATTGTATGTCATGACCCCCTCCCCACAAAGTGTACCCCTCCTGTTCCAGAAATGTGAGAAGGGACATAATGACCCCCGAGGCTCACCTCTAGTAGGACCCAGGTTGGAGACTAGCCCCGAGGGTATAATAACATACAATTGGGAAGCATTACCCTCTTTGAGAACACATGCAGAAGAGAGATATAAGATAGACACCAAACAAATCCAAATCATAACTGGAAATATAAAAGAAACCCAAGTGCACAAATGGAATGACATGCAAAAGTACGACAACAAAAGGGGAAAAACTACAAGTACCCAAAAGAATGTAAAAATAGCTGGAACCACAATCCCGAACAGCTCCTGTAACCAGAAGAACGTAGTAACCATCCTGATCTACAACCAACTCCAATTTACTTGAAAAACAGTTTGTATATACATATGGTGAGTATAATAGTATACTTAGTAGGATCCTCCCTGAATCCTATTGTGAAAAAGTATAGAAAGCATGATAAAGAACTGCGAACAACGAGTGAACTAACTCATCACCTAAATAGGTACACTAAGTTCCCAACCTCACCATGGATTCTATCACCAGGTATAACAGACAATAATATTTCATATAATAAAGAATATCAAGGATAAACCACTATTTCTCCACTGGTTTTCCGCTTTTCCCCAACGTCTCACTTCCTAAGCATCTATCACCAAAAAGGCTTTCCTGCAGACACCTAGGCGAAGCACCACAATCTGCAACTTGTGCACCACAAAGGCTTTCCTATAGACACCTAGGTGAAGCACCACACAATCCTCACAATCTAACATCTCTCAGACTCTCGGCTACCACTTCTATGAATAGGTATCCTATAGGCAGAAAACTATTTAAAGAGCATTATTATATTGCTTCATTCAATTTTTATCATTTCCATTGTATGTTAATTAATTCTTTATACAATAATAAACCATGACCCAATTCACAATAAACTAATCCTTCAACATTTTTCAACCCCTTCATTATGATTCAGCAAACACCTACCCCATGGGTGAAAACCATTTATTCAAACATTCATTACATAATTTCTTTCCCATATTCCCAGGCATTATAGAGATTAATTCTATGTCACTAAACACAAGGGGGCTCAACACAGTGAGTAGATATACAACGGGTCGTGTCTTTTCAACAAATAGAAGGTGTGTAGACCCATCCTCACTTGAGAATCTAGACACGGAAAGCACGTGGAATACCTCGCGTGTCTTCGCCTCCTTCAAAAGAAGGGTAAGAAAGACCAGCTACCTTGAGAAGTGAGGAAAATTAAAGAAGATAAATAATCAAAGAACCTGCAAGCATCCAACAATCACATCCAACCCATTCTTTTTTCCCTAGTTTTCTCCCAGACACCCACATGCATAAACTGATGCATCTCACCACTCTAGGCGTCATCTGCTGCCACAACCAAAATCCCTCTATGCCCCCATATATCATAACAACCATCCAGGACCAAATAACATCAAAAGTAGTAGGAACACAACATCCCATCAATTGGGCTCTTGGCCCATTAACAATCAAGAGGGTAAATAAAAAACATTTAATAAATTATCAAACAATCAAATCATTAATCCATCTTGAATTAACATGTTTATAATCTGTTGGTTCCAAAATTGGAAACCTTACCAGTTCGCTATAACAAAAGATTAATAATGCTTACTATTCCAATTTGATTAACATAAAATTAAAACAAGAACCATATTAGTTCACATGAATCTTTATCCTTAGTAAAACAAATATCAATTATTCATGATTTACATTCTTTACTGATTTCCATCAAGGACAACTACTAAAAAACCAAGCATAGATATCACACCATCTTGTAAAGAAAGAGGAAATAACATATGATCGATACAATTTATTTATCCACTTCAAAATATTTATTAGGTCAATTCCATTGTCATCAAGCGTGATTAATCATGCAATCAATAGAGTTTCATGTAAAAGAATGCGAAGCAACGAATCCCCTACCACAATTGTTTTTGACGAACCCCAAAAAACTAGAACGCATAAAAAGCTGGGTCGATTCTCCAAAAACCCACCATAGATCTCTCCTTCTAGGAATATCAAGACCAAAGCTCTCCATAATTGGAATCCACAGACATTGATCCACCCATAATGGGCATAGATCTATGAAACCGAGAGAAGAGGAGAAGAAGATCTAAGTAGATCTTCGAAACCAAACAAAAACGATGAAGAATTATCACATACCTCAAAAAACCAGCTTCTATTTGTCAATAAAAGCCTTCAAATCTCCTTTAAAATGATTTAGAGAGGTTATCCTACCTTCAATGTAGAGTAATGCCGAGTTATGGCCGCTTAGGGGCTTAAACGATTCATTTAGAGACAAAAAAAAGTTAGATCAAAAATTTTATGATCGAATTTAAGTGCCTGCATGGTTTGCTTGCACAGTTGGACAAATCATTCGCTAACTGTGTGATTTCCACTACCTCCAACACCAACCTTTCATGGTATGGCCGCATGGTTTAGACAAACTGTGCGCCTCCCGTGCAAAATCTATAGCCCTTTATTTTCCCTTAAAAGTCGACCCAAACACGCCCCAAGTCACCTTAACCTCCATGAACACCTATAACACCGCATTTTAACAATATAATGGACTAGAGAGGTCTGAGTCATTACATCAGATGCCTCTCAAAACATTATCGTCCTCGAGAATCCAAAACCCACCTAAAGTGAAAACAAAACAGGGTCTGAACAACCACCCAACGAGATACCTCTCAAAAGAGAGTAAGCCACTAACTCAACAAAGGGATCCATCTCATAAACATGAATGTTTCAGAACCACATCAGCTACAATGATAGCTAAATAGTGTTAAATATCAAACAAATCTAGGTACTGAGCACGTATCTGTGACTCACATTCCCAGGTACTCTCTTCTATGCCACCATGTTGCCAAACGACACAAACTAATGGAATAGAACGACTGCACAACAACTTCTCCTTAATGTTGTGGATCTCCACTGGTCCCTCCTCAAAGGATGCATCATCATCAACATCAATCTCCCCCCATTTTACGATGTGAGAGTTTTCATGAAGATAATAAAAGATCTATGATACATGGAAAACATCATGTATCAGACTCATCTGAGGGGGAAGTGCTACTGGATACAAAGCATATCCAACACAAGTTACAACCTAGAGAGGCCCAAAAAACTGGGGAGAAATATTGCATCCACGTCTAATCCATTTCCTCCCACGATGGGGAGTCACATTTAGAAACACATCATCACTAACATTAAACACTAAGGGTCTCCTTATTTGATCGGCATATGCTTTCTGACGATCATGTGTTGTCTTCATCCTCCCATGAACCACCTGAACCATCTCTATTGAATTATGCACTAGTTTCGATCTGAGAATTGTTGACTCTCTAACCCTAGTCTAGCACAATAGAGAATGGAATGGCTGGAAATTCAAGGAATCAAATGGAGCCATGCTGATGGTAGAGTGAAAACTATTATTTTAAGAGAACTCCACCAAGGGTAAGTGCCTCATCCATAAACCTCCAAAATCAAGAACACAAGAGAGTAACATGTCTTCATGAGTCTTGATGGTTCGCTCTGTCTGACCATCCGTTTGGGGATGGAATGCAGTGATAGGGTATAGTTGAGAAAGAAATAAAGTTGGATACCTCTCCACACCTTGAAGGTAAAACGAGGATCTCGATCGGAAATGATCATCCTAGGGAGTCCATGAAGTCTCACCACCACCTCTAGATATTCCCTCGACAAAACATCCACTAATCTTAACTCCATGATTACATTAATGTGCGATGATATTGTAAAACAATCCACCAAAACCCAAATAGAATCATGTCCTCCCAGAGCTCGAAGTAAACCAGTAATGAAGTCCATTGAGATGTCCTCCCACTTCTACTGAGGAATATCTAATGGGTGTAGAAGACCACCTCGAACACGGTGTTCAGCCTTCACCTTTTGGTAGACTAAACATCAAGACACAAACTCCGCAACTGCATGATTTATGCTAGGCCACCAAAACTGACTCCTCATGGATCAGTACATATTTATCACGCCAGGATGTACCTCTAAATTTGAACTATATAACTCTATGAGGACCGTATCATTCATCATAAAAGGAACAAAAATCCTTCCATGATAAAACACTCAATGTTATTCATCCTCATACCAACCATCAGGGGGATCACCACAAACAAATCGTTCTCTACTGACCTCTACCTCATGATACCCCAACTGGGACTCTTCTACCTTCTACATCAGGTATGACTGTATAGTCATTGGAAATAGACAGCCTCTACACCCAACTTCTCCCATATCTAGATGTAATGATTAAAATTTATCCATTACTCTCCAGGATTCACCGAATTCATGAACAACATCATTACATGAATTTCGACTCAGTGTATCAGCTACAACATTCCCTTTTCCAGGTGTATACCATATTTCGAAGTTGTATTCCTATAAGAACTCCATCCACTACCGCTATCGTATGTTCAAGTCACGTGGAGAGAAAACATACCTCAAATTCTTATGATCGGTGAAAACCACAAAGTGCTCACCAATGAGGTAATGTCTCCACAAATTCATAGAAAACACCACGGCTGCCAACTCAAGATCATGGGTGGCATAGTAGCGTTCGTGGGGACGTTACTTATGATACCCATAAGAAAAAACTAACCTCTTCTGCATGAGAACCCAGCCTAACCCCAGAATGGCGTGTAGATTTTGTGCATGATCCTCCTCATACGTGGAGTACACAAGGATGTCGTCGATGAAAACTACCAAAAACTTGTCTAGGAACTCACGGAACACAAAATTCATAAATCCCATAAATACAGCTAGAGCATTCGTCCTGCCAAACGACATTACAACGAACTCATAATTTCCACGACAACAACAGAAAGAAGTCTTCAGAACATCCTCATCCATTACATGCATCTGATGATATCCCAACCCTAAGTAGATATTTTAGAACCAACTTGAACCATTCTGTTGATCGAATAAGTCATCAATCTATGGAAGAGGATATCAATTATTTATTGTCACTTTGTTTAAGCGACGATAAACGACACACAACCTCATATTGCCATCAGCCTTCCTGACAAAAAAAAACTGGTGCACCCTATGGTGACACACTTGGCCAAACAAAACTACACTACAATAGACCACCATGCTATATACGTAGCTCTCGCAAATCAGAAGGGTTCATCCTATAGGGAGACATAGTTATAATAAAAACTCATGGATGTAGCTCAATCCCACACTCGATCTCTAGTCGTGGGGGTAATGCTACAACATCTTCTAGAAAGATATCAGGGTACTCCTCTATGACCCTAGGAAACTCCAACTTCCGAACCTCTGAAAAACTCAGCATCATCTCAGCTATCATGGAAGATAAGGATGGAATTCACCTACGACCCATCTGAGGATCATTCTCACAAACAAACACCACTTTCTCTCCATCTGCAACAATGAAAACAACCTTTTTCTTGAATCAATACATGATAGCCTGCACCGAACACAACCAATCCATTCTTAGGATGACATCATATAGTTTTATTCGTAAACATAAGAAATCACCCCAAGAGAGGTGTCTCCCCAACACTATCTCACAGTCTCTACATACTTCAATCAAGACAGATCAACCTCCAACTAGTGTAGTAAATGCTAAGGGTAGTGGAAGGCTCTCTACCTCAAGTCCCAAAGCATGGACAAGGGTAAGTGATATGAAGGAGTGTGTCGCTCGTGAATCAAACAAAGCATACACATATGTATAAAACAAGAAAAGGGTACCTCGAACGTCATCTGGCTAGTCTGGTGCTGGCAATGATAGAGCATGAAGCTGACCATGACCTCCACCACAACCTCTCTGACCCTGATGACGACCACCACCACGGCCGTGCTATACTCTCTATGGACGAGGAGCATCATGATTCGGTCCTCTACCCACCCCATCTACCCTCTAATATTCTAAGGTTAGTGCAACTAGTTGTTGTTGCCTCTACTGGAACTGCCTGAATGGAGGAACCTGGAGCGTAGCTCCAGATGCATGATGACATATCTGGATGTTCGGTCACTCCCCATACTGATGTCCTTGACCACAACAAGAAAAAAAAATCATGATCCTTTGGCATTAGTCTGAGTTTTTCCACCTCTATAGAAATGAGATGTGAAGGGATGTGACCTACCCCCGGCTGAACAGAAACTCTTATTCAATGAAAACTAGGAACCTTGGACCACATTTGTTCTTTACGAGGGATCATGATGATCCCCCTCTCATGATGATCCGGTTCGGGGAAAAGATCTATCGACAACCACTGCCATTTCCTCCCCCACAAGATATGTCTTCAGCAGGAATGGGGTGACTTGGCGTTAGATCTCTAGATGAAAATCCTCCTCCAAAATTCCTCATCATGGCCTCCTCATCTGGTAACAGGTCCGAAGCATATCATAAAAGGTTCCTCAAATGGATTCCAAACATTCGAACACTTGAGCTACACTGTCGAAGGGTAAGATGCTCTTGGAGACTGGATGCCTTCACAGTCAAATAAAGGAACTCAACTCTAAACTTGTCTCGGAACTCCTCCCATGAGATCTCTGACTCCTCACGATCCCCAAGGAACAAAAACCACCACTTCCTCGCTTCTCCACGCAGTATCGTCACAGCTAAAGACACCTAGTGATCATTCTAATCACGGATCGAAATGAAAACTATCTCGACCTCTTCCAACCAGTCTTATGTGACTACATTAGAAATGGATCCCTCGTACATCTGCAAACTCTGGCACTGAAACTCTCGGAGTGTCTTGCTTCAAGTGTTGTCGTCGTCAACCTCTACTCTGTCGCGATCTGCTGGAACAGCCTACTGGACATAATCTGCGCAAACCTGATGAAGATATAGATCTACAACCATACCTATAAAATAACAAACCATTAATTCTCCTATGCCTGGAATATAGAAGACTCAACAATAATTAATTAATTTTTATGTTTTATTCATTTTAGGTGAACCTATCCCAAGGTCTACCCATTCAAACCCTGTTACAAAGAGAGATGATGCATGATCCATTCCTAGGTCTCTACCTATAACTAGTATCACCTTGTTTAGTAGCCATTATAATCTTAAAGGTCTATACATATGATCATAGGGGGCCCTAAATTCCTATGTCTCAGTCGGTATCTAGTGTTTACATCACTTGCTAAATGTGAATGAAACTGTTTACCGCCAACCCATGCAACCTCACTTGTCCCTAACTCCAAACTCCATCATATCCCTCATCCATACCCCTGATAACACTCTGTCATGACCCCCTCCCCACGTTGTGTACCCCTCTTGGGCCGGCAATGTGAGAAGGAATATAATGACCCTCAAGTCCCACATCCATTAGGCCCTGTGTTGGTGACTAGCAACGTGGGTATAGTAACACACAAATGGGAGAGATTACCCTCCAAGAGAAAACATGAGGAAGAGATTGATATGATATACACCAATCAACTCCATCTCAGAACTAGAAATATAAAAGAAACCCATATGCACAAATGGAATGTCATGAAAAATTTCTACAACAAAAGGGGAAAACGACAAGTTCACAAAAGAATTTAAAGACATCTACAACCAAAAGTCTGAAGAGCTCCTGGAACCAAAATCTAGTAGTCAACGGCTTGATTTCTAAACTGCTCCAAGTGACCTGAAAAATAGTTTTCATATACAAAGGGTGAGTGTAACATTATACTCAGTAGGATCCTCCCTGAAGCCTCTAATTCAAAATTAATGAAATCATGATAAAGCACAGTGAACAACAGGTGAAACTACCTTGTCACCTAAATAGGTATACTAAGTTCCCAACCTTACCAGGGAAACTCTCATCAAGTAACACATACAACAATATAGCATATAATGAAGAATATAAAGTGTACCTAGCTATTACTTCCCCACAGGTTTCCCACTATTCCCCAATGTCGCACGACCTAAGAATCTCTCTCCAAAAAGTCTTGCACGCAGACACATGGGATAAGTACCACAATCTACACCTCATGCACCACAAAGGCTTTCCCGTAGACACCTGGGCAAAGCACCACACCATCCTCACAACCAAAGTAACCAGGTAGTTTTGGGAGCCACAACATCTCGCATAAGGTGTCTCATACGTCGAGTATTATACCTCAAACCATTACAACCCATACACAGAGGAAGGATATTCAAGCCGTCACAGACTATACACGTTACACCTATAGTAGTCCATTGGATACTATTTCCCGAATATATGTGTGTGAATAACCACAATCCATTACAGCCCTCTATACACATATATGGGGAAAACTGACCGATGTTCCTAATTGTACAATTATCTACCAAGAGAAGAGAGAGGGACCAAAGGGGGTAGTCAGCCATTCATCCTCCCACCTGAATATTGGGGAAAACACCCCTAGGGCTCAGAATCACCAAGGTGTCAGTTTTCCTTTCTGACAGGGTAGAGTAGCATAAATAAACACAAAAAGTACAGAATATATTAAAACTCCCAACCACACTATGGGCATATCTTAGTCGTATATGAAACTGCAGCTAATGTCTCTCGGACTCCGGGATGCCACTTCTAAGACTAGGTATCCTATAAGAACATAACCATTTAATGAGATTTATTAGATTTCTTCATTCCCTTTTTATCAATTCCACTGTAATTTAATTAATTCTTTAGACATTAATTAACCATGAACCTTTCCAAATTAAACTACCCCTTAAACAGTTTTCAACCTCTTCATTATTTTTCAGCGATCACCAACCCCATGGGTTAACACCATTTATTCAAACATTCATTACATAATTACATTCCCATATTCCCAGGCATTCCTGAAAAGAAATATAGGCAACTAATAACAAAGGGGGCTCAACATAGTGACCAGATTTACTACCCGCCGAGTCTTTACTGCCTATAGCAAGATCATAGACCCATACCCCCTTATGAAGCTAAAAATTGAATGCACATGGCATACTCTGTGCATCTTCACCTCCTTCCGAAGATTGGTAAAAAGGACCAGCTGCCTTGAGTAGTTGGGAAAAATAAAGAAGATAAAAAATCAAGGAACCCGTAAGCATCCAACAATCACTTCCAACCCATTACAACATCCCTGGTGTCCTCCCCAACACCCACATGCATAAACCAATGCATCTCTATACTCTAAACGTCATCTGCAGCCACAACAAAATGGACTCTATGCGCCCACATATCACAACAACTATCCCGGATCACATCACAGAACAAGCAGCAGGAAAGCTGCATCATGTGAATGGGGCTCTTATCCCTTTTACAACCAAGAGAGTAACTCAGAACCCTTCATGGAATTATCAAACAATACAATCATTAAAACATATTTTATTAAGAGGTTTATAATCCTTTGGTTCCAAAAACAGAAACCTTACCAGTAATCTATCACAAAAGATTAATCATGCTTACTACGCCAATTTTATTAACATCAAATTACAACCAAAACTAGATTTTATTACATGCCTCATTATATTTAGTCAAAAAAATATCAATTAGTCCCGGTTTACGTTAATTACCGATTTCCATCAAGTAAAAAGTTAATCAAATTATGAATAGATATCACACGATCTAGAAAAGCAAGAGGCAACAACATATGATAGATAAAATTTCATTATCGAGTTGAAAATATTTATTATGTCAATTCCATTTTTATCCAAAAATATTAAACATGCTAATAATACAGTTGCACATGAAAGAAAGAGAAGCAACGAATCTCCTACCTCAAAGGTTTTTGACAAAACCCCAACAAATGAAGAATGCACAAGAATGTCGGGTTGATTCTCAAAATTCCCTCCATAGATCTCTCCTCTTAGAATGATCAAGACCAAATATCACCAGAATTGGCATCCACACACTTAGATACACCAATAATATAAGTAGATCGAAGAAAACGAGAGAAGATGATATGTTAATCTTAGTATATCTATTAAACCAAACAAGAACGAGGAAGAATGATCACATAACTTATGAAACCAACTTTAATTCATCAAGATAAGCCTTCAGATCACCTCCAAAACACTCAGAAGAGGTTCTACTACATTTAATGAATGGTAATCCCAAGTTATGGCCGCTTAAGGGCATTAACAAACCATTTAGAGGCAAAAAAAATTAGATCCACAATATTAGGATCTAATTTAAATGACTGCATGGTTTGCTCGTACAGTTAGACAAATCGTGCGCTAACCATGTCGTCTCTACTACCACATCAACACTCCTCACACGGTTAGGCCGCACGGTTAGAAAAAATGTGCACTAACTATGCATTAACCACTACCTCCAACACCATCCTCACACGGTTTGGCTGCACAGTTTAGACAAACCATGCGCCTCCTGTGTGAAATCTATAGCCCTTTAGTTTACCTTAAATGTCCACCCAAATGCACCCCAAGTCACCATAACATCCAAGAACACCTCTAACACTGTATTTTCACAAACTAATGGACTAGAGATTTCAGGCCCATTACATTGTACATATTTTAAAATATTTTTTCATTCTAGATGTGATCTCATGTTCATAGTACTGATGTAATAAATTATGGCACCATCATTGGATTATTAGGGTTGGGTTAATTACAGTTAGAATGAGAGGATGTTTATTAGAAACCATAGAAACCAGATTTTAGAACATAAACCTATGATTTATTTTGAGGATAAGAATAGATAAACATCCAAGAATTTTATTATCGAATAAATTTTGTGGGTCTTCCTATAAATACATACCTATTATGATATTTTAAGTAGATGTGGTTCTAGAATATATATACCTATGGCTAACAACTCTGAAATGTCGAGTAATGCCTAACTCGACATAACCTAGGGAAATCCAACTAGACATACTATACATATAGTTTTACACTTCCAAGGGATATTCATAGGATAAATCACAATTTACTTTAAAAAATTATTAATTATTTTAATGTAAAATTATAATTAATTATCTAGGTTAAAGATAATGTGTAATAGGTTGAAAATAAGTTTTCATTTATTTCTATAAATGATTATACAATTATCTCACTACGATTATTGTTAGTCACACTATGCATTGTGGTTTAGTCAATGGATTGATCCAAAAAAAGTAATGATTACATTGGATATTATTGAAAAGGTGGTGGTTATGAGAAACCAAATGAGATAATGAAATTATAGAAATATATATTGTTCACATCTAATCAGTATTCCTGATATATCATTAACAACATATTCCACTACGAACTTGAGAAATCACAAAAGTTTGGAATGTTGGATTTTTGAAAGATCTCAAATGGTAGAGACCAAGGAGGAAAGAAGGATCAATATACTTCATGTATGAAATGTGTAGAAAGGGAGGTATGAATGTGTCTCAATTGAATAAATAAATGCTTTATGTTTGGGAAATAATAACATAAATAAAATAATAGCCAATAAGATATGATGAGTGTTATTCAAGGAAATAAAACCTATTCTAATAATCCATTTTTATTTTATTTCATTAAATATTGTTATTTTTTGCATTACCGAAGTCAATTCCCTATTATATATAATATACACTAGACAAAAGAAGGACCAATGTGAATATAAATGGATTTAGTATTTATATATTGTAGTTTTATTGATAAAATTAGTGACTAACCACATTACAAAAAAATTTATTACATATATTTTGGATGTTTTGTTAATGTATTTATACCTAATAGAAAACCAGAATTCCATGTGACTACCTGTCACTTATGAAAAGGTTTTAGGGTTTGAACCTACAACTGATGGGTGATAAGGGTGAAATGCCTACCACAAACCTAATTTATGTTTAGATTAGTGTTACTATTTTTGATCATATGGAAAAAAGTTATTTTAATTTTATGGACATTTTTTACAAGTATTTTACTATGAAATATGAAAATGATTTGGTTACTAAGTGATTAATGATATTTTAGAGGATGTTGACTATTTTAAGGAATAATAGATGAAATATATTTTGGAATCAATTACATTTTTTTAGAATTATTGTGATTAGGGTTATTTATGGAAATGGTTAGAATATAATTGTAATTTGGTGACCTTTTTTGAAATTAAATTTCCACATATGTATTTAGGATGGGTCTTATGATTGGAATGAATTCATTTTTGAATTTGGTAAAATTGTTTGAGATTAATGTATTATTTATTGGATACTTTTTGCTAACAATTTTGGTTTTAGTAAATATTGAAATGCTGAAGGAATGACTAATGGATCTTATGGTATATAATAGTTCTTTAAAAGTGAAAAAATAAATTTGAACTAACATTTCAATGGGTGATAGATGAGGTGAATATAAATTGAAGCACATTCCAAGGATGAGATTATGTTTATCATATGGAATGCATTGAAGAATGTTTATTATCTCATGTAATTTTATGAATATTAAAATAATCCCTCAAATTTATTAAAAATACTTTTGAAAAAATACTATCAATTAATTTAACATCTAAGAAACATATGGTCTTTTATGTGATGATAATATTTATTATTTTGTGATTATTAACATTCTATTGGCCATTTTCTCTGTCACTCTCAACCAGAACATGATATTTAGATATGTCTACTATATCCCAGATATCTCTTTCAACAAATGTGTTCCTACTCGACATACTAGTTTTTTTGTGACCATCAAATTTTCCATTTTCAATTATTAAGAAGATATTTTATTATTCTAATTTTTGTAATGGTATTCCCATAAAGAAATTATAATATATCAACCATTGATTTTCAATGTTCAATTTCAAATTTTGTGGAAAAAATTTATTGAAGGATGGGATAATGTAACACCCCATGTTTTATTTTTATAATTTTTTTAATAAAATTTAATTTCTTCAACAATAGAGGTTCTACACAAAATAAATCATAAATGAATATTTATATTCAATTAAATATCATTATTTTAAAACAATATTTTTAATATTATATTTAAATAGGTTGAAATGAATCATATTATCTAGGTTGTGAAATTTATATATTATATATATCATCAAATATTTTTAAATTCATCAAAATTACATTATAGGCATAATATAAGAATGAACCAAATTTTACAAATTTAAAATGTATATTTTTAATTGTCATTTTAATTCCTTTTAATGGGGAAGATATTTAAAAAATTAGTATTTACAATATTATAAATTATAATTTACAAAATAAATATTATTTTTAATTTTTACTATCAAAATTAACAATGGTTGAGGTTTTATTTAATTTTTCTAAAATTTTTATTTTCTATCGAATAGTGAAAAATCATGATTTTTATAAATATTCCATTTTCATCATATTAATAGTCAATTTATGATTTAATAGTAACATTATCTATGAATTTATTAATAATTTTTTATAATTTTATAAATTAAAATATGGTATATTTATATCATTGAATGGGTAAATAACAATTTTAAAAATGATATGTTAAGTGTAGTTATTTTAGTGACACCCATATTTTTATTTATAAGTTTTTAATTTTAATAATGATTCAAAATAAACATTAATTTCTTAAAATATATTCGTAAATTAATATTTTTCATAATTATTATTATAACTTAATTTTTTTATTCATTAATTTTTTTAATGATATATAAAATAGATATAATATTATAATTAGTATTTTTCATGTTAATAATGATTTGTTTTAAAAATAAAATTTAGAAAATTTAGATAAATATTTTCATTAAATGGTGTTCGTTTATTAATTATACCTACATTAGTGTTCTTAGGGTGAATGTTTTGGATTTATCTAAAATAGTTGATTTTTTGGGAATACTAAAATACGATAATTTACAGTATAATCTAAAAAATGATTTGTTGAGTCATTGATGATGTATGGATGATGTAAGCCCAAAATATATAACTGGCAATAATAATTTTTAAATATCTAGTGATAATTCAAAACTATCCATTGTCTTGAGGAAAAATAATAAACTAATGAATAGTATAATAAGAATACACCCATATCATCCTCCATAAATACCACCCCTTCACCACTTCCTCACCTAGAACCTCTTATGCCTTGAAGCATGTTCAAATCATTCCCAATAATCTTACCCATGTTAATTTGAAATATTTATTACACAAATAAAAAACCCATTCCCCTTATAGAGGTTCTCAAGGATTAGAAATTCATGAGGTAAAATCCTATTTTGATTTTTTTGTCATCTTCTTTCTCATATTATACTTTCATTACCTCCTATTTAAAAACATAAATGATAAATATATTAATTTATATATAATTTTATTTTATTATTATATTGAGATATCCGCAAAAAATTATTTTCATTACTACTTTTTTTTCCAAAAATGAAAATATCATCTATGAGGAGTTGATTTAATGAATTCATGGACATCAAGTTTTTTTTTTATTTCCTCAGTAAATTATAGTAACAAAACCATTTTATGGTAAAAAAAATTCATATATTTAAATAAACTTATTTAATATTATTTGACTAGTATATATACACAAAATTTATTCATATGAAAAAATAGTTCATGACGATCAAAAAAACGACAAAAAAATATAAATGATTATCATTACTGTTTCATCTATTGAAAAATACTAATATATAAGAAAAATTGATATATAATACAATTGATTATTATATATTTTCATTAATAACATATTATTTCAATTTTGTATATCTATTTTCATTTCACATGATCATTCAGAAAAGCATATTAGTGAGATAAATATGAAAACCAAGGAAACAAACACTTCCAGACGATGAAATTGAACCTTACAACTCATACAAAATTCCATAAATGGTCACAATGAAATTAAAATATATAAAATACTTTTTATAATGATTATTATTAATGTATTAATGAATATAATTTCATTATCTATGATTATAAGTACAAGTTTAGAAGACTTTTTAACATAAGGTAAGGGTTTTCTCATCTCACCTTTATTTGGGTGAGATATTCCTTATTCATCAATATTTATTTTTTGAGTTTTTTCTATAAATCCATTTGATATGTAATAGCATGATTATAATTATATTAACTCTATTCAAAATTTAATTTGATAATATTTAATTTAATTGTACATATGGTTAGACTGTTTGAAAAGTGGCAAGGTTTCTTCTCGACCAACAATTTTTCATTCTGGTTGCATTATCTCTCTCTCTCGACTGAAAGTAATTCAAAATTTTTTATATATAATTATTATATAATATATTTATATTTTATATGATCATATATTCATAGTTTTCTATCTTTTTTTGATTGGATAATTAATGTTTTATAAGCTTTCATTCTCAATTTGATTCCAAAAAATGAGCTCAATTTAAGAAAACATCCCATTTTCGTATCAATAATTAAATTCACATTGTAATTTAATTTTTGCCAAAATTATTATTATAATATGACTCATATTATAATGAAAAATTATATGATTTAATTTATTTGTTTTATGCAATAAATTAGGCCATTTTACGTTTTAAAGACTTTTATATTTTCTCTTAAACCATATAAAAGAATCACATTTCTATTGTTTCCTAAAAAATCCTTTTACATGTTATCACATAAGTTGGGAATCATTTGTGCCTCAAACATAATTACATTTTAATCCAATTTTTCATTTATAAATATAATTATTTAGAATCTCAATTTATGGGAAAAATGATATTTTAAAATTAACAATTCTTTTCAATGCAAAGGAATGGTTTTTCTCTAGAGAATTTTTCAAAGATTTTATAGAGGATATTTCATTAATTTCAACACCATTTGTTGAATAAAATGATTAATTTGGATTTATCTTCTGTGATATTATCTGCCATATATTATTAAGTGGTTTTTGGGTAGTTTTATAGATGAGGTGATATCTTCATACCAGACACCGTATTACTGGGAAGGGGTAGTAATTTTACGTACTACTTTGGGAATGTTATTTACATTTTGAATTTATACGATGATTATGTTTCCACCCATGCATATGAAAAAGTGTATTAGATATAGTAATTGAACGAAACCGATATCTATATCCCTTAAATGAAATATTAGGTATCATGAGACAAAAAGATATATATTTTGGTAGAGGTCTTAATCATTTATTTTTAGATGTCATGGTCGATGCCTCAATCATTATGTTATAAATGTTTGATATTATGAATTCAATTATTATGATATTATTAATTGATAAACCATGTGATTATTTTACTAGTATATTACCGATGTTTATTTTTAATTCTCATTAGTTTACTTATATGGATTTATTCAATCGTTATTTATTTCAAAATATGATCAATATTATGTTTTAATGGAATGAGATTTTAGTATTTCACAATTTATTTTTTTAATGTTTATACTATCTTACAATGTATTGAATACCCCTATTATTAATTTGAACTCATCAATTTATTGTGATTTATTTTTCACTATGATGCAATGATATATATTAATAATTAATTACATGGATAATATAGGTGTTTATTGATGATTCCAATGGATTTTTTTATATTTTCCCTTTTTATGTTATAATGTAAAACATATGTTTGTATTAGTTTCTACTAACTTAATGAACAATTGTATCCATATAGATGTGAATTTATTGTTTATTATTAAAATTTAATAAATAAGGCACCTAATATTTACTACAAGGGTTGTAGTTTTTACAGTAATGTATGTATTAGTGTAATGATCAACTGTTTCATTAATTAATTATAATATTCATCAAATTATTCTATAAAAAACATCTCCCCTTCCATGTAAACATTTTTCCTAAATTTTAAATAGTAGATAAATTTTCAAAAAATATTAATAATAACAAGATAACCAAAGAAAAAAAATATTGATTATAACACCTAAAATGGACCATTTTTTAATAACATTAATATTTAATATATCTATAGATATGAACTCTCTTGTGATTAGATAATATAGAAATAAAAATCTCTCCATCTATAATTCACATTTGTAAAATTCATATATCCATCTATTAATTATTGGGATCATTAAAAAATTCCAAATTTATATTCATGTCATTTCCTTCTCATAGAATAAATTTGAATAAAATATATAATAATAATAAAATACTAATCATGTCTGCCGTGAAGAGAATCAATTTTTTTGATCAAGGAATATAGTCTATGATTTTTCTAATCTGAATGGAATCAATATAAATTCATAGATTATATATCATTTATGGTTTTATTTTTTAGTAATATCATCTCTCTTAACCCTCGATAAATGATTTCTAGATCAGAGGTCAATATTTGAGAAGTATTGAGATCCTATAATTTTATTGATTTAATCAACATTTTGGGGCATATATTTTTTATTCTTGATAATTATTTTATTAATATCATATTATCGAATGAAAATTCACATTTATCAATCCACCATTTCGATAAAGACGAATCATGCAAATCATGGTGACGAATTAGGGAATATAATACGCTTGTTTAAATCTCTTATATCATCTTCATTAATTCCTCTTATTCAGTCAGGGATATCCTATAATGAATCCATGATATAAGAATGGATCCATATGAGAGGTTAAATGAATGATACAGCACACACTCCTTGGAAATACAAAATAGTTCATTTAGAAATACATAAATATATAATTGAATGATATTGATGTCAACAATATAGACTTTATTAATAATACTTTTTGGAAATAGTCATATGATATTGGGTATCATAACCAATTAGATGGGATTTTATTTTATAAAATGATCATAATTATCCTTGTATAAATATACGATAATAGGAGGATTCTCTGGGTAGAATGATTTTTCCTTGTTCTAATAATTTATATATTCTCTACATAGAGATAGTCAATATATACCCAAGATAATATTATATTCCACCAAGGGTAGAGGTAAACGATTTTTAGTTAATACCTTCCAATAGAAAATGGCCAAAATGAGTTATATATCTAAAATTTAATCATCATGAAACAAATTTATTTTTTAGATAGTTCAATATTAAATGTGTGTGAAAATTAAAAAACTTATTAATAAACATCTATGAAATAATGTAATGTTAATAAATAGAATAATATATGCAATTAAAAAATCTATAATTAACAATAGGTCAACATTTCATGACATCTTTATAAATTTCCTCCCTAGTAATGGAGGTTTCTTATTTCATTATTTATTTCATTGGAATATGATTTTCATTGGGGATTATTTTCATAATTAGTTATAGTGTTAGGGAATATATTTAATTCATTAGCACAGTCATGTAATTTCAATAATTAAAGAATATGTATGGTATTAGGTAGTATTTTTTTGTATTCCACTATTATAGTTGGCTTTATTAACACATATATGTAGACTTGATATTGATTAAAGACATCCATATACTAGAGTCATTTCCTATGATTTTTTATCATTTTATTTATTACCCCTTAAATATTTTTTAAATATGCATAATATCACTTTATATCAATCATTTGACCTATCTGAAATTATTCAAAGATGTCCTACGTTAATTTTCTGTTTAATTGAATAATCAGAGTCCATAGCATCATTTTGCAGATTTTGTGAACATTAATAAATTTATTCATAGATAATGAAATATCATATAAATAATTTTATCCAAATTATATGTCTTACGCCAATAAATAATGTATGGATTTATCCATAAACACAAATTATAAAAAAATGGCATTCCATGAGTTTCATCTGTAATATTAATAACAAGACACAACATATTCTTCCCATTTTTTTAATAATTCAATTAATTCCTAATCGACTTTTAGAATGATGTTGTGGAAAATATTTAGTTAATAATATATTATTGAAATAATCCCATTATATTGTTTCTACTTCATTTTTATTAGTGTTATTATTAATTAGAAACCACTACTGATCGACTTCTCCTTTAAAATAAAATATTTATTGAATACATATTTCATTGTTCGTGCACTAAAAAAAATAATATCCATGACATTGATATGTTAATGAAAAATAAGTGTGTTATAAGACCCAAAAAAACGAGGTTGGAAATGTATTAATGAACAGCTCAATAAAATGTTGAACATTCATTTATGTGATTGGTATCATAAAATATTTCATGTTGTTTCCAACAACATGGGATAGTTGGTCATGTAGTGTGACATGGCTTTAAACCACGTCCATAATCTTGTATGGTACCACATTGTAAAAATCATAACATTTTCCACCAAAAACATTAATAATTTAGCTTCATTTCGTTCCCATCATTACAAAAAAAATGAAATTTGGTAATTTTTATACATAAATTATATAATTTAAATAAATGGGACACTATACATATTGGTGGATCCCACAAATGTTGTGAATAATTTAACCCATGAATATCAGTGTTCCAATCTAGTTTATATATATTTATTACGCTAAAATAATGTGTTTTATGTTCCCAGACATCATAGTGATTGATAGTGATAATTTGGGTTTACCAAATAATATCCCTAGTGAGTGTAATTCCTTGTGTGATGTTATCCCTATTTTTAGTCACCAAGTAATGAGTTAGTTAATATTGAATACACCCGATTCATTGATACTACCCCTAGGTGTATCTCTACAAGGTCATGTCTAGATTTTTTAGATTTGGATATGGATTCCATTTCTTATAAAACAAAAAATTATCTCATTCAAAAAATTTGACATGTTATCTTGTGCTTATACTTATCTCTATGGTTTTCAGTATGTAGGTCTATACTACTCCATAAAAATTACTAAACCCCACTTTTATACTATCTAAGATATCCCATGATTAAATATTCATAATTAATATATAAATCATATAAATTAAATAATACAACTCAAAAATATCCACTCAACCCATTGGCCTAATGGTTTATATCAATGAAATTTATTAAATAAACATATTATATTCAATTCATGTGATTATAGTATATAATTAAAACCTTCTGAACCCATTTTAATACCCTAGTATTTCAAAAATATTATCTTTTATTTGATAGTTTATAACATCTTGATAATTTTATCGAATAATAAAAATTTCTTATTTATTATATGTCAATAAGTTAATTAAAATTTTATGTATCTTCTGTCACATGAAAAAATTATCTTGTTTGATCCATTATGCTACACACAATACCATGTTTTACAGAATAATATATGATAAAAATATTATTAATTAACAGTATAAGATATATCATATACATTAAATTATAGGTTATAAATATGATTAACAGAAATATGATAATATATATCACATTTAAAATAAGGTTACTTTAATTTGATCAAATATATTTTATTGTCATATGAAAATAACGAACCCAATATTACACGGAAAAACATATATTTTTCTAAAGGAAATTATGCTGCCTATTAATTCAAGACCTATATTACATCAAAATTCAGGAACAATTATATATTTTATATCTACAAAAATCTCCATTTTTAAAATATAAATATCCATATTATTGTAGGGTGACTTTTTTTGATTTTTCTAGAAATATATATTTTGAAAAATATTGAAAAAGACTGAATATTTATTCAAAATTATATTTTCTTATATTTAATTTAATAATTTACATTTAAATTTAAGTGATTTTATTTTATAATTAAATAAATTATAAATAAATTTATCCAATTTATGTTATTGGAAGAAATTTTACATTGGAATAAAATATGAAAACATCATAATCATTTTTTAATTTTTTTTTAAAAACACTCATTGTCGTCCTGTCTATGGGATTAATTTTAAATTAATCTATTCATATTTGTAGATTTTAATTAGATAAAATTGATTAAATATATTGGAATAAAAAAATATTAATTTATAATAATTTCAACTAGGTTATTGGCTAAAATCATTAGTGAACATTAATAAAATTAATTATAGGGATTAAGGAAAAAATTAGATTAACAGTGGAGTATGATAGAAGCGTAAGGCACAAAATGAATTGGAAAATTATCCCAAATCCATTTTTGACCATAATTATACTCTATAATAAATATTGTTTAATTTTTAACACTTTTAAATCCAAATGTAAAAGAAAAAACATGGTTTTAATTCTATTCTAAAAACATTAAAAAAATCCAGTCCTCCTCCACTATGAAAGGAACTCACCCTCCCACTTATTCACATCACTCAAGGCCATCTTCTCAAAATAAAATTAACCAATTACCCCCAAAAATTACTTATACCCACCATTGAGGAAAAAAAATTGGTATAAAAGAACAAGAATTATCCTTTTTGTATATATCAAAATGAGTTACCCAAAAATGAAGTAACATTATTCCATGTTCACTTTTGTTTCATTTACTTCTTCGTACATTAAATTATTGCTACAAACATATTATATAATAACATTAGTTTTATTAATATATATTTATTATTTTATTATAAGATTTTTACCGACAATTTTACAGACATCCCAAAAAATGGGATACACAATCATCTTTTTTGTGTACAACGAACTATTGGCTCAGGAACCTATGTCACGTGTTCTTCCATTTACCAACATTCATGGTTAGAATAATGTTTTATTTAATGTTTACATATGATATAAATGATGTAAATGATATGTATTATATATTTATGACTATTTTATTATTATATAACACATAACTTATTTTATTCCACATTTTGAGGATATGAAACCATCATTTGTGGACGTGTGGACAACAACCACTTCAAAGTCTTGCGATAAGTTCAATATATAAAGAAAATGTATACTGGATATTTTTAATTAAAATATGTGAAATATATGATATTAATATGGTAATATAATAATAATACACACATATAGAGAGATATATATATATCGTTTTATTTTCATACCTTTAAATATAACAACGAAATGGTAGTGTTCATGCACGCATAAGAACTACCCTCTCCCGAAATGGTTTTTTCAATTTTATTTTAAAATATTTGGAATAATTATAAAGACATATATAATAGATATATAGTATAATACAATAATCTTTTAAATTTTAGAGATGATTAAGTCATGATGATATAGGAAGAACATAAATAATATGCCAAAACATACTCGAAATACTCTGCAATAAACATCTAAAATAGTGAAAATAATGAATGATTGTTATCAAATCGGTAACAAGATATTGTTAAAAATATATATAGGATATTATAAATATATTTATTATTTTTTTATAAATTAGTGAATTGTTTTAAACTGTTATACATTTTGTTAACTGATTTCCAACTGAAATGAAACACAAGGTAAGTGATTTTAATCTCACTTTTTTACATATGTGAGATTAATGTCATTTACAACACCAAATTATATTGAGTGGTGTATCTACATATCCTTTTGATAAATTATATCATTAATCCTTTTTATATTCATCTCTTTTAGATTTTTCATTGAATTATCACAACTAAATGGCTTTGACATGAATGTAACCAAGTGATAAAAGTTATCTTTGCAATATCAATTTATTTTTTGGTTTCTAACATTCTATTGAAACAAAAATTTCGATATGAAAATATTAAAATTTTAAATAATATTAATTTTTAATAATCATACTCTTATATTATGGGAATAATTATTTTCTATACCATGTATGATGTTTTATATATGATGTGTACTTGACAGTTATTTGATTTAATGTGAAATTATTGGTAAATTTGTATCAATTAATCAACAAAAATATTTGATTAGGCACATTTTTACATAATTAAAATGAGTCTTTTATATATGAGTACTTCATTAGGTAGGTATGACGTGGGTTGGGGATAGTTTTAGATATCCCCTCGAGGCATCGGTAGTCTCATGAGACAAATTAGTTGGCCAAATAAAATATTTTTTGTCTTAAGATACATTAAAAATATATAGTTAATGTTTTTCATGGTAAAGGTAACATGTAACTGAAAACATGACAACTAATAGTTGAGAATTTACTATATTCATATTCAATAAAAATTTATCTTTGATTTATTTTTTTGACATTATCTGTGGATGTAGTTCATTATTGGTTAACTTATTAATTGGTATGTGTTTCAATTACTTACATTTAATTATTATTTTTTCCATATATAGTTATTTGAAATAGCATGTGTTCTTAGTTTTTACCCTTCTTTATTGATTATTCTAATTGATTAATTATTTATCACATTGTATTTACCCTTACCAAACATTTTAGTTCACACTTATTTTTTCCACCTTCCCCAGGTTATGATGATGAAATATTTGAATATGATTTCGGTGATGCATTTTATTTCATAATTAGGATTCATATTTTTTTTTTACTCAACGTAATATTGTCATTTTTCATTTAATTTGTTTTTCCAAAATGTTTAAAATATTTTTTCCTTTCGAATATGATTTAATTGAATCATATGTTGTTATAACGGTAGTACGTCATTGACATTGGTATTTCTGTTTTCGGGTTATTATAATTGGTATTAGAGAATGTTTAGTATAATCCATGGGAACTAGATTTTGGAAAACATTGATTATGGGACATAAAAATATGATAGAATTCGAGGATATGTATATAATAACATCCTTGAATTCTGTTATGTGATATATTATGTGGGTTTTATTTGAAATGAATCCCAATATGGATACTAGACATAGATTTTATTCTTGATCTTATGCACATATGGGTAACACATCAAAAAATGTGGGTCATTCATGACATGAGCAGAACCTATTACTTGAAAATTGGTCTTACATTGCACCTGATTTGACACTCCTAGGGGATATTCTTAGGATAATTCAAATTCTATTTAAAAAACAGAATGAATTATTTTAGTAGATACTAAAAATAAATTACCAATATTTAAATATATTTAATGGAAGTAATTATGTTGAAATAATGTTATTGATCTATTTACTATGATTCTACAATTTAATTATAAAAGTGTTTTTAATAAAAATATATTAATTATTGTTATAAGAAAATAGATAATGATTGTTCAAACTCATTAATAACATTTTTCCTAATTATATTAAGTGGGATGGATACCATTAAGGGATTATGGGATTATGGTTGAAAATATTTTCAAATTAATAATGTTCTCTTAAGGTTTATGAGATTGAGGATGCATTGGAATAAATTCATTGGAATTCTATATAATATACTAATATTTGTTTTTTATGGGAAACCGTATTTGAGGAAAAATTCCTTTACAT
This sequence comes from Viscum album, assembly GCA_963277665.1. NCBI lineage: Eukaryota > Viridiplantae > Streptophyta > Magnoliopsida > Santalales > Viscaceae > Viscum > Viscum album. Next base: position 1,656,165,099 of record OY728148.1, on the reverse strand, counting down.
TAAAGTCACATGATTTTAAATATATTTAAATTATTTAGTGTTATTATCATCATTAATGAAATTTTTCTAATTTTTGTAATAGATTAGTATTCTTTGAAAGAAAAAATTATAGAAAACCAATGTCAAAAGGGTATTCAATGGGTAAAGTTTAAGGATGTCCATCATAATTATTTTTGAAAATATGTTAATTTTGTTTTGAAAAAGGAAAATTATCAAACTACATGACAACCCATAATATATAACATTATGTTAGGGGTTGAACCCATGACCAAAGGATGATAATGGATTTTTTCCTACCACTGGCCTACATGATGTCCTTATTAATGTGTAATTATTTTTAGATAGTAATTTTTTGGAATAATATTAATAATAAAAAAGTCTTATAGCATTATATGAATATAGATTAGTTTGGTAACAATATTGTATTTTGAAAATAGTAACAAAGAAATGTAAATACATTTCCCTATTTAATGGTACATACAATCCATTAGATGTGTATCATATTGATTCAGGCATCCCTGTTATTTTTTGGATATCCACTTCTAGATGTAATGGATAAATTGGAAATTAAACAAGGAACAAAAAATGATAAAAATTATTTTAATAAAATAGAAATACCTCATGTGGGAATATTTACTTATATTCTTTGTTAGTAATAGAATTGCTAAACATTGGGAAAATGACCAAAAAAATTTTATATCTAATACCTTAATTTTTACTAAAACGATATTCCCTTAAATAATCACATATTTATGACATAAATAACCTCAACGTTTCCTTGATCATTCACTTGTTTCTGATTAATTTCCTTAGTCACTTCGTATAAATATATTCAATTTTTATCCATGTACATATCACCACTTGAAACTAATTCACTCCTACTTATCGATCTAGCTTTACATTCATCCATGTGTCCATTGTAAATAACATTTTATCTTTTATAAATGATGTCTTACAAATCCATTACATTATTTTGGATTTCATCATTGGAAAATCAGAAAATATATTACCAAGAACATGTTTAAATTATGAGGATCCAATTTATTTATGGTGTGGAAAAATTTACACAATGAATATTCTAACAGTGTCACATTTTTACAGCGTATAACCTCTCAAGACATTATGGAATAATTAAAATTTTTCATTTGTTATACATCCTTAAATTCATATGTTATGGATTTATATTGTATTATTGGAAAAATTATCTCCTTTAATATCTTATTTTACACAGTAGACTGAGTTTTACCAATCATCGATATTTTTTTAGAAAATATAAATATTTAATATAATATGATATAAAATATCCATTAAATTAGAGACTATGAATAGTGTTAAGTAACATGATAATGTATATATATTATGAAAACAATAACTTATTTTACATTATTCCAATATATTTTATAATCACAACATAAGAATGAGATTAATTGTATTCATAAAAACCAATATTTTTCTAAAGGAAAACAAACCTACTTTTCATGGAGAAAATATATAAAATTTACATTTCGATAGATATATATTTATTATATGTCTACATATACATCATTATTGAAAGTGAAACATCAATATTTGTTTATGGTAAATATATGGTATTTTTTAAAATATTTTAATTTTTAATGAAATGTATTAAATATTGAATTTTAATTCAAAACATCATTATAGTAAAATTTATTTATAATAATAAGTTATATACTATTTTTTTTTAAGTCAAATTATGACATAAATACATATTTTAATCCAATATTTGTCATTAAAATCAATAACATATTTAAATTTGAAAATAAAAACATAGAAAAAATTCGAATGTTTTTACATTAGAAACATGCATTGTCATCAAATATGTAGGGTAAATGTTAAATGAATTTTTACTAATTATGTAATTTGAATTAAGGAAAATATTTAATTTATTTGAAAATTGAATAAATTAAAATTTCCAATATTATTAACTTATATTTTGTACAAAATGATTAGTGAATGTGATTAAGATTAATGATAGTGAATAAGAGAAAAAAATAGCTTCACAAAGGAAAAATCATTAAAAATAATGCCCAAAACGACCTAGAAATTTCTCTAAAAAGAATATTTCCGCCATTTCCAAAACTTGAATCCATTTGGTAGGATTTGGAACATTATTGGAGCCACATTAAATGATTAAAACATCGGTGTAATTAATATGATTTTCACTCCTCCTACAATATAATTGTACTCACCATACAACTTATTCACTCATTTGAAGACATTTTTATCTCAAAATATCTACACAATTAATATAAAAAATAACTCCTATAACCCTATAGGCTTCACATTTGGTAGAAAAACAACTAAAGATAAACATTAGTATATACCAAATGTTGTTAACCAAAAACGAGGTAGCATTATTCATTGATAACATTTTTGTAATTTACTTATCTACCCATTCAATTATTTTATAATCATTATTATTAAAAAAATCTAAAATATAGTGATATGTTTTTTTTCTAATAGTTGTACCTACACCCTAGAACACATCCATCAAAATGTGATATGTAGTCATTGTCTGTATATAGGGTAGACTTCCACCGCACGAATTGATATAGATATTTCTTCCATTTACCATCGATTGCTTTAAACCCGAAGGTGCCCAATCTTCATCTCCTCAATACTCATTTACCGATCTCGTTGTCGGAGTTCTCTGAACATATGAAGCACCTTGATCTGACCCTGGTGGCTCATTTCAACTCCTGAAGGTCGTCTGTTGATGAATTTGATCGATGTGCCTTTTCCAAATGGGACTTGTGGGATCGAGAAGTGGTTAGCCTCCTCGATAATCGTCATTTAATGATATGTTTTGCCTCTGATGAAAACCTGGTTCGTGCTTGGTCCAGTGCCCCTTGATGTTGCAATTGTTGCAAATTTTTTCTATTTCGGTGGATGACTGAATGTTGTAGGAATCGGGATCCTACTTCCCTTCTTATTTGGGTAATTCTCCCCAATTTTCCTTTACCCATTCAAAATCCTGCGATAATTTGTATATATGGGAATATGATCGGTCATTTCTTATTCTCTGATGTGCATTCTTCTACCCTGAACCACCCGATTAATCCCCGATGCTATGTTGAGATGGACATTTCTATATCGCTGGTGGAATGGGTTTGGATTTTAGTCGGAGAGGAATTTCGATGGAAGTAAGATATTATCTATGAATCCTGGGTTGATTATTGCTCAAGCTGCAAGAGACTGGGACATTCTTTTTCAAGCTGTCATGCCAGATTCTAGAGCAGGAGGCCACCGACACCGAGATCTTTCGCAGAGAACAGGAGACTCGCTGTTATTGGTAGAGACAGGCAATCTGGGACTTCAGGGCAAGCTGTCTGCTGACACATCCACGAGTGCTCCATCGAACCTGTTGTTGTCTAATGTTTTCATGCGGCTCAGGCAGAATCTGAATAGGGGGAATGACCTACATGTATTTGATTCCAAATCTGATGATGATGGTGGGGCGGAATACCCTTTAGATGGACACACGGTTGCAGATCCTCATCCAGAGAACGATGCATCCGTTGTGCCGGAGAGGGATGTTAATGTTCAAATCGGTCTGTCTGATACTAGCATGGATACTCAGAGGGAAGGGTGTAGTAGTGGTGTTATGTATAATGGTAGGCGGGGGACTGCTTCGATTCCTGAAAAAGATCTCATGCAGGGGTTTTCCCCTGATGTGAAGAAGATGAGGTCTACTGGATGTAAGGGGAACAGAAGGATGGATCATGTAGGCAGCTACAATGGTTAGGGTAATGCTGCTACTGGTGTGTCGATCAACGTACCCAAGGGGAATCACTTTCAAGAGTTAGGCATGATAGCTGGGGATGAGATGCCTCCTACATGTGGCAGTGGTAGCATGAAGAATGAGTTAAAGGAGGATTTAGTAATGTGTAAAGGTGGGATTGATGTTGAACATACAATGGCAGATCAAACTCAATGTTTTAATATGATTGATATGAATAATCAGTTTTAGAAAAACCAGTTAGTGTAGTTTCAAGAGATGCAGTACCATGGGAAATGGGGAGACCTTGCTGACAGTGATAAGGATAATCATGGGTAGATGGTTAGGCCATCATATAGTGCGATTTTCATGTAGCGAACAAGGCAATGTCGGTGATCCATGACAAGGTAACTACTTCTCTACGAGAAAGGATGAATAAGGACTACACCCACTTGGCAAAGCCGATGCCCACCAGATCGACTGTCAGAAATATGCAATCACTAAATGTGTTTCTTGAGAAGGAGTGGTTGAATATGAGAAGGAAGCATGAAAAGGTTCTGAAGCACTACAAGAGTTCGGTGTGGTAAACGACGACTAAGGAAGAGTATGTTTATCATGGAGATGGTGAGGGTTGTGATCTTGAGGATTTGCAGTGACTGTGCTAGGTCTGTAATGTTTGCTTCCTGGTTATATATTATCTTAATAAATGGTTAGGGGTTAGACCTCTGGATTCACATTCCTAGTATAACACATAACTCCATGCATTGAACATTGTGGGATATGATAACATCATTTGGGAACGTGTGGACTACTACCTCCTCAAACATATGTCATTTGATCTTGCTATACATGTAATGTATAAATGTTGACTTTAATTAATATATGTAACTTATATATATTAAAAATGATACAGTAATTATAATATATATATATATATATACATACTCTTCATTTCATTCTTTTAAATTCGATAAGGAAAATAACGTAACATTAATGTGTACATATGACCTACCATCACCGTCAATTGTGCATTTAATTTCATAACACAAAACATTATGGATTATTATATATACATATATATTTGAAATATATGACAGTTAAATATTATCCTCAATTTGGGATATAGAGGTATTTACACTAAAGGTACCATGTTCTAGGAAACATGGAATCTAATAATTAATCATTTCCATTATTCATATTTAGTTATTGTTTATCAATGATATATTTTAACTGAAATTACCTATAGATTCATTCAATTGTCATTTTATTGATTAAATGCCATGTGATTCAGTTACTTACAATTCAATTTTGAGTTTTTCCTTATCATGTAATTTGAAATGGCATGTGTTCTCAATTATATACATTTCTATATTTATTATTCAAATTGTTTTTAATGAAATCCACTTAACTAACCATTATTTTGAAATTGATCTCCTCTATATTTTTTTATTCTGTACAATGGTTATTCCAACAAAATATATGAATTATCTTTCAAGGATTAAATTCCTTTAAATTTTTATTTTATTTTATTTTCATAATGTAACATTGGTAATATATATATATATATATATATATATTCTAGTATTCCAAAACTGTTATATTATTTGGACGAGTAGGATTTCAATATTTTATCATTTCCAATGTAATAAATTAATTCACTCTCTTTAGGCATCATTGGTTGGGTTATTTAATCCTCTTATAGAAATATCATATGAATTTATCATTTTCATAATATACGGAACAAAAACATAATAATGTGGTGTGCATAATTTTGAAATTTGGTTAATATACATGTTAATCATACTCAATTATATAGTATATATATGAGAAGTAAAATATATGATTGAGAAAATTATCTAGTTAAAATAAAACCTAAAATCATAACGGTTAACCATAAATAATGTTATGAAAAAAATATAAGGATGAGCATAAAACAAAGTAATATAATATAGAAACACTGAACTATAATAATGAGTTTTTAAGCATAAAAAAAGTATAAAAAAAATAATTATATAACAATCAGAAGAATTTATATTTCATAAATTTTTAATAGAGATCCTAATAATGTTGTTTGCAATAAATATTTTGGACATAGCTAAACAAAATAAATCTGGGGTTCAATCTTGTCTACATAGCTAACTGTAATAACATACATGATCTACCTCATTACCTAAATATATATTATGATTTACCCAACGCATTGGATATATATATATATATATTGGACCCACCACCAACAACCCATACATTTGTGTTCTATATAAAATCGAACACCTTCATATCTTAATGAACCCTAGAAAAATGAATGGGTTTCACAAGCATTTAAAGAGAAACAAAACAAATAAAGAACATAATAAAACTTAGGATACAAAAAATAATATTTCAAATGGAATAATATCATAATAAATTTTATAATATGATTAGAACATTACTTTTTTATATATATATCATATAAGGAAAATGGAGATAAATATAATTTTATTTCTTAAAAAATATCAACCATTTCAATTAAAAAATAGTAACGAAATAATAACAAAAGGAATTTTAGGAGGAAAAAAGAATACATTTGAAATTTATTTTATTAGTAGTAAAAAATAATGATTCTATAGAATAAATGAACCATTATTCCTATAAATTTAGTTTGGAGTAAATTATTATGAACTTGAAAAGAGATGATTTTATTATAATGTAAGTCCTTTTTAATTAATACCAAAAATAAAGAAAAATTTAAAATAATCCACTTTTAAAAATATGTAAATTCAAATAATAGGTTTTTAATCAATAAAACATATTTTAATCTCATTAAATACCATAATTTTATACATTAAATATTTAAATGGAAGAAAAAAGATCTATTAGAAAGAATTAGAGTAATATTTAATGACATTATACTTCTATTTTGAAATAAATTTCATAAAATTAGAGGATATAATTGATTAGAATTCATATACATATATAAAATATTTATATAATATATTAAATATTTGAAATCATTAATAAAAAAATTGAGATTAACCTTAAATTATGAAAGTAAATGATCCAAGGAATCACAAATTTAGTCGATGAAAATTTTAAATTCAGTACTGATTTACTCGTTACACACACCTATAATACTAAATTATAAATTTATGTTTGTTAAATATATTAAAATAATAATCATTTTTATCTATTAAATTTTCTAAGGACCATTTAATACCATATTCTATTTATTAATCATATGGTTTTTATGTATATCTGTTACATGAGTTTATCTAGTTAACTTCTCTATAACTATTTTTTTTTATTGAACACAACAAAATGTTTTTTATAATTAATTCATTATATTCATAATTTTTATGTGTTGATTTTTTTCTTATTACATAACTATAATATTTATATAGTTATATAGTTATTTATAAAATGAACATATATTTGGAAAAGTACATTTATATGTTTATCATGGGAGATTATATACATTTAAGAATTTTAGTATTAGTATCAATTATAAAATGTCAAATATTATCTTCAAAAAATATTAATATATTCATAAAAATGTTATTTTTATTTAAATCCATTTTTAATGTTAACCACATTATATAGTTATTTAAAATAATTATCATCATAGTGTGGAGGTTGTAGTGTGTATATTGGTACAATGATTAGGTTTATTTCTTATAGATGGAAAATAATTAATAAATGGACCTATGATTTAGTAGCTTATATATTTTTCAAATATAATATTTAAGAATTTAATAACACATGGAAAAAATCATTTCAAGACAGTGATCAGAAATTAAACACTTCAGTCATTGAAATTGTTTGCTATAAGAAAATATGATGATTTTTCAATCTTTATTGATTAATGGAATAGATATTTAATTCATATTTCGTTATCAAACTAAAATTTATTTATATTATTATTAATTTTGTAATTATAAAATAATTCATAAAATAGATCTTAATGAGGTGGGAGAATAAATAAAATAATTAAAAGAGATTCATAGGGAATATTAACTATTTCTTTTGATGTTCTACCTTAGGTAACACATTTATTATATTCATTTAGGTATTTTAGTAAGACTAAGACTTTGAATAAATTATAATAGAGTTTGGGATTATCTAGTTTGGTTTTTAGTCGTGTAAAAAAGCTTAATAATGATTGTATAAGTAAATCAGTGAAGGGTTCCTTTGATAATGCCGAGGAGATGCACTTTTATAATAATAATAAATTTATAAAAAATTTAGGTGTAATTGTTTTTAAGAGTCTACACAGATAGAGTGTGGTGTGATCTTGGGTAGGGAAATATAGTACCAATCCAATTTAAAAAAACATGATAATATTATCAACCCATTTACAATGAACTTTTAATATTTTTTATTTTTAATATTTAGCTCTGTAAAAAGTTTTATTTATTGGGTATATGTTTTAATAGAAAATATAAAATAACATCTAAATTTTTTTTGCGAATTCGGAATTGAAAATTAAGCTGTTGTATGTTCAATTCAATTTTTAAATAATGTACAATAAAAATATAAAATAAAAATGTTTAATATAAAGAAAATATATTCAAGCCAAAGATAACTTATTAAAAATTATGTGTTCTTTATATAATATAATATTTATTTCTAATTAAATGAGTTTTTATGTGATTATACATTGTTTTAAAAATTATATTACAGTCATTATTTAAATCATATCAATTTAATTGATTAGTTATAAAATATATAATGTCAAAAATTTATTAAAAACAAAAGTTTCACAATTGTTGTGGCAATTAAATTTATTCCAAATATTATCATTTATATGCATGAAAGTAAATTCTAACATTTTAATTTATGTTTACATGTTCATCTGAAATTAAAAAAAAATTAGATCTAATTTCTATAATTAATTAAAATATTTTTAATATAATTTCACATATAATAGTTATTAGTAAAACTGAATTTTTACGTATGAAATGAATTTACATTCCTAAAATTAATTTATTAACATATATATAACAACATTATTAAATAATATAAATAGAAGGTAAAATATTAAACTGTTATTAAAATATTGTTTTTGTTAAAAAAATGCTTTTATTTGATATCTAATTGATTTTTATCTATTTCAAACTGTTAAAATTACCTTTTGTTTCTTATTTCAAAACGTATGATATAAAAATATATATAATTTTTAATTACAAGTTTTTAATATCATAAATTTTACATAGATATCCCTTTAATATCATCAGATATGCCGAATGGATGATATGTTCCATTAAGGTTAATAAGGGTAATGATTTTACTAACATGGATCTCTCTATGATATTCATGAGTTTTAATTTTTCCAACATATAATATGTCTCAAGCTACAATTATTGCTGTTTTTATTAGGTATAGTCCATGGAAAAACCTATATTAACAATTTACATCTCATTTTTATAAAAATGGGATTCATAATGGAATTTTATATTACTTGAGGCCATCATGAATTATTTCATAATTTATTTGAAAACAATTTCCTTTCTATTTATAGTCATTCAATCAATTACAACATTATAATTGTCAGATTTTGAATTTTTATTTATTAAAGTGTCTTGTTTTTTTAGTATAGTTATATGGGATTAACATGATTCTCAATGAAATATTTTTTAAAAAATAAATATTTACTAAACTCATTAGTTTCTACAAATATGTGATCCATATAACGAAAATATATATAAAACATTAAAGTGCATTTATATATGAAACAAAAATGGGATACATAATAATGTATACAATCATATATATATATATATGATATATCATAGAGATTACCATGACTAGTGGGAATCCATTAAATAATTCTGTGATTTCGATTTTTAGAAAAGTGATCATGGGTCATATGTATGGATTTCGATAAAGTAAATTAAATAAATTTAATTTGGAAAAATATGTATAGAATGGAAATTCATAATTGGATTCTTTAGAAAAAGTTTTAAGAATATTTTTGGAAGGTAGGAGAGTAAAATTGAATTTAAATATAGAAAAGAAGTCAATTTATTAAAAAATAATAATGTTTCTTAAAAAATCATTGACAATCATAAACAATTTATATAGTTTTATGAGAATTGACAAATGAAAAAGTCGAGTTCCCCTAATACGTGTTTCCATTAAAATAATTAATTTAGGGAAGATGGTATAACTGAATTATATATAAAATAATATTAAGGTAAGATAGGTAAATTTATTTGTAATATATATAGTCAAATTAAAAGATAATAATATTCTTGAAACGGTAAAAAAAATAGAACACATAAACCAATTTTAAAGGGGTGGTGCAGAAGATCCAATACCTCAAGTCCTGAAAAAATTGTACAGGCATAATTTTTCATAATGAAAAAAATTGAAATATACTAATTCAAAAAAAATAAGAATTTTTTTTATATATTCTAATTTCAAATATTAATAAATTACCATATTTATTCTAGTTATTATATCGGGTTTTCTCTTTTCTTCCACTGTAAGTAGTTCAGTTAATTATATCTAAACGAATCATGAAATTTGTTAATTATTAATAGTTTTAACTAATAAGGTCATAATTTATTCAATTAAAGAGATATTTATTTTTTATATAAGTATAATATATATATATATTAAATATCAATACAAATAATTTTTTAAAAGTATAACATCATCTCTACATGCTTGTTTTAGGTGATTAGAATTATTATTACAATTTTTTGTCAAAATCCTTGGTAATGTGAATTAATATTATGCTTCTAATAACTAAATCAACTATTAAATATTGTAATCATCCATTGATTCAACTATAGACTAAATCCATGTAAATTGGTGGTAAAAATTGATTTTTGTTGTCCCTAGAGGTGATAGTCTTCCCGTAACACATAGTACATTATAATTTTTTAGTCTATGATATTATTTATATAATTACTAGTTTATACTTAACATCCATATATATTTCCTAAATATAATTTTTATTCAATTATTGCACTCTTATAACCATTCATATCGATGTTGATGAATTAAAAATCGATAGTTTCTTCAACGGTGGATGACAACAATAATTATTGGGACATTCCAATGGAAATATAGTATGATTATAAACTATTGATTATTTTAAATAGTTATAGTTGTTTCATAACCACATTAATATCATATATATTGATATATTAAATAATTTATTATGAAATAAAATAGGAAATTTATTAGGATATTATAGATTAGAAGAGTTAAAATCAATGAAAAGGGAATCTATGTTACCTATTCATTTACATTTTACATCAATTTGAAAGTCATGAACAATGTTGTTTTAAATCATTAGAACCCACCTAAGGATTATATGTTTCGTAGAATATGGTAAATGTTTAAAATATTATCTTAGATAGTTAAATTTAATGTTGTTTTTGAAGGAAAAGGTGGTCGTTTATTTATACTTTCAGAGATGGTTGTTTTTTATAAAATTGCTAACTATTATATCATTTAGGCCATATTATTTAGGGTCAAATCAATTACAGTGAAAATATTTAAAAAATTTATAATTAAAATAATGTTAAATTTAACTTCAAATAGATCCATTACAAAACTATTCCTTCCAACCAAATAACTAAATTCAAAAAATAAAATAATCGATAAAATGTTATTTGTGTTCCATAATTCCATAATCAAGATTATAAATTAAAATTCATAAATCAAATTTAAAATTTTGACACAATAATATTTTATAAATGACACTGAGAAAATAATTTATAGGTATTAAATGATGATTTCACAGAACATATTGTTTTAATAAATACTATATTTTAAAAATTTAGTCAAAAGTATCTTATTTTGAAAAATATGGGAAATTCACCAGATGTAAATATAAATATTTTGATTCAAAATATTTTAATTATATTATTAAAATAATATAATAAAATATTAAAATTGTAAAATTTTATATAAAACAAAATTTTTATTCAAAAACAATTATTTTCACCTTATTGAGTTTAAAAACCATTGAAAAAATTCTTATGATTTCTTGAAATTATTTTTGAATTTACATATAAATATATAACCATTAATTTATTATATATTTGTGTTTTATTTAAAAAATATAATATTTTTTTTTCAATTAATCCAATTATACGTTCATTGAGTCAATCATTTTTCCAATGTTTTTCATTGTTTTAAAAACAATTTATCAGATTTTTATTTATATTATTATAAATTACTTTAGAAAACTAATTAGTATACATGAAAATGAGGTAACAAAGAAGAGAAATTATATTTATAAAATTTATTTGTAATAATTCATCATCTAAATCCCCCATACTACAACATTAACCTTCTATAGGACTTTATTTCAATGGTGAATCCAAATGACCCAATAAAATCATTCCCCAACTCCATAAATCTCACAAGGCCTCAATCCATATAAAAGGTTATAACATAACTCTTAGATAAAAATCCTATATTAAAACCTATGACCTTATTCTTCACAAGCTCATATCGTTTTTGAAACCACTCATCCCTTATTGACATATATTCATTTCAAAAATCTATCATAAAGGGCCAATCATGACTAAATCCCTCACTGAACATTTCTTTGCCTATCTCATCCCTTCGCATGGAAAGCTGTCGCTGGTACTCTGGCAGATGTTCTAATTCAGATTCAAATTGAGCCTCTGAAATATTTAAATATATATACATATATTAATATACAGATTTTTTGTAAATATTGGTAATGAGTACAAGCACTTACTATCAATGCTGCAGCCTCTGGAACATTGCGATCACGAGTCCTCATCCACACCGACATTTTATCAGTTGGTTCACCTTGCTCCCGCAACTATATATGAATATAATATAAACACAATAATGTATTAATTAAAAAAATTAAAAGTTAATAACAAATACCTCATGCCATATCTGAGACACGTGACGAGTCCCGAGCCTATAAGGTGGTCCCTGCAACGCTCGATTCTTAGAATGGCATGTAGACACCTCCTACATTAAATTCATTCAAATCTCAAACAAATCGCACATTTTTTAAAATATATATACCAAAATAAATATACAAGCCGCAAAATCCTAAGTAGACCAATATGCAACTAAATCACGCCACTGAGCCGAGAGGACACCTCTCAAGACTTTTTCCAGAATGACTGGGGCACCCACATTTGGTACCCAGTGGTCCCTCTTGACTTTGCCTTTATAGTCTTTCCACATCTTACGACATTTTCTCATACACACTGGCCGAAACTCATCAGGAGATACTTTCAAATTTTGTTATTAAAGAAAAAAATTACATATGATATTTTTGTTTATACATAGGGAATGAAGTAAAATGGTCTTCTAACCTGATCCTCCCACCACAGATGATCTAATGTGTCCTGAGGGATAGAAGCCCATTCACGCATGGTCAATGGAAATCGATGTGGATCACATATGATTTGACCCAACTGATGAATAAATGCAGCAGCATTCCGTCCCACATGATGAAATAACTCATCAAATGAAACATCAAAAGTCGTGCCGGAATTCCATGATAATATTCCACGACCAGGGCCTCTCCTGCGGGAGGAAGAAGTAGTCGAGTCTGATCCTATTGAAAAAAAATTTATATTAAAATTGATAGATGTTATAAATATATATATATATATATATATATATGTTTATTAATTACATAAAAATAGAGATAATGAAATTCCAACATACCTCGACCCTGAGATGTAGATACCTCAGATGGATGATGTGGATCTTCTGCCTCTTTCCCTGAAATGCCTGCAGTCAGGGAAAACATTAGTAATGAGACTATCCAAAGTTTCCCAATTATAAATTGGATTGTTTTAAAAAAAAATCAAACTTGTACAGTTGTTAATCAAACAAAAAGGTATTGAATAATAAGTTGTGAATGAATTTTAAAAAATCACAAAGTTCACAAAATAGATATACAAATTATCTACAAAACGAAACAATGCATAGAGAAATTTCAAATTTAATTAATAAAAATTCAAGACTTATCTATAATAAGATCCCTATAACAAAAATTTACACAAGAACTATTACATTTTAATTTTTCATATCAAATATATATAAAATAAATACTAATTAATTGTTTTTGAACCATTTATAAACTAATTATGTATGTGAAAGCCCATGTCATACCTGATTGCGCTACAAACCTGGACGGGATGGGAGCCGAAGGCGGTGCTGCGAATGAGAGGAGAGGTAGCAGTGGGGAGCTGGAGCTGGAGCTGGTGCGGCGAGGGAGGGGATGGTGAAGGAGGGGACAGGTGGTAGTGGTACGACGAGGGAGGGGACACAGATGAAGGGTCGGGGGTTGGTAGGGTGCAGCGGGGGGTGTTCGGGGTGTTGGGGGGGATGGCCGAGGGGGCGGAGGGCCGAGGGAGGTGGTCGGAAGCCGGAGGGGCTGGAGGCCGAAGGCCAGAGGGTGGCCGGAGGGATGCCTGAGGGCTTCCGGGCTGCTGGAGGCGGGTGGCGGGAGGCCCGAGGTAAGAGGGAGGTCGTATGGCGACCGTAGGGTGGAGGGCAGCTTGAGCCGGAGGGCGGAGGGCGGCCGAAGGAGGGCGGGCCCGTCGTAGGGCGGCCGGAGGGCAGCCGGATGGCGGGAGGAGGGCGGAGGTCGGCCGGAGGGTGGCCGTAGGGGGGCCGACGGAGGGCGGTGCCGGTGGAGGGTAGGGCCGGTGGAGTGCGGGGCGGCGGAGGGCGGGGCGGCGGAGGGCGGTGCGGCGGAGGGCGGGGTGGCGGAGGGCGGGGCGGCGGAGGGCGGGGCGACGGGGAGGGTGGGTGGACGGGGAGGGCGGGGTGACGGGGAGGGGGCGTGACGACGGGGAGGGCGCGGGCAACGGGGAGGGGGGAAAGGATCGGGGGGGGGGGGGGGGGCTTTGCGAGAGGAGGGAGGGTTCGGGGGGTGCGAATGCCATTTTTGTTTTTAGGGAAACGTAGAGACTGCCGGTGGAGGTCACTATAGGTAATGGGGATCAAAAGCCCATATTTCTAATAGTGTCTCAATAATATGTCATTAAATATGAATGAATCTAATTTACCATACAGGGGAAGATATAAATAACCTATCCTAAATATATATATATATATATATATATTCATTACTGTTAATATCCATAATTTATTAGTCATTTCTATAAGGGAATATTTTATTTCCACTACTTATTATGATACAAAAACATGTGTTAAATCTATATTAGAGACCTAATGTTGGTCATAGTTCCCTCTTAAAATAGTGATGATGATCACAAACATCCATACTCTATATTCCATACACATTGATTTATTCATTGGGGTTTTCTGACGAAATCTAACCCTTGGAATGATGGATTGTGAAATAACAATAAACTATAATAAACTAATACACATCCAAAAAATTGTGAACTCAATATGGATCATAAAACCCAGAAAATAATCATTTAATAAAATAGAACATCATAAATAATATATATATATATATATATATATCCATTCATGTACTAAAAAATTCTTTATTCTTGTTTTTGGTTGACTATTACATGTGTCAAATAGTTCTGAACATTCTTCAATCCGTCAAATGGATTCAGAATCAATTACATAATCCAACTCTTCAATTTCCATAATGAATTTTCCTAAAATGAAAAGATAAATTTTTTAACCAAATAATATCTACATAGGAAATTGGAAAATAAGATATCCATGGAATGTTATTTCCATGAAACTATTTTAAATTTTGGGTCTATAGATTAATACCTTCATGTAATGAATCCCCAAAACCCTCTCATTCAAAGTAGTGTTTTGAAACGTTCTACGGTTCCTATTACAACCAAAAAGATGTTTAGGATACTCTCTCTAGATAATGAAAATGATAGTATCCCATATCATAGAGAGAAGGATGATCCTCTTGGAAACTCTATCACCCACAAGAATCATTCCACAAAGGTTCATTCCATTGACCATCAACTAAATAACTATTGTGTAACCCCATTCATTGAGAATATACTATGATAGTAACCATTGAATCCTTAGTCCCATTATCACGATTTTGGTGTCTTGAATATATCACCCATAGTGATATCTTTGATGGTATACGACATATATTCTGGTTTCCCTGGGAGATATTAGTTAGAATACACTAAAGAGAGATGGTTATATGATTCATATTGACATTCCATCAACGTAATCTAATCAGTATAATCCATATATTAAAATGGGGAAATCCCATATACCTATACTCTTAAATTAATCCCTCCCTCCTATCAAAGGGTAAACAGAGGAATAATCAAATATACATTCCCATACATATGAATTATAATACAATATTTCAACAAGAAATTGTTTAAAAGAGTAGAAATATAATCCCAAGATAATTGATAATTTATTTCATCTATACATGTTAATATCATTAGGGGAAGATCATATCCCTTTATATAATATTCAAAACCATCAAAATATTATTGAAGAATTAGAGAAAATATTTCATTATACTTTTTAAAATATAAGGTAACATGAACATATTCCTAGTTACATAGTTATAACCCAAATTTAATATGATAAAAAAGATAAATGACAGAAAGGGAATACTTTTACTCCCATTTAATAGGATAATTAACATTTTTTAAAGAAATAGACAAATTAATTGTCCCATGTTATTTTATCAAAAAATTTAATGGACTGTTCTATTAATTATCTCAAAAGAGGGCCTAAATTATTAGTGATAGACCCAATTCTTTCATCTTCCACCCAAGAGAACACACATATTCTCATGAAAATCATATGATATCATTAGCATAATTTGGTGAAAACTAAAAAACATTTCCATATTTCTACACCTTATTAAATAAATAGCCTATATATCTTGATGAAAACTCATGGATTTCATAATATAAACATTTTTCACAGGATATCTAACAATAAATATACGGCTTAGGGTAGCTAAAAAACATGTTATAGGAGTTACTTCCATGGTAACATTATAGATCATGAACATGAAAATATTCATAATCTATGTATTTCTTATCAATATAAACTGAACGTTTTATTGAAAATTCATCTGAAATATTGAGTTGTATTTCTTTCATAGGTCATCCATAGTTAAATACATTGATAGTTAATAGAGATTTTTCCATTAGAAGCCATTGAGGGATTCCTTTACATGGTAATACCTTTCATAGTCTAGGATTTCCTCTCATTCTCAATGTACCTTTATAAAGATTGTTACTTAGAAAATAATGGTCAGTTATATACATCACCCCATCAATGAATGATAGTATATCTCCTTAGTTTATTTCTAGTCAAATGTAAAAGTTATCATATATACCATTTATTTTTCATGTTTCATTATACTTAGTAATTTTTTTGGTCTGATCAATTGTATGAAAATGACAGACACTATAAACATGGAGAGAGATTTGGATGAGGGTGATAAGAGGATTATGTTTCCACTATAGATTCCCCTTTAAACATGATTACATGAATAATAAATGTTGGATGTACATAATATCAATACCTCAATATGTGAATAACCCATTTTAGCATCATTGTGATGATTATACCATGTAATTAATGTTTTAATCATCAAAATATTATAATTCAGCAAAATTTTTATATAATACATATTTACCCCTCAACATTTCCTATTCCAATGATTGAAAATAATTAGTGTAAATTAAATAATTATTTCGTCCAAATCAAGAGGATTAATCATCTTGTAATTATTAAAATCATACATTTTATGTGTTTTATAGGATCACATGAATATATAGAAATAGACTTTACCCATTCCCACACTAGTATATTTCTATAAATAGACATTATAAAAACTCGTCTCTTTTGGAAAAGTCTTTACCCAATAGGCACACATGCTTATTTTTCTATTTCTTTAATCCTTTCTACATCAATGGATCATAAATGGTATACCCTTATTGAATTGGATTGCTAAACAATTAAAGCGTTATGACATTGATAATGTTTAAAGATCCTCCGGTATTAGGAAAGATGGTATTTATCCTTATAGAAATCCTCAAAATCATTATTTTGACACTGAAATCACATGATGATCTTGTTACATACGTGTGTTGATTTATGAAATTATCAGAGGACTATTATAACAGAATCTTTGACAGAAATTATGGTGTAACCCAATAAAATATGGAAGGGTTAATTTTTATATACTCCACTACCAACACAACCTAAAGAATCATAAAAAAAATAAAAATAAAACGATATGGAGATAATAGAATCATGATAATCCAATCCCTATTGTATCTGGGAATTTATATTATATGCCACATCTTTATTTTTACAACTAACTTTTTAATAGACTTGGAAATTCTTCAGAAAAAGATTCCACATTATTTCATCTAATTTGTGACACATCTTCACAACTATTGAAAAGTTTTTCAAATGAAATTGTAAATTATTTTGGAATAAACAAATATAAATAGTTACAAGGATATTTGACGTGAGTAAGAATAAAAAATAAAATGGTTTATAAGAAAAAATGACCCTAAATTATGGTAGATACAAATAGAGAGTCCACATAATACTTTGATGAATATATTGAATATATTAAAAAGAGATATTATGCATAGGTGGATTTGGAAATGATCATTGTGTCCTAATATTCCATAGTTAATGTCACTAACTATTTTTTGATATATGACATAGGTTGGTACATTGATATGGAACATCAAATCGGTGAGGTGTTAACGCAAAATTTGGCTGTCCACCGTGTGGTGGGAGGTGGGAACTCATCGTTGACATATTGGAAAACGATGCTATCTAGTATATTTGAAAAGACAATTTCCACACCTATAATTAGTAAAAATAAAATTAAATTTGAATGTTGTGGTTGTGTCTCACCAACCACTTGAAGATGTTAGGAAGATCACAATGGAAGAGGAGATGGTAGAATATATACATTATATTGAGTATTTAATTTGACTTAAGGATGATATTCATTGTAGAACTACTCCCATTTAATATAATCTTCTATCATAAGTCAATACATTTCATACTACTGATATATCCCACTTATAAATTGAAAGTCAACAGATATGGGTATAGTATGGTTTAAAAAACACATCTGGAACTAGATAGCTACTGTATCTAACCCATCCATCCCCATAAAATCATGAAACTCTTCCTCCACGCACACGAAAAATGTCATTGAATCATTTAGGGTAAAATATTTTGGTAAGGCAAGGTTCAAACAACTAACATATGCATGTTGTACATATCAAACACAACCAATTATACATATTCATGAAATAATATTATCAGATTATTTTGGACACCAATATTTATTTTTTCACTTAGATAGAATCTGGAGGGAAAAATAATCCACTATATTTAGAGACAAATCATTTTCCATAATTGGTGGACAAGAATCCTGGTACACCCAATAATGAAAATTATAACTTCTTAACTTTCAATCACAATATGGACCCATAGAAACATTTTAAATGATTTGTTTTTCATTATGATCTGAGGATGGAAATATTTAACCCTAATAACCATTTAAGAACATATTAATCGTGAAATCATTAGAAGTTCATTTACTTTCAAGAATAAAAAAATTCCTTCTCGGTAAATTGGTAATTTGGAAGATATGAATCGACAGTTTATTTAATAGTTATGATCCACACTAAAAAATTCAGTGTACATTAACCACTATAACTACAAAATATGAAATAATAGAGTCTTAATGTTCATTTCAATATTGATAAATGTGAAAAAAATTCTAGTCCTTAAACTTCTGTATGATAATTTGATCGAGTTATGTGTATTTCATTTCTTGGGTGAACTCAAATATCCTATTATTCCACTGAAATGTCTTCTTACATTCTTAAAATAAAAAGTTTTAAAAAAATTCATAGATGAATCTATATGTAAATAAAGATCTAAAGGGTAGTTTGAATACATTTCCCTTGTTAAAATAACTTAAAATAACAAAATGTGACTGTTAGACTCAATCCAGCACCAATAGTGGTTGTATCTCCAAATCATATCCAATATCACCTGAAACAGCCACATCAATGAACAAAAAATAAAAAAAACCATTATGATTATTACATGAAGTTTTAGATCCAACCCCTATTAATGAAACGGAGAATAATAATTTTTATTATATAATAGGTAGTATTAAATGGATTCTCATCACTGTAATAGATAATAATAAAGCAAAATTGATGAAATCAAGAAACATAAATAGGTTTTTAATAATTAGTAATGAAAATTAATATCATCATTACCAAATGATGTGAAATACTTTACTATAAATAATATTCTTCAACGATGTAATCACAATGTTGGTGGAAACTAGATAAGTAAACATTAGTAAATTATTAGTGCATGTTACTTAAGAAACATGACCTAAAAATTTATTCATATTATTTTGTAAGTCTCACATTTAAGAGGATGGGTAATTACCATTTCATAATCTAAAAAACCATGTACAATTTCATTCCCACAAAATAGGTAGTATGTGAAACAACATGCCATATTAAATTTTTATCAAATAATTATTCATTAAATGACATTGTTAATGTCATATTTTTGAATATTGACTTTTCTGATGAACAAATTGTGTATGAAAATGTGCCTGAACCCATTCATATAATAATGTTTTAGGGGATGGTTGTTAATTCCATGATGTGTCAAAATTATGAATCCATGGTAGTCCAAAAATGTAATTTAATATAATTTTTGAGGAAATATACAAAGTTGAAACATACTGATTAAAACATTAGAGAATACAACTAAAACATATATCTAATCATGAATCCCAATTAGAAACATTTAGTCCTATTATATTTGAATATGTAATATAAAACATGAAACTATAAAATATATAGTTATTCTCTAGCCAGAATATTTCAATAATTTGGAATAATACTATCAACAAAGTGCTTCTCTGATATTATATAATTAAGTCACAAAAGATTAAATAAGGGACAAGACTTATACTGAAAACTTGTTCCATTGATCATATATGTATAAAATATTAAGGAAATTTTATATAATTTCATCCATAATCTTGATCATAAATTTCATTCACATTTCGAAATGTCTCCATGAATCATTTATTGGGGACTATTCTAGTCGATGAATGTATGATACTGAAGTGAGCATTACCCTGATTTATTACGTAGGATATATTTTTCCAAAATTTATTACAACTATCTCATTTACTAGTTAGGAGTAGGAATATTCCATACAAGGACAAATCAATCCCCAATGACTATATGAAATTCATTATGTCATTGATTTTCAACAAGATATAGTGGAAAATAGTTTCATAATTATTCTCATAATAGCATACACTCTCTGAATCTTGAGTTTTATTGAAAAGTATTTATCCCCATCAAAAGTTACCATATAGTGGTAGGAATAAATGTTACAAAAGGACAAATTGAAATGAAAATTTAAAGGAAATCTTTATTGACCTCATCTTCAACAAGAAATTTATGTCAGTCCACAAGGTTATATAATTCAATATTATTTGGGAAGATCATAAATTTAACTAATCCCAATGATGTTGTTGTAAATGTTACTGTCAGGGTAATTTTCTTAATTGTTTATTAAATAGAAAACCACAAATCCATGTAGTGAACTCAAGAGTGATAATGTTTCTTATCATTCAAATTGAGGCATAAATTCAAAACTAAATAGGCTATCAGGTCCATCAAGTAAAACAAAAAGAAGATTCACATCTATTCACATTCATTATGTATTCCATATAGTAAGGATTAAAAATATATTATGGAAATGTAACTCTAGGAAAAATTTAAATTCACATAATAAATATTTCTCTAAATCATCTCAGTGGGAAGAAAGGTTGATTAAATTATCCTCTCTAGATAGTGTTATCATTGATTATGGAATTTCTGATAACAAATCCCCTAAAGTATTCTTAATGTCTCAAAATTTCAATATATCCTTTTATATATTAATATGGAGATTACTCTCATATATTTACATCAACATCGATGTTAGGATCTCATAGGGATCATCCATGAAAAGAACACCATTTAAATGACAATCCACTTCTATAGATTTTTAGTTCATCTATTATAACAGTAAATAATAGTTCCCATTAAATTTTCATATTCATCAAATTTTGGATAACTATGTGAGGAATATGATAATAATGATTCCTCTACATTATTCAAGTAAGACATCACAACAATGGTTGATGATCCCCTGAGGGAAAATTTTAATATAAATAATGATCTACGAACTACATTGATTAGTTCTACATTTCCCCAATTAAATGATAATGACCAGTGTCTTAATATATAAATTAAAATGATTTTTTCATCTTGAATTATACAAATATTCCAAGACTAGATTATAAGGAAGAAACATATGATTTGGTGTTAATAGAAGACAATTTTGGGTTCAAAAATCAATCATGGTGGATTTACCCAATAATATTACAAAAGTTGAGGTCGATGTTAGCAACCACAAGTTAGAAAAAATTAGTTGAGAAGAAAAACACATGAAGTGGATAAATAAAATACTCCTAGTCAGGTAGAATAACCCGAAGATCAATGTTTCTATGGACTTTATGTATTTCAACTGATATTTCCCGATGGATGATTTAATTATCCCAATGATAAAAATAATTATCGATGCTACAAATATATTATACAACATATCCTTTAATGATGGATACAAAGAATGTGATTCAATTTTGATTCTTATTTATGATGAGTATACCAGTACATTAAAAGATCCCTACATGGTTTTATATTATTGGGTAATTCCATTTAGTTTGATGAATGATGGTGTAACATCCCGCCCCAACTTACCATCCAAACTGGTAGTCGAACCGATCACCACATGGCCTCAAACACATCACCCCAAATGCCAGAGGCTGCCGACTAGCAGCGAGGGGCTAGGTGGGTCCGTGGGGAGACTGTGACCTATTTACCAATGTATCACAATATAATTACAAACATACAATAGCGGAAGAAAGTAACCAATAGACAACACATATAATGGAAAAATAGATAACAAACAAAAGAATCTGAAATATATATGATTGTGAAAGTCAATACAATACAGTACAAGTATACAAACCACCAGAAAGAAACCAAAATGTATCCCATGTCGCATCGCAAGCCTTATCTGGGTTCCATGCACTCCTACTCCGTGCAGCAAGTCAAGTACCTGTACTAGGGCGCTTCCCCTTCTCATTACCAGAAATCATTTAATCTTCTTGGGTCCAAAAGCATGGCCCAAATAGGGTGTGAGACTAAATACCAGTAGGCAACCACCAATGATCTGTGCTAATCTATCAGTGAATATATAAATAGGTTGTGTAATATGGAAATCTGTAAATATGGGATAGTAGAAAAAATGAACCAATCTTTTGTTTTGGCTTGACATCACATCTAGTATCCATTCCATTCATTAATCAC
Source organism: Viscum album (assembly GCA_963277665.1). Taxonomy (NCBI): domain Eukaryota; kingdom Viridiplantae; phylum Streptophyta; class Magnoliopsida; order Santalales; family Viscaceae; genus Viscum; species Viscum album. The sequence continues at coordinate 1,656,141,981 of OY728148.1, read as the reverse complement.
TTCATCCAATTGTTCTAACCATTCCTTGGGACCGTTCCAAAAATATTCAAAATGAATACCTGACATCACTCAAGGAGAAAATCCACCAACACCCAACAATCCCATTCTGGAGAACCTCTAGGACCCCGAAATCGCTCTACAAGCCCGTTCCAGCGAACCTCATAGGTACCCAACCTCGCGCTAGGTGTGGTATAGTCCTTCATCTGAGCCCATCCATGATATCCTATAAATAAGATTCAGGTATCTCCCATGAGATATCATTACCTGTTGAGTCTGTCCATGGAATGTCACGTGGGATCCATGATTCACATGGAATCTCAGTAACAAGTATCTTACGAGTCTATCTATGGAATCTCACAATGGTCCCATGGATCACCGATGACCTAGTTTCACATTTAAAACAGTTCAAAAGCATTTAAGTCATGTTGGCTAGTAATTCAAAAAAATTGCATACAAGGGTAAAGGGGAAAGACTCCATCCCATACCTGAAACCATTTCAATTACAATTTAATTTTATTGCAATTCCATTCATATTAAATTTCTATTTTTAACAACCCACAAAGGAATGGAAAAACATGCCTCAAAGGCATCCTGGGTCAAAACCCATAAAAGAGTCATTCAACGTAACGCACCCAAGGGGTGGTTCCTGTCCAAGGTATACAACCTAAATCATGCATATAACATCCTATTTAGATTAACTACAACATGATAGGTAATAACCTGGATATATTCCACATTCAAGTGAAACCAAAAAGTGGGCGCACGACACTTCGGCATATATAAACATCTTGACAATCAGCGAAAATCATGAGACCACATACCTTAGGCTCGTACTAGATAGCTCGTCTAGTATCAGTCTTTGATTCGTCTAGGTTTTGATGAAAATTGAAGAACAGATGAAGAACGAGAAATTAAGGCATATGAGACTTAATCTAATATGTGTTTGTTACAACCAGAAGAATCGAAAAAGATTAAAACGGAATTGAGGACTTACCGTTTTAGATCCAACAAGATGAACGACATTCTAAATGGAGATTGGACGGAGGGGCATGATCAAAATACCTCCGTAGGATTACTTGAGAACCCCCAGGAGCCTCCCACTTCTTTCTGGTTGAATATAATAGGTTTAGGTTATGGTTTTTTAAAATTTAATCAATTCAATTAAAAATTAATTAAAATTTCAAAACACAGCAGGTCGCACAGTTTACCCGCATAACCTAACAAACCGTGTGGAGACCGTGCGGACCTTCCTAGAAGGAAAGGGGAAACCGCATGGCCACCCAGTATCGTTCCCTAAAATTGTGTGCAGGTTCTGCTCCAGCCTCTGCCAAGCCTGCACCAAGGCGCACGGTTTACCGAGGCCATGCGCAGGCTATGCGCAAACCGTGTGCCAGGCCATTTCCAGCCTAAAACATGGTTTCAGGCTCCGAACAAGCCCCGGACAACTCCATCACTCCCTCGGTCTAGTTGGGCATCCACATTAGGCAACAAAATAACAGTCAAAATAAAACAAAAAGGATTTGAACCTCATACGGAAACCCAGGTTCTTACAATCTTCCACCCTTATAGAAAATCATCCCCGAATTTCTCTCTAAAGGGTGGTCAAGATTTGTCTGCGAACAGTTCTGGCCCATGAGCACATACGTCGGCCACCCACTCCCAAGTCTCATCATCTAAATGGTCATTCTTTCATAGCACCTATACTAGAGGAACTGACCGGCCTCGGAAAACCTTCCTGATCCTATCAACGATATGAATCAGATGCTCCTTAAAGGATGCATCTACCTATAGCTCGACCTCCTTAGTCTAGAAGGTATGTGATTGGTCTGAATAGTATTTCTGTAACTGTGAAACATGGAACACATCATGAATGGCTCGGTACCTCTGAGATAACTGCCACCGATAGGCTACCGACCCCACCCTATCCAGAATATCAAAAGGCCCAACATATCTCAGTGATATCTTACCCTATATTCTGATCCACCTGTGTCCCAGCCTCGGTGAAACACGCAAGAAAACCTGATCCCTGACCTCAAACACTTGGGGTCATCTGCGGTAATCATCATATAACTTCTGATGAGACTGCGTGGTAGCCATCCACTTTTGTATCATCTGGACCTGCTCAGAAGTCTCCTGAACAAGATGCGGTCCAAGTAAGGCTGCTTCACCAACCCTTAACCAGCAAAGGGGTGATCAACATGGCCTATCATATAGAGCCTCGTATGGTGCTAGCTGTATATTCTCCTGATAACTGTTGTTATAGGAAAATTCAACTAGGGGAATATACCTCTCCCATGAGCCCCCAGAATCTAGGATGCAAGCTCCCAGCATGTCCGCTAGAACTTGTATTGTACCCTCTGATTGGCCATCAGTATGAGGGTTGTATGATGTTCTCAGGAGAACTTGTGTACCAAGCGACCACTAATGTCTTTTCCAGAAACGTGACGTAAAATGAGAATCCCCGTATGAAAAAATGGTGCACAGGACCCAGTGGAGTCGTACTATCTCATGGATATACAACCTTGCCAGTTCATCCACACAGAAGGTCTCCTTGATCAGTAATAAACGAGAACACTTCATGAGCCGATACACTACAACACACATAACATCGTTACCTCAAGGTGACCTTGGAAACCCAGTCACGAAGTCCATCTCAACATCATCCAATTTCCACACTGGGATAGGTAACTGCTGTAAAATCCCAACTGGCCACTGGTGTTCCACCATCACCTACTAACAGGTGGAATATCTCACGATGAAACTAGCTACTTACCTCTTCATACTCAGCCAACAGTACTATCGGAGAAAGTCATGATACGTCTTAGTGACTCCATGATGAACTTCCCAAACCAAAACAGGAAACTCCCACATTAGATCCTCTCTAATATCCACAGGAACCCATTCACGTCCTTGGATACGAATAAAATCATCCTTGCCTAACATCAAACCAGAAGGAGGGTCCTCAACTGAAACACCTTCTTGTAGAACAAGGCCTTCCGAAACTAATAGTTGTCTCATCCTTACTCTGTCTAGGAGGGTAGAATTCACAAAAAAGGATGATAGAAAAGATTTCCCTTGGATATTCTACACATCAAGATGCATCTCAATGAAAAAAGATATAAGCTTCCATTCGTTTCTAGCCTGTTTCACAACTTATATTTTGGTCCTCGAGCTCAATGCATCAGCCACTACATTTCCCTTACCAGGTATATAAGTATGCTCGAAATAAAATGAATATAGGTAGTCCACCCACCGTCACTGCATAAGATTCACATCACACTGAGTAAAGATATATTTTAGGCTCTTGTGGTCTGTGTACACCACAAAACGCACTCCAAATAAATAGTGTATCCAACAGTGCATCACATGAAGAACGGATGCTAGCTCGTGATTGTGTGTCGGATAATTCCACTCGTGTGGCCTCAGCTACCGAGATCTGCATGCCACGACTCTGTCTCCCTGCATCAACAATAAACCCAGCCTAATACCTGATGTGTCACAATATACTATGAAACTATTTCCCTATTCTGAAAGTATTAGGACTGGTGCTGATGTTAACCTTCCTTTCATCTCCTGAAAGGCTTCTTCACAAGCATATGTCCATTCAAATTTCATGACCTTATTAGCCAGGCCTGTCAACGGTACTGCTAAGCGTGAGAAATACTGTATGAAATGATGATAATAACCAACAATCCCCAAGAAACTCTGTATGTAAAATACATTCATGGGATGTTCCCACGAAACCAAATCTCTAACAATTTCTGGGTCAACAGACACTCTTGTATCTGATATGACATGGCCAAAGAAGTGAATCTGATCCATCCAAAAGTGGAACATAGTAAGCTTTGAATATAGATTATGCTATCTTAGTGTGTTCAGGATGATATCAAGATGGTTGGCATGGTCGTCTCGATTTCAAGAATAAACTAAAATATCATCCGAGAAAACCATGAAGAACGAGTCCAAGTAAGGATGGAACACGCGATTCATTAGAGCCGTGAAAACTGATGTCGCATTCGTGAGACCGAATGACAAAACTAGATACACATATAAACAATACCGGATACAAAAAGTATTACAAGGTATGTATGTAGGTCAAACATGCACCTTGTGATACCCTAATCTCAAATCAATTTTCAACAACAACCTATCTCCTCAAAGCTGATCAAATAGATCATCTATCCGCGACAAGGGATATCGGTTTTTAACAGTCAGTTGGTTCATTTTCCGATAGTCCACACATAGCCTGAGAGTTCTGTCCGCCTTTTTCGTAAAAAGGAATGAAAAACCCCATGAAGAAGTATTGGGTCGAATAAATCCTTTCCCTAAAAATTCTCGAGATGTTTCTTGAGCTCTTACAATTCTGTCGTAGCCATCCTATTAGGAAGAATGGATACAGGTGCTGCTCCTGGCACTAGCTCAATAGAGAATTCCACCTCTCTCTCAGGAGGTAACTCTGAAAAGTTGTTAGGAAAAACATCCTTGAAGCACATAACTACCGGAGGAAGGTCCATCTAACCTACTCCCTGATCATCCAGAAACAAACTAGAAATCTGGGATGTCATCACGTCCAGCCCACGCCGATCTATTACAGCTTGGCTTTCCTGGGGATCCCACTCGCCCTTAAGAGTATACACTGCACCCTCTGCTGATTTGAAAATCACCCTCTGGTGGTAACAATAAATGTAGGTTCAGTACGATACTAGCCAGTCCATACTGATAATGAAATAAAAAAAATTCATATCGAGAACATAAAGATCCCAGACGAAGTGACACCCTCCTACCTCAAGGGGTTACCATCTGCACATACGTACAAACTCTTCCCTTAATTCTAGTTCTGTGTATATCATCAATTATCCATTAAAAGAAAGCAAAACTAGACCAAGGCTTTTCACTAGAGGCGCAGATATAAATATGTTTTATGCACCTCTATCAAAGAGGGAAGATGAAATAATCGATGCTACTAAGATCGTACCTCTCACCGTAGACGGTCCCGCTCCCTGGTCATCGGAAGTAGGTTGCACTTCATACATATGTCCTAAATATAGGCCTTGTGATACAACCTCACTACCCAGTGCTGGCCCACTCTGATGTCTCGGTGTACCCTAGGCCTGACTACCTATGCCACGAACAATACCTCGACCTGATCGGCCAGTCGCACCACAACTCCTTATCTGATGAGATGCTGGTGACCCTGCTCATGCATATGGAATCAGTGCAGACCCTCTATCACTGGATGCTAGTGGAAATGATCTGATGAAACATTTGAGATGTCCCATCATACCACATGTTCGGTTCTCGAATGGGTCCCTCAGACACTGTAACGACCCAATCTTTTTGAGTAGTATATTAACTTACTCTTATTTATTTAATAAGATGTTAATTGTTAATGCAGAAAGAGGAGTCGATGGCTTCATCCAGTAGACTCAACCCTTACGAAGCCCACTTATCAGAGGTTGGGAAGGAGGTAGAATCTATGGGCTTCGCTTTGGACCAAGCCCAAGCCGAGCTCCAGCGTGTCAAGCTTGAACGAAAACGATTGCAGGAGAAGTTCAAGTTAGTGGAGATTGCTACTAGGGCAATGTTATCTGAGACTCCCTCAGATTCTCTCACCATAGCACACCTTACACTTAGGTCTTATGCCAGTGTTATAAGGGGCTATGTGATGAGACCCTAGTTTCCTTGTGTAATCCTTTCGGGTGAATAAATTGATATTTCTTCCTTTAGTGATGTTTGTGAAATTTAAAATGTCTAGATAATTTTAGAATGTATTTTATTGATGAATTTAGAAAAAATGATATTTTAAAATATTTACGTAAACCCTAAATAACTAATGATGTGTAATGATTTTCAAAAAATGGTCTTCTACAAAAGTGTTCAGTAAGGAATTTGAAGTCTAATAAGATCAACTTAATTTTTGATGAATAGTAAATTATGAATAGTGATTTTACGCTTAGGATTAGTAATATGACCAAATGGATTAGTAATCTCACTTAAAGAAAGATTTAATATAATTTAGACACCTCGATTAAGTAATGTGATTCAATAAAATGGTTAAATAACGGTTTCATAAATTATTATTCAAGTATTAGTTTTTTCGGATGAATAGAGTTATTTTAATTAAAAATTTAATTAAAAATAATTAGAAAATTATTTTTATAAAAAGGAATTTATTTTTGAACTCAGGGCATCGATATTATGTTATGGTAATTTTTGGGGTTTTTTCGGAAAAAATGAATTTTCGGTGAATAGTGTATTTATTTAAAAATATAATTGAAAATATTTAGAAAATTATTTTTATAAAATGGAGTTCATTTTTGAAATCATAGCATTGATATTTGTTTAATGTGAAATTTTGGGATTTATCTGAGAAAGTCGAATTTTCAGTGAATAGTAAAAATACAGTTTTAGGGTTTCGGTATGTTTAATGACATCATAACGGTGTCATGATGATTTCATGAGATCTTTTGAGGGTTGGCCGGCCAAGGGGGATGCATTATTGTTTTGGGGGCCCCATGTGTCCTAACTCCATGATAAATGCCAAGGGAGAGCACATGGGTTTGAGAAAAGCACATGTGAGGTGTCCCTTGGCCATTAATGCTTTGTCCCCTCACTTTCCCTATAAATACCCACCCTTTCCTCCTTTAGTTTTCACTCACAACTCTCCCCCAACGAATTTCTGGTCTTCTTACCTTCCAAAGTGTCCTCCCAAGGTGCCCCCAAGCCCTCAAGGTCCAATCCTTTGAGTTTCAAGAGTCACGTTTTAAGGTAAGGGATCCGACCCCTCTCTTTCTTTTCAAGTAATCTCTTTTATGTCATTTCTTTTATACTGCATGTTCTTATGTTGGAGGATGTTCTATTATATTCATCCTAATGCCTATTTCATGTTCATATGATGAGAGACCCCCCTTGATCTCATCAATTCGTTTTAATAATGTTTAAGTGACGCCGTTAGGCTGCCGAATTTTTAAGGGATTCTTTCACCCTTCTCATTTTTCAAGTTCGATTTTCATGTCAAGTCTTTCAAGTTCCTTTTTATTATGTTGGGGTATGATCTCTATATCAATCATACTGATCTCTTATGATCATATGATGAGGGACCCTTTTTTGATCTTGTCAAATCATTTTCTTTTGAAGTTAAGTGACGCCGTAAGGCTGCCGAATTTTCATAAGAGAAATCTAATCTTTTTCCTTCCATGTTTTTCATTTCAAATAGTATGTCCCTAAAATTTCATTACCATGTCCATATGTACTTCTTATTCTTTCACCCTACTGTTTTATGGATCATTTATGAGTGGGTGACCCATATCCCCTCTCATTTCAATGTTTTCTAAAACCCCGAAACTTAGCCGTTATGCTGCAGAATTTTCCCCTTAAAATGCCTCTCTCTCTTTTCTCAAAAATTATTTTCTGTTATAAAGTGAATACTCAAAGCTATTATTTCTACAAGGGTATTCACATATATATCAAAATGTTCCATATTAAATTCTGGGATTTACATACATGAGACCCGCTTTCCCTTTCCGTGGGTTTAAAGTGACGTAAAGATCATGTCTTTAAAGCAGTTTTTAAAACGTTATGATTATGAAATGAAACCCATTTATTTTATGCTATGTGGGTTATTTATGAAATGTTTGATGATGATATATGTGGCTCACATGATAATAAAGGAAAATTTAATGGTGCACCCTGATAGCGCTCCAATGCATTGGGTAATGATGTAACCACTACATATTACAATTTTCACGATACCTTGGTGAATAACATTGGTAATTTTCAAATGACACCTTGGGGATGGACCTTGGTGATATGTTCATGATTGTCTATGTTAAATGATGTATCCACATCTTCAAGTTATGAAAAATGTTATTTTTATTATGAAATGCCTCATGATTTCTTTCTCATGCCTTAAAGTTCTTTTCATGTCCTTATTGAAGTATCTCAAGTTCACATGTAAAATGTTCCTCTTGTTTCCTTTACTGGGCCTTCTGCTCACCCTTTCTTTTGATGTATGTCCCCAGGTTATGAGATGCAGTAATGAACCTAGAATGAACTTAAGGAGACTCCTTTCAAGTGTTTAAGAAGAATGTTTTATGTTTTTTTTATGTATTATGATCCTTGTTTCCAAGACACTAAACCTTAACGATCCTCAGATTTGTGTAATGTAATGAAAGTTTTTGTTATAAAATGGCAGGATGCTATAGACACCACGGCTTCTGGTGTCGCAGACTACCGCACTGGTAGCACCGCTGATTGCTAGCTAAAGATAGATTCTGACTGTTAGAATAACCATGTGTATACTCTTGATGATTCTTCCTACTAAAAGTCACTACAATACTTGATCTCGATGCCGAAACTCTTTGGCTCATACCTCCAGCATCTCTCAGGTTACGTTCTATGATTAGCGTCTGGTTAACAATTCCAGAAAGGGTAGTCAACCTGAAGATATTTACCTAAGATTGGATGTCGTATCTCATACCATCCTCAATATTCCTGGACCTCAATAGCTCATCACCCATGAATATAGGTGCGAAGCGCTGATGCTCAGTAAAACAAGCCGAGAATTCCATCACTGTTAACATGCACTGTTCCAGATGCAAGAACTCCCGGGCTCGATCGGACCTCAATGTTTCAGGATAAAAGAAATCAAAGAAGGCCGTATGAAACTATATCCAAGCCATCTCCAGATGACGATCCAACTGGGTGATCACGTCCCACAACCTCATGGTAGAATCATGTAGCATGTGTATAGTGATCTGGACCCTCCTCTCAGGATGCATCTCCAAATTCTCAATGATATCTATTATCTCTTCTAACAAGGAATTTAAAGAATGTGGAATGCCATCCCCTAAAAATGCAGGTGGATGTTTCTGATGAATCTTACGCATCACTCTTCCATAGTCGGGGTATGTCGTGGTGCTCCCTGAATGGTCGTCATAAAATGCAACAAGCTCTCACGAAAATGTGCCTCAGCACCTGTGTCTGGTAGAACCGCTGCTGCCGTAGCACACACAACTTGAGTTTCCTCTAGTATCCCATGGCCTACCATCTCTGGATTGTGGTCATCACCACTCTCCCGACGTATAAATGGAGGTCACCGTGGTAGAGTAACTCTGTAAGGACAACCACACGCCTCAGTTCGATATTTTTAATGAGATTCTAAAATCACAAGCACAAGCACCAGGACAGGACAGGTCAAGACCTTCCTAAAAACCATGGAAACCTAAAACCTGCTTCTAGAACCAAGACTGCATAAGGAACGACCACCAAAACCCACTAGAGTCACTACCTATTTCCCACTCAGAAGTCGGGTCTAGGTCAAGCTCTATTTTCAACATTCATTCTTTTAACATACCTTTGTTCAAAAGCATTATCCAATGGTCCACCAAGTTTTGATCCATATGGGCCCATAACACCTCATGAATCCAAATTTAATGCCCAGATAACCATACAATTCAATTTGATTACCATTTACATCCCATTGGATTATTATTTCCTAATCCATATGGGCACATACTCCTTATAAATTGAAAGATGACGTCACTATTTATTCATTGCACCAAATCTGACACAAGAGTAGGCACACCTATCAATCAACTATCAAAACAACATGCAATAGTTATCCCAACACCTATCAAAACACCATGAAACATCAAATTCATCCAAGGCAGCATGGAATAATAAATCACATGCGATTCCTATAAAGGTGCCTATATGATGCATTAGATGGAAAACCCTCATCTCCTCAAGTGGAAACGAAATATGACCCTCAATAATATCAATAGTATCAGTAAAACCCATTTGAGTCACCCAACGGTGAAATCAAAACAGCAGTACCAATCAAAACCAGAAACACAATTCCATACGAGGCAACTTGACTTTTCCCTGTATGTGGGTTTTCAACTCCAAGGAATAGTTTATTACCAATGTCCCTTCCCTTCCAAGTCATGTCTATAGTCTCCAACTAGTAAGTCAAATCAGAAAAGGAAATCCCTCTGATACCAATTTGTAACGTCCCGACCTGACTCACCATCCAACCCAGTAGCCGGACTGGTCGCCACATGGCCTCAATCGCATCACCCCAAATGCCAGAGGCTGCCGACTAGCAGCAAGGGCCGAGGTGAGTCCGTGGGGATACTATTACATCATTACCAAATTATCCCAGTGTAATTACTAACATAAAATAGAAGAAGAGAGTAACCAGTATAAAACACATAGACAGCAGAAATAGACAACAAACTGATGAATCTAATATATATATGATGATGCAAGTCAATAAAAAATAGTACAAGTATACATAACACCAAATAAAAAACCAAAAAGTATCTATTGTCGCATCGCAAGCATCAGCTTGGTCCCATGCACTCCTACTCCAAGCAGAAAGTCAAGTACCTATACTAGGGTGCATCCCCTTCTCATTACCTGAAATCATATAATCTTCTTGTATCCAAAAACATGACCCAAATACGGTGTGAGACTAAATCCGAGTAGGAAACCACCAAATAGTCGTGTTAATCTGTCAGTGAATATATAAACAGGTATTTTAATATGAAAAGCAGAAAACTAGGGAAACTAGCAAGACCGACCCAAGATTGTGTTTTTTCTTGACATCGCTTCAAGTATCTATTCAATTCATCAATCACTTCATTCAATTATTAAAACCATTTTTTGAGCCTGTTCCTAGAATAGTCAAAACTGAAACCAGGAATCACTCAAGGAGAAAATCCCAACACACAAAAATCCTTTTCCGGCGAGACTCTAGGACCCCAACAACACTGTAAAACCTCGTTCCGGTGAACCCCCTAGGTTCCCAACCTCGCTAAAGATGTGGTATAGTCTGTCATCTTATCCCATCCCTTGTATCCTATAAAAAAAAATCCGGGTATCACCCATTACATATCATGCCCTGTTGAGTCCTTCCATGGTATCTCATGTTGGATCCTTTATTCACTCGGCATCTCAGTAACAAGTCTCATATGAGTCCATCCCTGGAAACTCACATTAGTTCCATGGTTCACCAAAGACTTGGTATCACATTTAAAACAGTTCAAAAGCATTTAACTCACGTGGGATAGCAATTCAAGAATTCTGATACAAGAATCAGGTGGAAAAACTATATCCCATACCCAAAACCATTTCAATTATAATTTCATTTTATTCCAATTCCATTCATATTAAATTTCCATTTTTAACAACCCACATGGGAAATGAAAAACATGACTCAAAGGCATCCTCGGTCAAAATCCAAAAAAGAGTCATTCAAGGAAACGCACCCAAGGGGTAGTCCCTATCCAAGGTCTAAAACCTAACTCATGCCCATACCATCCTATTTAGATTACCTACAACATGATAGGTAATAATAGGGTTAAATTCAAGGTTCACGAGACACCCAAAAGTGGGTGCGTAGCACTCTGGCATATATAAACAGCTTGAAAATCAACAAAAAGCATGAGACCACCTACCTTAGGCTCGTAAAAGATAGCTCTTCCAGTACCAGGCTTTGATTGTCCTGTTTTGGAAGAAAACTGAAGAACAAACGAAGAATGTGAAATTAGAGCATATGAGCCTTGATCCAATCTGTGTTTGTTACAACCAGAAGAATTGAGAAAGATTAAAAAGGACATGAGGACTTACCGTTGTGGATCCAACATGATGAACGACGTTCAAAATAGAGATCAGATGGAGGATTGAGATCAAAATCCATCTGTAGGCTTCCTTGGGAGATCCCAGGTGCCACCCCCTTCTGTCCGGTTGAATATAATAGGTTTACGATAGGGTTTCATAAAATTTAATCAATTAAATAAAAAATTAATTAAATTTTCAAAACAGAGTTGGCCGCACGGTTTACCCATATGGCCTGACAAAACGTGCAGAGAATGTGAGGACCCTCCTGGAAGGCAAGGGGCAACCGCACGGCCACCCCGCATAGTTTCCTCAAATCGTGTTCTTGCTATGATACAACCTCTACCATGCCTACACCAAGGCGCAAGGTTCACCTAGGCCATGCACAGGCCGTGTGCAAACTGTGTTCTAGTCTGTTTCCAACCTAAAGCTTGGTTCTGGGCTCCGAACAAGCCCCAGACACCTCCGTAACTCCCTCGGTCAAGTTGGGCATCCACATTTGGCAACAAAATAACAGTTAAACTGAAATGAAAAGGATTTGTACCTCGTACCAAAACCCGGGTTCTTACAGATGTTGTCATATAAATATATTTATATATATTGCATTAAATATATATTCTAATAATTTCTAGGTAAAATTATATAATGCTATATAGATGACACAATATCTATTTATCCTGAATGTTTTGATCAAATATTTAATCATTAATCATTCATCAAAAATAATTTTTAGAACATCCTGATAATCAATAACTTAAGTTTGTTTTTTTGGTAATATTATGAAAATTTCCAAGATTTGTGGTAGAACATCAGGAAACCAATGTCAATCTCATGATGACTAGAGAAATTATCAAAACTATACCTCGACAAAATATTATAGAAATTAGGGGACTCTATATATCATACCATAGATGTGACCAATTTATTACATGACCAAAAATATATTGGATTGCAAAATAATTCAAATATATTTTTGGTGTATCTATTTCGATAATTACAAAAATATTAACTAAAAAAATCAGTAATTTTTCATCTAATACTCATTCTACCTGCTATATGGGAAAATACGTAATCCCAAATATTGTGATCAATGCCTCTTATATGTTCTCTAAAAAATATACCCTTCTACACACAACATTGGCCATTAATTCATTCATAAAATGGGTAAATTGGATCATTAGAAAGGGGTGATATCAAATGTTATGAAAGGGTAAACATATACAAAATAATTTCATGATCATAATTGATATTTAAATGATAAATTGGGAATATTAAATGTATATAATGAAATGATACCCAATAAGGCATATATAATTATTCATGAATTTGGGAATAAGGCTCGACACAGTAAAAGGCAAAAAAATTAAAAGAGTATGAAAACACATTTAAAACATCATAATCCATGAATGAGTAATAAAAAAATAATTATAAAATAATTGAATTTCATGGAGATTATCATGAAAATATGTCACAACCAATTGTATTTGACAATAATTCTAAGAAAAATCAATATTCTCAGGGCTCTATGAATTATGTTATGTTGTCCACAATTGAATATTCCTAGATATATAAACATAAAAAAATTCATTGTAGGGAAATATTATCCCCCTCAAATCATAATATATATATATTTGTTCCACATTAAATAATTTAATAAACAACACGTGGAATGAATATTTGTTTCATATAATTTTAATATAGAATCAGATAAAGAACAAAATTATAATTCCACAAATAATAATTAAATTATATACCCATGGAAAATATTTTTGAATCAAAATATATCTAGTAACATTATATGTAGATATCACACAATCAAGATAAAAGTGTATATGGTATTTACACCATATATATAATTGTTCTAATATTAAATCAATTCATTACCCAAAAAATAATTATATCAAATATAGGTGAACAGTCATCAATAAAAAATATTAAAGTAAGATATTCACAATGAAATAAAATTTGAAGAAAATATATTACTATTCATGAGTTGTATTTAGGAATAAAAAAGGTAAATATGGATCATATAATATATTGAGAAGAATGTTAAAAAATTAATGCTATGAAATCAGTTTTATAGTATCATTTGATAAATATCCTCTATTAATAACAAGATATATCGATTAAAAATGACATAACTAATGAAAATCTTTATTTGGAGTATAGGAAAAAGAACATTGCAAGTAAGTGATATTCATGATATTTATAAAAATACCATAATGAAATATTTTAAAAAACATATAGAATATAATTTATTTTTGGAACCATGTAAATATAGTGTCACTGTTTAATATAAAAATTCAATGATTGTGGAAATAATTTATTATTTGATGAAAAACAAAACATTATTTTTTAGAGAAAAATTTGTTATATTAGAAATATATGACGTTATGTGCCACACTAAAATTGTATTTTATAAATGTGGAATGAAATATTTGAAAAAATAAAACATTGTAAAAGAAACTGTCACAATATATCATAAAAAATATTTAAGGGTTATATAAAAATTTCAGTGAACGATAAAAAAATTATTTTTAAAGGATGGAAAACGTTTTTAATATTTTGAATTCACATTTTTTAGAATCCAAATATAAAATGTGTAACAAAATATCCTCTTACAAAAGATAATGGAAATATGAAGATCACATGATATAAAAATAAATTAGATTTCTAATGACAATGTATAACATTTGGGGAATATATAATATGGGCAACGAGTGGAAACATTAATTTTAGAAACTGTAAATTAGTCCCTATAATGATGTAATTATTTTGTGAACGAAGTTTTATCAAGATAAAATAGCTAAATTAAAATTTAATATTCAATTAAATCGGATGATATTGTAAAATATATAAACAATAATTGTGGCTGAAACCATTCATAGAAGAAATATGTTTTGGATAAAGCATTATAAGTCACCAAAGGGAGTTGATTAAATAAATACCCTTATAACATTTGAATATTTTGAATCTAAATCCATTAAAAGTGATAAAATATGTGGATGTTCAAAACCAATTAATATGAATATGGCAAAATACATAAATTTGGTAGTAGATATTCCATTATAAAAAATACATAGTGTATGATAGGGAATATATCTCAAGGGTGAAAATTTGATACCAGTAACCATTACCTTGTTTCATTACCTAGTCAAATGAATTATACAATTTTAAATAGTAAAAAATATATCCTCTTATACTTTATAAGAACATTATTTCTACATATAACCATTTATAACCATCATTTATAATTAATATCTATATGTATAATCATTATTTAATATCTATTATCACAATAGAGTGTTATTATCCTTAATCATTTTGACATAATTTCATAATAATGGAGTTTTAATCATTATTATCTAAATATAATCATTCATATATGATTAAAGGTAATATAATGGATAATGATTATATATTTATAATTTTATAATTTTATTTTATATGAATTTTAGAAATTACCCAAGAAGATGAGGTCAGAGACAAGCTTGATCTAGTTATTTATAACGAACATATCATTATGATTTAATTAAAAATATAAATTTATATATTACTATTTAAAAAGAAAAAATAATTTTTATTATTTTAATAATATGCTATATTATTTTTCCAAAAAAAATATTTTTTAAATTAACTTCATTTTTAATTTAAATAGTTATATTATCCCAATAAGAACGTGCTATAATCTATGTGTGAGGATTCATTTGTAAGGGATTGTATTGTTATAATGTCATTTTCATAATGGAATAATGAAATTATTTATATGTCATTAATTTAAATAATTTTAATATTTATTTTTTGAAAAAATATGTTCAATGAAAAATATGATTTCACTTATAAATAATATTGTTTCTTATGGTATCTTTATTTATTTATTTAGTATTAACGTTTATCCTTATTACTAATTATATTTATCTAATGTATAATTATATTAAAAGAATAATAAGAAGGGAAAAAATACATTTATTAAACCTTTTTATATAAAAATCATTGAAATGTGGTGATGGGAAATGAATGATTTATTTAATATATGTGTTAGACAACTCCAACAAATGAAAAATATTTTAAATTTTAAATTAAATAAGAGGAGAATAGAAAATGGTTAAAACATAAATATTCTAAAATTATATTATATTATATGTATTTATGTAATTGTATTATAATGTTTATAATTGTTTAGAGAAAGGATAATGAGAAGGATAATGAATCAATGATAGATGGTGGTAATGCATATGATGACAATTTAGATCAACTCTTAAAGCATCATTTGTAAATGAATGAAATCCGGAAATGTGTAGGAGAAAGAAGAAATTTTTTTATAAAGGACATAAAATAGGTAAATATTATATATTTTCATGGGAATTTTATAGTAGAGGTTTGTATTGACGTTTTTTCAAGTAATCTTCATTTATTGGGGAAAAATATGAAAAATATTTGGAAAAGAATCTTTGGTAAGTTATATGAATGGAATTTCCTAATATTTTCATTACTCATGTAGGTAATTTATTATAATACATGTAGGAATAAAATTAAAACCTCAAAAGGATATTAATGATGGTATATCTGTCAAAATATTTTTGTAAAATTCAAACTTCATTTGATTATTGATTTTAACACAAATTAATGTTGATTAAAATTCAATCATTTTAATTATTTTGTCAATAAAAATACTTGTTTCCCCTATTAAAAAATGTAATTATTCATAATAGAAATATGTAATCTAACTAATATAAATAAATTTCTACATATGAAAAATTAAATTTATATGTAAAAACTATACTGTATTGAGGAAATATTTTTTGTGAGAACATTTGTTAAATTCATTAAGTTTTATTAATCTTATTTAATATTATATATGAATTTTATGAGTGTCAAAATATTTTCATATATGTTTAAAGATAATAATATATTATAGTAATGAAATATATTTCTCTGGTTTAATATTTTTAATTAATTAAGAAAATTTTGAATCCCGGCGTTAAGACGATGTGTGGTTCCATTGCATAGTGTCCCTGAAAGAGTTCATTGAAAAATATTAGGTTTTTATTAATGTGTATGGGGTGGTTTTCATTTAAATAGATATAACTTCTATAAAGTTCCAAGATTAGAAATATGATGGCAACGTTGTGTTCAAAAACGGACTTTACCTTAGGAGGGGCATAACTATAACCATTGCAGGTCAAGGGTGAAAGTTATTTTTTAGATGTAAATGTTAGTAAAATATTTAATAAAAATAAATTATTTGATTCTTCATTTTTTTATTTCATGTATGACCTATTTTCAGTAATATAGGGTTACGACATAACCCTACTAATATAGTGAGGCATGTAAACGGTGATTCTTCCAATGCACACAAATGGATTGGTGAATAAAAAAATATTAACCTAAGATTTGATGAATCGAGTGGATGGAGAATCCTTGTGATAATGGAGTGGAGGAAATTATCGATGATGTTAACAGAATATCACTTCATCAGCAATTGATCCAAAACTCAAGGAAAAGGGTTGTATCTTAGTTATTCATTACACACTATTAAATTCAAAGAATAATACAGATAAACCAATCAAAAGTTTTATTTTCATTTAAGTATTTCTTGTGAAATGATTAATTTTTGGAGTTTAAAATGTGGAGATAATATAAGTGTTATTTCATAACCATTAATTCTTCATTCTTACAGAATTAATCGAGGATGGACCAAACAACGACTAAGGATAGTTCCTCAGTTGGGTCTATGTTTTTTTCTCCCCTTCATATTGTAAATGTTAATTATTGTTTATGAATGAGTCATTTTTACGCATTCACTTTATGGAACAGTAATACAAGATCTATGATTCGACCCCATGACATCACAATGAAAATGTGATGATGGCGTTGATAGATGAATCAATGTGATTCAAGAGATAAATCATTTCCAATGATTTTCATCAGAATGGATCGTGATGCTGATCTTAGCCTAGGATAGTAAAAAATGTGACATGTGGATCACATGAGTTCCATTATTTCAAAAAACCACGAACCAAAGGTGAAACTATAGACTGTAGGTTCCATATGTGCATGTTGCGTCATTGTACCCATGATGGTGGGAACAGGCTGCTGAAGGAGGACATTTTGCTGACTAGGTGATGTGGTGACGTGCACCTTATTAACAAATGGGGCACGCAGATGGGGGCGGGCTGTGTGGGGCAAGTAGACTAACTATCACACATTTTTGATGGATAAGACCGGGCCAAGTCAGGTCTGTCGAGTCATGTCAGTAAGAGTTGGTTCAGTTTGGTCAGTGGGTCAGCTCAGACAGGATGTGGACCCAAGATGCACTTTTTAGTAAAAAAATTGTAACATTCATTCTATATGTCAATTTAATGAGTCGTTTGTGGTGTTGGTACCCTTGTAATGAGATTTTAATTTTGGGATTCTCCAGGTTAGTTGTTCTAAAATCTATCATTTGACGTAATGCCTTGTGGAGTAGGTTCTCTGGGTACAAGTTCATTGTGAGTGAAATCCTACGGTTGGCTAAAACCTAGTGACTACATGACATGATGGCTATGTGACTTGTGGAATACATGATTTGGGGTATTAATGAATTAAGGGAACATCATGTATTATCTAAAATCCATGTTTTATCGACACTTAGTGTTTTGTTGACACTCGGTGTGTTATCATTACTCAATGTCTTATCGACACTCTATGTTTAATCGAAACTGGGTATTTTGTGGACTACGTCTGATAATCAGGCCACTAATGATATAGACTTATAATTATGTGAGATGAATATATTCTGTGTGATTTATTAATGGTATAAATTTCTTATTTCATATTTATAAGACCCCATTCACCCACGATATGTTTCTCTTTGAAAAATAAGATCGTGTGGGAAGTACGCAACACCAAGTTCAAGCGCACCACGACACATCAAAAAAGCCGTTTAAAAAGAGTTTTTGATTAGTAATAACCAAATATTTTATTTTATATACTCCATATAATTTCAACATCCATATTATATGTTTATTAGACAAAATATAAAAAAAATTCAATTTTTCAAACAAAAGTGGAATTTTTCATAAAATGAAATTTCACCACCTTTTAATGGAGAACCCTTTTTAAATCCAACATTTGACTATTTTATATATTAAATTTGACAAAATAAACTTCTTTTTTATAATTGGGACTTTAATATTTATTTTGGATAAGTTTTTAGTGCTTTTATAATAATTTTCATATTTTCATGAATAGTGAACAAAACTAGAAGTTAATTGAAAAAAAAAATTAATCAAAATAATTTATATTGTTAAATTATACATTTGAATGTTTTTAGAGAAGAATTACATTATATTTTTATTATTTAATAAATTGTTGGTCATTGGATGTAAATTTAATTTTTTATTTAAAATTTTTTAAAAAAAGGTTGGGGCTGAAGCCTCAATTTATTATTTAAACTAATGACCTCTTTATTGTGGGTAGAGGGAGACCCATTACATAGACCAAAGGCCCAAGGACAAGTGGCCTGAATACAAGGTTTGAAATCCCCTTTTTTGGCCCAAAGGACCCCACGGTGAAGATTACTGCTATAGTACCTATGCTGCTACAGTACCTACTACAGTACCGCCACCGCTATAGTACTCTACAATAGTTCCTCTACCGCTATAGTGCCACCACTACTATAGTTCTGCCACTTCTACAGTACCCTACTATCGTATCAGAAATTCTTCCCTGCCCGAATTTGATCATGGGTCTTTTGGATGCCATGTAGAAGCTTATACCACTAGGGTACAAGCTCGTTGGAAAAATTTTAATTTAACATTAACACATATCAATATTAATATTGTTTTTACATTTAAAAAACCCGCATTATGGTTTTCAAAATGGGTATATTTTTTAAATTAATTAATAAAACTTATATGTTTCAAAATTTTTAAAATAGAAATCAAATTTAAATTGAAATATCAATATTATCTTTCGGAAATGTTTTTGAATTTTTCTAAAAACATTCAAATTTTGATGAATTGTGAAAGACACTATGTTATTTCTTAAATCCATCTTTTTATTTAAATAACTATTTGTAATTTAAATTTATTTTAAAGTAAAAATAGGTACATAATACCTATATTTTTCCAATTTAATAAAATGAAGACATTTTATAATAAGATTCGATATATAAAACATTATTTAACTTTTTACCGTCTTGTACTCAGCTTGTAAGAACATTTTCAAAATTGAAGAAAACATAATTTTACCCCTTCTGTGAATTGAATATCAGAAATCCAAGAGTCACAGTTGACATCAGTAAGTAAAATGAGGTTCAATACGATGAAATTAATTTTTTTGTGAATGATAAATGTAATTAGGGTAATTAGAGGTAAAATGATTTTATAATTACCCAATCTGAGGTTCTAATTCTATTTTATAAGTTTATTTCGACCAAAATCAACCTTTGGAATAAAGTAAAATCATTTTTGTCTACTAGGATTATATTAGGACATTTATTATTATTTAAATTAAAGAAGAGATAAAAAGGTTAAATTCATTATTTCATAACTAAACCATTATTAATATAGGGTTATACATAAGATAAATTCGACTATAAATAATCATGAGAAATCCAAAAATATTTCAAACAAAATGGTATTTTATTAATAATTTTTAGACATTAAATAATTAAATTTATCTATGACACAATGATGATGCAGTAATTACCTTGTTATTGGATGATTAAAACAATGTAAATATAAATATTAATATAATTTTAAATTGAGTCTTTTATTTCATTCCACAAATTTTCAAGATTAATATGCAATGTTGTGGTTGATTAAATAAATTTTTTCCAAGTGATAATGTTTTTATGAATTTCACAATAACAAAATACTAAATAGATTCAAAATTGACCCAAATGATTTTTTAAAACAAATAATACATTAGTAATTGATATTATATTCCGAAAAATATAAGGAACTTCCAAAAGTCATTGATGAGATTATATATATAAATAATGAACCACTTGGGTTTCTCTTCTATTTTTATAGTATGTTTATTAACCATTTATTATAACAATACATGATTATATGGTAAAAGTTAAACTATTTAACTAGGAGTTAATTCTAATTGATAAGGATACTATGGTGTCCTAATCATGTTTAAAACCTATCTGTTGAGAATTTTATGACCCAAAACCTCTTTATCATACAAATAAATCCTTTTCGATACATTATAACCCAAATTTTATTTTATAACAAAATAATTATGCATGTTTTTCCTAGAGTGACCCTCACCTCTCTTATAAAAGGGTACTACCCCTTCTCCCATAATCAAACCTCCAAAGACATTTGGATTATCCAAAACCTAATCAAATATTCTCCGAACTACCCTCAATTAATTCTAAAGGCCTTAGTTTGATCAGAAGTCAACCTAAGGAGCTATTAGGATCAAATCAAAAGGAAGCACCCGAGGAAGAGGTAATAATTTCATCACCTCCTTCAAAGTTCATTTGTTCTTCCACTTCTTCTATAATTTTTTTCCACACCAACAAAATAACTCCAGGACCCTATAAAAATTGTGATGTTATTATAAATATGGTTCAACCACATTTATTATTCGATCCATCCTATGAATGGAAATGTCACATTATGTGCGTACGTACAACTTACAGTCTCCACATCATGACGTTGTTTGTTATTCAACACATCATCATTTGGATGGGTATAATGATGAGTATAATTGATGTAAATAATAAAAAAACATGTTAATTATTTTTTATATATGATATACCATCCAATGACCTGCGATATCACCATCAAATTAATGGTATTGTCACTAATGCTTACATACGGATTATTGTCTCCATAAACGCGATTAAATTCATTCCCCATTGTAAAAATTCAAGAATAATTTTAATATTAATATTAAAAGTAATATTTAGTAACATATTATGATTCTTTATATTAATCAAATTCATCCTATTCATAACAAACATGACTTATGTAACAAAAAATATAATGGAAAATGAATCAATTAACATCTGAAACAATGATACTACTAAAATATTATTAACAAAGAAATATTAAGAGATAATAAATGATATCATATTTAGATATGTCGATCATTTATATTTTAATAAAAATTATTTCACCATTATAAATGAGGTTAACCTACCCTCTACTAAGTAAATGTAATAGGTAAGGGGTTTTCATCTCACTTATTATTCAGTTAAGATTCATTCTATATTTCCCCTATTTCCTTTTATGTGGTTTATGTACTACCTATGATTGTATTATTTGTGAAATATACATTAATTTATGACCATTTAATTCATCATTTTACTATTATTCATTCATGGGGTTTATGTTTCATATTTTACCAAATAGGTAAGGGAATTTCGAATTTCGATTTCCACTCATTAGGTTTTACAAAATCATCATTGATTACATTACTAAAAAATTATGTCAGAAATAACAATTTATTTACTTATGTATTAATTTACTCTCCCCATTATGTGTAAATAATTTTGATATAATAATCACTCAATTTATAAATTCTTAATTCATCTATATGAACTTGATACGAGTAATTTTCAATCAATTTCCATTCATTGAGTCAAACATCCAAGTCATTGGTGTTGTTTAAACAAGATTATGGGTGAATGTCTTATGATTGATTTACACTAAATATCCTATAATATTGAGTATATTAATATTTTTCTCACATAATTATTTCATTGATTTATCCTTAACCTCTGGATATGGTATTTATATGTGATTTCTTCTGAAATTAAATTCCATTAAGTATTATTTGTTGTTATACACCATTTAAATTTTAAATTGTGTTTATACTATACTTTGATATAGTATATCAGGAATCCCTTTATTCTTGTGATATTATAAAGTTTTGATTACCTCAAATATTTGTATTCAATCATCTCTCATTTGGTTATGAACTATAACTAAAATATGATTTTAAATATCTTAAAGATTTATTATTATAAATCATTCTCATTAAAGACCATGTTTTATAAATGGTTTCAAGGATGTATTTCTATGGAAATGTATTTTTTAAAATTAAAAATACTTTTAGAAGTTTCAATGTGGTATGGGACATGTTGATTAAATATATAATTTTTAACCGCTTCTTGATAAATAATGATACTTTTAAATATTTTCAATAAAAAGGGGTATTTCTCTCCAATAGATTTACTGATTATTTTTATCTATATCTATATACTTCAATATTATTGATTTTTGTTGATTTATACAATATTACATATTGTATTGTATGTGTTATGTTTGACAGTGGATGTGCTATTTTTATACCATTCACGGTTTGTCGTTGAAATATTAACCTTTGGTATACATGTTTTAATACAAATGTTTAGATTATGTTTCAAAATATTCATGTTAGGAATTCATTGGACATATAAAGTTATGGGTGAAGCCCGCTCTAGCTCATTGATTGATCAGTAGGTATCATGAGACAAACTAGGTGTCTTTGCATAAGGCCTTGAAAAAATCTTATTTGCAGTGTTGGCACGAGGACTTGACTATGTGTTCATGATGTCCGAAATTATGCATTCAATCATTATAAATTTAGAAATTGATATTAAAAGTGATTATTTGACTATAAGAATATCAACTTGAATAAGTAAATGGAAATATATGATTTTTATTTCATAAATTTTGCAAAAGTATAGGTTTAAACAACTTGAATTTTAGTCCTATACATTTCCTTAAATATTCATGCTTATTTATGATAGTTTCCTCTATATTGTTATAATTACTAAACAATTGAGCTCAGCCCTTTCTAATGTTTAATTCTTCCTAGGATGTGATAAAGTAGACTATAGTTGACCTACACGAATAGGTTAAGGGGTATTAGTGTGTTCAAAGGGGACACAATGTTGTTCTTTCTGATGTAATGTTAAAAATATCTATGCATCTAGTACTTCCAAGGAGACTAAACTAATAGGTCTTTAGAGACATGATCTATTTTGATCATGAAAATGTTATGTAAAATGAATCAACACTGGTAACAGGGGTCGAGGCATTATAGTTGGTATCATAGGATGTTTATTAGAATCCTTGTAAGCTAGATTTAAGAAAACTCTGATTATGGAATATTACCCTGAGATAGACATTGAGGATTAGTATAGAAGAACATCCAATAATGTTGGTAATGTAGATATTTTGTGTATTTTCAAAAAAATACATCCCCTTCTAGATATGATTAGCTAGAGGAGACTATGACACAGATGTATCTATGAGTGAAGACTCTGTAAAGGAGTTTTGGTCTTGTCCTGGGATATCCCGGTACATGAAAAAAATGATTTTCATCACTCGTGGATACAAAAATCTAGGGGGATATGATAAGAATAAATCATATTTTCATTACAATCCGATTTGAAGGATTTTAATATAATATAAGAATAAATAACCTTGATTAATCCTATGGTGTTTTTAATAGAAAATAATGTGTCATTATAATATCTAAATGATTTTGTGACTATTGTTACTCCCACAATGCTTCTTATTGTTTGTAAATGAATGGATTCCAAGGAATTAATAGTAACATTGAATATGATGTAAAAGGTGGGAATAATGGTGGAAATGAGAATGAAATGCAATGTTGATAGGTATAAAATAAATCGTGTTTAGGTGGAATAATATTCCCAAAAATATGATCAAAAACATATACATTAACCAACTCCCAAACTCATACAAATAAGTGAATGGTAGAGAATGATAATAGCTCCAGCAGTGGAGACCATATAGAAAATAAATATCATTTTCCATCAAGCAGGAAATGTGGAAGGAGGCACCTAGTAATGTGTATTTATTGAATAATAAAATTATATATGTGTGGTAAATAAGAAAATAATGTAATGAATTTTCGAGGATAAATGAAGAGTAATATAGAAGAAAATAAAAATTATACTAACAATACATTTATAGTAATTTTTTGTAAATATATGGGACCTACGCATTAAACAATACAATGTACACATCTATATTGTAACTTTAATCTCAAGGATGATCTTAAGTGGAAGTAAATGGAATGAGAAATGATTATAAGTATTAATGCTTTTCGTTGATGTGATTACTTTGGAATAATTTTCCCTTATTTGTGTAACCCTGAAGATTGTTATGTAAAAATTCTTTTTGAGGATTAATGATCATTTCGTTTGTGGATATATTTATAAAGAACCATTTTAGTTTATATGATCCTTTAATTTGTTTCAATTTCAGGTTATTACTTTTTTGAATGAAAATGAAAGGTATGAGATAACATTTGACATTAAAATATTTTATGGTTATTTTTGTGGAATTTTTCTCAATTTTGGGAATTTTATAAAATTATATAGTCATCGAAAAAGGAAAACACACAGACCATGTGAAAACTCATCACGTTGGACAAAGCAGCAGGAATCAAACCCATAACCAATGTAAAATTGGGATTTATCACATACCAATGGACTACGTGAAGTCCCTGGTTAGTATGACTAATTCTTTTTTTGTCAAATGATTTTATGGTTGAAGAATATGTTGATTTTTGGAATATATTATTTATCCTTAGTATTAGAACATGATTTTTTGATTATGTGATAAATTTTATTTTGGAAGACTTTCACTCTTTTGGGATCACTATATGCCTAGGGAAAATAGAATACTATGGGATTTCATTTGAGGAGTAATGATGGATTTTTATTTTTTAGGAATTTTTTTTGGAATTATATATATTTCATTTATTTTAGAAAAATGATTAACCTATCATAGAAAATATGTTATTGGGTTAATTTATTTTATGTTTGTGAATTAAATATTATTCTATGTTATTTGGAGATAAATGTTATGATTTATTGTAGATGACTATGTGATCAAATCCTTCTGAATAATGTGTTTCAAACTTATTTTGTATTATTTTGAAGAATTTCAAGATTTTTTTTTTGAATTGTATTTGTTGAAAATTGGGTATTCATTGTTTAATTTTGGATATTAAGAGTATTAATTATTTATTTAAAGGATTATTCTTTTTAGGGATCATATGATATTGTACTCATCATTTTGGTTTTGGTTAATGTCTAAATACTAGAGAAATATATAGTTCATATTTTGAGGAATATGTGATTCTGTAGAAGTTGTTTTTAGAGCTTCAAGTGTGACCAAGTCATCATGAATACGAATCAGTTGGAGTCAAAGTCGAGTTTGTGGTATAAATTAGTTAAAGGAAGGAAATCTACTTGTCATGTATTCTTTTTCTAATTATATGATTAAAATTATTATTAAACATTAGGGAAAGTATCATAAAACCAAATATGTGTTATCCTAATACATTATGTTTTTTTGAACATAAAATATTTCAAATCACCATAGATTAATGGCTTTAAGACACTCAATTTTCCATTCACTTGTTTTTTATTGATGACCTCAATCACTCCATATAAATATTTAGATTTTTCCTCCAATTAAAATTTCCTCAAATGTACGCATATTCAAAATATTAATTTGGTCGTGAATTTATCATTTCCCTTTCACACTAAATAAGAGTAAATTTTACTAACACTATTTCCAAAGTGGGTTTTCCATAAAGTTATCTTCTATTTTTCTCCTTTAATTTCTGAAAAAAATTTCAAATTTCGAGGATGAAATTTATGAATGTAAGGAATAATGTAGCACCCCATGCTTCCATGGGACTTTTCTCTTTGAATAATAAGATAACGTGGGAAGTATGTAACAATGAGTTCAAGTGCTCCACGAACTATCAAACCAGCCATTTAAAAAAAAAGTTATGAATAATAAAAACCAAATTTTGAATTTTATATAATCCATATGATTTTAATATAAATATTATGTGTTTATTAGATATAATTTAATAACAAATTTAAATTTTCAGATAAATGAAATAATTTTTAAAAAATGGAATTTTACAATCTTTTAATGGAGATCACTGTTTAAATCATATATTTGACACTTTTTTATATTCAATTTGAAAAAATAAACTTATTTATTAGAATCAGAACATAATGAATTATTTTGGATAAATTTTCAGTTCTTTTCCTATATGTTTTAAATTTTGATGAATAGTGAAAAAACTAAATTTTAATTGAAAACAATTTTTTTAATCAAAATAATTTTCTGCATTAAATTATACCTTTGAATGGTTTTTAAAAATAATTAGATTATATTTTTATCATTTCATCAAATTTTGGTCATTGGATGTAATGTTCATTAAAATTGTACTTTTACACATATCAATCTATTGATATTTTTTACTTCTCAAAAACCCCGTTTCTGGTTTTGACAATGAGAATATTTTTAAAAATTAATAAATAAAACTTATATGTATTGAATTTTGTAAAATAGAAGTAATTTTTAAATTTGTAATATCAGAATTATCATTTTCTTTTTTTGGATGTTTTCTAAAAAACATTTAATTTTTTTATGAATAGTCAAAAACACTACGTTATTTCTTAGTGCCATGTTTTTATTTAAATAATTATTTTTAATTTAAATTTACCTTAAATTAAAAATAGATACATAATATCTATATTAGTCCAATGTAATTCATTGAGTTTATATTATAATAGTCTTAGCCATATATAATTTTATTGAACTTTTTACCTTCTTTTACTCAACTTTTATCCACATTTGAAAATTTGCGTAAAACATAATTTAACCACTTCTATGTATTGAATTTTAAAAATCCGAGAGATACATGTGACATCAGTAAGTAAAATGCGATTCAATAAGATGAAATTAATTTTGTTCAATTGTAACTTTTGAATTTTATTTACCACGGTTAAAAGTAAATAGGGTAATTAGAAGTAAAAATTGTATTATAATTACCTTAAAACATGTCGTAATTCTATTGGAAATGTAATGCCCAGACCCCAGCTACCCAGAGTCGGTGCATTACTTCGTAACATTGGCATGATCACAAAAGATCAAGTCTCGAAAGACCGATTAGTTTACTAGCCTTGTGAACACTAGATACATTAATAAGTCTTACATTACATCATAAAGTGAAAAACTAATAACAAAGTATTCATAGTCCACACTCATATCCTCTTCTGACTATACCTACAGGACATTCATAAAATACTTCTTCACAACCTAGAAAATATTAAAACATTCAAAGGGGTGAGCTCAGATGCTCAGTAAGGATAACAATATCGCGGAAGCTTTAATAAATAAACATAAACATTTAAGGCAATGTATGACTAAAACAAAAGCCTTTTAAACTTGAACATCAACATAATATGGAAAAAGTAAAATGAGATAATGCCATTTACTCCTTCACATGGATATTCTACTGGTCAAATAATCACATGCAATATCAATAACCACTTTCATAATGATGGAATGCATAATTCCAGACTATCATAACCACGTAGTCAAGGCCTCGTGCCAATACCACAAATAAGATTTTGTCAAGGCCTCGTGCCAAGACACTAGTTTGTCTCATGAGACCTGTCGATGCATCGAGGAGCTATAGAGGGCTCCACCCATCACTTATTAAGTCCAGTTCATTCCTCATATTAACAGTTTTAAACATATCATAAACCATAACATATTCGTATCACATAAAACATGCATAAAGGAAACATAACATTTCCACATTTCAATCACAAGATATCAATACACCACATTGATATAATAAAAACTCTTTAAACCCATTTTCAATACCTAAATAAAATAAAGTTAAAACTTTTTATTTATTTTTCATTAAAAAAATGATGGCTTGTAGAGGAAGCCGAAACTC
Organism: Viscum album; assembly: GCA_963277665.1. Taxonomy (NCBI): domain Eukaryota; kingdom Viridiplantae; phylum Streptophyta; class Magnoliopsida; order Santalales; family Viscaceae; genus Viscum; species Viscum album. The sequence goes on along the minus strand of OY728148.1, from coordinate 1,656,113,616 downwards.
AAATAATGGTCACGGCGGCGGAGATGTCGTTGTCGCCGCATAGGTACGGAAAGAAAAACATTACCTTTTTTCGTTTAGTAAAACGCTTCGTATAAAAATATTTCTTTTGAATAAACGTAAAAGTCAAAGGTGTTTATATACCGTATAAAAGAAAGTTGTGTATAAAACCGAATATGCCTCAATGAAAGGAGATTGAGACGAAGTCCATAAAAAGATCATTTTTAAAATAAAATAGATCTATTATGTGTATTCACTATAGGTACACATAAATAAAGTAAAAATATAAAATAATATATAATAATATCGTGACATAATTTGAAAGTAGGAGATTAACCCAAAGAATGGAAATTGGGTTAAGAAATTCCCTTACCATGCGTCCTGTCCTGACTCGACCGTTCTATAACCTCCTGAATAATAAACTACAGTTAATTTCTATTTACTTAAGAACCTTTTTCATGTTCATTATTCCTTTTTGTATCTCTTATTACCATGTTATGAACATTATGTAATTATTTATGTTTATAACGGTCATTTTGTCGATCTTAGGTACTTGAGTCAAAAATAAAATTCTTATAATTACAATTTGTTCATGTGGTGATATATCCATTATATACAGAATTATGTTCATGATGTAGATATCATATATATCATATATATCCAGTATATACATGCATTTATAATATTACATAACATTTAGAGGTAAGAAATGAAATTCACCGTTCATGGAGACGGTAAGCCGTACGTACGCATGAACGCTACTTTCATTTCTATTTCGTATTTAATGGAATGAAATCATAATTATATAAAGGTATAATATAGTTCCAGTATAATATCATATATAATATCATTTACTCCATACTTTATACATCCCACATGTGGCATTAACAATTCACATCACTTTGAGGGGGCGGTAGTCCGCACTTCCGAAAATGAAATTATCACGTTTACCCATAATGGAAATCATAATGTATGACATAAATGAGAAATACAGAAGCATAAGTAAAACATAAACATATTATATATCATATATAAATATAGTTACATCTTAATGGCCACCTTTGAAGGTGTTATATGAGTGTTGAACAATCATCGTTTCGTGAGGCAGAAATTCGCCATCCACAGAAACTGTATGTTCTTTAACCATTAGATGTAGGTGTGTGTAATTGTAGCTCATATAATTCCTATAACAACATCCTAGTATATTGAGGATACTGGTTTTGTTACAAAAGAAATGAATAAAATTTTTTTTAGGGGGTTGGAGAAGAAAAATAAAACAAAACAACATTAGAGAAGACATTACCTCAAAATCAGGTAACTCTTTATGATTTGAGCCAAAGGCTTCCTTAGGAAGAGTTCTGCCTAATGTGAGGCTTTTAGGAGTAAGAGGGGGATGTTGGGAGAGTATTTGGGAAGAGGTTGGCCGATCCAAATGACTTGAAAGTGTGAATGAGGTGGTAGAGGTGGGGGCCTTTTATAAGAGGAGAGGAGGGGTACTCTTGGAAAGTAAGGAAAAGTCACTTTATTATAAAATGAGTTTCGGATTTTAGAGGTCCCAAACTTATATAATTAGAGGGTAAGGTGATAAGGGTTCTAAATATACTCATTAAATAGGTTTTTGACAAGTGTAAGCCTTAGATTGTACATTATCTTTTCATTTTATTAAAATTGTCAAATAATGAGGTCATCGCTGCATCATAATGATGTCATAAATAATTTAATTTATTTAATGTTTAAAAATTATAAAAAAATACAATGATATAGGAAATCTTTTTAGCTTTCCAATTACTATTTATAGTCAAAAATATGACTTGTATAACCCCATGTAAAAATTGTTTTAGTAAAACATTTCATGTTTGTGTCATTTTTTACTTTAACATTAAATAAAAGGTATTTATGTCATTTTCCAACTAAAGTTGGTCCATGGGGTCCCCAAGTTGACCCATGGATTTTATTGGTCATCCATGGCACATCCAATGAGGGTAGGACATGTTTCAAGCTCATCTCATATTATTAAAACATTATTTTTACCTTAAACTACAATAATTACCTCTAATCGCGATTAAGAACATAAAAGATACTATTCCCCAAAAAATATTTTAATCTCATTGAACCACATTTTAATTCATAATGAAAACCACATATGTCATATTTTTGAAAATAAAATCACAGAAGTGGTAATATTTCATTTAAATGAAAAATCAGTTATTTAACTATCACTTAGTGGTTTCACTATTCATCAAAAATTTATGTTTTTCAGAACAATGCCAAATTTTCACCTTAATCTATAATTGATATTCTGAATTCAAAGATGATTTCTATTTTAAAAAATTCCAAACATATAAGTTTCATTAATTAATTTTATAATTAATTCCCGCTGTCACAACAAATAGGGTGTTTTTAAGAAACAATTTATATCAAAAGATTAGCAATTGTTTATGCCCAAATTCAATGTTAAATTATTTTTAATGACCACCATTGGATAAAATGGAAAAAATATATTCTAATTATAATTTAAAAACACTAAATATTATAATTTATCACTATAAATTATTTTTATTATAAAATTTGTTTTTAAGTATTTTTCACTATTCATAAAAAATTAGAAGTTCTCAGAAAAATACCAAAAATTCAATATAGGCTAATTTCGATATTCTGAATCCAAAAATGATGTCCATTTTGAAATATAAAATTTCTATAATTTTAAAAAGTGGTTATTACTATTCATAACGGCTACTTTGATTAGTCGCGGTGTTTTAGAACTCGAAGTTGCGTCCAATGCAAGCTATTGCATTATTGAATTTGAAGCGTATTGTGGAAGCTCGGGGTGTTAAATTCTCCCCTCCTTCAATAAATTGCGTCCTCGCAATTTGAAACTTTTCTTGGAATATAAAAGGTTGAAAATAGAAAATACCTTTGTGGAAAACCCACATCGGAAATAAGATTAATAAAATTTATCCTTAATAAGAGGGAAAGGGAAATGAAAAAGTCACTACCCAATTATGATCTCGATTAAGAGAACATTGGTGGCAATTAGAGACATATAATTGGAGGAAAAACGTAAATATTTGTAGGGAGTGATTGAGGTCATCAATCACAATCAACTGTCAAAATGAGGGCTTCAAAGCCTTCAATCTATGTTGATTTAAAATATCATCAGTTCAACAAGACATAAGGTATTAGGATAACACATTTTTTTGTTTTAATATCACTTTACTAAAGTTTAAGAATTAATTTATTCATTGAATAATATATAGGTATATATATAATTATGCTTGACAATTAGAGTTTCAACCTTCAACAAATCTTTCACTCAAAAAGATAATAGAACTCAAAAATATTATACTTATCCTAATTGTATAAGGATCCAAATGTTAACACAAACCATTTAGATTAGTAAAATTATTTTGTAATAACCAGGGACTTCCTGTAGGCTAGTGGTAGGAAATAAAGGCCTGTCGCACTATGGTTGTGGGTTCGATTCCTGCAGCTTTGTCCGACGTGACGAGTTATGCCCCACCCTGTAGACTGTCCTTTTCCTAAAACTATAGTATTATAATATTCCAAAAATAATCTTTATAAATTTTGTAACCTTAAACAATACTATCCAAAGATCAACTTAATCCACTACAACCTTTATAGTTATTCAAAATACCTCTGTCCAGACTTTCTCTAAAAGGATCTTAATTCCAAAATCAATTTATCAGATTCCCCAAACAAAGTAAAGATTCTCTTATTGTCACATACTAAAAATATGATTACCTTAATCATATTAAAACCTTACTAAAATCAACAAGTACTGCAGTACAATCCTTATATATATATATAACATTATTCTAATAACCAGAATATAATCCATGAGTCCAAAATCACCAATAAATTAATTATTCTACTTCAACTGTAGTAACAGCAAAATATTTTCCATGATCCCTTGGCCTTTTCTGAGGTAAGTTTCCCTGAAGCTTAGGACATTCATTTGCATAATGCCCCATTTCCCTACAATTGTATCATTCCACATGGATAGCCTCTTTCTTTCCCTTGCAATCACGCGCCTGGTGACCTTTTTCTCCACATTTATAACAAACTCCCATTCCTTTTAGGCAAGTACCAGGGTGATTCTTCCCACAATTATCACATAATGGAAAATCCTTCTTTCCCTTTTTCCCTTTATCTATCTATTGTTCAACCGTTCTCTTCTTCTCTTACTTTAATTTGTTGTCATAATACTTAGAGAATTCCATTTCTGTGTTGATAGCACATGAGACAATATCTTCGTATGTTGAGAATGATTGTGATACTAAAGATCGATGGAGAAATGGTTTTAACCCATCAAAGAAACGATCAATCTTACCTCTTGGGTAACGTATATAATCTGTAGCATACCTCGCTATCCTTGTAAATTTGACCTCATACTTTGCAACATTCCCATCCTCCTTTTGTTTCAGACTCAGAAATTGCCTTTCCATATCTGCTCTATGGTCATGAAGAAATTATCTTTCTAAGAAAAGCTCTTTGAACTCCCTCCATTCCATATTCGTTACGTCATCATCTTCCTTTGTATTATGAATGAATGACCACCATTGATCGAAATCTCCAGTGAGGCGGTAAACTTCCATGATAACCTTCTCCCTTTTTCTACTCCCCAAGGCGTGGAATATTGTCTATAATGATTTTATCCATTGCTCAGCTACTACTGGATTTGTACCCCCATTAAATGTTGGTGGTTGTTGCCTCATGAAGCAGTCTAACATTGATCCTCCACGTTGTGGATCAGGGTGCTCCATACGAGTATGGTTATTATTCATAACTTGAGTGAGTTGTCCCAGTATGGTAATAAGTTGATCAACACCAGTTGTATCTCCAGATGCACAATAATTATCTTGAGGAGGAGGGAAATCCCTACACGGATTGCGTGCATTGATACGGTTTCCATTCCTTCAACTAGGCGCCATTTCTAAACAATGGCATAAACTAGATTAGTTTATGAATTAAAATACATAATTCCATATTTGTAAAACACTTTACATAAATTGAACTATATATGGATATAATCCATAATCATAAAAAGGAATGTTTTCATTGAGGAAGTATATAATCATAACCCTTCATAGTGGTTTGTAAAGAAAATGAGAATTATCCTAAGCATATCCCCCGGGAGTGTCGTAACCAAGAGTGCAGCATGGCCCGTTGTCGTGCACCAGTTCCCGTTCGAGTCTAGATCAAAGCGGTGTTTTCGGGTTTTACCCCTAGGTACATATGTGCCAGAGCCGCCTCTACCTGCTCGTATCCAGACAGGGATGTATTGCTCGGAAAACTCACAAAATCTCTATAATACCAAAATTTTAGGAAGTTCTTCTATACTAATCCTTAAAGTCTATCTTTGGGCTATGTGCTCTAATCAGAGTTTATCTAAATCTAGCTTCCAAGGTTGGTACTAAACTACCTCTGATACCAACTGTAACGCCCCGACCCCAGCTACCCAGAGTCGGTGCATTACTTCGTAACATTGGCATGATCACAAAAGATCATGTCTCGAAATACCAATTAGTTTAGTAGCCTTGGAAACACTAGATACATTCATAAGTCTTACATTACATCATAAAGTGAAAAACTAATAAAAAATTCTTCATAGTCCACACGCATATCCTCTTCTGACTATCCCTGCAGGTCATTCATAAAATACTTCTTCACATCCTGGAAAATATTATGACATTGAAAGGGGTGAGCTCAGATGCTCAGTAAGGATAACAATATTGCAGAAGCTTTCATAAATAAACATAAACATTTAAGGCAATGTATGACTAAAACCAAATCCTTTTAAACATGAACATCAACATAATATGGAAAAAGTAAAACGAGATAATGCCATTTACTTCTTCACATGGATATTCTACCGGTCGAATAATCACATGCAATATCAATAACCACTTTCATAATGATGGAATGCATAATGCCATAATATCATAACCACGTAGTCAAGGCCTCGTGCCAAGACCACAAATAATATTTTGTCAAGGCCTCGTGCCAAGATACTAGTTTTTCTCATGAGACCTGCCGATGCATCGAGGAGCTATAGCAGGCTCCACCCATTACTTATTAAGTCCAATGCATTCCTCATATGAATAGTTTTAAACATACCATAAACCATAACATAATCGTATCACATAAAACATGCATAAAGGAAACATAAAATTTCTACATTTAAATCACAAGATATCAATACAACACATTTATATAATAAAAACTTTTTAAAAACCATTTTCAATACCTAAATAAAATAAAGTTAACACTTTGTATTTATTGTTCATTAATAAAAATGATGGCTTGTAGAGGAAGCCGAAACTTAAATAATGGTCACGGCGACGGAGAAGTCATTGTCGCCACATATGTACGGAAAGAAAAACATTCCCTTTTTGTCATTTAGTAAAATTCTTCATATAAAATTATTCATTTTGAATAAACGTAAATGTCAAAGGTGTTTATACACCGTATAAAAGAAAGTTGTGTATAAAACCAAATATGCCTCAATGAAAGGAGATTGAGAAGAAGACCTTAAAAATATCATTTTTCAATTAAAATAGATCTATTTTGTGTATTCAATATAGGTACACATAAATAAAGTAAAAATACAAAATAATACATAATAATATCATTACATAATTTGAAAGTATGAGATTTACCCAAAGAATGGAAATTGGGTTAAGAAATTCCCTTACCTTGCGTCCTGTCCTGACTCGACCGTTCATTAACCTCCTGAATAATAAAATAGAGTTAATTTATATTTACATAAGAACCTTTTTCATGTTCATTATTCCTTTTATACCCCTTCTTATCATGTTATGAACCTTATGTAATTATTTAAGTATATAACGGTCATTTTGTCGATCATAGGTACTTGAGTCAAAAATAAAATTCATATAATTACAAGTTGTCATGTGGTGATATATCCATTATATCCAGAATTAAGTTCATTATGTAGTTATCATTTATATCATATATATCCAGTATATACATGCATTTCTAATATTACATAACATTTAGAGGTAAGAAATGAAATTCATCGTTCATGGAGACGGTAAGCCGTACGTACGGATGAACGTTACTTTCATTTCTACTTCGTATTTAATGGAATGAAATCATAATTATATAAAGGTATGATATAGTTACAGTATAATATCATATATAATATCATTTACTCCATCCTTTATACATCTCACATGTGGCATTAACGATTCACATCACTTTGAGGGGGCGGTACTCCGCACTTCCAAAAATGAATTTATCGCGTTTACCCATAATAGAAATCATAAAGTATGCCATAAATGAGAAATACAGAAGAATAAGTAAAAAATAAACATATTATATATCATATATAAATATAGTGACATCTTAATGGCCACTGTTGAAGGTGTTATATGACTGTTGAACAATCATCTTTTCGTGAAGCAGAAATTCGCCATCCACAGAAACCGTATGTTCTTTAACCATTAAATATAGGTGTGTGTAATTGTAGATAGAATCCATCATATAACAACATCCTAGTATATTTAGGATACTTGTGTTGTTACAAAAGAAACGAATAAAAAGATTTTAGGGGGTTGTAGAAGAAAAATAAAACAAAACAACATTAGAGAAGACATTACCTCAAAATCGGGTAACTCTTTTTGATTTGAGAAAAAGGCTTCCTTGGGAAGAGTTATGCCCAAAGTGAGGCTTCTAGGAGAAAGCGGGAGAAGTTGGGAGAGTATTTGGGCAGAGGTTGGCCGATCCAAATGGCTTGAAAGTGTGAATGAGGTGGTAGAGGTGGGGGCCTTTTATAAGAGGAGAGGAGGGGCACTCTTGGAAAGTAAGGAAAAGTCACTTTATTATAAAATGAGTTTCGGATTTTAGAGGTCCCACACTTATATAATTATAGGGTAAGGTGATAAGGGTTCGAAATAGACTCATAAAATAGGTTTTTGACAAATGTATTCCTTGTATTGTACATTATCTTTTCATTTTATTAAAATCGTTAAATAATGAGGTCATCGTTGCGTCGTAATGATGTCATAAATAATTTAATTTATTTAATGTCTAAAAATTATAATAAAAATAGTATGATATAGGAAATATTTTTAGATTTCCAATGACTATTTATAGTCAAAAATATGACTTTTATAACCCCATGTAAAAATTATTTTAATAAAACATTTCATGTTTGTGTCATTTTTTACTTTAACATTAATTAAAAGGTATTTATGTAATTTACCAAGTAAAGTGGCTCCATGGGGTCCCCAATTTGACCCATGGATTTTCTTGGTCGGCCATGGCACATCCAATGAGGGTAGGACATGTGTCAAGCTCATCTCATATTATTAAAACATTATTTTTACCTTAAACTACACTAATTACCTCTAATAGCGATTAAGAACTTAAAAGTTACTATTCAACAAAAATTATTTTAATCTCATTGAACCACATTTTAATTCTTAATGACAAAAATTTATGTCGGATTTTTTAGAATCAAATCACAGAAGTGGTAATATTTCATTTAAACGAAAAATCAGTTATTTAACTACCACTTAGTGGTTTCACTATTCATCAAAAATTGAAGTTTTTCAGAACAATTCCAAAATTTCACCCTAAGCTATAATTGATATTCTGAATTCAAAAATGATGTCTATTTTAAAAAATTCCAATCATATAAGTTTCATTAATTAATTTTATAATTAATTCCCGCTGTCACAACAAATAGCGTGTTTTTAAGAAACAATTTATATCAAAAGATTGGCAATTGTTTATGTCCAATTTCAATGTTAAATTAATTCTAATGACCACCATTGGATAAAATGGTAAAAATATATTCTAATTATACTTTAAAACCACTAAATAGTATATGTTATCACTGTAATTTATTTTTATTAAAAAAGTTGTTTTTAAGTATTTTTCATTATTCATAAAAAATTAGAAGTTCTCAGAAAAATACCAAAAATTCAACATAGGCTAATTTCGATATTCCGAATCCAAAAATGATATCCATTTTGAAATATAAAATTTCTATAATTTTAAAAAGTGGTTATTACTATTCATAACGGCTACTTTGATTTGTCGCGGTGTTTTAGAACTCGAAGTTGCGTACAATGCAAGCTATTGCATTATTGAATGAGAAGCGTATTGTGGAAGCTCGGGGTGTTACAGGAAAAGTGTATTTTGATATAATGAATCCTTAATAATAATATATTATTCTTTTTCCACTTGTATTATATTAGGACATTCATTATTATTCTATTTAAAGAAGAGTTAAGAGTGTTAAATTCAATGATTAATAACTAAACTATTTTAAGTATAATGTTATGAATAAGATAAATTCAACTATAAATATTCATTAGAAATAAAAATATATTTCATACATAATGGTACTTTATTTATAATTTTTATATATAATATAATTAAATTTATTTCTGACACAATAATGATGCATTAATTATCTTATTATTGAATGATTAAAATAATTGATATAATAAATATTAATATAATTGTAAATTGAGGCATTTTATTTATTCTATGATTTTTATAAGTTGATATGAAATGTTAGGGTTAAATAAATAAATAAAATTCTAAGAGTTAAATTTTTTATGTCTTTCAAAAAACCAAATACTGAATTATGTCCAATTTGACATAAATGAGTTTTTAAATCCAATTATATATTATTAATTTATATAATATTCCTACATATCTAATGTATTTCCAAAGGACTTATTTAAGGATAGATATATAAATAATGAACCACTTGGGGTTCTCTTCAATTTTTTATAGTATATTTATTAACAAATTATTACAATAAAATAAGAATACATTGTAAAAGTTAATCTATTAAACTAAAAGTTAAATCAAAAGTATAAGGTTATTATGGTAACCTAAACCTGTCTAAAACATATTGGTTGAGAGCTCTTCGACCCAGCCCCACCTTAGCCTTGAAATTTTTTATAGATATATTATAAACCTAATATGATTGTATAATAAAATAATATTTCATTCGATTGTTAATGTAACCACCACCTCTCTTATAAAGTGGTACTTCCCCTTATCCCAAAATCACACCTCCAAATCCATTTGGTATGGCCAACACATTTTTAAATATATTCTCATATACCCTCAATTAAACCCAGAGGCCTTACGTGTTTCATATTTCAACCTAAGGATCCCTTGTGAACAAATCAAAAGGAAGCACTAGAAGAAGAGATAATAATTCCATCACATCTTTTAAAGTTATTGTCTTTATCCACATAATTTTTCATTGTTGTTTCCATACCAAAATAATGTCTCTATTATCTTATACATTCATTGATGTTATTATAAATATGTTAAAACTATATTCATCATTCTTTCCATCCTATGAATCAGAAAGTCACAATCGTGCGTACATACAACTTATCGTCTCCATGTTGTGGTGTAGTTTGTTAGTCAACACTTCATTATTTGGATATATATAATAATGAGTATATTTGATGTAAATAATAAATATAACATTGGAATGATTATATATATATATTATATACCATCCAATTATTTACTATTTCACTGTCAATATAATGGTATTTTCGCTCGTACGTATGTACGAATTACCGTCTCCATGAATGCGATGTGATTCCCTCCCCATCAAAATAATTAAAGGAATATTTTAATTTTACGATTAAAATATATTTTTAAGAACATAATATCATTCTATATATGAATGAAATACATCTTATCCATATCAATCATGACTTATGTAATAAAACATATAAAAAAACAAATCAGTTTACATCCAAAACAATGATACTACTGAAATATTATTAACAATGTGAGATTAGAATATCATATATGATATCATATTAATGTATGGGGATCTTGAATAATTAAATAACAATGATTTCACCATTATACAGGAGGATATTCTACCATTTACTAAGGAAATGTATAAGGTAAGGGGTTTCCATCTCACTTCTTATTCCCATGAGATACATTCTATATTTCCACTTTAGCCTTTTCTGTGGTGTATGTACTTCCCATGATTGTATTCATTGTGTAATATAATCAAATTTATGTGTATTTACATCATTATATTATTATCTTTCATTCATGGGGTGTATGTTTCATAATTTTTAAAATTGGTAATGGAATTTCTAATTTTGATTTCCACTCATTGGGTTTAATGCAAACTTCATTGATTACATTGATAAAAATATTTTATTTGAAATAAATATTTTTTTACATATGTAGTAATTTATAATCCACATTGTGAGGATATAATTTTGATAAACATAATCACTCCATTTAATAGTTTTGAAGTCATTGATATGAGCATGATAAGAGTAAACTTAACTCAATTTCCGTTCATTGAGTTAAACATCCAAGTCATTTGTGTTGTTTTTAGCAGAATATATATGATTGTCCTTAAATTTATTTATACTAAACATACACTCATATTGATTGTATTTATATTTTTCACACATAATTATGTAATTTACGTATTCTCTACATAAGGATAGTATCATTATAAGGGATTTCATCTCCGTTTACATTACATTGAAACTTCATTTTTGTTAGGAGACAATTCAATTTTAAATTTTTTATATAATAGATGTTGACATAGTATATTATGTATCTTTTACTATCATTATATTAATTTATTTGATTAACTTAGTAATTTTTATTCAAGCGTCTCTCATTTTTTTAGGAACTCTAACAAAAATATCACTTTAAATGTTTAAAAGATTTGTTCTTATAAACTATTCTCATTAATGTCTATGATTTAGAAATGGTTTTAAGGATTTATTTATATGAACATTATTTTTTAAAAATTTAAATTCAATTAAAATTTTTGAAATTCGTATGTGAATCATTGATTCAAAAATAAAATTTTTAACCTCTTCATGATAAATAGCGAGACTTTTAAATATTTTAAATAAAAATGGGATATTTATCCCAAAGAGTTTTACTGATTATTTATATATATGTCAATATCCTTCATTGTTATTTATTTTAGTTGATATATATAATCTTAAATATTATATTGAATTACTTATTTTTGACTATGAATGTTCTATTTTTATAACACTCGTAGTTTTTGGTAAAAATATTTACATTTAGTATGCATGTTTTAATAAAAAAATTTAAATTATGTTTCAATTTTTTCATACGAGTAATGTGTTGGACATAGTATGTGACGGATGGATCCTGATATAGCTCCGTGATTCATCGGATGGTCTCATGAGACAAATTATTGTCTTTGCACAAGGCCTTGAAATTTTTTTATTTTAAATCTTAGAATGAGGCCCAGACTATGAGGATAAGATGTCCAACATTATCAATTCCATCATTATGAATATAGCTATTGATATTACAAATTATTATTAAACTATCATAATATCCATGTGAATATGTAAATGGAACTATATGATTTATCCTATCCATAATATGCTGAATTTTATGTTTAAAATTCGTGTGTTTTTGTCTTATACATCGCCTTTAATGATTATGCTTATTCTATGATAGTTTCTACAATATTGTTATCCCTACAGAGCACCTGAGATCGCCATTTTAATATGTTTTCTTCTTCCTAGGATGTGATGAAGTATATTATGGTAGACCGTTAGGGAAAGGTTAAGGGATGTGGGTGTGTTTAAATTGTACACATTGATGTTGTGGTTTTCATTATGTAAGGTAAAACATATTTATGTATCTAGTTCATCAAAAGCTACTAAAATAATCATTCTTTTATGATGTGATATCATGTGATAATCCCAATGTAATGTAATTATGCATCAACTCTGGGTAACTAGGGACAGGGCGTTACATTATTATTATACTTCATGTATTTCCTTGAGGCATACTATATGAATTTCATAGTGGTTTTTCCTTTTAGATTACGGGTGTTTTACTGAATATTGTTTACTCAACCCTTTTTGACATTTTCACGTAGTGTCATGTCTTTCGTAGATGATCGAATATTTCATGGATTTATAGGAAGACCTGGACCAAGTTGTACGTAGAGTCCTTGAAAAAATTTGGTGCACTCCTATGATATTAAAAAACTGTTCTACACCTGCCATTCAGGTATTGCGGTCTAAAGATGAGTTTCAGGAATATGTTTATTCACTATTGTAATCTCTTTCCTTTCTGGTCTTGTATTCTAGAATTATTTATGTTCAATTTTCCTAATTTCATACTTTATTGTTTTTATCTTAGTATATACAATAATTTTTTACTAATTTATTTATATTTCAGTATTTTGGGGTCAATGATTGTGTACATGGGTAAATGTACATAGGAAAATGCCTTTCATTTGGGGGATATGCCTACTCAGTGCTAGTCGATAGACCCCGACATATCTAAGGTGGTCTTGGGGTAGTCAAATAACATTCCCCTCTTGTATTATTCATGACAATTAATTAAAGAAATTTATAATCATAATATTAGGAAAAGTCTCATTACTTGAAAAAATAACTGTTTTATTATGGAATTGAATTTTTACATATGAAATTTATTTCTAATCAGTAAATCAAAAACAGATCATATTATATTATTTTAACATACTATTTAAAAATATGAAATGTCATTTTTTATATAAACTTTCCATGTGTCAGAAGAATGAATTTTAGTATGAGCATAAGTAACACATAAAAACCCATTTATAAAAAAGTGTATTTATATGCATAGAATTTATGTGTTGGATAAATCTATTAATATATTAGATTTTAATTATATACATTTATATATTATAAAAACAAATAAATCTCATAAGGCTTTCAAATCATCGAATAAAATTAATTTTACAAAAATACAATTTCATTAATTGAAAATCTAAAAACATGAATTTTTGGAGATATTACATATGTTATTAGATATTGTTTATTAAAATTCATTATTGTATTTTGAAATCTATTCTACTAACCATTAGGTATATATTTGATCATGAAATAATTTTATATCCATTTAAGTTATAATTCATGGTGTAGTCATTAACATTATAATTTTTGTAAGAATAATAATTTCATTTATTCACACGAAATCGATTACATTAAGAAAAAACATACGTAAATAATTTTTAAATTATAAATTAAAAAAATAATATTTATATTTATGTAACATTCTAAAAAATTTAAAATTAATTTTTATATGAAAATAAAAATGAAAAAAATTATAGAAAAATAGAATTTATTATTCATTAAAAGTAAAAATGTGAAATATAGAAAATACATGTGATAAATAAATTATTAAATTAATAATCATATGATTAGATCCTCCCAAATTTTTATTCATAGATGATGGATATTTCAATATAATATCTGAACATAATTTTCATTCTGTTTCCCATTACTTGTGGTGGTTCTGCTAGCCTAGATCTCATAGAAATTTCCCTGAGTGTTTATATCTCTCATATTCAATTCCAATCAAAAAATAATTATTTGATACTATCATGGGATTAGTATAGTAAAATCCATAATGAATTAAATTCCATTATAATGTCAAAAAAATGTTATTCAAATGGATCATCTTCATTACCCAATACAATATCATTCCATTTTCATATGGATTTGATAATATGGTTATTTATTTTAATATCTAATAATTTAATGACAATAATATAATGGTACATTTTTATTTCCACACATATATTTTTTTAGATTATTATTGGGTAGAGTAAATGATGTTAATGTAATATTAATTTAAGGAAAATAAAGACATAAATCTTGGTTCATTGCATTGTAACCTCTTAAATAAATTACATATCCACAATTTTAATTATTATTCACCATTGAGAGTGGGTGAGGGTATTTAATATATATATTCATTATTCATGATTTGAATTTAATGAGAAATATTACATACCCTATAAGCCAATATAGTGTCCCTTGTCTTTCCCCAAATAATAATAATATTTCATGTAATCATATTCTAAAATATTTATATAACCTAACCATATATTCCTTGTAAGATATGTTTCTACAAACCATCCAAATTCCAAGTTCATTAAACCATATATAAATCAAATATTCCTCTTCAAAATATGCTATATGTAATCCTCTTATAGAAATTAATATAATTTATATCTATTTTATAATGTCACACACAAATAAATATATATATCATAATCCAAAAAATGAGATGGAATTTACTAAAAATATCATGCAATAATTTTTCATTTAATCAAATATCAAATCCAATGATGTATATACTATCTATGTCACATTTCTAAAAATATATCCTTCTTTTAAACATAACTATGTTTTATTCCCCAATCATGTGTTCATTATTAGTTTTCTTGAAAAATAGATCCTTGAAATTAAATAATTTTTAATTTTATTTATATGATTTAATATATTTTTGAAAATCAAACTATGTATAAATACTAATGAATAATTAATCGATTTATAATATATTCCTTTTAATATTAATAACATTCTATAATATCATTGATAAATATCACATATTGGTAAAAATAGTTAAATTAAATAATCATTATTATTTTAGGATATCATCATCGCTACATTTGGTAAGACTATGATAATCACATTTTATATCATAACAGAATAAACTAATATTAAAAAACATTTAAGTATGTTACAATATTTGGTTATAAAACATATTGTTTCTAAATTCATACCATTATTATCAAAATATTAATTATCATAATCAATCAAAATACTAAAAAAATAATCTAATCTAATCTAATATAATCATATTAAATGTTTAAATGAATTTGTATGCTTAGAAATAATATTTCATCTGAAATGGAACATTTATTTCAAACTATGATACATTGTTTTTAAATATTTTACACTTTCTTCATCCTATATATATCTTAGTTCTTACGAGGATACTTTATATTTTTCTCACTATTATTTATTTTCTAAAGGAAATAATGAAATTATCAAATAAGTATATTATAATGACTTGTAAGTAGAATGTGAATATCCAATGTGTATACCTTAGGAGTTTCTAGCCAAGTACCTAGTCTTAGGCCCACTATTCAAGATCCATATAGATGATCGAGTGAATGATCAACAAACCATTTTCTATTTGTTTACCCCGATGTGTTTTATGCCACAACCACATCCTCTTTCCAGTATTAGGATATGGATATAATTTCTAGGATAACCACACAATCTCTAAATTTATTAAATTTTGGGATATCATTATATACTTATAATTATCCCCTAGAATTATCTTAAGGGTGTTAACTAATGTGCACTTATCCAATTTTACAACATATTTAATATTACCTCAATAAAACTAAACTGTTATTTATACTATTGAAATTATATTCAACCATAATATATCAAACTTTGTAGAAATTTATAACTCCTAAATTATACTTAAACATATTCTTAACAAGTAGTTTTATATTAACCCAACATTGATGCCTACTATAACAGTAAGAATAAGTGACTATCCTATTACATTACATAAATAGAAATATTCATTAAAAACATTAACAAAAAAACCTATTTTTTCAAACTAATTTAAATCTTCACCAATCTATAATAAACATCTTAGTCAATTACAGATATTAAGAATAACTCAAAAATTCACTATATAATATACCCTTCTATATACACTAAACAAATATCATTACTTCATTTAATGGAGAAATTAAAATATAATAAAAGGGAGATATTAAACTCTTATAAATCGTAAAAACCAATTATAACAATTTATGATGATAAGTTAGAAAAATATGTCAAAATGGATATCATCAAAGTACATAAGGAAATCATACCCAATATTTCATATATCAGTAGTAAAAAGTCTTGTAATAATAATCGAAATGCTAAAAGATATGGAGAAAAGAGTATAAGAACTTAATCAAATAATAATCATCAAGTAATGTGTACAATAAGAAAAAACATATCATATCATGTATAAAAACCTAGAAATATCGAACAACCATAATCATTGAGAATCAATTGTGAGAAAACTCATTTTGGACACAACTATGAGAGTAAACTCATTATAAAAACACTAGATTATCAGTGGAGATATAATGATAAAATGATGAATTGGAAGGATATATATTTCCCCTCCCCTAACAATCCACATATATGTGAGTGTGATCAATAATATAATTACATAAATAACCCCTAGAAAACCGGAATTTTCTTCTTTTTCATTTGGAATCACATAAGTAAAAAATTCATAATTACATTAATAATCATATTATAATATACACATTTAAATTAAATATGTATCAAAATATACATTTAAATATTCAAGGTAAATAACAATAAGTCATAATTATAGAGAATATAGTATTTACACCATATAGATTATGTGTGTATGATTAAGATAATTATTTTACCAATAAATCATTATATAAAACTCATGTAAACAAAATTAAATAAAATAAATAGGAAATAATGAATTCTAAAATCAAATGAATTAAGAGAAAATTTATCCCTATTCATGTTTTATGGTCATGATAGAAGAATAAAATGCTAGATAATATCTTAGATAGAAAATAATTTCACACCTGAATACAAGACAATGAATGCCGATGGTAAAAGTATAATTTTAGTGATATTTGTGAAACATGCCTATATTTTATACCTATTAGATGACATATAAACTAAATTACATAAATATTTATATCCCAAGGAATGGTAGGTTCAGTTTCCTCAGAGAATAACTACATAATCACCTTATTTTATAACTTACGAGATCACATATACATAAATTCAACATACTATAATTTTTTTTTACAATCTTGTCATTAATAATTATCCAAAAAAACCCTTAAGTCAATCATTAGAAACAGGTGGGATAAAATTCCTATTAACTGGTGAATAAACATTTCAACAAGGGTGAAGTTATAAGAATAATATATTACATGTGAAAATTTGAACTATCACATTATCTTGAGTGATAAAAATAGTACATAAATGAGATTCAATTTTAATTGAATGTGAACTAAAAGGAATAGAAGATTATCATTGACTAATAGTATCTATAAATTGGATTAGAATCATTAAATATAATCATTGAATAATTATATAACTTGATCAATAAAAAATTAACAATATAAAAAATATTAGTGTAGCGGAATATTACATTCAAAATCCATTCAATGAGTTCCCATGCTTATGAGAAACTAGAATATACTCAAGAATACATATATGATAGAATTTAAACACTAAACTAATGAATTTAAGGTATATATTTCACCAAAAAATTCATTCAACGAAACATATATATTACATTTATATATTATTGAATTTTTCTTTCATAAAGAACCCATTGTAATAAATGTCATTCATATGAGATCCAACTCAAAGTCATTAAATTTATATAATTGAACCACGGGAATAAAATGAGTTTCATAAAATTTAAAAAATTAAATCATTCACATTTAATAAGGATTCCATGAATATAAAATTGGATTTAAAATTGTATAAATTATTACCATGAAATAATTCAAATGACACTTAAAAATAGACCCACAAAAATATTCACTTATTGAAGAAAATATAGGTCAAAACAAGAAAAATAACTCTATTAGTGGTATATAATTTTATGATAATTAAAATATAATAATGGAATGATATTTCTTAAAACATTTTTCATATGTTGTTGTAAATTTAATAGTTATGTGTCTCTTCTTAAAATTATTATTATTTTTTATGAAAAATAAAATTAAAACGTTTCATGTTATTTGAATTGTTCATAAGAAATTTTTAATGAAAAATTAAAAGAGAAGTTTTTTCAAAATTGCATACATTAGAAAAATAATATTTAATAAAACGTTTTATAGTTCCAGGAGTTGTTTTTTAGTGACATAGTCCATTACAATCAACCTATATTTTAATTGATATACATTATGATATACTATAATAAAGATAAAAATACAAATTAAAATTTTCCGAACATTATTGATATAAATTTCCACTTAAACACATCATTAATAACATTTTATTTCATGCATTAAATTTTTTCAATATCCATTCAATATAGGGTATATATAATCTTAAAATTTCCGAAATAGTTTCATAAACGAAGTATCAATATTTATATTTCTCTGATGGATACTAATTCCAAAAAATTCATGATTATGAAAATTATATCATATTACAACATATAATTTAATAATTACATTACATGAATATTTAGTCATGCGTTATATAGATGAAAATGATGATGTACTAGTTTGGGGTTATTTTTTGATATTGATAGATCACCATTTTACAATTTTTTATTTTTGTTCTTTCCAAATTGAACCATATTAATAATATATATATATATATATATACATATATTTGGCTCAATAAATTTAAACTAAAACTAACCATATTTATAAGATTTGGAAAACTATATGTTTATTCTTGGAGGTGGTAGTCTACACTACACACAATTCAAATATTCTTTTTTTAATTGAAAAAGAGAGGTTGATCAATGATTTTAATATCATTATACCATTATAAATCTTTAATAATTATAAATACATTAACATTTATAGTAGATAAAATGTAATTTTAGGTTGAAAAATATTTTATATATAAATAGAAAATACATTGAGAGGTTAATAACATATAACTCACATCATTGATTATCCCGTTTGAGAAGGGAATTTAAAATATGATAGATAGTATTTTTGTAGATTAAACACATACTTAAGGTGAAAAAGATATTTTAGGATATAAATTTGTATATTTTGGTATGGAAATAAGGGGTCTTGGTCTTAGGGGACATAAAGAGTGGAGTTCCCTTTTTATAAGTGAGAAATTATTGATTTTCTTTTCCTAAAAACATCATGCTTTTCAATAATAGGGAGTCACCCTCCCTGAATGTTTCCCCAAAACTTGTAAATAATGGAATGGAGAATATATTAGTTCTATAAACACCCCAATAATTTAATTATAAACATGTTTTAGACATTTTAAGACAATTATTAGTAATATTACTCATTTTTACCATATTAGTTTTCACCATTGTAAATAGTTATTACCTAGGTAATTTCTAATTCCAACGAAGAATATAACATGATCCTCATTATATAATTTTTATATCATTTTTCCATAAAACTAAATCATTTTTTAATTAAAATGTAATGAGTGATAAAACTCATGTTTAATGTCAAAATTCATACTATATTAAAAAAATTCTTTGAAAAAGGAAAATTAAATTAAAAAATGTCAAATAAAAGTTTTTAAATAATTTGACGAAATTATAATGATTCTAATAAAATTAATATTATGTAATATAATTTTATTAATAAATGTAAGGTTCATTATGAAAATAATATAATGTCATAAATTAAACAATATTATTTAAAATGATATATTTATTATTCACCCTGAATTATGATATTTTAGAAAAATATCAAAATTTCAACTTAATAATATATTATTAGGATTAACCCCAATGTAATTTTCATTTTTATATTCAAATTTATAAAATCATAAAATTCAATATGGAATTAATATACGAAAAGTTATTGAAAAAATGTACACATTTGATATTTACATTATAAAAATTTGTCTATAATTTATTCATTTTTTCTATCATATACAAGAATATTTTCTGGTGTTATAATATTATTATTAACAATATTTTTTTACTACAAGATATTATTAAACATTTTTCTTCAAATAAGAAATTTTTTTTATAATTTTTTTTATTTGTCAAATAATATTCATTGTTGTTTTCACTATATGGATAAAATTAAATTAGTATTATGAATAGATTTTATTTAATATATATATATATATATATCAAATTTTTTATTCTGATATTCATACCAATTAATTCAACATATATCTTTTTAATGAGCTTATATAATATTTACATTTTACATAAATATTTCTTGATTCTCATTTTAGTGTAGTGTTTCATATAGATCCTGGTAATATGAATAGTGATTATTTTAGGGGGAAAATGTGGCTCCTTACATTATACCCCATAAAAATTATCTATTCATCTAAATTTTTTAATGTGGATAAAAAAATAAGGGTAAAATTACTTTATCACATTAATAGGTTCCCACATAGCTTATTTAAAAAAATTATTTCTCTATAGAACAACAACAATATGAGTAATATTTCCCCAAATATCCTGATCTCATAAATGTAGAATTTATTTTGGTTTTTACCTATATGAGAGATTATGTTACTTTTTTTATTTTATTGATATGTAATACATGTGATGGGTTTTTTGTGAACTTCCACATAAGGATACATCGAACAAACAATGTAATCAAGAGAGGATGAGAGGGGGTGATAATTGAAAAGATGCAACCTTTACTAGATAAAATACATTAAAGGGTAAAATATACATAGGCCTCACAATCTCATTAATCCAAAATCCAATAAACAAAATCTATGGAGATATTTTAATGGAAAAAATATCTTCATCTTCATACTATAGAGAACATTAATGATTATGTGTACAATTAATCTATATAACTTTTCCTGATTTCATATGTCACTGAACAGTCTAAACCATCACTATCATTTCATGGGGGTGGTATAAGTTCTATCAACATCATTATTCCATCATCATCCCACCATATTAGATCCCTAATTATATTCCCATATAGAGCTTCATATAGTGTTATCTATTGTATTGAATGATAATTATTGTCAAATGAGAACTCTGCCTGAGGGATGTATTGATCCCATTTTTTATAGAAATAAATAAAATAATATTTTGTTATGATTAGTAGATTTCTAATTCTCCTCATAGATAAAATATCATTGTATATATAATAAAAAGTCCTAGAACTGGGATCTATCTCAAATTATTTCTATATAAATCAATAAAATGTTGAGTTAATCCAATATTAACAATTAGATAAAATGAATTGTGTTATGATATGCATCCTTACCAGTCCCTCATGTAAATAATTGTGATTTTATAAATGGATAAATCACTTTTATGAAAATAAAATGCATTGACATTGTAAGGACATCGACTACATCCGAAATATCATTATGGACTGTTGACATATGGGGAGTCTTATGATGAAATACATGTGTTGTTTTACCATTTATAAATAGGTATAATTAATTGTTATAGTATACCCTTGGTCTTCTATTTTACATCTGCAGCCTATGGGAAAACAATTTTGATAGATATGTATTCTTCAATTTGTTATTTGATATTGCCAAACCAATATTTTATATCAATATGTCTCCAAATATTTGTGCTTTCTAGATTTAAAAATATAGGATAAGTAATGAGAATTATTCAGAAGTTACCTCACTTTTTCTGGATTTAATGAGACACATTATTGGGTTCCAAATATCATAATCCCATGATTATAAAATATGAAATATGTAGTATTCAAAAACCCATTTTAAATATCTAAATAGATTTTTTAGGACTCATTTATATTAATTTTAATGGTAGGATATTCAATTGTTTGGGGAAAATGAAATTTATCCCATTACAATATTCTATCAAGAATCATCCTTTCAAAATACATGAATATAGTTTCTTTTTCAATATTCATCATGGATAGAGTAACATGCCATTTTTTCAAATTATCTTCATCCCCTTATTTTCCTTAAAGGTGTGTTAATATATTTATTAAATTTAATATTTTATCAATTACAACTACTTCATTTATCAAATATTATATTCCTTATATATAAATATATATTCCATTTTTATTATTATATTTATATCAACATTTTCTGATTATTGATAATATTTCAAAATAATATTTGAAATGATCACCATTTCAAGATCCAAATCAGGTGTTGGGTCATTTTTCTCATGAAATTAAATATTCAATATTTATAATAAATTTCCTTCTAATATATCAAGACGAATCGCCCATACTAGTTATCAAAGGAATCAAAATATATTACAATGAAATACACACTGTATGGTATTATTAGTTCATGAGTGCTGACCAACCACATATTCAATTTCTTAAAAAAAATTTCACATTACTCATTCCTAATGAAAATAATTCTATTCCACATTAACATAGTTAGTGGTTTTTAAATATATGATAAATTATTATAATGATCTAATAATATATTGTTAACCATTGAAAACTACATAACTCGATAATAGTTGTTAGAATAGACTGTTGTTGGATAACTACAATTTTATAATGATCTAAAAATATTAACATTTTGATGATTACATAACAATTTAATTTATCCATTTATACCATAAATTCAAATTATAAATTTGTCACAAAACTTCTCCTTTATTAAGGTCATTAAAATAATTGTAATGTGTTCATCATTCTCTTCCCTATTCATTTAATATATTACAACATAATCAATAATGAAAACCAAAAAGAGATTAATGTAGTCTATAATTTCTCCATTTCTTATTTTAATTAATTTGGTTGGGGATTTAGTTAATACAAATGGAATCACAATAACTCATAGTGTCCAAATTTCATTCAGAATAATATTTTTCAAATATTTCTGATTTTATCCCACAATTGATGATGTACAGATCAGTTTTCAATCATTGTGAAGTACTAAAATCCTCTAATATAATCTAATATATCAACAATATAAGATAGTAGACATTTATTATTATTTTATATCTTGTTAATATCATGATATTCAGTTAAATATTTCATTGGTCCAAAAGTAATATTATTATAGAGGACTATTTATCCCATGGAGAACTATTATGGTGGATAAAAACAATGTCCAAATATTATTGTAGATAATTCCTTAATTAATCTAATTAAAAGGGATTAAATATATATATCTTCATTTGTATAGGAATACATCTCAGTGAAATATCAATCGATGACACAACCCAATGCTTTGGTGGAAGATGATGAAGTTCATTTAAATATTAATTATTATATTCAATTATAATATGCATTCCATCAATGCCTAAATCCTCCCAAATTAATTGAATCATAATTTCATATTTTTTTTGGTATTATAACCCATAATATTGAATTTATATCTCATAAGAGACTACCATATATCGATACTTGATAATTTGTTGATCGAGAATGTATATGAGATATCTTTCTCAAAAAAAATTTAATGGGAACATCGTTGTGATATAAAAAAAACAGCAAATAATCTGAACATAAAACAATTATTGAAAATTAGATCTACATAAATTATCCTCCAGAAATTATCTACTTGTAAAGATTTAAAAATATTTTTTACGTGCATTATAAAACCAGTATTCTCTATAATTTTATCTATACCCATAACATGAGGTTGTGATTCCACATTCTTAACAAATTTGGATGATGTCGGAGAAGGTGATAAACTTGAATCAAATAAGAAATACACATACCTATAATAATGTTATGATGTACCACAAATCACATGGTATACATGATTAACATATGTTGAAGTGATTTATAATCATTATTCCTCCACATTGGGTCTTCCAAGACCTAATTTCGTAATTAGCCAAGTGATTTGATATTTGAATCACACCATTTTCATACCCCTTGAACATGAAAAATTATAATGTGGATGTATAATTATTTGGGAACTTCTCAGAAATTTATATGGTAAAAAGTATCTTTGTTATAATTTGGAAGTTATGGGTCAGTGGAGAAATTTCCCAAATATAAAACACTTCTATGATCTATTAAGGAAATAACATGGGCTTTTCCTCCCAAACATTTGGTAAGTAGCAGGTTGGAATTTACTAACACATCTGATTTACAATTATAACTCCCTTGGTATTCCGCTTTACTTATTCCATATCAAGTGTAATGTGAATCATAAGATCCCATTCCACATTTATTTCTAATCCAATTGTTTGTTCATTGATGCTATAATCTCTTGTTGGAAATTCCATCTAAATACATAATTTTATCCACGAATGAAATGATATTTTTTTTTTTAAAGATTAGATTATAAACTATATGGATACTTTGAATCACTCATGATGTCTGATTCTATTATCCCATTAGTTTCATTTAACATAGGTTTTAACACCTTGATATCCCTCTCCATATTTTATTAAATAGTTCCATTGAAATACTATGATATAAACACATTATTAACTCTTTCAATTCTATTGAGTCTACATTTAAATTAATGACTTTATAATAAATACCAGTACGCCATTGGTCTTCCTCTTCATACAAATGGGAATGAACAATGAAACATTCAAATGTTCTAATAATTATATAATTTAAAATATTTTTTAATTTAATTGATATATTTTATGTGATAATTTAATTTTAATTAAAAAAAGGGTAAATGTTTTCACATTAAATACTCAAAAAAATATCCATCTCTATTTAGTCGAAGGGATTAATATATATATTTCAAAAATTTATAACTTGAGATATTTGAATGAGTATTTATGTGAGTCCTTATAATCTATCATCTATTACATTGGGTTTTCTTATTTTAGAAACCATCATTTTTTTTCCTCAAACACATTTTTATTGTAATTTTTTGTAGTTTTAGCTATTAGTAAAACAAAAAAAGTAGTTAACATGTGGGAAAAACAATTAATGACAAAATAGAACAAAAACATAAATTAAATCTAACCATGAAACATATTATTCATTAACATTATCATGGTATTATGTAATTATTTTTCTTCAACCATTATAATCCTTGGATAAAAAATCGGTTCATATTTATCACACTTCAAACTCCAAATGCTAAAATTAAATAAGATACCTTTCATTAAAAACTTTTAATAAAGAGTATGATTTTATCCAATGAATATCCCATGGGAGTGTCTAACATGTTGTTCAATTATGAAAATTTGGAATGCATTAGGTCATGAATGAGGTAATACCCAACAAATCCTTTTTGGAGTTATTATACCAAGTTTCAATATTACTAGATCATACATCCACTTTTCACTGTCCAGATAAAGAAGTATTTTCAAAGAAAACAATCCACAAAATTATTCACACATATTTTAGGATATCCTTATATACTTATATTGATCTATATAATTTTTAGATAATGTTACCTAACATTAATTTGAAAATTTTATTTTCTAATCTGAAAAAAAAAACATCTGAATTTTTTAGATTCAAATAATAGAGACTGTATCTAGGTATGACAATATTTTAAATATATCTATTGATATTAACATTACATCTCAAAAAAATTATATCTCAAGGACTATTAGATTCATTAGCATTGGAGACCCGAAACATAATCATATTATTTTACAATAATTGAGATCAATTCACTTATAAAGAACCACAATGTACTATTTTGTAGGAATATAATTAGTAATAATCATCATAAAAATCCCAATAATGAAAAAAGAGAAAGTGTTAATCTCAACAAAATTATAAACTGGTGACAAAACATTTAATATAATATGTGTTCATAAGAATAATAGAATATATGATAATAATTTAAATATCACATTATCATTAGTGATTACCATAAAATATTAGTAATATTCAATGTAAATTAAAAAATAAATATATCCTAAAATGTTTAGCATAGAGATATTCTATAAAACATTTCTTATAATCTTTTTATATAATGCATTATTATTATGAACAAAATAAATCAATGAATGATATACGTTAACAATTTAAAAAAAATATCACATGGAATATTTAATTTACGGAGCCACACCACCAATTCCCAAGATTATGAGATACTAAAATATCTTATTGAATAACTATCTCATAAGATATAAAATCATAACTAATTGATTGGAGGTAACTACAAGACCCCACACATCAGTCACCAATATGTATGTGAGCCTAATATAAACATTCACATTTGACATCATAAAGAACCCATGAAAATAAAATGGTTTTGAAAATAATCCAAATAAAAATCAATTAACTTTTATAAAGAACCCATGGAAACAAAATTTAATTCATAAAATATCAAAATAGAAGACATTAACCTTCCTTGAATAATGAAATGAAATTAAACAGGTTTCACAATGGTATAAATTATCATTATGGATTAAATAAAATAATATAAAAAACATGATAACCCAAAATAATCACATAATTAAATAAAATATACAATGAAATAAGGAACATATCTCTATTGGAGATAGATAATTTTAAGATCATTATAAAAATAATGTAATTATATTTTAATTTTTTTTTCATTTTTTGAAAGGCATATTTATTGGTCACTAATAAAAAATGATCCTATATTTTTAAGAAAAATGATAAGAAACCCATTCAATAGAATTGATTTCGTTCATGAAATCCTTTTCCCCTAACAAATAGATATCATCATTAAAAATTCATTTTATTTGAATAATTAATTACAATATGAATTGTTCTACCTCAAAGAATGATTTTTTTGTCACCAAGTCCATTACTTTCACTCTTGAATTCAACTATAACGATTTATCATACTTTATCATTAGAATTAAAATAATAATTATATATTTCAGTAAATTTTTCATAAACATCTACATTTTATAATCATAATAAAAAATAATTTTCTTAATTCTTTATTAAATTATAATATATTTTTACCATCAGGATTTAATAATAATGATAATTTAGAATTAGGATCATAAAAGTGAATTCCATATTAAATTTTCCCCCAGGGATCATCATTCATAAAATATTTACTGTTTGGAATTGGTGATTGATAAATACTTATAAGGTTAATTTTAATTACTTGTTATTTTTAGTCACATTTTATGAAGATGAAAACATCAAAAAATTAGGATAGGATTATTTATGGAAATTCATATATTACCTGATGACAATCATTAGAAAATATGTTATATAAAAGGATAAAAATTAAAAATAACTAATAATTATATATATAACATATAATCATAATATATAAATAAAACCAGTATATGTATTTAATTGAATGAATATGAAAAATTCATTCATGGAGGCGGTTGTTCTCTAAACACCCGATTTTCATTTATTATTTTCTTACTTGAGAAGATAAAGTTTATTAGTTTTTATTTCATAATTAAAATAATACATCTTTATATGAATTGTAAAATTAATACCATTTATGTATTATGAAATAAAATTTTATGAAGATAAATGTAACACCCCAATAATGTTTTATATATTTTTTTCCATAAAATTAATTTTTTCGAAATTTTTCATTTCATCAACATGGAATATACTTCATTTTATAAAATCACTATGATTATATTTAATTATATAAATATAATTTTATTAATTCACTACAAAACATATATTATCATTTAGGACATGGAAAACTCTATTTCTCTTCTATTACAGATAATACCAAAGTCCCTTCTATAGATTTTGTTACACTCAATGATGAGTTTTTTACAAAACTAAAATATAATATTAATATTATTTTTAAATTAGTATTGTATATTAATCATAGGCATTGGAATGGATGTTATAAATAATACTAAAAAATTATGAAATTATTATTTACATATATTCGTTAAATGTAGCCATTTGTTATCAATTAGTAGAAGTGAATGAAAGATATATTTAAAAATAATGACGTTCCTTTTCAATGAAAAAAGTTTTTTTACAAACATCTTTTTAACTATATAAAAATAAAATTACTATTTCTAAATTATTTAAATAAAATATATATATATTACATTCTATAAAAATTTTGAGACTCATCTAATAGGTTTTATTGGAATTAGATACAGAATAACCCATTTTTGTGAATAAAAAGATGTATTTTCTAAAAAATTAATTATACCATCTTTTATGGGAGAATCGATTTCAAATATAATTATTTTGATTATTATAATTTTCTTTTTAAAAAATAATCGTTATTTTTTTAATAGGTATATAAAAATATTCTTTTGGTTTGTTTATTTATTTTTTAGTGATGATTCTTTTTCTATTAATACTGAAATATAATGAATTTTAATTCAAAACTAATTTAATTTAATTTATTTGAATAGTTCAATAATAAATTAATTTTTTTATGTTTAACTAGATTAAATATATATAAATTAATAAAATTTATGTAATTGGATCTAATTTAATATTGATATTGAATATATAATCATTTCAATATTTTAAATATTTTTTTTAAATTAAAAAAACCGCTTTGTCATCCCATTAACATGATTAATTTTAAAATAATTTCTACCTATATTATTATTAGAATTTTGAGAAATTGTTTCCATATTTAAAATAATATTAATTTAAAATTTATAATATGGTAAATATATTTTATTACCCAATGATTCATGAATGTGTTTAAAATTAAATTGATTGAATAAGAGAAATATTAGCTTACGAATATGACAATCCTAAGGTCCAAAATGACCTAGAAACATGTATAAAATCCATTTAATGTTGATATCTATAACCAATCCTCCGTTATATTAGTTTTGGAAACATATTGGTGCCACATGACATGGAAGAAACATTTGTTGAATTCCATTTCAAAAATTCAACATAAGGCCACTCCTCTAACACAGGAAAATGGAAGTCATTGTTACAAGTTATTCAAACAAATACAGATTTTTTAGAAAAAATATTCCAAAATATAAAAAAAATTCACATCCTTTAATAAAATAATCTTAACATGGTTAATAAATCAAGCCATGTAATCCCTTTCATGCAATCCAATTGTAGTTACCAAAATAATACGTAATATCCTTCCTCAAGCACTTTTTTTATGTTTTCATTTTCCACCTACTAAAATATTACTATTATATTATTATATAATAACATATGTATAATAAATATATAGATATTTTTTTCACACTATGTGTTATACCTAAACATATAAAAACTTCAATCTATTGGGTAAAAAAATTATTTTTTTTGTACGGTGAACTACCACCCCATGAAATGATGTTGTTCATTTTTCTATCCAAACAACTCATTACTGGGAATTATGATGGAAGATATATTTTTATATGATATTTATGATTTCAATATAAATTATTATTATAATATAAAACATAACTTCATTATGTCAAATATTTGTAAATTTGATTACATCGCTAATAGACATGTGTATGATCACATACACTTAGCGGCCTGATTTGGTCACACATTACATTGAAAGTGTTAAGGATGGGTTTAGAAAATTTATATGATATGTATTACAAAATAATTATATTTTAATTAATATATATATATATATTTCATTTAGCGTTTTCCTTTCAAAAAAAATTGAATCAGTGTTCATGTGTAGATATGTCCTACCGTCTACATGAACCGTGTATTTAAATTTTATTTAAAATTAGTATATATTGTTATAATTATTCATATAATAGATATATATTATTTTTATATCAGGGTTTAAATTATTTAAATAATTAAATCATGATCTATGTAATATGATCCAGAATAGAATGTAAAAACATTTATGATAAACAATGGTGATATTACCTAAAACAAAACATTAACATAGATATATTAATAAATTGGCATTATATTGTCATATATAATATAATCTTGTATTAGTTATAATAATATCTCTATTTGGAATTTTTTTAATAAAATTTTATTTATTATAATTTTTTTTTGTTTCAGTATGAAGATATTTAATACATAAAGTAACATTTTTCTAATCTATCTTTTTATATCTGTGAGATACATTTCATTTTCACCACTTGTATATTTTTTGCGGTGTGTATAATATAAATTAATAAATTATATGAAAATAATTAACAATGTTATGTATATTCACATTTCCAAATTATGATATCCCTGTTAGGTTTTATGGCTCAAAAGTTACCAAATCAGTTAAGTATGTTCTGCTCATTTTTTATTCATTAATACACATGCATTGTTATGATATTATATTTTTCAATGATGTGTTTATACATACCATGGACTTTATATGTCATGAAAATAATTATTTAAGTATACTCTATTGATTATATATTGTGAATATACCATGTATAATAGCATTTAATGTTAGTAATGTTTTAAAATATTATTGCTATAGTCTCAACATTTATCACGATTATTTACGATTATGTATCCAATGATAAAATATTATGATCAATATATCTTGAACACTCATGAATTTAATTACACTATATTTATTTATTATATATTCATTTATTGGTATCATTTTACCACTCTTTGATACAAAATATTATTTATAATATGTTTTATGAAAATCATACGTTATATATATCATTGGTCAGAAATATGTGTTTTTTTAATACCATGTTTTAAAAAATTGTTTTCAGAGCGTTTATATAATATTATACTATTATTATCAAAAAACGTATTCACCCATGTTTTACCTTTTCATCAAAAGGGGTTTTAAAATGACTATTCATTTATTTTCCTAATTGTGTCACCTTTCCATAACATTTATGATGCATAAATAATGTTTGGTATATATAGATTTATATACCATCATTATGGTTATTTACTTGAATATTCCTTTAAATGATTAAAAGATTAATTTTTTACATTAAATTTTTCTCATACTATTATGCACCTTAATTATTTTTAAATTGGTTTTTATCAGAATGGGTTTTCATAAATATCATATGTTGAAAAAGATTTTAATGAAACTCTCAAAAAATAGATTATTTTTATTACAAATATATTTTCTAAGGAAAATATTTTAAAAAATGTTTTATGTTTAAAAATTTTATTAAATGTCTTCCATCTTCTTTTATATGGTCTTTGGAAAAGTGGATATAAAATTTTCCTTCAATATTATGTTAATATTTTTCATGGAAAAATGGAATCAAAATTCCATTTTATGTTTACAATGAAAAATGTTCTTAAAATGCTTCAAATCATATTTTATATGTATTAAAATAAAATCTCAACAAAATTGTTTCAATATTATTCTTTAACTTGTAAATGAAAAGGTTTTAAATATTCATTCATTATATCATTATTAGTTTTCATGGTTTTTCTCAAATAAAATGGTTATCAAAATTTTTTATGATTGAAAGATAATATTTTTAAACAAGAAAAGATAATTTGAACACAAAATGATTTTAAAATATTTAAGACAAAAATACTTCATATAAGATGAAATCTATTGTTTTTAGTCATGCCATACTATGATATGATCCAATATTTCGATACATCATCATTCTCGGTATGGCGTATGTTTTGATAGAATTATATTTTTGATACTGTTTTCTATTTCATAGGTAATATGTTTATGAAATCCATTTCTCTATTCATGTTTTACATGCTTTTGATTCCTTGTAATTTTTATATGTTCTTTTACAAAATGATTATGAAACATTTCTACTTTTAATATTTTATCATACGATGACAAATTTATGATACAAATTTCATTTTATAGGTTTTTATAAAATTATTTATAATCTTTTGGAACATATATGTATGATTTCATTATGAGATGTGTGGGACATTTTTCTCTTCTAAATGCATTGTGTAAAGATTTATATCACATTAGATATACATTGATGGAATATGGATTGAAGTATGTTTATTAGTGTACCTATTCCACTAATATGGTCTCAGGAGTGAACCTTGGATACTAAGATAGTCATTGTAGTATATAATTACTACCATGATGGTATTTGGAGTGAACTGATACTACTAAGATGACCATGGATACAATATAATTAATTTTATATTCTTATGAGTGTGAAATATCTTTACATATTATTCATATATTATGATTTAATGGAATATCCTCTTGATCCCCTTATTACTCTTGTCTTACAAATTGATAATATTTATTAAATAATTCAGGTTTATTATCATTGATCGAAACAGTGGCATCTTTAAAAGTTTTTAGCATGTTCCCAGGCTCTTATGATCATGTTTTTAATTACATTTCAATGATGATACCCTTAATGAGTATTTGAGATCACAAATTTTTCTATTTCCTTTACCAAGTTTATGAAGCCGTTTATTATATATGATTATTCTAAAAAGGGTGACAGTCATTTAGAACCCAGTGGAAGATAGTGTATCCCACTTATATACCAGTGTTTATTTTTCTGTTTTTCCAATGGTACTAGAATAATACTGTCTTTAGGCATGTATTTGTGTAATTTTTTAAGGATTCCAAAAAAATATTTAATATCTGAATATTTTACTAATGATTCTCTATTGTTAGTATTTGATAAAATTTTTAGTCAAATTTGGAAACTAGGATAAAACTATTTTAGTAAGATCCATAGGAATATTTATTGGTGTTTGTATTTGTATTGATTTATGGATAATCCTTATGTGTTATAGATTTTATAGAATGTGTCATACCAGAAAATCCATAAGAGGAAAACCCTTTGACCATTTATTAAATAAAAGAAAATGTCATGAAAAAATTACCACACCTGAAAGAGTAGATTACATGTCAAATTAAACCATACTCTCCATCACATCCATGCTGATAAGCCTCCTACGCAGTGGCCGTTTCCCATTCCAAAATATCATAATGTTTGAGAACCTTCGCATATTTCCTTCATAGGTTCATCCATTCCATGTAAAGAAGCTTTGTGTTCCCAATGGATGACCTGGTGGGAATCATCTTAGGAATGTTGGAGTAGTCTTTCTTCTGCAAGCATCGTGATTGAGTATTCTTGCCCCCCTAATTCCTGGCCATCTGCTGCCCCCCACCCTGAACAATCTCACTAAAAGAGGTTTTGATCAGGCCTCTGTCATTTTCCTTGCCACTATCTGAGTAGTCCCCCCACTTTCCAGAAATTTGGACCTCATATGAGCCATCTTCCCCTCCTCTGCCTTCTTGAGATTGACAATTAGGGTCAATTAGAGCCAAACACCTAGGCTGTTCCAACAATTCAGGAATGTCCAGAGTCCCTTGCCACATGGAATGCTTCCCAGATCCATCCTCTAGAGAAGATATCCCCAGCTGTACGCTGCCACCTTCATCCATTTATATAGCCTCTATTTCATTCACCTATTCCATTACATGGAAACGGGTTTCAACCTCAATTGAATCCATCATAATAGTATCACACACCTCCTGTCATTGAGACCTCTCAGCACCTTCCAACATCTCCACATGATAGTTTTCACAGCCTGCTGCGAGAGCCTCAATCACAGGCACTGACTCCTTGCAGTTTCCTACATCCTTTCCACCAACATCCACTGATGGAAAACCCTAGTACTGGGAGGCATTGAGCACACTAACACCCGAAGGATACCGCATGTCACCATTCCCATGAAAATTAGTAAAATTATTTTTCTCAACCCCTAAAACCAGATCATTCCTTAGGTGATTAAACACATAAGAAACCAGCAGATTAGAGTGCGAGGCCCCCTCACTCAGTGCACTCCATTTCACCTTTCTAGACACGGGGACTGTTGTAGGTCCCTGACAAAGAGACCTACCAGGATTCACCTTCGGAACAGACATATTCTCAGCCGCTGCCTCACCTTTAAATTCAGAAGTGAGGTGCCCCATACAACAGAAATTGGATTATTAGTCAACCCACGTCTCAAAAACAATAGCATGCTTCCATTGGAATTCGTCACCCACGGTGATCCATATCCACTCCATCGCAGGCTTCGCAAAATCCACCTCAACACAGATGTAGAGATTAACCGGACGACTTGCCGTGGAGGTTCGGACATCGGAACAGAGGTAGCGACCCACCATGCTTCCAGTCATGCGTATAATCGCAGGGTTTTAAAATGGAAGTGGAAGGTGTGGAAAGCTCACCCATGCCACGATTGTGAATGGATCATGATTAAGACATAAATAAAAAGATCAGCGAAGGAGGGAAAAATTACAACCATTGCAATAATGAGGGGCACTAGACCAAGCCCGGATCAAATCCTCTAAGCACCTTCCATCATATCCACAGGATAGTTTTCACAGCTTGCTGCGAGAGCCTCAATCATAGGCACTGACTCCATGCAGTTTCCTACATCCTTTCCACCAACATCCACTGATGTAAAACCCTAGTATTGAGAGGCATTGAGCACACTAACACCCGAAGGCTCCCTCATTTCACCATTCCCATGACAATCAGTAAACTTATTTTTCTCAACCCCTAAAACCAGATCATTCCGTAGGTGATTAAACACAGAAGATACCAGCAGATTAGAGAGCTAGGCCCCCTCACTCAGTGCACTCTGTTTCACCTTTCCAGACACGGGGACTGTTGTAGGTCCCTAACAAAGATACCTACCAGGATTCACCTTCAGAACAGACATATTCTCAGCCGCTACTTCACCTTTAAATTCAGAAGCGAGGTGCCCCATACAACAGAAATTGGATTATTAGTCAAACCAAGTCTCAAAAATAATAGAATGCTTCCATTGGAATTCCTCACCCACGGGGATCCATATCCACTCCACTGCAGGCTTCACAACATCCTCCTCAACACAGATGTAGAGATTAACCAGACGACTTACCGTGGAGGTTCGGACATCGGAACAAGGGTAGCGTCCCACCATGTTTCCAATCATGCGTATAATCGCAGGGTTTTGAAATGGAAGTGGAAGGTGTGGAATTCTCACTCATTCCACAATTGTGGATGGGTCACGATTCATACATAAATAAAAAGATCAACGAAGGAGGGAAAAATTACAACCATTGCAACAATGAGGGTCACTAGACCAAGCCCGGATCAAATCCTATTCAGAAGTAAGCCAAATCATAAAGTTACGCTTATTAAGGAGACTGACGACCGCGCGGTCTTGCATGTGACAACCAGGTCCCGGTGACAGCACAACCACCCCGCCTTAACATGGTCATCGGTTCCTAGCCCACCAGGTACCACCAGTTGCCCCGCAGACACGTGGAGCCCACCCCAGGGTCCACCCACATGCCTGAACGGGTCATCTGATTAATGATAGTCCTCACAGGCCAACACTTGTCCTTTCCAGTGTGCATTTTCCTCACTCACACACACCCTGGGAAACATCCCAAAGGGTCACCCATCATGATCACTACTCCGGGACAAGCACGATTAACTGTGGAGTTCTAATCAAGTAGGCTCCCGAACAGGAAGGTGCACCTTGTTGACATGAGTCATATCATTTAGTCATTTAACCCTTTATCATTTGGGGATGTTACAATCCCCCCCCCCTTAGAGCACAACGTCGTCGTTGTGGGCCCTACATCTCAACCCAAGTAGTGCACCACACTTAAGGTTGGGTACCACCTTTGATACCAAATGTCACAACCGGGTCACGGTGACAGCACAACCACCCATGGGAAACTTCCTAGAGGGTCATCCATCTTGATCAATACTCCAGGACAAGCACGCATAACTGTGGAGTTCTAATCAAGTAGGCTCCCGAATAGGAAGGTGACCCTTGTTGACATGAGTCGTATCATTTACTCATTTAACCCTTTATCATTTGGGGATGTTACAATCTCCCCCCCCCCTTTAGAGGACAACGCCCACGTTGTGGGCCCTACATCTCAACACAGGTAGTGCACCGTACTTAAGGTTGGGTACCACCTCTGATACCGAATGTCACAACCGGGTCCCGGTGACAGCACAACCACCCCACCTTAACATGGTCGTCGGGTCCTGGCCCACCAGGTACGACCAGTTGCCCTACAGACACGTGGAGCCCACCCCAGGGTCCACCCACATGCCTAAACGGGTCATCTGACTAATGAGAGTCCTCACAGGCCAACACTTTTCCTTTCCATTGTGTTTGTCCTCACTCACAAACACCCTACGAAACTTCGCAGAGGGTCACCCATCTTGATCACTACCCCGGGACAAGCACGCTTAACTGTGGAGTTCTAATCAGGTAGGCTCCCGAAAAGGAAGGTGCACCTTGTTGACATTAGTCATATCATTTAGTCATTTAACCCATTATCATTTGGGGATGTTACATTGCAGGTCCCATTTGCAGAAGACAAAACAGTCAAAATCATCAATCGAGGGCCGACTGTAACTGAAACGAGACAGCAGTGTTAAATCGAGATAGCACGACGCATCAAAGTACTCCGTAATCGAGATCTGCAGCTGAGGATTACCAAGATGATGATCAGGGGCCTTCAGGCTAAGCGCGATCACCATAAAATCTGGATGAAAATTAGGGTTTGAAAATTGGGTGAACAGCTTTGGAAGAATCGGAGGCGGTGCGAGAAAATCATCCACCCCCTTCCTCCTCTAGGAGGGGCGGGGAATCATCCTCCTTTATCGTCTATGGCTTCATAATTTACACATATTATAAATGATTTTGCATTATTATGTCGTTTTCCTCTATTATATGGGATTATCAAACTATCTTTTATGATTTGATTAAAGATAGGAAACATAATTGAACTATTATAACATTGAATATAATGGAAATTTTTCTAATAACCACACAAATAGGATGATTACAAGAGTGAAGCTTATTATGATCATACCTGAAAGGTTTTCAAAGATAATTACTAACAATATGTACCATAACCAACTCTCAGACTCACCATATATGATAAGGATGGGGTTATGTGAGATTTCTATTAATTTGGACCATAGAAGAATTCAGATTCAGTTTCCTACATGTCGATAATAGGTAAAAAATTTCCAAAGTAAATTTTATAGAGGAAGAAGATGATTTTTTGGGTATTGAGAAGATAAAAAAATAAAGTAACTAAAAAGATAAATTGATGTGTTTAGTTAATGAATTGGATGGGAATGTATGCCTTTAAAACACAACATTAAAGGATATGTGTTTTATGTTTTTAATTAATGTTCTTTATGAAAATCGATGTCATGAGATGAAAGTTAAACAATAGAATCAACATGTTGGTATGATTAATGGTTATATTTCTAATGATGATGATGATGATACTACAAGTGAAATGTGAACGTAATGATGCATTATATAATAAGTTCAGGTAGAATAGATATTTAATGGTAATATTGTATAAACGGGAAAACATTATTATTGGAATTATTACCCATCATATATTTTTATGTTAATGAAAATGATTTATTTTATATTGATATATTGGATAATAATAATTAAATTGGATGGTACTAATTTCATTGGAAATGATAATGTATTTGTAGAAAAAGTATTCTATGCTATCATGGATGCGGTTTATAGAATTATTTAGATTTAAGGAATATATCGAATGCACTTTGGAATAAAAAATATGAAATTTTTTAATAAGGGTGTGTGTAAATTTTCATTATATACATGATTATATAAAATAAATGATAAATTTATTCACATGTTTAGAATACGAAAACAAATAGCTACTTTATGGTACATTGGTTGTCAATGTTATGGTGACGTCTTGAATTTTAGTGAACTTTTTTCTGATGCATTGGACATCCGTATTTCGAATGGGTTATAAGTTAAACCATTTATTAGAATGTTTTAGGTTAAACCTCATATGAGTTTTTAGATAAGAAAGTATAATCTCTCTATATTATGATTCATTATTATTGGATAACATGTTTTAACATTTTTTGTTGAGATTAATAAGGACATAAGGAATTTCATATAATTTTATTTATGAATATCATGTCATGTTCAAGCTTATAAAATAAAAAATTTCATCATAATTTCATGGTAAAAGGTATGATGTATATGTTTATCATGAAACAACAAAGGGTTAGGTTTTCTAGAAATCATTTCAGTATATCTTTTCATGATAATTTTTCCTCTTTTGGAAAAAAGTGTCTTGAAATAAATTTTTTTCAAGTTAACAACATTTTTATCATATCAATGACCTTTTTCAAGTCTCTAAGTGTTATGTATTTTTTACAGTAAAAATTATGTTAAACATATTCCAATTTGAGTTTCTGTTATACCATGATTGGTATATTTCTATTACAGGTATATGTTGTCACTTTCCACCTATGTTCTCTTATATTGAATCCTTGTAATGAGTTCCATATAAGTGTAATTCATGCATACATTTTATTTTATTTTAATCCATTGATTTATGTAATAATATGGGTAATATATCAATTTTTAGAGAGAAATATCATGTCATATTTTTTGGTTATGGAAATGATAATTCTTCGAAAAATGATTTACATCGAGTGAAAGTGTGATCTAAAATAAAAATCATGTCACAATATTACATGTCATGAATTTTTCAAAATGATTTAACTACGAAAAAAAAGTCAATAATTTATTACATGCTATGAAATAAAATTACACATTATCTAAATATATTTCACCACATGAGAATCTTCAAGACATTTTTCAAAGAGGATTATATTGAGATTCGTGACACTTGAAATTCTTGGGAATACATGGCATGAAAGAGCATTACATAGTGTGTAAGTGTTGGTGAATAGAGAAATAAATTCAAATGTGGTCGAGGATTATTTAGGATTAACTATAAATGATCCCATCATCCTCACTTCCAAGACAATCTGGACCAAATGGAGAAAGTGTGGTGCCAATGGAAGACCACCGAACGCACAGAATGATGATCTGGGCCCTCACTTTCCACCATTTATTGCAACATTTCTTCTTCGGGTAACCATGCTTCCTATCCTCATCATGCCTAACCTTAAAAGGTATTTCTATTATTTATGGGTGATGTGATTATTGGTGGATCAATTTATAGGGAATTTATTTATATATTATTATTATTTTGGATTGTTGCAACATTATTTATCAACTCCAAATAAATCTATTTTCATATTTCAAAACCATTACATCATTATGATGATTATTATTTCCTTACATCAATTAATCTCATTATTTTTTGTGTAAAAATTATGAAATCTTGTCCGATTTTGTTAAAATATGATTTGGACATTCCTAGTTTTGCGATTTTATTTAGTAGAAGACCATTACAATGGTTTAAAAACTAAATTAGTGCAGGGAACCCAAATCAAGGATCACTGCTAACCCAATTAAGACACAAAACATGAAAAAAATCATTTTTAATTAAATTCCAAGAATAAAAACTTGGAAATAATTGATCCAGGAATTCCTCTCAAGATTATTCACAACCCAACCAATACATTTGTTATCTCTCTTTTCTAAAAAATGAAAAATCAATTTCAATTTTAGTTACTTATTTAATCTAGAGTATTGTATCCATCCCTATTGGTTTGATACTCAATCATAATATATACTATATTTTTAATTAGATTTTTTGAGTTTTATAATTAATTAAATTTCTAAATCCCCTTAGGAATTAATGACTTCATGGGGGATGTTAGTTACTCTAGATAACTTATATGTTTATAACTTTCTATTTTTAATGGAAGTTTTAGTATTCATATTTATGATGTGGTTTTTTAATGAATATTTATAATACATAACCTATACAAAAAAATTTTATAGAAAAAATTATATTAATGTGTTAGAATGTAACACCCTGAGTTTTTTGGAAATATTTTTTTCAAATTAATTTATTCATTTTGATATTTTTCATATCATGAATAAAAAAATATATTTTTCAAATCAATGAACTATATTTTGATTGTGTTATATGAAAATATATGATAATATCCCGAATCATGAAGCACATAGAATATCTTGTGGTTCATAGGAGACTATTTTTATCTTGTATTACACACAATAATGAGTCCCTTTGATAGCTTGGGATTCATGCTGGACAACGTTTTTAACGAACTACGATATACTATTAATAATAATATTAAAATAATATTATTTTTACATCCTTTACATTGAAGAGGATATTATGAATATGATAAATTTTGTTGTAAAATAGAATTTACACATGTATAAAAAATTAATCATTTAGTTATTAATTATAATAAGTTAATGAATGAACTATTTGAAAGTAATAAAATTATCATTATAAGAATTGTATTTTTCATGTAAAACCACATATTATCCCAATAAATTTAAAAAATAACTATTGAATAATTTTCTAATAAATGATATTTATATATTATATATTCAATAAAATATTTATATCTATTCTAATTGGATTCAGAAGATTAAGATATTAATAAATATAATTTTATTTATAAAAATGTACTTTTCAATATAATAATTCTACAGAAATTTATGGAAATCCCATATTATATATAAATTTTGAAAAGATTATATTTTTTATATGAAAAAATATAAATAATTTTTTAATTAAGGATATAAAAATTTACATTGAATGGAATTTTTTAATTTGATGATAATTTAAATATTTTTATGAATAGTATAAAAAAATTAAATTTTAATTCAAATCTACGTTTATGTATAAATTATTTATAGAATTAAATTATATATTAATTTGTTTTCAAAGTAAAGTAAATCTAATTTAACATAAATATATTCATTTTTCGCCATTGGAACCAATTTCATATTGAAAATCAAAAACATATCATTTCAATAATCTGAACATTTATTAATTTTATAAATCACTTTTTCGTCTAATCTCTAGGAATAATTTTAAATTAATTTCATCAAAATATGGGATTATAATTTTTATAGAATTGTTGAATTTAATGAATATTAATAATCTTTCATTTATAACATGGTTAACATAGTTTATTTCCAAAAAAAATTATTCAATGGTATAATAAATAATTATTATTATTTAGAAAACAAATAGCATAAAAAAGGATTAAATAATATTCATAATCTCAAAATGACCTAGAATTACGTCAAAAATAAAATTTCTTATAATATTTAGACTCTATAATCATATGTATTTTTTTCTAGGATCATTAGATCCGTATAAAAAGGAAACAAATTGGTGAAATCCCATTTTAAAAAATTTACAACAATGCCACCCCTCCTCCTCTATAAAAAGGTACTCACCCATATAATTAATTCACACCTCTCAAATAATGTTTCTAAAAAACTATCTAACCAAATATCCTTCAAAAATAAAATACATTCATCCTATAAGCCTCCAATTTTCATAGAATCCAAACAAATAAATCATTTCGGTGAAAACCAAGAAGAGTTGCAGAAGAAAAATGTAACAATCATCCACAATATCCTTTTTATTATTTTAATTATCAACAACAGAACTTATTTTTATTAAAATATTATTTAATATATTATAAATCATAATTTTTATGAAATTGTTTTTATGAGGGATGGACCAAAAATTTAATGCACTTTCATTCATTGGATAACGAAATTACTTTGCATCTGTATGGTGGACTACCGCCTTGTGAAACGATGTTGTAAATTTTTCCACAACCAACACTCATGGGATGGAATTATTATATATGATTTATTTTTATATGATATATTTATGATATTTATTATTTATTTATAATTAATTATCTTTGGTTGAATTATAATTTCCTGATTTCTATTTTGGTATGTATATTTACATTATTAGTGGATGTGTGGAATACCACATCCTAAAATTAATGTGATACATTCAAACATTACAAGAAATTTATTAAATATGTATTTATTAATGTTATATGATATATATGAAATATTAAATATATTTTAAATTTACTATATATAAAATATTTAACATTTTTTCTTTCAAAAGAATTATTAAATGTAAACAACGTTCATTTGTCTGTACGACTTACCATATCCAAGAATAGTGTATTTCTTTTGAATTTATAGCATTTTTAGACTATTAAAAATATTAATATAGTCAGTTATATTACATATATAAAATTTAATAAAATATTGGAAAATTTAAATCATGGCTTATGTTATAGGATCATGAATAATAAATCAAAACATATATGTTAAACTAAGAGAATATTACATGAAACATAAAATTAAAATCTACTGGTTAGTAAATAGATAATGTAAAGTCATAAAAAATATACATGATTTTATACAATTATATAGTTATTTTATAGTTATATAATAAAATTATATTTATTATAAAATAGGTTTGAAAGAGTATGAATATAATGAAGACATATAGTAAGGTTTTTCTCATCTCACATTTTATATCCATTAGATACATACCATGATCACCCTTAATTTTGATTTTGTGGTGATTATACTACAAGTTAATGTATAATATGATAAAAATATGTTAATTTATTTATATTTACTTATCCATTAGATCAACTTTATATAATGGGGTTTACTGTTAAAAAAGATCAAAATTTGTAATGTAATTTTTTTAAAAAAATCTTCTTAGATAAATATGCCTTGTAATGCACGTATAGTTTTTACTAGTTGTATATACAACATTTTACATGTTATAAAATTAAAATTAATTTTCCATGACATTTAATTCTTCATTTAAAGTTATTATCCCATGTAGTGTATAATCCCAAGCTACCAATGTAGAAAGTGTTTATTTCTAAAATCTCATCATTTTTCATGATTTTTTATGAATATTATTTCTTTGATTAAATATTATGAGGAATATATCTATAAAATTCATTTATTTTATTATCCATTTATATTTAATTATATATTCACGTTTTTTTCCATTATTTTAAATCTTGGGTGCTTATAATGTGTTTTTAAGAAAATTGGACTTTATCTCTATAAATTTATTGTAGTATGTGTTGATTCACAATCATGTTTTCCAAATACAATTTCAAAATAATGTTATACTATTATACAATGTTATTTTAAATTAATTCATATATTTGTTTACCATATTAAATAAAACTAATTTTAAATGGAAATATTCTTTTGATTTTTTGATTGAGGCACTTTATTAAAACATTTTATAGCGCAAATGGAATGTTGGGTTCAAATTTATCCACCACCATGACCATAAATTATTTCTATCTTCCACTGAAAATTTACAAGATTAAATTTTTTATGAATATACTTTTATCAAATATTATTTACATTCATTTTTTTAAATTTTATTTAATAATAATGGGTTTCAAAAATGATTTATTTTATGGAATTGTTAATAATTATATTTTTTTTTAATTGGATTGAAATATATTTTTAAACTAAAGGGTTTTCAAAAAGGGTTTTGTTAACAAATTATTTTAAATGATTTTATACTAATTTTATATGTTCTCATTTAAAATTTATTTCAAAATATTTTTATTCTTCATTTATAATTATTTTTATGAAAATGTGTTTCAAAATTCTATTATACGTTTTCATGTAAAAATGTTTTAAATATTCCTCAAAGATTTTTTTATATTATTACAATGAAAATATTATTCCAAATTTGTTGAAGATTATATTTTATGTTTTAAAATAAAAAATATTTACAATTTTTTCATGCTTACTTTATAAATATTGATGATTATTTTCAAAGAAAATGGATATCAAAAATATTTATTTTTAAATATTATTTTTTAAATGATAAATGATATCATATTCATGAAACAATTTTAAAAGATTTATATAAAATTATGTTACATATAAGATGACATATTTTTGTATTAATAATCCTATAATAGAATATGATTCAATGGTTGTTTTCATATTATTCGTCTCAATGGTTTTTGTTTTGATGTTGGGATGTTTATAAAACACATTTCTCTTTCAGAAGATATATTTTTATGAAATACCATTCACCATTGATGGGTTATATATAAATATGAATCCTACTTCTTTTCAAGGGTTATTCTTTTATAAAATTATTATGATACTTGTTAATTTTCCATAGGTAATGATATGATGAAATGTTTATGATACCAATTACATTTTATGTGTTGTTATATGGTTTTTATGATAATGTTTCACATGTATGTGGGATTTAATTATGATATGGGTGGAACCTATTTCTCTATCCAATTCATTGGTTAATTATTTATATCACATGATCCTGATTCACTTATGATCCAAATCTTATTGAAAACAATATTTATTCCATGATTCATTTTAATGATCTTTGATATACACGGTATGATCCTATAATTTTATGATCACATTCTCATACCCTTGTGCTCATGTTTATTATAAATTATCACACTTATTTACCCCCATTGTGCATC
The DNA here is from genome assembly GCA_963277665.1 of Viscum album. Taxonomy (NCBI): domain Eukaryota; kingdom Viridiplantae; phylum Streptophyta; class Magnoliopsida; order Santalales; family Viscaceae; genus Viscum; species Viscum album. The sequence continues at coordinate 1,656,069,030 of OY728148.1, read as the reverse complement.
GAATATCACCCATTTTAGGTTTTATTTCCTCATGTTATGAAGTAACATATTATTTATGATGATTATAATAATGGTTTTAGCCATTAATATCTTATGGGTAGATAGAGTAGCTCAATTATATAAGAGTTTTTATATTTACCTACATCCAAATGGAATAAACTAGTAGATATTTTGGGAAATGGATTGTGTAATATATTATGTTTTCCAAAAAAAGGATTTAATTTCCATGAACAATATGTGGGGATTTATGTAAGTAATATTATATAATTAACTAGAAAAGAGGAGGGGTTCAGAACATATACCTCATATCATGGATTATATATACTACAAAGGGGATTAAACCCCTTTAGTGAAGGTCTTTTAAGAAGACTAGAATATTTTTAACTATATAAGTGTGTGTGAAAGTTCAATGTGAATATTTTAGACATAAATTTTATGTTTTATGGTGTTAATGTTTGTTATGAAATGAGTTCCCCTTTTAAAAGTGAATAAGTGTATCATTTTTTTAAATATCCAAATCCTTTCAATAATTGGAAGTCGCACAAAAAAAATTGGATCAAAATTTGATAAATATTGGATTAGATAAGACATAATTTCAATGAAGAAAATGAACAGATTAATAGAATCATTTGTAAACTTGTTACATTTTTTTAACATTAATGTTATTCATTTTAACCATTTTTGTTTTCAACATGTTATCAAGTACTTAAATAATTAATTTTTAATTTATTCTAAAAAACCAAAATTCAAATTACTATATAAAATTGTAATTTTGATAATAAACTCACAATACATTTAGTTTCACATTATTTTTGAACGTGATACAAAACTATTTTAAAATATAAGATGAAAATTATATTAAAAATATATTAGTTAAAATTATAACTTAAATTCCAAAATAAAAAATATTGGCTTATATTAAAGACAAAATATTAAAATTTAAATGATCCCTTTAAAATAAAATTTTTACCATAGATAATGGTTTATAATATTGCAAATTAATTCTTATATTATAATAATGGTATAAAACCATAATATTTTAAAAACATATACTTTAGCATTAACCAAATATTAATTTTTTTTAGAAAAATACAATAACAATTATCTTAAGAATATATTTTTAACAATAATAAAAAAATGATGTGAATTTAATCAAATTAAATTTCTAAATGTTCGTAACATAATATTTAAATATGATGATAAATATATAATTGAAATCATTTCATATTGGTAACTAGATTTTAAAAAATATATTTTATTTATTCTTATTTAACATTAATTAGAAGATAAGAAATTAGTAATCTATTATTAATGTTATCAATATATTTTATTATTATTTAATTATATTATACATAGTTATATTATCAATCCAATTTTTATTTAATTTGTAATAAAGGTAGTATTTATTCTCATTATAGAAATATTTTATATTTTTGTAACACATATTCAAATGTTATAGTTCAAATACTAGGTTTTTAGTAGTTACATTTTACATTTAAATTTTATTAAAATATTTTATGATTTTCATTTTACATGATTTATATGTGTGGGTAAATCTATAAAACTTAGTTATATTCTATGAAGTAATAAATCATGTTGTTAAATGATTACTATATTTGATCAATAATAAGATATTTCTAAGGAAAATGACATAAAATTTTATTTTTAGGATTATTATAAAAACCATATAAAAATAGGAAAAATCAATTATATTTTCACAAAAAAAATTTATATCTATATTATAAAGAAAGTTGTAATATAATTTATTATAAATAACATGATTAAATAATGGTAATATTTTTTATAAAATGTTAAATTAGGTTGAAATTATTTTTCAAATGGATTAAAATTATTAAAATAGTGATTAATTTTATTAACTGAATCAATACTATTATATGATTAAAAAGAACCCCTTTAAGGGAATAGTGGGAACCCATCATGACATATATGGCATAAAAACAAGGCACCTGAGCTAAGGATCACTATAAAAAAAACAAAATCCAATTCTACAAATGAATCCCCTCTCTGGGGTCTAATTGTGATGTTAGTTTAGAACTTCTCAATGATGCTCCTCTAGCAATCCCGTGCACAGGTTCATGAGATTAGTGTCATTGTAAAATTTCATACCCTCTCCAACATCTTATTCTAGGTAGGGAATTTGTAGTGTAAACTACTTTCTCTAAACCTGATCTAGATAAATCACTTATTGGAGAACTGATTGAACGACCAAGAACTGCAAACCACAGTTCCATAAGAAAAATTTCCTAAAACCCATTCCAAAATCAAAGACTCAACAACGAAATTATGAAAAATCAAATTGACCTTCACCGAAATGCCATCACAAGCAGTTCCACGAAAGACAATCCACAAATCAACTCCACATTCCCCAAATACATTCACAAACACTTTGAAACAAACTCCCAGATACTCGACGAAGAAACCCTACCAACATATAACATTAGAGGAATTAGTGAAGGGGTGTCGAAGTACTATGAAAATGGTGACACCACATCATCATTAGACCATCAAAATTCAACACAGCAAAACAGAATTAGTGAAGGGGTGTTGGAGTACTATGAAAATGGTGACACCACAACATTATTAGACAATCAAACTTCAACACAACAAAACTCAGCATGATCCAAAAAATCAAAGAAACATTATTTAATTTATAATTATTATAAAAAATAATTTTATATAGGGGAAATTCAGAAGATATTCTATAAATTGTGAATAAAAGTCATTTAAAACATTTACCTTTGAAAATTTAAATCTAATTATTGATCCTTTAAAAAAATCATTAACAAAAAAATGTGAATTGAAATGAATTTATTTATTGTGGAATTTTTTAATATTCTTAAATATATTTTTTTAAAACCTTCATCATAAAAATACTAATAAACATCCTATTATAAATAAGTGAAGGAAAATATGATGGTAAATGAGATGAAACATAATATGATTCCAATTATAGCCGAGGAAATTTTTGGTAATGGAATATATAGACATATAGGGGAAACAATAATTAATGAAAATGATAATAATTATATACAATGATATAGGTATTTTGGGAATGGATTTTTTTAATGTAAATGATATAAATTCAAATATAATTTTACACCTTTGAGGAATATAAATAAAAAACAAATTAACTTGTAATATTAATTTAAAAAATATTTGTTGAAAACATTTAAGTGGAAGAATTATAAATCATAAAATGTAGTTGAGTTAACCAAAACATTATAACAATGGAATTTATTATATCAAAAAAAATTTAAAGAGAGAAAATGATATGGATCATTAATAAAAATGAATATAAATATGATGAAATACATTAATTATGTATTTTATCTACCATTTTTAGGAATAACGATTTTATGATATGAAATATGCCTCATGGGGTAATATTATTAGACAATAAACCCTTACCTTATTTCGTTAAATACTCTAATGAACTCTAAACTCATGAATAACGATCAGAAATATTATATTATCATATTTTATAATATTATTCAAAAATATGTATATTTATAATTATTATTTTTAATTATTATTTTAATTTATTTTGATTTATTATTGTCTCTTTTTAGAAATTGGTGTGATTAATCATGGTTGATTTTAACTAGTTTTACAATCATAGAGGTGTTATTCTCAATTATCTTAAGATTTAAACATAAAAAGAATATAATATTTTATAATTTATTACCTATATAAATTATATTTTTATAATTATATTTCAAATCTATTTTTGTAATTGTTTCTGCCAATGATGTGTGTAGAGGGCTTATGTCAGAAATTTATAATTAATGATTAGTGTCTTATAATTTAATAGGTTAATTGATTATATTAAAATAAAAAACCAATATAATATTATTTTAGTATAAATATCTAAAATTATATTTCAAAAATAGTCCATGGTAGAAATTTAAATAATTTTTCATGTAGGTGGTTAAACTGACCCGGTTGGAACGTGATACAGTTAATGTGTGATTATAGATATGGAAGAGATAATATTGTTCTAATATATTACAAAAATGTATAATTAAATTATTTAGATTCTATTAAGGTTATGAATTAATATTTGGAATATATATATAAGAATAAGTTAAATGAAATATAATTTTTTTATCGAGAAATAAATTTCATTTCTTCTTGGCTCATTTTGGAAGTCATATTTACAATGATCTATTATTAAAATAAATTACATATATAATTCCTAAATAATATTTCAATATAATAAATAATTAATTAAATAAAATATATGTTAACTAAACCCATTTATTGAAACAATATTTTAAATATGGTGATGTAAGATGAAATGATTCATTCCTAAAGGTGGTATTATGCACACACACACATGACCAGAATTTTAATTTTGTCTAATTAAGTGGAAGTGGAATAAATAATGGTTGTAAAATGGATAAAATAATTTTATGTTATCTTATTTATAAATATGATATATATAAATATATTTATAATGGTTTAGAGAGGTTTTTATGAGAATGGTGAATAATATATAATAATTTGTAAATAATTCATACGTGGAAAATTCAGATCTTATCTCAGTGTCTGTTAGAAATGAAGTAATTGAGGCGCATTATTGAAGATATGTGAAAAAACATGTATTTGGGCTCTATAATAATAAAAATGGTTAATGTATCATGGGAATATCAACACATATTTGTTTCATCAACTTGTTGGATGTGAGGTCCTTTTAAATATGAAATAATTGGTATAATCAATATAAAATATTTTAGGCCAGGGATAAGAAGGTAATTGCATTAGCGCTAGGGGAAATAAGTGGATAAATGATTTTGGGATATGTTGGTTTGAGCTCCAATCGTAAAAATGTAATTATATTATGGCCAAATATGAAATTTATATAGTAAAATTCAATTTAGATTAAATATTCTATTTTAATAATTTTTAAAAGTAATTTAAATTTAAACATTGAAATAGATTTATCACAAAAAATATATTTTTATCATTATTTATAAACAAGGATGTGTTGAATGAAAATATATTCTCCATTTAAACCAATTCAATTTCTATATATGGTAAATTTTAATTTTGAGTTAAATAATATAATTAATTGGAAATGAATTTTATAGAAATGATTTTTATTATTTAATATGAGTGGTTAAATAAAAATTTATATCTATATGGAGACTTAATTGGAATATTCTACCATGTAACATTTAAAACCATATTTATCAATGAAGTGTATTTCTAATTTTATAATTAATATATAGTATATAATATTTAGTGTCTTTTATTTTAATGATTTAAATTGGCCTATCTTTTAAAAAAATTAAATTTATATGGCTTAATAAAGAATCCAAATTTGATTTTTACAAAGTTACTAATTAATTAAATGAAAATACAAAAACATTTATTTGGAAAATATAAATTGCATTGTTAAACATAGATTTTACAAAATTAATTCTTTTTAAATTATTGTTTTAATCAATAAATTCTTATATGATCATTTAAAATGTTCATAATATTTTATTTTATACTTCTTGATATAGTCAGAACCGATATGAATATAGTGTAAATATTATTTTCTATTATTCACTAAAAAATAATCTATTTCTGTCTAATATAAAAAATTAAAACTAAGATAAATTTTGAACTATATTTAATGAAATTATAATATTTTTATGTAATTACAATTATTAAATTATTAAATTTATATTTAAATAAATGTACAAAAATAAAATAAAAAATGGAAACTTATCTTTATAGTTTGTTACAAGTAAGAATGAAAAAAGTGTAACAAACATGTGAGAAGTAAATTATTAAATAAATAGATATTTTATTCAATTAATCTAATTTATATTTACATATCCCATTTTTATAGCTATGTAATATTTATTAATTATTTATGATTTGGTGGTACTATGGGGTTGTGATTCTACTAGCATGCATCTTTTTAGAATTTTTACTATTTTGATATACTCTCACATGAAAATTTTCTCATTACCTTATTATTCAGGTTTTGATTGATCTTGATCTAATGAAGAACCCATTAAGGCTTCTTCAATTTTAGGATTAGAAAAATGAGCTTTAAAATGAAAGGTTTCACAGAATCATTCTACTTCTCTCCTTTTTTATTGAGGTTTTTATAATATTGTATCTTTTATATTCAAAAATTTATCAACATTATTTTAGTGAAAAAATTTATTATATTTTATCAAGGTTTACTTTTAGTTATATATTATGATTGGGAAAATATAATATCATAATATTTATTTCTAGAAAATATATTGTTTAATCTCAGGTCATTATACTCTAGGGATGTCTTACATATATTAGATGTTATGTAGCCAATATTTTTTAAAAATTCAAAATATTTAAATGATTTATGACCAATTGAATCAAATATATATAGAAATATAAAACAATAACAATTTGATTGTCTCATATTTTATATTCTAGAACAACCCCTCTTTAGGGTATATTTTGAAGGACATAATATAATTTTCTATGTGAAAACTCAAGAGTGAACACTAGATGCACTTCTCACTCAGAATAATGATACATGTATAAATGAAATCATTTATAATCACGTCAAATATAATATTTATGACTCTACCCAATATTATAAAATTGAGAATTGTTTCACTAGATAGGTCATTGTGGTGTGGAAGTTAATGTAATATATAGATAATTTTGAAAATTCTATTTATTTCTTACATCTTCCTGATAATGTATATCATAAGCCAACCACTATTGACATATTTACTATTTCCATTGAAAATAATTATTAAATATATCAATATGTAATTTATATCCCAGGATGTTTATGATGGTTAGATATTGTTATAAATTCTTATAATACATATCACGATAGGGAATTCAAATATAGATATGATGTTCCTCAATATAGAAATAAATTTCATTCCAATTATACCAAAAATATTGGATATATATTTTGATAGATATTCTTGGTGAACCCTGTGAAATGTAATGAAATACTTAAATCATAACCATATTAGTCTAGGAATTATTACTACCAATCTTTTAACACCAATTAATACATAGTTGTTATCATTAATGCAAATAAGTTATGACCGGAAGAACATGAAGATATTTTAAAATGTTATACTTGGTTTATAGTATAAAAAATGAAAATAAAATAAAAAAACATTATTTAATAATCTATAATGTGCTTCATAATCATTCCATGCTCCTAGTACTTCTTGGGATATACTGGGGAATAAATGCACAAAATGAGCATGCAAAAAATCCTAGTAAGGAATCAAACATGATAAAGAAACGAAATGCGTGTGTCAAAGGCAGAACATTAAAACAAAAAATATATGATTCATGACTAATCACATGAAAAAATAAATTATGAGGAATTGTAAAATAATATCATATCATCAATGTAAAATTTGAATAAATATAAATCATGTAAAAAATAGAATGTCATGGTAGATCCTGACATGTTACCTATGTTTTAGAGGAGGTTTGTCAAATGATTAGACTCTTTGGTTGGTCAATTGTTTGCCTTCTTTTGGAGCTATTCTAGTCTATCATTGGGATCCAGGACATTACCACTTAAGATTTGTTTTGTTTGGTGTTTTTATCCGGGTTTTATGTACTATTCACACTAAATAAAAAAGTAATTTATTGTAAAAATTAATAAATGAATCATAATCAAAAAAAAAACTCCTAGATAACCACTTGGACAATATCACATAGTGGAAAATTTAACATAATGGATAATATTTACTCCATAATACAATTCATGATGTATCATGAGATGAAAAAATTACTCAACTAATTTTATGGCTATATAATTCTATTCCCATCCATAAAAACAACCACACATACATGAATATGTGTTATAAATATTTAAATCAATCATAATACATAAACAGTATAATTACACATGGAAATAAAATGGGGTGTAACGCCCTGAGATTTTATTAGAAATTTTTTTTATGTCGTATGTTATACGCAACACCAATGGAATCTTTCACAGCACACAATACAGACTTGGCATGCATTACACGCAATCGCGACCTTCCTCAATAGCCTATGTAGTACGCAATATCGAGTTTCACTAAACAAAGATATATTATTATGAACTAGCCGTTATGAATAGTATTAACTATATTTTGAATTTTATTATTCATCATAGGCATTTTCTAGAACATCGTAATAGAACAAAATAAATTTTTCGGGTAAAATAATTATTTTTCAAGAAATGCAGTTTTGCCCCCTTTTGATGGAGCACCCACATTAAATCATGTTTTTGACAAGATTATAAGTTCAATTTGACAAAATAAAATTCTTCTTTTGAATTAGGGTATAAAAACATTCTTAGGATAAAGTTTTGATATTTTTCTAATAACTTTCATATTTTGATGAATAGTAAAAATACACTAATTTTTAATTAAAAACAACTTTTTTCATTGAGATAATTTATATGGGTAAATTATAATATTTAATGGTTTTAAAGTATAAATAGAATATATTTTTACAATTTAATATAATGTATGTCATTACCATTAATTTCACATTGAATTCATTGGTAAAAACATTTCAATCTTTGGCAATGTTTTAACTTCTAAAACCCATTTTCATAACAATGGGATTTATTTTAAATTAATTACTAAAACTTATATGTTTTGAATTTTGAAAAATGGATTCGATATTGGGAATCATTGGGTCCAAATTATTTTAATATGCTACTTTTTATTTTTGGGCATTATGAATAGTAACTACGTTAAATTTTATTTACCATAGTAAACGGTAAATCGGGTAATTAAGAGTAAATATAAGTTTATAAAATTACCCTAACACCTTCCAAAATCCTATTGGATGACAAAAAGTCGACCCATATCACCTAAGGGTCGGATTAGATTAATTTAATGGACTTTTGACCATGAAAATAATTTAATTATTATTAAAACCAAAGAATGTGACAACATGTCACTTTCTTATATCATATAAGTATAATAATTTTAATTTAGTGATAAACATAATGATACATTGAACATTAATAGTCTCCAGAAATATAATACAATTATCTACATCATAGAAATTTATTTATAATTTTTAGGGATTAAATAATTATCATTAATTATGACACAATAGTGATGTTGAAATTATTTTATTAATTAAAATATCAAATAAATGGTTTTAAAAATATTAAAATAAATATTATATGAACAATTTACTATGTTCCACTAATTTCCTAGATACATATGACATTTTATAAATATATTAACGCTTTTAGTTCGAACATATCTTCAGTATATAGTTTATTTAAATTCAAATAAATGAATAGTTTCAAAATTGACACTATTGTTATTTTATAAAAATAACATATTATAAAATTGTTTAAAAATCACAAAAATATTTAAAAATTATAAATTAAAATTTATATGGTCTAAAGTTTCATAAAGTGTAAAATTATGGAAAATTCACAACACATATGTAATTATTTATAATAATTTAAAATTTAGAATATTATTAACACAAATAAAAGGATAAATCAAGTTGATAATGTTTAAAATAAATTCCAAACAAGTCTAAATTTTATTGTTTGATGATATTACAACCCTATATCATCTAATATTCGGATATAATTAATTTTGGATGTTTTTAAGTGGGGTTGGGATTTAATATAAACTAATATTTCTTTTATTTCCAAAGGTGCCCCTCTCCTCCCTTATAAAAGGGAACCTCCTCCCTCTCCTCCTCACACTAATTTGAGTCTTATAGCTCGGCCAAAACCTGCCCATTTCACTTCCCCACTTCCCTAGAAACTTCCTAGATGTTCTGGTCTTCTTCAAAGACCAATTTTAGTGCCCTAAAAGGACGTCTCAAAGAGGTGCTTCAAAGAAGAGGAAATGTCTCTTACCGATTCTTTCAACTCTAATTCTTCTTCTAATTATTCATCTTTAGTTGTTTCATTATGAAGTCATAACATCAGTATCACTCATATAATGATATGTTATTATAATTGTGAAACAACCCTATTCCACAATCTATCCATCCTACGGAAAACGAAATCACCGCGTGTGCGTACGTACAGAATACCATCTCTACACCGTGATGTAATCTATTTTCCATCACCACCTTACATGGATGGGTATAATGGTGCAAATAAATTACTATATATTATTATTTTAAAGTGTTATTGATTCTGAAATAGTATACATACACTCCAATACAATTCCACGATCATGGGAACGATATCATCGCTCGTGCATACGTACGGAATACCGTCTCCACGATGTGATGTGATTCGTTCTACGTGATCTTCATTTCATAATGATTATATATTTGAATTTAATGAATAAATATTATATATATTACAATAATAACATTCTGGAAATGAGTTATCTATAACCTAAAGATAAGAAGAATAATTTATTCGACAAAAAATGCATTAGAAAAAAAAGTAATAAGCACTCGAATAACAAGTAGCAATGAAATATTACTAATAATAAGCTATGAATATAACCATATATAATATCATAAAAATGATTATGATTCTGAAATAAGTCAATGACATTATTTAAATCATTATACAATAGGTTGGGACACTTACGAAGCAAATCAAACCTATGGTAAGAGAAAATATCACAATGTCATTTTTTTATCCAAGATTGTTTATACTTTGGTAGTTACTGGGGTGTATTTTATCATCCACGTCAATGTTACCTCAATATTTAATATTGTTTCCATCCACCTACAATTAATTAAGTCTAATTTAACCCTTCGGTGAATTTTTAGTAAAGGATATAAAAGGAATCTTTTTTCGTTTTTCGTGCGAGGTACTTTTCGACTTTTCCGACAAAAGTACGAGAAGAATGTTTTTATAACTTATATGACATGAATGGATTTTTAAAACATTATTTCCAAGAATCTTCCTTTAAAAGTTTTCAAGTTTATTTTTAATCAACTTATTTTAGTTTAAAATTGTATCACATGTTATGAAAGGAAAAGTGTTTTTGAAGTAGAAAGGATATTTTCCTCAAGAATGGAGTTCAAGTGTTTTATCAAAATTATTTTCCATCTAAGAAAATATAGGGTTCTGTTTCTATCCCTATTATTACATTGATTTTATTATGTTTTTATGGAATTATTTTTATCAATTCCTTTATCTTATTTGAATTTTTTTATGATGTCATGATGTTTATGAATCCCATTTTTATTACATGGGTTATGCTATGATGTATGGTTTATGAATTTGTGGCACACATAAGAATGGTATAATTATGAGATGGGTGAGACCTATATCTCCCTCCAATTCATTGGATAATGATTTTATATCTCATGAGATAGACATGGCTAGAATGGCAGGTTAAACCGGTTCAGTGAAACAGGACTGAAACGAGGAGTGAACTTGGTTCAGAAATGGACTTTGTCAACTAAGATAGTCTTGGAGATGAGTCATGACTACTAAGAAATGATTCTATTTGATTATGTGTTTATGAAACAACGTTCCATGTTTTATGTTATTAATATTGTGATTACATTTCACTACCATGATTTATCCCATGTTATGAAATTATGATCTCTTTTACATGGTAAGATTTCCAAAATGTCATGATCTTATGAATTTGATGTGATTGATATTTCTTTTGTTTACCCTTACTGAGAATTTGAGCACACCCCTTTGTATGTTTTCTTTCCCCAGGTCAGGAAGAAGGGTATTACGTAAGATATGCCAAAAGGGACTATATATATGATTATATAAATGGGAGACAGTGTAGATTCTTTATGAACCAGTTGTTTATGTTTCCTAGTTCCTAAAGACACTATACCTATACAGTCCTTTCATGGGTTTGTAACAAGTTATAATAAGTGTACTTCAATTTTTATGTACAAACAATGTATGTAAATTATGGGTCATTAATGTTGGTATCAAAGGAAATCTATAGTCAACCTTTGGAAACTAGGATGTGAAAGCCTTAGTAAGAATCCTAAGGATAAGTCTAACCATAGAACACAATCTTAGTGTTTTAGAAATGACCATGAATAACCTAGGATAAGACCTTAAGTGTAAAATTGTATTCCTGATTATGTGGTTTTTCTATTATAATTATTGTTTCTCACATTATTCTTTGTGGTTTTAGTCAATGGATGGACCCCGAATGAACCATGTTAATGCAGAATGTGACGGGAAATTCAATGATTGTCCCCCTGAGCAACCAAACGTTATGGGAGCTGGAATGAAAAATCTTGTAGCCATGCTCACACAAATTTCTCAAGATATGAATCATGCATGACATCCAAACGAGCAAAGTAAGGAGCAAAATTCTGTTAAATCCTTCATGAGGTAGCGTCTGCATTTTTTCAGCGTGTCTACTGATCCATTAGTTGCAGAACATTTGATCTGTACTACTGAAAAGATATTTTCAGTTCTTCAGTGCTCTGAACATGATAAATTCATCTTAATGGGGAATCATTTGGAAGGTGATGCTGACCAATGGTGGAATATTATCAAGAATACGAGGCCAAGAGATGAAATTGAGTCCATGGAATGGGACGAGTTCAAGAAGTTATTTTTCAATAAGTAATTACCATGTATTCTCCAAACAAAGATGGAGAAAGAGTTTCTTGAACTGAAGAAAAAGGATGATGAATCTGTTGGTACCTATGAAGCAAATTTTACAAGACTTGCAATGTATGATTCTAGTATTAATATCCAACTTGAGAGTAAGATCGATCGATTCTTTAATGGCTTAAAACCAAGTCTTCGAAGGGAGTTAGCCTTAAGGGACTTCAATAACTACAAGGAAATTGTTCGATGTGCTCTCATGGTTGAGATAGAGATTGGTGTAACCCATCAGTCACACGGGTTTGATAAGAAGATGAAAATGGAATTCAAAGGAAAATCTAAAGACCACACTCAAAAGAAGATGAGTTTTCCCTTATGCTCAATGTGTGGAATGAAACATGGAGTAAATTGTCATATGGGGACAAGAAAATGTTATAAGTGTGGAAAATAAGGTCATCGGGCAATTGAATGTCGAAATAATGGGAAGAAGATGTCTAATAAAGCAAAAAATGGATGGTATACACAAAATTAACCTACTACACTTCAATGTTTCAAGTGCAAGTAGATGGGTAATTATACCAATCAATGCCCAAATCCAAGGGTTTATGATGATGATCGAAGTCAACAAACTCTTAAGGCCAATGATAAAGGAATGTCACAAGCAATTACTATCGGCGATGTGGAGTACGACAAAGAAGTCGTGAGAGGTACACTTACCATCCACTCTAAAGTAGAAAATGTTTTATTTGATTCTGGATCCACCCACTCATTTATATCTAAAGAATTTTCTAAGGGTATCACCGTATTACCTCAACAATTAGATATTGATTTGGCTGTGATAACTCCTAAAGGCACAATAGTCGCATCAAAAGTTTACAATTCTTCTTCGATTGATGTTTGTTGGAATGTGCTTCCTGGAAATCTTGTGATCCTTCATATAGTGGAATTTTATGCGATTCTTGGCATGGATTGGCTTTCTTTATTTGGAGCTCATATCAATTACCAATGAAGGGAAGTCACATTTCATATTCCAGATCAATCTATGATCTTCTATCGATGTAAGGATGAACATAACCTTCAAGTGGAAATTTCTTCAATCTTTTGGGTCTTGATTCAACTAAATTAAGGTTATTTATCTCAAATGGTTGGTGAGAAACTCACGATTAAGAATATGCCCATTGTACGGGAGTTTGATGATGTCATTCCAAGGAATTGCCGAGTCTTCCACCAAATCAGGAAGTTGAGTTTTGAATAGAACTCGTACCAGCTGCTTTACCTATTTCAAAGACACCATATAGAATGGCCCCAATTGAGTTACAGGAATTGAAGAAGCAACTCCAATAGAATCTTGATAAAGTATTCATATGCCCTAGTGCATCACCTTGGGGAGCACCTGTTCTGTTTGTTAAGAATAAAGATGGGTCAATGAGACTCTGCATTGATTATCGAGATCTTAACAAGATCACTATCAAGATCAAATATCCTCTCTCATGCATTGATGACTTATTTGACCAACTACACGGAGCTCAATACTTTTCCAAGAATGATCTTCGTTCAGGGTATCATCAATTGAGGGTCAAAATGGAAGATATACCAAAGACGGCTTTCCGTACAAGGTATGGACACTATGAATTTATATTGATTCCATTTGGTCTTACTAATTCCCCTGCTATCATCATGGATCTGATGAATAGAGTCTTTAAGGCCTATCTTGATCAGTTTGTGGTAGTCTTTATAGATGATATTCTTGTCTATTCAAAGAGCAAGGAAGAACATTAAGATCACTTGAGAATTGTATTGAAGACCCTGAGAAAGGAGAATATTTATTCCAAATTTACCAAGTTTGAATTTTGGCTTCAAAAAGTTGCATTTTTGGGTCACATAATCTCAAAAGAGGGGATATCTGTGGATCCAACAAAAATAGTGGTTATCGAAAGATGGTCGAGACCAACAACAGTAACTGAGATCCGATGTTTTCTTGGTTTGGCTGGATATTATTGATGTTTTTTGAATGATTTTACACGATTATCTAATCCACTCACCATGTTGACTTGGAATGGAGTTAGGTTTGTTTGGACGGAGGAATGTGAAGAGAATTTCAAGGAGTTGAATAGAAGGTTATCCAGTGCACCTGTACTCACACTTCCTTGTAGTGGAGAAAGGATAGTGATCTACAGTGATACATCCAATAAGGGATTGGGGTGTGTTCTTATGCAAAATGATATGGTGATAGCTTATGCCTCACGATAGTTGAAAATCCATTAGAAAAATTACCCAACTCATTATTTGGAGTTAGCTGCGGTAATCTTTGCAATAAATATTTGGAGGCATTATCTTTATGGAGAAAGGAGTGACATTTATACTGATCATAAAAGATTAAAGTATATTTTCAGACAAAAGGAGATGAATATGCACCAAAGAAGATGTTTAGAGTTGATTAAGGATTAGGACTACTCAATTCATTACCACCCTGGGAAATAAAACAAGGTGGAAGATGCATTAAGTCGACAAGACAATGCTTGTTTATCCATGATGACGATCAAAAAAGATCTAATATTTATGGATTTACAATGGATGGATCTTGGAATTATAATGGAAGGGGGAATACCGTGTCTTTCTGAAATGAAGGTTCAACCATCTATACATGTGAAGATTAAAGAGGCATAGAAAGAAGATGTAGAGTATCAAAAGAAGGTGAGAAATGTTCCTGAATTCAACCTTGATTGTGATGGGATAATAATGTTTAGTAATCGGGTTTTTGTTCCTCCTATCCCCGAATTAAAGAAGAAGATGCTGGATGAGGCTCATAGTTCTTCATTCTCTATTCATCCTGGAAGCACGAAGATGTATAGGGACCTGAAAGAGTACTTCTGGTGGGATGGCATGAAAAGAGATGTTTCTAAATATGTCTCTCGATGATTGGTTTGTCAGCAAGTTAAAGGAGAGAGACAGAAGTCTAAGGGGATGTTACAACCATTACCCATACCCGAATGGAAATGGGAAAACATCACTATGGACTTTGTCACCAGACTTCCTAAATCATACAAAGGCAATAATTCTATCTGGGTCATAGTTGATCGTCTTATAATGTCTTCACAATTCAGTGATATTATAGATGATTTATCTCTAGATCATCTTTCCAGTATATATGTAAAGGAAGTGGTAAGATTTCATGGAGTACCACTTTCTATTATATCTGATCAGGATCCGAGGTTTACCTCAATGTTATGGCGAAGTCATTAACATACTCTAGATACAGAGTTGAGTTTCAGCACTACTTATCATCCTCAGACATACGATCAATCTGAGAGGAAAATTCAAACACTAGAAGATATGTTGATAGCTTGCTCTATATATTTAAAGGGTGGTTGGGATCAACACCTACCTTTGGTGTAATTTTATTATAATAATAGCTTTCACTCCACTATTCAGATGGCTCCTTATGAAGATCTCTATGGAAAGAAATGCAGGACTCCAACTTGCTGGGATGAAGTTAGGGAAAGAAAGCTATTAGGACCTGATCTTGTTGATGAAATGGCAGAAATGGTCAGATATATTCATCAACACATAAGAGCAGCTTAGAGTCGACAAAAAAGTTATGCCGACAACCGAAGAAAATACCTAGAGTTTGAAGTGGGTGATAAAGTGTTCTTAAGAATATCTCCCAAGAATAGGGTCATGAGATTTGGAAAGAAGGGAAAGTTGAGCCCTAGATATATCGGCCCTTTTGAAATTATGGATCATGTTGGGAAGGTATATTACCGATTGGAACTTCCACCGAATCTCTCTCAAGTTCACGATGTGTTCCATGTATCTCTCCTGAGAAAGTACATACCTGTCCCTTCACATGTTCTCAGCTCAGAAGTTGTACTGTTGGAACAATATCTTTCTCATGAAGAACAGCCGATAGAGATTCTCGATGGTAGTGAAAAAGTCCTACAGAGCAAGACCACTCTCTTGGTGAAAGTTTTATGGATGAACCACCAATTAGAAGAAGCTACATGGGAGCTTGATGATATGGTGAGGGAGAGGTATCGTCATCTATATGTTACAAGTGACGAATTTTGAGGGCGAAATTCATTTTAAGGGGGGTAGAATGTAACACCCTGAGATTTTATGAGAAATTTATTTATGTCTTATGTAATATGAAACACCAAAGGAATCTTTCACAGCACACAATACGGACTAGGCTTTCATTACACGCAATCACGACCTTCCTCGATAGCATGTGTAGTACGCAATACTAGGTTTCACTAAACAACGAATTATTATTATGAACTAGCCGTTATGAATAGTATTAACTACATTTTTAATTTTATTATTCATCATACCCATTTTCTATAACATGGTAAGAGAACAAAATAATTTTTTCGGGTAAAATAAGTATTTTTCAAAAAATGCATTTTTGCTGCCTTTTGATGGCGCACCCACATTAAATCTAGTTTTTGACATGATTATAAGTTAAATTTGACAAAATAAAATTCTTCTTTTGAATCAGGGTATAAATATTTACTTTAGATAAATTTTTTATATTTTTCTGATAACTTTCATATTTTGATGAATAGTAAAAATATGCTAATTTTTTTAAAAAACAACTTTTTTTCATTGAGACAATATTTATGGTTAAATATTAATATTTAATGGTTTTAAAGTATAAATAAAAATATTTTTATCATTTTATATAATAGATGTCATTATAATTAATTTCACATTGAATTCATAGGTTAAAACAATTCAATCGTTGGCAATGTTTTAACTTCTAAAACCAATTTTCTTAGCAATTGGATTTATTTTAAATTAATTAATACAACATATATGTTTTAAATTTTGAAAAATGGATTCCATATTTGGAATCAGTGGGTTTAAATTATGTTAATAGGATACTTTTATTTTTGGGCATTATGAATAGTAACTATGGTAATTTTTATTTACCATAGTTAAAGGTAAATCGGGTAATTAAGAGTAAATATAAGATTAGAAAATAACCCTAACACCTTCCAAAATCTAATTGGATGACTAAACGTCGACCCATATCACCTAAGGGTAGTATTATATTCATTTAATGGACTTTTGTCGATGAAAATTATTTTATTATTATTAAAACCAATGAATGTGACAACATGTCACTTTCTTAAATCATATAAGTATAATAATTTTAATTTAGTGGTAAACTTAATGAAACATAGAACATGAATCGTCTACAGAACGCTAATACAATTATATACATCATAGAAATTTTTTTATAATTTTTAGGGATTAAATAATTATCATTAATTATGACTCAATAGTGATGTTGAAATTATTTTGTTAATTAAAATATCAAATAAATGGTTTTAAAAATATTAAAATAAATATTATATGAACTATTTAATGTTTTCCACTAATTTTATAGATACATATGACATTTTATGAATATTTTAAATCTTTTATTTTGAACATATATTCTATATATATTTAAATAAAATTCAAATAAGGGAATTGTATCAAAATTGACACTATTGTTATTTTATAAAAATAACATATTATACAATTGTTTAAAAATCACAAAAATATTTAAAAATTATAAATTAAAATTTATATTCTCTAAAATATCATAATGTGTCAAATTATGGAAAATTCACAACACATATGTAGTTAATTAAAATAATTTAAAATTAAGAATATTATTACCACAAATAAAATTAAATTGTTAATTAAAAATAAATCAAGATGATAATGTTTAAAATAAATTCCTAACATGTATAAATTTTATTGTTTGATGCGATTACAACCCTATCTCATCTAATCCTCGGATATGAGTAATTTTGGATGTTTGTAAGTGGGACTGGGATTTAATATAAACTAATATTTCATATATTTCCAAAGGTGCCCCTCTCCTCCCTTATAAAAGGGAACCACCTCCCTCTCCTCCTCACACCAATTTGAGCCTTCAAGCTCGGACTACCCCTGCCCATTTCACTTCCCCACTTCCCTAGAAACATCCTAGTGGTCCTGGTCTTCTTCAATGTCCAATTATAGTGCCCTAAAAGGAGGTCTAAAAGAGGCGCTTCAAAGGAGAGGTAATGTCCGTTACCGATTCTTTCAACTCTATTTCTTCATCTACCTCTTCTTAGTTAGTTGTTTCATTAGGAAGTAATAACATCAGTATCCCTCATATACTGATATGTTATTATAAGTTTTAAACAACCCTATTCCACCATCTATCCATCCTACGGAAAATGAAATCACCTCACGTGCGTACGTACGGAATACCGTCTCCACGCCGTGGTGTAATCTATTTTCCATCACCACCTTACTTGGATGGGTATAATGGTGAAAATAAATAACTATATATGATTATTGAAAGGTGGTATTGATTCTAAAATAGTATACATACACTCCAATACAATTCCACGATCATGGAAACGATATCATCACTCGGGTGTACGTACGGAATACTGTCTGCACGGTGTGATGTGATTCATTATACATGATCTTAATTTCATAATGATTATATAAATGAATTGAATGAATAAATATGATATATAGTACACTAATACCATTCTAGAAATGTGGTATCTATAACCTAAAGATAAGAATAAGAATTTATTCCACAAAACACTCATAAGAACAAAAAGTAATAATCACCAAAATAACAAGTAGCAATGAAATATTGCTAATAAGAAGATAAGAATATGAACATATATGATATCATAACAATTTGTATGATTCTGAAATAAGTCAATGAAATTTTTAAATCATTATACAGGAGGTTCGGACACTTACGAAGCAAATCAGATGTAAGGTAAGGGAAAATATCACAATCTCATTTTTTATCCGAGATTGTTTATACTTTGGTATTTACTGGGGTGTATTTTATCATCCACATCCAAGTTCCCTCAATATGTAATATTGTTTCCATCCACCTACAATTTTTTTAATCCAGTTTTACCCTTCGGTGAGTTTTTAGTAAAGGATATGCAATGAATCTTTTGTTGTTTTTCGTATGAGGTACTTTTTGAATTTTCCGACAAAAGTATGAGAAGAATGTTTTTTAACTTATACGGCATGAATGGATTTTTAAAACATTATTTCCAAAAAACTTCCTTTAAAAAATTTCAAGTCAATTTTTAATTAACTTCTTTTATTTTCTAATTGTATTACATGTTATGAAAGGAAACGTTTTTTTTGAAGTAGAGTTGATATTTTCCTCAAGAATGGAGTTCAATTATTTTATCAAAATTATTTTCCATCTATGATAATATGGGGTTATGTTTCTATCCCTATTATTATATTGATTTGATTATGTTGTGATATAAATATTTTTATGAATTACTTTATCTTATATGAATTGTTTTATGATGTCACGATGTTTATGAATCCCTTTTTTACTACATGGGTTATGCTATGATGTATGGTTTATGAATTTGTGGCACATATAAGAATGGTATCATTATGAGATGGGTGGGACCTATATCTCCCTCCATTAAATTGGATAAAGATTTTATATCTCAGGATATAGACATGGCTGGAACGATAGGTTAAACCAGTTCAATGAAACAGGACTGAAACGAGTAGTGAACTCAGTTTAGAAATGGTCTTTGTCCACTAAGGTAGTCTTGTCAATGAGTATTGACTACTAAAAAATGATTCTATATGATTATGTGTGTATGCCACAAAGTTCCATGTTTTATGTAATGAATATTGTGATTACATTTCACTACCATGATTTATCCCATGTTATGAAACTATGATCTCTTTTGCAGGGTAAGATTTCCAAAATGTTATGTTCTTATGAATTTTATGTGATTGATATTTATTTTGTTTACCCTTACTGAGCATTTGAGCTCACCCTTTTGTATGTTTTCTTTCCCCAGGCCAGGAAGAAGTTTATAAAGTACGATATTCCAAAAGTTACTATAGATATGATGAAATAAATGGGAGACAGTGTAGATGCTTTATGAACCAGTTGTTTATGTTTCCTAGTTTCTAAAGACACTATACCAATATGGTCCGTTCATGGTTTTGTTATATTCTATAATAAGTGTACATAAACATTGAAGTACTAACATTGTATGTAATGTATGGGTCATTATATGGGGTCCCTAATATTTCTTTATATAATAATTGTTGACGCTCCTTTCTGTCACAGAGTCTAACGACTGAAAAAAAGAAAATACCTTAGTCCAAAGTGATTCATCCTTTGAAGAAACATCAAAAATCGACAAAGGGATGAACAAGGAGAAAATTGCCCATAGTTTGCGCAAGTTCCCTCATGGTCGAGCAAGTACACTTGCATGCCGCCTAGTGGTCGTGCAAGTACTTGCGCGCTGCCTAGTGGTCATGCAAGTCTACTTGCGACGCCTTATGGTCATGCAAGTAACTTGCGCGACCTAAGTTATAACTGCCTGGTAACCGCCCAGGGACTTCTCCGGACTATGAATAGACCATGTGGGACCCCCATTCGAGAGGATCTTTTTTCAGAAACTCGAATTGAAGCTCCCGATGCCCAAGTCTCTTCTCGAAGCTTCCAGAACACTTATAAGGTAATTTCGTACCTAGAACGGAAGATCTAAAGAGAAGGAGTAAGGCCCAAGGGTTGAAATGCATCAACACTTGCACGCCTGAGTGGCCAGCCCTTAAGGGAAGTGGCCACACTTGCGCGCCGCCTTTATTCCTTCGATAGAACTTGCGGGTCCATTTTCTGGAAGAACCTCAAGAGGATTCTAAAGGCTTTTATAAATATTCGCTCAAGTATTTCAATGCTGGTTGAAAATCGCGCAAGTACCCCACGTGTCGCGCAGGTATACCCGCGCGACCAATACTTGCGTGCCACTGCATTACCTGCGTGCCTTTCAAGACTTGCGCGCCCCTGCCTTTTTTGGATGCCCATCTTACCCATTTTACCCCTCTTAAGCCATTTTACCTTTCCTATTCAAGATTCAGTCTTCAAGATACTCTTCAAAGCCATTTATGGCATGATTTCTTGATTTGACTTCCTTATTTGAAAGGAATTATGTGGAATATCTCTCAAAACATGGTGATTTATACATCTTTATGTCACTAAAGATTGAGAGTTCATTCATTCAACATCATCCTTTAAGATGAGATAATCTTTAACCTGGGTATCCTTTTCAGGAATAATCCCCAGTCCTAAGTCCTCCAAACATGGGCATCTTCCTCAAGAGTAAGCCCCAAATTCTTAAAGTTCCCAAACATGGGCATCCTCCTCAGGAGTAAGCCCCAAACCTTAATTCCATAACTTGGGCCTCCTTTACAGGAGTAAGTCCCAATCATAATCCTTTAATATGGGCATCCTTCTTTGGAGTAAGCCCCAAGTCCTCTAATATGGGCATCCTTCTTAGGAGTAAGCCCCAATCTCAAAATATGGGCATCCTTCTTAGGAGTAAGCCCCAATCTCAAATATGGGAATCCTTTTCAGGAGTAAGCCCCAACCTTAATCCTTAACCTGGGTCTCCTTTTCAGGAATAAGTCCTAATCATAATCATGGGCTTCCTTTTCAGGAGTAAGCCCCAAGTCCCCTAACCTGGGCCTCCTTTTCAGGAATAAGTCCCAGTCAAAATCTTGGGCTTCCTTTTTAGGAGTAAGCCCCAAGTCCCCTAACCTGGGCCTCCTTTTTTAGGAATAAGTCCCAGTCATAATCATGGGCTTCCTTTTCAGGAGTAAGCACCAAGTCCCTTAATTTCTCTTAACCAGTCCTAATTTTCGTTTGATTTGGGATTCCTTCTCAGGAGTAAAACCTAGTTATCAATCCTTTCCTAATTTGGGATTCCTATTCAAATAATAAGTCCCAAGTTAGAGTATTCAAATCTCCATGAAGCACATATACCTTTATGGACCCTGTTCCTGGATTTTGTCCATAAAGGTAAATCCTAAACTTCATTCATCTGGGCAGTCATACATACATAAGACCCAAACCATTTCTTATGATTGCATCTTTCATGGCACAATTGTCTAATTTTTACCAATACCTCTTGTTTCTCACACCGAGCATGACTCATGTGAGCATAGAGTGTAAAAGTAATTATAACATCCTTCTTTGAGCCATCAATCATAAATGTCATACTCCCTTACATGACTAATTCCTTTTCCAAAACAAAGTATACATAGGTAGCCCATTTATGGGTTCGATCCCAACTCTGAAATAATCCATGTCCTTCTGAATGACAAAAACTTCAAGTGCCCTACTAAGTGGCTTTAAAACTAGCCTAGTCATCATAATGACCAAGAGACTTTTATATAAATGTTTTGAAGGATACCATTGACCAAGATTCTCTAAATATATACATATTATTCTCTATTGATGAAGAACCTCGAATACATATAAAAGATTCTCTAAATTTCTTACATATTTAATCATTGATTGTTAAAACTAATGGAAAGATCATTTCATACTTGATAATGAAATAAGGATTCACGAACATAACTTAAATCTATAAAGAGAGTCCTGGAGTAGACAATAATTCCCCTCAAAATGTGTGATGAGTTCGAACTCCCATCCTCTCGACCAATGCAAATTCCTAAGCCTCATCAGTCCACAAGCTAATGAGTGCCTACCTTTGGAAAGTAGGTCCAAACGGATGTGGAATCATTGGATGTTTCCGGTTCTATGAACAAACCCGCTAGAAACTGATCGGAATGTTTGAATCTCCCATCCAGGAGGTCATCCCCGAATTCCATGCGAAACAAAAATGGAGAACCCGACGTGAATCCTTAACCAAGTTAAAATGATGTTTAACCTATTTGTTAATCCCCTATTTAAAACTCAATAATAGGGCTGACAAAAACAATCATTGACATATGTGCTCATCCAAAGGATGAAGTGGCTGAATTTATCTTGATTAAGTCTGTTATATCAAACATGCACTCTATTCCAAGATCTTCTATATTTCCATAATGGCAGCTCTCAAAATCACATCTGTGACTACTACTGCTGCAAATACCACTGCTGCTATTCATACTGGATCGTCATCCGCTCTGAGGATGACATCACCTACTCAGAGTCTTCAACGTTGGGTATCAAATGCACTGGTTAATGAGTACCGTCAACATGGTACCATCCCAACTCTGGTGGCTGCCCGACAGGCCCTCCAAGTAAACAACTCACACAGGTCGTCTGGACAACGACGACCAGTGATCAAGAGGCAGGCGGTGCTGACTACTGTCTCCAACTGTTTCGGGTTGTTATCCCCGGAACGCAATTTCCATTCACTCCCTTACTATGAGGAAGTGAATGAGCAGGTCCCTCAGGGCCTTAATTCAAAAATACAGGATTCCTTCCCAAGGGCTACCATCAACAATCACCGCCAGACTCGTGCGGCATTCCGCCCTCAACATGATGAGGGTACCGACACCAGGCATTCGGCTTATGTTCCTCAAACCCGATCAGGAAAGACGAACCGCCAGAGACGGAATCCTGTTAATAATGGTTAGGTTATCTTCCATGCCATCTCCGGAGAAGTCCACCAACCTAACTTGGTGGAGAACAATGAGCAGGCACACACACCTTCCCGTTTTAATTCCGCTATTTAGCAGACTCGTCTGGCAGCATCACGCTAATACCGCTAGGCAATTCTGGCAGAGTACTATAGGCAGGAACATACACCTGCTTATACATCATCAGTTAGTCAGCAGGATCGTCTGACTACATATGATGGATCTCGTCAACCGCGTTTGGCGAAGTGTAATCAGAAGGCATATACACCTGCTCATACTAATCAAGCCTACCAACAGTCTCGCTTGGTAGCGCACGGAGAAGACGGTCGGAAAGCCCCGACGACAAACAGGAGGCAGACTCAACTCTCTTCCCCCACACTTGAGTACTATAAGGATTCACTGATAGGAAAAGGAGGAAAGGAGCAGGCACATACACCTACTCCAATCCCGGAATGGACGTATATTCCCGTTCCGGTGGCTGAAGTCACCAAGAATATTTTGTCAATGGTGAAAGAGCAGAAGCAAATTCCTGCTCATATTCTGGATGCTTTCCCGGATATCATAACAGCTTCAGTATCATCTCAGGGAAAGACACATAAATCTATCCCTAGTAGTGGAGTGACACATCAACGATTCACTCCGGAACAGACACACACATCTGTTCCAGTCCAAGAGGGTTATGGGGCATACTTCCCCATATCATACGGACAACCAAGTCAGGCACATACACCTGATTTGAGTGGAGATCATCAGCCTAACCTGACCATCTTTCCTGATCAGTCACATACACCTGCTCAGAGTAACCACTTTCTTCATCAAGTGGTTTCCAAAGTGAGTAAGAAGGCATCTAAGAAAAAGAGCCGCCCATCACAGTGAGGAGATCAAAGGCCAATCTGCAACAAGGCCTTTCTCGATGCTGGAGTTCTCGAAGCCCTCAGACATTTATCTGTTGGAATTCAAGATTCCACTCCCTCAGTTCCCAATAATGGGAACATTAATTCCAAAAGTCTTCAACAGACACTTCGGTCAATCTTGAAGTTTCATCTTCAGATGAGAGCCACAAGAACCCTCTGTCTGGTCAGAAAACCAAGGAGAAAGAGATCTCATCTTTTTCTGTAACCCATTATGGTTGTCCTCCCCATGATGATGAATTTCGCTGCGAAAGTCCTCTCCGAAGTAGTGATTCACATTGCCTGGAAAATACTCCAGTGGACAATGTAGTGCCGAGAAATCCCTCTTATCTTGAGGCACTTGAAAATGAGAAACCAGTCATGTCTGATGCTTTATCGCTAACAAGTGAAATACTTTCTCAATCAGATGATATCCCAGGGTGTAGGTCATTCTCCGAACCACCCCTAAGTCATGCATCTCTAGTTTGATCAATGATCTCTCTACCAATCTTGTTGAATCCAATGAAGCAACAAGGAAACACCATATCCGGTCAAAACAGGTAGAAGAATCTTCATTTAATGATAAAGATGAAATGATGAACATGAGGAAAAAACTGGAAAAAGGTGAGATACCAGTCATGTTTTGGCCTTTGGCTGACTCCCAGTATGACATTCCATAGTTGTTGATGGATGATGGAGTCCAGGATATTCGTATCAACATATGGAAAACACTTTTTCAATTGAAGAATAAGGTATTATCTAATGATGAATATGAAAATCATCTTAAGATAATAGAAGGGCTACAACGTCAGATTGATTTGGCATCTCTATCAGTCTCTCGGTATCCGAAGGCTGAAAAGCAGCAGAGAAACCTTCAACGTTCATGCCTTGGCGAACTAAGAAAATTGCGTCAGTTAATTACCAATGCTCCATCTGATGTTCATATCAGAGGATGGGGTGTTCACGGAGCACTAAATTTCACAGTGCTTTCCAGTCAGCAAAGCCCGCCGAAAATGGTCTCATGCAATGTTATTGCCCATGGTCGGCCATAGTCAATGGGCTTTGGTCATAATCAAAAGCTTACTCAAGATCAGGCTTCAACTAGTTCCTCTCAAAATCAAGCATATAGAGAACAAGTTGTTGAATTGCTCCTACATCAAGCAGGCGAGAATATTGCAGAAGCCTCTCTTATTGAGCAAACATATCATCAAATGACAGATGTTTCGGAAATCATCCAACGGTCTGTTAAACCAAGTGATAAAACTGGATACATGCTAATGCATCCAGCTAATTTCTGAACTAAGATTCGCAAGATCAAGAGATCTTTTAAGAAGATCTCAGACATAGCATGTCAAGAGACACCGCAGCTTGTCAGACTGTGGACTCCTTTAACCCAACCCTCAGAGTCAACAAATGGGATTCGAGGAGTTGAGCGGAAGCAGCAGGAACATCCCCAGTTCTCGAGACTAGGGACTCTTTCAAATCATTGATCCCCTTCTCAGAGAATTTCGGTCTTTTCTCGTTTAGGGAAGAAGCCCCAAGATGAACGAAGAGCCAAATTATCAAGAGATTCCCTCCAAATTATAGCTCGTCAAGAAGTTCCTAAAAGATTGAATCAACAAAAGGCAATGTCTCATCAAAGACATGAAAGAAAACAATATCACAGAAATGTTGATAGAAGGGATGCAATGCATTATGCATCAATCAATTTCATCAATGTCGTTGTTGCTAATCCACCAGAGGAAATTCACTCAGGGTACTCAAATGAAGAGCGTCCTGCTCATGAAAATGTACGCACCAATACAAATGAAGAAGGTGTACGTACACAAAGTCAAAGGAGTACTCAAAACCTAGGTAATCCACTTCCCTCCCTCCAAAAGGTATCCAACAATGGGAAGGGAAAGAATCAGGTTACATATCCTTCCTCTGGAGAAGTTCAATCGCTCTCATTAGAGAAAAGGTTTGCACAACAGGAGGAATAAATGAAAGAATTAAGAAGGTTGAATGCAGAACTACATCAGAGTAGTCTTCTTCTTAAGAATGCTGAAGTCCGATAGCCGAAGGAATTTGTTGCAGTTACTGAGATGGATCAAGAATATCCTCCTTTATCAGTACACCCTCAGAAGTCTAATCCTACGGGTCAAGTGCAACAACGGTTGGCAGCACTACCATCAGTTGCAGCACCAACCACCACGTCTGTCCAAGCTCCATTCATTGCACCTACCCAAAACCAAGTTCAACCTGATGTTTCTCAAAAGTTAATAACTACTATTGAGTCATTAACAGCTCGGTTATAAACTATGGAAGGGAAACGAGAACAAGTTCAACCAGAAAAGAATGTTTACCCTAAATGGGTAGATTTAATTTCTCCTCCATCAAGTTTTGGAAACCCTATTTCCCCTACATTCAATGGATCAGGAGACCCTGAACAACATTTGACGCATTACGTGTCTTTTTGTGATCCTATGATGGGAACTCCAGAGCAGCAAGAAGTAGTGAAACTCAGATGCTTTGTGCGAACCTTGCAAGGACCATCGTTTGTCTGGTATACAATCTTACAATCCCGGTCAATCATTAGATGGGAGAATCTTCGTCAAAAATTCCTTCTTCAGTTCAGCTCAACTTTGCCAAAAATGATAGTTTTTGATCTTACAAACTGCAAGCAAAGGGAGAATGAAGGAGTCTCTGATTTCATTGCTCGCTGGAAGGGATTAACGTATTCCATGTGTTTAGCACTCCCTCAGGAAGAGATGTTGCCAATCTGTGTGGAAAATTTGCGTGACGAATTACGCATGCCATTGATCCCTGTGAAATACATAGGAGGGTTTCGAGACCTTACTTCAATCGCTCAGCAGATTGAAGATTCCCTTATAGAGGCTAAGGTTAAATCTCATGTAATTCCATCATCTCTAGGAAGGAGAATGGGTAAAGCAGAAACTGCTACAGTTATTCTTAAACAAGCACCTGTACCTGTTTCTACTTCATAACCTTCATCTTCTCGAAGGGCTCCACCTCCTGAACGCCAACAATAAAATCCGTTTCGTCCAAATGATCAAAGAGATCAATGATGAAAACAATTTGATGATTTTAAGAGTAAAACATACTATTTCAGAAGTGATCAGGTTCCTGGTTACTTCATTTCAGCTCTGGAAAATAATTTGGTTCAATTACCAGTGCCCAAGAGGCCGAACAAGGACGGAGATGAAGACCGTCCCAATTATTGTCCCGTTCATCAAATGTTAGGGCATCCCATCCAGGAGTGTTTTATCTTTAAAGACCTCCTGCAAAAGATGGTCAACTTGGTACAAGTCAAATTGAAGGGTTCTTCAGCTCATGTAGCGTGTGTTACCTCTACAGATCCAGAGGAAGGAGGCGAGTGGCAGGAAGTCAAAAGAAAAACTACCAAAAATATGATGATTGGATGGTCAGAAAGAAAAACAATCGAACCCATTCCATTTTGAAAACACATTTGAAGAATCCAATTGTGTCTCCTACAAAAGCTGCAGTGAAGCCTCAATCAAAAGGAAAATCCTCAAAAGTGCAGCGCAATTCAAAGAAGAAAGAGGAATCAGAAGAAGATGAGTATGTATCGAGGACTAAGTTGTCTTTGACTCTGGCAGATTTCATGTCATCTACTTCAAAGCCACTGGCACTGCCCCACCTAACGGAACAACTTAAACAGGCTAATCAGGCAGAGTCTTTATCAGAAGAAGAGTTAATCTTCGGTTCTGTTAATATGATTCAATTAACAGATCCATATTCCAGTCTGGATGATCCTGAATTCCCTGTATCTAATAAGGGAATCCGAGGAAGTTCTAGAGGTTCAGGATACAGGGGAAGACATGGATCTTTCTGAAGCCACTACTCCAATTCTACCCCTGCTAGCACTGTATATGCAGCAGAAACTTGTGGTAGAGCCCTTTAGCGAGCTCAAAAAGAACAAGCAAGTTCAACAGCCAATGGTCAACTCAGTTTTGGCACAGTTATTTTGGAATACCGGTTAAAGGTTCCATATTCTTTATCTCAGCATGTAAATGGATCTAATCAGTCTAATCTTCCAAAACCAAGGATATTGCCAACTTCTATAGCAATACAAGATGCATCAACTTCCAAAGCATCTGCTTCCAAGGTACCTGCTAAACCGCATATTCTTGTTGGGAAACGCAGACCTTTAGATCAAAAGTATGATATATTGAAACACTTGTGCCAAGAACCAGCCATGTTATCAATTTTGGAAGCTTTTAATCTATCAAAAGATCTTCGGGAAGCACTCATCGAAGCTTTGTCAAGTCCTCATGAGTTTGAAGCTGAAATTGCTGCAGCTGAAGTCTATCACATAGAGAATAATCCTGCAGAATGCCATACAGTGATATCTTTTACTGATAAAGATGAAGATGATGTTGTGCATGGGCACATAAAACCTTTGTACTTATCTGGAAAAGTCAATGGTGTAGATATCCGAAGAGCATTCATTGACAATGGTTCAGGAGTCAACCTCATGCCCATTCGTACACTTCATCGATTGGGCCTCACATAATCTGATTTATCTCCTTCTAACATGATGTTACAAGGATATGATAAAAATGAACTAGAACCACTGGGCGAAGTTACACTCAGAACTCAGTTTGGAGATCTTGTATCCAATTTGGATTTCATGATTGTTGATCAAGACTCATCTTTCAACGTCTTTCTTGGAAGACCCCGGCTACATCAGCATGCAGCTATTCCTTCAACATACCATCAATGTCTCAAATACTGTTTCAATGGTCAAGTTGGAACATTGTAGGTGATAAGGCCCCGTTCAAGACATGTGAGTCTCAATACATTGTGGCAGAATTTTATCACATGAGGGGAAGAGAAAAATATACAATGAAGGAAATTACCAAAGTTAATGCTCTATATGGTTTGGAGAAGATTCCAATAAATCCATTTACACATGTTAGTATAGATTATGTGTTACCTATCATTCAAATTGAAAAAATAGGGCCAAATCAAAATACTCTTATGGAAAGATCCATAATGTCAATTACGGCAATTGAGCCAGACAACATGGGAGAAATTAGTAACCTACCAAACAGTGATGAAAGCAGAAGTGGTGACGTTTTCATTTCATCTTCTGAAGTCCATCAATTCTATACTTCTCCAATCAGGCCAGAAGAAGTTATAGCAACACCATAGATGAATAATTATATCGATTCTCAATCCATCATCTCCTCTTTATTTCCCAAAGAAGTCCCTTTATCGTCAATAGTGTCGGAAATGGAAGCTTCTTCTTCAAAATATGAAAATTTTGATATCTCTTATGATCATGAGAATTTCGTTTTGTCATCTACTTTACAAGTAGAAACGGAAGAAATAACACGTGATGAAGAGGAAGAATAAGATCTTAGAGATGCTCCTCCAGCATTTGAAGAGGGTATCTCTACCACTGTGGATGAACTCAGAGAAATAAATCTGGGTACAGAGAAAGATCCACGCCCCACATTAATTAGTGCGGTCATGACCCTTGAAGAGAAGGAGATGTATATTTCTTTTCTAAAGAAAAATAAAGATATTTTTGGTTGGAAATATACAGAAATGCCTGGGCTTGATCCTGATGTTGCTTCTCATCATTTGGGTTTACCAAAAGAACATCGAGGTTATAAGCAATCCGTGAGAAGAACACACCCAACTTATGCTTCCAACATTGAAGTTGAAGTGGATAAGCTGATCAATGCTAACTTCGTCAGAGATGTTCAGTATCCCAAGTGGTTGGCAAATATTGTCCCTGTAAAGAAGAAGAACGATCAAATTAGGGTTTGCATCGATTTCAGATATCTTAATCGGTATTGTCCTAAAGATGATTTCCCAGTTCCGATTACAGAACTCTTAATTGATGCGAAAGCTGGATATGAAGTAATTTATTTCATGGATGGATATTCCGGATATAATAAGATCTGAATGGCCCCAGAAGATGAGGAATCTACAGCATTCAGAGCTCCTTAAGGTGTGTTTTGTTACCGGGGGATGCCCTTTGGTTTAAAGAATGCAGGTGCAACATATCAACACACCATGCATCGAATATTCAAACCATTCTTAGGAAAGTTTATTGAATGCTATGTGGATGATATGGTGGTTAAATCCAAACAATGTTCTAATCACTTGTCTGATTTGGAAGTCATATTCCACAAGCTTCAACAACATAATTGGAAGATGAACCCCTTAAAATGTGCTTTTGGGGTAACCTCAGGAAAATTCCTCGGCTTTGTTGTACGCCATCATGGTATTGAAGTCGATCCTGAGAAGACCAAATCATTCCTTGGTTTGTCACCTCCTCAGAATTTGAAAAAATTAAGAGGACTTCAAGGACACTTACCCTATATTAGGCGTTTCATCGCCAATTTTGCAGGCAAAAGTTTACCCTTTACCAAATTAATGAAGAAATGAGTAACTTACCAGTGGAGTGAAGAATGTCAAGAAGTGTTTGATTTTATCAAGAAAAACCTCTTGAGTCCACCAGTACTCATGCCACCTGTTGAAGGTAGACAACTTATCCTCTATGTGACAGCTCTAGAGCGATCATTGGGTGCCTTTCTCGCTCAAAAGAATGATGCTGGGAATGAAAATAGCCACTATTATCTCAGTAGAACTATGCTTGATGCAGAAACCCGGTATTCAAGTATTGAGAAGTACTGCCTGGCATTAATATTTGTAGTTCAGAAACTGAGACACTACCTGCAACATCACGAGGTCCAATTTGTATCTCGCAATAATCCGCTCAAATTCATCCTGAGTCATCCAATGCTTACAGGACGTCTAACAAGGTGGGCAGTTATCTTGCAGCAGTTCGACATTCAGTATGTGTCTCAAAAGGAAATTAAGGGCCAAGATCTGGCTGATTTCCTGGCTGAACATCCTTCAATTGAAGACACGTCTTCAGATATTGAACTCCATGATGAGGAAGTTATCTCTATTCAAGGGAATCCTCAAACATGGGAAATGTATTTTGATGGTGCTTCCAGAAGTCCAACAGGGAAGAAAATGGAAAATCCTAAATTCAACAATGTTGGTTTAGGAATTGTCCTCATTTCTCCAGATAAGGAAGTGCTACCTTATTCCTTTTTATTGTGGGATGGTGGTACCAATAATGAAGCCGAATACCAAGATCTCATTACAGGCTTGGAGTTAGCGCTCCAAGCACAAGTGAATCACTTAAAGGTGAAAGGTGATTCAGACCTGGTAATCAAACAAGTCAATGGGGATTATGACATCAGAAAAGAAGAATTAATCCCTTTGCATGATTACGTCAGAGAGTTAATGGTGGAATTCTCTTCAGAACCGACATTTTCTTATGTCCCAAGATCACAAAATGCTCAAGCTAATGCACTGGCTAATATAGCCACAACATTAGCTGATCCAAATCGGGATGAGACAACCATCAGTATTGCCCACCATCGTGCAATTTCATCTTATGTTCAAGCCAGAACAGAGGAAATTAATGAAATTAGTCCCATTCCTGAACCGTATGGTCATTCTATAGGACAGATGTCACCTATCAGGTAATAACTTCAAAATGGAACACTTCCACCTGATAGAGTCGAGAAAGAACAAATCCAGCGACGTGTGGTCAATTTGACTCTTTATGATGGCCCAAACCACCTAGATAAAATTCCTTACAAACGTGGTTTTGATGGAGTTATCTTCAGATGCATCGATGGTGAAGAGACAATGACTGTCATGAAAGAAGTACATGCAGGAGTCTGTGGTGCCCACCAGTCTGGACATAGATTGTCTGATCAAATTCAAAGGCTTGGATACTTTTGGACTTCAATGATACAAGATTGTGTTGATTTAACAAAGAAGTTTCATTCATATCAAGTAAATGCCAACTTCATTCATCAACCTCCAGAGTTGCTTCATACAGCTAAATACTCATGGCCATTTTCCACATGTGGAATGGATGTGGTGGGACCTTACCCTTCAGCTACGACCAAGCAATTTAAGTACATTCTTACTGGTACTGATATCTTTTCCAAATGGGCAGAGGTAGTACCTCTCAAAGAAGTCAGTTCTAAATGCATTGTTAGCTTCATCAAGTCTAACATTATTACTAGATTTGGTGTCCCTCATACCATATTGACGGACAACGACACCAACTTATGTTTTTCTGAGGTGAAGAAATTGTATCAAGAATACAACATTAAATCCAACCATTCATCTCGGTATCATGCGGCGGCCAATGGCCAAATAGAAGCCTTTAACAAGACTCTTTCAAATATACTGCAAAAGATGGTGTATAAAGATAAGAGGTCATGGCCTGATAAACTCTTTCACGCTTTATGGGCTTATCGGATTACCACACGCAATGCAACGTGGTCAACTCCATATTCGTTAGTATATGGAACAAAAGCAGTCTTGCCAATTGAAGTTCAATTGCCCTCACTCAGAGTAGCCATTTGTGATCAGTTATCTACATATGATCAATCCCAAAAGCGATTGAATGAATTGGAATAGTTAGATATGAAAAGATTGTTCACTTTGCACCACTTGGAAATCTATCAGAGTCGAATAGCACGAGCTTTTAACAAAAAAGTTCATCTTCATTAATTCATTTAGGGAGAATTGGTATTGGTTCTCAGAACACCAGTGATACCAGGAAATAAGCCTCCCAAGGTTGAACCAAAATGGGAAGGACCTTATTCAATGCATAAGGTCTACTCCAATGGAGCTTATTCATTAATCTCAATGGAAGGAGAACTCATCACGACTCCATCCAATGCCAGATTTCTGAAGAAATATTTTGTATAAACACAATATATGGTCCCCAGAACCAAGATTATTACAATTGGTTCATACAGCAATAGTCAAGTATGACCTTAAACTGCAACTACGTCCAACATGACGTTAAACTGTAGGAATGCCCCTTAAGTCCGGAAAGACGTTAAACTACATAAGCGCTTAAAAGTCTAGAATGACTTTAAACTGCATCATCCACGGTCTATGCATATGACCTTAAACTATTTGCACTATCATCCAACATGACGTTAAACTGTAGAAAAGAAGATGTCCCTAAAACATGACACTAAACTGTGCAGCACCAGTTCGTCCTTGCTATATGACGTTAAACAATACAGCAATGGTCCAGTATGACCTTAAACTACAAACTACGTCCAACATGACGATAAACTGTGAAAAACTTCCCTAAACCGTCCAGCATGACATTAAACTGTATCATCCCTGGTCCAGGCATATGACCATAAAATATTGTCATGTCCCTTATGTCCAGCAAGACATTAAATTGTGACGTCCTAACTACATGACGCTAAACTGTATAAAAGTCCCTTATGTCCAGCAAGATGTTAAACTATATAATCATCAAAAGTCCAGCATGACATTAAACTACACCGTCCACAGTCCATCCATATGACCATAAACAATTCGCACTTTCGTCCAACATGACATTAAACTGTGGAAAAAAAATACCCAATGCGTCCAACATGAGGTTAAAATGGTGCACTCTTTTGTCCTCACTGCATGACATTAAACAACACAGTTCCCCCCTTTCGTACAACATGACATTAAAATCTATTGTTCCAATCGTCCTAACTAAATAACGCTAAACTGTACGGAAAATTCATAATACGTCCAACATTACATTAAACTATATTTTGTCCCTGCTACATGACACTAAACTACGCAGCACCAATAGTCCTAACTACAAAACATTAAACTTCATAGTCCCTTGATATGTCATACATGACATTAAACTGTGCATCGTTAAGGTTGTTGTTACCTCTTGTTTCTCACAATGAGTATGAATCACGTGAGCTTAAAGAAAAACTCAACTGTAACACTCTCTTTGAGCCGCTAACCATGTATAAGTCCCAACAACATTTTTTTATTTAGATCGTTGTCCCCAAGAACAAGTTGATAATTTATTCATTCTTTAATTGAACTACATGGACTTCGATCCTTGCCCTCCAGGCTGGGTATATAGGCAACCTCCCAGGGTTCAAGCCCAAAAACAATCTCTTCACATCGTTTCACCACCATCTCATATGATGTTGATTCGTGAAACCGCCCCTAGAATAAATATCTTTACATTGATTCACTTTCGTCCTTGTTATATGACGTTAAACTATGCAACACTTTTTTCTGGTACGACAATAGACTATAATACTCTTTAATTTCCTCATTTGATATAGAACTACTATTGACATTGATTTTTCAATCATGTTTTCATTTAAAAAGACTACGAGCATACATGGTAATACCTAAACTTTTTGTCTCAGGTTTAACCATCATTGCACTAAAGTCCCCTTTCACCCTTACGAACCAAATTTGTACAAAGGGTATTTCTAGAACTACGTGGACTTGATTCCCATCCTTATGGGATACGTAGGAACATTCGAGTGTCCCTTGAATCCAGTCCCAAGTCTTTTGGGCCTAACCCCAAATTTCACTTTCAGTCCCTTGGCTGAAAAGTCCTCATGAAAACACACATTGTGTATTCATTATTATGGTCTGAATTCTATGAACCTAAACTAAGATCTCTCATATTTATCCGGAACGACGTTAAACTGCATTTCAAGAACTACATATGGCTTGATTCTCATTCTTATGAGATACATAGTGAAAGTACAAAATTTCAATTCAGGACCCTGCCACAACATGATTATGGTTATCATTGACCTATGTATCTCTATATACATTGGACAATACCCATCTTTATGTGTTATAATCCTAGCCTTAAATATTTTCATATCATCATAACCCTTTTCATGACTTCTAGTCTCAAAAATGTAAAACATATGAGAATTCTTTTGCTTGACTATGCAGCACGTGCCCATAGGTGGCCTTGCATAAACAGTCCACATAACAGACTTGTCAGCCGAAAGATGCTACTTATTTGACCATGCAACCAATTCCCTTAGGTGGCCCTGCATATTTCAACCCCCTAACGGGTTTGTTAAATAATGGTAACTTCATTCTTGGGAAGAATGCCTCTTTTGTCCTTATTTTTCTTAAACGACAGTATGTAGGGATCCTCAAAAAATAGCCATCCTTAACATATTTGTCCCATATACTTTTTCATGATCTGAAAGTATTCAAGTCTATGGTATATTCTTCTTCCCTACATTTGGGTCAGACCTTCGTAGGAGTGATATTCATCCAGTTCTTCGATAATCTTGTCTGAAAATATCTTCTCCATATTCAATTACCTCTTTCCATACAACAAACTCTATACTTTAGAAAATTTTAATCTCAATTAACTTTCACTGGCTTTTAGCACTAGGAAAGTAAATTGATAGGAGTTCTTTTGCCTGACTATGCAGCACGTGCCCATAGGTGGCCTTGCATAAATAGTCCACATAACAGACTTGTCAGCCGAAAGATGCTATTTATTTAACCATGCAACCAATGCCCTTAGGTGTCCCTTCATAATTCAACCCCCTAACGGGTTTTGTTAAATAATAATAACTTCATTCTTGGAAACTACTTCTTCTGATGCCTTTTAGCTCTTTTTCATATCATTCCTCAGATTCAAATATTCTTAAGCCATAGTTTACATTTTTTTCTCCCTCATACTTGAGTATGGTAATATGTTTTCAGATAAATTGTCAAAGAATTGAATCAATTTTAATCCATTTTGGTCAA
Organism: Viscum album; assembly: GCA_963277665.1. Classification (NCBI taxonomy): domain Eukaryota; kingdom Viridiplantae; phylum Streptophyta; class Magnoliopsida; order Santalales; family Viscaceae; genus Viscum; species Viscum album. The sequence continues at coordinate 1,656,032,538 of OY728148.1, read as the reverse complement.
AGCTATTTCGACCTTAAACATTAGCCTTTGTATGTCCGACATGCATGACTTTAAACTTCCATATTTCTTGTTTTTTCTTTTCACCTCAGAGTCAAATCCTCTTTTCTCTCCAGATCCAACCCTGAGGGGGGACTTTTGTTGACGCTCCTTTCCGTCACAGAGTCTAACGACTAAAGAAAAGGAAATACCTTAGTCCAAAGTGATTCATCCTTTGAAGAAACATCATAAATCGACAATGGGATGAACAAAGAGAACATTTCCCATAGGTCGCGCATGTTCCCTCATGGTCGCGCAAGTACACTTGCGTGCCGCCTAGTGGTCGTGCAAGTACTTGCGCGCTGCCTAGTGGTCGTGCAAGTCTACTTGCGTGACGCCTTATGGTCGAGCAAGTGACTTGCGCGACCTAAGTGATAACTGCCCGGTAACCGCCCAGGGTCTTCTCCTGCCTATAAATAGACCCTGTGGGCCCCCCATTCGAGAGGATCTTTTTCCAGAAACTCGGATTGAAGCTCCCGACACCCAAGTCTCTTCTCAAAGCTTCCAGAACACTTCTAAGGTAATTTATTACCTAGAATGGAATATATAAAGAGAGGGAGTAAGGCCTTAGGGTTGAAATGCATCAATAGTTGTACGCCTGAGTGGCCAGCCCTTAAGGGAAGTGGCCACACTTGCGTGCCGCCTTTATTCCTTCGATAGAACTTGCGCGTCCCTTTTCTAGAAGAACCTCAAGAGGATTATAAAGGCTTTAATGAAGAGTCGCTCAAGTACTTCAATGCTGGTTGAAAATCGCGCAAGTACCCCACGTGTCGCGCAGTTATACCTGCGTGACCAATACTTGCGCGCCACCGCAGTACCTGCGCGCCTTTCATGACATGCACGCCCCTACCTTTTTTGGGTGCCCATCTTTCCCATTTTACCCCTCTTAAGCAATTTCACCTTTCTTATTCAAGATTCAGTCTTCAAGATACTCTTCAAAGCCATTTATGGCATGATTTCTTGATTTGACTTCCTTATTTGAAAGGAATTATGTGGAATATCTCTCAAAACCTAGTGATTTATACATCTTTATGTCACTAAAGATTGAGAGTTCATTCATTCAAACTCATCCTTTAAGCTGAGAGAATCTTTAACCTGGGTCTCCTTTTAAGGAATAATTCCCAGTCCTGAGTCCTCCAAACTTGGGCATCTTCCTCAGGAGTAAGCCCCAAATTCTTAAAGTCCCCAAACTTGGGAATCCTCCTCAAGAGTAAGCCCCAAACCTTAATTCCTTATCTTGGGCCTCCTTTTCAAAAGTAAGTACCAATCATAATCCTTTAATATGGGCATCCTTCTTAGGAGTAAGCCCCAAGTCCTCTAATATGGGCATCCTTCTTAGGAGTAATCCCCAATCTCAAATATGGGCATCCTTCATAGGAGTAAGCCCCAATCTCAAATATGGGCATCCTTTTGAGGAGTAAGCTCCAAACCTTAATCCTTAACCTGGGTCTACTTTTATGGAATAAGTCCCAGTCATAATCTTGGGCATCCTTTTCAGGACTAAGCCCCAAGTCCCCTAACCTGGGCCTCCTTTTCAGGAATAAGTCCCAGTCATAATCTTGGGCTTCCTTTTCATGAGTAAGCCCCAAGACCCCTAACCTAGGCCTCCTTTTTTAGGAATAAGTCCCTGTCATAATCTTGGGCTTCATATTCAGGAGTAAGCCCCATGTCCCTTTATTTCTCTTAACCAGTCCTAATTTTCGTTTGATCTGGTATTCCTTCTCAGGAGTAAAACCTAGTTATCAATCCTCTCCTAATTTGGGCTTCCTTTTCAAAGAATAAGTCCCAAGTTAGAGTATTCAAATATCCATGAAGCACATATACCTTTATAGACCATGTTCCTGGATTTTCTCCCTAAAAGTAAATCCTAAACATCATTCATTTTGGCATTCATACATACATAAGCCCCATACCATTTCTTATTATTGCATATTTCATGGCACAATTGTCTAATTTTTACCAATACCTCTTGTTTCTCACACCGAGCATGACTCACGTGATCATAGAGTGTAAAAGTAATTATGACATCCTTCTTTGAGCCATCAATCATAAACGACATACTCCCTTACTCGAACTACGTGGGTTCTGATTCCTTTTCCAAAACAAAGGATACGTAGGTAGCCCATTTATGGGTTCGATCCCAAATCTGAAATAATCCATGTCCTTCTGAATGAAAATAAACTTCAAGTGCCCCACTGAGTGGCTTTAAAACCAGCCTAGTCATCATAATGACCAAGAGACTATTATATAAATGTTTTAAAGGATACAATTGACCAAGAATCTCTAAATATACACAGATGATTCTCTATTGATGAAGAACCTCGAATACATATAAAAGATTCTCAAAATTTCTTACATATTTAATCATTGATTGTTAAAACTAAAGGAAAGCTCATTTCATACTTGGTAATGTAATAACGATTCACGAACATAACATAAATCTATAAAGAGAGTCCCGGAGTAGACAATAATTCCCCTCAAAAAGTGTGATGAGTCCGACCTCCCATCCTCTCGACCAATGCAAATTCTTAAGCCTCATTAGTCCACAAGATAATGAGCGACAACCTTTGGAAAGTAGGTCCAAATGGATGTGGAATCATTGGATGTTTCCGGTTCTACGAACAAACCCGTTAGAAACCGATCAGAACGTTTGAATCTCCCATCCAGGATGTCATCCACGAATTCCGTGCGATACAATAATAAGAATATATTTATTAAATATATAATTTGTAGAAATGATCAAAAATATTGTATTTACCTTTTAATGTAAGGGAGAATGAGAGAGGAGTATATATAAGACACATATATATAGTATTTAAAATCATTTCATTATATTCATTTCTTCATTTATAAATTGAAATACTAAAAAAATAAATCAATTTGGGAAAAATAACCATTACACATATAAAATCACTATGTTAAAAATTAAATATTGACAATATATTATGGGATAATATTTTGTAAAAATTAATATTAGATGTTTAAAATTTAATTATCCATGAAAATAATGGTCAATAAGAAATATAATTTTATACAGAATGTGTAATTAAAATAACGTCCCTTATAAAGTATATTTAAATGTCAAAATTTAACACATTTAGAAAATGAAAATAAAATTAATTTAAAATAAGTTTTTAAAAAATCAACAAGCGTAAAAAATAATAAACCAGCTAATAATATTAAAATCATTAAAATCACTTTAAATAAAACATAACCATTTAAGAGAAAGTATTTTTGACCAAATACTGATATAAATAAAATTTTCCTTCAATCATTTACTTAGTAATTTTAACTACCTTTTATATGATAATGGTTATATTACTAGGACTATTTTTTTGAATGTAATTCCTTGCCATAAATGACCAAAGAACAAAATTTATTAAAGGAATGATTACAGAAGTGTAATGTACGAGATCATATTATAATCTTTTTCATGGAAGGGCGTAAGAGCAGCTGGGAGGTCCTCACATTAGGTGATTTCTTGATTAACTCCCAAGATTGCCAAGCTGTTAGGAACCATTTTTGCTTCCCTATAAACATGTCTCATGATGTAGTTCAGGTCAGCGAGCAAACAGATTCATTCCATCCAACAGGTAGTGATCGGCCTAGCAAGATGATTTATGCCATTCCAAATTGGTTTGACTATAGTAATCAAGTCAACCTCAATCCAAAGGTTGTTCCACCCATGATCCATGGAAAAATTTATCGCATGAATCAAGCCCATCATATCAGCTTCGAGGGAGGAGGTAGTGCCAAAATATCCTATGAAGCATTCAAGAATCTATCCTAGTTGGTTCCTGAAAATAGAACTACATCCATCGGGACCCAGATTGACCTTGGAGTCGCCATCGATGTTAATTTTGACCGACACAGAGAGAGCGGCTCTCCAAAACACCTCCAGAGTGCGGTGTGGTTGACAAAAGTTATTGTTGATCTGTAGACTTTTCAGTATTCCAAAATCATGCATTGTGTTATGGGAATGACATTTCTGAATTAAAGCAGCATCTTGTACATAAATAAGGATCCAGGTTTTTCCTGGATTAATATTGAGTGAGTGGTTTTTATGAATAATTTTGTTCTGAACATACCAGATTAAATGGTGAAGTTCAGCAACTACTGTAAGGAATAGGTTTCTGATTTGTTGGGATCCATCCAACTCTACACATTTCATAAGTTGATTTTTGACAGAGTCAACAATCAACCATATGAAATCAAATATGTCAAAAATATAGTTCGAAAGAGCAGAGGAAGTATAAAAGGAAAGGAATAGATCGTTAGCATCTTCTCTTTATTGATTACAGATATCACATTTAGAGAAAATCTCAATTCCAAATGATTTGAGGAATATATCAGTGGGAACTCTATTATGAGCAAGGCTCCAGATGAGATTTAATATTGATGGTTTTATCCGAGGTTTGTTGAAGTGTTTAATCTAGCTATAGTTATTCTCTTTGTTAAATAACATATGAGCGTAGTGCTTTTTAGAGGTAAGAATTTCATTTTATCCAGCTCCCAAATTAAGAAATCATTGTTTTAAGTAAAGGGGTGGTCATCAATGAAATTTAGAATGGTATTTGGGAGATGCTCTTGTTAATATTTTAAAGCAACTTTGATGGAGAAGTTGGTTTTTTCAGGAAGTTTATAGGGATAAATCATAGAAATTAAAGTCATGCCAGTCTAGTTGTCAAGCAAAAATTTCAAGGAGTCTCTAAAGACAATCCATCTTGTGTTGTTCATAATGTTTTCAAAAGAGTGTTTGATGGCGGGCCATATGGATGAAATAATAAATCTCAAGTTTCCAGTCCATGTTTATCAAGAAATCAAATTTTCAGAAAAATGAGGGACTCTGAATTGTTGTGGAAGAGATTCCAAGTAAGTCAAGCATGAAGGGCTTCATTAAATTATTTTACCTTTTTCATACCAATGCCCCTTATGCTCAATAGGTTTGCAATAGGATGACCAAGAGACCATCAGAAGTTTTTTTTCAAGAGTAATACCAGTCCAAATGAAATCTTTATTATTTGTATTCATTTTTTTGATAAGATTAATGGGCCATTTGTAAACCATCCTAGAGTAGACCTACTTAGAGAGAATAGTGGATTTGGAGAGGCATGTCTTACCTGTCATAGAGAGAGATTTACCCTTCCAGGAATAAAGATGATTATAAACATGATTAATAATATTGAAAAAGTGTCAATCTTTAGGTTTACCACAAAAAACGGGGACACCAAGGTAAGTGAAAGGAAGAGAGCGTTCTTTTAGACCCAAATAATTGATAATACTGCATTTTCTCTTGGAGGGAAAATTATTTTCAAAAATGATACAGGATTTGTACCTACTAATGGTTTGACCAGAAACTGGTTATATTACATGGAATGTTAATGAAAAAAATTAGATTAAAATAAATGGTTTTAATAGACAATGATAAAATAATTTTCTTTAATGTGAATTTCATCATAAATAATGATTATTAAATAATGAAGAATAAACAATTAGCCCCTTGGAAATATTAAACTATAACCAACCACAAAGATGAAAAATGATTTTTAATATAAAATACCATGAGTTATAATTGAATCAGTATATAATGTATAAATTTGTATTATACAAACCATATAAATATAATTAGGTTTATAAAATATCAATTTCCTCTTATGAAGATGATTTGATTCAAAAACCCTTACCTAGAGTCCTTCATTTTTAATTTTTGTTAATTATATATTATATAAGAAATTTATATGAATTATTGTTCTATGATAATTTTCCTTGTTTATTACCTTATAATTAAACCATTTACATCATATATTATTATTACGTTTCTAATAACAACATTATTTATGTCCATCTTTCGTGTTTTGAGGACACATAGTTCGTAATTTCAAAATGTTATTGGGGCATTGATAATTTTTAATGGAGACATTATTTTATAATATATAAAATAAAGATAATTAAATAATTAATTTTTATGCAAATATTATAATTTTGAAAATAAAATTAATTTTAGTTATGAAAAATGACATATTTTACAATCATAGAGATGGTAGGCCATACATGTGCATGTGTAAGGTTGAAATTTAACAATGATATTGATGGATTGAAGTTAAGTATTCATTAAAATTTATTTAATTATAATAATATACTAAATATAATTATCTTTATTTAAATATACTTAAAATTATATCAATGTTATTAGGTATCAAAAAACAAACACCATCACATTGTGAGGTGACAGTATGATGTTCACACGAAGGATGCCATCATTTTACAAAGGATATAAATGTAAGATGGAATGTCATATGTTATTTTTAAATAATTATTAATTTTTCATGAATATAATATATAAAAATTAAATCCATTATTATTAAAATCTGTGATAGGGGATGAAGGAAAATTAATTAATCAATTCATGATGTGGTAGTCTTCCAAACTAATGAATGACTGATTTCTTTCCGATTTTATGGATGTGGATATCGATGAATATTATGAAATAAATTTAATACTATCTTAGTTTATAGGATATAATTATTTATTTTATTTTATTTTTTAATACTTAATTAATGTTTTAAGAAGAATATGTTAAAATGAAGGAGCTCAAGTAAGACGATTAAAATATCTTAGAAGAAACTTCTTTCAATCACTTATTGAAGTGCAAGAGTTTTGAATTTTGTGAAGTGAAAAATATGTAGAATGTGTTTATAGATTATTTGGTGATGTTATGGTAGTTTTATATAAATAATATTTTATTATTGGTGTGACTAATTGATTGGAGGGGTGCTCATTTATATTAGAGGAGGTGTGGCGTTCCTGTGAATATCCAAAAAAATTCAATACAATGAATTATCTATCAAGGGAAGTTTATATAATTTAAAAAAATAAAGTATTGGAGGATTTATATGGATGATATAAACAAATTATAATAAAAACATCATTTTTATAACATGTTATCTTCTTTTGTAGAATGCATTATAATATTTATAATTTAATATTTTCTTACCATGATATTTTTTCATAATATTTTCAATATTAATTATGAGAAAAAAATTATTTAGACATATTATATACTTTATATAACAATTATTCCAAATTTGGAATCCAATTTATCAAAATTAAATAATATAATCAGTATAATAGAATATAAAATTAAACACATATGTTTATTGAAGAGTGACTTTCTGAAAAAATGCATTTATCAAGGAAAATATGATAATATATTTATGTATTAATAAAAATAAAAATTATAATATTTTAAATAAAAAATATAAATAATATATAAAAAAATACAATTAACACATCATTATGGGTAATTTTAATAATTTAAAATATAGTAACATTGATCACTATAAAATAGTCATCAGAAAAAAGCTTATTAATACTTAAAATAAACATATAAAAAATCATTTATAAATGTGATTCAAAATTAATTAATTTTATTATATGAAAATAATTAATTATTTTCTTAAATTTTAATAAAATTAAATTAACAATATAACATTAAAATTAAATATTTAAAAAAATGTCAGTTTAAGAAAATTGTATTTTTTAGTATTTGTTGAAACCAGATATTTTATAAAATATATAAATATATAATCCTTTTTTAAAATAGAAATTATAATTTTGAAAATTATTTACATTTTATAAAATAACATGCTTATGATATCCAAAAAATAATTATAATATATTATAAAAAAAGTAAAAATCATTTTTTGAAATAAAAGTTTTTATTGAGAAATGATTTATTATTTTTTAATCATCTATTAAAAATTTACATTTATTAGAGTCTATATATATATATATATCATAATATATATAATATTATTCTTACATTCAACTTTAATTAAAGGATAATTGAGGTCATATTTAAACAATAATATTTTAATAATATGTCATGGAACGTTTAATATTTGTGTTACGTATTGTATACACTATTTGATGATATGAAAATTGGTTGGAATAAGGATGATGGAGTGGTGAAGTTTCCAGTCCATGTTTATCAAGAAATCTATTTTTCAGAAAAATGAGGGACTCTGAATTGTTGTGGAAGAGATTCCAAGTAAGTCAAGCATGAAGGGCTTCATTAAATTATTTTACCTTTTTCATACCAATGACTCTATGCTCAATAGGTTTGCAATATGATGACCAAGAGACCATCCGAAGTTTTTTTCCAAGAGTAATTCCAGTCGAAATGAAATCTTTAATATCTGTATTCATTTTTTTGATAAGATTAATGCGCCATTTGTAAACCATCCTAGAGTAGACCTACTTAGAGGGAATGGTGGATTTGGAGAGGCATGTCCTACCTGCCATAGAGAGAGATTTACCCTTCCAGGAATAAAGATGATTATAAACATGATTAATAATATTGAAAAAGTTTCAATCTTTGGGTTTACCACAAAAAACGGGGACACCAAGGTAAGTGAAAGGAAGAGAGCGTTCTTTTAGACCCAAATAATTGATAATACTGCATTTTCTCTTGGAGGGAAAATTATTTTCAAAAATGATACAGGATTTGTACCTACTAATGGTTTGACAAGAAACTGGTTATATTACATGGAATGTTAATGAAAAAAAATTAGATTAAAATAAATGGTTTTAATAGACAATGATAAAATAATTTTCTTTAATGTGAATTTCATCATAAATAATGATTATTAAATAATGAAGAATAAACAATTAGCCCCTTGGAAATATTAAACTATAACCAACCACAAAGATGCAAAATGATTTTTAATATAAAATACCATGAGTTATAATTGAATCAGTATATAATGTATAAATTTTTATTATACAAACCATATAAATCTAATTAGGTTTATAAAATATCATTTTCCTCTTATGAAGATGATTTGAGTCAAAAACCCTTACCTAGAGTCCATGATTTTTAATTTTTGTTAATTATATATTATATACGGAATTAATATGAATTATTGTTCTATGATAATTTTCCTTGTTTATTACCTTATAATTAAACCATTTACATCATATATTATTATTACGTTTCTAATAACAACATTATTTATGTCCATATTTCGTGTTTTGAGGACACATAGTTCGTAATTTCAAAATGTTATTGGGGCATTGATAATTTTTAATGGAGACATTATTTTATAATATATAAAATAAAGATAATTAAATAATTAATTTTTATGCAAATATTATAATTTTGAAAATAAAATTAATTTTAGTTATGAAAAATGACATATTTTACAATCATAGAGATGGTAGGCCATACATGTGCATGTGTAAGGTTGAAATTTTACAATGATCTTGATGGATTGAAGTTAAGTATTCTTTAAAATTTATTTAATGATAATAATATACTAAATATCATTATCTTTATTTAAATATACTTAAAATTATATCAATGTTATTAGGTATCAAAAAACAAACACCATCACATTGTGAGGTGACAGTATGATGTTCACACGAAGGATGCCATCATTTTACAAAGGATATAAATGTAAGATGGAATGTCATATGTTATTTTTAAATAATTATTAATTTTTCATGAATATAATATATAAAAATTAAATCCATTATTATTAACATCTGTGAGAGGGGATGAAGGAAAATTAATTAATCAATTCATGATGTGGTAGTATTCTAAACTAATGAATGACTGGTTTCTTTCCGATTTTATGGATGTGGAGATTGATGAATATTATGAAATAAATTTAATACTATCTTAGTTTTTAGGATATAATTATTTATTTTATTTTATTTTTTTATACATAATTAATGGTTTAAGAAGAATATGTTAAAATGAAGGAGCTCAAGTAAGACGATTAAAATATCTTAGAAGAAACTTCTTTCAATCACTTATTGAAGTGCTAGAGTTTGGTATTTTGTGAAGTGAAAAATATGTAGAATGTGTTTATAGATTATTTGGTGATGTTATGGTAGTTTTATATAAATAATATTTTATTGTTGGTGTGACTAATTGATTGGAGGGGTGCTCATTTATATTAGAGGAGGAGCGGCGTTCCTGTGAATATCCAAAAAAATTCAATACATTGAATTATCTATCAAGGGAAGTTTATATAATTTAAAAAAATAAAGTATTGGAGGATTTATATAGATGATATAAACAGATTATAATAAAAACATCATTTTTATAACATGTTATCTTCTTTTGTAGAATGCATTATAATATTTATAATTTAATATGTTCTTACCATGATATTTTTTCATAATATTTTCAATATTAATTATGAGAAAAAAATTATTTAGACATATTATATACTTTATATAAAAATTATTCCAAATTTGGAATCCAATTTATCAAAATTTAATAATATAATCAGTATAATAGAATATAAAATTAAACACATATGTTTAATGAAGAGTGACTTTCTGAAAAAATGCATTTATCAAGGAAAATATGATAAAATATTTATGTATTAATAAAAAAAATTATAATATTTTAAATAATATATATATAATCTATAAAAAAATACAATTAACACATCATTATGGGTAATTTTAATAATTTAAAATATAGTAACATTGATCACTATAAAATAGTCGTCAGAAAAAATCTTATTAATACTAAAAATAAACATATAAAAAATCATTTATAAATGTGATTCAAAATAAATTAATTTTATTATATGAAAATAATTAATTATTTTCTTAAATTTTAATAAAATTAAATTAACAATATAACATTAAAATTAATTATTTAAAAAAAATGTCAGTTTAAGAAAATTGTATTTTTTAGTATTTGTTAAAACCAGATATTTTATAAAATATATAAATATATAATCCTTTTTTAAAATAGAAATTATAATTTTGAAAATTATTTACATTTTATAAAATAACATGCTTATGATATCCAAAAAATAATTATAATATATTATAAAAAAAGTAAAAATCATTTTTTGAAATAAAAGTTTTCATTGAAAAATGATTTATTATTTTTTAATCATCTATTAAAAATTTACATTTATTAGAGTCTATATATATATATATATCATAATATATATAATATTATTCTTACCTTCAACTTTAATTAAAGGATAATAGAGGTCATATTTAAACAATAATATTTTAATAATATGTCATGGAACGTTTAATATTTGTGTTACGTATTGTATACACTATTTGATGATATGAAAATTGGTTGGAATAAGGATGATGGAGTGGTCATGATTACATTTTACAAGAAACTATTTTCATTATTTGGTGCAATATGAGATGGAGGTAACCAAATCAATAAATATTAGTGCCAATGTGGAGACAGGACCTCAAGATACTACTAATGAAAATGAATAAACGAGGATGGTGTTGTATGAAGATCATGAACTGGTTGAACATCCATAGTGCATGGCATTAATTGATGTTAAAGCTCAGTTTCAGTAGAATCAGTCATCAACTTTTCAAAAGTTAGTTTTCCCTGGAAAATGGTGGGGAAAATTTTGAGATTGATAAAGAAAATAATGGTGGATTGGAGAGGCCCTCATATAGAAACATTGTCCAGGGATAGGTGAAGGTATTTGATAACTATGATGGGATTATTGCCTCACCGCGAAGGAAACCGAGGAAATATTACTCACTTTTTCTAAAGATGATGTCCACATGGTCATCTATAACAAAGGGAGGCGTGGTAGGTCTAAATAAAGGTATGTAATCTCCAAATGAATTTATTTATGTGGAGCGGATGAATATTAAGAAGTAGTATTCCAAATTCCTCAAGTATTATGAAAGATCAGAATGGGAATCAGCCACTATGGAAGAAGATTTATATCATGGGTATGGTTCTAATGGTTTCTAATTGATATTTTTGCGCTTGTATTCTTGTTTACTAAATTTTTTGTTTATTTTAATAATTGGTCATAGGTTATCCTCTAATTAACTTTCTTGGTATTGTATACACAATCAAACATATTTTTATTTTAAAATATCTATGTGAAATAAGAATCATATTCATTTATGTTGTTAAATATTTTATACTATATTGACTTCTAATATATTAAGGTTGCACTAAAAAAGATGTAGGGTATTACACCCTTTTTGAACACATGATTATGCTATTCAAATATTAGTCTCTTGCATTCATATAAATGTTGATTCAGATCTAGTATACCAAACAATATATTATGAATATTCCATATTAAAAGGATTAACTAAATCAGTTCTTTTATGATTTTTTAGGTAAGATGGTGGTCTTCACTATGGATCTATCCTTTACTAATATATTGTGTTCAATGAATTTTCATTACAATACGTTGGTGTATAGGACCATGACTATAGTAAATCCAAACCAGGATGAAAATCATATTCTCAAAATAAAATAATGTTTACTCTCTCGTTTTATAATGTATATCTTATAAGAGATTAATGAAGTAAATACTACCTGAGAATAATATAACCATGACTCTATGATTACTGGTATCAAATGTCAAATAAATGTATACCATAAGAGGCTATCTCAAAAATGGCATATCTAGAAAAATCAGGAAATGAAGTAGCGTTTTCATTTCATTCTTGTGATATTTACCATAGAAGACAACACCTCGAATTAGATGACATTTTAAATTTTTAATAATCATGAAAATGATATCACATAATTCCCTATTAAATTAAACAATTTTTAGATACAAATTAACATTATCAACTAGTCATTAGATTTATTTCACACTAAAAAATATTCAAGGCCAATCTCTATTTAGGGTACATAGCTCATGAGTAGATAACCCCTAGTAATAGTTAATATGATCATGTATGTCCTATTTGAAAATAATATTTTCATTATATCATATCCTTATGCTAATGTGATTTTGAAGTCCCTATTGTTTACCATTAAATAGAATCTGAGATCAACTTTATTTTTTAATTAACAAGATTATGATTAATGGGAATTTTTTTGAAATGTAAAATATTGGAATAATTTATCAAGAAATTAAGAGAAGATAATACACTTCAATTATGAACTTATTCTTCATGTATCCATATGTAAAAAGGAACTCTACCTAAATGTAATTTATCATGATATGTAAGGTACGAATCTATTTTAATAATAATAATTGAAAAAAAATTATAAATTATTTAGTGAACTTAAAACATGAATTTTTATGGAATTGGATATAAGAGACATTTGGTGATAATGAACAATTATCTTCAGGTTCATTGATTGTAGTAATTCAAATTTGATATTCTGACCATTCTAATGGTTTTTGATAAAAAAAGGTTGTTCAAGACACCTGATAACTCAAATAAATTACATGATGAAATTAATTTATGGTCACATGTATTCCATAAATGATTGAAAAAGTACTCAGGTTAATTCATTAAAGGGACATGATATATATACACGTGTGGAAATCCTAGCTATTGGGGAAAAGAATATTGATGTGATGAGAATAGTTAAGTCAATGAAATTAATGGGGAGAGAGACCAAAAGAATGAACCAAGAACATTCTAATGTTTAAAATGCATCAAGATGTGGAATTGTTGAAATTAATTCGATATTAGATTATATAATTAGTATGATAATATGAAATGACATTTGATGAAAATGGAAAAATAGAAATATTATGAAATGAAATAAAAATTAAGTGATTATTAAAAATATTGGAAACCTTTACATGGGAATTTATAGTGAAATATTATATATATAAAAGCTATGAAGATATTATTATAGATCCTTCAATGAAATTTAATTTCTATATATTAATTTATGAACATTATCTATATATATTTTGGAACACTAAATTATAATTTTATTTTATGAATCACTTATTGATTGTCTATCTATTCAAGGACGTACCCAGATTTTTTATGAGAATTGTTTTCGAGAATAGGAGAATATTAAGGTAATAAATGATTAATTTTATTTTGGAAGCATATATGGTTTTATTCCTACTGTTTTAATGATATTTTTGTATATATATATTTGTGTAACACTTTATTATTATAATTTTCATTATAAAAGGATATGAGATCAATTCACTCTGATCTTTGGAAATAAATATTGGTCAGATGTGTTAGGGATGATTCTTATGTTTCAGTTTTTATGGAATGGATTAAATATAAAAATTTGTTTTATTGGATAATGTTTTATATGGACTATGATTTTGGTAAATATTTTGGGTCTGGAAGAGTATGTAATGGATCTTATGTTGATTTCAGTGCATCATAAATGTAAAACATCATCAGAATTGATCGATGAAAAATAAACAGATGAAATTGTTCATAAGTTATAATGGAATTTAGGGAACTAGATATTATGATCCCTATGATATTCTTGATTGTATTGGTATAGTATTTTTTGGACTGTCACAACAACTGAACCTCTCTCAGGTCTATGATGTATTCTGTGCATCTCTACTAAGGAAATAATCCCTAATCATTCACATGCAATGCATATAATAGTTTTACCAGTGGATTACTATAATTATTTATAGGATGAAAAAATGGTGAATCTGAATCATACAAAGAATGTTCTATAAATAAATACCACTCATCGGGTCATTGTTTTATTGTGAAACCATCATCTTGAGGAAGCTATGTGTGATCCTAAGGATGTGATGAGTCATGAGTTTCATAATTTTTCTATATTAGAGTGAACATTTCATGGTATAAATTTTTTATAGGGGGTTTCATGTTACACCATGGGATGTTAATAAATATATTCATATGAATAAATTTAATTTCTTTGATATATCATGTTTCAGGAAACACAATGTTTATAAAAACTGTAATATACAATTAATATAATATTATTTAATATGGTATTTATTTCTTAGATTTTGGAATGGAAATTAATAATAGGATCTTCTAGATTATGAAAATATATTTATTAAACCCATACACACATATATATAATTAATTCTATGGTCAATACTTAATTAAAAACCGAACTAAAGACAATTTTAAATTAAAGAAAATCATTTTCTACAAAATTACATCAAAACCGACAAATGAGTTTATCCTCAATAAATTAAATAAAAAACAATATTTAATTATTTTAATGAATTTTATTTATAAATTATATTCAATATTGTTTAATAATGCATCATATTTTTTTAAGTATGAGATAAGACAAAATATAATTGTATTCTTAAAAACTATATTTTTCTATAATGAAATTTTGTCTAATTTTAAACACTTATATATTAAGTAGTTTTTTACTCATATAGAATATTTTAAAAAAAATCACTTTTTTGAATTAATAATACATGATGAATTATTAATTTTTTATATTTTGATAATTTTTGAAAAATATTAATTTTTTTAAAAATAGGGAGAATACTGGTTTATATGGAGAATATTTTTTAATAAAAAGTATTAAAATATATCAAAATTGATTAAGAGTATTTTAAAATGTATATGTAGTATAATTATAAATTTATTAATAGAATTTAGGTTAATTAAATATATTTATTATAAATTTTTAAAATTAAAACATTGTATTGGTGGGAAAATATTCTTTTTGGAAAGCTATTTTTTTGTCACATCTCAAGGATTAGTCTTAAATTAAATTATTTCAGTTTTTTATTATAATTTTACAAAATGGATTCCATGATTTTAATTATTATATTATTCATCATATAAAAAATTCAAATTATTGTTTTTTCATAAATACACATACATGAAATGTAAACTAACTACCTCTATTAGGGTTAAAATGGAGTTTTGCGTGTAACATCAACTTATGTTAAAATAAATTTACCCATATAATGTATTTTTATTTAATAAATCATATTTCATGTTTAGAATTAGTTTATATATTTGATTAATAGGTACCACCTTTAGTTTATTCTTAATGGATAAACTACATAAATAAACATAAAAATTCAAGATACCATTGTAAAAACTGAAATAGTATAATTATGAAAAAAAATATAATGATAGAAATATATAAAACCTGTGTTTTTTTATATTATTGGTATCATGAACTAGGATGGGCTACCATATCACATGACATCCAACTAGATTCTTGACAAGTCTCTAGGGGTGTTACCAATCCCCATGGGTTTTCAACTAGTGTCGGGCATAAAAATAATCCATATGGGAATGAATTAGCCCAATGAAAACCAGGATCAAATACTGCAAATTGGGCACACACTACAATTAACATTTGAGCTTGAAAAAATTTACCAACCATTCATAACATAATAGTAAAAAAAATAGGAATTGAATAAAAAACTAAGACTAAATGAGAAAACATGACATCCGCATGACATCTTGGTCATCTATAACCACAATACCAACCATCTCCAATGGAAATCCAAAAACCAAAACCTGAACATGAAAAACAACTTGGGTCTATTGATGTCGAGCAGAATGATTATTTTGTGATATTAAAATGTTGAGTAGGAAATCCCCACAAATTCCACGGATTTCCATTATTAAAATTTTCCACCAACACTAGTTAGAACTACATTCACAAAATATGGTTTTAGTAATTTTAAACAACCTACAATAATTTTCAACAAGTTCCATTTTTAAAACAACAGACACATGTTTTATTTTTTAAAGATATGTACAATTTTCAAAACATATGTCAAAACCAAACTCCAATTATAGATCCATACCAGTCCTCCCTTACGAAACTCTAATGAATATAATCAAAACAAAATGATTAGGAACAAACTTGTATGTGTATTTAGAAATAAGAAGACGAAGAAAAAATATTACATACATATAGAATATAATGGTAATTTCATAAATAACTCTATAGGAAATCCACATGTATAAATAGTTCAGACTCACCTTATGAAATATGGTGTAGTTTTATAGTCAATAACCAACTTTCCACTCTAAACAATCTAATCTAGTGGTACTTTCTACAAGACCTATCAAAAAATCAAGGGGTACCAACCACTCTAATCATTGTCTACAATAAACCCTCATTAGATCCTCTAGATGATGACTTGGAATACCATGATAAAATTACTTAGTTAAATATGATATAATACATATAAAAACTTCGTCCTTATGTACAAGACACTAGAGGGGAATGGATCCCAATATCCAGTGGTCTGAAAATGTAAGAAAAAATAACATCATTTCCATGTTTGATCCACTAGAAGGTATTCTATCCCTAGATCCAGTGTACTACAAACATAAATCAGGTCATCATGAACACAAATAAAATTCCATTTCACTCACAATCGCATTCATTCAATAATTAAAGATCTTATTGAACCAACTATTTTCTATTAACAAAATCATTCCCAAAAAAATAAAAAAATACCAACTGATACATGATGCTACCCAATAATTAAATCCATTTTCCTAGACATTAAAATATGAACATGTCATGACCCATCCCCCGGGGCTCGTATCGTGACTACCCGATGCCCGCCTTCCATATGCCAGAGGATGGAGACTAGCACCAATGGCGTAATTCCCTAAAACTATGAAGGTGTTCCATTATAAATCGTAAACACACACAACCATAGTACAAGCGGAAGAAAATACTATGTAAAAGCTATATAACATGTGTAGTGAATGTAAAGGGGGAAATAATAGAAGCCCAACTGTAATGTAAAAATACAACTGAAAGCATGTACAACTGAAAATGGGTATACCAGGTGTAAGGTGAATGCATCTACTGGATCATCCTCTGAGGTTCCTACCTGAAGGGTAGGTACTGATGGCCTCTACAACACTCCACGTCTGTGAGACTCCCCCATGTACTGATACTTCATAAGGTCCACTTCCGGGTACCGTCTAGTCCTAATTCCCTCGGCTTTCGTCAGTACTATCTGTCATCTGCATCAACACAACGAGGTGCGGGCATAGCCCGTTCAGGGGTGAGTATATCAATAATCAATAGGGACCCCAATACCCTCAATGTCTCACAAAATCCAACATGGATAACCCAAAATGTATGAAATAAACAGATAACCATTACTTAGATATATGCCCATACATATACCTATGTTATCAAGTAACCCATATCAATCTTGAGGAAAATACAAAGGTCATTGACTCAGCTCAAACTAGTATTTTTCACTATTGAAACCATGGATGCTAGCAAAATCCCCCTCTATCGAGAATAGTGGGCATGTCGCGACACCGAGGACTTTCTCACCATCCTTGGACATCTGAATATCTCTTCCTGTCAAGTACTGGAGGTCTTCTGCCAACTACCAAGTGCTCCATCCCCTGTAGGTCTGCTGCTAAATACCGGGTGCTCCTCCACCGTGGGTCTGCTGCCAAATACCAGGAGCTCCCTACTAGGCTAGTCGAATCACTCCGAGTTGAATCAGTCAAGAAGTTTTCAGTTCTGTCAACTAATAGGTATCTGTACTATGTCTTATAATCATCAAGATGATCTGCTCCATGAGCTACTAGTATATACTCCATGTGTCACAAAGTGTCACATTGAATTATCTCAATGGTCTGCCACAACATATAGTTCTCAACTCAACAGAAGACGCATCAATCAGATGCTCGGTCTGTGAGTCATTAGCATTTTAGTCATGGGGCCCAGTTGGATTAATGTACGAACCAACCTGACCGTGGCTCAACTATACCATGAACTCCAGTGGGTATACGCAAAGGGACGACTATGCTCAATTAAAAACTGGTGCCGCTGATGGTTCATCAAATAGACGTTCAGTGCCAATGATATGGCCCAAAAAGTTAATCGGTCAATAATGGTCTCAGGTCCAGTCTAACGCAGTCAGACCGACTCAGCCCAACCCATTCTGGGGTGACCTGGTCTGGGGCGATCCAGTCAGACTCGTTGGGTCTGACCCTACCCATTGGGAGGTTAATCATGATATGTTTTGACATGGTCTAGTGGGCCCGACCTAGTGGACAACGAGGGCAGTTAGGCCCTGTAGTCTCCACGTAGGTGGCGTGGTGACTTGGTCCGGGAAACCGGTCCGGTTCGGCCAGTGACACCGTGGGGGACGTCGCGGGCTTCTTAGGAAGCCGGTGCCCGGGGGGCTAGCAGATAGGCCACACAGGGTGCGGTCATGCCGGTAGGTCACCAGTCATGCCGTGGGTACACCTGGAAGTGTGATGCAGGCCGCCGGGTTGGCTGTGTGGGCACCGGGCAGGCTGCGATAGGGCGTGGTGGCACCAAGTAGGCCGCAGAAGTGTGTGGGGGCATAGGGTAGGCCACCGGCAGGGGCGCGGGGGCACCAGGCAGGCCGCTGACAGGGCGCAGAGTGCCGGGAAGCATGCTGAGGCGCGGGCATGGTGCGGGCAGGGTGTCGGTGCTGCGGGAAGTGGGGCGACAGTCCGGGGTGCTCTTCGGGGCCGTGGGAAGCACACTGGCGAGGCCGGGAAGCACGCCAGGGTCGCGGTAGCAGGCAGGGGCACCGCATGTTGGCAGGTCGGGCGCCACATGGACGGAGATGTTGGGCTGGAAGCCCTGGGGCGCCGCAAGAGCGTTGTAGTTCACGAAGGCCGCGGGAAGCGCACCTTGTCATTTCCACCTTCATTGCCTTGCCGTAGAACTCCATAAGAGAAAAGAAATCGGCAGAGGGTGTCGAGCCATGTTAGGTATGCCAGAATCCTCCACATTTATGGTTATAACATACAACTCTCTAGTATAGAGCACAACTACCAGCGTTCTTCATTTTGATAGAATAGAAGAACATGGAGAAAAGTACATACTTTAAATAAAATCAAACCCCTACCTTTGATTCATTGGTAGTCGTTCATTGACGTCGCGAAAGGATAGATATCAATTTATTGTAGACGATCATGTCCCACGTCGAAGGGGTCCGATGAAGAAAGTCGGAGAAGAAGTGCATCACTGTAATTCTTCCACGTTATCCAAGGTCTTCATTGGGAGAATGGTTCTTTGTCAGGATAAAGGTTCTTCGTTGGGAGCTTTTTCTTATAGCTTTCATTTCCCATGTTCCACCAAAATGATATATTCCAATTAAAATAATATTTAAGTTATCTTATTATTCTTTTGGCATAGAATTTGAATTGGTGATTTAATTATTAGGCTCCTCCTAATTAATTCATGAAAGTTGGAACAAATTAATTAGGGGAGGAATTGTTCATTAAGGTGGGGAATGGTAGAAAGGCACTCCCTAATTAATGAGGGAGAGTTGAGAGGATATGGTATCATCCCATTAATGATGGTACGGGTGGCCTCATGTGGTCCCCACAACATTTAACCACACATGAACGGTTGGGTTCAGGTATTCCCCACCACCATAACTGTTCATGGGAGCTTAGGGCATGGTAGTCCCACCACCAACTACCAAGTGAAGGATCCAAATAACCGCACTAAAATGGTGGCTGCAATAAAATAATGTGTGGCTACACGTTATTTTATTATTTTATTATAAAAATCCAAAATCTATCTTTTATACCTGACCATCCACCGTCAAGGAGAAAGTCTTCATACATGAAAACTAGTGCGGTGAGTTCAAAGATGCCCTCAGATTTCAATTTTGAGCAATAGTTAAAAAGTTATAAAAACCCGCTCGTACGTTTAGTGAACATACCTGAGTCAAACATTAGAAATTTATTCAGGGCACACTGGGCCTCAGAATCAAGGGTCGTTAGATACTATAGACTCATAAAAATACCATGTATTTATCCAAAAATTTACCATCAAAATTTATGGTCTTTAAATTTTCCACACCATAGGGATTTACGTCCCTGTAAGCTACAACTCACACTAAGGGAACAAATAGGGGTATTGAGAATGCATTTGTGCCTCCCGCTACCATGTGCTCTCTGGGAGGTTCTCGTGCTTCCATAAAACGCACACCAGAGGTATCAACCATCCATGTAGGACCTGCTCCTATCGATCCTCAATCTCAACTAGAACCTTTGCGAATGTCACCACGTCATCGATGTCCAGCTCCCCATAGTCGATGATGTGGGAATGTTCATGCTTGTATCTCCTCAGCTGAGATACGTTGAAGACGTCGTCCACCTGGTGCAACTGAGCTGGAAGATCCAAGTGGTATGCCACCTCGCCTACTCTACTAAGGACTTGGAGTGGTCTGAGGAAGCTCAGAGATAACTTGCCACGTCGGCCAATCACCGTAGACCTCATCGAGGTGAGACCCATAAGAAGACATGGTCGCCATCCTCGATCTCCATAGGACTCTGTCTTCTGTCAGTATAAGACTTCTGTCTGCTCTGTGCAGTCTTCATCCACTCCTGGATGATCTACACCTTCTCTGTGGTAACACATACCATCTCTGTTCCAACTATTGAAGACTCCCCTCGGTCTTTCCAGTATAGTGGAAATCCGAAATGTCGACCATATAAGGCCTCAAAAGGTTCTATTTCATTGGTGGAGTGATAGCTTTTCTTTTAGTCAAACTTTAGAAAAGGAAAGTGGTCCTCCCAGCTGTGACCAAAGTCAGGGACTCATGCACGAAGCATGTCCTCAATTGTATGGATGGTCCTCTCTGTCTGACCATCCGTTTGAGGATGGAAGGTGTTGCTCAAGAGAAGATGTGTCCTGAATGCTTCTTTTAACTCCTTCCATAGCCAAGAAGTAAACTTTATGTCATGGTTGGAGAAAACAGTATAAGGTACTCAATGTAACCGCACAATATCCTTCACATAGAGGCATCCCATGATCTATATTGAGCCCTGCTCACTGATTGGTAGGAAGTGGGCTGACTTGGTGAGTTGGTTGACAATCACCCATATTCAGTCATGACCGCTGGATGTATGTGTTAGACCTATCACGAAGACCATATATATCCCATCCCACTTCCACTCTGGACATCTAAGGGATGAACCAAGCCTATTGGTACCAGGTTCTCTGCCTTTACTTGCATACAAGTGAGGGAAATGATACAAACTCTGCTATTGCATTCTCCATACATGGCCACCAGTGCTGTCGTCGAAGGTCCTAGAACATCTTCGCCAATCCTGGATGTACCACTAGATGGAAAGTGTGGAACTCCCTTAACACTTCATCCTAAAGTGCAACTGGTGCCATGGTAAGTCTCTAAAGATGCTAACATTCTCCCCACCTTCATAAAATCCATCAGGTGCCTACCCTATGGATATCTGAGAACATCGCGTCTCGTAGTCAGCGTCCCCTTGTTGCGCCACCCTGAATCACTGAAGAAGATGGTAAGTGACTGTATGAGATTGTATATAGTTTGTTCCATCACTATCCATAAAGGATATATATAAGGGAGCCATGTATTCTGTCGCCTATCAAAGAAGTTGAATACTAGTCCTCTTGTCGAGCGCATCCACAACAACATTTTCTTTCTCAGGATTATAGACTATCACAAAGTCCTAGTCCTGGAGGAACTCAATCCATCGTTGTTGTCTCAGGTTCAGGTCTTTCTAAGAGAAGATATGCCTGAGAATCTTGTGATCAGAGTACATGGTAAAATGTTCGCCCATCAGATAGTGTCTCCATATCGTCAAGGCAAAGACCACTGCTGCTAACTCCAGTTCATGGGTAGCATTGTTCTGCTCATGCTGTCATAGCTGCTGAGAACCATATGTGATCACTTCTCACTCCTGCATCAGGACGCAGCCACGTCCGGTCCCTGATGCATCTCAGTAAACTACGTACTCTACGCCGTGCTCTAGAGGCCATAAAATGGGGCCACTAGTCAGCCTCATCCTAATCTCTTGAAAGTTTTGCTGGAATCTCTCCGACCACACGAAGGGTTGCCCCTTCATTGTCAAGGCTGATATAGGTGCTTCAACTAGGGAGAAATATGGAACGAATATCCGGTAGTAGCAAGCCAAACCCAGGAATCATCGTAACTCCGTTAGACTCCTGGGTGGATCCCACAAAAGTACCGCCTCGATATTTGTTGGATGCACTACAGCTACAGCCTCCAAGATGATGTTCCCCAAAAAGTGAAACTCTCGAATCCAAAACTGTCACTTCGAGAGACTACCATAAAGAGGGTTCTCTTGGAGTGTGTCCAGTACTACATGCAAATGGTAGGCATGCTCTTCCTCAGTAGTTGAGTAGACCAGTATGTCATCGATGAAGACTATGAAAAAGCGATCGAGGATAGGCTGGAAGATCATTTTCATGAGACTCATGAACCCTACTTCAGCGTTGGTTATGCCGAAAGGCATAACCAAGAACTCATAGTGGTCTTAACGAAATTTGAAGTCCATCTTCTGCACATCCTCATCTCGATCTCTGAGCTGGTGATACCCTGATGTGAGGATTATCTTTGAGAACCATCATGGTCCCTTGAGTTGATCAAAGGTTTCTTCAATCCTCGGTATTGTGTACCTGTTCTTAATGGTCACCTGGTTCAAGTGACGGCAGTTGACACATATCCTCAAGCTCCCATCCATTTTCATGGCGAATAGAATTGGAGCTGCCCAGGGAGAAACATTAGGCTAGATGAATCCCTTACCCTATAAGTCCTCAATATGTAACCTCAGCTCACGATTCATAGTGGGAGACATCATATATGCTGGAGTAGATATTAGTGTCTTCCCTGAGTACAGATCAATTTAGAAGTACACCTCTATACGATGATGTAGTCCTAGAACATCTTTAAGGAAAACATCCGCATACTAGTCCACCACTATATGATATGTCAGACACTCCAAATATACTTCTCTGAGGGTAAGGCAAGCCAAATAGTGAGTCATCAGCTTCACCCTCCTTAGTGTAAGTATGTCATGTGCTGTAAAGTTTCATTTCTCACCGGTGAAGGTGAACCAGGTCGAATTTTTGCAGACTCACCACACATTACGCCTAATACAGTCGATCTGAGCATGGAATATAGATAACTAGTCCATACCAAATATGACGTCGTAAGGCCTCAACGCCACTATGAGGAGATCCCAGAAGAAGCTCTTTCCTCCTAGAGTAAGATCACACTACTGGCACCTATGTGTAATCGTCGAGTCTGCTTCCGTAGAAGTATCTATCTTTAAGGATCGATCAAACAGCTCTGTAGGAATCTATGAAATCCGAACTAGGACAGTAGTGATGAAAGAGTGATTGGTACCCATGTCTATAAGAATTGTAGCTAAGGTTTAATAGACACATATCGTACCTCTAATAATATCTAGAGCATCGTGGTCATATGCCTCAGCTTCCTGAAGCTATGCTCTGCCATTATACCCAGTCCCTATAGTCGAAGTGGACCTCCATGTGGTGGTGGCTGTAGCACCTCATAACGTCGTCCACCGACAGATACACGGCCAACTGCTATACCACATATACCTGCACCCTACAGACCATCTCAATCAAACCTATGCCTCTACCTGGGAGGTCCCTAAACGGTCTTATGACCATTAGAGTTGCAGGTTGGACAATCAAGGGCCATGTAACCCAGCCCTTCGTAGGAGTTACACTATCTTCTCCTAGAATGACTGGCTCTGTCTCCACACTGGGTTCCCCATAAAACCGATCATGAGTTGTGCGGTTGACCACCTGTAAGTATGGTCCTCTTGGACCTATGTATCATATGTGTACTACCAGTTTCAGAAGCCTCTACTACAAGTGGGCTAGTGTTGGGTCTTGCTTTTGGAGACTTCTCGGCAAGAAAATCTATTCTAGTAGGGCTCTCTCCAACATGCCCGTCTACGTCGGGAATCTGTGGGAGATAAGTGAAGCTCTAATAACTCACCTGAGTCCTTGATCAAAGGTCCAAGCCCTAAATAACGGGTCTCATAACATATCAGTGGAGTAGTGTGATTGGTCGGTGAACATCACTGAGTATTGTGCCACTATCAAGCTACCATACTGTATATGCAGTAGCTCATGTATCTGTACTGCTCGATGGTTCATTGGAATATACTCTGCATGAAACATGCTCTCGAAGTCTGCCTATAAAAGTAACACCACACCATGCATCTGGAGAATCATGCTCCACCACCTGCCTATTGCTGCCTGAAGAAGGATGGAAGCAAGGATCTCCATGAAGTCATCTGGTGTCCCTACCAGTCTGAAGACTCTCACCACAGCCTCCATCCAATCCTCAACCTCCAGAGGGTCTATCTCTTCCCTAGACCTAGGTGGTCTCTAGCCGTAGAACTCATGATGTGCACTCAA
Organism: Viscum album; assembly: GCA_963277665.1. Lineage (NCBI taxonomy): Eukaryota > Viridiplantae > Streptophyta > Magnoliopsida > Santalales > Viscaceae > Viscum > Viscum album. Next base: position 1,656,007,556 of record OY728148.1, on the reverse strand, counting down.
ATGGTGGGTACGCTCTGCTATTGGGGTTGGTGGCATCAGTGGACCAATGAGGAGAAATACCGTTGGTTCCTCTACTGATTCCTCAACTGGTAGAGGTCCCTTTAATAAAGCCTCTTTGCCCAGCAGATTGTCAGTACATAAAAATCTCTGGGCTCTAGCAGGTCATCTGTGGGGTGGCATCCTGAATTAAATAAATGTGACACGGTAAAAAGACTATACCTGGTGAGCTGACATGGCTGAGATGAATTAATGAAAAACTTTTGAAAACTCACATGCAATCAGTGTTTCCGTGCACTGAGTCGGAAATCAGAAGTTAGGGTCCTCATGTATTGATACGTCGGCCACCCGCACCAACACTGGACTCCCTAAACTGAAAACCACACTTATTACCCATAACACTATTTCTTCATAGAATGAAATATCAGATTCCTATGTTTTACGATAGAACCAATGTCCTCTGATACAAATTTGTCATGTATGGTCCCCCTTGGCCCGTATCATGACTACCCCATGCCCTCCTTTTATAGGTCAAGGATGGCTACTAGAACAAATGGTTTAACTCCCTAAAACTAGGAAGTTATTTCCTTTATAAATTTTAAAAACACACAACCAGAGCTGGAGTGGATGAAAACACTACGTTAAAGCCGTATAAAAAGTGTACTAAAAGTAATGGGGGGCCAGAATACAATCCCAACTGTGTTGTACCAATACAACAGAAAGAAAGTACGAATGAAAAAGGCAGAAATAGCTAAAAGGTGAAAGAAGGTCATGGATCGTCCTCCGAGGTTCCTACCTTATGGGTAGGTATAGATGGCCTCCAAACCACTCCACGTCCGTCAGAATCCACTGTGTACCGATATGTCATATGGTCCTCCTCCGGGTACCATCTAGTCCTAATGCTCTCGTCCTCCGTCAGCACTATCCATTGTCTACATCCAACACAACGAGGAGCAGGCATAGCCCATGCAGCGGTGAGTATATTGATACTCAGTAGGCACCCTGATACCCTCATGGTCTCATGAAATCCAACAAGGATAAACCAAAAGGTATGAAATAAATGGATAAACATTACATAAGTATATTACCATGCATATATCTATGTTATCAAGTAACCCATATCAATCATGAAGAAAACAAAAAGGTCATTGACTCAGATCAAACCATGATTTTTCATTATCGAAAGAACGAATGTTGAAGAAATACGCCACTGTCAATAATAGTTGGCATGTCACAACACTGAGGGACATCCCACTAACATTGGACTGCTAAGTTACCCCTCCCATCAAGTACTATTGGTCTTATGCCATCTACCAGGTGCTCTATCCACTGTGGGTCTGCCACCAAATACCGGGCGCTCCCCCTAATAGCCTACAGATGTACTTCTCTTATTGATTACCACAGGTCTGCCGCCCAATACAAGGGGCTCCTGCTCTATAGGTCTTCCGTAAAATTCCATGTTCTCCCCACTGGTCTAGTAGAATCACTCCGAGTTGAATCAGTCAAGAAGTCGTCAGGTCTGTTAGCTACTAGGTCTCTTTACTCTGTCTCCTCATTTCAGGGAGGATCTGCTCCCTGATCTACTATTCAATACTCCATGTGTCATGAATTCTCACGTAGAAGTATCTAAAAGGTCTACTAAGACATAGGGGTCTAAAAATAATAGATGGCGTGTCAATCAGATGGTCGTTCTGGGAGTTATTAGGATTTTAGTCCCAGGGCCCGGTTTGATTCGTGTAAAAACCAACATGACTGTGACTCAATTATAACCTGAACTCCAGTAGGGTATACTCAAAGTGACAGCTATGCTTCATGAAAAACTGACACCGCTAATGGTTCATCAAATGGATGTCTGGTGCCAAAGATATGGCCCAAAAATGTAATAGGTCAGTAATGGGCCCAGGTCTGGTTTGACCCGGTCGAACCGACATGGACCAGCCCAGTCAGGAACGACCCGGTCTAGGTCGAACTGGTCAGACTCACTGGTTCTGACCGGGCCTATTGGGTGGGTTAGCCTATTATGTTTTGACCCCATCCACTGGGCCCGGTCTAGCAGGATGTGATGGAGGTTTGGCCATGTAGTCGCCATGTAGGAAGCTCGGTGACTTATTCCGAGACACCGGTAAGTTTCGGCTAGCGACATTGTGGGGGATGCTGCAGGTCTGCTCGAGAGGCTGGTGGCTAGGAGGCTAGCGGGCGGGCCACACGGGGCGCGAGCAGGCCAGCTGGGCACCAAGAAGGCCGTGAGTGCACCACTCAGGGTGCGGCAGGCCGTAGGGCAGGCTGCGGGGGCACCGGGCATGCCGCAGCATGGCACAGGGGTGCCGGGTAGGGCGTGGAACGGTGCAGAGGTGCCGAACAGGCTTCCGGTAGGGGCGTTAGGGCACCGGGCAGGCCGTATGTAGGGCGCGGGGGCGCCAAGAAGGCCTCCGGCAGGGCGTAGAGAGCCAGGCAGTTCACTAATGGGTTTCTAGAATGGTGGCGAGGCCGGGCAGGATGTCGGGGTGCAGGTAATGTGGCGGCAAGAATAGGCAGTGCACCGGGGTGCGGGCAGCTTGTCGGCGGGGCCGGGCACGGCACCCGGGGCGTGTGTAGCATGCGGGGGCGCCGTGGGTATGCAGGTCAGGTGCTACATGGCCATCGATGTTTGGTGGGGATCCGTGGTGCGCCGCGGGGGCGACGTGGTTCGCGTAGGCCTTGGGTAGCGCGGCCTCGTTGTTTCCAACTTCATCGCCTTGCCCTAGAATGCCACGAGAGATAAGAAATAAATAGAGGTTGTCTAGCCATGTTATGTCGGCCTGACTTCTCTGCATTTACGGGAATAAACAATGGATTGATTTTATCAAGAACAACAACCACCATTCTTCATTTTGAGAGAAAATAAAATCATAAGGAAAATTTCATACTTAAAATAAAATCAAACCCCTTACTTTGATTCGCTAGTAGTCATTTGTTGACGTTGCGGAAGTATGGCCATCAATATGTAGTACATGATAACTTCCCATGTCGAATGGTTATGAGGAATAAGGTCATAGAAAAAGTGCATCTCTGGCATTCTTCATTTTCATTGAGTTCTTTGTTGGGAGAATGGTTCTTAGTCGGGAGAAAGGTTCTTCGTTGGGAGCATTTTCTCCTAGCTTTCCATTCCCCTATTCCACAAAAATAATATATGCCAATTAAAATAATAGTAACGTTAACTAACCATTCTGTTGGCATAGAATTTTAATTGGTGATTTAATAATGAGGCTCCACCTAATTAACTCATGAAAGTTGGTACGAATTAATTAGGGGAGGATTGGTTCATTATGGTGGGGAATAGTGGAGATGTTATCCCTCAATAATGAGGGAGAGTTGTGAGGTTATGGTTTTCTCCCATTAATGAGGTGTCGGGTGGCCTCGTGTGGTCCCCACCACATTTAACCCCACATGGGAGGTTGGGTTCCAGTACGCCCCACCCCCATATCCTTTCATGTGAGGTTAGGGTGTTTTAGTCTCACCAACAACTCCCAAGTGGATTTTCCAACTACCTGCACTCACATGGTGGATAGAATAAAATAATGTGTAACAATAATTTATTTTTATTTTATTTTTTTAATACTAAAATCTAAATTTTATTCTCATCCATCCATCGTCGAGGTGAAAGTCTTCTTCAGCGAAAAACAGCACTGTGAGTTCAACATTGCCCTCAGATTTCAATTCAGAGAACCAGATCAACAGTTATAAAAACCTGCTTGTATGATTACTAAACGTACCCGAATAACACTTTAGAAATTGATTCTGGGCACACTGGTCCCCTCTCCCATGTGCTCTCCTGGAGGTTCTCGTGCTGCCAGCAAATGTGAACTAGAGGTATCGACCATCCACGTAGGACCCACTCTTATTGATCCTCAATCTCCAATAAATCCTCCGCAAAATTTTCCCTTTCATCGATGTCCAACTCCCTATGGTCGATGATGTGGGATGGGTCGTGCACGTATCTTCTCAACTGAGATACATGGAAGAAGTTGTGCACCCAGTGCAACTGAAATGTAGATCCTCCCCATATTCCTTCCAAATGGTTTTATTTAACTATTGGATGCCATGCACTTGGGGAAAAGAACATGAATCAGACCGCCCTATCTACCCATGACATTGAATGGGTTGGAAATAAACATTCTCCAACTATGTATGTTGAACCATGTTTTTAGAAAATGAATTGCAAACATACAGTTCCTTAACATGCCAAACTATTAACCCCCAAACACTACACACAAACTTGGTACTATCCCAAAAATCCACCAAAATCATAAAAAACGCAAAAAATCAAGTAAGGAAATCAACATGAACCTCAACCAAAATAAACAAGGACGTGAATTAAATAATTTAATTAAAATTTGGAGAGCATGGTTTGAAAATTTTCCCAACCATAAACACATTATTCACTATGAAATCCACTCATCCACATGAGTAATAAAGATCAATCCAAAACCCAAACAAAGAAAAACCGAACCAAGAACCTCTAGGTATCCACTCACTCGAAAAGTCACCAAGAATCATCACTGGAGAAACCATAACACAAAAAACATTGAAATGAATAAGGGTTCACCAAGCATCAAGAACCTGGCTAACACTTTGTCATGACTACACCCGGGCCCAATATGGGAACTCGTAGCATGAACTTATGCAATCTTTTTCATGCAATCTACACTACACTTTCTTCAAAATAGAGAATTCTCAATAATTCCAACATGTTACCACAAGAATATTAATTAATATCACTAAAAAACCTCCAAAACAAAAAGGAAAAATCATGGAAGATATATTGACTATATACGGAATAGAACTACAGTTCATCATTTTGAAAATATCCATGAATTAGTAAATTGAACACATTCGAAATCAAAATCCCATAAAAAAGGAATAGACACATACAAGTGTGAAAAACTAATCAATTAATCACATTCAAAATAAATCAACAATATAATTCCAAGGGAACAACTATTCAAATAATTTAATGATAAGGAGGAACATACAACAATGAAGAGAACCATGATAGACGAATGCCATTATTCCCATTCAATGTTCTCCAACCGCTAAGGGGTTGTTAACTGTGTTAGGAAATTTCCATCGAGGCTAATCAATCGGGCCATTATTTAATATAGAATATGATTCCCCATATTTTGGAGATCAGTATTTTTGACCAGTACATCTTTTTTAGGATATGATTATTATGAAAAAATTTACAAATGTCCCAAAAAATCACAAAAACATCATGTATTTATATAATTAGGACACAAAATATTCGAATTCCCAAAACGAATGCATTGATATCAAAAAATTGAATGTTGCGATGAGATGAAATATAGAACTGATGAAAAGGGATTTTTAAAAATAGGTTTCACAATCACACATCTCTCACAAGACATGGATACTTTCCGGGAAGTGATGAAAATTGGATCATCGACAACCCCTAACTACAACTCCTGAAATAACTCATCTATGAACTGTGTATCCACCAACTTCAAGAAACAGATATCACTATATGATGGGAATCAATCCAAGATCTCTAGTTGAAGACCACAAATAAAATGTGGATATTTATGCTAATTCTATATTGATATCTCTTAATATTAATAAACCATCTCTTTAATGTTGTAATCATTAACCTTCACCATTTTCTAACCATGTTAAACTACCAACATCTTTGCCAATTTTTTCTTATTCACCTATTTATGTATAAACAACTAATAAAAGTGGGGTCCTAAAAATATCTAATTTCATCCCAACATATAGTGACACCAGGATGAAAAACTTCAAAATATCCAAATATGATCATTTAAACGAACCCAAGGAAACTAGATCCCTCTACATTTCAGGAGTTCCCAACAACTTGATCACACCTTCAGCTTTATCAGGACACTCTGTTTCCTCAAACAAAACCCAATCACTATAAAATACAAGAAAAAAATATGAAATTCAATATGCTTCACCACATAGAGTCTAGGAAGGTTCATCAACTTGAATAGTATATCTATAAATGTATGGTACCTTTTTAGGTGGCATATTACAGTTATTTGAAAAACACAAAACCAAAATCATAATCTACCGATACCCAACCATATGATCACTCCAGGCCAAAAAAACATCTAGTAATCCATACAACTAAAATATAACCAAAATAATAGTTTCAAAACCCCCCATTTATATACAAATATATAAGAATGAGTACCAAATATAAAAAATCATAATTTTCAAACTATATCCAGTCCCTAATGCTGATATTTACAACAAAATTACTTCGTGAAAACATTCTCCATTTGAAATAACCTTTTTTAATCCATTTTTCAATATCAATATTAAACTCTTAAGATCATAATCATACGGAAACAAAAATAAAACAAAACTCTTAATTTGGGAATCCAATATGAATCCACATCCCACTGACACAGTTAGTGGGAGACACCATAAGTAATAGTAAAAAAACCTATGTGGAAATTAAAAAAATTTCTTAGACTCCACATGCATCACTCCTCCACATGAGATCACAATTCAACATTGGATCACACCCATTTTCATTCCTCATCCATACCTGAAAAAACAATAAATAATGTCTTCAATCCTAGAATACCCAAAAAACTAGAGGATAAAAACAAAAATGGGTGAATGACATCCTTACCATACCTACATTTCGAGTTCAGATAGTTTTAATATCTAATCTACCCAACACGCCAAAATATCAAGGGACTTATATGATAGCATTTTTCACAAACCAATCCATGAGGCCATCTAACCTGATATATGAACCACTCCGAAACAAGGGTCCAGAAGCATTCATTATCCCCACAATATGAAAACAAGTATCATGCATCAAAATAATTCATATTAGAATACTTTTTCCAAATGATTACAATGATTAAATAAAAAATATGAGGAAATAGAATGAAAAAAAGATCATCAAAAAATATACCATCCAATGTAGATAAAATATATAAACAAAAATGAATTGAATAAAAAACTTAAATTAATCTTCGCAACATGACTTCCATATGACATATTGTTCAGAAAAAAACCATAATAGAAGAATTCTTGAATATAGAACCTGACCAAGAACATCAACCTGGAAAATATATTGGGTCGAGCGATTCCATGTGGCATATGTATAGTGTGATATTAATCAATTAATTTGGTAATCCTCATAGAGTCCAATAATTTCATTTCCTAAAATAGTACACAAAAACTAGAATATAATAATGTTAATAAATAAGTTTTTAATATTTGTAAACAATATCCCTCAACATTCCATGAGTTCCTTTTTAAAAAAATAATATAAAAAATTTCATTCTAAAATACTATTTTATTTTCCCAAACAGTGATCAAAATCCAATTCTATTTACAAATCCATACAATTTCACCAAACAGAAACTGTTTTGGTAATAAAGGAAACCAGAAAAGGTAATAAAAACACGAAGGTATAATAAATAACAAGAAACAAATAAAAAAATAGAACATATATATATATATTATTAGGAATTTACTAAATATCTCTAGAGGAGATCCGTTAAAAAACACACTTTTTACTCACCACTCAACATATGGTGTAGATACATTTTCAATAATCAACTAACCTATCTAAACAATCCAATCATTTAGCATGTCCGACATATCCACTCATAAAATGTATGGTGTACTAACCAATGTAATTGGGGTTGATAAGAAATTGTAAATTGACCATCTCGAGGAAACCCATATACCCCATTATAAAATTACTCAGTTGATCAATGTATAGAAATAATAACACATATCATCCTTATACATGAGACACTATACGGGAATGTATCCCAATGTCTAGTAGTCTCCAAAAATAAAAAATACCATCTGTATTCTCATACACGATCTACTAGATGATATCCCATTCCACTATTTAGTGGACTCAAATAACATAATCAATGTCATCAAGAACACACATGAAATTCCATTTCTTTCAAAAGAAAATTCATCAAAAAATTAAATCACACATGGAAATCACATGTTTCCAAAATCAAAATCTTTTCCCCTAAAAATCACAAAATATCAAACAAATCCTTCATGATAGCAAATAGTTCAATAAATGTTTCAATAAAAACATATGGTTCCACCAGTCCTTAAATATTTATAATATGAATATATTTACAAAACCATTTCTATAGTATTTCCAATGTAAATATAAAAAACCACTTCCAGGTTCTCATTTACAATCCAGCCTTTATATTTTAGATGAAAAATCATTCCCCTGAAAAAGTGAAAAAATTAAAAAAATCATAATGGTCCTTTTTCGCCACTTATTTACTATGTATGTCTTAACATGAAAAAATTCCATTATAATAATGCTTCACCAAACCATGACTCAAAATTTCAATTGGGAGAAGCTTCTAGAAGAACATATGAAATCTCTTTTTGGTCCATATAATGAATAAAAACATAATTTTATAGTCATAGAACCATTTTGGATAATGGAATATTTGGAGGGAGTATAGGAATTTGAAAAATCATGAATCAAGGAATAACTAATTTTACCATGGTACCAAATGGGCCTCCACAAAGCATTATGAAACAAAATATTTCCATAATAATCCATCACATCATTTACAAATCCAAAAACACTTAAAAATCATTTTAGAGAACCCAAATTAAAATTCAATGATACAATTCATGTATATACGAAATCAACCAAAAACCGATCTTTGAAGAAACATCACTTGCTTTCATACCAACCCAACAAGACACACATAATCATCATATCATAAGAGTAAAAAATTTACATATAAAATATCCCATATACAATAGTAAAATTATTACAAAAACATAAACAATAAAAAATGCACAAAAATAACCAAATTTGACATTAAAATTTTAATTTTCATTTAATCAAACACCTTGCATGCATCAAAATAGTATCATAATTAAATAAGTCATATGAAAACAAATTTTCACCCATTTTCCATCTTTAGAATAACAAATAAATTTATATTGACACATAAATATAATGGAAACAGAATTATAAACCATATATAAATGCTATAACATTCAATGGGTTGAGTTGGAATGGAAATGGATAAAAAAATAGATAATAACATGTGAATGCAATGAGACATCCTAAGAATAATTAATATACCTCAAGGGACATTCCATACACAATAAAATAAATGAAATAGAACCACATAATCTAAACATCATCCTAGGGTTCATCTATGATGGAAACCACCATGAAAACAAAAAGAACCCAAGAAATAAGGGAGATCATAAGAAGAAAATGAAATATTACTCTAATTAACAAAACAAAGAAACTTTTATGAGCTTCAATAGAGTAAGGGGATAAAATGATGAGGTTTTACTATATCTCCATAATGTATCATGGCTGACCAATTTAGGGGAATCTAATAATTGGTTTAATATAGTTTAAGAAAAAATAGAGTATTTCCATTTATTATTGACCTAGGAAACTCTAATTTTTTGGCAGCCCTGTATGAAAAATCATGTCTCAATAGTGTGCACCCTACATGAGGGAATTGTAAACACACAACAGATCTCTATAGGTTTTCTAAAAGTATTCCCCAAAAACACTAAACTACAATTTCGAAATAATGATCCTCCCTATATTCTTGTTTAATGGTTTTTTTAATTGTGAAAATATCATTCACCTAGCCATAGGCACATGAAGTAGCCCACATGGTTTACCCCTCACCTCACATATTTTTTACTAATACATGGTCCAACCATTATAATCAAAACACAAATTACCTCATCCCATATATGTTTCATGGTTAACATAGAACCCATGCACACAAATCATGAACATGCCAAATGTCCACCTGAAACCTCAAAAACACAAAAAAACTGAAACTGACAACACAACTTAAACCACAGAAAATAACCCAATGAATAGAAAAATATTAAAATGAAACATACTATGAGATTGGGGTGTGAAAATTTGGGTTCCTAAACAATATATTCTACACTTCATTATCTATAAATTATGGAGGCACATGGGGTGAGAGTGACTGTCTATGATTTTGTAGTTATGGATATATACATTAATTTCACTCCTCCTGAAATATAAAAGTGAACATACTCCGAGAACATATTCACCACTTTCCATACATTTTAATTGTTAATAACCTACCAAATCATCTCCCCAAATTAATTATCCACATTCAAGCTACATTCCTTCCCAAATCACAAACCTCTTGGTCTATATTAAGATATATAAAGCATGTTGTTCAATGAAGGGGTAATTGTTTTCAAAGAGCTATTTCTTTTAACTTCTCGTCATACCACAAAAATAAATTTCAAAATATATTCAATATAAAAATAATGTACCAACAATATCATTATAAATTTTTATGTTTTTTAAGTAACCTATATTGATATTCCCTTACAACAAATGGGCAACAAAACTGTTGATCTTGTTTACAATGAACTACCACTTCATGAAATAATGTAATTTGTTTTTATATCCACCCTTAATTGATGGGTATGAGGATGGATTTAACTTATGTATATGAAATTTATGTTATATTTATACATATGGAAATAAAGTATCACATATACCTTCGTAGATTCCATTTTTTGGTAATATTATAACATCACTCATTAGTACAGAAAACTACTCCCTCATAAAACAATGTGATTCGATAGTCGCATAAACTTTACATGGAAGGTAAGAAGGATGTGGTGTATCAAAATATGTAATATATAGGGAATAAAATTTATACAATAAAAGTAATATATTTTGTACATTTCCATAGTTTCATTCATTGGAAAAATAGAAAGGATATTCATGTGTTTGTGTGGTATACATTCTACATGACTAGATCCATTAATTTTATATCGCCAACATATATTGATGAATATAAATACATTTATAAATAATATATATAATCTTTGTATGTTTAGTAAAAATATGGATATTATAGAACAATAATCATGGTAAATTTACATAAAATACAACAAAAATCATATATAAATTAGAATGTAGTTATTACACTGAATGTGATTTTACTATGGATTTATTAACAAATATTCCATAAAATATCATATATAAATAATATATGGTATGATATATTTAATTATGGGTTTATAATAAAATATAAAAACAACTATTTGTTATAAAATATCTTTGAATGTATATGAAGGAAGTCTAAGATAAGGTAACAAAAATATGTCTCAAATTGTCTTCTTTGAGACATATGTTATATTGAAAACTTATTTTCAATAATTAGGTGTATAAAGAACTCCATAGATATTATATTTCAGGAATTGATTTATTTTCATTAAATTTAAGGTATCATTTTATATTATTATTTAATAGGGATTATAATTCTAAGTATTATCATGGTTTTCGGGGGTTTCTAGGATACATTTTTTTTCTGCAAGACATATGATAAATTCACTAATAGTTTTTGTGTGTGTTTATACTAACCCTGAATTTATTTTATGATTATTACAATGAAAGTTATAGTATATTAATATCATTATATTTTTTTCTATTTTATGGTTATTATGATCCAAATGTTACCAATATAGTGAGGGTTTGATTTTATAATCTAATTTTTTTATTAGTATTGATTATGATTATGATTTTAATAAGGATAAATTTGGATATATTTCTAAATTAATTTAGGATCATTATTGTCCTATGATTATTCGTTGAAAATAAAATTTTTCTCTATATTTCCCTCTACTTATGGAATTATAATTCTAAATGATTTTTTTTTTAAAATTGAGATTTTTTTTCTCTTCGGTTGAAATCCTTTATATGTCTATATCGATGTTTTTATAAAATATCATCATTAATGATTTAATAATAACAAATGATAATTTAAATTCAATATTACTCCTTAATAGTAGGTTTTCAATTTAAATTTTATCTTCATTTTTTTTCTAATGAATTCTTAATTGTTTTTTTGAAAACAATTAATGGAATATTAGTTTTAACAAGTATGAACTAAATGTTACTTCCCACTCTCTTGACCACTCAATGTTTTAAATATTACCATATTTTGTTATGTATTATTTTTAAGTAAATTTATATTTAAATTGAGTTATAAAAACGGTGTATTGCTATTTTATTTTTAAAATGATTGGATATTTTCAATAATAAATGTTCCATGTTATATTTCAAGATCATTTTCAATAAAATATTACATCCTTTGATGTTACCTATGATTTACTATTCATATAATCCAATAATTTCAAATTTATTATTTCTCTAGATTTTCAATTTTTATGAGAAAAATATTTCCATGAAACCCATTCCTTATTCCATGGGTAATAATATGTTTTAATTATGAAATTTTTATGAAACTCATTTATTATTCATGTTTTATACTATAATGAAATTATTCTGAAATCCCCTTATTTTATGATTTTTTATCTTTTAATATTTTAAAATCATTTTCAAAAAATAAGTATGGATACCTTTATGTGATGGACATTATATTATAACTAAGTACAATGGTTAGATTATAACCAAGGGAAGTGGTTATGGTATATACAAGGAAAATTGGAACATATATATATCCCTATAATGAATTAGTTAATAATGGATAACTAATAAGTTAATAATACAATACATGAACCTAATTTAATGTTCACAATGTTATGTAGGGACATTATTTCATGTCCACAAGTTTATGCATATGACTACATTCATGTTGAAATGGTTATGATTGTACCATTTTTATGACCACAATGGCATGTAAAGACCTTATATTAGATTCGTAGGATTATGCGAGGGCATCATTTAATGCACAGAACGTAATGAGTAAACCATTATATATATTAAAATTGAATAAATTTTGTAATATTTAATATATTCCAAAATTATTTCCAATTACAGTTTTATTCTATGAAGTCAAAGTTATTAGATTCATTTATGATTCGTAGCATAATAACAAGAATGATTTATTCCATGACTCATTTTTATGATCTATGACATTATGTGTGTTCTTTTCAGATGTTAATATCATTTTCTCATCCCCTTATTCGTATATTAGGTTGATATTGCCCTTTTTTCCTTAATAAGCCTCTAAGATCACCCTTTATGATATTTCATTTCCCTAGGTTCTGGAAAAATGTATTATGTATGAAATGTCTAATAACAGATCTATTTATGATGAACTTAGTGGGAGATAATATAGTTTCCTTATAAACTAGTTTTTTAAAAATACATGTTTCTAAATGAAAAATATGTAAATGATTCATGAATGGATTATTATGTTATGTAATGAATATTAAACTATTAAGAAGTAATATTTGTATATATAAATTGTTTTTAATTATAGATATCTAGGAAAAATCACAATAAATTGAAGGTTGAGAAAAATATGAGTGCTTTCCCGCTAGGTCTCCCTCATAAGAGATATAGAAAAAATGTTATGGTGAAAATATAATGGAAAATAATAACATAGGGTCAAACATATGACCATAGTAAAATTATAGCTCGGACCTCTATGCATGTTACCCTTTGAAAAAATATTAGAATATCCTAATTCAACTTTATTCAAACATATTTCCTTATGTCAATGTATACCGTATATGAATTTGTTATTCATATCAGAATGTACTAGCTCTATTCATAGGGTGATTGAACTTATACTTATACATGTTTGGGAGCCTTTGATATATATAATTAATCTTTTATATCGTAATTTACCATCTCTAGTGTTATGTTTATGGTACTAATGAAAATATCTATGACATCAAACTTTTTAACACATCATGATTTAGTTTCATAGTTCAACACTTTGTCAGATAAGGGTACTTTTAAGGATTTGTTTATCATAAATTCGAAACATATTAAATGAATAATATAAAAATATATCAAATCATATTGAAAAGATACTTAATAGGATCATCATTAGCTATATTTACTGTTTCTCATATCCCAAGGGCATGAAAAAAATGAATATGGTGATCACAAATCGCATTATGAGAATAATCAATGAAGCTCATGACCATGATGAATATCAACAAAGAATGAACAAAACAACTAGAGGAATATCATAAAAAAATTAAATGAATAATAACATGGAAATGTGGCTATAGAATAAGAATGATACATTAATAAGAATATCACAATGGATTTTCACTGTGGTTTCATAAATCATAATTACTAGTGTTATTCATATATGATTTATAAAAATTGTCATATATTGAGATTAATTCATTAAAAAAATAGTTATAGAATAATAATGTTTCAAATTTTAAAATATTAATTAATTTGAGCCACATTTATCACAATAAATAATTTCATCAATAACTTATTGATTAAAAATAATTTCTTGCCTAAAAATCATTTCAAAGATAAGTGTTCAAATAACTGAACACTACAACATTCTTAACAGATTGAAGGGTAATGTGGGTTTCATATATGTAAATCCTAGTGTAAATAAATTATAATTACAAATAGGTGAATAAAAATTGACAAATTATGTTATTTTATTCACAATATAGTAGTATTTCAACCAGAATAAATAAATTCAATAAATGAATTCCGCTTCATGTCTGTATACAATGTGGACTAATGAAGTGGTATATTTGGATAGAATAATGTATTAAAAATTTTAAAACACTATATTTATGTATTGGTATTTTATGTTTTTTTAAAAATATAGTATTTAGGAACGTATAATGCATTCAATAAATGTTGTACATGAATGGAAAAGAGGAATTGGAGAATTCCATTTCCTTAAATTTAGCATCATTTAATCTATTTTTTGCCTCTTGAATTAGAGACTCATGTATTTCAAAAAATCGAACAAAAACTGAATTATATTCAATTTTTACACTATTTACTAATTATAATCATTATACTATATTTCATATTCTCCAATTTAAAATTTCATATTTTTTGATATAATTGTTTCCTTAAAAAAATTTCATTTTTCTTCGATTTAAAAATAATTTATATTTTATATTTATAAATTAATATTATTAACTAAAGAAGAATATAAATACTTATATTTATATATTTTTATTAAATAAATAATTTATTATAATTATCCATTATTTTTAAGATAATAAAATAATTTTCAACATCCTTGTGGGTGGTTAACATACCATTATTAGGAACTTTTCCGAAAATATGGAAAAGAGTGTATGAGACATGAATATTTAATAAATTAAAAAAAAGAAAAATGTAAAAATAATTTTTATAACATAATATTAATATATTATTATTCTTATATTATTTTTCTAATTGATTTTGGTGTATTTGACGAGAAAAGTTAAATGAGTGAAGAGTTAATAAAAACATACCATTTCATCAATGTTGCTTCCCTTGTACAATACTAAGAATTATTGATGCTTTTTCTTTAGTTTCTTTATAATATCCCTTAGATTTAAAAGTGAATTAAGATAGGATTTTTTTGGATTATTTTATTTTATATGGGGTGATGGAATAGTTTTCCAAGGGGGAAAGGGATCATTTACAAATGAGGGGAGATTCATATTTTATATGAAATATTAAATTATATATATTATCAATGTAAACCATTGAATAATAATGTATTTAAATTTATGAAATATATATTAATTAAATAACATGATCAAAATAATATTAAACATCATATAATCTGAATTCATTTGTTTAATCAAATGGAAAGAGAAAAATTAAATAGTTTTATTTTATTTAAATTCCTTTTGAATTTAGTCAATAGAAAACTAATTTTAGGTTTTGAAATTAATAATATTGTTATTAAAAGATTTGTTTCTAACTAAAAAGAATTTGGGTGTAAATAAAAAAATAATCCATTATTATTTCATTATTTCATCATCAATTTATCTTTAAACATAAATTATTATTAAAAATATATTTTTACAATTCATGTAAAAAATGATTTTTTTCAAAATAATTCCAATACAATACACTTTCAAAATTTATATTCTCTCATTAAAAAATGAAATAATTTTCATGTAGATAATTTCCAAACATATATATATTAAATTTTTAATAAAAATGTTTTTTATTTTTATGAAATTCAATAAAATAATGTTTATTAAACAGAATACTTATATTTATAATCTTTATATTTATTTTATCGAACATAAATATTTTTATCATATAAAATTACACATAATTAATATTATATATACACATTTTATTATTTTGTTGTGAAATCATTATTCTTAGTGATCTGGATAATATTCACAATTGTTATGTTCCTATTTCTAAGTCACATGACACTATTCCAACAATAATATTTAATCATATAAATAAAATTGCATTATTTTATTAATCATTTTCTAAAATCTCTCCCATGGTTATATATTTTAAATATCTTAGATAGAAATTAGAGTACAAATACTATGTTTCATATCTATAGTGTTTTCGGTGGTAGGAATAATTCTGGCAGTTTGGGAATATACATATTTTTTCATTAGACATTTCATATTTAATTTTATTTCTTTTATTATAATGTTTTGAATTATATTGGGGTTTTATATTGAATAATATAGCATTCCTCATTAATTAAAAAAGGTTTTGTTCATTTTTATGTTTTTAATTAGTGTAATTTTATATAATTGAAGACACATTATTCAAGAAACAAAATTCAATAATTTATTTTTATTCATTAAATTTTTCATACCATAAACTTTTAATCCCAAAAATGTGACTTATTTTTGCAGTTCCGAAAAAACGATGGTACATCACTCTCAATATTGAATCTACTTCCCAAATATCCTATTTATAATTAATGTTCTTCAAATACAATTTTTATAAGTTTAGTATTGTTTCCATGATGAACATTTTCTCTATTATCCAATATCGTCACTCCCTTCTCCTTATATGAGAGTTCATGTTTTAGTTATTCAATCTCTAGATTCTATATATGTGGGGGATCAATTATATATTTCATCACGAGTGATATATTGGACACATCATGAACATGAACCATGTTTGGTAGATTTTATATTGATTGAAAACTCACCATATGTTATCATGTATCTCAAAGGGGCCAATGTACCTTGGGATAAGTTTTCCATTCCCTCTGTCTAAGGCCCCGACACTAGTTACCCAGAGTCAGTGCATTATTACATAACATTGGCATGATCACAAGAAGGATGAAATCTCGAAAGACCGATTGGTTTAGTAGCCTTGGAAACACTATATATATTCATAAGTTTTACATTACATCATAAAATGAAAAACTACTACAACAACATAATGTCTCCATAATCCACACTCATATCCCCACATAATATCCCTGTAGGTCATTCATAATTTACTTCTTCACTTCCTGGGAAAAATAAAACATTGAAAATGGGTGACATCAAATGCCTAGTAAGGATAACAATATAGCGGAAATTTTCATAAATAAGAATAAACATTTAAGGAAATGTATAACTAAAACAGAAGCCTTTCAAACTTGAACATTCAACATTTTATGGGATAACTAAAATGAAATAATTCCATTTACTCATTCACATGGATATTCTACTAATCGAATAATCAAATGCAAAATCAATAACCACTTTCATAACGTTGGAATGCATAATGCCAGACTATCATAACCACATAGCCAAGGCCTCGTGCCAAGACTATAAATAAGATTTTTCCAAGGCCTTGTGCCAAGACACTAGTTTCTCTCATGAGACCTACCGATGCATCGAGGAGCTATAGCGGGCTCCACCCATCACATATTAAGTCCAATGCATTCCTATATGAAAAGGTTTAAACATAACACAAACATTCGTATTAAAACTAGCATACGAAATGTCAAAAATTTCACCATAAACTATGAATGGTATAAAAATAGCACATCCACATTCAAACATATCACAGAACCTTCAATACATTATATAAGTTTTGTATCATAATAAATCAACTTCAAATAAGCGTAAAATCCATCAAAGGATGTTGATATAGATGAAATCAAAACACTTTTTAGAGAAATATATCCTTCTATTTTGAAATCATTTAAGCGCCATATAAAATAAAACATTTTCTTTGAAAATATTCATATATGCTTGTAAGGAAAGCTTTGAAGATTTTATAACAACGAAAAATAACCGCACCCGCCGTATAAGTTAATAAAAAATTCTTACCTTAATTCTATCAAAAAGGTTAAAAGGACCTTGTTTTGAAAACGACGGAAATATTCCTTTTATAAAAAGTAAAACAAGGGTATAAATGACTTTAACCCATATTCTTGTAAATAATAAAAATGTTTTGAAATACATTTTTAAGAAAACATGGATGTGGATGATAAAGAGATCCCAGTAGATTATTACGTATAAACATCCTCGGATAATGAAGAGATTGTGAAATAACCCTTACCAATTTGGTAACTTATGAAACATACAACCCATGAAAGAGGAATCATACAATTAATATGTATATACACATAAATTAGAGTTTATTACACAAAGAATATAATTATGGGCAGTACATACACCACACAAAAGGTGATGGTGGAAATATGGCATGAATCTCATTGAAATAAAGAGTGAGATGAAAACCTCTTACATTGTACTTTTCCTTTGTTGGGGTTGGTTAACCTCCTGTATAATGGTGAAATAATTGTTATTAAATTATACAAGAATCATATACATTAATATGATATCATATATGATCTTTTAATATTGATTTGATAATAATATCTTAGTATTATCGTTGTTTCTGGTGTTAACTTACTTATCTTTTATATGTATTGTTACGCAAGACATGTTTGTAAAAGATAGGTTGTATATTATTCATATCCAGAATGATATCAAGTCCTTAACCATCATTTTTAAATCATCAAATGATAATTATACTTTAATGGTTACGATGGAGAATTAATCTCATCGCGTTAGTGGAGACGGTAGTCCGTACGTACGCACGAGCGACAATATCATTCTTTTGATATTAAAATAATATATAAATGGATGGTATATCATATATACAGAATAATTAACATGTTATATTTATTATTTACATTATTTACAAAAAATTATTATACCCATCCAAATAATAATATATTGAATAACAATTACACCACGACGTGGAGACGGTAAGCCGTACGTACGCACGTATGGTGACATGTTATTCAAAGGGTGGATAGAATACTGAATATGGTTGTACCATATTTATAAAAACATCACAGTATATATATGATACTGGATTTATTATTTTAGAATGGTAACAACAAAAGAATAAGAAGTGGAAGATGAAATGAACATGGAAAAGGGTGGTGAAATCAATACCTCTTCTTCGGGTTCTTCCTTTTGATTTGATCAAAAGGGCTCCGTAGGTTGGCTTTCTGATCCAACTAAGGCCTCTAGGTTGTAGTGAGGGAAGTTGGAAGAGTATTTGGGCAGAGTTTGGCCGAACCAAAAGGCTTTGAAGGTGTGAATAAATGAGAAGGAGGAGTGCCCTTTTATAAGAGGGGTGAGGGGCACCTTTGGAAAAGCTAGAAATGTTAGTTTATAATAAATTCAGATTCGGTTTAAAATGGCTAAAAAGATAATTATTTAAATTTTAATGTGGGGATAGGTCTAAAAAAACTCAACCAATAGAATTTATACAGGTTTGGGTACTTACATTAACCTTATCTTTAAGTATTAACTCTAAATTAATTAGTTTCACTTTTACAAGGTCTCTTTGTATTTTTATATAATATGGATAATAAACATTCTATATACATCCAAGAGACCCCCAAGTGGTCCATTAATAATGAACCTATCATGATATAGGTCTCTTGGCCGAACCGTAGATTTTTTGGAATTTAATATCAATTAATAATTTAATATTTGTTTTAAGAACTCTTTTATGTCAATTTTGACACTATTCAATAGTTGATTTTTTTGAAACTCATGACAGATTGATTACTTCTATGAAAGTAAATTAAATAAATCCTAATATATAATATTATCCTAGAAAATTATTTTATTTCATTAAAAGTTTAATATTATATTTATTTGGGTATTTATAATATCAATTACTTTAATTTTTCACTATTATAGTAATTACTATATCATCATTGTGTCATAAATAAAATAAATTATTTAATGTCTAAAAATTATAAATAAAATATCATTATGTAGAAAATAGTTTTATCTTTCTAATGAATATTTATAATCTAAAATCCAACATATATAACCCTATGTAAAATTTTTTTTTCTAAAAGATATATGCTTGTGTCATTTTTGTATTCATTTTAACTTAATTAAAAAAAGTGTCCCTATCAACTACAAGTGGATCCATGGGGTACAAAAATCGACCCAAAGATGCCTATGGTCGAACATGTCTCAACCAATAAGGCTAGGACACGTTTTAGGGTAATTAAGTATTATTATAATATTATTTTTTAACCCTTATTTACCAGATTTACCCTTAACCATTGTAAATTAAATATTTACCACAGTAATTATTCAAAATGACTAAAAATAAAAGTTACCTATTTAAAAAATTTGAACATCCTGATTCCAAATATGGAATCGATTTTTCTAAAATCAAAACACAGAAGTGGCAGAAATTAATATAAAATTAATTTCCACTGTCAAAACAAAAAGCGTGTTTTTAAGAGATAATAACTTTCAAAAGAATGACACTTGCTTATGTTCGGTTTAATTGTAAAATTATGTCCAATGACCAAAATTATATTAAATGGTAAAAATATATTCTAAATATACATTAAAACCACTCAAATTCATAATTTATCACTATTAATTAATTTGATTAAAAAAGTTGTTTTTAATTAAAATTTAGTAATTTTCACTATTCATCAAAATATGAAAGTTATCCGAAAGTACCAAAATTTCACCTTAGGATAAATTCGATATTCCGAATCCAGAAATGAAGCCCATTTTAAAATATAAAATATATATAATTTCAAAAAAAGGTATTACTATTCATAACGGCAAGTTTGATTGGTTATGGTGTGTTAGAACTTGGTGTTGCGTACAACACACGCTATCACATTATTCAAAGACAATCGTACCGTAGAAGCTTGGGGTGTCACATTCTCCCCTCCTTCAAAAAATTTCATCCTCAAAATTTCAAGAATACTTATCATATGAAAATACTCGGGTGGTTCTTCATCATAAGTTCCTCGAGTTCCCACGTTGCCTCTTCCATCTTATGGTTTCTCCACAAAACTTTTACCAGACGCGTCATCCGGTTTCTCACAACTTGTTCTATCGTATCAAGAATCCTGACGGGCTCTTCACAATAGGAAAGATCATGTTCCAGTTATAATTCCGCATAGGTGCGTACATTTGTTGGGTCAGGCATGTATTTCCTCAACAGAGATATGTGGAACACATCGTGAACTTTTGAGAGACTTGGCGGCATTGCCAATCGGTAAGCCACAACCCCAATTCGTTCTAGAATTTCGAAAGGTCCGATGTACCTGGGACTCAATGTACCTTTATTACCAAAAAGAATGACTCCCTTCCATGGAGATACCTTCAGGAAAACATGATCACTGACTTGAAATTCCAAATCCTTCCTTCGATTATAGGCATAGCTCTTCTGCCTATTTTGAGCTGCTTTGATGTGATTTTGGATTACCTTCACCTTTTCCATCGTTTCCTCCACCAGTTCTGGGCCTACAAGTTTTCTTTCACCAACGTTATCCCAACAGGTTGGTGTACGACATCTCTTTTCATATAACGCTTCATATGGTGCCATCTGAATACTCGAATGGAAGCTATTATTATAGGAAAATTCTACCAGTCGTAAATATTGATCCCACATACCCTAAAAGTCAAGTGAGCAAGATCTCAACATGTCTTCTAAGGCTTGAATGGTCCGTTCTGATTGTCCGTCTGTCTGAGGGTGGTAAGAAGTGCTCAAATGAAGTTTGGTATCCAGGGATTTCTAAAGACTTTTCCAAAATCTTGAATTAAAATGGGGATCACGATCAGAAACAATCGATAGGGGTACTCCATGAAGTCTCACAACTTCATTAATATATAGTCTTGCTAGACGTTCCAGGGGTAGATCTTCTCTTATAGCTAGAAAATGTGCTGACTTGGTAAGACGATCAACAATAACTCATATTGCATCATTCCTTCTAGAAGTCTTTGGTAGCCCCATGACAAAGTCCATCGTAATATTGTCCCATTTACACTCCGGTATCGGAAGAGGTCGCATGACTCCTCCAAGCTGTTGCCTTCCAGATTTCACTTGTTGACAAACCATACATCTTGACACAAAATAAGCAATTTCCCTCTTCATGTTGTCCCACCAAAAATGTTCCTTCAAATCTCTATACATTTTGGTGCTCCCAGGGTGTATAGAGAAATTGGAACTATGAGCATCATCCAACAATTCCCTTTTTAGATCTTGTATATCGGGAACACAAAGTCTCTTCCCGAATTTCAAAATTCCATCTTCATTCCCAAAGTCTCTCAATCTCCCATCATTCACAGCTTTAATCTTCTTTTTAAATCCTTCATCATCTATCTGAGAACTCTTAATCCTTTCTAGTAAATATGGTTTGGCAACCATTTGAAAAAGCATTGATGTTTCACCTTCCCTGGTTATTCCCATGTCCATCTTCACTAGATCCATGAAAATTGGATCCCTTTCAATTCTCATCATGTTCAAAACTCCATGGTCTTTTATTCTCAAAGCATCTTCCACCTTGTTTGCTATCTCTGGGTGGTAGTGTATCGTGCAATCATAATCCTTGAGTAATTCAATTCATCTTCTTTGCCCCATGTTGCGTTCTTTTTGTGAGAAAATATACTTCAAACTCTTGCGATCAGTATAAATCTCACATTTTTCACAATAGAGGTAGTGCCTCCATATCTTCAAAGAAAAGATCACAGCGGCTAACTCGAGATCATGAGTAGGATAGTTTTGTTAATGAATTTTCAACTGTCGTGATGCATAGGCAATAACTCTATCATTCTGCATAAGGACACAACCAAGTCCTTTCTTTGATGCATCACTATAAATAACGAACCCATCATTCCCCGATGGTAGAGTCAGTATAGGATCATTGACTAATATTCTATTCAGTTATTCAAAACATTCTTCACACTCTTTAGTACAAACAAATTTAACCCCTTTACGTGTGAGCTTCATTAATGGGTTAGCCAATTGGGAAAAATTCTGGACGAAACGTCGATAATAACCCGCCAAACCAATAAAATTGCGTACCTCAATTATACTCGTAGGTGCTGGCCATTCTTGGATAGCCTTGGTATTAGAAGTATCAACAGAGATTCCATCTTTAGAGACAATATGGCCAAGAAAAGAAATATCCTGAACCCAGAATTCACACTTTCTAAACTTCCCATATAATTCATCCCTCCTTGGAGTCTTCAAGATAATGCTCAAGTGATTTTCATGATCATCATTGGTTTTGGAGTATACCAAGATATCATCAATAAATACCACAACAAATTCATTGAGATACTCCTTGAAAACTCTATTCATCAGATCCATGAATACAGAGGGTGCATTAGTCAATCCAAAAGGCATTACAGTAAACTCATAATGCTCGTACCTGGTTCGAAATGCTGTCTTCGGAATGTCATCCTTCTTTACACACAACTGATGGTATCTAGATCGAAGGTAAATCATTGAAAAGTATTGAGATCCATGTAGTTGGTCAAATAAATCATCAATACGAGGTAAGGGATACTTGATCTTTATCGTTATAGCATCGATCTTCCTGTAGTCGATACATAACCTCATAGATCCATCATTCTTTTTAACAAAAAGAACAAGGGATCCCCATGGAGAAACACTAGGGAGAATAAATCCATTATTACTCAATTCCTCTAGTTGTTTCTTTAGTTCAAATAATTCTACAGTGGCCATTCTATAAGCGGTCTTCGATATAGGCTTTGATCCAGGAATCAAATCAATGGAAAACTCAACTTCTCATTCTGGAGGATGTCCTGGTAAATCTTCCGGAAATACATCTACAAATTATTTCACAACAGGTACATCCTCTATTTGAACATTCATTTCCTCACCGACATTTATTTCATTCTCTTCTTCCCCAATAATTGAATTAAGTTGAGCTACTGGGGGTGGTTCTAAATAAGAATTAGGTGGTGACGATTCTGCTCTAAAGATAAGGTGTTCCTTATCATTATCATCAAGTATCGTAACCTCTTTCTTCTTACAATAAATCTTCACATCATAGTCTGAAAGCCAGCCCATGCCGAGGATTATATCAATCTCAATCATAGGTATGACGATGAGATCGGCAGATAACAGACATTTATGTGCTCTAATGGGGCCTGATTCACAAAACATTGTTTCAATGATACATCCCATAGGAGTTTTAACTGACAACTCACTTATTAAATATAATTGTAAATATCTAATTTTCTTAGCAAACTGGGAAGATGTGAAACAATGCGATGATCCAGAATCAAATAATGCATTTGCTAAACTTGAGGAAACCATTAAATTACCTGGCACCACGTCTTTCGGAGCTTCTACCTCAACAGTAGTGATAGCATAAGCCTGGCCTTGATCCCATGGCCTTTTCTGAGGTATGTTCTCCTGATTCATAGGACATTAATTTGAATAATGACCCATCTCCCTGCAATTGTATCACTGAACGTTGGTAGCTTCCTTCTTCCCATTGAAATCACGAGCTTGGTGGACTTTTTTACCACACTTGCAACAGACTCCCATTCCCTTCAAGCAAGTACCGGGGTGTTTCTTCTCACATTTACCACATGATGGATATTCAACCTTTACCTTATTCCACCTTATTTCCATTCCCAGATTGATCATCAGGTCTCTTCTTCTCTTGCTTTGCTTTAAAGTCATAAGACTTAGAGAATTCCTTTTCGGTCTTAATAGCACATGAGACAATGTCTTCGTACGATGAAAAGGATTGTGAGACTAATGCTCGACGGATAAATGGTTTTAAACCATCAAAGAAAAGATCAATCTTACTTCTTGGGTTACGTATATAATCTCCAGCATACCTTGCAAACCTTGTAAAGTTAGGCTCATACTTTGTGACATTCTCATCCTCCTTTTGTCTCAGACTCAGCAAATGCCTTTCCATATCTGCTCGATGGTCGCGAGGAAAGTATTTTTCTAAAAACAGATATTTGAAATCCCTCCATTCAATATTTGATACTTCATCATCTTACTTCATGTTTTGAATCAATGACCACCATTGATCAGCATCTCCAGTGAGGCGGTAAACTGCCATGATATCTTTTTCCCTTTCACTGCTCCCCAAAGCCTGAAATATTTTCTCTAGGGAATTTATCCATTGCTCAGCTACTAAGGGATTTGTAATCCCATTGAACGTTGGGGTTTGTTGCCTCATGAATTGATCTAACATTGATCCTCCACGCTGTGGATCAGGGTGCTCCATATGGGTAAGGTTATTATTCATAACCTGAGTAAGTTGTCCCACTATGGTGATTAGCTGATCGACACTAGTTGCATCACCTGCTCCACTATAATTATCTTGAGTAGAAGGGAAATCCCTACATGGAGTGAGTGCATTGATACGGTTTCCATTTCTTCCACTAGGTGCCATTTCTAAACAATTGCAAAAACTAGATCAGTTTATGAATCAAAATACATAATCCCATACTTATAAAACACTTAACATAAATTGAACTATTTATAGATATAATCCATAATCATAAAAATGTTTTCTTTGAGGAAGTATATACTCATAAACCCTTCATAATGATTTGTAAAGAAAATTAGAGTTATCCTAAGCATATCCCCCGGGAGTGTCGTAACCAAGAGTGCAGCAAGGCCCGTTGTCATGCACCAGTTCCCGTTCGAGTCTAGCTCAAAGCGGTGTTTCCGGGTTTTACCCCTAGGTACATCTGTGCCAGAGCCGCCTCTACCTGCTCGTATCCAGACAGGGATGTATTGCTCGGAAAACTCACAAAATCTCTACAATACCAAAATTCTAGGAAGTTCTTCTATACTAATCCTCAAAGTTAATCTTAGGTCTACGTGCTCTAATCAGAGTTTATCAAAATCTTGCTTCCAAGGTTTGTACTAAACTTCCTCTGATACCAACTCTAACGCCCCGACCCTAGTTACCCAGAGTCGGTGCATTATTACATAACATTGTCATGATCACAAGAAAGATCAAATCTCGAAAGACCGATTGGTTTAGTAGCCTTGGAAACACTAGATATATTCATAAGTTTTAAATTACATCATAATATGAAAAACTACTACAACAACATAATGTCTCC
This sequence comes from Viscum album, assembly GCA_963277665.1. Classification (NCBI taxonomy): domain Eukaryota; kingdom Viridiplantae; phylum Streptophyta; class Magnoliopsida; order Santalales; family Viscaceae; genus Viscum; species Viscum album. The sequence goes on along the minus strand of OY728148.1, from coordinate 1,655,981,399 downwards.
ATAATCCACACTCATATCCCCACATAATATCCCTGCAGGTCATTCATAATTTACTTCTACACTTCCTGGGAAAAATAAAACATAGAAAAGGGGTGAGCTCAAATGCCCAGTAAGGATAAAAATATAGCGGAAACTTTCATAAATAAGAATAAACATTTAAGGCAATGTATAACTAAAACAAATGCCTTTCAAACTTGAACATTCAACATTGTATGGAATAAATAAAATGAAATAATTCCATTTAATCATTCACGTGGATATTCTACTAATCGAATAATCACATGAAAAATCAATAAAAACTTTCATAATGTTGGAATGCATAATGCCAGACTATCATTACCACATAGCCAAGGCCTCGTGCCAAGACTAAAAATAAGATTTTGCCAAGGCCTTGTGCCAAGACACTAGTTTGTCTCATGTGACCTACCGATGAATCGAGGAGCTATAACGGGCTCCAACCGTCACATATTAAGTCCAATGTATTCCCATATGAAAAGGATTAAACATAACACAAACATTCGAAATAAAACTAGCATACGAAATGTCAATAATTTCACCATAAAATATAAATGGTATAAAAATAGCACATCCACAGTCAAACATATCACAAAACCTTCAATACATTATATAAGTTTTGTATCATAATAAATCAAATTCAAATAAGCGTAAAATCCATCAAAGGATGTTGACATAGATGAAATCAAAACACTTTTTAGAGAAATATCTCTTTCTATTTTGAAATCATTTAAGATCCATATAAAAGAAAACATTTTCTTTGAAAATATTCTTATAAGCTTGTATGGAAAGCTTTGAAAATTTTATAATGACGGAAAATAACCGCACTCGCCGTATAAGTTAAAAAAACATTCTTACCTTAATTCTGTCGAAAAGGTTAAAAAGGACCTTGTTTTGAAAATGAAGGAATGATTCCTCTTATAAAAAGTCAAACAAGGGATTAAATGACTTTAACCCATATTCTTGTAAATATTAAAAATGTTTTGAAATACATTTTTATGAAAACATGGATGTGGATGATAAAGAGATCCCAGTAGATTATTACGTATAAACAACCTCGGATAATGAAGAGATTGTGAAATAACCCTAACTAATTTGGTAACATATGAAACATAAAACCCATGAAAGAGGTATCATACAATTAATATTTAAATACACATAAATTAGAGTGTATTACACAAAGAATATAATTATGGGCAGTACATACACTACAAAAAATGTGATGGTGGCAATATGGCATGAATCTCACGGAAATAAGGAGTGAGATGAAAACCCCTTTCCTTTTACTTTTCCTTGGTTGTGGTAGGTTAACCTCCTGTATAATGGTTAAATAATTTTTATTAAATTATAAATGAATCATATACATTAATATGATATCATATATGATCTTTTAATATTGATTTGATAATAATATCTTAGTATTATCGTTGTTTCAGGTGTTAACTTACTTGTCTTTTATATGTTTTGTTACGCAAGTCATGTTTGTAAAGGATAGGTTGTATATTATTCATATCCAGAATGATATCAAGTCCTTAAACATCATTTTTAAATCATCAAATGATAATTATACTTTAATGGTTATGATGGAGAATGAATCTCATCGCGTTCGTGGAGACGGTAGTCCGTACGTACGCACGTGGGACAATATCATTCTTTTGATATTAAAATATTAAATAAATGGATGGTATATCATATATATAGAATAATTAACATTTTATATTTATTATTTACATGAGTTTCACAAAATTATTATACCCATCCAAATAATAATATATTGAATAACAATTACACCACGACGTGGAGACGGTAAGACGTACGTACGCACGTATGGTGACATGTTATTAAAAAGGTGGATAGAATACTGAATATGGTTGTAACATATTTATAATAACATCACAGTATATATATGATACTGGAGTTATTATTTTAGAATGGTAACAACAATGGAAGAAGAAGTGGACGAAGAAATGAACTTGGAAAAGAGTGGTGAAATCATTACCTCTTCTTCGGGTTCTTCATTTTGATTTGATCAAAAGGGCTCCTTAGGTTGGCTTTCTGATCAAACTAAGGCCTCTAGGTTGTAGTGAGGGAAGTTGGGTGAGTATTTGGGCAGATTTTGGCCGAACCAAAAGGCTTTGAAGGTGTGAAGAAATGAGAAGGAGGAGTGCCCTTTTATAAGAGGGGTGAGGGGCACCTTTGGAAAAGATAGAAATATTAGTTTATAATAAATTCATATTAGGTTTCCAATGGCTCCAAAGATTATTATTTAAATTTTAAGGTGGGGATAGGTCGAAAACAACTCAACAAATAGAATTTAGACAGGTTTGGGTACTTATATTAACCTTATCATTAAGTATTATCTCTAAATTAATTAGTTTCACTTTTACAATGTCTCTTTGTATTTTTATATAATATGGTTAATAAACTTACTATATACATCCAAGCGACCCCCAAGTGGTCCATTAATGATTAACCAATCATGATATAGGTCTCTTGGCCGAACCCAAGACTTTTAGGAATTAAATATCAATTAATAATATAATATTTGTTTTAAGAACTCTTTTATGTCAATTTTGACACTATTAAATAGTATATTTTTTTTAAACTCATAACAGATTGATTACTTCGAAAAAAGTCAATTAAATAAATCCTAATATATCATATTATCCTAGAAAATTATTTTAATTCATTAAAAGTTTCATATTTTATTTATTTCGGTATTTATAATATCAATTATTTTAATTTTTCACTATTATAGTAATTACTACATCATCATTGTGTCATAAATAAATTAAATTATTTAATGTATAAAAATTATAAATAAAATATAATTATGTAGGAAATCTTTTTGTCTTTCTAATTAATATTTATAATCTAAAATCAAACATATATAACTATATGTAAAAATTGTTTTTCTAAAAGATATATGATTGTGTCATTTTTGTATTCATTTTAACTTAATTAAACAAAAGTGTCCCTATCACCTACAAGTGGCACCATGGGGTCCCAAAATCGACTCAAAGTTGCCTAGGGTCGAACCTGTGTCAACCAATAAGTCTAGGAATCGTTTTAGGATAATATAGTATTATTATAATATTATTTTTTAACCCTTATTTACAAGATTTACCCTTAACCATGTAAATAAAATATTTACCACAGTAATTATTCAAAATGTCTAAAAATAAAAGTTACCTATTTACACAATCTGACCATCCTGATTCAAAATATGGAATCCATTTTTCTTAATTCAAAACACAAAAGTGGCAGAAATTAATATAAAATTAATTCCCGCTATCAAAACAAAAAGCGTGTTTTTTAGAGATAATAACTATCAAAAGATTGACACTTGTTTATGTTCGGTTTAATTGTAAAATTATGTCCAATGACCAACATTATATTAAATGGTAAAAATATATTCTAAATATACTTTAAAACCACTCAAAATCATAATTTATCACTATTAATTATTTTTATTAAAAAATTTGTTTTTAATTAAAATTTAGAAATTTTCACTATTCATCAAAATATGAAAGTTATCCGAAAAGTAGCAATATTTCACCTTAGGCTAAATTTGATATTCCGAATCCAGAAATGAAGTCCATTTTAAAATATAAAATATATATAATTTCAAAAAGTATGTATTACTATTCATAACGGCTAGTTTGATCGGTTATGGTGTGTTAGAACTCGGTGTTGCGTACAACACACACTATGACATTATTCAAATAGAAGCGTACCATAGAAGCTTGGGGTGTCACACTCTGAACCACATGACTGCCTTCCCTAGTGATATTTGAAGGAATCAATTTTCTCTAACATCAAACCCCAAATATCTCTACTATTTTTTCATATTAATTTTATAAAATCTAAACATCTATTATATTTTTTGGACGAATTGAACCATTCCAATCATCTATTACATAAGATATGGTCTTGGTAGCATTGTTCTTCCCACTATGGCCAAACTTGTATTAGTTATAAATCACATCATATATAATACTTTATATAGATACATTTGAATACACTAGTGGATGTTTGATGATTATCCCATCCACCATTAAATTACATTGTGTAGGCTCTCAAAATGACATAAAATGTTTGAATGTTAGTTTATGATTATACATCATCATAGAAATATATGTCACAGTAAATTATATTTCAATATTCCTAAGAAGTGTTTTTATTTAAATATAATATCAAAGAGAATATTGGATCATGATAAAAAAATATTGAATGTGGTACCCCATGAAACCTCAGCACGTCATTTATGTATATCATCAAATGTTTTTCATGAATGAAATCATCCTGATTAGTGATGATGTTTGATGTATTGGTGAGTTAATTCACCACCACCCATAACACATTGTTCCCTTTTTATGTCTTCATTATAGTAGTGAAAAATTAAATAGTGATTTTCTTCAATTTATATAGAGGTATAGTAAATGGTTGAATAATCCCCTTGGAATTATATCACTATACATTGACATGCTGAAATATGGAGCACTTTGTGGTATATTCTATGATACAATTATTCTTTTTTTCCAACCATAATTTATATCTATTATCATGAAACTTATTTTAACATCTATAATGAATGTATAAATATGAGATACACGTGTTATTCATTTTTTGGTTCATTATCTCGGGTGATGAATGTACACATAGACTTATTCCAAACCAAATGACATTACCTTCATCAATGTGGAATTAATGGTTCTCCCCCTACATTACTAAATTCCCCTTATATTGAATTTATAGATAATCCCATTATGCATCCATGGTCCTATTATGGATGTATGTTTGTGAAATAATTTTGTTTAGGTAGGATTATTTCTCTAATATTTTGATTTTTATACCCATTTATGCATATCAAATATTATGGGGACTTTTTCAATATACATAATTGAGAGAGTAGAAAGTTATTTTATACTATTATCATTAGCATATTTATATATACTTACAATATGGTAGTTAATATAATAATTATATTCCCCAATTAGATCTAACCATATTCACCAATTCATGTCGAGCACATTATGTTTAATATATACATCATACATTTTTAGTCTATGAATCAGTTACAATTTTTCACTAAGAGATATATATTTAATATCATTATATATAATAAGATTACCACTAACTCCAGTTATCCAGAAGGATAGTCCTGATGACGATTCCATAAATATCATGATTCATTTACATTCTAGATGCCATATTTTGTGAGTATATACCCATTCCCTTTTATAGATGAATTAATATAGATGTAAAATCATTTCCTATTAGGGGGTAATGCTATAACTGGTGCACTGATCAACCTATTTTTCAGTTCATTGTGACATTCTAGACAATTATTTTTCAATATAAACATAAGAATCTTAAATGTAAATTGGGATAATGGATTATAAATCCATGAGATATTTATTTGAAACCTTCTATAGTATCTTATTTGTCAAAGGAAACTAAAAATATTGATTATTGTAGTAGTATGTATCATATCTACCATGTAATTAGTCTTTAAAGGGTCAACTGATATTCCATAACTTTTTATGATGTTCCCCAAGAGTAAAATTTATTTTAAAAAAATTACAATCAATGAATTTTTTCAATATCTTATCCTCCATCAATGTTTGTAATTTTAAACATAAGTGATCCTCATTCATGAACTAACTATTGGAATGTATTTGAATATCATACATAATTACCACCACAAATTTATAAGCTTAATATTTAATGAATGAATTCTTAAAATCCATAAATATTTTAGGATCATTAGTCTTGAGGATGGGCATAACAACAAATACATAATTCCTATATATTGTTAAAAAGTAGGTTTTTGGTATATCTTAAATCTTCATCCTTAAGTGATGAAAACAAAATTATTGGTCCATGTTGGAAAATTATTTATCCCCATGAGGAATGAAAATTACCATAAATCATTTTAAGAGGTTATTTTTTCATCACTATGATACAATTATCTTTTCTATAATAAATAAATAGTCACATTAATCCATACTTCTTATTTATAAATATGAATGATTATTCCCATGGATAAAACACATCTACAAAATAACCTTAGGAATCTTCATTAATCCCTTTGAATCTATAACTTCCATTCTATATAGGGTCCTCAATTTTTAGTTGATCTATGTATGAGCTCAATTGAGAACTTTTCCATTCATTTTATGGAGTTCTAGGAAACACATTAAAAAAATTGTCAATGTGTTTCTGAATAATGGGGACATTTTATATCATCATATCTTATATTTTGTATTTTTATTTAATAATAATTTCTTTAAATAAGCCTATATGTTGTTCTTCTAGAAATTGTTCCGGATGAGATATCTATCCTTTTAAAAATAACGCTTTGTTATTCATTTATATCCATAGACATCATCTACATTATAAAATTTATATTATCATTAGACTTTGAGACCCAATCTATACCTTGTATAGTGTTGAATTCCACCATGGTTATGAATACTATATTTGTGATGAAATTTTACTCAACAAAGTTGGTAGTATAGTTTCTGTACTCCAATTTTGCTCAAATAATTCCCCAAGGAGTTTAAATGATTAATATAAAAATTTATGTTCTACGATGTATTATATATTATTCATAATCTTTGATTAAATAAATGAATGCATAGAACCAGATTAAAAAAATAGCTTTCTCAATTTTAGAGTACAATGTGTTTACAAAACTCCACATCATTTGGAGCCAATATGACTACCATTGTGATTCTGAAAGCACGACCATTATCATATTTCATAATATGAATTTGGTAGTTTTTACCTCCTATTTCCATATTATTTGATCATTTATTTGAAAATTTCCCACCTAATCCAAACTTAAATCATGGAAATTCAATTTTTTATAGAATTTTATTCATATTTTAATTTTTATAAATATGTTAATTAAACATCACACAACAAAATTTCTAATCTATATTGGAATATATTATAAACATGTATCACATTTCAAATGTTATAAATAGGTTCCATAAATGTTTCTTCCCACATTTGTTTCACCTGGGAGGTTAAAACTTCTTTCCTCTTCTTCCAGGATTGAAATTTAACTCTCATCATGAATCTATTTTATACTTATTTCCATCCATCCAATACAATCATTGTGTCTCTCCAGGGTTTATTTTGACCCTAAAATCACTACACAATATCACCATATATCTTTTGAAATATATATTTGTTATATTCCTTTATATATGTGGTATCATCCCATGAAATAACCTATCAACACATCCCTTAAGATCCATAATGAAGCTATTGGTGTATCAAGAAAGAATTGTAATATACATTTTGTTACTTCCCAAAAGTTCATTTTCAATTTCATCATATATAACAATTCCTTCTCCATTTTTCTCATCAGAAATATAAAATATGTATTAGAAAATATTTTCCTAAAATCATTCCACTCAATATCCTCAATATTTTATATTGGATTTTTGTTCTTAATTACTATCCACCAATTATCAATTTCTCATTTTAATACATATTTTAATATGGTGACATTTTATAGCTATGAAAACGCATAGAAAAAATTATTTTTCTTATAGAGGTAATATAGTCTTCACACATCAATGGATCAATTGATCTATTAATTAAATGTTTTAATTTATCCATGAAGGTATCTACAACATTTTTTCACCGTTGAGGTTAATTTGGGAACCCAAATTGATTATGGTAGTTGTTAATTGCATCATATAATTGATTAATCACCCTCACGATGATATCCATTCTAGTATAAATCATGATAGGAAGCTTGTTACTGCATCTTTAATTACACTCATTATTTAAAAGGTTCCTCTTATTTTGAGGAATTTTTTTAAAATAAAAAATCCATTTTGAGAAACAAGTATCTTTTTTGTAATCATGTAATTATTATCGGATTGTATGTCGTAAAAAACATATCTAACGATTTTAATAATTAAAATACCATAATAACAACGACATAATCAATGTATCCATAATAACAGTTTGTATAATAAATCATGTTATCCAAATATAAACCACAAGAGTGTAAAAAAATGTTTGAAACAAGTTCAATTTATATGAACTAGGTGATCATAAAGTAAAATACCAATCCATCCTTTTTTAGTTTTATTACAGATAGTAAAAACTATTCTAGGTCCATATCCACATATAGCTTTGAGATATATATATTTCATTTTTGGGACACCAATGACTTGTTACTTCACTAAAATTACATGATGTTTTCCTATATTCATAATTATTTCCTGCATTCTTAATAATAACTTATAATCCTATTTTTCAAAAATAAATAAACAGGGATATAATACAATCTATTTTTTTCTTATATTTTTAATAAATAGTAGTTTCATTTATGAGTAGAACACCGAATAATAGACTCGATATTTTGTGTTTTGGTTTCAAGGAAATTATATGAATAATACAGAAAACTCGTAATCATTATTCTAAACCGCATGAAAGTATCCATCATGGGTTTATCCTAAGCTACTTTTACAGCATCTCATATCCTTGGGACACACAACAATGGAATGGGGTGGTTATAAATCCATACAATTGAATAAATAAATGAGATAATTATCATGTGACCATGGGGACTGTAAATAAGGAATGAAATAATCGAAATTTGGTATATGATAAAATAAAAAACATGAATCATAACATTTAAATGTCACTATACCATATTAATGATACATTCTTATGTATATAACCATCATTTATCATCAATGTGTTGTAAATCATTATTAACAGTGTTATTCACTTGGGTAATGAAAAAACTTTCATCTATAGAAAGTACTTATTTATCCTATGTAATAGGGTTCAATAAGGCTGAAAAATTTACATGTATTGATTAATATAATTCATATTTATCATAAAAAATCATTTAATAATTATACCATAGAGAATAATTAATGGGTTTTATATAAAATCATTATGTACATAAGTGAATATGAATTGAGAATTGCATCATTTTAAACCCACATATAATAAATGTGAGTCTCATAAATATAAAAAACCAAAAACATATTTTATATTATGATATATTCCAATACCCCTTGATATGAATGGATGTGGGTAATCAAAATATTATAATATTAGGAAAAAGGGAGAAATTTAAAAATTCATTCATTTTCATGGCTGTATCAAATAGAAATTAAAGAAATGATATATGAGAGAAAATAAATGAATCACATTCATAAAAAACTATATTTTAATTAATTTAATAATAAAATATTCTTGAAAATTATGTAATTCTTCTATTGTATTACAATCCATAATAGATGTACATTGATGGAAAAGAATAATTACATTATTCCCTTACCTTAAATTCCACATTATTTCATCTCTTTCCATATCATAAATAACATTATTATGTTTGCAAAAAAATGGAACTAGAATTTTATTTTGAATAATATTTTTATTAATTTTAATTTATAATCTTTTTATTGTATTTATTAATTTCAATAGTTAATTTTTAAATAATTTTATATAAAAACTTACTTAAAATATCCCATCTTTCTTTTACATAATGGTCCTAATTAATTTATATTTAAATATTATTAATATTACCACCAGAAGCATATAAATAAATATATAATGTATTTAAATATAATAATTAATTTATTGTGATTATCAGTGAGGGTGATTATAGGAAAATATATTTCAACATACTTAGGGGTGGTTAACTGGACATTGTCTAGGAATTATTAGAAATAGGAAAAAGAGACGAATGAAATTTGAATATTTCATAAATAAAATATTTGTAGTAGCATATCATAATTAATTTATTTTTAAAATACTTCTTAGTTATAAATATATGATTTGGGATTGAATGGAACTTTGATGAAGTGGAATAGAAGAGGAAAATGAGAGAAAGGTTGATAATAACTAACAATTTTAACAGTTCCCTTTCCTATGTATTGTACTAAAAACCCTTGATGATTAGTGTTTTTTTGTACAAAACATCCCTATGTATTCTAATTTTATGTATACAGTGGATTACAGAAGAATCATTTATTTTGTAAGTGAGTGAGTAGGAGATCTCAATGGGTAGCGATATGGGTAATTTATATTATACAATAGGTGTATTTGTAGGATAAAATATTAAATTAAATATAATTTCATTGTAATTATTTAAATAATATTTTTTAAAATAAGAATATAAAAATTATTATATAAAATATTTTAAAAACATCAAAACACCTTATAATATTAATTAATATATTTAATTAAAAATCAAATTGAAAAATTGAGTTATTATAAATTAAATGAAAGAATATTGAATTTAGACTTTGGAAAATGATTATTCAATATGAAAATATAGTTTAATATTTTCTAATGGAATAATTATCTCATTTTATTCAATATTGGATGAAATAACCAATTCACAATATGTTATTTAATTATTACATCATCTTTATTTTACAAAAAAACATTATATTTCAAAAAATCTACTTTTAGTATTTATGTAATAAGAAGGACTCAAAGTGTAAATTTGAAACCCAAATCATAGTTCCAAAAATATTTATTAAACTAAAAGGGTCGAAAATATAAACACATGATTATGATATTTCACTAATATAATATTTACTAAATATGACATATATTCCATAGAAATACACCAACTGAATAACATAGTAAAATCTGTTAAATTTACTTCAAACAACAAATCATTAGTCTAGATAAAACATAATAAAAATATTATTGAGAGAATATCTTGATCAATAATTAATTGTTATAAGGAAAAAACCAAAACTTTATCTTCCAACCACCACTAACAATTCAATTTATGATCTGATGTATCATCTCTCTAAGTGTATTACCAATCATCTCTATCATCACAAATAAGTCATCATCACCCCTTTGTTCCAAAATTTCTTCAAAAAAAGTTCATCAAGAATGGGAATGAATTATTAACGATCCTAACCAAATTCAATTCCAATCTAAAAAATAAATGAAATTTTTATGAAATAGTCAAATTGATGAATTTATTATATTACATTGCAAAACATTTACAACCAACAAAAAATTAACACCCATGATCCATAAAAAAATTTGTTCCTAGTAAAAATCTATCTCAATATATCATTCCATCAGCCAAAAAAACATCTCATTAATTGATTTTAGCCACGGAAAGTTCCCACATATTGATTATGTGATCTATAAAAGAAACACCATGGAATAAAATGAGGTTCATCAACTATTTTATATATATCAAATAATAGAAATAAATTACTTCATAAACTAATTTGAACAAATATTTTATCTTAAAGACCATTTTCAATTTTTTGGATGAAACCTAAAATAATAGAAGAATCTCATTAGTGTATTAATCATACAATCACTCTAGACATAAACCATGATTGATGATGTGTGCACTATCTTGATCTACACTATTCAATGCAATAGTTAACAGACTCTATTCCATTTAATAACTAATTTCTTACATTCATTATCCCACCATAAATATCAACATGGTTGCAAGAAATATATCACAAATCCATCAGTAAATATCTAAAAAATTTCAGAAAATGTTTTTATAATAATAATAAACAAAAAATCCTTATTAATTAAAACAACCTCATCAACTGACAAAATATTCCACTTAATCAATCTTTAAATAGGGAGAATAATGAGGTGAATCATTTCCATTGATGTCATTTATGTTAATATTAGAATTTTTTTAATTTCCACCTCCAACCCATTGAACATATGGTTCTATGAAATATATTAAAATATGTTTTATTAAAAAATAATTTTACAATTTTAATCCAGATATTTATTATATAGAATTATTATATCTATATTTTTTAAAATACTCATGATAAGTATACACATAACAATTTTTTTTATTTTGAGTTTAAATTATTATTCCCATGAAACTAATTATTGATATTTGTCAAGTTACTATTAATGTAGTCATATTAAATTATATAAATTACTCTTCATTATTTAATTATAAATTCAATACAATTCATGAAACAACATAACCTCAGTAACCCAAATTCGGTGCATTATTTTGATACATTAGCATGATTACATGTAATCAAGTACTGAAGGACCGATCAGTCTAGTAGTTTTGGAAAATAGATTACATATATAACATTACATTAAAATTTCTAAAATAAAACACAACATAAATAATCCTTTAAAAATTTCATTATTTCCCTAGGTTAACACTGCATATCAATCATAACACACTTCTTCACAACCTAGAAAAAATAAAGCAACAGAAATGGCTGATCACTCATGCACAGTAAGGATAATAATATAACAGAAACTATCATAATGAAGCATAAACCTTTTAGGCAATGTATAAGACTAAAACAAAATCCTTTTAAACTTAAACATATGCATAATATGGAAATGATAAATCTATTAATGTCATTTACTTATTAAAATGGATATTCTATTAGTAAAATAATCACATTTAATATCAGTATCTAATTTCATAAAGATATAATGAAAATTGTCAAACATCATAATCAAATAATGAGGGCCTCCCGCCAAGAAAAAAAATAAATATTTTTTCAAGGAATTATGCCAAGACACTAGTTTGTCTCACAAAAAAATCCATTCATCGAGAATTTATAGCGGCCTCCACGAGTCACATACTTAGTCAAATGAATTACTCGTATGAAAATGTTGAAACATAACATAAACATTCATATTAAAACTAGAATAAGAAATGTCAAAACATTAACAATAAACCATGAATGGTATAAAAATAGTACATCCACAGACAAACATATCATTTATCATTAAATATAATTTGAGAGATTGTAATATAATAAATGAACCTCAATCAAGAATAATATCCCTTAAATGATGTTTACAATGGTGAAAATGATCAGTAATACTCTTTGAGGGATATATCTTCTTTTGTGCCATCATTTAAATGTCACTAATTTATAATGGAATTAATTTAAAATATTTTTTGAATCAAAGTGTACCTTACCACTTTCAATCCTTTTTAAGGAATTAACATTTTAAAATCATAATGTCTTTATAAATAAATCCAGAAAATCATATTTGAAACATTGACATTAATTAAAAATATTTTTGAAAAATAATACATCAATACATTTAAAATTATGATATTGATAACGAGTCCCATCCAAAAATCATTATTATATTTTTTTTGAAAATATTTTTTTGAAACATGGACATGGATGATAAAAATTTCTCATTAAATACATACACATAAACAATCTTGGATAATAATGAGATTGAAGAATTGACCCTTACGTTGCACTTTCCTTTGGTCGAATGTAGGTTGAAACACCTGTATAATAACCATAGTACGTTATTAAAGAATAATAAATCCATATTAATATTTATGATATCATTATTTATTCATATATGCATTTATAATTCCCATTTAATAAAAATATATATGTTAAAATAATAATTTTGGTAATAATTGCATTCTTTATCATACTTGAATTAACTTATTATTCATGATTGTATCACTTATATCATGATTTAATTGCTTCTATAATATCAAAAATAATTTATGTATCATATATATTTATAATATTAATATGTATAATAAATAGATATATGAAATGGAAAACACCATTTATGGAGACGGTAGGTCGTACGTACGGATAAACATTTTTCCCGTTTTCATAACATATTGAACAGAAGTAGGTGAATGAGATATATGTATTTAAATATATATTTATATTGAGAGTATAATTATAATTTCATATATCACATACTTATTAATATTATAAATTTTTATAATCATTGTTATAAGGTGATAGTGGAAATGAATCTCATCTCGCCATGGTGACGACAATCCGTACGTACACACGAGCAACAATATCATTATATTGATGGTGAAATTGTATGTAATTGGATAGTATAATATATATGACAAATCGTTAACATTTTATATTATTTATTTAAATTAATTATACACATTATTATACCCATTCAAATAATGAAGTGTTGAATAGCTAACTACATCACGAGGTGGAGACGGTAAGTTGTACGTATGCACATATTGTGACATTTTCATTCATAGGATAGATTGAATAATCAATATTGTTGTACCATATTTACAATAGAATATCATCAAGTATAAGGTACTAGAGTTATTATTTTATTATGGAAAAAATAAAATAAAGAGGTATTGGAAGAAGAAAATAACAATGAAAGATGTGATCAAGTAATTATCTCTTCTTCAGGTTCTTCCATTTTATTTGATCAAAAGGGCTCATTAGGATGGATTTTGATCAAATTGAGGCATATAGGTTTATGTGAAGGTATTTGGGAGGATATTTCATATGTGGTTTTCTGAGCTAAATAAATTTTCATTTTTTTTTGTGAGAATGGGATGTACCATTTTATAAAAGAAGTTAGGGTCACTTTAGAAAAAGCTTGAAATATTATTTTATTACCAAATCCTTTTCGGTATACAATGTCTTCCTATATTTTTATATTTAATGGTTAATAAAATTACTATAAAATGAGAATAGAACAATTAGTGGTTAATTAATGACATATATATCATTATATAAGTCCATTTTAAGAAAATTAGTTTTTTTTAATATTATATCATTTAAAAATATAGTATTTGTTTTAAAAACTCAATTATGAAAATTTTGACAATATTTAGTATTTAGTTTTTGTGAATGTAAAAAACAAGATTAATTATAAAAAAATACATTAAATCAACACTAACATGTAATAATAACCTAAAAATTTCATGTAATTCATCAAAAGATTCAACGTACATTTATTTTTATATTTATAATATCAATGATTTTAATCATTTATTAATAAGGTAATTACTAAATCATCACTATGTAATAAATAAATTTATCTATATAATGTATAAATTTTTTAAATAAAATTACATTAAGTAGATAATATTTTTTTATTTCTAATGAAAATTTATAGTCAAATTTATCATATGCCTAACGATATATTAAAAATTGTTTAGTTATTAGACATTGATTTTAACACTTTTAACTCATATGTAAAAAAAATTATAATAAATGTTTTAATGTAATAAAATTTGACCAAATGGATCATATTTTATTCCTATGGTTTATTTTAATTAAAATAAACTTGTCCAATAGATTTAGGACATGTGTTAGTGTAATTATAATAACATTTTATATCTTTAATTTTTCTATTTAATATTAACCGTGGAAAATAAAATTCAAAAGCTATTATTCCTAAAATATGATTTTCATACCATTGAACACAATTTTTCTTATAGATGTCAATTGTGTATCTTGGTTTTATAAATTCAATTCACATATGTTATGATATTATATTTTATGAAAATTTGCAAATGTTTGTGGAAAGTGTGTGAAAGACGTTTAAAATTTTAAATAAAATTTTATGTATCTAATTTAATTAGAAAATGAATCCAATGAGTTAAATTGAAATAATATAAGTATTATTTATCTATTTTTACTTTATAATAAATTTAAATAAAAATAATTATTAATTATATAAAATTTAGTTTTAAAAAATAACATACTGTTTTTCACTATTCAAAAAAAATTAATAGTTTTCGGAAAAATAAAAAAATGCCACCCTAAGATAATTTTGATATTAAAAATAAAAAAATGATCTCTATTTTACCAAATTCCAATCATATTAGTAGTATTAATTAATTTAATATTAAATCCTCTTGTCAAAACCAGAATGCCGGTTTTTAAGAAGTAAAAACTACCAAAAGATTGATATTTATTTATATACAATTTAAATGTTCATTTACAAAAAATGGAAAACATTATATTAAATTATATAAATATATTATAATTATAATTTAAATCCTATAAAATGATTTAATTACCACAATAAATTATTTTTATTATAAATGTTTTTTTCAATTAACATTTACTATTTTTTAATATTCATCAAAATATGAAAGTTATCAGAAAAAACCAAAAATTAATCCAAAGTAATTTTTTCTGTCAGCATATAATGGGAAACTTTATTTCATTTAATTGACTATGTGAAGGTTTCAAATATTTTATTTCAGGGGGTTTCTCCAATAGAAGTTGGTAAAATTGCATTTTTAAAAAAATGCTTCTTTTATCTAAAAAATGAATTCGTTCTCATATACATTCAATCAAACATATAATATGGATTCTAAAATTATATGGAGTATATATAATTAAAAATGTATTTATTACTATTCATAACTACTTTATTGAATGACAAGTTTGGTAATCGTGGTGCACTCAAACATAGGGTTGTGTGTAGCACAAACTATTGAATTACGTTAATGATATAGCGTACTATGAAATCCTGGTGTGTTACATTCTCCCATCATTAAATAAACTGCATCCTCGCAATTTGATATTGTTCTTCAAAAATATAATTTTAAAAATATAAAATACTTTTTTTGGAAAACCCACATCATAAATAGGGCTAATAAAATTTATTTTTAATAAGAGGGAAATGGAAATGAAAAACGTCACCACCAAATTAGGATTTATAATATGAGAACATTGGTGGACATTTGAGTTGCATAATTGGACGGAAAACAAAACTATTTATAGGGATTTATTGTGGTCATCAATTATAAACAAGTGAACATTAAATATTAAATTGGCGGCCACAAAGAGATAATTATATGATGACATAAAATATTAACTGTTCATCAAAATATAATGTATTAAGATAACACATTTAAGGTTTTTAGATCATTTACCTAAATTTTAAGTATTAATTTCAACATAAAATAACAAAAAACTAATTTAAAAGTTGAGATCCTTCTTTTATCTAATTTCTACCATAAAATCATCATTCACTCCAAAAAGATAATAGAACACAAAAATATTATATTTATCCTAATCGTATGGGGTTATAAAAAATGAATTTATAATTCACCTTTCATAACATTTAAAAAAACTAAATTAAACAAACCAGGACCTCACGTTCTCTAGTGGTAGGTGATGCACCCTTATCACCCTTCGGTTGCAGGTTCAAGTCTCGCCGCTTTTCCGGATGCGATGGGTTGTCAATCAACCTCCAGTTTGTCTTTTTTATAACAATACAAAAATATTCTTATTGAAATCATGAACCTTAATAATAGTATCCAGTGTCTATCATAATACATTCCAACCATTATACTTATCCACAACACTTCTGTCTGAACTCACAGTCCATAATATATATGTATGGTCACATAATATACATGTAAATATCATTATCTTGTATTATCTTAAAATGTTGTAATAAAATTAATTAACAAAAATACATATTTGAATTGGTATTTAAATCATTATTCCATCTGTAAAACATATAATACTATATGTACTCCTTAAATGCAAATTTTTTTAATCTCCAATAAATATGGAATAAAAAAATGATTAATTTGTACGAAGGAAGTCAATAATATCCAATATAATTTATCCAAATAAATTATCTCTTATTCCAAAAAAAATACGCTAGTGTCAGGACCATATTAATCTTTATGTTTCCTTCAACAATGTATTTTCAAAATAAAATTACTTTATTTTGAGTCACTTTTCATGGTACCCCACAATCTCAATTCCTTAATGAAATAATACTGTAGTAAAATCGATATATACTCTATAATTCATATAACCAGTACATTGTGGATACAAAACTCAAATTACACAATTATTTATTATCATCATAATAACAGTAGTCATTCCTTGTCATATGAGTTAGTATCATAACTTGATTATTATCCGACAACATATATTTTGGTATACTCTGATGATTGGGATATTTATTTGCGTAGTGTACCAAATCCTTGCAAGTGAAGCATTGTACATTTGAAATCTGTTTCTTACCCGTGAAATCACGTACATTCTGTTCTTTTCCTCCACACTTATAACAAACACTCTTTCCCATAAATAATTTACCAAGTTCATTCTTTCCATAGTTATCACTTATGTAAAAATGCTTATTTCCCTTCTTCCCTTTATCCATCATTCTCTCCATAATCCTTTTCTTCTCTGGATTCTCTTAAAAGCCATATGACTCATGGAATTATTTATGTATATTATTCACACATGATATTGATTATTCATATGATATGATAGGTGGGTGACTATTTCCATTATAAAAGTTGGATTAATACCATTAAATAGATGATCCTTCTAACTCATTGGATCATGCGTATTGATAGAGTTATCATTCCTTATACTAGGCACTATTCCTGAAAACTGGCATACACTAGGATAGTTTACGAATCAAAATGCATAATTCAAAAAAATTTAAATACCTAACATAAATTGAACAGTTTATGAATATAATCCATAATCATTAAAAAATGTTTTTTTTCAGTTGTTTACTCATAAATAATTAATAATTTATAGTAAATAAAATTTTATTTATCTAAATAATATTCACCAGGAGTGTCATATTCATGAGTGACGTAAGGCCCGTTGTATTGTTCCATGATACGCCAGATTAGGCCCGAAAATCATTGATAGAGTATTCAATCATATGTACATCTTTTCCTGAGCTACCTCTACCTGGTTGTGTCCAGACAGGGATATATTTATTTGAGATATCACAAAATATCTACATTACCAAAATTTTAGAATGTTCTTCAATACTAATAACCAATGTCTATCTTAAGGTAATGGTTAAAAATTTAGGTGATCTAAATATATTTCCATGGTTGTTGCTAAACTTCCTTTGATACCAACTATAACACCCCGACCTCAGGTACCCAGAGACAGTGCATTGTTTCAATACATTGGCATGATTACAATGAATAAAATACCAAAGGACCGATCAGTTTAGAAGTCTTTGAAAATAGTTTACATATAGGAATGTTAAAATAAAATTTCTAAAATAAAACACAACATAAATAATCCATTTATATCTTCATTATTTTCCTATATTAGTCTGGCATATCAATCATTACACAGTTCTTCGTATCTTGGGAAAAATAAAATATATGAAAGGGGTGAGATCAGATGCTCAGCAAGGATAACAATATAGAAAAAACTATCATAAATTAGAATAAAAATTTAAGTAAATGTATATGACTAAAAATGGATTGTAAACATAAAATTCATCATAATATTGTGATGATAAATCAAATAATATCATTTACTTATTCACATGGATATTATAAAGGTCTAATAATAACATTTAATATCCATTTATAATTTCATAATGATGGAATGCATAATTTTAGACATCATAACTACATAGTCAAGGATTCATGGAAAGACTACAAATAATGATTTTTTCAAGGCCTTATTACAAGAAATAATTTTGTCTCATGAGAACTACTGATGCACTGAGGAGCTACAGCAGGCTCCACCCATAACATGCTAAGTCCAATGCATTCCTCATATGAAAAGTTTAAAACATAACATAAACACTCTTATTAAAACTAGCATAAAAATGTCAATATTTTAACTATAAATCAGCTATGGAATAAAAATATTACATACACAATCAAACATATCATAACTCTTACAAAAAAATATGGAATATTGTATTATGTTAAATCAACCACAATATATAATAATTACCATTAATGGATGTTGAAATAGTTGAAAATTACAAGTAAAACTATTTGGGATAAATATCTCTTTAATGAAATAATTTAAAAGTAACACATTTATAAAGGAATTCATTTAAAATATATTCCTGAATCAAAGTGTCCCATGACACATTGAAACATTTGAATGGAATTACCATTTTAAAAAAATCATGTATTTATAAATATATCCTTAAAATCATTTTTAAAACATAGAAATTAATTAAAAATATTTAGAAAAATAAATCATTAAAACATTTAAAATGCTGATATTTATAAATAGTCCCTTCCAAAAAATCATTAAATTGTTAGTATGAATTTTATTATGAAACATGGAATTGGATGATATAAATTTCCTAATAATTACTTACACATAAACAATCTCTGATAATAATGAGATTGAGGAATTAACCATTACCTTGTAATTTCCTTTGGTTGAGGATACATTTATCCTATTGTATGATGGCCATAGTATGTTTATATTTTATAATATAACCATATTCTTATTTATGATATCATAAATTATTCATTTATGTATTTATACTACACATTTAATAATAATTTTTAGGTTAAAATAATATTTCAGGTAATAATCACTTTCTCTATCGCACATGTTTAACTAGTTATTCTTAATTCTATCACTTATATCATTATTTAATTGATTGCAAAAAACAAAAAATTATTTATGTATCATATATATTCATAATATAAATATTTATAATAAAATGATATATGAAATGGAAAACACAGTTTATGGAGACGGTAGGTCGTACGTACGCATAAACATTGTTCCCCTTTTCATATCATATTGAAAGGAAGTATGTGAATGTGATAAATGTAAATAAATATAAATAATTATAAATAAATATTAATAAATATAAATAAATATAAATAAATATAAATAAATATATTTCAAGTATAATTATTATTCCATATATTAAATAATTATTAATAATATATATTTTTATATTCATCATTTTATGGAGTATGTGGAAATGAATCTCATCGCGTCGTGGAGACAGTAAGCCGTAGATAAGCACAAGCGAGAATATTATTATATTGATGGTGAAATTTTATGTAATAGGATTGTATATTATATATACAGAATCATTAACATGTTATATTTATTATTTACATCAATTATTCTCATTATTATACCCATCCAAAAAATGAATTGTTGAATAACATACTACACCACGACATGGAGACGACAAGCCGTATGTTTGAACCTATTGTAACCTTTTCATTAATAGGATAGATATAATAGTGAATATTGTTTTAACATATTTATAATAACATCTCATCATGTTTATGGTACTAGATTTATTATTTTATTATAGAAAAATCAATGAAAGAGGATGTGGAAGAAGAAAAAAACATTGAAAGAGATGATGAAATAATTATCTTTTCTATGGGTTCATCATATTGATTTGATCATAAGGGCTCCATCGGTTTGATACTGATTTATGTATGGTATCTAGGATGATTTTAGTGTACTTTATAGGATAATTGAGTAGGATTTGGCTGATCCCAATTTCTTTGGATTTTAGATTTTGAGAGAAGGGGATGTACCCTTTTACAAGAGAGGTGTGGGTCACTTTAGGAAAATCTTGAAATGTTATTTTTTTACAAAGTCATATTCGGTTTATAATTTCTAAAAATGGATTTATTTTGAGGATGAGGTCTGTATTGGTAGAAACACTCCTAAAAAATATTTTTTAGACAGTTTTATATCACCATATTAACCTTAACTTTTAGATTTAACTCATTGTTAAATTGTTTGTCATTTAAAATGTCATCATATATTTTTATATTACTTGGTTAATAAACATACTACAAAATTACAAGACAACCTCATGTGGTTCATTAATGACATATATATAATTATATTTGTCTTTTGATAGACCCTTAGATTTTTTGGTATATGAATTCATTTAATAATATAGTATTAGTTTTAAAAACAAATTTATGTCAATTTTGACACTATTTAGTATTTTGTTTCTGTGAAAATCAAAATAAACATTATTCCTAAGATAAAAATACATTAAATCAACCCTAACTTGTCATAATAACATATAAATATTTTCTAATGCATCATAAGTCTCAATTTACATATATTTTGATTTTTTTTAATATCAAATATATTAATCATTCATTAAAAAGGCAATGACTCCATCATTATTTTGTCATTAATAATATTAATAATATAGTTTCTAAAAAATAGAAATAAAATTCAATGATGTAGGAAATTATATTATCATTATAAATAATATTTATTATCTAATTGATCTTATGTATCATCCTAAAATACAAATGTTTTCGTTATTATACATTGAATTTAACACTTTTAACTCTTCTTTAATGAAAATAATAATAAATGTCCAAATCTAATCCATGTGGACCAAAAAGATCATATTTTATTCCTCAGGTTGATTTATGTCTATGTAAACTTACCAAATATAATTAAGACATGTTTTTGGATAATTATAATATCATTTTTACTTTTAATTACCACATTACCTTGAAATAGTGGTAAATAAAATTCAAATGTTACAATTCACCAAAAACTATTTCCATCCTATAAAACCACATATCATTTACTCATGTCAAACATATCACTTGGATATTTTATATTCAATTCAAATAAGTGGTAAAATTATGTTTTATAAAAATTTGTAAATGTTCTTAGAAGGTGGGTAAAAGATGTAAAGAAAAATTAATTAAAATTTTATACATCAAATACTATTATAAAATGAATCCAATGAATTAAATTGAACTAATATATGTATTGTGTATATTTTTTGTATTTAAAATTAATTTTAATAAAAATAATATATTATTAAATAAAAATTCAGATTTAAACAATAATATATTGTTTTTTAGTATTCATCAAAAAAGAAATGTTTTCTGAATATTATAAAAAATTCACCCAAATCTAATTCTTAATTTCCAAATCCAAAAATGTTTTCTATTTTATCATATTTACAACATATGAGTTGTATTAATTTGTAATGTATTGTATTTTTGAAAAAAAATTCTTAAAAACAATGGTAATTATTTCGTGACCAGGCTATAAGACGGCGTGCACTTCTAAGGCCCGGTGATCCCAGAAAAAATGTTTGAATTTAATATAATAATTAAATAACGCGCACGTGAGGTTTTCCTGAAAAAGTGGAAGAACTCCGAAACGGGTGGTCAGATCAGAAATATGAGGGCACCGTTGCTTTTAGAACAACGATTTTACCTTAGGCGAGGCCTAACATTGGTCGGCGCAGGTCAGTGGTGAAATCTTGTTTTTGGATGCAACCGTAATAAAATATTTAATTAAAATATTTTATTTAAATCTTTGTTATAGCGAAATCTGTTATCTTTTTAACTGGTTATTTCACAGGGGATCAGGGTTACAGTTTTCCATAACCCTAAATTTCCCTGGAGGCTCTGGAGGCCCTAGTGAAAACCTCCCAACGTGGTGACGACGTTGATGATGAGCTTTATCGGCGATGACGACGTGGCGACTGGATCTTCGCCAACGAACACCACAGAATCTAGGTAGGATGTTTTGTTTTTGATTTCTTCCCCGTTCATGATTCCTATGACGAACACTGATTATTCTGTCAACCGATTAGCCTGCAGATTGACCGTTTTGCGGGCGGGTGTGATTTGGGGTTTCATCGAGGAATCAAATACTCAAGATGTAAAATATGTTGATTGTTGTGATTTTGATCTTATGACGACGAACCAGGATCGTCACGATCAATGATCTAGGTTCTTCCATATTGGTTGATTCTTTGCATTCCCCCCCTCACATTCTTCGTTGTGTTGTATGTGTTCTTAGAGGAAAGTGATCGTTGTACATTCGTTTGTTGGCGCAACGATATGAGATTGTCGATCCAACCCACGAGCAATTTCACGGAGGTGCGACAACAGTTTTGGTAGGTGATTCGGAGTGGATCAGGAGATACAAGTTGTCAGGAGTTTTTCTTCAAATGGATCGTTTGAGGTTTATGACCCGATTTAAGAGCTGAAAACATGAGTTGCTTTGTTCTTATGATGAAACAAACCAAACAATGGAGTATCGGGACAAACAACTGAGAGATCACTAATCCCGATGATTGGCCAATGTGTGAGGAAGAAGACGGTGATTATGGAAAAATCCCGACAACACAGTGTGTAGTATGGGATACACAACTTGTGTTTGTCGGCAGATTTACCTGGTATGTACTACGGGAGTACACAGACATGAGTTGGGTACACGACCAAGGAACACATCGGGTATACCCCTCCCCGGCCAGACCCTTCTAGATACATGGGATACCCCGTGTACTCGTACACAGGAAAGCGACACAGACACGGACAAAGACCGTGTATGGGCACATGGCCAGCGTTCACGGGGTGAGCCCCAGGTTCTCGGACACGACATGTGATTATTCAACACACCCTGTAGTTACTTTCTATCTGACAAGCCGAATGACCCGAGCGATTTACACGGGCAGTACTTGGAGTTAGGAACACGACGTGTACTTTTCTACACGTCGTGTAGTTGAGTTTTACATAGCTTGAACGTTTGACATGGGCCGTTTACATGGGCATTACCTGGGGTCAAGGAACACGCTGTGTAACCAATTAATCATGGCTTGAGCCACTTGTCTTCTATGGAATGGTCTATTTTTCTTAGGGTTCGTACCCTTGGTCATTTACCTGAAAGTTCTGGTATCATTTCCATTGTGTAGGAGTATGATCCCTTCAGTAGGACTTCCTAAATAGAGTTATTTGAATCCCTTCAATAATACTTAGATCTGGATCCTCTATTCATTCCCATAACCCTAGGTATAGTTCCTGGTATTGACGTGACAATATTTACCCGGGAAGTCGATCCTCTTCTTAGAGTATTAGCTTAGACTATGTTGTAAGAATCACCCAAGGACTTGGATGTGATCCTCATCTTAAAATCATGTTCCCAAAGTACTTGTGGAATGTCTTCTCCCAGAATGAGTACTTTGTATCTCTCTCTTCAGACCTAGGAGTGTGTTGTCCTTGTTACATTCTTAGTAGTGGTTTCTCGAAAGTCGATCTTGAATGAGTATATTTGGATATTCTTGTTATATGTTCTTTAGACATATATTGTGTGGAGTTGACTGTATCTTTCCTTTTTGGTATTTCTCTTGTTGTATTTCCTTTGTGGTTTCGGGGTGTCCTACTATGTATTCTTATACTCAACCCTACAAGGGCTTTTCCAGCATGTGTCGTGTCTTCTGCATATAAGAAAGCCTTGGACGAGATTCTAGGTGGACCTGGACCGTTTGGTTCTCAGTGAGATCAGGCGGTCTGAGGTGTGTTCCTAAGGCAACAGATTGTATCCCCATTACCTTTCCTTACATGATGGAATTTGTTACAGACATTATTTTGGTGGGTTTGTACTTTTGGCCCAGGGTTTTACACTTACTGTACTTTACTTTCCTATCGTACTCTGTTGGTTGGAATTTTTTAATGTATGCATGCATTTCTATTTTTAGAAATATTTATTTTTCAGCTTTGTGGGCTTGGAGATGTGTGTATGTATGTGTACGGGATTATAGGCAATGCCTCCAATGTTAGTATCTTTCCTACTCGGTGCTAGTCACCTGCCCCTAGCCTATTGGATGCGGGCTTCGGGAGTTGTCGCTCGGGCCCCACTGGGATGGGTTTTGATAGAGTTGTATCAGAGCTGGTCGGATCTACCTTAGGATCGAGAGACTGTGAGTTGGTTTGGGGAAACAGTGTAAAGTTTTTAGAGTTCGGCTTTTAGGCCAGAGACCTCAGTGTTGGTACGGGCGGCTGATGTATCCATACACCAGGACTCTGATAACTTGATTATTGACTAAGACCATAAGAATACTAGTTGCAGGGGAAAAATGGTACATACATCATATAAAAATGGTTTTTGGTTTCCATGCCCTTCTTGAGTCAGCTCTCTCGATATACTCACTGACTGAGATACATCGAGATTCATTATAGGATGCCTTCGTGACGTGCACTCACTAGGATCCAGCAGCTCGATCACGAGGATTCCCCCCTCAGTGATGAAGCCTCGATACAGGGAGCAGATCCCCTAGTTTTACCATCAGGTTGTGTGCTAGTTATCTGACCACCTATGGAGAAGTGTTTAGTGCCTGTGTACCAGTGGAGGAGGAGCGCAGGCTAAGCACACTCCATGAGTTTCAGAGATAGAGATCCCTCAGGTTTCGAGGTGAGCCTAACCCTCAGACAGTAGAGGAATATCATGAGGTAGTGACTAGATTCTTCCGTTTGGTCAGGACACCAGTAGACCAGATGGTGATCATGGTAGCAATCCTTCTGTAGGGATCGACAGGGATATGGTGGATTTTGGTTATCAGACTCACGACGAGGCGAATCATGAATGGTCAGAGTTTGATCATCACTTCAGATATTAGTTTTCACTGTTTACCCTAAGAGCAGTACGTATACAAGAGATTTTTTAGCTCTAGAAGGGAACCATGACAGTTCATAACTATTTATCGAGGTTTACCGACCTCTCTTAGTAACTGATGGATATAGTCAGAGATCAGTAATTCAGTGCTCGGACATTTGAGCGGGGCTTGGGCATAGATATCTGAGCTAGAATCATCCATGTGATAATTCCTACTTATTCTGGGGTGCTCGAGCAGGAATTGGTGGTCGAGAGCTTCTTGGCAAAGCAGAGACAACTGGTAGTTGTCAGAAGGGGGAATGTTGGAGCAAAGACCTCGACAGTAGAGAGCCAACATCAGGGACCCATGCATGGGATATGTTTTCCGAGGAGATCACTGGACATGGGATTTGTCATACAGTGTTCGCAGGGTGCGTCCAGCCAGCCTCGAGATAAGTGATGCTACTCATGCGATGGTCGGGGAAATATCTCCTGAGATTGTCTAACCCACCATACTTTTGACAGAGGAGAAGTGGATGGACCACTGAGGCAGATGCAACGTGTGGAGAAGACAGATTCGCGGGGCAGCAGGCATGGTAGGGGAGCTGGGAGAGTAGCTGGAGGTGGTCGATGTTTTGACCTTTTACCTCTGCCACCCCCAGGAGGTCCAACCCAAGTTTAGGGAGCTGGTGGACAGAGGTCGGGACAGCTGCAGGCGGCAGAGGCTTATAACCCAGGTACTCCCAGAATGATTAGAGGTACAATCTGTGTCTTTTCTAATTTTGATGTTTTAGTGATATACCTATGTTCTATTCATTCCTTTCTAGATTCAAATCTTTTTCGAGACCTTGAGATTCTAGTTGTGTCGTTGAATCGACCCTTACGCTTAGAAACACCGACTTGAGAAGATTCATAGATCACACACTTCTGTAGATAGTGTGACCTGACCCTTAGAGGAGAGAGTTTCGGTTGGAACCTCTTGGTGGTAGTGTTGAGGCCTTACGATGTCATTGATGGTATGGATTGGATATCCACAGTTCATTCCCAGATCGACTGTTTTAGGAGACGGGTGCGGTGTGTTCGCAGTGATGGAATGAGGTTATCTTTTTTTAGTGAAATAGAGAACCAAGAAGCATAGGATGGACTCGTTCATTGGAAGGCCCAACCAATTTCACATTAGTTGAATAGCCTAGTACATTGCGCAACAGATTTTAATAGTTTCCTTTTTCCAGCAATAGTGGTTGAGTACGAGGACGTCTTTCCGGAGGATGTCCCTAGTCTACCTCCCCGTCGGGAGTTAGATTTCTTCATTGAGTTGAAACCCGTGAAGACACCAATATTAGCATCAGCATATCGGATTTCTCCCGCAGATCTTCGGGAGCTGAAATTGCAGCTGGACATCATGCAGAAGAATGGATTTTTGAGACCCAGCGTTTCACCCTGGGCGGCCCCAGTGCTGTTTTCCAAGAAGGTAGACGGGAGCTTGAGGCTAGGTGTGGATTACCTGCGCTTGAACCAGGAGATCGTGAATAAACGTTATCCACTACCAAGGGTGTATGACCTCTTAGAACAATTGAGATGGGAACGATGGTTCTGGAAGTTTGATCTATGATCAAGCAATCACCAGTAGCGAGTACGTGATGAGGATGTACCGAAGACAGATTTTAGATGTCTCTACTATCACTATGAGTACTTGGTAAAAAATATAGTTTTTCATGTAGTGGGGTAAATAAAATGTGATTATTATATGATAAAAATTATAATTTGGAAGAAATTGTGGATGTATACTTCTCATGAGAGACACATCATGAAAAGGAAATTTTTTTTATTTTGACAGACTATTAGTATGGAATAGAATAAAATTGGTTTAATTTTACATGATTAATATAATTTTCATTAAAAATTATTGGCTTTAAATTTAGATAAATATTAGTTTAGAAAGATTCAAAAAATGAAAATAATAAAAAAAAATTAAAAGATTTTGGTGGTTTCATTATTTATGTAAAAACCATAGAAAGGGAGGGAATTTTTTTAAATGATAATTAAAAAAAATATAGAATTAATAGGCTTTAAAACTGAAATTATAAATGATAGAAAATAAGAAAGTGGTTGTTCTTTAAGGCCTATATATCTATTCTTATGTGATTTTAAACAAGAATATTATTTTTGTGAAATTTTAACCACAAAAATGTTGTATTTTTTCATCTATATAATTTGAGAGAAAAGGGAATTACAATGATTTATATTGATATCCCCATGAGTGAAAGATAAGTAAGACTTAACTTCATTTAAGGAATAATATTAGGACGGTTAGTGAAATTAGTATATTCTCTTGAGTTTCTCTTTTAAAACATTCATATATGTCTAATTACATTGATAATGATGGATATCATACTAATAATTTTGTGATAAGATCATTGTCAATAGATGGTTTGAATGTAATTATATCGTGGATCACCCCACAAAGTTGTATCATAACATTTGTTCTTGGTGAATATATTTTTATCTATTTGAATGTTAAAGAATATATTTTAAACACCAATGGTTTCAACTTTTTTATGAAAACAAATTAATTCTTTTGAAAATAGATCCTATATTATTATTAGTAATTGTGGATTAATCTGTACAGGATATCTATTCGTGGAATCATAACCATCATGGATAGTAGATCTCTATAAGATGAATTTCATAATGAGTTTTGTGATGATGTTGAAGTGATTAAATATATCATGAGAGAATTGGAATATACTCTCTATATTTGTGTGATTTCATGTAAAACCACTCATTTAATGTGAGATAAGCCTCTCAATATTTGTTATGGGTAATAAATATCAATAGAATCAATGATACAAAGTTTATGGAAAATGTATGACAATTTGAAGATAATTATGAATGGTTTAGTCGAAATATCTTTTATTGGGTTGGAAATCTTATGGAATATATATTTTTAATTTCTGAGGACCTTCATGATAAAAAAATTATTAAAGGATTACTTTGAATATCATCCTTAAGATTAAATAAGAGAATGTCAGTTGTAGAATAAAATGACCTATAATATGTGGTGTTGGACATTATCTATACTAATGTGGTATTTCAAATATGGAATAATGATAATGATTTTATTCCAAATTAAAACTCATAAATTATAGAATTAAATGTTATGAAGGAACTATCATTGAAAGGTAGTAGTTTAAAAAATGATGATGGAGAAAAGATTTTATTTCATATATCTAATATTAGATTATGAAAAGGAAATCTCATTGGATATATTCCACTAATGTTCTTTCAATGAAAAAACTAGAAAATTTTCTTTCGTGGTATCCATAGAAATATTTAGAAGATACTATTTTATAATAACCCATTAGGATGGTATTAGATGTCACAAAAAGTCAAACTTAAATGAAAATTTATTTCTTAAATATAAATAATTTTCTATCCTAGGAAGATGAGATTAAAAGGGAAACAAAATAGAGGAGGTCAAGGATTATGAATATATTAAAATACGTTCATGTGGTTGTTGCTAAAAAGAATAAAGGTGAGTATAATAATTATGAAGGTACTAAAAATACAGGATTGTAGACCTCATAGCTATAGTTGATACTACTCTGGAAGAAAATCACATCTACAGAGATAAGATTAAGATATAAAATGGTATTTTATGTGATTATAAATATTAAATGAAATAATATGTGGATAAAAACATATAATTTAAAATAAAAATTATAAAACATAAAGCAGAAAATGAAAAAAAATATAGAAAGATGATGAGAATAAAATAATCATTATTGAACATGCCCATATAATTTATGAAATAAAGTATTTCATGAATTATAGAGTTAATGAATCAATGAAATAATAGGTGATTAATCACAATTGTGGATAATGGGTGTTGGTCATGAAATTATTATTATTCATGTTCTGAATTTTTGGACTTTTATTACATCTTTATCTAAATATTATTTAGATCTGTTATAAGAATCTACAAAAAATGTTATAGATACTCTATATGTATAGAAATTAAGATATATATGAAATTCAATTGGGTTCCTTGGTCACGAAATGACATTAGAACTAGTTGAGTAATTTTTTTGAAGAAACTGTACACCATCTGAGTGATTAGTTGTATAAACCCCAAACATTCAATCTACATATTTATTTGGTCCAATAATGAAAAAACCATACAGTTTAAATTCAATTTTATAGTTTTGAAATTGTATGGAACACATAATATATGTTCTATTTATAGAATGGTATTCCCAAATAGAAAATAATAAATTTTTATTCATAATATAATTTCAATGGAAATATAAATTTTTGAAAATTTTTTTACCGAAAATCTGAAAATTAATCATCACAATGAAAAATATTACTAAATAAAAACCAATAAAAAATTAAAAAAATATAAACACCACCAATATATATTCAATTATAGAATAGATATACAGTCTTGATAAAATATGAGGAGCCCATTGAACTCATGGAATAATAATAAAATTTACCACATATGAAATTATTGGAACAGACATTGAACAATGTGGGAAGAGCTGGGAAGGGTAAAATTGATGAAATTATCTGAAAAAAAGAGGTTTAGAACAAATATCGTACATATTACTTTCAAGTCCCTTATGACTTGAAATAATGATCATTTAAAGGGATAGAATATTAAAAATATGGAGTTATTATTTTTGACAATAATGAGGGGATGAATATCTTCCACTTTGGGTAGGCCCTATAGGTCTAAATGACATAGGGAAAAAAATTTCAGTTTAATGAAATAGTCAAAGAAATGTTTCGATAAATTAAACCTTTGACTTTGTGAATATAGTGTAGTTAAAAAATAATTATATGATCATAAATGGATAATATGGAACTATATTTTTTCTAGGAAGGTGCAACAATAGAAACCAACATCTCATCAAAGGAGAAGAGGATTCTTGAATTTTTTCTTTGGGGGAAAATGAATTGTGGTATAAGAACCTTCTGAATTTTAGTACAAAATCCATTAAGGAATTAGTAAAAAATGAAGGATCACTAAACCTCCCTAAAGTGTAATGAGATCAAACTCACATGTGAAATAATTTTTAAAAATATGATATTTTTCTGAAGACCTACATGATAAAAGAAAATATTTCAACTAAAATACATGGCCTAGTGAATGTTGGTGTTTCAGGAGTGATTACATGAAAATAAATGGTTAGAATATGTCATTAAATAATTTTCACTGATTTTGTATATAATGATTAAATTTTTGAATCCATTTTTCACAAAATTGCTGTGTTATAATATAAATATCATTCTTGGATATTTCTTTATGAAAATTTTTGTATAAAAATTAGTGGATTATACACTAAAAATTAATATTTTTACCAATTATTTTGTTTTAGTCTTCCTTAAAATGAATGTAATATAATTATAATATTAATTAATGTGGAAACCTCAATAAAAGGTCATTCATGAAAGGTTGTTCCATGTTATTAATATAATGTGTTGAAAAATTTACATTGAAATTAATTTTCTATAGAAATATTGGAACGAGAATATGATCACATACTTATAAATATTAAATAGATATTTATTTTTTCTAAATAATGAAATGAACCATATTAGATGTTGTTTGGGAATAATCGGCCAGTCATGTGAATTTGAGTTTTCATATGTATTTGTATCATTTTATTAATAGAGAGGAGAATATGATGTTGAAAACTAAGGGTGGTAATGGTCCATGAAATCTTATATCATGAACATAATTTTCTATAAATGTTAAAATAATATCATTGGAAAAATTATTAAAAAAACAAGATGTTACTATTGTTGAGAATTATTTAATTTTTTAGTGTAAGGAGTAAATTCAACATCTATATAAAATTTTTTGTGAGATGAAAAGTTATATTTATGCTAGATTCATTAAATACAACTCTTATAATAATTAAAATA
This sequence comes from Viscum album, assembly GCA_963277665.1. NCBI lineage: Eukaryota > Viridiplantae > Streptophyta > Magnoliopsida > Santalales > Viscaceae > Viscum > Viscum album. Next base: position 1,655,949,534 of record OY728148.1, on the reverse strand, counting down.
GACTAATATTTGTATAAATTGATAGAACTAATATTAGGGATAAAATCAAGGAGATAAATACCCATGATGTCCAGAATGACTCTGTTCAATGTAGATGAAAAAATTCTCAAAAAAATCCTAACATTTGTCACGGGTGTGGAATTTCTTTAAATAATATGATATGGTCGATATTTTAGTTTTTACTATCCACAAAAATATTAATATAATAGAGAATAACTAAACAATTGAAGTGGTTACAAGTATCGCGAATAATATTTGAATCAGTACTATGTATGTGTTTTAGAAAAATATCAATGAACTTGTTAAATTAAAAATTAGAAAAATCATATTTATTTTGAATTGTATATTCTTAAATAGAAGGAATTTTTGTGGATGGTTTTTTCACTCACATATTAATAACATAATAGAGTTCTATATTTTGATATGGTGTATAAAAAGGGATCCAAAATTTATAAAATTAAATTTAAATAATTATTATTTATTGATGTAAAATAATGGGTAGTTTTTATATAGAAACTGGGAAGATTTATCATGGATAAATATTAAAACAATGTGTCCAGGTGAAAGAAGTATTTTTTATCCTAAATTAAGGATGTTTGGATTGATATTCATGGATGTGAAAATATCTATTAATTATATATTCAAAAAAGTTGGGTTTGATAAATCATATATATCATGATGGAAAAGGATTAAATTATGTTGGTTTTTGTTAATGGAGATGATATAGTTTTTAGAAGGTCATATGTCTAAAAATGTATGAATTTTTCAAATATCATGTGGAGTGATTTTAAAATTTTTTAGATTAGTTAAATAATTTTATTTCATGGATTATAAGTTGTTCATTAAATAAAAGACATATTTATTTATCAACAAAAAAATATTCCAAATAATTATGTCAATGTTACACATACATTGTTCAAGTGTAATGAAAAATCCAGTTGCATCTCTGATGAGTTTGTAAAAATAAGTTGAGGTCAATGAGGTTGATGTTATTGGATATATATAGTGTATTAATAATATGAAATATCTAACATCCAAACTAAAGGATATTGTTTATATTATTAACCTTGTTTAATGATATTAGTGTTATCTGAAAAAGATCTATAGGAAATCAGTGAATAGGACACACTGATACATCATAATTATAAATTAATTCATGAAAATTAGTCTTAAATGATAACATCATGATTAGTCAATAATTTTTTATATATCTTTTGCAAGATATGTTGATGTCATAAATTATAATATGGTCGTTCCATTTATATTGGGTCTTCTAGAATTTGATGTTAAATATAGATGTAATAATAATTTTATTATTATAATAGGGGCTGAATATATAGTATATACTAGTGATTATAATAAACTTAAATGAATAAAAAATCATATTCATTCCATTTCTGTTGATGTGATGTTTCTTATGTATTTTCTACGTCGTAAATGGAGTAATAATAATTTTTAAAAAATATTATCCATGATTCATGGAAACATATAATTTATATAAAATATCATTTTGTTAGGGATAATATTGTTAATGGGATAATGAGGATGGAGTATTTGTCTACTCAAAAAAGGGACTCGAAAGTTTTCTACAAGGGTTCAAAAAAATAGGGATTATGAAAGCCATCAGTTATAATTATGAGTCTGAATTAATACCATAAACTATATAAGTTTTAATAGGATCCCTAGTACCCTATGGATGTTTCTATGAGTAACTTGGTATGTTTTTTTTCATAAATTTAATTATTGTATTTCAAACCATAATTTATATCATTTAATAGATGTAAAATTTTTTATTTTTTAGATACTTTTTTGATGTTTTTTATGTACATAGAGACAATATTTTTGTTTCTTTTTTAGTTCTATTTTCAACAGTGATTCAATTTCATTATATAAATGAGTATATAGCTTGAACGATAATCAGGGTAAGGATGGGTTCAGGAATATTTTGGAGTGAATAACGGTCAATAAATAGTTTTCAAGGGGATCATTCCTTTTAGTTTTTTTCTTCTTATAATAATATTTTATCAGGTGGATTTTTATTTTATTTTATGTGATTACACTCAAAAAAGTAAATAGGGTACTAATTCTTTTAATGAATATATCTATTAATATTTTAGTTTTTACCTAAATAAAGTATAAATCTAATATGATGTTGTTGAAAAAATAAAAGTTGGAAATTATTGAAATAAATTCCATGGATTTTATTTATGGGATACTTATATTAATAATAAAATGTAGATAATATTCAATATATTCAATTTAAATATTTTTTAATTTATATATTGTGGTCTATGAGTTTTTTAGAACAATTTTGTATTGTTATGGTTTAATTTTATGTTTCACAAGTATCTGAGTACTTTTTATTTCAAAAATTATAGAAATTATTTTCCTAAGTGTAATTATAAATTATAACATATCATTATTGAAGCATAATTTAGTTTAATGTAAGTAAAAATCATGGTTTTCGTAATGATGATGGATCAATGTTTTGAAAAATTTATACTATATAATAATGAATCTAGAAATGAAAATTGATTGAGGTTCTATATAAGTATCAATATAAACTATGATAAAAAATATGGGTCTACATATAAAATATTTATTGAGTTTAATAATAACCATACATGTTCATTTTATGATGGAATTTTGATAATAATGATCACATTATTTCATAGTGATGTAACTATGAAAAAAATACCAACATGGTGAAAAGTAATGATTATACATTGTTATATTTCTTAAAAATTCATGTATAAAAAGATATGAAATATTTTACTAATAATATAATACGATTTCCAAATCAATCATCTTTGAATGAATATATTCTTGGTAAGATTTATGATAGGATAATGACATTGATGTTTTATTATTTTACTATAATATTATTTTGCTTTTAACTATTTTCATCCCATAACATTGTGGAAATAGAAATTATAAATATATAATTTAAAAAATTCATAAATTTTGTATATTTTTTTATAAAAATTGGATGATATTTGTGAATCAAATTTGAAATTAATTATTGTTTCATGAAAATGTTTATTTTCCTTATTTGGAAGGATGATTTCTATGGTTTAGAATTTTTTTGATTTGAAAAATACATTTTAATTTACAAATCCTTAATATTGTAGGTTAATGTTTTAAATATAGGGACATTGATTTTCAAAAAATGAGAATAATATCATTTTTTAAAAGTGGTGTGAAAATTATATAATTTTTGTAAATAAATTGTGGAACAGGGTGGACAATTTTACACTAGAAAAGTTGAAAAAAAGATAAAAAATAGTTATTCAAATTTAATTATTAAATCAAAAAGATTAATAATTGAAATAAGCTTTATTAAGAGGCCTCTCACAATATTTTACCTAATTTTTTAAAACATAATAAGGCTGCGAATGTTCATTTCCACATTTAGGGAAACTTTTTATCTATTTTCAATGGGGGAAAAAGACATCATACAGAGCAGATATTCTTTATCCTGATGTATGAGAGTTGTGATATTTTTTTCATGGTTTTAAACTCAGTGGATTAGTGTAGCTACTCAAAATAATATACTCAAAATCAATTAATAATATAATTTATGCTATATAGTGACATTTCTATGAATGCAAAATTATTAGATCGTTTCGGTGAGCCATGAAAAGTACCATATGTATCTATTTTCATAATTTTTTCACATTAAAATGAATTTGAAATAGAGATATAAGTTATGAATTATTATGGTACACATAAAATTAATATGGATAAAATGTAACTTCAATTATTCAAGGAAGATACCTTAAATGAATCCATTATCTTATCAATAGAGAAGATGACAAATGATTTTTATTCAATATGGATTAAAATATTAATTACATAACTTTATTTTAATTTTTAGATAAAATATCACGGAGGAAATAAAAAAATTAAATCCACATTGATACATCCATATACTCTTAGAAGATCACGTTAACAAGTGTGATACTACTCAAAAAGGGAATACTATTAAAAATACATACATTAAAAATGAGATTATTTTAGTAATAATAATGGACCTAGTTCATGTGGACATTTGTTTCTATACCAAAAATAAATCCATTGATGGATTAATTAATTATGTCTTGTTTTTTGATTTCTACAACTGGATGGGATGACTGATTTTCAGTCTTCACATATCAAATTTGTTGATGTTCATCCATTCTTATTTTTAGTTAGAGTAAAAGATTCTTAGGGTTAATATTAATGGATTATGTGCATAAAAATTATGAATGTATACCAATAATGAAGTGGAATAATATTATTTACATAATGGAAACTGGAAATTGTTCTTTGAAGTGAAGAATAAGTAAAATAAAAAAGATATTGAGAGGATGAAGATAACATTTAATAATATGTACTGAATAATTTTCATGTAAAATTATATAGAAAATAATTATGATAAAGAGGTTATGCTTACATATTTATACCTTTATAATATAGATTTATTATCTCTCAATGTGGAAAATTATATTTATAAAATGTGTTATATAATGTAGATGATAGTCAATTACTTTTAAGTTATATAAATAAATGTTTTATTATAAAAAAATAATAGTAAATTAAAACAAAATAGGGATGAATATATTTTAAATTTCACAACGTCTAAATCCTTTTACAAATCATTTTAATTTTTTTGTAAATTCATGATGTGATAGTTTTTTATAATTAGAAAATTCTATTATCTGGTTAAAAAATGTCAAATAAATATATGTATAAATTTTTGGAATAAGGTGATGTTGATGTGATTGTCCCAGGGAGACTACCAAGTATTGTAGAATATATATTAACACAATTATAATAAAACAAATAAAAATAATTTAATAGAATCAAATAGAAATAACATTTGAGTTGTAATCTATGATATGAATATCTTTAGTGACGAGACAAAACCCATTCAATATTGATGAACAAAATCTCATTAGAAAACCAAACTTTTATCTAGAGTGGAGCTTAAAAAGATTGAAAAGGTTACAATAGATTTGATTTGGGTTATGTGTGTTCTTGATGAACTTGAAAACATAATAAAGTATCCAACACGATAATTTTTTCAATGACCAAAAATATTAATGTCATCGAAAAATACTTATATTATTATAATAATATAGATTAAAATATATTATTATCAATGAAGAAATATTTTTTTACATAAGATCTATTTCCTAATAAAATTAAATGATGTGGATGATAATTTTTCCCCATGTCTTATATTTTTCCCATAAGACTGTTTTTGGATATTGACATAAAAAAAGGATTCAACGTTTATCAAATGGAGTTCAAATTAGAAAACATGAGTCGAGTCCGTGAATAATTAGAATATATTGAGAAAGAAGACGAATTTATTACAGAAGAATATGAAAAAATGGTATTATAGTTAATGAATGGATTTTATATCAGACTAAATGCTCTATAGTATCATTATTCAGTTTTTTATCAATATATAAAGTATAATTCATTATAAAAAACTGAGTTGATAAGAACATACATATCATGAATATTATTTTTCAAATGATTTAAATATAAATCTCTATGTATGAAACCATTTTTAAATGATTGAATATGGATAATGGAAATATATTTACAAATTTTATAACAATAATTGTTTTATGAAAATTAATTATTGAGAAAAAAAATTCACATTGTTTTTTTTTGTGAATGAAAGAAACATTTATTTTTCAAAAAACAGTTCACCAAAGAATTAATAAAATGGTTCAAAAAGTGAGATTAATTGGAAATATAAAATCCAAGACAACTTGGATTTTGATTTCATAAGATTTTGATGGGAAAGAAACTGATGTGAGTCAATATATATCAAATAACTTAATTTTTATCTAATATTTAAATAGATTGATAAAGACATTTCAATATTCCACAATGAACATTTCCAACACAATCCAATATAGATTTAACTGTAGGTATTTAATGGGATACTAAGATACAGAATAATATAATTTATTTTTGATGTTATTTCGATATTCCAAAAGATGTGATTTTCTTAATTATAGATAAAAATTGGGAAAATTTTGATAAATACTCAAATTCAACATAATTTGGTTCATTTTTATATTGTTTTTTCGTGTAGTCATTGGCTGAATAAGATTCCAGACGGCTTTTTTAATTATCCATTGTGACAACAGTAACACTGGTTCATTGAGAATGTGATTAGAATATTTAATTGGAACTAGATACACGATATCACTTCTTGATGGATAAAATAGTTTTAAATTCTTTGAAATCAAGATATACACATTAATATCTTATTCAATTTTAGAACTATAAAATATGATATAGTGTTTTCATTATGAACATTATTATTCATTCTAGAATATCCTTCTATATGAATCATGACATAAATTTTAGTTTCATGTGTAATGGATACAATATAAATATTTGATATCAAATTCTTAGTAAGGGAATTCATACAATGGAAGCTGTTATAGAATAAATAAGGCATAAATAATATGGAAGGAATAAATTATGACCTATTAATTAAATTTAAATTATCACATGAAACTGATACATATTAATGGATGAAATAACTATTTTAATAATTACATTGACAAAAATAATTTATTCCATATTGATGGAATGCATAATTTCGTATAGCGTAAGCTTAACATTGATGAATAATGTTAAGAAATCATATTTAAATGGGTAATACATATATAAAATCTCCATAATATTTTTTATTATAATACTGCCAATGAATCAAGGTGATATGTAATTTCTGGACCCTTCTATCACATTGTAAGTTATATTCATTCATTATATGAATAAACAGTAAAATATTTGCAAAATTCAATAAAAATATAATATTATATACACCAGATGAAATATCATATAGAAAGATAATACATTACCCAATAAAAAGGTTCACCATCCATCTATATAAATTTTCAATATGGTACCATTATATTTTATCTTAAAAAAATATGTTTTATCTAAGTATATTTCCATAGATGAATATAAAATTAAAATATTATTGAAACTTCATGAAGGAAAGACCCTTTTTATTTTGAAATCACTTATTTACCAAATAATTTATTTAAAAATATTACTAAAATATTCAAATATAAATATATTGGAAATGTATAATTTATTATTATAGGAGAAGTGTAGTCATACAGGTAGAAATATTCATTAGTGTAGTGTATGTTTAAAGAAATATTTCATTCACATTATTGGTAAAATTTGAAACTTTTGGAAAAATAAAAAAATATATTTTTAAACAATTTCATAAAAAGTAAAAAATTTGTATAAATAACACTGAATAATATTTGGTGAATATTTAAATCAATCCTTAATTCATTTTACTGAAATTATTGGCATAGAATAAAAATATTCATGCTTGAGTAGATTGAAAAATGATGTTTCCCTTTAAAACATATTGTTAATTATTGAGTAATTAGGAAGAGGAAAATGAATGGAGAAAATTTAATTTATATAATTAATTGTAATATTAGAAAATTTATAGGGAATAAATTTGAAATATCATTTAATTACCCCCATGGAATGTTAAATATAAATGAGCCAAAATTAGGATAAGATTGTGAAATAATCCATTACATCAGCTCTCAAATGCTTGGTAAGTGAGCATGACCTATTTAATATTAAATTTAAATATATTATAATTATATAAATAACAATATAAGAACATAAAAATATAATATAAGATGCAATTATTTTATATCCACACCCATGTTTTAATAATTAAATATTAATATTATTATTTTGAGTGTTTCTAATTTCTCCTATAATAAATGTTTCATCTTGCTTGTTTTGGTCCTATAATATTTCATATCATTTCATCATCTGAATAATTTTAATAATTATGAAAATATCATAAATATTAAATATATTTATATATAAAATAATTATTTAATGGAAAACATTAAAACATAATCCCATCCTTTCATCATGGTGGTAGTCTACATGTACACAAGAGCAACATTATCTTTTCATTTTAACAAAATAAGGATAAAAAGGTAAATGATATTAAATATTTAAAGAATAAATTTTATTCATAAATATATTATAATTTAATTAGTTATTTATTCATAAAAATTCATGTAATATGATGATGAAAATCAAATTTCACTAATATATTGACACGATACCTCACACGTACACATAAAAAATATTTTTTGTATTTCAATTGACGTAAGGGAGATGAAAAAGGCTTATTACAGCCAAATAGTAATATTTTATTATATTTATGATAATTACATTATTATTTGTTAATATTTATAGAATATTTTAAGGATGTAGAAAATGAAAAAAATAACAACACACAGTTATGAGTTATATATCATATTCTGAAACAATTTTTTTTTATAAAATTCAATCCTTTAATGTTAGTACATTGATTATACCTAAGCCTATAAGTTATGAGAATAATGGTTATAAAGATATTTAGTTAGTCATTTGTCATTATATTTGGATATATCGGAATTATATGGAGGGGATATGTGATTACCTTTTATAAGTGAGGGATAAGAGACATGGAATTACATATTATAGTAATATAAAGTCATTTTATTAAGAAGGTTAGATCCAAATGATCATAAAATATAATTTAATAAGGGTAAGGTATAAATTATCCAACTAAAAATGTTTAATAATTTTTTTAATAGAAGCCTTATCCTTTTATTTTGATCCATTTTCACTGATTTGAACATAATTGTGGTGATAAATATTGACCGTGATTACTATTCATTATGAAAAAAATTATGTTGACCAAATATCCTAATATCATTTTTTAATGTCAAAATATATTATCCATTTAACATTATTCAATTATTACTTATTGAGTAAATAAATTATAATATAAATTCACAAAACACATTAAAAAACTGTTTGAAGAAAAATGTTAGTTTTATGAATAAAAATGTTTTTACAAAACATTAATGTATAATGCTTCTAAAATAAAAAATTAGTTATATTATAAAAAATCAAATTAGTCTTATCATTCTTTAAGATAGAAATGAAAATTATATCTTTTTAAATACGTGAAAAAAATAAATTAATTTATAATTCTTTATATTTCATAGAAAAATTAATTAAATTTACCAAATTTAAAACATATATTTATATGATAAAAATTATATATATATTTAAATTACATATAATTTAAATATTCATTTTTTTCTAATAAAAATAATTTAAAAAATTTCAATTAATTTTAATTAATTATTATTCTATATAGTTGTTAATTTTGTTAAATTTAAATTTTTCACTATTCATGTGAATAACAACTATTTTTAAAAAATAAATTTAAATAAATTATGACTTTTTTGGAATTGATGAATTCAAAAATAGAATTAATTTTCTCAAATAATATTTTTAATAATTTTTAGATTATGGTTTAATAAAATTATTTGGTTAATATAAAGGAGTTATGATATTGCTTCATTAGAAAGATAAATCATACTTAATATCATTGATTATTAGGTGAATAGTCTTAAATTACACAAAAAATTTATTTCTTTATATTCATATAACATTACCTAATTAATAGTTTTAATTAGATCCACATCATATCTTCTTTACGATCTGTGGGGAAATATTATTCCATATGTTTTCTCCAATGTTCCTTTATAAGGCGAGTAATCTGATTTATCAAAACATGATCCCCAGTTTCTAGAAGATGTAGGATGGTCTCAATATCATTATTATGTTTGTTATACATTATTAATGGAATCCATTTATCACAATTGGATAAATATGAATTGGTTGTACCATTAAGTCTCACAAATATATAGACGATGAAATGTTATAATGTTTTATATATTCCCATACAGTAATGATATCAATTTAATTTGAAGGGAAATTAATAATTACCCATATATAATTATTGTTTTTTTTTATTATTTGGTGATGTACTAAAAAATCACATATTAGAATCAACATACTTCCACATTAAAATTGTTAATGTTTCCATAACACCTTTAATATGTTGTCTCAAAACTACTACATATTGATAAATAAACCAATTTAATATGTAATAAGTAATTTATGTGTTCATATTATCCAATAAGAAATATTTCATCAAATATGAATAAATTTTGTTCTTATTGGATTAAAATAGAAATTATAGATATCATCTTTATACAATATTTATCTCTATATCTCTTGTTTGTATGATACAAAAAAATTGTTTCATTATTTTAACACACAACTATTATTAAAAAATATGAATTTCCCAACTAATTAATATATTAATATCGTTTAAAAAAAATTATCATCATTCTATTATAATTTAAAATTTCTAGTATGTTCAGTTTAACAAATCATTTAATGAATTACTGATGTTAATCATTCCCTAATAATTCCCATATCCAAATTTACTATGACCCAAAAAATATACATTTTCAATCCAAATAATAGTTCATACTACAGGAGCATTCATAATTAATGCATGATCTAAATTATTTTTTAGGTGGGGGAGGCAGTATATTGGGAAATCAAAACCCTTTTGTATCTCTATCCAAATAATTTTCACCATTTGGACATTTTTCTATGAGATTATTTATTTCATGATTTCTGTATCCATATATAACACACATTTTTAACAATATAGATATTGACACCATAAATTCAAGGAAAATATTACAACTACAAAATCAGGATCACAGGCTAGAATGTCATATTCATTGATCATTCACAAAAATTATGGATAAAAATAAACATTGGAAATATATATATGGAATTATATTGATCCTTTTTTTAATGTATCAAAATATATCACAAATATATCCCATCATGATTATAATTTAAATAATTATGCATTGATCATTCTCTTATTTTTTTTCTTAAAAAAATTATTACATTACTATGTCAATAAGAATATAACTCCTTTATTTTTCAAAATAGTTAACAGTTTATCTAATTTGGTAAAATTTTGAACTAATCAATGACATTAACCTTCTAATTCATGGAAAACACAACCCCAGTTATGTTAATCTTGGCTAATATGTTGACAACCATTTTCATTAATCAATATATATATATTCCATATATAAAGAAATCATGTAGAAGACTAGTAACATCATAAATCAATAATTCAAGCTTTCTAACTTTCCCATTTATCTCTATTTTTATTAGAGTCTAAGTAATTATACTTATATGACTATAATTCACTTCAAAACGTTTTTAATACTCCAGTATATCTTTAATAAAAAACAAAATGAAATTATTAAGATATTCCTTGAACACTCAATTTATTAGATCTATATAATATTGGCTAAATTAAAAATTCCATAGGGAATTACTATAAAATCATAATTTTTATACCTCATAAAAATCATGTGTTTAGAATATCTTCCCTCATTACTCATAATTTATGATATCCAACGTGAATATAATTCTTTAAAAAATATTTACATCTTTAATGTTGATCAAGAAATTCGTCAATATAAGGAAAATGATACTCATTATTTATATTAAAAGAATTCATTTCTTTATAAACAATATATAACCTTTTATTACCATTATTCTTTTTCAAAAAACAAAATAGGATCCCATTAAGATGAAACACTAGGGATTATTAATCCCAAATCACAAATCTGCTTTTGTTTTTAACTCAAATAACACCACTACAAAAAATCTATAGGGAGTCTTAAATACATGATTTTCATATAGGATGATTTTAATAGAAAACTAACCTTCATGACCTACTAGATGTGTAGGAATTATGTCCATAAGCATATCAATGTATTATTTACCAATAATAAAATATTATATAAAATTATTACATTTTCTATTTGTAGGTCGTTTCCACACTTATTCTCCAATATTTCATTATGAAATGCTACTCAGTGTGGATCCCGACATGAATCAGATGATGATGAATCCTCTTTAATGACATGTAATTCCACATCTTCATTACAATTCATGGTACCATTCTTTTGAATGTATATTTTTTCAATGTAATTTGAAATCTTATAAATACAAAGGATTATATCTAGGTATACCTTAGGCTTAATAATAAAAAATCTTATGATAATATGACTATAAATTAAAAAAAATTATTGAAACATATGTTTCTCAATAATATTTCAATTATATTAAATGATTGATAACCCACATCATACGATTCTGGAAAAATATTTACTTCTATTTGAAAACAGTGAATATTAATAAAGTGTGATGATCCATAATAAAAAATTAAAAATAACTATCATTGATGTTAAAGTTGAATTATTTTCCTCTACATCACTTGAAAATACAAAACTAGATGTAGTAATGGATTAAATATTGCCTTATCCACTTGGCCTCCTTTGTGGTATATTCCCATCATTTTTCGTGAATTTAATGACATTTTGACTCATATACTTACAACTAAGTCACTATAAATTGAAGATTCCTCCTTATATATATATTCATGATCATCATGGATATTTTCTCAGAAAATATATTAGGAATATTTCCAATTTAATCAAGTACCCTTTAATTTCCTAGTCAAGTATCATGTGTTGGATATTTCCCTATTATTTTCTCACCATTAACCTATATTTACTTCATGACGTTCTCTACAGTCCATTAATTCTCATGATTTATTTTGTTATAAAAATTTCATAATTAATTCCCTTTCTTGATTGGAAATGATATTATATCCTCAAATGATAAGGTATTTTGGGAGACTATTTCCCTTTAATAGATTGGATGTATGCTAGAAAATAAATGTTATATATTAACATTTGAACTATATAAGTACTCCATCACATGATTTTATATCCATGATATTTCATATTCATATATAGTAATATTTTCTTCTTTCTTATTTCTTTGAGACTCGAATTATCACTCCTTATTGTCACACTAATCATGAAAAAAAAATTTCCATGAAGAGGAAATAAAATACTACCAAAAAACACTCATTATTTCATCCACATCTCCAGTGTTTTTTATAAAAGACCACAATTAATCCACATCCCCCATGATATTATATACCGTAATGAATACCTTTTCTCATGTATTACATTCCCAATTCATAAATTAATTCCTAGCCGAACTTATCCACTTCTTATCTGCTAAAATAATTGGTGTACTTTTTTATTATGGAAGATGTTATCACATGAAACTATTTTACATTATAAAAATATAATGTGAATTATAATTATTCTTTATATGGTTATGAATTTTGGTCATAAAGTTTTTTATTTTCTCCAATATAGTAATAATTTTATCATGTCAAGACCTAAAATGATATTCATTATCATTTTAAAGTGGAATATTTTATATTAATTATTATCATTGATATAGTTTACACAACATAGTTTACATTTTTAGTTAGTGTAATGTGATGAATTATCTAATAACATAATATATTTTATACCGTAGAATATAAATTAAAATTTTGTATAACACATATAGTAAATTTAAAATTTAGTCATATTTATTATTTAAATCATAAACATATTTTCATTCTAAATATTTTCAAATCATAAAAATTGATAAATTTTTTAATGGTTTGTCAAATTTTTTAGATCAATAAAATTATATCCACTAGTGCTGTTTAGCCATGTTTGTAGTCTAAGTCCCACTAATTGCTCTCTTATTATGATCAATTAAAAACACAAAATAGTACTTTCTGAATTTTATCACTTTTTAGAATCTGTGCGACATCCACATCAATCCACATTAATGTATCCATATATGGATTTATTTGTAAGGAAATCCAAAAAATATATTTTTCACTAAAACATTATGACATTATAATGTATATAAATTGACAATGAGAATATTTCACATTGATATGTTCTTTAATCCATGCTTTCTTAAACTACATCACATGGTTTATACCACACTTGATCATGTAAAAACAACAAAACACTTAGCTCTATCATCCTAGAGATTATAGTTAATTTATTACAATTGAAATTGATACATGAGATAACATCCTAAGGGTTAAAATAATTTAGTCGTCACATGAAAATGGATACATTCCTGATTAACATTTTATATATGAAAACATTAAATACATCATTGTTTTTTCTATGATAACATTATTACTATATCCATAATATAATTTCATTTAAAAATATTATAATTTTTAGAATCCTAGGTAATTAAAAAAATTGGTAGATCATAAATTCTCAGTATTTGAATGTTTATATTGAAAATTATAAAAAGAAAAATAAAAGGAATATTATATGGTATGACCTAATGATGGTCAAATAATTCCATATAAATAATCAGAAAAACATGAAACAAATAAATGGATTTAATAACTATTTAAATAATCTAATGGATATCAATAACTGATTGTATTATGGTTTAATGTGTAATGTCATACATATTAAGCTTACCATTAATTACTTATGAGAATACATCATATATAAATGGTTTATGAATACTCAAAATATCCAACAATTGTTTTGTCTCATCATACCTGCAAATACATCAATTGTCTATGTAATTCTAGGTCCCTCCATTACATAGTATATCCAATGCATCCATAATATGAATAGAAAATTAAAAATTTTTATCATGCTATAATAATCAATAACAATACATGCTAGAAGAAATTATATGTAAAATATCAATAAATTATTCAATAAAAATGAACATAAGACATACATAGAAGTATTGTGGTTGAAATAATTATATTGTATCATAAGAAATGTGTAATATTATTCAAAGGATATTATCATAGGTGAATTTAATTTGAAATGATAATATAGACTTTTCTTGAGAAAAAATTTCTTTTAGTATTAATATAAACAATTTAAATTTTAAAATATTATAAAATTTATAGAATAATATTTATATAAATTATACATGGATAATTGTAATGGATGTTTACAAAAATATTATTAATTAAATAGGGAAAATACATTCATGTGGTGTTCAATAAATAAATTTTGTTTACACATTTGGTAAAAACATCCTTGTTCAGAAAATGTTAAGAAGTCTCCATTTAATAAATTTTATATAAATTGAACCATGGGTAAAAACTTATACAATAAATAATTTGACAATAGAATAAAAAGTCTATATAACATTGTAATGATAATATAGACATTCTATAAAATTATTTTCAATGAAATTGAAAAAGAATTTAATTTTACCTTACAAATAGTCTTTTGGAGTATTGAGTACCTAGAAAGATTAAAATGAAATCAAAACTTTTTATTTATATTAATAACTATATGAGGTGAAAATATAAGATGTCAAACATAAATAAATCAGAATACTCTCCTTAAAGAATATAAAACATAAATAATCATGAATACTGATGAGATTATGAAATAAACAATTATTTAATGTCCAATTTTATTGCATTTTCTGATAAAAACTTTTATAATAACATTATATTTTTTGTAAATATATAATTGAAAAATATAACTACTTTTATTATATCAATGATCAACATAATATAATTCAGCCCATTTGTATTAAAAATTATTTAATAAAATCTTCACTTTTGAGTGTTATCTGTTTTTTTCATGTATGTTTATATTTAGTAGGCTATATTATTTAATCTTTACCTTGGTACAATAATATAAATAATTTTAATAATGATTTAATAAAATATATATTCATTACATAAATATATAGATTCATCGATGAAATGAGGATATGAGAACTAAACCTCATCTTCATTAGGAGTGTTTTTCCACACTTTTACCATCTAACACATTTCATACATTAACATGTCATAAAATTTATAGAATACATAAAACATTATGAAAATTCACACCTAGAGGCCATACTATTCCAGTTCTTTTGGAAACATGGAAACATAAACACTAATACATATGTGAGTTGCATTTTCCCCCAATAGATTTTTCTTTAATAATAACCTTCCTAGACACATCAAACATAATACATATCATCATAACATGTGGAAGGAAACATAAAAATGATTGAGCTCACATTATAGGTAAGATAAAACAAGGTACATATTTAAGAATAATGACGAGAAAAAGGGTGTGATATCATTATCATGGGAATAAGAGATCATACCCTAAAAATAAAATATCATATAAATTAATCATGGCAATAATCATTGATGTTTATAAGTCATGAATCATAAAAAGATAAATAACATAAGACATTAAATCATTACATCGAAATAAAACATGTAATTTTGGAATACACATAATTATATAATATATTTTCTATAGAAACCAAGACATCACTAACAAGAACATCATGATAGTATAGGTTCAGTCCCCATAAAATCTTGGTAGTCATGGATGTCCCCCATGCCATATTAATAGCACAACTTGACTCCTCATACTGTAATGGTAGTCATGGTTCACTCCCATGGACATTTTAGTAGTCAACGTTTATTATAAATACTGTCTTAGACTTTCTCATCCGATATATATCATTAACCAATTCATTGGAGGGAGATATAGGCTCCACCCATCTCATATTTAAATAATACATACATGTTCCAAAAGATAATAAATAATAATATCACAACCCATTAAATGAAATGGTTATTATAAAAATGTAATAACATTTTAACCTTTATAAATAGATAGGTTTAATAATAATTTCATCATAAATATAACTCACAAAAACAAGCGGGTTTCAAAAGCATATAACCCTTGAAATAGATACTGGTTCTATAAACATCATCACATCAAAAAATAATCTATTTAGAGATATAATATGAATGAAAACATTGACTTATTTAACAATAAATAAATTATAAACACCAATGAATGTTATATTATATGAGAAATAATTTTTAAATATATCTTTGAAAACATTTCTTGATAAAAATAAACATTATGAATTGCAAAAATATTATTAAATCATTAAACGTTTTGAAAAAAAATCATTGAAAAATGATTTAAAACATAAAATGAATGATTTTAAATCCATAAAACGTTTTAAAAACAATTTTACCATTAAAATGGGGTTAGAATATATTTTCAAATCATTTTTAATAACATATTTTAAAACATGGTTTTAAAAACAACATATTTATAACCAGTGATAGAGATGGTTAGATTTTATATAAAAATTTTATCGCAAGTACAAATTAGTGAAGAAATGGTAATAATTCATTAAGATATCATTAATAACAAGTGGAGAAAAAAATTAATGAGTGTTATTTGGGTATATATAATAATATTTCATCAAATAATCACAATTAATAGCAATCCTCGAAAAAAGGTGGGCTTCATTCAATAAACTCCTACCACATGGTTACATGGGATCATACACTATATTTTAGAAAAAGAAAGATACATTAATCTTAAAATATTATTAAAATTATTATAATTAAAACACAAAATGTAAAATATAATTACATACACCTCAAAAAAGTGTTTAGGTGCATAACAAATCATGAGTCATAATGAATGACAATTGTGGAAAAACATTTTTACCAATTTGGTATCATTTGAAATGTAAAACCCAATGAAATAAATATAATATAATTGATATGTAAATACCAATTAATTTAATTAAATAAATAATTTAATAAATACATGGGACATATACACACCGCACAAAAAAGTGATCGGTGGTGAATAAATCATGTATTAAATGTATATTAAAACTAACATGAAATCACGTAACATTATGTATTGACTATCGTCGTACTCATTCAAAACACCTGTATATTAAATATAAATTTATTATCAATATTTTAAATAACCATATTATTATATCTAATACTATATATGGTTATATTTAGACCTTATATTTCATGATTGTTAATCATCCTATGTTATTGTTTCATTCAGATGATATTTTTTTTCTCAGCATGAGTCCTATTTTATTATATCTCATTTCATTAAACCTGAATAATGCTTTTATAATTTAAACAATTATATAAGTATAATTTATATTCAGTGGTATCTTATTATAATAATCTTTTGAATAAATAAGTTCCAAATGGAATACACCATTCATGGAGATGATAAGCCATACATTCGACTGAATAATGTTTCTGATATTGTTGTCGTATTGAAATAATGAAAGAAAATGAATTATATGTATATATTTTTATCATAATTTTTTTAAAATTATTATATCATATATATATATATATAATATATATTCAATATAACCAACTTTTATACATTCCTTGTAATTTTTGAATGCATCACATTGCTTTGATGTGAAAATAGTCAATACTTCAACAAATGAAATTATCATCTTTACACCAATTGGAAACTAAAAAACACATGTGTTATAAAAGGAATAAATAGGTTTAAAGATATTATAAATATAATATATAAAAAATATAAATAAATTTTGGATCATAATTTCCACAAAGAGGTAATATAAAAGAAAAATGAATAATCATCGTTTAGTGAAGGGATAGTTTATTGTATACGTAAACAAAATATTTGTTACAAATTAGATAGAGGTGTGGGTCAGTCTAGGATAAACCATAAGTATAAATACCTAATATTATATTTATTATAGTATTTTTTATACAATAGTGGAAAAAATATAGTGGATGGGTTGGATAATGATATCAATTAAAAGAACATGAGAGAAGGTGTTTCCACTTAATCGGGTAACACAATTTGGTTTGGGAAAAAATGATTCCTTGAAGACTTTGTACCCATTTAGAGGATTCATGGAAGATGTAATGTATTATGGGTTGTTTTTTGGTCAGATCATTGAATAACCTATGTGGTTTTAGAGGTGTGATGAATAGGGATAGGTTTTCACGTTTTGTAGTGAAGGGAAATGACTCCATTGTTATTTCTGAAAACAATATAAACGTACCAACATTTTTACATAAAAAAATAATAACAAACTAAAAATAATAATATTTTAAAGATAATGGATGAGTAAATTTAAAAAAATTTATTTTTTACTTATTTCAGTGTATTATTGGGGATTAATTCTAAGTTTTTGTACTTAGTTAAACATAATTTTATCTTAATCAATGTAATTAATTGTAATTTCATTCATGAATATTTTTGTTGAAAAATTAAGTTGACCATATAAGAAGTTTTAAATTATTATTAATCCAAATATGGAATTCATTCATTAAAATTACAACAATATAATTGGAATAAATAGGTTTAAAATTAATACAATAGTCTGGTCGACAATGCGGGTTAATAATGTAAAAATGATCAAAATATTGCTATATTTTTTTTCCAATGTCACTATGAAATTGGTTGCAATTACTTTAATTAGATTAATCGAAAATAATAAAATATAATGAAACATTTAAATAAAATTAATATATATTTGAACAATATAATTAAATTACTTGAAAACATAATTTTTAATTAATATCCATAATTATTTACTATTTATCCAAAAATGATGTTTCCTAGAAAAGTCCCAAAATTTCACCCTGATATAATTTAGACAATATAAATTCAACAATAATTATTATATTATTAAATAAAATTTCTAAATGTGCCTAAAATTATTTTTATCATTTTTTACAGAAGGAAATTAATATTAGTTCATTACAGAAAACAGTATTATTAATTATAAAATGAATTTACCAAAAATAATATCATTTATTATCAATATAATTTATTTACATGAAAAAATATATGAAATGATTAAAAAGAATTTATTAATATTTATATTAATATGTTTGATGGTTATGATATAGTTGTCAAGTTTAGATAATTATAACAATAAAACAATATTTGGTAGAAACATCAGTGTTGCATGAAACATATTCCAAGAACAAGTTCTGTGTAATTTTGGCCATTTACATTCCATGTAAAAGTAAATTTTTATTTAGTGCATTGCAATAAATAACCGAAAAAATTAATTTATTTAAAAAATTGATCCATAAAAGATGTTACTATTACAACACATATGTTGGACTAGTGTATTCATTAGTTTAATGGGTTGATGGGTAATATGGTTAATGTTATCTTATAATTGAAGATTAATAATTATTTTAATAAAAAATATATATTTAATATTTAAATAATTATAAAAAATAATTTTAAATTGATATGAAAAAAATTATTCCACTTCATTGGTATGATATGATGTACGAAAACATGAGCGACGTTTCCTTTTTTTCAGGATGGGTAGAAGATTAAGAATCCATGATTAATGTACTATCAATTAAGGGGAGTTCATGAATCAATTATAAATCACTTATAAAAATTCATATTATGAAATCATCCACTTAAACATGTTATTATTATGATCTTCTAAAATATATATGTTAACCTTAAAGTGAATAGCGTAATATAAATAGTGAGACAATCATGTTATATTTTTCACAATTATCTAAAATACCTATTCTTGGAAATGTTTTTAATCCTATCAAACATGGATTGATTAACTTATCAATCCTAGATTACAAATTCACATGAAACAACTAGTTCAACACCCTAGTAAACATTCTTCCAGTTTATCCTCATTCTACACGCCATTAATCAAATATTATACTCATGATGGTTATACCCCCCAAAGTCTTTCATGTGTTTGATTTCATTCAATATAGTTATACACCCTAGCTATAATTATTGTCATCAACTGGTTCTTCACATCAAATATAAATTATTTCTTCTCCCTTATTTCTCTTATATAGAATGTTCTTCATTATATCTTCTTCATGAAGATGAAAATTAGATCCACTTCAACTGAATAAAAAATTTCATAATCATTGATAACATTACTAAGAATATATAAACATCAAAACATATATCTGATATAAGAAATAATGTCACAATATATAACTCAACGTCATATAACATTTCTAGAAACATTCCTAATAATCATTCATTTTTTAACTTTATTCTATATTATATTTATCTAATGGGTCACAAACTCTTTCTAGTATGCATAACATGGATGATCCACTTCAAATAAAAATTAGTATAGTGATACGTGGACTGATGAAAATATGTCTAATATACCCTATTATTCTGATAAGCATTCTCAAAGTATATAGAATATTTAGATAATAATTCTCACAATTTTCCTTCTTCATTTTATGAAACTCATCCTAATGAATCTTCTTCAGTTGAGTAGGAACTCAATTTGAAATTATCACAACAATTCTTCCTTAACCGACAAAAATTGGTCTAACGAACCTTCACTGAAACTCCTCTATTCAATGATCCTTCTTAATACAAGTATAAAAATGCTTATATTCTCATTGAACAATTCCATTATCACTTATACTCATCCATGTGTAAAAAATATTCACAATACCCATTTCGTTGTGTTGCTTCTTGGAACATCAGAATCCTCTTTTGTTGGTATTAACATAACAAATTAGTCATGAATCATGTGTAATCATCTCTACATATAATAAAATAACATGTGTAAGGAAAATAGAATATTTATTGAATAGATTATAATTTCAGAACCATGGGTAATGGACATTCTTAAGTAATTGTTCATTTATTAATAAGAAGATATAGAATTACGTCAACTCATAATTCTATATTCTCTGAAAATTCAATAGAATAGATGTCATTTACCATTCAGTGAGTTGTAGGATCGAGGTGAATAATCCTTATAATATTTATCCACACATGGACCATAATATTATACTAACAATGTAGAATCATTTTTTACTATCATAACCAATAATGATCATTTTCATTGTTCATAGTTTACTGTAGATTAATTCTTCTTAAGATAAGAAGAACTATTGATGATATTTTGATGGATTGATCAAGAAATTGTAATGATATGAATAGTTACAAATACAATTTCAGTATTTATTAAATTAAATGTATTATTATTTGATATGATTATATAAAACACATAAACCTCTTCAATTTTATTAAATCTTATCATATACAAATGATAATTATGAATCCTTACCATTGATAAAATAGTCGTTGAATACCAATCACATGATTAGTATAAATATGGGGTTTAAACAAATCCAATTATCAGACAATATGATTTATGGCCTCATCCAATAGGATAGTATTCTATGATGAAAAATTATTAGATCTTATGAGGGACAAAATATATCTATGATTTTCCCATGACCATGGCCATGTGGGTAACTAACAATATAAGCATGAGCAAAACCGACTACAGGAGATGTCCATGCTTATTGAGATAATGATTCAAACCATCTACATTTAACCACACATGGAAAGTATTACTATTTTTCAACTTAATCTTAGATGTTTTTATGGTGTATTAGAGGGATATTTATCAAAACCATAATAATATGAAATGTTTTTTCTTTATAATAAATTTCATATTCTATATTTATAATTTATATATCAATGATTTTTAATTTTTACAATAAAACACAAATAATATTTCAATTAGTATTCAATTTCAATTAATATGTTTATTTGGATGTAATAATGTATTTTTAAAATAAATAATATTTTAATCAAATTGTAAAACAAATTTTTTGAATTTAAAATGATCATATTATATTAATAAAGTAGAATATACTTTTTATATAGGGACAAAAAATGTTTTTGTAAAAAACACAGCATTTACAAATAAATGATTTTTTTTCTAAATCAATAAATTAAAATATATAGAAAATTATTTTTATAAATTTAATATTTTTTTTGGAATCAAAAAATCAATATTTTCTAAAGGTAAATGTTACCGAATCTTCTGAGACAAAAAAACCTTTGGGTACAAATCAAATACCGTATTAATATTCAGTTTTTATTATGACATCATAATGACCCAAAATAGATGTCATAAATACTATAAAGGTATTAACTACAAAATATATGTTTAATTTTAAAATAATTTTATTTCACATTTATTGAGTATATTTTATAAATCTAATATAAATCCTATGTAGCTAATAATATATTTTATGGTTTTAAAATCCCCACTTTAAGAGCATGAATCACATACACATAAGAAGGTGCATTATTTTATTAATTCCAGCCCATGATCTTATAAATTAATTAAATCCAATACAATTTTATATAAATAATGGGAAAATCAATGGAAGGGTTTGCGTCTTTAGTCCTTTTATTATATAGAGTCTAAAACCATAGTTATAGAAATGATAATGAGTTCAACCCACATTCCCAATATAAAAGAACACAATATCCCATTATTATTATCTAAAAACCCAAGTATCACGTCATTACTCAAAACTCCCATAACTACAGTCATCCTATGGTGCTAAAAATTTCTTAAGAAGCTCCTCCCAGGTATGTTGATTAACTCACTCAACTAACAGATCCTTACATGCTCTTATTTATTTAAGTTTCTTAATTACTTTATTCTTTATATTTCTAATTCCTAATTTTAGTATTTATATAAATATATATATTTACATTTCCCTATTATTTACCATTATATTTTTCAATTTATGAGGGACCCCTTTCACCCTCATCTACAAATTTTATGTAGTTTTATGTGACACCGTTATGCTACTGAAATATCACAGAGATTTTCCATGACAATACAATTTTGTAGTGAACATTATACCCATTTCATTTCATGGCTATTCACATTTATACACAAAATTTCATTTATTTTGACTCACATGTATATATACCACACCAATTGATCATGGAAAAAAATATTATGCTGAATGAATACATGTTATTGGATCTATTTGGAACACATAAGCAAGAGAATGAAATGAATGTGATGGGTGCACCTAAATTTATGTAGACCTCCAACGCATATGATAATGTGTAGTCTCATGAGTCATCATGTTAGGATATGGAGTTATAAGTATTCATTTTTGGTACATTGACCATCATGATGTCTTGGAACATATCATTGACCTATGTTTATGAAGCAGTGTTTTAAGTTGTTTCCATATTTCCCTTCTTTCCCTAATTATATCATACTATACCATGTCTATAGAGACCCTAAGCATGACATACATCGATATTACATTACTTTTTCGGAATACATAATACATAAAAAAAACAGACACACAAGGATTGTAATAGTTTAGTGTCTTTGAAAACTTGGAATGTAATCTTCTAATCATGGTGAAAGATCTTCAACATCTCCCATAATGATCTTCCACTTTTTGTTTTCTTACCTAAAACCCTTATTTTAATCCTGGGGAAAAATAAAACATAAAAAGGGTGAGCTAAAATGCTTAGTTAGGGTAAGCATGGAGAAAATAAAACATACCATATACATTTGAACATAAAAACATGAAGATAATGATTAAACATCAAAATATTGAGCAAAGACATAAATCGTGGAAGTACATAAGGCATAGATCATAATAGAACATAAATCATGATAAAATAGCATGGGTATAAAACATGTAACTTTTTAATCCATTAATCACATGAAATTATTTCCATAGTATCCATGGAATTGCTTCTAAGACCATCTTAGTGGACAAAGTCCCTTTCTGAATCGAGTTCACTCCTCGTCCCAGTCCTGTAATACTGAACCGGATTAACTTACAGTTCCCTCCATGTCTATCTCATGAGATATAAATCGTTAACCAATTCATTGGAGGGAGATTTAGGACCCACCAATCTCATAATGAATTCATTATTACTTGTTCCACAACATAAACATAAATCATTCATCATAACCCAAAGAATAAAAATGGGTTTCATAAACATCATCCCATCATAACATAATCAATATAAAACAAATGTATATCATTTCATCATAATAAAAGTGAAACCATTTAATCATGAGACATTATAATTGAAACATACACATATGAAATAATGTAATCTTAGATAGAAAAATGGTTTCAATAAAACACATGAAATGAATTCTTGAGGAAAATATCCTTTATTCTGAAAAATAAATTTCTTTTCAAAAAATTTCATGAAATTATAAAAGAAAAAGATTTTGTTGAAAGTATTCATGGAAACTATTGGAGGAAGAATCATAAAAATAAGGGTTTATAAAACCGTCAAAATCCTTTCATGCCGTATAAGTTAAAAAAACATTCTTCTCGTACTTTTTTCGGAAAAGTAAAAAAAGTACCTCGTAACGTAAACAAAATAATGATTCGTTATATACCTTGTAGTAAAAGTCAAAAATGGGTTAAAAGGAAATTAAACACACATGAAACCATTTTTAGGAAACATGGACATGGATGAGAACAATAACCCCAGTAAATACGAACGAATATACAATCTCAGATAAGAAAGAGATTGGAAAGATTATCCCTTACCTTAGGTCTGAATTTCTTCGTACGTATCCAAACCTCCTATATAATGATTGAAATAAAGTCATTTACTTATTAAATAATCATATTAATTGTTATTATATCACATATGGTTCACTTATTACTTTATATTACCCGTTCTTTTGTAAATTCATATTAAAGTAGCGTTTTGGGTAAAATCGTTTCATTTGTCGTTCGTGTTTTAACTTGTAATTATTCATATGATTACTTAGATCATGATTAACTACATCTATAATGTAAAACATGATTTTTATATAATATATATTCATAATATATATATAATGGATCGATAAATGGAAATAAATACACCGTTCATGGAGACGGTAGGTCATACGTATGCATGAATGCTGTTTTCATTTCCTTATTGAATTAAATGGAATTAAGTATATGACATAAATATATATATACATAAATAAAGTAGTATTATAATGTCATATATTTCATGATTACTTATTATATATACTTTATAATCATTCTTGAATGGTTATCATGGAGAGTGAATCTCATCGCGTCGTGGAGACGGTATTCCGTACGTACGCACGAGCAATGAAATCATTCCCATGATCGTGGAATTGTATTAGTGTGTATGTTTAATTTTATAGAATTGATATCACTTTACAATAATCATATATATTCATTACTTTCACCATTATACACATCCATGTAAGGTGGTGGTGGAAAATAGATTACACCACGGCGTGGAGACGGTATTCAGTACGTACGCACGCGTAGTGATTTCATTTTCCTAAGGATGGATAGATGGTGAAATAGGTTTGTTTCTAACATATAATAACATATCAATATATGAGTGATACATATGTTGTTACTTCATAATGAAACAACTAAATAAGAAAATGTGGAAGATGAAATAAAGTTGAAAGAATTGGTAACGAACATTACCTCTTCTTTGAAGTGCCTCTTTGATACCTACTCTTAGGGCACTAAAATTGGCCTTTGAAGAAGACCAGGAGCTCTATGATGTTTCTAGGGAATTTTAGATGATAATTTTTCTGGTGTTGGCTAATATTGAAGGCTCAATGTGGTGTGAGGAAAAGAGGGAGGAGGTGCCTTTTTATATGGGAGGAGGGGGGCACCTTTGGAAATATAAGGAATATTAGTTTATATTAAATCCCAACCCCACATAAAAACATCCAAAATGACTCATATCCAATTTTTGGATGAGATAGGGTTGTAATATTATCAACCAATAAAACTTTTACATGTTAGGAATTTATTTTAACCATTATCAACTTGATTTATCCTTATTTAATCAATTTAATTTTATTTGTGGTAATGATATTCAAAATTTTAAATGAACAAAAATAATTACTTATTTGTTGTTAATTGTCCATAATTAGATACTTTATAAAATATTAGACCATATTAATTTAAATTTATAATTTTTAAATATCTTTGTGATTTTTAAACAATTTTATAATATGTTATTTTTATAAAATAACAATAGTGTCAATTTTGACACTATTCAATTAATTGAATTTAAATAAAATATATACTGATGATATGTTCGAAATAAAAGCTTTAATAGATTTATAAAAGGTCATAAGTACCTATAAAATTATTTTATCACATTAAATAGTTCATATAATATTTATTTTATTATTTTTAAAACCATTTATTTGGTTTATCTCTTAATAAAATAATTACTACATTATTTTTGTATAATAATTTAATATACGTATTTGTTGCATAAAAATTAAAAATAAAATCCTATGATGAATATAAATCTCTTACCTTTCACAATAATACTTTTACTCGAATTTAACGTCTTAAAATCTCAATATTTAGATTGTTATATTTATTAAATTATGAAGGTGACAACTTTGGCATCATTTAAAATAAAATAATATAAGTGTCACAATCGACTTTATAAGGCAAAAATGGTCAAATATTCGACAATTGGATTATTATAGTTTAAATTTAAATGACCAATAAGTTTTGGTCAGGGTTTTGTGCCTTTTATGGTCACTATCAGTTTAATAAAAACTATATTCTTGATTTTTCACTAGATAAACAATTTCTTAATCACTATTGTGTCACAATTAATGATAATAATTTAATCCCTAAAAATTATAATTAAATTAATATGATGTAGATAATTTTATTATCTTTCTTGGGAATATTCATTTTCTAAGTTTCATGATATTTATCACTAAATTAAAATTAATATACTTTTAAGATTTAAGAGAGTGACTATTGTCAATTTCATTGGTTTTAATAATAATTAAATTATTTTCAAGTAAACGAGTCCATAAAATGAATCTTTTTAGACCCTTAGGTTATATGGGTAGTCTTATATCCATCAAATAGAATTTTGGCAGGTGATAGGGTATTTTTATAATCTTATATTTACCCTTAATTACCCGATTTACCTTTAACTATGGTAAATAAAATTTACCATAGTTACTATTCATAATGCCCAAAAATAAAAAGTAGATTATTAAAATAATTTGGACCCACTAATTCCAAATATGGAATCTATTCTTCCAAATTAAATATAAAAAAGTTGCAGAAATTAAATTAAAATTAATCCCATTGTCGAAAGAAAACAGGTTTTTCTTTAAAACATTGCAAATGATTGAAATGATTTAACCTACGAATTCAAGGTAAAATCAATTATAATGACATAAATTATATTAAATTGTAAAGATATATTCTATTTATACTTTATAGCCATTCAATATTACAATTTAACTATATAAATTATTAAGTTGAAAAAAGTTATATTTAATTAAAATATAGTGTGTTTTTACTATTCATTAAAATATGAAAGTTATCAGAAAAATATCAAAACTTTATCCAATGTAAATTTTTATATCCTGATTCAATATTATAATTTTATTATGTAAAATTTAACTTATAAATATTTCAAAAACTATATTTAATGTGGGTGCACCATCAAAATGTGGAAAAACTGGTTTTTTTGAAAAATACTTATTTTACCCGAAAACATTTATTTTGTTCTTATACTATGTTCTAAAAAATGTGTAAGATGAATAATAAGGTTATTAAATTCAAAATTTAGTTAATATTGTTCATAATGTCTAGTTCATAATAATATTATAACCATATATCATTGTTTAGTGAAACCTAATATTCGGTACAACACACGCTATCGAGGAAAGGCTTGATTGCGTGTAATGCAAGCCATGTAAGGGTTGTGTGTTGTTCAAGAATCCTTTATTACTTCGTATAACAGACTCCAACCATATTTCATTTATACATTGAATATATATATATATATATATATATATATATATATATATATACACTCAATGTTGCGTAGAATGACTATTATAATACGAACTTGAAATTGTGTGTAACACAATCTAAGAATAGTGTTGTGTATACTTCAAGCTAATACAATGTTGCGTAAAGCGCAATATAATCTTGGTGTAGCGTACAACAGAAGATATGAAATAAATTAAAAAGAATATATCTTATAAAATCTCAGGATGTTACATTCTACCCCCCATAAAATAAATTTCTCCCTTGAAATTTGTCAGGGTTATAAATGGTTTTATACTTGAATGTTTCTTTAGTAGAAACCCACATCGTAAAAAGGGAATACCAAAACCTATCTTTAAAAACTAAAGTATGAATTGTAATGGTTACCCGAATTAAATCATCATTGGGTTTCCGCGTAGGAGAACATAGGGGAAAATATGGATGTGGATGAAAAATCTAACAATCAAGTTATTATGGAGAGTGGTAGAGAACATGTCTATGAAAAATACATCAATCACAAATTCATAGATTTGTGATGATCTAAGGTACCATATGATTGATCGGATATAAGAGCACTATGAAAACATTTTTGTTTTTCAATATCATTTCCCTAAAGTTGAAAATTTTTAATTAGAAGAAATACTTTCTTGATTTTGGTACAATCTCACTGTTGTTCGTGCTTTGAAAAATTTCCACTTCAAATCTTAAATAAATGATGTTGAATTTGTTTTTCGTGAAGAGTTAGCAGATCATGTGATAGAATGATGGGTCATTCCATCTGTTTCAAGCAAAAGTTATCAAATATACCTAAGTCCATATATGGTGAGGTTAATCATATACGATTCCAAAAATTAAGTTATACTTCATATATCATACCTCTTAATAAAACAAAACTAGTTTATACTAACCAGGGACTTCCTGTAGTGCAGTGGTAGGCGATAAAGGCCAATCGCACTTTGGTTGTAGGTTTGATTCCCACAACCTTGTCCGACGTGATGGGATGTTTTCCACCCTGCAGGTTGTCCTTTTTCTAAAACTACATTATAAATAATATTGGAAAATAATCTAGCCTAATCAATACTAACATATGTCAAACTTAATCACTTCCAATCTTTAGGATTATCCAAAATAAATATGTCCAATCTCATAGTATAATGAAAATTATTACTTGAAATATCATCAACCAAGCATGTGAATACCATCATTTATCCCCCATATATCTTGTTGATCACATTCCAATCATGTGAATACCCTAATCATGTATTCTATTGAAAAATGAATACCCATTAAACCTTAGTGAAAACATGAATGCGGTCAAAAGATAACTCTTTACACATTCCAAAATCACAAAAAATTATATATACTCAACCCATGATATGGTCGTCTCCTTATATCAGTTATGAGCTCATGAATACTATCAAAAATTTAATTTTCTCTTTATCCATTCATTATGCGCATATCATCTACATTCCAAAAATATCTAAATATCATTTCATGGTCATTGGTACCATTCATCATATAATTTCAAAACTTAAGGAAATAAAACAGTGTAACAGTCCTTAGATGTCTCTTTATTCCAAAGTACCAAGAGATTACTTATACAACATTAAACTTGATAAACATATAATCATTCAACTACCTTCTTAAACCATTGACCGAGCTTCAACAATTCTTTTATCTCACATATCATTTGTAGTCTCCTCATCATCATCAACATAAATACAACCCATACGACCATACTGATTCTCTTCATGAGACTTTCCCTTAGGGAATTGGTTTCCATAATGCATGTACATTCCAAATTTAAATCATTTAACCATTGTTGATGTCGTAACAATACCATTATCCTTGTCCATGGTGTTAACTGAACTGTTTCCTTTTCACTTACTATATTTATGTCCTTCTTTTCCACACCCAAAGCATCTTCCATTTCCTTTGAAAGATTATCTTTGATGCCTCTTCCCACATGAATTGCATAGGGGAAATTGAAATTTATTTCCACTATGATCATCATGAAACTCCATCTTTATTTTATTAGTCGAGTCATGGAACTTAACAAATTTGAGTTTATTAATCATATTATGAGATTATTGATTTGGCATAACAATCATGTTTGGAATTACAAATCCCATTTCATTTGGTTTCTCAAGAATAATATCATTCCATTGTCTGTCATATCCTCCATTATCGTGAATCTTCCTGTTTCCAGCCATTTTCTAAAACTCAAAAAGAATAGTGTGAGAGGCAAAAATCATTCAAGGGAAAACAACATAGTAAAGGGTGAGTACCCTCATTATCTAAAATCTTATATTAAATTCTAAGATCTTTAACTTAGTTCTAGGACTATATCCTATACATATACTTATCCTTAGGGACATCCCTAGACATAGCTTAGAAATATCTATAGGGATCTCACTAACGTTTTCACATCCTAGTTTCCAAAGGTCAACTAATCCTTTCCTTTGATACCAAATGTAGAGACCCGAAACAGGACATATAGATATTACATTACTTTTGTGGAATACTTAACACATATCAAAAACAGACACACAAGGATCGTAATAGTTTAGTGTCATTAGAAACATGGAACATAATCTTCTAATTGTGGTGAAATATCTTTAACATCTCCCATAAAGATCTTCCACTTTTTGATTCCTTACCTAAAACCTTTCTTTTAATCCTGGGGGAAAATAAAACATTAAAAGGTTGAGATTCAATTCTCATTAAGGGTAAGCATGGATGAAATCAAACATACCATATACATTTTAACATAAAAATATAAACATAATGTTTAAACATCAAAATCATGAGCAAACACATAAATCATGGAAGTACATAAGATATAGATCATAATGGAACATAAATCATGATAAAATAACATGGGAATAAAACAAGTCATTGTGGAATCCATTAAGCACATGTAATGATTTCCATAGTAGCCAAGGAATTGCTGCCAAGACCATCTTAGTGGCCAATGTCCCATTCTGAATCAGGTTCACTCCTTATTCCAATCCTGTAATACTGAACCAGATTATCTTACCATTCCATCCATGTCTATCTAATGAGATATAAATCTTTACCCAATGAATTGGAGGGATATATAGGTCCCACCATCTCATAATGAAATCATTATTACTTGTGCCACAACATAAACATAAATCATTCATCATAACACGAAGAATAAAAATGGGTTTCATAAACGTCATCCTATCATAACATAATCCATATAAAACAAATGGATATCATTTCATCATATAAAAGTGAAACCATGTAAATCATAGAGACATTATACATGAAACATACACAAATGAAATAATGTCATCTTATATTGATAAATGATTTTGAAAAACACTAGAAATGAATTCTTGATGAAAATATCCATTCTTCTTCAAAATCAATTTCTTTTCAAGAAACATCATGCAATTTTAAAAGAAAGATATTTTGTTGAAAATAGTCATGAATTATTTTGGAGGATTCGTCATGAAAATAAGGCTTCATAAAACCGTCAAAATCCTTTCATGACGTATAAGTTAAAAATACATTCTTCTCGTACTTTTTCCAGAATAGTAAAAAAAAGTACCTCGTAATGTAAAAAAAATAATGAATCCTTAAATACCATGTAGTAAAAGTTAAAAATGTGGAAAACGACATTAAACATACATGAAACCATTTTTAGGAAACATGGACATGGATGAGAACAATAACCCCAGTAAATACTTAGGAATAAACAATCTCGGATAAGAACGAGATTGGAAAGATTATATATTACCTTAGGTCCGAATTACTTCGTACATATCCAAACCTCTTGTATAATGATTTGAATATTGTCATTGACTTATTACAGAATCATATTCATTGTTATTATATCATATAAGGTTCACTTATGACATATATTACCCGTTCTTTTGAAAAATCATGTTAAAGTAGCGTTATGGGTAAAATCGTTTCATTTGTCGTTCGTGTTTTAACTTGTAATTATTCATATGATTAAGTAGATCATGATTACTTACATCCATAATGTAAAACATGATTTATATTTAATATATATTCAGAATATATATATAATGGATCGATAAATGGAATGAAATACACCATTCATGGAGACGGTAGGTCGTATGTACGCATGAACGTTGTTTTAGTTTCCTTATTGAATTGAATGGAATTAAGTAGATGAAATAAATATATATATACATAAATCCAGTAGCATTATTATGTCATATATTTCATTATTACTTATTATATATACTTTATAATCATTCTTGAATGGTTATCATAGAGAGTGAATCTCATCGCGTCGTGGAGATGGTATTCCCTACGTACGCACGAGCGATGATATCATTCCCATGATCATGGAATTGTATTAAAGTGTATGTATAATTTTACAGAATCAATATCAATTTAAAATAATCTTATATATTCATTACTTTAACCATTATACCCATTAATGTAAGGTTGTGGTGGAAAATAGATTACACCACAGTGTGGAGACGGTATTCCGTATGTACGCACGCGCGATGATTTCATTTTCCGTAGGATGGATAGATGGTGAAATAGGGTTGTTTCATACTTATAATAACATATCAGTATATGAATGATAATAATGTTATTACTTCATAATGAAACAACTAAAGAAGAAGATGTGGATGAATAAATAAAGTTGAAAGAATCGGTAACGGACATTACCTCTTCTTTGAAGCGCCTCTTTGAAGCCAACTCTTAGGGCACTAAATTTGGTTTTGAAGAAGAAAATTACCTCTAGGATATTTATAGGGAAGTTTAGAAGTGATTTTTGCAGATTTTGGCTGATGTTGAAGGCTCAAAGTGGTGTGAGGAAGAGAGGGAGGAGGTGGCCTTTTAAAAGGGAGGGGAGGGGTACCTTTGGAAATATAAGAAATATTAGTTTATATTAAATCCCAACTCCACATAAAAACTTCAAAATGACTCATATACAAAGTTTAGATATGATATGGTTGTAATATAATCATCCAATAATATTTAGACATGTTAGGAATTTATTTTATACATTATCAACTTGATTTATCCTTATTTAATCAATTTAATTTTATTTGTGGTAATGACATTCTAAATTTTAAATTATAACAAATAATTAACTATTTATTGTTAATTGTCCATAATTGGATGCTTTATAACAATTAATACCATATAAATTTAAATTTATAATTTTTAAATATTTTTGTGGATTTTAACCAATTTTATAATATGTTTTTGTTATAAAATAACAACAGTATCAATTTTGACACTATTCATTTAATTGAATTTAAATAAAATATATACAGAAGCTATGTTCGAAATAAAAGCTTTAGTAGATTTATGAAAGGTCATATGTATCTATAAAATTAGTGGAGCACATTAAATAGTTCATATAATACTTATTTTATTATTTCTAAAACCATTTATTTGGTTTATCTCTTAATAAAATAATTACTACAACATTTTTGATTAATAATTTAATATAATTATTTTTGCATAAATATTAAAATTAAAATCTTATTAATAAGATATTTATATTACTTTTCACAATAATATTTTAACTCGAATTTATCATCTTAAAATCCCAATAGTTCAATTGTTATATTTATTAAATTATGAAGGTGACAACATTGGCATCATTTAAAATAAAATAATATAAGTGTCATAATATCATTTATAAGGCTCCAAATGGTCAAATATTAGACACTTGGATGATTATGGTTTAAATTTATATGATCAATAAGTTTTGGTCAGGTTTTTTTGCCTTTTATGGTCACTATTAGTTTTATAAAAACTATATTCTTGATTTTCCATTAGATAAACAATTTCTGCATCACTATTGTGTCACAATTAATGATAATTATTTAATCCCTAAAAATTATAATTAGATTCGTATTATGTAGATACGTTTAGTAGATTTCTGGGGAACATTCATGTTAGAATTTTCATGTTATTTATCACTAAATTAAAATTAATATACTTATAAGATTTAAGAGAGTGACATGTTGTCACTTTCATTGGTTTTATTAATAATTAAATTATTTTTGAGGAAACGAGTCCATAAAATTAATTTATTCCGACCCTTATGTGATATTGGTGGACTTTTATCCATCCAATAGAATTTTGGCATGTGTTAGGTTAATTTTATAAACTTATATTTACCCTTAATTACCTGATTTACCTTTAACTAACGTAAATAAAATTTACCATTGTTACTATTCATAATGCCCAAAAATAAAAAGTAGCTTATTAACATAATTTGGACCCACTGATTCCAAATATGGAATCTATTTTTCCGAATTCAATACACAAAAGTTTCAGAAATAAAAATAAAATTAATCTCGTTGTCGAAAGAAAACAGGTTTTTCTTTAAAACATTGCAAAAGATTGAATTGATTTAACCTATGAATTCAAGGTAAAATCAATGATAATGACATATATTATATTCAATGGTAAAAATATATTATATTTATACTTTAAAACCATTAAATATTACAATTTAACTATATAAATTATTACGATGAAAAAATTTGTTTTTAATTAAAATATAGCGTGTTTTTACTATTCATTAAAATATGAAAGTTATCAGAAAAATATCAAAACATTATCCAATGTAAACCTTTATATACTGATTCAAAATTTTAATTTTATATTGTAAAATTTTACTTATAAACATTTCAAAACTAGATTTAAATTTGGTTCTCAATCAATAGGCGGCAAAACTGATTTTTTTTAAAAATACATATTTTACCCGAAAAATTTTATTTTGTTCTTATAATATGTTCTAGAAAATGTGTAAGATGAATAATAAGGTTATAAAATTAAAATTTTAGTTAATAATATTCCTAACAGCTACTTCATAATAATATAATAACCATATATCATTTTTTAGTGAAACCTGATATTGCGTACAACACACGCTATCGAGGAAAGTCGCGATTACGTGTAATGCAAGCCAAGTCTGAGTTGCGTGTTTTACAAGAATCCTTTATTATTTAGTATAACAGAATCAAACAATATTTCATTTATACATTGAATATATATATATATATACACACTCAATGTTGCGTAGAATGACTATTATAAAACGAACTTGAAATTGTGTGTAACACAATCTAAGAATAGTGTTGTGTATACTTCAAGCTAATACAGTGTTTCATAATGAGAAAGATAATCTTGGTGTAGCGTAATAAGAGATATGAAATAAATTATAAAGAATATATCTTATAAAATCTCGGGATGTTACAATGTCTCATTATTCAAATTAAAGATTATTCATTTTTCCCCATTCATATGACTATATAAAAACATGTTTTAAATTCTTCATGTTAGGCAATTTTTACACCCTTACTAGGCTTTATTGGTCACCTATTTATTTTTTATGTCCCCAATTTATCCCATGAAACATCAAGTACAAAAGAATAATATGATCAAGTTAGAATTTTATTCAATAAAGACAACATATTGCCTATTTTAATATTTAATGTAATGTAACTAATTCCCAAATACAAAATTATTATTGATCTTATTGCCTATATTTGGTGTACATTTATTTAATAAACCAATAATTAATGTGTAATAATGAGTGGGGTTATTATAGATGGTATCTAATGAAATTTTTAATTATTTTAGGTATTATGATTATAAAAGACTAGAAAAAATTTCAAGGATAATATTATATATATATATATAAATATCCAGAAATTGTATTATGTATAGAGTAACTGGTTAATCAAGAAAATTAATCCCATTTTGATACTACATGTTGATGTGGTTCTACAATAGTTATACATAGGGGTGATGACTCTAAAAAGGTTCATCAGGTCTGACTCAGAGTATCATAGTACAAAAAATTGTCATCACATGGAACCTGATTGGACACTCTCTAGGGATATTAATCGGTTAATTCAAAATATCAATATAAACAATTAGTACGGGAATTAAAAATAATCATAATAATATATGTTAGATAATAGATTACAGATACCATATATTGAAGAATAGAAATTAATAAGTTAAGGAAATACATTTACGATATAATTTATCCATTTAATGAAATTAAATTCTAATATATTTGTTAAATAGTTTAATCATTTTCACACCTAATTTTTCCATTATTATAGACAATGGTTATAAATATGAGGAATTAGAAAAAAAAATCAATCTGATGAGCAATGTGGTGATTTCCCCAATGGTATGCCCAACCTGATTGGAGTAGAAATCCTTATCTCTATGATGAAAATCTAATAAACCACTCAATTTCTAAATAGAAACCTATATCATGATGAGGGACCAAATTAATCTACTATAGAACATGGTTAAATTGAATGCTTTATGTTACAAATGCCTCCATATTTAATGGATCATATGATCCCATAATCAAATAAAAATGGAACAATTTCATTTAGATGATCATCTTTAAATATCAATGATCAAGAAATAAAAGGTTTTAGTGGATGTTTTTTGTACAGAGGGAGAAGTGGACCATTACTGGACATTGATTAATAGTCAAAATCATATCGAATAATCAATGAGATGGAGAGAAAGGAATTCCATAAAGTTATTTTAGTAAATTTTTTCCTCACACACTCTCTCTTAAATTGGATTGAGATTTATTTTACAACAATAAAATAAATGACGAATCTATTGGGTCATTAAAGGGTTACATTAAAATATTTTCATGACACACTCTAACATTTTTTCTTACCCTAAAATACACTGTTGACTGCTTCATTTTTGGGATCAATCCTAGTCATGGAAAATCCATTCGGATCCAAGACATTTATATCAATGATGAAATTTTCTAATGTGTCCTTAATGTCAAAATAGTGATTGGATAATATTTAGGGTATAATGGGGATATTAAGCCTAAACTGATTTTATTTATATACACTTACTGGTGAAATCTAATTGTGCCAATAAATTTAAACATCTTACTTTTCAATGGTACATAAAGAAGCACCCCATAAATTGCCTAAGGGAGATGAGTAAATACATTAGGTTTAGTAAGGAAGGGAACCTATATAGTGATATTTAGTAGGATAATCACACCAATGCAATGGACAAATGATATGTTCAATTAAAATCTTAGAATAATGTTAATTAACTCTACTACAAGGAACCATTGATCTTTATAAATCAACACACCAAGACAAGGTTTTTGTAGATAATCAACAACATCCATAGTAGAAAGGGAGAACATTATACTTCACAAATGATAAGGTGGATCCCAACAAAAATGTGGTGAATAGTATGTTAATAATTCATTCAAGGATATTGAAGGTACAATTTTGTTTGGTTCATCAGATTCTATCATATCATGAATGATTATCGAACTATTCAAACACCAATACAATTCATGGAAGTGGGGTTATCGATGGATATTTAAAATGGGAAAATTATTACATCTAGATTATATTACTCATCTCCTATCACTATTCGTGGGATGAACATTTTAGTTATCCTTTTAATTCTCCTTTATGTTGAATTTTATGCAATTGTAGTAATGGATTGTATTTCTCTATATAGAGCCAATATAAATGGTTGAGATAAGAAAATCACTCAATGTATCTAGAATTGACATTCAATTATATAAAAGTACAACGAGAATGATGTATCTACATTAGAACAAACATATTATGCTTATATATTATTTTCATATGTGAAATCATATCTATATATCATTATTGATTCAATGTAAAGAGTCAACCATGAATAAATTTCAATTATGAGGATGTTCATAGTGGTGTTTCTCCAAAAATTTCCTTTCCTTCCTACTAGCCGAGAGGTTGATTTTTTATTTGAGAATAACCGAAGGGAAATATTATTATCCAAGAATATGTATTGAATGACTATTTTTTAACATTGGGAGATGATGAAATAACTACCATATAATATTAATAAATTGTATATATTCCCATGTTCTTTACCATGGGGTTCACGTGTCCTCATCATCAAGACAATTTATGTGTCAATGTGCCTTTGAAAGTTTTATCATGAGATCAACTAGATCACAATAATAAATAATTATCCTATTCTAATGATTGATGAATTGTCCAATCAACTATGTGGAGTACCATTATTCTCTCTATTGGTTCTGTATTTGGGATATTAAAATGTTATGTTGAGGGAGGAGGATATCCACATGATTTCTTTTTTAAATGTTATTGTCATAATATGTTCATGGTAAACCCATATGCGCTCATTAATGATTTAGAAATTTTAATGGACTTTATGATTAAATTCCTCAAAGAGTACCTCAAAAAATATTGGTAGTTTATATAGATGATGTTATAATATTCTCCAAAACCATAAAGAAGCATGAGGTGCATCTGAGTATTATTCTAAAGAAATGATGCAAGGATAATCATTATGCAATGTACATAAATTGTGAGTTACGGTTAAAGGATGTCTCGTTCATGAAAAAGGTCATAATAATAAATCGGATATATGTATATATAACCTTCAAAAAATAGATGTAATTGAATTAAGTCTATGGTCAACCTCTATGACAAATATCTATACCTTCCTTGGATAAGATGGGTTTTATCCTCGATTTGGGGAAAATTTTCTCATGATTTTAAAACCCTATAATCACGATAACTCAGAAGGGAGTCATGTTTTCAAAGAATGATGAATATGATGAAATATTCAAATATATTAAAAGGAGTATTTCACTGTTCGTGTTCTGACACGATACACAAGTGGAGAACATTTAATATTATTCAATGATTCCTTGATGAAAGGAATTCTATATGGGTTAATTAAAATTGAAAAAAGTGGTAGACTATGCATCATAGAAGTTGAAATTTCACTAAACGAACTACCGAAAAAATTATATGGATATAGCTGTAGTAATCGGTGTTTCGAAAAGATGGGGAAATTATGTCATTGGGGATAAGTGTGAAATATATAAGGATACGAAAATCCACATGTATGTATTCACATTTGAAGAGATGCATATATCCCATGATCATGGTTATAGTTGTTCAAGGACTATATCTGCACAATTAAATTTCATACTGGAAAATGAATCATGTTTTAGATGTTCTAGGTTGAATGGATTGAATAATTATACCATTAATGACAATTAAGAAAGGAACTATATTATTATATTTGAAAAAATGGTCAATGGAATCATAAAGTAAGGAAAATCATCAAACCATTCAAATATTATTGCTCAACAATACTTTATATAGATAATATAAGATTCACATAGAGACATTATGAGAAATAAAAATAATGTGGAAACTATAATAAAAATTAAATCCTTATAGTCCAATGATAATTAAGAAAGTGTTGTGAGATTTGGGTCATTAGTATGTGTACCATAAAATATTGACATAGAGAAGGATATTTTGGAGGATGAAAATTCCTCAAACATTCTCCATCCACCTAGGAAGAACAAATATGTATTGATATCCCAATGAACACTATTTGTTGGATAATTTGATGAAATAGATTGTTGAGAATACAAAAAAAGTTTATGTATGTCAACTTGTGGATGCTGAAAAACATCCCAGGGGATGATGAATCCATTACCCATGCCTCATGAAAATTGTAAAAAATCACCATGGAATTTTTCAATGGACTATTAAAGACATCCAATAGAGGAAATGATATATTTTATTTGGTGGATCTTTTAAAAAATAATACATTCTTCATTAGTATTCGAGAGGAAATATCACTGGATTAATTTTCACATATATTCAACAGTGTTGTGGAAAGGCAGCATGAAGTATCACTATAGATTGTATCCTATTGATATTCAAGATTCACCTCTATGTTCTGCAAGTGCCTCCAAATTACTATAAATAATTATTTTAACTTCACCACATATTATCACCCCCAAACTGATGGAATAACTAAGTGAATTGTCCAAAAATAGGAGGATCTATTGATAGTTTGCTTGATGTCTTAAAATGAGGACTATTCAAACATCATCATCCAGTCGAGTTCTCTTATAGTAACAGTGTCATTACCCATCCCCCGGGGCCCGTGACGTGACTACACCAAGCCCGCCTTCTATAGGCCATGGGCTGACGACTAGCTCCGAATGCGTATTCCCTAAATCTAGGAAGGCGTTGCCTTTATAACCTATAACACAAACAACCAAGAACACAACATGATACGAACTCAAGTAAACTGAATAGTAAATAGAGTGATTACAGAATGATAAGGAGATATAATACATTCCCAACTAGAAAGTACAAGAAACTGAAAGTACACGAAATCTATAACATCTCCTCTGAACACCTTCCATGGATCCTACCTGAAGGGTAGGTATAGCTCTCGAACAGTCGTCTATATAGTTCATCTCATCTAGGTCCACCTTCGTGCGACCTCCAGTCCTGGTACCCTCGTCCTCAGTTAGTGGTGTCTGCCTTCTGCACTAAACACAACGAGGTGCGAGCATAGCACATGCAGGTGCGATTATAACGATATTCAGTAGGGACCCCAAGACCGTCAAGGTCTCACAAACCATACAAAGGATAAACCACAAAGAATGAAAACAAATTTCAACCATACATAGGTATATTCCCATACATATACTTATGTTATCAAGTAAACTCATCGCAATCATGGGGAAAACATAGATTCAATCTCAAATTCCCAAATCTCAATTGTTCCACAAATGAAGGAATACCACAAAGTCAAGTACCACACATGTATGCCACAAAGAATAATATCACCAAGGTATTACCATGATGTGATGTACCACATTAGTACATACACATCTCACCCTAGTTATAACTAGGGTACAGTAGTAGAGATGATTATATGTAACTACTGAATCAGATTACTCTATTACGAGGCAAAGCCAAAAAGGATCCTAAATCATTATAATATCCACACATGATCTCTAGGTGCTGATCCACACATGATCGCTTGGTGTTGAACCACACAATATCACTCGGTGCTGAGGCCCATAGGATAGGTCGAAGCTGACCCACACATGATCTCTAGGTGCTGACCCTCACTGGATCACTCAGTGCTGACCCACATAGGATCACTATTCGTTCTTCATGTCACATCCCACTATAGTGTTCCACTCACTATGATCGCTTCTCTCCAAGAGGGTCCGCTCCACAAGCCATTGGATGATACTCCAACTACCACAACGTCCCATGAAGAAGTGTCTCAAAGGAGTTCCACATCATAGGGGTCTCAACAGAATAGACGGTGCGCCAAACGGACGCCTGGTCTATGAGTTATTAGCCTTTTAGTCTTGGGGACTCCATTGGATTCATGCTCAATCATACCCAACCATACCTGATATTAATCCAAATCTCTAGTGGGGAATACTCAAATGGACTTTTTTGCTCCAAGGTTTCCCACACCACTGATGGTTTGTCAAACAGTCCCCTGATGATAATGTTATGGAAAAAAGAGAGTATATGGGCAAAATTACTCTGGTTCGGGTCCTTCTCAGTCGGACCGACCCTTCCCAACAAATCTTGGGTCATCCCGGTTCGCGTCGACCCAGCCCGACCCACTGAGTCTTGACCACTAGTTCTGGCCCGTCCCTCGATGGGTGGCCCAGCCTGCTGAGCTGTCTGGCATACAACGAGTTTCTCGAGGCAGCGGGGGGGTCCGCGTGGTGTCATGGATGCGGGGGCCGCATATGGCCTTGAGACCGCGGTGGCCAAGGTGTGGCGGCGCATGTGCTGTGAGGGTAGCATGAGTCAATGTGGGCCATGAGGGCATGGAAGCTGCGGAGCGCGGAGGCCATGGGAGATGGAGAACCACGGGGCATGGAGGCCTTGGGGCAACGGGAAGGCGTGCATTTGCCGGCGGCCGGCTAGGCTGCTCTGCATTCGTCATTGTGGCTCAAAGCTGTCTTCCTCTATTAAGATGAACAAACCAAAATTGAAGAATTGTGGAGGGGTCAGGCCATGTTTTTTTGGCCCACACCCTCCACATTAGAGATTTAGAAAGAGCTTATAATCTCTACATGTTTTTATGATGAATTATCATGAATAGATAAGGGGAATAATTTCAAAAAACCACCATACCTGTGAAATTTCTTGATGGAGGTCTTTAGGATGGAGATGATGTCGTTGGGGACTGACGGACGTCTATGACATCTGCACTTCCTGAATTGTTTGTTAGTTGTCAT
Organism: Viscum album; assembly: GCA_963277665.1. Lineage (NCBI taxonomy): Eukaryota > Viridiplantae > Streptophyta > Magnoliopsida > Santalales > Viscaceae > Viscum > Viscum album. The sequence goes on along the minus strand of OY728148.1, from coordinate 1,655,907,112 downwards.
TGAATATGTTCCTATATTTGTGAGGTCATCCTTTATTTTATTTTATTTCTATTTCCATGAAAACCCCAAAATACTGACTTTCACCCTCGACCAACTTTTGTCGAGGTGAAAGTCATCAGAAGTGAATACTAGTGATATGAGTTCAATAGTCTCCTTGGATTTTGATTCCGAGTACCGATTAAAAATTTATAAAAAACCGCTTGTACTTTTATGGAATATACCCAATGAAAAGTTCAAAAATTCATTCTTGGAACACCGGGTCTCAGAATCACTGACCATCAAATTTCATGAACTCGTAAAATTCCCAATTATTTAAAAAATTTAAATTGAATTTCTAGGTCTTTACATTCTCCCCACCTCAGTTATTTACTTCCCCATAAGCCAAAACTCAGATCTAGGAAATCAATTGGGGGTACAGAGCACGAATCTGATCCTCCCTCTACCTAGTGCTCTTCTGGAGGTTTTCATGCTACCAAAAAATGCACACCAGAGGTATCGAACGCCCATGAAGGACTTGATCCTGTTGATCCTCAGTCTCAACTATAACCTCCGTAAAAGTCGTCGCATCATTGATGTCCAGCTCTCTATGGTCGATGATGTGGGAAGGGTGGTGCATGTTTCCCCTCAACTGGGATACACGGAAGAAGTCACACTCCAAGTGCAACTGAGGTGGAAGATCTAAGTGGTAAGCAACCTCGCCAACAATGCAACTGACCTAGAAGGGTCCATAGAATCTCTTATATAACATGTTACCATAAAAAATCTCCACAAACCTCATCGAGGTGAGACTCGTTAAAAGAAATGGTCTCCATCCTAGAACTCCAGAGGTCTCCATCTCCTATCGAAATATGACTTCTGCCTACTCTGTGGAGTCTTCATCCGCTCCTGGATGATCTTTACCTTCTCTATGGTAGCCCGTACAATTTGGGGTCCCACTAGTGCTGAGTCCCCTATGTCGGTCTATCACAAAGGTGATATACAATGTCGCCTGTACAATGCCTCAAACGGTGCCATACCAATGGTCGAATGATAGCTTTTGTTGTATGAAAACTCTTACAAAGGAAAGTGATCCTCCCTACTGTGACCAAATTCGAGGATAGAAACACGTAGCATTTCCTCGACGGTCTGAATGGTCTACTCAGTATGGCCATCCATTTAAGGATGGAAGGTGATGATCAAACATAGATGCATCCCAAATGACTCTTGAAACCCAATCCATAGCCGGTAAGTAAATTGTGCATCACAATCGGAGAAACTTTTTGAGGGTACACCATGTAATCGCACAATCTCATGCACATAGAAGCATCACATGTTCTCTACTATACCATGATCTGAGATCGGTATTAAGTGGGATAACTTGTTGATTAGTTAGATAATCACCAAAAAACATTCATGAAACATGGATGTACATGGATGTTTTGTCATGAAGTCAATTGATATCCAATCCCACATCCACCCTAGAACCTCTAAAGGCTGAACCAAGCCTAATAGTACCTGATTCTTCGCCTTCAGTTGCTGACAAATGAGGCACCGAGAGAAAAACTCTGCAACCACTTTCGTCATTCCTGGTCACTAGTGCTATTGTCAAATATCCTGGTATATTTTCTCCACTACTATATGTACTACTAGATGGGATGTGTTGAACTCCCTTAACAATTCCTCCTAAAGTGACATCTTTACCATGGTATGTCTTCTAATGATGATGAAATGCTCCCCATATTTTGGAAATCCATCAGGTGCATGTCCTATGGATATCTGAGCACTTCGAGCCTCGCAGTTAGTATCCCAACCACGTGCCTCCCTAACTTGCTGATTATATGGGGGAGTGAATGTAAGAGGGTGAAAAAAATATGCTCCATCATAATCCATAAACTATATCTGCAAAGCATCCAACTACTCTATCGCCTCTCATAGCAGCTGTATACAAGATCTCCTGCTGAGTGCATCTGCTAAAACACTACCAATCATAGAAGTATAGACTATTTCATTGTCATATTCCTAGAGGAACTGAATCCAAAATCGTTGTATTAGGTTTAGGTCCTTCTATGGGAAGATATACCTGATACTCTTGTGATTAGAGTAGACTGTAATGCTTTTTCCCATCAGATGGTGTCTCCACATATTCATGGTGAATACCACTAGTACTAACTCTAGGTAATGGGCAGCATAGTAATACTCATGTTTTCTCAGCTATCAAGAACCAAATGCGATCACCATTATCTCTACAACAGGACACATCCGAGCCCAGTACCTGATGTGTCGCAGTAGACTATGTACGTCATGCCCTCCTCTGGAAGCTTCAATATGGGGCACTAGTCTGCCTCTTCCTGAGAACTTGAAAACTCTACTGGTATCTCTCCGACCACATGAATTTTTCCCCTTCTTCATCAATTTTTAAAGTGGTTCTGTAACATTAGAGAATTCTAGCACAAATATTCGGTTGTAACAGTACAAACCTATGAAACTCCATACCTCTGTTACACTCCTAGGTGGATCCCAAGCACGTACCGTCTCAATAATTGTTGGATCCACTGCAACTACAGCCTCCGATATGACATGTACTAGAAAGTGAACCTTTCAGATCCAGAACTGGCACTTCAAGAGCTTACCATAATGTTTGTGCTCTCAGAGTGTGTCCAGTACTACCGACAAATGATAATAATGATCCTCCTTAGTAGTTGATTAGATCAGAATATCATCGATGAAGACTACTACAAATCGATGAGGTTATGGCTGAATGATCATATTCATGAGCCCCATGATCACTGGTGGAGCATTGGTCACATCGAATGGCCTATCAACAAACTCATAATGGTTTTACAGACATCTGAATGTCATCTTCTACACATCCTTGTCTCGTACTCTGAGATGATGATAGCCTGATCTAAGGGAAATCTTTGAGAACCACCCTGATCCCTTCAGCTAATCAAATAGATCATCAATTCTCAGGAGTGCGTACTTGTTCTTCATGGTCACCTAGTTCTGGTTCTAATAGTCACCAGAAGGCCTCAATCTCATATATGCCTTCTTGGAGAAACAATAGGGGCTCCCAAGGAGATAAAAATGGCCTAATGAATCTCATCCCCTGAAAGTCATCTAGCAGTACCCGTAGCTCAAGAATCTTTGAAGGATCCATCTGATATGCTGGTGTAGATATCAGTGCTATCCTGGGTACAAGTCAATGTAAAAGTACCCCTCTCTGTGTGGAGGTAGACCCAAAACATCATTAGGGAAGACATCCGAGTACTGGTCTGCCACTACAGGATAACTCAGACTCTCCAAATCAACTGCTCCAAGGGTAAGGCAAGACAACAGATGAGTGATCAGTTGTAATCGCATCCGATTAAGTCTATCATGTGTTGCAAATGATCCCTTCTCACTGGTGATGGAAAATATGGTCACATCCATGCTGACACACTACACACTGCAACTTATACAGTCAATCAGATCATGGACAGTAGATAATCAATCCACATCCAAGATGACATTGTAAGGCCTCGACACTGCTACTATAGGATCCCAGCTGAATCTCTCTCCTCCTAGAGTATGTTCACATAGTTGGAACCAGTGTGTAATTGTCGAATCCAATCCTATAAAAGTATCTAGATTTAATGATTGAGCCAACGGATTTTTTGGAATATCCAAGCCCCGAAAAATGGTTTTGGAAATAAAATAATGACTACCACTTATGTCTATAGGTACTGAAACTAAGGTGTAGTAGACACAGATTGTACCTTTTATCATCTTCGGAGGGCCATGATCACAGGCCTCAGCTTCCTGGAGTAGAGCTCACCCATGTCCACCTACTCCGTGGGGAGGTGTGGACCACCGGGTGGTGGTGGCGGTAACTTCTCTAATCGTTGGCCACCACCAGCTGCACAACCAACTCCTCTGCCACATCCACCTCCCCCTAGCGGACCGCCTCGATCGAACCTCTATCTCTACAAGGGTGGTTCTTCGACCATCAGCTAATCATCCATACGACGGTTGAGATATTCACTATTCATATGAAAATGCCCGCCGCATGCGTAACACTTACTTCTCATAGCATGACGGGCACTACCTCAGGTACCCCACACAATCGACTCTATTTCCGGTGGTCGTCCACCTATAGGGCTGGTCCTCTTGGATCTCTACGACATCTGTCTTCATATCAGCTGTAGACGACTCGTCTATGTGATGCCTGGTGGTGGGTCTCACTAGTGGTGAATGCCGAGCAAAAAACCTGTCTACTAAGAGGACTCACTCTTACACCCCCTCCTGAGTTAGGATGTCGAGAGAAATCATCAAATCCCTGATCTCTTGCCTGATCCCCTACTCAAAGGATCAGGACTAAAAGAATGGGTCTCACACCATATCAGTGGAGTGATGTTCGTGGTCATTGAACATCGCTATGTACTAAGCTACATCCATGATGTCCTGATGTAGATGAAGATGCTCCTATATGTGTACTGCATGAAGAGTAATTGGAACAAACTCTACCCGAAACAGGATCTCGAAGTCTACACAGAGAAGCACCACCTTGTCTTGAACATAGAGCATCAATATACATCATCTGACTAATGTTTCCTGTAGAATTCTTGTGGAAAGGAACACAATGAGATCAACTGGTGTCCCTTCCAGTCGGAAAACTCTCACCACAGCCTCCAGCCAATCCTCATCCACTTTTGTGTACATCTCTTTCCTGAACCTGGGCGGCCTCTAGTGCTGGAAATTGTGCTATGTTCCCACGTGTTGTGCACCATCTAATGTTAGATATGGTGGCATAGGTGGCCCAATGGGTAATGTGGCTATTGGTGCCTCTGCTGGTGCCTCTACTGGAACAGGTCCCTACACCGAGGCCTCGTCGATCAGTGGGATATCAATGCGTACAAAACTCAGAAACCTAGATGGATATCTACATGGAGGCATCCAAAAAAGAAACAGGTGTACCACGATCAGTACGTTATATGTGGTGATCTGACTCGATAGATCACAAAGAAAACTCTTGAAAACAAACCCGCAATCAGTGTTTTCGTGAAATATGTTGGAAATCAGAAGTCAAGGTCTTGGTGTATGGAAACATCAATCGCCACACCAACACTAGATTTCCTAAATTGATAACCAGACTCACATAACGTAACAATATTTCTATTAAAATTTTTTGGATTCCTATGTTGTATGGTAGAAACTACTCCTCTGATACAAATTTTTCATGACCCATCCCCCGGGGCTCGTGCCGTGACTACCCCAAGCCCGCCTCCAATAGGCCAGGGGCTGGAGACAAGAACGAAATGCGTATTTTCTAAAAATAAGACGGCATTACCTTTATAACCTGTAACACACACAAACAAGGAAACAAAAAGATACGAACTAAAGTAAACTGAATATTAAATTTAGTGAGTACGATATGTAATGGGGCCAGAATACAAACCCAACTATAAAGTACAAGAAACTGAAATTACAAGTAAACTGGAACAACTCCTATGAACACCCTCCAAGGATCCAACATAAAGGGTTGGTAAAGCTCTCGAATGTTCATCTCTGCGGTACAACTCTTCTAGGTCCACCTATGAGCTACCTCTAGCCTTGTACCCTCATCTACAGTCAGGGTTGTCCATCATAAGCACCGAACACAATGACGATCGGGCATAAACCGTGTAGGGGTGAGTACAATGATACTCATTAGGGACCCTGAGACACTCAAGGTCTCACAAAATCCACAAAGGATAAACCACAAAGCATGAGAACAATTTTCAACCCTACATTGGTATATTCCCATACATATACCTATGTTATCAAGTAATTCCTTCTCAATCATGATAAAAACACAGAGTCCAACTCAAATTCCCAATGCTCAAATGTTCCATAAAGGAAGGAATACCATGAAGGCAAGTACCACATAGGTATTCCAGATAGAAGAATACCACCAATGTATTACCACGAAGAAAAGTACCACACAGGTTTAGACTCAGCTCACAGCAAGTTTAACTCAGGTACAGTAGTAGAGAAGATTAGTTGTAACTACTGAATCATCTTACTCTGTTAAGAGAAAAACTAACAGAGGTTCCTAAATCATTATCAGATCCACACAGGATCTCTAGATGATTACCCACAATGGATCGGTTGGTGATGACCCACACTTGATCTCTCAGTGATGACCCACACATGACCGCTCAGTGCTGACCCACACATGAATTCTAGGTTCTGACCCACACCAGATCGCTCGGTGCTGACCCACATAGGATCACCATTCATTCATCACGTCATGACCAGCTATATGTTTCCCACACTATGCTCGCTTGTCTTTGGGAGGGTCCTCTCCACAAGCCACTGGTTGATACTAAAACTTCCATGAATTCCCACAAAAAAGTATCTCAAAGGACTACCATGTCATAAGGGTCTCATCGCTATAGACGGTGCATTAATAGGATGCCCGGTATGTGAGTCATTAGTCTTTTAGTCCCGGGGCCCGGTTGGATTCGTGCTCAATCCAATGAGACCTTATCCCATTATAATCAAAATCCCACATGGGGTATACTCAAACAGACTGTTTCACTCGATGGATTCTAGCGCCCCTGGAAGTTCGTAAAATGGTCTCCTGATGCCAATGTTATGGCCAAAGGAGAGTATATAGTCAAAAATAGTCCAGGTGTGGTCCGTCCTAGTCAGACCGACCCATCCCGACCGGGCCTGGGTCGAACCATTTTGGGTTGACCTGGCCTGGGTCAAACCATTATGGGTCAACCCAGCCTGACCCACTGGGTCCTGCCCAATCCGCTAGGCAGCCCGGCCTATTGGGTCCGCCCCGACCCACTGGTCGTCCTAGCCCGCTGAGCGGCCCGGTAGGCCGCGAGAGCCATGATGCGACGAGGCCACCAGAGGTGGGGGGGAGGTCCACTGGTAGTGAGTTCGTGGGGGCGTATAGGGATATGAGTTGTCTTGGAGGCACTTCCTCAGTAGGCCGTGAGCATGGCGCGAGGCCGCGGGGGCCGTGAGGGGGTGAAGGCCATGGAGAACTGAGGCCGGGGGAAGAGGAGCTTCGTGAGGTGGTTGGACATTGTGCCTTCGTCGGCGGACAGCTTGGCCATTCTTCATTCATCACCGTGGCTCAAATAAATCTTCCTCCATCGTGATGAAAACACCAAAAAGGAAGAACGTTGGAGGGGTCATACCATGTTTGATTGGCATGCACCCTCTGCTTTCAAGCTATTGAAAATGACTATAATATATTCCTGATTTTACAAAAAATTATCAAGAACAGATATGGGGAAGGATTTTAAACAACCACCCTACCTCTGAAATTTGATTACGGAGGTCGCGAGGAAGGAGACGATGTCGTTTGGGATTGACGGACGTTAGTTATGTAAGCGTTTCCTCGATCGTCGGTTCATTGTCATTGGAGACGTTCCTCAATTATCTAGAGCGTCCTTCATTTGGGAGCATGTTATTCATTGGAGAACACATTCTTCATTGGAGATAATAATCCTCCAATAGTTCTTCTCTACCAATTCCAACAAATATGAAAAATAGCCAAAATGTTTGGTTTACCCAATTTAATTGTTGGTACAAAATTCAAATTTTCTAAATTGATTACATTGAGGTTGGAATAATAATACAAAGGGGGTGGAACCATTAAATATGGGGATGTTTAAGTGATTCCCCACACTTAAGAGTGATTTCAAGGGGGTTTTACTCACGGGTGGTCCCCACCACCATAACCAATAAAAGATATTAGTTTCGGTGGTCCCCACCTCCATAAACTCACATGGGATGTTTAGTTCCAGTGGTCCCCACCTCTAAACCATCCAGATGGAAGGTTTCAAAAATAATAAAATAAAATTAATGTTTATTTTATTTTATTATTTTTTCCACGAAAAACCCCAAATACTAACATTCACCCTTGACCAACTGCCATCAAGGTGAATGTATCCTTAAGCGAATATCGGTGCTATGAGTACAACAGTGAACTCAGATTTAGATTCTGAGCACTGGTTCAAAACTTATAAAAACCTACTCATACCATTACAGAATATACCATAAGAGATGTTCATAAATTCATTCTGGGCCCATCGGGTCTCGGAATAACGTGCCGTCATTTTTGTGTACTCATAAAACTCTTTTTTATTTAAAAAAAATATACATTGAATTTCTAGGTTATTTAAATTAGTTACTAAATGTTCATACAAATGTATAGATATAAAGCCATTTATGTATAAAGATATAAAATACCTAGATACATGGATTAATTTTGGTAAAAAACTATTGGGTCCTAGAATTGTTGGTGAAATGGTGGGATGGTTTGGATGATTTATTAACACATAAGGGATTATCATATTGAATAATATATCATTTATATAAATCATCGGCGATATGTAGAGTTTGATGATGGAGACTTGTTATTTCAGAACATATATCTATGTAAGAATGTGATGTTATTTTGGAAAAAGGGGAATATTACTTCAATAAATATCATTCAATTTGATATCTTTGGTCACATTAGAGTGGTGGCCTATAGACATTCCCTCCCACCTAACATATCTTCATTAAATGATGTATTCTATGTATCCCTCTTGAGAATGAACATACCATATACCACAAAACACTTAATCTAGAGATGGTACTTTTGATGAATGGTATTCCATATTTATAAAAGTTGGTGCCGATCATAGATCATAAAGACTATGTACTATAGAATAAGGCGTTGCACATGGTCAATGATTTTTGGAGAAACTAAATGTTTGAAGAAGTAATGTGGGCACTGTACGAGGTGATGAAACTAAGTTACCCTAATCTATTTTTATCTGGTAAAAGAAAATTTTGACGGGGAAATTTCTTAATTGGAAATATTGTATTGACTCAAATGGTTATAAATAAAATTTACCATGTGATTTAATTACATGAATTATTATGCAATCTGTTAATGGAAACCACAAACACAATTGATCACATGTTTTATATAAAAAGAGGGTTCTAATATACATTATTGAAATAGAAAAAAGAAGAGATGTCCACAAATGGTGGGATCATACCCTATAAAGAAAACTCATCAGAGCTTACATGGGATATAAAACCCCCTATATTTTTCCATGACTAATACGAAGATGAAATACAATAACTTAAGCATGTTGAAATAGTTTATTGGATTATTTAATGATAATGTAGATCACAATGAAAAATAATTTATATATAACCACCACATTAAGGTCTCATTTACATGAACTTTACCCATAGGGAGTTTTTCAGAGTTTTAATGGGATATGTATCGAGAAAATAATAATGTGAATGTATATATTAATTTTTTCAATAGAATATTGATTATATTGTTTTTATATATTTACTTTATAAATTATTTTGATTATATAATATAAAACAGAAATGGTGTTTCAATATGTATTCAATATCAATTAAGAATAATATTCTGAGGAATTAATTTATTTTTGAAATATTTTTTTAATAAAATTATTAAATAATGAACATCAAATATAAATGATCACATAATTTCTATGATGTAAAATGTATGTTTTATAACTGTTCAAAAAATTTATTATCATAAACCCATCATATATCAATAAATGATGATTATTATATTTAAACGTAAAATTCCCATGTAATGAAATTTTTTTTCATAAACAATTTTTTTTTTAAATCCTAATATCAAAATTACAATTTGTTTTTTATAATTTTATAGGACAATAGATTTTTTGCAAAAAAATTATATATCATATAAATATATGATTTTTATTATGACGTCATTATGACCAAAAAGTGATTTCATATATAATATAATGTTATATTCAACCAAATATATGATTTCCATAAAAAATAATGTGATTATAATTTTATGTGATTTATTTTATAATGATATTTTAAATCTTTCAAATTATAGGTTATATTTCATGGTTTTAAAATAATTTAACTTAGAGTATGAACAGATTAACCTTAATCAAAGTTTTAATTTTATGAATTTCATATCATGACCATATAAAATATAGAAAACCACTCCCATTTGACATAAATAATTGGATAAAACCATTGTATGTTTTTTTGTTATTGTATTATATAGAGTCCAAAACATATTTTTGATAAATGATAAATAATTACCCATGATTTTCCTATATAATTATTGCCTTGCACCCATTTCAATTTACCTAAAATTCATGGATAACGTAATTCATATTCTCTCCCCTATCTAGTGTCTTAATTTTGTGTCTAAAGATATAAATAAACTTCTTCCACCATTTGAAGTCTCAAACTCAAGTATGGGATCAACATTTTGAATTATTTATTCTAGTTTCTTTTCTACCATATGCCTTTTAATATCAAATACAAACGTTTGGATTTGTTTTTACATGTCCCTATTACTTCCCATTTTATTTCTGAATGATAAGAAACCCATTTCTCTACCATCAACCAATTTTATGATATTTTTGTGATTTTTTTATTCTGAAAAAATTTCACCAAGAATTTCCTTGTAGAAACTATTATATAGTGAATACAGTACTCATTTAGAATTAAGGGTTTTCAGCTTTATAAACATATAATTCTTTTTAATTGGACTATATTTTAATTTTTAAACATTAAATCATTATGGAATAAAATTTCATGATTACAGATTTGAGGTTGTGATATATTTGTGGCACATATAAGCTTGAAAATGAAATGAAAGTTATGGGTGTGCCCAATGTTATATTGTTATCTAATGCAATGCATAATGTTTTGTCACATGATATTTCAGGATGATATAGGTATTGAAATTTATTACATTATGAGACTTTTTCAATCATGATGTGTTGGGAGTTTTCATAGACATATATTTTTGGTTTAGTGGATTATGTTGTTTCAACATTTCCCATGTTCCCATTATGCTATCACACTATATCATGTCTCGTTATTCATATTTATTATTATCAAAACTTTATACTCCATTTTAATTCCTTTTTTTTAACATGTTTTACATTCAACATGTTATGCCTTGTTTATTTCTTTACTATTATTATAGATCACACTTTTTTTATGTATGCCAAAAAGTTATCCCATGCGTTTTTATGTATGAAATAATAATAAGATATGGTTATGGATGTTTTCAATAATGATAATTTATTCCACAATTTATGTTTTTATTTAATTTAAAAAATTTCCAAAGACACAATAATTCCATATCCTTTAGGTTGTATTGTGATTACATTAATGTTATAAACAAAGAATTAACGTGTAATAAAGAAAAAGGTTGTTAATGTATGGTTTAAGATAAATCTAGATCTAATTAACACTCCTTAGTTATTGAGAGAGTGTCACTATATCCACTGTTAACACCAGTTTTTCTTTTTGAATGTGATATAATAAAAAATTTAGTTTTCTTTATTTTGGGTTAGAAAATCCTTCACAATCCATTTTTGAGTTAATTATTTATTATTTGTGCTAATGTATAATAATAATAATATAAATATTGTGATGAAATTATTTAAATGTTTAACACATATAGAATATAAGAAATTTAATTTATTCCTTTTATAATTGAACCATTAATAAGGATTTTTTCACATCCTTATCTACCAATCCTTGTATAATGAATATTAATTTAATAAATATATATTATTGCATTATTCCTTGATAAATAAAAGATATATTTTGTTTTTAAATCATGAGAACAATTATTTATTATTATTATAATTTAACTCATTTATTTTTTGAATAAATTTTGATTAAATTATGATCTTCCACTAAATAGAAATGAATAATATTTATTATATTGATTTAAATTAAATAATTTAATTTAATTATGATTGTGAATATAAATAGTTTGTGACTCTCTATGACCCGATATTAGAGAAATTTTGGAAAACCTAATAAATTCAATTTTTGCATCTTGAAACACACCACATCATCCATAGAGAATGGAGTTTATATTATAATGATTTACAACCTACTATAAACATTTACCATGTAATATGTCGTCTTATATGTTAATGTTATATCTTTGATGACTAGCCCAAAGTATCCTTATGTATCCAGAACATATGTAATCCTAGTTTTCATCAATATATTAATGTATGTTAGTCATGATATCCATTAATGATAATACAAATGTCAAATATAAAATATGGATGTCCATAGATATGAACAGAGATTGAAACATGGAAATGTGGATTTCTAATTGATAAGTTTATTCTCATAACTTCTCAACTTATAGATATCAAATAGAGACCACCATGTGAACGTATGAAATTTTTTATGAGCCTCCAAACTATTATAGTATGTATTTTATATATCCCATTAGACAATCCCATATAGACGTATAGAAAAGGTCAATAAATATTTTAGGGAACCTATAGATTCTCATTATAATAGGTAAATTCTATATCCTATTATCAGGACATATAATCTTCGGAAATGATCACATAAAAGTATCAATACAAAATAATAATCACTATTTGACATGAAAAATTATCTTCATAGATAAATGGTTAATAACATAAAAAACATGTTGGTTCTAGGGAACCAAATCCAATTTATAACAACCATTTTTTATGTAATGCCTCATTAGGAATTAGTGAGAACACAATTATGTTTTCCCACCCAAAAAAAATCCACAATAGAATCTCCCTCTCAACTCAGATATGATGTGATGCCTCATATAATTATTGGAATGATAGTGATGATTCATGAATACTAATATTATTTATATATTTTTTAATACACTATTAGAACAGGAAATAACTAATTTGGAGATCCCTCAAGTTAAATGGTGGGAAAAGGTAAAAAAAATGTCTTACTTTGATGCTTTTATTAATGTTAATCACTATACCTTTAGGACAAACATTATTTGTGAGGATGGTTCATTCGCATCAGAAAGAGGAGATTTTGTAGGTATATCTATTTCATTCATTCAATCTATTATTTCATGTCCATTCAATGATAGTACAAATGGAAATCATTATTTTCTTGCTACAATTTTTTCCCATATACCTCTAGTGGTTTCAGAATTTGATAACTCATTTCTGGAAGTAGTCTAATGGTATCAGGAAATCCATGATATAATCTTTTCATTTGAACCTTCTAGCATGCCTAGACTAGATGGATTCCCCGGTATCTTGATTTCCTCCTCATGGGATGAGTGGAGCCCTAGTTTTTGACCATAGGGGTTGAATTTTAATTTCATACTTGACCCCATATGGATGGATGACTCATTACAGTCAGTAGGAAATTCTATTCTATTGAGTCTTAATGAGATCATTATGAGAAACGTTCCTCATAAGATAGTTGATTATGATTTCATGGTCCTCATTAATTCAATTAATTGAATAATATCCCCACCATGGAGTATTTTTTATCTTGTTCTAAAATGTAGAATAATGACATAGAGAAATGTCATTATTTGACACACCTATCAGTAGGGGAATAAAGAGGATGATTTCTTTATTTCTAGAGCTTCCTATCATTCCTCTAATATGTGTTTCAAGAGAACATTCGTCATTCCTATTGTGGTTATGAACATTATCATCAATGATGCTCTCATTTTAAAAAAATTTATGCCCCATTAATTTTCATCTATTTGTATGAATGTTATACCCTTACACTATAATAAAAAATTAAAATTTAAAACATCCTACATCCTTAAAATCTGAATTATTGATGTAATTGAACCGTCATGAACCATGGAAAGATATCAAATCCAATTCAAGCTGCTCAAAATAATCATATTTTAAGGATATCGTAATGTTTTTAAAAATGACCTTATATTAACTTATGGTATGTTTATATTTTATGTAATATATAATATAAATTCAATTTCTAATGATAAATATTTATAATTTTATATCTAAAAGAATCACATTTAAAATCATTGTATGATAAATTTTTTTGCATCCATGTCGTTAGAAACCCTCTATCCATTGGAAACAACAAATATCAATCAGATAAAACATAGATTCATCATTGAATTTGAACTCCCTTAACTTCCTTGAGTGACCCCGTCAGATGGAATCACAATGGTCTATTTTTTGGGTCATTATATTATACATGTGATGGGGCATCATCCAATAAAACCTCATTGATTTATTCTCATGAATATGTATTCGGTTATCCTTTATCATATAGGATATATACGATGTACTGCCTATAAAACAACATTAATCTTGTAATCAATACACATATAAACCATTATATTATTTGAAACATCTCCATGAACATCACACACATAATATTGTCATTTTTGACTGAAAATCACATGGCTCCATCTGATAAAGTTTTACTTTTATGTATAATTCAATTATAAAATAATTTCTTCAAATGATAAGATCAAACATGACATATCAAAGAATATTATTTCTTATAGACTAATTATAACTCATCATTGGAAAAAAATTTATTTTTAAGATAACTTGTTTAGTTTTCATTATTCTATTTTATCTATTTTTATTAACCGTTAGGTAAGCGACATGAAACCCCTCAGACATAGTAAAATAATGATTTCCTTCATTTGATCAAACTTCATTAGATTGTGATAAAAGCATTAAAAGTTATAACATTTATTACATAAATATACATCTATTCACATTATTTTAATATTACAGATAAAACTGATCAACTCTAAAAGAAAAATATGTATATTCCGTCAAAAACAATAATTACAAATTATTATCACTATCCATCCAGTAAGATAAATCCTAGTAAATGTTTTATCATTGTAAATTATGAATTTTGTCAATTATATCCCTTTGAATAAATTTTTTAAAAATCATCGTGTATCATGAGTATGTTCATGATGTCATGAAAGTGAATATTGACATAACATCATCTAATCTAGTAAGGAATAATTCTATAAGTTCCTAACGATTTTTTGTGACAACTTGATATTCCTAAAAGGTATTAATTATTAGTTTTCATCTTGAATCTCATTTATTGTAATAAAGAAAAGTTCAATCTGTCCTATGGAAGGATTTGGTAGAACATGGGGATCTTTGAGAACCTGGAGCTATGAGAATTGATCAAACTGGGAAGGCCACATGGTTAGTGCGCAGTATGTAAAAAACATACAATGTAACTATGTTGGATTATCAGTCGGTTGTAAGAGGACCTAAAATTTTTCTTAAAATAATGTGACATTTGGACCATTTTATTATGGGTTGTAGAGGGTTTTTGGTAGCGACCACATGCATGGCTGGTTTATGGTTAGTTAAACCATGTTCTTAACTTGTGTGGCTTCCCACCTTAGCTAGAACTTGGAACATTATTAGTGTACAATTTGGTAAATTGTGCAGCCAAACCATGCAATCCATTAATTAATAAGGAATGGACTATTCTGCTATTACATTATAATCCAAAATCCATATTCCACCCATTTTTCATATCTGACCGCATGAATATGATCTCCTCATCTTTCCTACACTATGATTTTTATTACTCCTATGTCTGATCTTTTATAACATTACTGTTAAGTGTTTTTGAAATATATAGGTGATATATTTAATAATTCTATTTCTATTTTGTGCTTCTATTATACTATTATTTGATATTTTGATGAAAGTTTAATTTCCCTATATTCAAGAAATTAAATATTATCCTAATATAGATCAATCAATCTCAATTCTAGGGCTGATATAGGCTGATATGATAAGTAGAAACCTATGTTAGGTAGTCTATCTTAGTCCACATTGTTTCATAACATTATAATTGTGTGTTTTTGGGACACACACAATACCTATTCAACGACTTCTCATAATTTTTGTGTTGATTTAATTAAATGGTTTTTTTAGGCCTAATAAGAACCTATATTTTGGTGAATCTACAGGATTGGTTGTTCTACATCATGTGAGCCACAACATTAGGTGTGTTATTCATTACGATACCTAAATACCATTTCTCATAAGTTTTTGAGGCACCTTATAATGTTTGTTTATCATGTGTTAAAATATTTTTGGTTATGAATTCAAATAAAAACATAAATGGATATGATTCTGTCACTATTCTGTTTTCTTAATGGCCTACACAGTATACCATATGGAAGAAATGTGATCTTGATTCCTAAGAATTACATTTTTATCAAATGAGACCAGATACGGGTTTTGAATTAAGGACCCCATGGAAGGTCTCACGATGTTTTGTTTTCCAAAATTCCAAGTGCAATATCAGTAACACTCGTCTTGACTTGGAAAACATCTTCATGTAGATTATTTATACACATTGGTGACATAAGTTCCCTATGGGAGGTTTCGAGGATATGATTGTTGAAAATATAGTTATATCATCCCTTGAGTGACAGTCAGTCCCCTATGTTTGATACCTTGGAGGGGATAAGAATTTCTTTCTCGCACCACGTTGAGGGTGATACATGTGGCTCATATTATAGAACACCAGGGACGATGTCATTGATATTGAGAAATTTTGGAAAACCTACAATGACATTTGGGATCACCTTTTGGATCAGATGGGATGGTCCTAATATACCAATATTAGATTATCTCTTTTCATTTAATAGTTTTCATGTGATGGATTATTTTTAAATAATGAGATTGATTAATTGTTGTCTAAGGGACATGTAATCCAAGATATATCAAATTATTGGGTTGGTACTCATTTGGTTCTTTATTTATGATCTCCAATGTACACACCTTATCACATTTCTATATGTTCTATGAATTTTAGACACTTGGCTTAGGCAGAAGCAGCTAGTGTTGGTCTAGCATCTTGGAGGAACCGAAGCCATTATTTTTTATTTATTTACATCTTTGGAATTACTAATATTGACACAGTACGAATTTTATATGCATGAATGTGATCGATCTGGAAACCATGATTGGGGTCTTAATCAGTATATCTTACACACTTATTGGTAATATTTGGGTTCCCATGTAGATATTATGATCACAGGTATATAAATAATGACACAACAAACTTCTAATTCATCATTCTTTCTATTAGGATAGAATACGGGGGTAGAGAACTGTGCCAATACCTATGATGTGGGTAATAGATTCTTTTATCCATTGTTCATTTTGGTAGCCCGCATTATCTGTATATATTCTCTACTTTCCTATATAATAATTTTGGATAGCTACATAATCATATTCATCATATTTTATCTATCATTTTTAAGAATCAGCATCTAGGATTAATTTATATTGTGTGGTTTGTTATTATTATTCCTATATTTTCTTTATATTATTTATTATTCTAATATTTATTATTTCTTATATACCTCTATACTACACTATAATATATTATTGAATAGTATCCTAATAGAATGATCCTAGTTCCTCTCTCATAGATAGTAGCCTATAGAATTTAGGGAGGCATGTCTGGCATCATGTGGAAAACCGTCTTAGAGAACCTCTAAGAGGACACTAGGATAGGATGCTACAATGTGGTATTAGAGGTTTTTCATTTTGAAATACTTTTTATGTATTAGATAATAGAATCTGAGTATTGGAATACAATAATTTACATATGTATGGGAGTAGATAACACATGTAAAGAGGAAACCCAAATTACTTAAGATGGTTTACTGTTGTTACTACATGTTCCTGTTATAGTTTTAAGGATTTCACTAGTGTGTGAGACACATGTTTTTATGTTAACAGTATTAATATAGATATGATAGGATTCCTTATTATATTACACAATGATATGAGGGTGTATCACTCAATTCATCATAATTGGAGTCATTAGACATAAATTTCATGAATTATCCCATTGCATATCAATCATTCTGCCTAAATTTCTTATATTTCATGTGCCTATTTTGTGTGACAACTTTTTGTAAATTTCAGTGTGTTAATTGTTCATGCATAGAAAAATTATTTGGATTGATTATAGTACAAAAACAAAACTAAATAGTTACTTCCCCCATAGATTCATTGTGAAAAAGTAATTATACAATTATTATATATAATTTGATTTGATGGAAGAATGCCAATTTAAATTTATAATGAAACTAAATAAATGAATTTAAAGTGGTTTTTTAATTCAATAAAATCACATGTCATGATCTGTTAAATCATAATAATAGATGTATATTCTATATCATAGTTATATGGTGAGACAATAATATTTATAAAGATAATGCGTGTTTATGAATTTGGAATTTGTGATGAAATTAATTGGATTTAGATTTATATAACAAAATAATTTATAATATAAATCCAAAAATTTTATTCCATAAATTAAAATGGATCTCGCTAAATTTGTGTATAATTAAATTGAATGGTTATTTTTCACGATACATTGTAATTAAAATTACATATAGCCAAAACTAACATGTGTTGTCTAATACCATGATCTTAAACATGAATTTAATATTGGGTAGTAGGTAGTATCTATTGAGACTTATATATCCATTTTTATCAATTATTCAAGTATTTAGGAGTAAAATAAAGGCATTACTCACCTTTAAAATGAAATTACACCCATATTTTCATACTGTCACTTTTCATATTTATTTAAAAATCATATTTAAGGATCGCATAAATTTTTTTTATAGTTCTGTATATAACATACTAAGTAAAAAAAATATAAAATATTAATATTTATTAATATTTTTTAATTATATTTTAATTTTACATTAAATGAAATGATATGTCTGTTAGCGTAATCAGCACACAATAATTATTTTCTTTGAATTCATACATTTCACAGAACTTTGAGTTATACGAAAAAAATATTTTATTATTATTATTATTATAAATGGTAGTCAATGCCTAGCAGTTTTCTTAGAGTGAATGTAAATAAGTAACCATATTATGATTAAACGTGTTTGTTGATTTTTTTCTTTTATCAAATAAAATTTCGAGGCATAAATTGAGAATGATTCCTATTTGAAGCATAAATACCCTAATAATTTTCAAAGGTAGTTTTACCACCTTTTGATGGAGAACAACTTTTAAATCTAGTTTTTGTTATGTTTATAAGTTTTATTTGACTAAATAATCATCTTTCTTAGAAGTGGGACATCAATATTGACTTGGGGTAAATTTTTTGTATTTTTCTGATAAAGATCATTTTTAATGAATAGTGAACAAGACTACATTTTAAGTCAAAAAATTCTTTTCATCTAATTTTTTATGTTATTATATTTAACTTTTAAATGGTTTTAAATTGTAATTGGATTATATTTTTACAATTTAATGAAATGTTTGTAATTGGAGGTAATTTCACTTTTATATCGGACATAAACACATATCAATCATTTTGTAGTTTTTAATTCTTAAAAAAATTCTTTCTAATTTTCAGAATGTAAATTGATCTTAAATTAATGAATGAAAATTTTATGTTTTTAAATTGTTAAAATAGAAATAATTTATTAATTTGGAATATAAAAATTAAATTTGAATGAATTTTTTGGTATTTTTCTGAAAACGTTCTGTTTTTTATGAATAGTTAAAAACCCGACATAGTTGTTCAAAAACCAACTTTTTCTATTAAGAGAAATGTTACCCCTATTGTGAATTTAATTTAAAAAATCCGACATACATGGTTCTCATCGGTAAGTAAAACATGGTTCCATAGGATGAAAATAATTTTAGAGAAATTGTATCTATTGATTTTTATTTACCCCGGTTAAAGTTAAATAAAGTTATTCAAGGTAAAAATAATATTATAATAATATAAAAATACCTTAAAACAAGTTGTAACCATATTGGATTAGTCATGGCCAACCAGTAAAATACGTGGGTAGAAATATTTTTCTTTGGAAGCCACTTCGGTAAGATAACTACATTAATTACTTTTTATATAAAGTAAAAATAAAAATGTCATAAACATGTATTGTTTTAATAAAAAACATTTAATTTGGGGTTATATAAGTTATATATGTGACTATAAATAATAATTATAAAGATAAAAATATTTCTGAAATAATGGTATTTTATTTTTAACTTTTATATATCAAATAAGTAAATATATTTATAACACAATGATGATGGAATGATTAACTCATTAATGAATGTTTTAAATAAATGAGATTATAAATATAAAAATAAATTTATTTTAAACATTTTATGCAATCACCAAAGTTTATGGAAGAAAATTTCTTTTTATATTTTAATTAATAATGTTTTTTAATTTATCATGTTGTTATGGATTTTTAAAATGTCATGATATTCATAGTTTAATCACTTACCTAAATGAGTTTTTTAATCAATAAATATTTTATGAAATGATAGAATAGTCCTAAAAACCAAGATTTTGTCAAATGAAATTTATTATGTTAAGAATTTCATTAATGATCCATTTTGGTTTTTTTGGAATTATATAGTAAATATATTAACCATATAGTATGTGAATACAAGAAGACATGATAAAAGTTAAATAAGTTAACAAATGGTTAAAATAAAAAGATAAAGATGAAAATGTATCCAAAACATGTCCAGTTCTTATTAAATGATTTTATTTTTACATATATTCATATTATCTTAGAACTAAATTTGTTTTGACCTTTTTAATTTGAAAATCATTTTATAGAAAAAAATACGTTCAAACTTTCCTGAAAAGACCCTCCTCCCACTGATAAAAGGAAACCACCTCTAACCCATTACTCACACCTCTCAATCCCCATGTCTCATCAAAACCCTGACCAAATAAGCATCGAACATCCCTATATTTTTCCTAGAAGCCTTCCAAATGACAGAAGGCTATTCAAGAGATCCATTTCGCTCTAATCAAAAGAAGTTATCTGATTTGAGGTAATGTCTTCTCTCAAGTATATTTACTTTATTTTTCATTTTCCACTTCATATTATCTTCATATTTATTTATTATATAAAAACCCAATTATCCTCAATATAATAGGGTTTTTATGATAATAAATCAAAATACACTTACACAGACCACTATCTAATGAAATTATAAAATTCTGTTTCTGTGGACGGCAAACCACTGCCTCACGAAACAATAATTGTACAATTTTACTCTCCCACCTATCATGGTGTATAATATGATGGAACCTTAATTATATATGATATTTATGATATTTATTTTATCATTATTATTCTGTAATTATAATTTGTAACATACTTTTATGATTTTCATTTTATTAAATATATGATAATTTTATATGAGGAAGTGAGGACTACTTCCCCTCAAAGTGATATGACTCGTTCATTCCATAAAAGGAAAATATAAAGGATTTTTTCAATTAAATTATTTAATGTATATATAATATTATATTATACTATAATATAAATTTACCTATGTAACATTTGGTTTTCATTTCATTTAAAATGAAAAAATAAAATGAAAGTAGTGTTCTTGTGTACGAACGACTTACCGTCTCTATGAAAGGTGCATTTCATTTATTGTATACAAATGGTATGACCTATTATAACTAAATTTATACATGATTTATATGATATATATTATATCTAAATTGTGAATATAATTATGGAGATAATGGACTTTTACCGCATAGAAAATTTGTAATTATAACAAGATCATTTTATACTCAAATACCGAACATGAACAAAAAGATTGATATGAACATGAATAATTATACTATTTTTATATAAAAGTAATAAGAGATATAAAGGAATAATAAACATGAAAATTTTTATGAAGGAATTATAATTGACTTATGTTTATGTTTTAGGGAGATAAATAACGAACAATACATGTCAGACACATGGTAAGGGGTTTCATCTAACTTTTTATTCTCGTGAGATTGATGATGTATTTTCCACTATTTCCTTAAATTTAGTGTATTTAATATCCATGATTGTATTATTTTATTTAATATACATTAATTTATGGGTATTTACATCTTCATTTTATGATCCTTCTTTCATGGTATGAATGTTTTGTATATTACCAAATCTGTACGGGAACATTATAAATAAATTTATATTTTTTTGGTTACTCTTCTTATCCTCAATTATGTAATTATATTATTATGTGTGGAATAACTATAGTTTTTTATAATTTCGACTCCCCATTATGTGGATAAAAATTTTATAAACATAATCTCCCAATTGATAAATTCTCACGTCATTTATATGATCTTATGTAAGTATAATTTTTACCCAACTCTTTTAGTCAAATATTCATTTTATATCATGTATCTTAATATCAATTTTATTTTGTTGAGATATATTTTCTATAAAATAATTTTTTTAAAAATTAATATCCATGTGATGATATCCCATTTCTCTTTCATTGACTCATTTTCGGAATTTTCAAGCGACATCGTTTTGCTATGGAATTTCTGTAAGGGATCATCTTAACCCCATTTTCATTATTTAGGTTGATCCTATACATATTTTCATGTGATTATTATGCGGGAAATTTATTTATATATACATTATTGTATTTATACATTCTTTATGTGTATTTCTTGTGAATGCACATAATTGATCTATTTTCTTTACCAAATGATATTTGTAAGGGAACCTTTCAACCTTTTCTTTTAGTCACGGAATTTTTTTTATGTATATAAAATTTAATTTTAAAATGCTATAATATGTTCTTATATATCCTTAATTCGGTAAATTTTATAACCATGTGATGAGAGACACATTTATCTCTCATATACTCAATTTTGTAATTTTTATGTGACGATGTCAGGATGCTGAATTTTTCTAAGGGATAGTATTAACCCAATATCAATTCTTTGGGTTAAACTTCTACATATTTATTATGTCATGCATTGAATATGTGTCAATGACCACTTATTATTTTACACATAATACCCACTTATATTTGTTGTATTTATATTTTTCATACAAAATTATTTCATTCACATATCCTTAATCTAATTGTACAATGTTTGTAAGGGACTACATATCATTCTCCTATCATTGAGAAATATCATGAAATTGTGAAACTTTATTATCATATAAGGTTTATATATAGACATTTTGAAATTTTATATCTTTAATTTCTATATTCTAATAACATTTATATTTTTCTTTGATGTTATTATTTAATTATTTTTAATCAAGAGATTCTCAAGTGAGAAAAGGATGCATTAACTAATACATCGTTTAAAATATTTTAATGATTTAATATTATTAATTATTCTCATTCATTTTCATTTTTCAGAAACGATTTTATGGATTTATTTATTTGAACATGAGTGTTTTAAATTGAAAATTCATTTCAGAAGTTTTATAGTGGTATAGGACACTTTAATTCAAAATACTTTTTTTAATGTTTTAAATGAATAGATTATTTTAATTTCATGATTTTATATCTTGTGAATGCAATGTGAAAATTTTATATTTCCATTATTCTTTTTTTATGTTTTATGAATATTTTATGGTTCTTGGAAAATTTTTATGTATATGGGTGGTTCCATGGTAATACTAGAGAGTGTGGGTCGAAGATATCTCTCCAATGCGTTGGGTAACGTGACAGAGGTAAACATTAATGTTTCTCATAAGAGATTTTGGGGATACACATTGATGGGTATTCCAAATGTTACTCCCTTTGTGAATGTGATATATAATATATAAGTATGATATAGAGTACATATGTTATCTTTATGATTTATGATTTCTATATGTAATTCATATATCTTATGATTTTTTCAGGTATGATAATGAGTGTATGTCTTAAGATTGAAACGTATTATTTCTTTGATTTGAATGTATTCGTGGAATATTGTTTTCATTCCATATTTTATATCCCTTACTATGATTTTTTATGATCATCACATGTTTTTGAAATGTTTTACACATGACATAGATATGAATAGGTTCAATGATAGGATCAAGGAAATGTCATGATGTCTAAAACATGAAACTAGACATGTTTCATTTTTCTAAGAATTTAAATTTTATGAAAAAATCGATACTGAGTAGAAGTGTAGAAATATAATATTCATGTTGTTATGTATATTTTATGAACTAATTAAATAATTGTCTAACCCAAAAATATCCTCAATTTGAATTGTTAACTTAATTCAAGATTATGTAAAATTTAGTGTCGGGGCCTTTTAGTTGGTATCAACAGTCGGTTTAGATAACATTAAAGTTTAGGATTTTATTTAATCCTAAGTGAAATAACCATAATGGTTAGCATATCAGAAAGAATAATAGTTATTTTAGATAATGTTAATGGGATAATATAACATGAATAAGTATATCTTAGTGGTTACCCTTGTAGAGACCCGATGCTTATCGTACCTGGACATTACATTACTTTTGCGGAATACTTAGTACATAACAAAAACACACACACAAGGATCGTAATAGTTTAGTGTCTTTGGAAACTCGGAATAAAATCTTCTAATCCTGGTGAAAGATCTTCAACATCTCCATAAAGATCTTCCTTTTTTACCTAAAACCTTACTTTATATCCTGGGGAAAAGAAAACATAAAAGGGTGAGCTCAAATGCTCAGTAAGGGTAAACAAAAGAAATATCAATCACATCATATTCATAAGAACATAACATTTTGGAAATCATAACCTGAAAAAGAGAGCATAATTTCATAACATGGGATAAATCATGGTAGTAAAATGTAATCAAAATAATCATAACTTAAAACATGAAACTTTGTGGCATTCACAAATATTCATAGAGAATCATTTCTTGTTAGTCACGACTCATTTCCAAGATTATCTTAGTGGATAAAGTCCCTTTCTGAATCGAGTAACCCTCGTTTCAGTCCTGTTTCACTGAATCGGTATAACCTACCATTCCAGCCATGTCTATCTCATGAGATATAAAATCTTTACCCAATGCATTGGAGAGAGATATAGGTCCCACCCATCTTATAATGAATCCTTTCTTATGTGTTCCACATAATCATAAACCATACATCATAGTGTAACCCATGTAATAAAAATGGGATTCTTAAACAACATGACATCATAAAACAATTCATATAAGATAAAGGAATTCATAAAAATGCTTCCATCACAACATAATCAAATCCATGTAATAATAGGGATAAAAATAGAACACTTTTATTATCTTAGATGGAAAATAATTTTGATAAAATACTTGAACTCCATTCTTGAGGAAAATATCCTTTCTACTTAAAAAACATTTTTCCTTTCATAACATGTCATACGACTTTAAAATAAAAGAAGTTGATTAAAAATAAACTTGAAAACATGTAAAGGAAGCTTCTTGGAAATAATGTTTTAAAAATCCATTCATGCCGTATATGTTAAAAAAAACATTATTCGTACTTTTGTCGGAAAAGTCAAAAAGTACCTCGTACGAAAAACGACAAAAGATTCCTTTCATTTCTTTTACTAAAAACTCACCGAAGGGTAAAAATGGTTTTAAACAATTGTAGGTGGATGGAAATAATATTATTTATGAAACATGGATGTGGATGATAAAATACACCCCAGTAAATACCAATGTATAAACAATCTCGGATAAAAATGAGATTGTGATATTTTCCCTTACCTTAGGTCCGACTTGCTTTGTAAGTGTCCGAACCTCCTCTTCTTTGGAATGCTTCTTTGAATCCTCTACTTAGGGAACTAAGATTAGTCTTTGAAGAATACCAGGATCTCTAGGATTATTCTAGGGAAGTGGAGAAGGGATTTTGGCAGGGGTTGGCCGAGCTTGAGTGCTCAAATTGGTGTGAGGAGGAGGGGGAGGGGGTACCCTTTTATAAGGGAGGAGAGGGGCACCTTAGGAATATCTCAAAATATTATTTTACATTAAAGTCAAAATCAGTTTATAATGCTTCCAAAGGGTCTTATTTCGAAGATAAAGTGGGGATGGGTCGAAATCCTATCATCCAATAGGATTTAGACAAGTTTAGGGTATTATTTTAACCTTATCAATTAGATTTAACTCTAAGTTAAATAAGTTAACTTTTACCATGTCTTTTTTGTTTTCTATCACTATATGGTTAATACACTTACTATAACATGCCAAAAGAACCCCAAATTGTTTATTATTAATATATATATCCTTTTCTAAGTTATTTGGCCGAACCTTAGATTTTTCGGAATAAAATAACAATTAATAATATAATATTTTATTTAAAAACTATTTTGTCTCAATTTTGACACTATTTGATATATGATTTTTGTGAAATTAATAACAGAATTATATGTTAGAAAAAAGTTGATTAAATCAACACTAATATATCATTGTAACCTAGAAAATTAGTGGAATTCATAAAAAGTCTCAAATTACATTCATTTGAGCATTTATAACATCAATTATGTTAATATTTCCTTAAAAGGGTAATTACTGCATCATCGTTGTGTCATAAATAAATTAATTTATTTAAAGTCTAAAAATTATAAATAAAATATCATTATGTAGGAAATCTGTTTAGATTTCTAATGAATATTTATAGTCGAATTTATCGTATGTATAACCCCATATTAAAATTGTTTTAGTTATTAAACTTTGATTTTATCTATTTTAACTATTCATTAAATAAAATAATATTAAATGTCATAATCTATTCCAAGTGTACCTAAATGGTCATATTATATTCATAAGGTTGTTTTTGGTCGAATTACACTTATCCAATAGAATTAGGACATGTGTTAGGGTAATAGTAATATCATATTTACCCTTAGTTACCCTATTTACTATTAATCGCGGTAAAAAAAAGTAAAAAGTTACTATTCACCAAAAATTGTTTTCATCTCATTGAACCACATTTTAGTCCTTGATATTAACCGTGTCTATCGGAGTTTAGAAATTCCATTCACAGAAGCGGTAAAATTATGTTTTATGCAAAATTTAGTTTTTAACCTACCACTTAGTGGTTTCACTATTCATCAAAAATTGAAAGTTTTCAGAAAAATGCCAAAATTGCATCCTAATCTATATTTCATATTCCGAATTCAAAAATGAAGTCTATTTTACCAAATTCATAAACATAGAAATTGCATTAATTAATTTTATAATTAAATCCCGCTGTTAAAACAAATAGCGTGTTGTTAAGAAACAATATCTATCAAAAGATTGACACTTGATTATGTCTGGTTTAAATGTGAAATTACATCCAATGACCAACATTGTATTAAATTGTAAAAATATATTCTAAATATACTTTAAAACCACTCAAATTAATGATTTATCACTATTAATTATTTCGATTAAAAAAGTTGTTTTTAATTATAATTTAATAATTTTCACTATTCATCAGAATATGAAAGTTATCCGAAAAGTACCAAAATTTCACCTTAGGCTAAATTCGATACTCCGAATCAAAAAATGAAGTTCATTTTGAGAGCTAAAATTTCTAAAATTTAAAAAGTGGTTATTACTATTCATAATGGCTAGTTTTAATAATATTTTAATAGCATATCGTTGTTTCATGAAACTCAGTATTGCGTACTACACACGCTATCGAGGAAGGTTGCGATTGCGTGTAATGCAAGGCAAGTCAAGGATGCGTGTTGTGCAAGCTCCTTTTTGTGTTGCGTACAACACAAGATATTAGTGAAATTAAAAATAATATTTTTCATAAAATCTTGGGCTGTTACATTCTACCCCCCTTAAAATGAATTTCGCCCTCAAAATTTGTCGGGGTTATAAATGGTTTACTATTAGAATGTTTCTTTAATAGAAACCGACATCGTAAAAAGGAATACCAAAACCAATATTTTAAAACAAAAGTATGAAACTTAACGGTTACCCAAATAAACTAATCACTGGGTTTCCACATAGGTGAAAATATGGATATGGAAGAAAAATCTAACCATCATGTTCTGATGGAGAGTGGTAGAGAACATGGCTATGAAAAATCCAACAATCACAAATCCATAAATTTGTGACGATCTAAGGTACCATCCGCTTAATCAGATATAAGATCACTAGGACAACATTTTTTTTGGTTTTCAAGATCGTTTCCCTAAAGTTGAAGAATTTGAATTAGAATAAATACTTACTTTATTTTGGTACAATCTCACTATTGCTCATGCCTTGAACAATTTCCACTTCATCTCTTAAATAAATGAAGTTGAATTTTTTATTCGTGAAGTGTTAGAAGATCATGTGATAGAATGACTGGTCATTCCATCTGTCTCAAACAAAAGGTTAGCAAAAATTATATAAATAAGTCAATCTATAGTGAGATTAATCATATATGGTTCCTAAAATGGACTTATACTTCATATATCATACTGCTTAATATAATAAAACTAGTTTCTATTAAACAGGGACTTCCTGTAGGCCAGTGGTGGGCGATAAAGGCCAGTCGCACTTCGGTTGTGGGTTCGATTCCCACAGCCTTGTCCGAAGCAATGGGTTGTCGCCCGTCCTGCAGGTTGTCCTTTTTCTAAAACTATAATACTATAACATTCCATCAATAATATCGAAAAAAACTTCTATCCTTAAACAATACTAACTTATGTCCAACATAATCCATTCCAATCTTTAGGCTTATCCATAATACTGCAGTCCACTCTCATAACATAGTGAAAACGATTACCAGAGATTTAACACCATCGTCGATCCCCATATATCATAAGATATGTTTTGTTGGTCACATTCCAAACATTCAAAGTCCTTAATAATGTATTCTCTTGAATACCCATTGAACCATAGTGAAAACTTGAATGCAGTTAAAAGTTAACACTTTTCACATACCAAAATCCTCAAAATTCTATATACTCAAACCATGATATCACTTATTCCTTATATCAATCATGAGCTCATGAATACTATCAAACATTTAATTTTCTCCTTATCCCTTCATTATGCGCATATCATCTACATTCCAAAAATATCTGAATAACCTTTCATGGATACTGGTAACATTAATCATACACTTTCAAAACACAAGGAAAGACAACAGTGTAACAATCCAAAGATGTCCCTTTATTCCATAGTAGCATGAGATTACATATACAAAATTACACATGATAAACATGTAATCATTCCACTACATTCTTAAACCATTGACCGAGCTTCAAAAATTCTTTCATCTCACATATCATTTGTAGTCTCTTAATCATCATCCACATAAATACTACCCATATGACCATACTGATTCTCTTCATGAGTCTTTCCCTTAGGGAATTTGTTTGCATAATGCCCATACATTCCATATTTAAAACACTTAACCATTTTTGATGTCGTAGCAATACCATTATCCTCATCCCTGGTGTTAACCGACCCTTTTCCTTTTCACTTACTTGCTTTGTTTCCTTCTTTTCCACACCCAAAGCAACTTCCAGTTCCCTTGAAACATTCTCCTTGATGCCTCTTCCCACATGATTTACATAGGGGAAATTGACCTTTCTTTCCTCTATGATCATCATGGAACTCCATCTTCGAGTCAGGAAACATACCAAATTTTACTTTATTGATCATATTATGAGATTGTTGATTCGTCATAATAATGAATTTTGGACATCCAAATCCCATTTCATTTGGTTGCTCATGAAGAATATCATTCCATTGTCCATCATATCCTCCATTATTGTGAATCATCTTGTTTCCAGCCATTTTCTAAAACCCAAACAGAATAGTGTGAGAGGCAAAATAAGGCTCGGGAAAACAACATAGTAATGGGGGAGTACCCTTAATATCTAACATCTTAGGTTAAATTATAAGATCGTTATCGTAGTTCTAGGATTATAACCTATACGTATACTTATCCTTAGGGACATCCCTAGACATACCTTAGAAATATCTCTAGGGATCTCACAAACGTTTTCGCATCCTAGTTTCCAAAGGTTGACTAAACCATTGCTCTGATACCAACTATAGAGACCCGTAGCTTATCGTACATGGACATTAAATTACTTTTGCGTAATACTTAGTACATAACAAAAACACACACACAAGGATCGTAATAGTTTAGTGTCTTTGGAAACTCGGAATAAAATCTTCTAATCATGGTGAAAGATCTTCAACATCTCCCATAAAGATCTTTCTTTTTTTACCTAAAACCTTTCTTTATATCCTGGGGAAAAGAAAACATAAAAGGGTGAGCTCAAATGCTCAGTAAGGGTAAACAAAAGAAATATCAATCACATCATATTCATAAGAACATAACATTTTGGAAATCATAACCTGCAAAAGAGAGCATAATTTCATAACATGGGATAAATCATGGTAGTGAAATGTAATCACAATAATCATAACTTAAAACATGAAACTTTCTGGCATTAACACATATTCATAGAGAATCATTTCTTGTTAGTCAAGACTCATTGCCAAGACTATCTTAGTGGACAAAGTCCCTTTCTGAATTGAGTAACTCTCGTTTCAGTCCTGTTTCACTGAACCGGTATAACCTACCATTCCAGCCATGTCTATCTCATGAGATATAAAATCTTTACCCAATGCATTGGAGGGAGATAAAGGTCCCACCCATCTTATAATGAATCCTTTCTTATGTGTGCCACATAATCATAAACCATACATCATAGTGTAACCCATGTAATAAAAATGGGATTCTTAAACAACATGACATCATAAAACAATTCATATAAGATAAAGGAATTCATAAAAAAGTTTCCATCACAAAATAATCAAATCCATGTAATAATAGGGATAAAAACAGAACCCTTTTATTATCTTAGATGGAAAATAATTTTGATAAAATACTTGAACTCCATTCTTGAGGAAAATTTCTTTTATACTTCAAAAACATTTTTCCTTTCATAACATGTCATATGACATTAAAATAAAAGAAGTTGATTAAAAATAAACTTGATAACTTGTAAAGGAAGCTTCTTGGAAATAATGTTTTAAAAATCCATTCATGCCGTATAAGTTAAAAAAACATTCTTCGTACTTTTGTCGGAAAAGTCAAAAAGTGCCTCGTACGAAAAACGACAAAAGATTCCTTTCATTTCTTTTACTAAAAACTCACCGAAGGGTAAAAATGGATTTAAACAATTGTAGGTGGATGGAAATAATATTATTTATGAAACATGGATGTGGATGATAAAATACACACCAGTAAATACCAAAGTATAAACAATCTCGGATAAAAATGAGATTGTGATATTTTCCCTTACCTTAGGTCTGACTTTCTTTGTAAGTGTCCGAACCTCCTCTTCTTTGGAACGCTTCTTTGAATCCTCTACTTAGGGAACTAAGATTGGTCTTTGAAGAAGACCAGGACCTCTATGATTATTCTAGGGAAGTGGATAATGGATTTTGGCAGGGGTTGGCCGAGCTTGAGTGCTCAAATTGGTGTGAGGAGGGGGAGGAGGTACCCTTTTATAAGGGAGGAGAGGGGAACCTTAGGAATATCTCAAAATATTATTTTACATTAAAGTAAAAATCACTTTATAATGGTTCCAAAGGGACTTATTTCGAAGCTAAAGTGGGGATGGGTCGAAATCCTATCATCCAATAGGATTTAGACAAGTTTAGGGTATTATTTTAACCTTATCAATTAGATTTAACTCTATGTTAAATAATTTAACTTTTACCGTGTCTTTTTTGTTTTCTTTCACTATATGGTTAATACACTTACTATAACATGCCAAACGAACCCCAAATTGTTTATTATTAATATATATATCCTTACCTAAGTCATTTGGCCGAACCTTATATTTTTAGTGATAAAATAACAATTAATAATATAATATTTGATTTAACAACTATTTTGTCTCAATTTTGACACTATTTGATATATGATTTTTGTGAAAGTCATAACAGAATTATATGTTCGAAAAAAGTTGATTAAATCAACACTAATATATCATAGTAACCTAGAAAATTAGTGTAATTCATAAAAAGTCTCAAATTACATTCATTTGAGCATTTATAACATCAATTATGATAATATTTCCTTAAAAGGGTAATTACTGCATCATCGTTGTGTCATAAATAAATTAATTTATTTAAAGTCTAAAAATTATAAATAAAATATGCTTATGTAGGAAATCTTTTTAGCTTTCTAATGAATATTTATAGTCGAATTTATCGTATTTATATCCCCATATTAAAAAAGTTTTAGTTATTAAACTTTGATTTTAACTATTTTAACTATTCATTAAATAAAATAATATTAAATGTCATAATCTAATCCAAGTGGACCTTAATGGTCATATTATATTTATAAGGTTGTTTTTGGTCGAATTACACTTATCCAATAGAATTAGGACATGTGTTAGGGTAATAGTAATATTATATTTACCCTTAGTTACCCTATTTACTATTAACCGTGGTAAAAAAAAGTAAAAAGTTACTATTCACCAAAAATTATTTTCATCTCATTGAACCACATTTTAGTCCTTGATATTAACCGTGTCTGTCGGAGTTTCGAAATTCCATTCACAGAAGCGGTAAAATTATGTTTTATGCAAAATTTAGTTTTTAACCTACCACTTAGTGGTTTCACTGTTCATCAAAAATTGAAAGTTTTCAGAAAAATGCCAAAATTGCATCCTAAGCTATATTTCATATTCCGAATTCAAAAATGAAGTCTATTTTACCAAATTCATAACATAGAAATTGCATTAATTAATTTTATAATTAAATCCCGCTGTTAAAACAAATAGCGTGTTTTTAAGAAACAATATCTATCAAAAGATTGACACTTGATTATGTCTGGTTTAAATGTGAAATTACATCCAATGACCAACATTGTATTAAATTGTAAAAATATATTCTAAATATACTTTAAAACCACTCAAATTAATGATTTATCACTATTAATTATTTCTATTAAAAAAGTTGTTTTTAATTATAATTTAATAATTTTCACTATTCATCAGAATATGAAAGTTATCCGAAAAGTACCAAAATTTAACCTTAGGCTAAATTCGATAATCCGAATCCAAAAATGAAGTTCATTTTGAGAGCTAAAATTTCTAAAATTTAAAAAGTGGTTATTACTATTCATAATGGCTAGTTTTAATAATATTTTAATAGCATATCGTTGTTTCATGAAACTCATTATTGCGTACTACACACGCTATCGAGGAAGGTTGCGATTGCGTGTAATGCAAGGCAAGTCAAGGATGCGTGTTGTGCAAGCTCCTTTTTGTGTTGCATACAACACAAGATATTAGTGAAATTAAAAATAATATTTTTCATAAAATCTTGGGCTGTTACATTCTACCACCCTTAAATTGAATTTCGCCCTCAAAATTTGTCGGGGTTATAAATGGTTTACTATTAGAATGTTTTTTTAATAGAAACCGACATTGTAAAAAGGAATACCAAAACCAATATTTTAAAACAAAAGTATGAAACTTAACGGTTACCCAAATAAACTAATCACTAGGTTTCCACATAGGTGAAAATATGGATATGGAAGAAAAATCTAACCATCATGTTCTGATGGAGAGTGGTAGAGAACATGGCTATGAAAAAGCCAACAATCACAAATCCATAAATTTGTGACGATCTAAGGTACCATCCGATTAATCAGATATAAGATCACGAGGACAACATTTTTTTTTGGTTTTCAAGATCGTTTCCCTAAAGTTGAAGAATTTGAATTAGAATAAATACTTACTTTATTTTGGTACAATCGCACTATTGTTCATGCCTTGAACAATTTCCACTTCATCTCTTAAATAAATGAAGTTGAATTTTTTATTCGTGAAGTGTTAGAAGATCATGTGATAGAATGACAGGTCATTCCATCTGTCTCAAACAAAAGGTTAGCAACAATTATATACATAAGTCGATCTATAGTGAGATTAATCATATATGGTTCCTAAAATGGACTTATACTTCATATATCATACTGCTTAATATAATAAAACTAGTTTCTATTAAACAGGGACTTCCTGTAGGCCAGTGGTGGGCGATAAAGGCCAGTCGCACTTCGGTTGTGGGTTCGATTCCCACAGCCTTGTCCGAAGCGATGGGCTGTCGCCCGTCCTGCAGGTTGTCCTTTTTCTAAAACTATAATACTATAACATTCCATCAATAATATCGAAAAAAAACTTCTATCCTTAAACAATACTAACTTATGTCCAACATAATCCATTCCAATCTTTAGGCTTATCCATAATACTGCAGTCCACTCTCATAACATAGTGAAAACGATTACCAGAGATTTAACACCATCGTCGATCCCCATATATCATAAGATATGTTTTGTTGGTCACATTCCAAACATTCAAAGTCCTTAATAATGTATTCTCTTGAATACCCATTGAACCATAGTGAAAACTTGAATGCAGTTAAAAGTTAACACTTTTCACATACCAAAATCCTCAAAATTCTATATACTCAAACCATGATATCACTTAGTCCTTATATCAATCATGAGCTCATGAATACTATCAAACATTTAATTTTCTCCTTATCCCTTCATTATGCACATATCATCTACATTCCAAAAATATCTGAATAACCTTTCATGGATACTGGTAACATTAATCATACACTTTCAAAACACAAGGAAATACAACAGTGTAACAATCCATAGATGTCCCTTTATTCCATAGTAGCATGAGATTACTTATACAAAATTACACATGATAAACATGTAATCATTCCACTACATTCTTAAACCATTGACCGAGCTTCAAAAATTCTTTCATCTCACATATCATTTGTAGTCTCTTCATCATCATCCACATAAATACTACCCATATGACCATACTGATTCTCTTCATGAGTCTTTCCCTTAGGGAATTTGTTTGCATAATGCCCATACATTCCACATTTAAAACACTTAACCATTTTTGATGTCGTAGCAATACCATTATCCTCATCCATGGTGTTAACCGACCCTTTTCCTTTGCACTTACTTGCTTTGTGTCCTTCTTTTCCACACCCAAAGCAACTTCCAGTTCCCTTGAAACATTCTCCTTAATGCCTCTTCCCACATGATTTACATAGGGGAAATTGACCTTTCTTTCCTCTACGATCATCATGGAACTCCATCTTCGAGTCAGGAAACTTACCAAATTTTACTTTATTGATCATATTATGAGATTGTTGATTCGTCATATTAATGAATTTTGGACATCCAAATCCCATTTCATTTGGTTGCTCATGAAGAATATCATTCCATTGTCCATCATATCCTCCATTATTGTGAATCATCTTGTTTCCAGCCATTTTCTAAAACCCAAACAGAATAGTGTGAGAGGCAAAATAAGGCTAGGGAAAACAACATAGTAATGGGGGAGTACCCTTAATATCTAACATCTTAGGTTAAATTATAAGATCGTTATCGTAGTTCTAGGATTATATCCTATACGTATACTTATCCTTAGGGACATCCCTAGACATACCTTAGAAATATCTCTAGGGATCTCACTAACGTTTTCGCATCCTAGTTTCCAAAGGTTGACTAAACCTTTGGTCTGATACCAACTGTAGAGACCCGAAGCTTATCGTACATGGACATTACATTACTTTTGCGTAATACTTAGTACATAACAAAAACACACACACAAGGATCGTAATAGTTTAGTGTCTTTGGAAACTCAGAATAAAATCTTCTAATCATGGTGAAAGATCTTCAACATCTCCCATAAAGATCTTCCTTTTTTTACCTAAAACCTTTATTTATATCCTGGGGAAAAGAAAACATAAAAGGGTGAGCTCAAATGCTCAGTAAGGGTAAACAAAAGAAATATCAATCACATCATATTCATAAGAACATAACATTTTGGAAATCATAACCTGCAAAAGAGAGCATAATTTCATAACATGGGATAAGTCATGGTAGTGAAATGTAATCACAATAATCATAACATAAAACATGAAACTTTGTGGCATTCACACATATTCATAGAGAATCATTTATTGTTAGTCAAGACTCATTGCCAAGACTATCTTAGTGGACAAAGTCCCTTTCTGAATTGAGTAACCCTCGAGTCAGTCCTGTTTCACTGAACCGGTATAACCTACCATTCCAGCCATGTCTATCTCATGAGATATAAAATCTTTACCCAATGAATTGGAGGGAGATAAAGGTCCCACCCATCTTATAATGAATCCTTTCTTATGTGTGCCACATAATCATAAACCATACATCATAGTGTAACCCATGTAATAAAAATGGGATTCTTAAACAACATGACATCATAAAACAATTCATATAAGATAAAGGAATTCATAAAAAAATTTCCATCACAACATAATCAAATCCATGTAATAATAGGGATAAAAACAGAACCCTTTTATTATCTTAGATGGAAAATAATTTTGATAAAATACTTGAACTCCATTCTTGAGGAAAATATCCTTTCTACTTCAAAAACATTTTTCCTTTCATAACATGTCATATGACATTAAAATAAAAGAAGTTGATTAAAAATAAACTTGATAACTTGTAAAGGAAGCTTCTTGGAAATAATATTTTAAAAATCCATTCATGCCGTATAAGTTAAAAAAACATTCTTCGTACTTTTGTTGGAAAGTCAAAAAGTACCTCGTACGAAAAACGACAAAAGATTCCTTTCATTTCTTTTACTAAAAACTCACCGAAGGGTAAAAATGGATTTAAACAATTGTAGGTGGATGGAAATAATATTATTTATGAAACATGGATGTGGATGATAAAATACACCCCAGTAAATACCAAAGTATAAACAATATCGGATAAAAATGAGATTGTGATATTTTCCCTTACCTTAGGTCTGACTTTCTTTGTAAGTGTCCGAACCTCCTCTTCTTTGGAACGCTTCTTTGAATCCTCTACTTAGGGACCTAAGATTGGTCTTTGAAGAAGACCAGGACCTCTATGATTATTCTAGGGAAGTGGAGAAGGGATTTTGGCAGGGGTTGGCCGAGCTTGAGTGCTCAAATTGGTGTGAGGAGGGGGAGGAGGTACCCTTTTATAAGGGAGGAGAGGGGCACCTTAGGAATATCTCAAAATATTATTTTACATTAAAGTAAAAATCAGTTTATAATGGTTCCAAAGGGACTTATTTCGAAGCTAAAGTGGGGATGGGTCGAAATCCTATCATCCAATAGGATTTAGACAAGTTTAGGGTATTATTTTAACCTTATCAATTAGATTTAACTCTAAGTTAAATAATTTAACTTTTACCGTGTCTTTTTTGTTTTCTTTCACTATATGGTTAATACACTTACTATAACATGCCAAACGAACCCCAAATTGTTTATTATTAATATATATATCCTGACCTAAGTCATTTGGCCGAACCTTATATTTTTAGTGATAAAATAACAATTAATAATATAATATTTGATTTAACAACTATTTTGTCTCAATTTTGACACTATTTGATATATGATTTTTGTGAAAGTCATAACAGAATTATATGTTCGAAAACAGTTGATTAAATCAACACTAATATATCATAGTAACCTAGAAAATTAGTGGAATTCATAAAAAGTCTCAAATTACATTCATTTGAGCATTTATAACATCAATTATGTTAATATTTACTTAAAAGGGTAATTACTGCATCATCGTTGTGTCATAAATAAATTAATTTATTTAAAGTATAAAAATTATCAATAAAATATTCTTATGTAGGAAAGCTTTTTAGCTTTCTAATGAATATTTATAGTCGAATTTATCGTATGTATAACTCCATATTAAAAAAGTTTTAGTTATTAAACTTTGATTTTAACTATTTTAACTATTCATTAAATAAAATAATATTAAATGTCATAATCTAATCCAAGTGGACCTAAATGGTCATATTATATTTATAAGGTTGTTTTTGGTCGAATTACACTTATCCAATAGAATTAGGACATGTGTTAGGGTAATAGTAATATTATATTTACCCTTAGTTACCCTATTTACTATTAACCGTGGTAAAAAAAAGTAAAAAGTTACTATTCACCAAAAATTATTTTCATCTCATTGAACCACATTTTAGTCCTTGATATTAACCGTGTCTGTCGGATTTTCGAAATTCCATTCACAGAATCGGTAAAATTAAGTTTTATGCAAAATTCAGTTTTTAACCTACCACTTAGTGGTTTCACTATTCATCAAAAATTGAAAGTTTTCAGAAAAATGCCAAAATTTCATCCTAAGCTATATTTCATATTCCAAATTCAAAAATGAAGTCTGTTTTACCAAATTCATAACATAGAAATTGCATTAATTAATTTTATAATTAAATCCCACTGTTAAAACAAATAGCGTGTTTTTAAGAAACAATATCTATCAAAAGATTGACACTTGATTATGTCTGGTTTAAATGTGAAATTACATCCAATGACCAACATTGTATTAAATTGTAAAAATATATTCTAAATATACTTTAAAACCACTCAAATTAATGATTTATCACTATTAATTATTTCGATTAAAAAAGTAGTTTTTAATTATAATTTAGTAATTTTCACTATTCATCAGAATATGAAAGTTATCCGAAAAGTACAAAAAATTCACCTTAGGCTAAATTCGATACTCCGAATCCACAAATGAAGTTCATTTTGAGAGCTAAAATTTCTAAAATTTAAAAAGTGGTTATTACTATTCATAATGGCTAGTTTTAATAATATTTTAATAGCATATTGTTGTTTCGTGAAACTCAGTATTGCGTACTACACACGCTATCGAGGAAGGTTGTGATTGCGTGTAATGCAAGGCAAGTCAAGGATGCGTGTTGTGCAAGCTCCTTTTTGTGTTGCGTACAACACAAGACATTAGTGAAATTAAAAAGAATATTTTTCATAAAATCATGGGCTGTTACAACCCACTTCATAAGATATTATAAGTTGATTTTACTGATATAATCACACTGACAATTTTGGTTTTAGTTAATGGATGGATCTAGTAGTAACCAACATAACAATAGATGTTTAGGAAACTGAAGTGTTTTTTAATGAAAACATAAATGAAATTGGTGCCATAATGAAAAATAATGTGGTTAAAATATGTTATGTTTATTTTTGAGGAATTTATCTCATTTTTTGGAATGTTAAAAATATAGGGTTTTATAAAAATCGAAATCCGCTGGATGGGTGAAAACTCATCGCGGCCAGCAATGTCGCGGAAATTGAACCCACAAACGATGGGCGACAAGGGCGCATCACCTACCACTAGTCAACATGAGGCCCATGGTTAGTATGAATTATTTTTTTAGATAAATAATTTTATTGATCAATATTATGTTCAATTTGGGAACATATGATTTATCAAATAGATATCCTTATTATAGGAAAATTATTTAGTGATTAAGTGATAAATGTTATTTTGGAAGATGTATACTCATTTGAGAAACACCATATTTCTAATGAAAATAAGATAATTTTGGATTTTATTTGTGGATGAAATGGTTAAAATTTTATTTTGGAATAATTTATGTTTTTACAGTGGACATATATGGATTTGGTTTTATGTTGAAATGATTAACATATCATTAAGAATATGTGATTATTTCAATTACACTTCAGTATGATAAGTTCAGAGTAGTTTATGTTATTATGAGGTATCTATTAAGATTTATCGTGTAAGAATATGTGATCAAATTCTTCTGTGTTTTGGGTTTCAATAATAGTTTAGATTATATTCATTTATATTATGGAAATTTTTTTATTGATTGTTATATGATGAACTTTGGGTATTGTATGTTCAACTTTGGAGATTAAAAGTATTATTTATTTTTATAAAGGATTATCGTTTATGTGATTATCTGATCTCGTACAAACAATTTTTTTTTGTTAATGTCTAATGGGAGGGGAAATATATAGTTCAACTTTTTGGATTATTTGATTCTATAGAATTTTATTCTATCACATTCTATGTGACCAAGTCATCGTGGATACTCATCACTTGTTGAAAAGATGTGTTTGTGGTAGAAATTTCATAAAGTATGGTTTTATAATTTTCATGTATGTATTTTTAGTTAAGATATTTTTATAAGTAGAAATAAAATTATTCGAAATTATCTTGAAGGAAAATTTTAATATGCTTACTTTTATCATTAGACCTTTACCCAACCAAATATTTATGATATTGTAGTGGTTAACATTCTATGATCTAGTTTTCAATCAATGTATTAATTTATGAGAGTTTATTTCCCTTATAAATTCATTTTTTTACATGTAATCCTATTATGGGTTATCTTGGGTTGAACTTTTTTATTTCACTTTATTTATTTTAATGTGATTGTTTTATTGTCTCCTTCTTCGATGTGGGACTTTTAATGA
Source organism: Viscum album (assembly GCA_963277665.1). Taxonomy (NCBI): domain Eukaryota; kingdom Viridiplantae; phylum Streptophyta; class Magnoliopsida; order Santalales; family Viscaceae; genus Viscum; species Viscum album. Next base: position 1,655,867,188 of record OY728148.1, on the reverse strand, counting down.
TGTTTTCAAGACCAATTTTAAAATTATGAGGATGAAATTCCCTATAGGGGGGAAGGATATAACATCGCAGTTAAATAAATAATATGAAATTTTCTTATTTAATAATATTGGTGATTTAAATATTAATTTTACATTAAATGGGATTCTATGTCTGATAGCATACTCAACACATAAAAATAAGTTTCTTTAAAATCATATGTTACAAACAACTTTTAGGTATACCAAAAAATAATATACTATTATTATAATTTTAAATGGTAGTTATTGCCTAGCCATTTTATGTAAGGGAATAAAAAAAATTCCTATATTATTATTAAACATGTTTGTTAAATGTGTTTACATTTATCCAATAAAATTTAGTAGCTCAAAATGAGATTGAATCCAATTTTAATCATATATACTTTAATATTTAAAAACGGTTATTTTTCCGTCTTTTGGCGGGGAACCCATTTTAAATTATGTTTTTTCACTTTTAAATATTTAATTTTACTATATAAACTTATTCTTTAGAATCGGGATATCAAAATTTACTATTGGTAAATTTTTTGTATTTTTTCTTATAATGTACATTTTTTAATGTATGGTGAAAAATACTACATTTTATGTCAAAAATTTCTTTTCATCTGATTTATTTATATGGATAGATTGTATTTTAATTTTTTCTAATCTGTACTTGGATTATATTTTCACCATTTAATCCAATGTTGGTAATTTGATTTAACTTCATATTTAAATTAAAGATAAACATATGTCAATATTTTTATAGTTTTTACTTCATAAAAATGTTCTTTAGAAATTTTACAACAAGAATTTAATTTTAAATTAATTAAGGAAACTATTATTTCATTAAATTAATAAAATATACATCATTTTAGAATTCGGAATATCATAATAATATTTTGATAAAATTTTGGTTTTTTAAAAAACGTTCAATTTTTTATGAAGAGTGAAAAACACTGCGTAGGAGTTAAAAATAAACTTTTTCAGTTAAGATAAGTATTACAGCTTCAGTGAATTAAATTTAAAATATACAACAAAAATGGTTGTCATCCTTATGTAATACACTGTTCAATAGGATGAAAATAATTTCTGTTGAATAATAATTTTAATTTTTTATTTACAACTATTAAAGGTGAATAATGTAATTCAAGTTAAAAATAATATTATAAAAATATATAATTACCTTAACACTCATCCTAAAATTATTATATAATTCATGGCTGACCAACAAAATCCTTGGGTAGAAGGTTTGGCATTTGGATTCCACATGGGTATGATAATTACATTAATAAAATTTTATTTAATGTAAAAATAAAAATTTCATAAACTTGTATTATTTTTCTTAAACATTCTTAATGCGTCGATATATAGTGTATATCATTTATTATAAATTTTCATTATAAATATAATTAAATTTTATACATTATGTAATTTTATTTATAATTATTTAGATATCAAATAAATAAAAAAATTTAATACATAGTTATGATGCAATGAGTTCCTCATTAATGAATGTTCTAAATAACTAAGTTTATAAATATTAAAATAAATTTATTTTTAAAATTTTAATCCCATACACGAATTATGTGGATTATTATGACTTTTTATATTTTTATTAATGATGTTTTTCCGAATTTATCATGTTATTATAGATTTTTAAAAATTCATGATATGAAATGTATAAAAATTCACATAATTAGTTTTTAAATATAATAATATTTAATTAAATGATAAAATTGTCCTAAAATTTTAATATTCGTCCAAATTATATATATTATATTAGAAAATTCATTCATTATCCATTTTGGGTTGCATGGAATTTTATTGTAAATATATTAACCATATAGTATGAATATATAGGAAAACATGGTAAAAGTTAAAAAAGATAACAACAGGTTAAATGAAAAAGATAAGGATTAAAAGATATCCAAAACCTATAAAATTATTATTGGATGATTAAATATAGACTTATATTCATATTATCATATAATTTAATGATTATTGGTCCTTTTGAAACCAAAAATCATTTTATAATAAAATAATAATTTTAAATGTTCCATAGAGCCTGTCCTCCCTCATATAAAAGGAATCTGACTCTAACCATTTACTCACACCTTTAAAGACCCTTGTCTCGTCCAAAAATTTCCAAAATAATCTCAATATATCCCTATGTTACTCCTAAAATCCTTCTTCTTGGCAAAAATAAATTCAAGAGATCCCTTTCGCTCAAATCAAAAGATGTTACCAGATTTGAGGTAACGTCTTCTCAGAAGTTTCTTTCAATTATTTTTCCTTCTCCACTCTCTATGATATTATCATTTATTTATTATCTAAAAACACTAGTATGATAAATATAATATGTTTCTTTTATGATATTAATTCAAACTACACTTACACAAACCTCCATCTAATAGATTTATAACATACTTTTTCTTTGGACGGCAAACTTCTACCCCACGAAATGATGATTGTTTGATTTTCCCCTACCACCTCTCATGGTAGACATTATAATGGAACTGTAATTATATATTATAATTATGATAATTTTTTATATCAAATATTCCTTAAATCTTATTTATAACATACCATTTTTCTTTTCAAGTTGTAAAAATAAGATAATTTCAATTGAGAAAGTGTGGTCTACCGTCCCCTCAATGTGATATGACTCATAAATACCATACAAGTAATGTATAAAGTATAGTTTTAATGAAATTATTTAATATATATAAAATTTGATATTATACTTGAATAATAACTTACATTTGTATCATTTGGTATTCATTCCAATAAAAATGAAACAAATGAAATGAATGTAGCATTCTTGCATACATACAGCTTATCGTCTGCATGAATGATCTATTTCATTTATTATGTCCAAATGATATAGATTTTTATAAATACAAATATTATTGATATACATGATATATATGATATATAAATCATAAATATAATTCTGTAGAAAATGTAATTTTGACCACATGGACAATTTGTAATTATAACATGTTCATTCTTAACTCAAGTACCGAACATCGACAAAAAGACCAATATGAACATGAATAATTATATAATTATTAGAGAAAGTTAATAAGTGGTATAAAAACAATTATAAACATAATAATGGTTTTGAATCATGTATAATTAACTTACATGTATTATTCCTGGGGATAAAGAATGGACAAGACATGTCAGGCGCAAGGCAAGGGGTTATCATCTCACATTTTATTCCCATGAGACACATGTTATATTTTCAACTATTTACTATTGTGTGGTGTATGTATTGTACATGATTGTATTATTCTCTATAATATAATTTAATTTCTGGGTATTTTCATTTTCATTTTTTTATCCTTCTTTCATGGGATGTATGTTTAATAAGTTACCAAATTAGTAAGGGAACTTTTTATCCTAATTTCCATTATTTGGTTTAATAATCTAATTTTTAATTATGTCGTACTATTATTATGTATGGAATCAATGTTCATTTATTTATGATGTAATTTCCACTCCATTTTTTTGGATATTCTTTTTATACATATAATCTCAAAATTGATAAATTCTAACTTCTTTTATACGATCATTGTAAGTGAACTCTTCACCATCCACATTTAGTCAAAGAATTCTTTTATGTCATGTCTTTAAATTTTCACTTTATTATGTTACGATATTTTCTTATATATAATTAATAATTTATTTTTTATGTCCAAGTGATGAGTGACTATTTACTCTCTCATCATCTCATTTTCATAATTTTAATGTGTCTTCGTTCGACTATCGAATTTATTTAAAGGATATTCTTAAGAAATTTATATTCTTCGGGTTGATCTTCAACTTCATGTCGTGCTATGATTATGTGTGAAATTAATTTTTATAATCTATATTTTATTTAAAATTGTTTTATTTTTACTTATAGTGAATACTCATAATCGATCTATTTTATTTACAAAATGATTTTTCTAAGGGATACTTTCACCCTTCTCTTTTAGTCAATGACTTTTTTATATTATGTCTTAAAATTTCAATTATCAAATGTAGTTATATGTTCTTCTATATCATTATTTTGGTACATTTTATTTCCATGTTATGAGAGACACTTTTATCTCTCACAAACTCATTTTCTGAATTATTATGTGATGTTGTTAGATTGTTGAATTTTTAAATGGGAACAACTTTACCCAATTTCAATTATTTTTGTTAAACTTATACTTTAGGATTATGTCATGATGGGTATATGTGTGAATGAACTATGAATTTATTACACATAATATCCACAAAAATTGGGAGTATTTATAATTTTCACACATAATTATGACATTGATATATCATTAATCTAATTGTATAATCTATGTAAGGGACTACTTCTCAAACTCCATTTATTGAGGCATATCTTGATATTGTGAACCATTATTATCAAATAAGGTGTATATAAACCATTTTTCAATTTTATATCATTAATTTATATACTCTCATAATATTTCTAGTTTTCATTGATGTTATTCTTTAATTGTCTTTTTTCAAGTGTTTATCAAGTGGAAAATAATTCTTTAACTAAAACATCATATAAAATGATTTATAGATTTAATTTTATAAATTCATCTATTTCATTTCCTTGTTTCAGAAATCATTTTAAGGTTTAATTATATGGACATGAGTGTTTTAATGTTTAAATTCCTTTCAAATGTATCTAAGTGGATTGGGACACATTGATTCAAAACAATTTTTTTTATGTTTTAAATGAATTGATTATGACAATATATTGAACTGATATGTCGTGAATGCAATGTGGAAATTTTATCTTTACTTTCTTCTTGTTTTATTTATCATGAATGTTCTATGGTTCATGGAAATAATTTACTTATATAGCAATTTTTTTGATAAAACATGGGCGAGTGATCCCAAGGTATCTCTCCAATGCATTTGGTAACATGATAGAGGTAAACTTTAATGTTTCTCCTATGATATTTAGGGAATATACCTGTATGTGTATTAAAAAAATAAACTCCCAATATAGCTATGATTTCTACATTGTATGTTTTATATGGATGCCATCATATACATTTATGAATTATTATTTCTATGTGTTATTCCGAAAGCTTATGATTTTATGAGGTATGTTAAAAAGTGTTTATTTTACTAATGAAAAGTTTTATTTCATTGATTTGTATGTATTCATGGACTAGTGTTTTATTACCTTATTTTATATCCCTTACAATTATTTTTTATGTTCATCCCAATATTTTTAATTGTTTTCCGTAGAACATAAAGATGAATAGGGTCATGGATGGGATGAAGGAAAAATCATGATGTTTAAAACAAGTAACTAGACATTTTTAATTTTTAAATATGTTTTATAAAAAAAATTGATACTGAGTAGATCTGTTCACCTGTAATGTTCATGTTGTTATCTATATGTTATGACCTAATTCACTAATTCTATAAACCTGAATAGATCCTCAATGTGATTTTTTAACATAATTTAATATTATGTAATATTTAAGGATGTGGATTTACAATATCGATATAATGTCCCCGCATCATTCACCATACAAGCATCGACATGAATTTATTGGTGGTTAATTACCTGATCAACCAGTATTACATCCTCTAGTGCCACTAAAAAACCTTTTTTTTGTGCATCAACTAATAGTTCAATGATATATTATTATATTAAATGAATTCTATAGAGGGTATCCTTGAAATGCTCATATCATGGTAGAACAAACATTGGAGTTTCAAAATTTTCATCATCCCACCTTATTAGGGGATAGTGGTCCTGAAGACGATGATTCATTAAAAAATTCCATGATATATATATTTGATCATATACTGATGCATCCATATCAGTGGGAAAATATCACTACTAATATTCCACATTATTATAATATATGATAATTGGATTTCACCTCCAAGGATGATCAACAAAGGGGTATGATCTATGAAGACTTTTAGAAAAGCTTCTCTAGTAACTAATTTACACATACACTGACAGAGGACTTCCCAAAAGTGTTTATAAATATTCATAAGGTCTCTATTTTCATGTGTTATTATAATACATGCTTCACTGCACTACAATAGTTTTTTCCAAATATGTCCACTGATGATTTGAATGCTCTAAATGACTTGAAGTATGTGCTTCTGTATGTTATTTGATCGTAGTCGAATGTTTTTTGATTGTTTACCATTTCATGATAGAGAATCATACCCTCATTTCCAATAGAAACCTAGGGAATGATGTAAATTTGATCCAATTGTGTTATTATTCATGATAAGTTGATGGTTTATATGGTATCATGATATAATGTATTGAGGGTTTAATAGGGGGATGTACCTGCTAGGGGACACACACTAAAAACTATATTTTCTGTCATTAGTCTATTATGGTAGGATACAAAATTCCTCAGTGTATGTGAAACCTAATAATGTGTCGATATTATGATGGGATGAGACACATTCATTGATTTTTTCAATCAAATCCTCTAGTTAATTATGAGAGAATATTTGTACTGACATCAGTTTTAGGTACATGATCAGCAACTCCAAGTAAGGCATGAAGTTGTTCTTCTACTATCCAATTAGATATTGTATGTGGATGTGGATGAGGTAGTCCTGACTAATTGGACAAGTTCCAACAGTTTAGACCATCCTAGTGTTTTCAGGAAGTAGATCAAGGTCATGGTTCATAACATATATATGTCATTCCACCTAAACCTAAGGATCAGAGTCTAGAGAATTGTATTTAATGATGTACTATTATGTTATACTTAACTTTAGTTCTTTCCTATTTGATACAGGTTCATCACATTAATTAATATATGAAATTATCATGGAATGTCTTGGCCTACTAAAAGATTACATTTATGGCGTGAAAACTCATAATAGATAATTGGGGTCAGATTAGATAATATATACTAGTGTAAGGGGTTCTCCTAGATATTGGTGGGTATAGTTTTTTATGGAGTGTCTTCATTCTCGAGAAGAATGAATTGATGTTATTATTGTAATACACTGGCTAGTTCCTTACAATCCATTAGGGGATTGGTATCACTGGAGTGTGTCATTTACATTACTCATGGGTGGAATTTATTATGATAAAGGTGAATGAGATATCCATGCTAGATTATATGGACCCGATCATGCTTGGATGGGTAAGGTGACATCCCAAATGGTGAGTCTTTTTATGATTGATTTGGGGATCCAACCTGTGAAATTACCAAATGTTTTGGGTTGTTTTGGGGATTTAATCCCTAATTATTTCACTGGCCTATCCCCTCAGGGATATAGATCGAGTTATCCCTCATAATAGTTCCACGTTTGGCACCAAAGACCATACACTTATATAGGATATAACCTACAAGGCTCTAGGAACTCTATAAGAATTTGGATTTTCTAACTAAAAAAGGTTTTATATTACCCAGTACCTCGCATAGAGTTTCACCTAGTCTTTTCACTAAGAAAGTGGATGGTACTCTCCAATTGTGTATGGATTAGCACATATTACACCAGTTTATTGTGAAGATACCAAATAGACATCAATATATAGACATCATTTTTGACCATCTCTAAAGAGTGACACTTTTCTCTTTTACCGACATGAGTTTAGTCTACCATCATCTATATGTGCATCCAACATACATACCACATACAACATTCAAGGGAACTTATGACTGGTAATTGTAGTTTATTATGTTGTTCTGAATTTTGAACGTTTCAGGGGTATTTAAGTCTTTGATGATTTATGTTTTCTAGCCATACATTTATTTATTTGTGGTAGTCTTCAAAGATGACATCTTATTGTATTCTGGAATAAGACATGAATATGATGAAAATTTTGGGATTGTGCCTAGTACACATAGACATCGCCAAATTTATAAAAATCACAATAATGTAACTTTTGAATCACAAAGGTTAACAAAATATGTCATAAAATTTCAGTGGAAGGTGTATCTATTAACCCAAAGATGTTGAGTGCTATTGTTTTCATGGAATAATGAAAGAATGTGTTTGATATATGTAGTTTAATATGTAAGTTTGGATATTATGGGTGATTTATTAAGGATTTTATAATATTTATAGTTTGGATTATGACCATATAATATAAGGGTGGGAAATTAATTTGGAATAAATATTATGAGAGAGCCATTCAAGAGTGTAAATGATTACTAGATTCAACGCCCATCTAGATTCATCTAGATATGAGAATTAGATATACTTTTTATATGGATTCTTCAGAAATTAGGCTCAGAATAGGTCCAATATAGGGTTATGGGGTTGTTTCATACTTGTCCTTCCATCTAATGATCCAGGAGAGGAATTACCCTATAGATGGTCTCAATATAGTGTTTTTAGTTTACGATCTACACTGTTAATTTCATTTCCTTTTTCATGAGAGGTTCATCATTTAAAATGATCATAAAAGAATAAAATATATATCAACACATGAGAAAATTATTATAACAAAGTGAATGTGAGTAGAATAACCATAGTCAATTGATATTGAGTTATATTATACACATGTAATAAGTTATGATGCGGCTAAAACCATAAGACATAACACTCCAATGAAGACCATCTGGAAGTGATATAGTTAGTAGTAATTCATGGATATGTTTTATATTATGAATCCAGATGTTTATAAAGAGCATGTGTAGATAATTATAGTAGCTCTAAAAGATACACCCACTCTTGTAGAGAGGCTACATATGAGACTACTAATATATTATAATGGATTCTTCCTTAGTGAATGTGTCTCTGGTACGAACCCACCAACTAGTTGGATTATTCACAGAATTGTGACACTTGCCTATCATGGGCATATATGGGTTCCATAAAATGTATTGGAAGAGATGATGGTGGAATCAACATTCTTTGGTTTGGGTACATTTCATAGTGATTACTAAAATTTACCAAGGCAAACATTATTAATAATGTAATCCAATTATGATGTGTAATATAGCAGTTTCAATCCAGAGATATTCCATTTATTAGTAGGTGAAGGTGGAGCATCACTTCCCTAATAAACTTTTACAAGCTCTATCAATTATTGATTAGAAATGGAATGATATTTCCATATATTTCTCGATGTTATGTCCAATATCACCTAATGGTATTAATTTTTTAATTTTGAGCATTGATTGGTTGACATAGTTTCAAACCTTCATACCGATCCGGGAGACCTTCTCTGTTGACATGAATTAGATACTCTATAGTTGAAATTATCATGGAATTTCTTGTCCTACTAACAGTGTACTTTTATGGCATGAATACTCATAATAGATAATTGGGGTCAGATTATATAATATATACTAGTGTAAGGGGTTCTCCTAGATATTGGTGGGTATAGTTTTTTATGGAGTATCTTCATTCTCGAGAAGAATGATTTGATGTTATTATTGTAATACACTGTCTAGTTCCTTACAATCCATTAGGGGATTGATATCACTGGAGTGTGTCATTTACATTACTCATGGGTGGAATGTATTATGATAAAGGTGAATGAGATATTCCTGCTAGTTTATATGGACCCGATCATGCTTGGATGGGTAAGGTAACATCCCAAATGGTGAGTCTTTTATGATTGATTTGGGGATGTAACCTGTGAAATTACCAAATGTTTTGGGTTATTTTGGGGATTTCATCCATTATTATTTCTCTGGCCTACCCCCTTAGGGATATAGATTGAGTTATCCCTCATAATAGTTCCCTGTTTGGCACCAAGGACCATACACTTATATAGGATATAACCTACAAGGCTCTAGGAACTCTATAAGAATTTGTATTTTCTAACTGAAAAAGGTTTTATATGACCCAATACCTCGCCTAGAGTTTCACCTAGTCGTTTCACTATGAAAGTGGATGGTACTCTCCAATTGTGTATGGATTACCACATATTAAACCAGTTTATGGTGAAGATACCAAATACACTTCAATATATAGACATCATTTTTGACCATCTCTAAGGAGTGACACTTTTATCTTTTACTGACATGAGATTAGTCTACCATCATCTATATGTGCATCCAACATACATACCACATAAAACATTCAAGGGATCTTATGATTGGTACATGTATTTTATTATGTTGTTCTGAATTTTGAACGTTTCCGGGGTATTTATGTCTTTGATGATTTATGTTTTCTAGCCATACTTTTATTTATTTGTGGTAGTCTTCAAAGATGACATCTTATTGTATTCTAGAATAAGACATGAATATGATGAAAATTTTGGGATTGTTCCTAGTACACATAGAGAGTGCCAAATTTATAAAAATCACAACAATGTAACTTTTGAATCACAATGGTTTACACAATAGGTCATAAAATTTTAGTGGAAGGTGTATCTATTAACCCAAAGATGCTAAGTGCCATTGTTTTCATGGAATAATTAAAGAATGTGTTTGATATATGTAGTTTCATAGGTAAGGTTGGATATTACGAGTGATTTATCAAGGATTTTATAATATTTATAGTCTGGATTATGACCATAGAATATAAGGGTGGGAAATTAATTTGGAATAAATATAATGAGAGATCCATTCAAGAGTGTAAATGATTATTAGATTCAACGCCCATCTAGATTCATCTATAGATGAGAATGAGATATACTTTTTATAGGGATTCTTCAGAAATTAGGCTCAGAATAGGTCCAATATAGGGTTATGGGGTTGTTTCATACGTGTCCTTCCATCTAATGATCCAGGAGAGGAATTAACCTATAGATGGTATTGAGATAGTATTTTTAGTTTATGATCTACACTGTTAATTTCATTTCTTTTTTCATGAGAGGTTCTTCGTTTAAAATGATCATAAAAGAATAAAATATATATCAACACACGAGGAAATTATCATAATGAAGTGAATGTGAGTAGAATAACCATAGTCAATTTTCATTGAGTTATATTATACACATGTAATAAGTTATGATGCAGCAAAAACCATAACACATAACACTCCAATGAAGACCACCTGGAAGTGATTTAGTTAGTAGTAATTCATGGATATGTTTTATATTATGAATCTAGATGTTTATAAAGATCATGTATATAATTATAGTAGCTCTAAAAGATACACCCACTCTTGTAGAGAGGCTACATATGAGAATACTAATAGATTATAATGTATTCTTCCTTTGTGAATGTGTCTCTGGTAAGAACCCACCAACTAGTTGGATTATTCACAGAAATGTGACACTTGCCTATCATGGGCATATATGGGTTCCATATAATGTATTGGAAGAGATGATGGTGGAATAAACATGCTTTGGTTTGGGTATATTTCATAGTGATTACTAAAATTTACCAAGGAAAACATTATTAATAATGTAATCCAATTATGATGTGTAATATAGCAGTTTCAATCTAGAGATATTCCATTTATTAGTAGGTGAAGGTGGAGCATCACTTCCCTAATGAAATTTTATAACCTCTATCAATTATTTATTAGAAATGGAATGATATTTCCATATATTTCTCGATGTTATTTCCACTATCACCGTATGGTATTAATTTATTAATTTTGAGCATTGATTGGTTGACATAGAGTTGTGTTTTTCCCCTGTGATAAAATAATTTATTGCATGGATTTAAAAGATAAATTAATTTTCCTTCAGTATTGGAAAATAACATTATCATAATTCCTTACATCATTTGCCTATTCGAGGGAATATAATCCTGATTCATGACTCTGATAGGAATGAACATGGGTCCCAATTTATAGATGTTGTGGCTAAAATCGTCGTACATTATCTTTTTATTTTTTTGATGTGCTGAGCGAGACATGTGGAAGTCTTATACAGATCTTCGAGATGATTATTGATACCCATCAATTAATATGGTTCACTAGGGGATGAATTGTGTATGGTGTCATGGAAAATATGGTTATACCATACCTCAATTAACACTCTACCCTATTATGAGATTACTATGACGGGATTAGAGGGTCATTATTTCACCATATCGAGGGGGATACAGAGGAATCGTTTAATGGATTGAATAAGCTCTATATTGTTTGGTTCTTTAGGATGTATCATACCAACCCTAGAAGCTTAAATATGGTGTTCACTACCATAATATTTGCAAGATTACATGGAGTAAAGTACCATATGATTGACGAGTTGTTTTTTCTTGGTAAACATGAAACATACATGAGTATTTTATTATAATTTAATTAATTAATTGATAATTAACTTTTTCACCTTTCAAGGACAATAATTTTATTCCATATATATTATCCTACAATATCATTGTTAGTACACATCCTAGAATCTCGGGGGGGGAAAAAAGAAGGTGAGATCAAATGATTAGTATGTTTCAAGTAACATAATAATTAATGAATGAATCATTATAATCATTTTTGGATTTTAAAAAACTAAACACATCTTCTATGTAAATAATAAACTAATAAAGATGTTTATAGAAATTATGGCACACCAAATAACTAAAATCACATTCCTTATAAAAAAATAGGATAATGTATAATAAATATTTTATCGTCAAAATTTGAGAACATATACCATTTAATCAGAAAAATAATAATGAAATGTATTCACAGACTATATCATAGTGAAAATATCTATATAATAAATATTGAATCAAAATGAAGGTAGTACATAATTATTTTTTGAAATGTAATAGAAACATAAAAACCACTAATTTCAAGATCTATCCACCAGATTGTTTAAAACAACAGTTAGAGACCTGTATAATTTTTACAACTAATTTGTCTCAAGATACCTTTTCAATGAATTGAGGGAATATATAATGTCTCATCCCCACCCATCACTACATGTCTAAGGAATTACACATATCGGTTAAATGATTTAATTCATAAAAATAGGCCTTGTAACATATCTGTATTGAATAAAGAGTACAAAGATATTTGTATTTTCACATATAAATAAATTACTATCGAATTGAACACCATCTGAAACAAATATATGGTTTTTGAAATAAACATATCCATTTTAAATGATATGGATTGTTAGGGTAAATTATATTCCTAATGATAATATAAAATTTAATATTTTAAGGTGTCAAAAACAGGAATCATATAATATAATTCCAACACTATACATTTACAATTCAATTATAAATCATCCAGAAGAAGAATAATGATATAATTATTACAACATATCCTAATTGGAGTAAAAATAATGGGTTGTTTTCATTGAAGAATGGAAAAAGGTCCTTTTAAAAAAATTGAATAAAACTTAACCATTAAATCATTCAATATAATACTCAATGAATTGATTGTGTGTAAATTCATACCTTCCATACATTATACAAATAACATTACATTCCCATGGTAAAATTATTGGAAAAATTCATTGCTCAAAAAGTGACAAGAAGAATCCATTGAAAAATTTAATAAAAAAATGATAAACATTTATTTTAATACATAATTTTGAAATGGATAAAACTGTTTTTTGAATACCCTTTTATAAAAAATGGTGTTTATAAGAAATAATGTTCTATGAATGAGTAAAAATAATGTCGATATTTATTAAAAACATTTTCAATATCATTTTGAGTAAAAATGAGTAAAAAAAGTTATCACTGCATGAAATGTGTATTTATGGACTATATGACAAGGTTATGAAGGTGTTTATTTAAAAATGGTCAACTAATTTACTATAATGGAAATACAGGTTTAAACAATCTTGAAAAAAGTGGGATTAGGAATTAATCCATTGAAAAGACCATATTGTTTATGTAAGAGTAAATAAATTAATATATTGTGTGTGTGAAATTTAAAAAAATATAAAAAAGAGTAAATAATTCAATAGATGGTAAAATGTGATTACATTGATTATTAATGAATACTAATTTCAATTATAACATTATATATCCGAATGAATAAAATTGGGTTATGAAAGTTTTTTCTACTTGGTAACACATAATTAAAATCCCCTTGGATGAAGTAATAAAATATAAAACACAAAATTTCATGAATAATGAATTAATTTCATTATTATATGCCAATTTGGATGTATTTACACAATATATATTAAATTAGGTGAAAACCCAAAAAAAATATGTCTCAAAGAATAGATATTGAGATGATGTCCCTTACTAGTTTGTAACATTATAATTATAATACCTATGAAATAAATAATTTAAAATGAAACATTAAATTAAATAAATAAACATTTATTCAGGATATGAAATAAAATAGGGGTACTTTATAAGCCATATAAATGAATTATTTTGTAAAAATGTAATGTACTTCATAGAAAGAAATGTGGGACCAGAATTCCTTACATTTAAATTGTTTTTGGGTGAACAGAAGTTAACATCAATTGTAATTATTTCAATTGTGACACTAAATTATTCTGGAACCATAATTAGTTTTATTATATCATATATTATCTTCTTATAATATATTATAACCAGTTTGTTCACAATAATTAATTATTTTCAATATTTTAGAACAAAGTTGCCTAGTTTTTCATGTGTGTTTGGACTTATTACTTGTTATTATTATTAATTAAATAATTGTTCAATAATTTATATAATTTAAACCATTATTTGGTTATAATATATATTCAGTATTGTTGTATTTATAATTATTCATAAACACTGGAGAAAGGAAATTAAATGCTTCGTTCAGGGAGATAGTTGGTCATATTAACGGATGAATGTTACATCCAATTATACTGATTTAAAAATAAATAAATAAATATATATATATATATATTATCATGAAAAAATAATTGATTTATAAAATTTTTCACATTATTTTATTTATAACATCCACTAATATATTCAATGTGTAGTAGAATGAATCACATCTCTTGGAGGAGGTGATAGTCCACATGTTCGAAAATGAAGTTATCTTATTCCCAAAAAATGGAATGCATAATGGTATGTGTTATATATAAATTCCAAAAGTATAAGAAAATTAAAATTTAATATATATCATATAAATTTTTTTTTCCATCATAATTACCATCCATGAGAGGTGGTAGTGTAAAAAAATTAACAATCATTATTTCGTGAGGTAGTAGTTTGACGTACACGAACAGTATGTTTTTTACCCATTAGATGGAATTATATGTATTTATAGTTCTAAAACATTTAATAAAAACATATAATTATATTTATAATACTAATTTTATAATTTCATCATGGAATAAGAAATTTTGAAGGCGTGGGGGAGTAAAGTAAAATAAAATTGCTTATTGAAGGATGTTTTCACTTTTTAAGGTAACTCTATTTGGTTTATAGAAAATAAACATCCATGGTAGGATTTATTACAAAGGATATGACTATATTTTTAGGTATTGTATTGTTGGATCTCATGTGGTAATATTTTTGGAATGAAAATGGTATTGATAGGTGTGAATAAGATGGAGTGGTTTGTGCTATTTTTATAGTCGAGGAGTAGTGACATTCCAGTAAAGTTTTGAAATGATAAATAAACCCATATTTTTCCAATGTAAGGTGGAAAAAATAATGGTAACAATATTCCAAAGGGATTATAGGGTCTAAATATCGCAATCCAATGACTTTTGGACTGGTGTTTTGATCATTTGTTTCCTTAAGTTTATGTTTTAATCCCTTATAATCTATTTTTCTCTAAATCACAGATATTTATTTTTTTACATTCCATAATATTTTCTTGTAAAAAAAGTTTCATGTTATTATAAATTATAAATTATTATGATTAATAAATTTTTAATAAATTTTTCAATTTATAAGCATATATTTGGAAGAAATTAATTTAAATTTAATCCCACATATGAGATGACAAAGTTGTGTTTTAATGTAGAATTTCTCAAATGTTTGCTATGTTTTATAAGACATTGAAAAGTAAAATTGATTATAATGACCTCAATTAGATTATATAATTTTTAATTGATATAATTAAAATTTAAAATAAATTATAAATATAACTTAACCATATAAATAAACTAGATGAAATAACAATTTTGAATTAAAATATTGTTTTTCTAATATTCAGGAAAAAAGAAAACCTAATATAAAAGTAAAAAATATTATCCTTATTCCAATTTTTATGTTAATATTTAAAAAATAATGATTTTTAGAATATAAATTGTAAATATTTCCATAAATTTTATTTATAATACATTATCTAGGAAATGTTGGTATCATTATCTTTAGAAAAATATTGTTTTTTATGAATAAATTGATTTTGTTTTAATATAATGCATATCAAATATGTTAGATGAATATATAAAATATTTTCATTAATATATATATATATATATATGTCATTAATATAATTTAATAGTTGTGATAAATTTAATTTATTTTGAAATAACTCATTTGAGAGTATAGAATTATAATATTTCCTTTTTATTTGTTTGATTTGTCATTTATAATTAATTGGATACCATTGATTTTATTTTATACTTCGGTAAAAAATATATTTTCATATGTTTGATAATAATATTAATAACCTATAATTCATTGTCATGGTTATATCTCATTATATTATTAAATATATTTATAATAATATATTCTTGATGGGTAAAACACATTCTTGCATGTAACGAAAGTCATCGATTAAGTCATCATTGCTTGTGAAGTAAGCAAATAGCTATAATTTTCATTACAATCTATATCATAGATTGAATTTATTTAAAATATTTAAAATATTATAAATTTTTGGGATATTATAATCCCTTATGTTATTATTGTTTCGTGTCATACATTCTAGTGAATAAAATTTTCTTTGTTTAGAATTTTTTGGCATTTAATTATCCCCTCCTTTAATAAATCATATACTCGATATTTATACTTTATATTGGTAATATATTATTTGATATTGAATTTTTGAAATACCATATTGTGATTAGGGCTCTTAAAACATCAACTATAAAAGAGATAATTTGAATTATGAAGGTCCCATAGACTAACATATAACTGGGTTTCATGATATGACCACATTATTGGGATGTAAATATACATACTTAAAGGAAGATCATAAATATTTATAGGGTGTGATTGAGGTTATCAATAAAAAACAAGTGATTTAATTATGGATTATTTAGGGTCTCAAATTTATAAATCTATAATTATTTAAACGAATATTTGTTCAACATTAATTAGAGTGTTAAGATAACATTTTTTTCATTTTTTTAATGTTGTGTATATATTTTATAGCTTAAATTTATTAAAAAAATATAATTATCATATTTATAATTTATAAATATAATTTTCATCCTTATATTTAACTATTTTTGTTTTCCAATTTTTCTATTACATCAGGAAATAGATATCTAAAAATGGACATTGATGACCAAATGACTAAAATTTAAATTTTATGGATCATATGATTCATAAAACAAGTCTATAAATTTATCTAAAAAATTTCCAAATTTAATATGGTCAATACATTAATATATGACCTTAAAAACTAATAGAAAAAGTTCACCATTAATAATTTTTAATCAAATTTTTTTATTAATAAAAAGTACATATACTAGTACATCATTTAGCCCAATGTTATCCTCAAAACCATTATCGTCCTTTAGTCACTATATCATACCCCATTACTATGCCGAATTTAATGGTATTTCACCTAAATTAAATTTTTACCTTTTCTAAAATCATATTAACATAATTTACAAAATAAATATCATTTGAATCCAATAAAATTATTCAATAAATATCATTTTTTTAATGGTTTTTAATACTACCCAAATATAAAAATATTTCATCCATTTATTTCAAAATGATTCATTCCTTGGTCTACAGTGTATCCTTTACAAGAGGGATTTGATATAGGTAATTCCTAGGTAGACATCATTTATGGAAATGAACCGTAAATTTATACTTAGGATGATAATTATTTTCTTCCATCAAACTCATCATTTTTTACTTAGAAATTAATTTATTTATGCCCTTATTTACCACACATAAATAATTTCTCCATTCCATTGAGACAGTTTCTTGGATGTCGCCTTCCATATTCCAATCAGGATGAAAATTGGGCCTCCATTTGCCTATGGACCCCACCACTTGATCCCTTATGAACCTTAATAGTTATCAAAAATATTGTGTTCTATAGTTTGTTAATCTTTTTGTTGAGAATAATATTTTGAGATAACTGATTTGAAATTAACCTGATATATTTCACACCTATCTACAACTAATATATTTGCTCCTTCTCACTACCTTATCCTTAATTTTCAATTATATCTATACTTATCTATGTTCCAACCATCGAATAAATACATAAAGCCTATTGGGATTAAAAATAGTCATTGTGAGGAAATAGTTTGATCATTTATAGGATATCTAAATCATGAAACCTTCGATGCAATCTAACACATAGTAGGTTAAACTGATGTTATTTATTATATTTATAAATCCATTTAATTTTTTATAGAGAATATCTGAATTATATGAAGAATATATCCTATAAGTGTCAAATATGATGTCAAGAAAGGCCAGTTTTCATGTACTAGGTTTCATTCATGCCCGACCAGATGCACCTTTTTGGGAATTTTACTCCTAGGTATATTTGTGCCAAAACCACATTGACTTATAGTATCCCAAAAGCGATGTCTTTATAGGAAGACAGACATAAAATCTAAAATACTAAAATTAATGTATGTTATTCTATACATATTCTCAAATTATATAATTGGGTATGTTCTCCAATATATATTTTCATAAATATAGTCTCAATGTTGTTTCTAAAAATTCTCTCTTACCGAAAATCATGACTAATCTCCTATAATCTCAGAGAGAGTGTCTACTTTAATTATATTCGTATGATTACAATGAGTCAAATATCAAATGATTAATGAGTTTTATAGACTTGGTATACTATTTACATACACAAGTCATGTATTTTAAATTAATATGTCAAATAGAATATAATTTTTCATTCATTTACTTTAAAATAATTTAGTTTCATCTAGCATATCATTTCATATCATTCTTAGTTCACTTCATGTAATCGTGGGGAAAACTTATGGTGAGATCATATGCTAAATAATGGTCATGTAAAGTGGAATAAATAATGAACAATGGGAATAATATTTATAGAATATAAAAAAACGAATCCACAAGTCATGTATTCAATCAATTGATACGGATTCTCATAAACAATATGGAAATGTAAAATACTGAAAAAACAATCTAAATAACAGAAAAAATAATAATCAATATGTAATTGTAAGAAATTAAAAAAAACATGGATGTAAAATGAGAATGAAATGCAATCATAGACTTTATCATTATTAAACACTCATGGATTGTAAATATTGAATCAAAATTAAGGAAAATCACAATTATTGGATGACATGTATTATGTATAGGGAAACCTCTACAATCAATTTCTATCCACTCGATAGTTCAAAACTATAGGAACAAACCTATTTATTTTTTCTAAAATAATTTACTCCTAAGAACATGTGAATACATAGGGAGGATATACAATGTATGGACCCCACCCCTCATTACTGGTCCAAACCATTCCTCATATCGGGTAATCAATTTAATTACTAATAAAATGCCTAATCTAATATTCAAATTGAATAAAGAATCCATTTTTTCAATATTATCCAATATAACAAAATAAATTTTAATGTATGAATCGTATGTAAAAATGTTATACTATTAAAAAAATAAATGTATCCATGTTAAATGATATTTATAATTAGGGAAAATTAAATGTATAAAGATCATAAAAAAATTATATATTTTAAGGGGACTATAAAAGAAATCAAGGAAGTTAATGATAACACTATCATGGTAAAATAGATCGTAAATCATCCAAGCTAAGAATAAGGAAGGAATAAATAAATCTTATTCCTAGAGGAGAAACAATAAATGGTTGTTTTCATTGATGAACATATATAAAATATACTTTTAAAAACGTTCTCGAAGAAAATTTAATTTTTCTTTTAAAATACATTGAATGTTATTGTCATTGAAAAATAAAAGTCAAGAACATTTTCTTATAATTTATCCTCTTAAATTTGAAATGGTTACTTTGATGATGTGGGGGTGGTAAAGTCTATACATAACAAACATTGTAAAAAGATCATTCATTTTTATGGTAAAAATGTTATAAAAATGCCATATTCTGAAAGAGAAAATATGTTTTCTTTAATAAAATCTGTAATAGAATAAATGGTAATATTTTATTTAATAAATTATTAAGTAATGGATCAAAAGGTTTTTATGAAATAGGGTTTTTAGATGAAAATAGGTTCTCTGGCAAAAGAGGGTAATGAAGTATTGTTTTCCTAAAAATATTTTATAAATCATTTTTAATAACAAAGATTCTAAAAATGGTACTATTCCATGATAATAGTCATGATTAAATATAGTAAGATAAAATTAATGTTCTTGTTAATTAATGATAAAATAATTTTCATTATTGTAAATTAAAGGTTAAACAATCCCAAACCAAATGAGATTGTCATGTAAACCATTGAAAACACCATGAATTTGAAATGAGAATAAATAAATGGATTGATAATTTTATTGAAATTTAAATCAACATAATGAATATTGAAATAATAAAATTGATATTATAATGAAAATAAACCCAAATCATTAGAATATTAATATAAACAATGAAGTAATATAACATAACGAAAAAAATGTGTAATGAAATTTTGTTCCACTTAGTAATTTTTAATTAAAATCCTATTTGTTGAAATAATTACTTTCAAAACAACAATTATCATGAATAATGAATTAAAAATGATATTATATGTCAATTATTTAGTATTTACACCATATATATGTAATTAAGGTGCACATTAAAAAAATATGTCTCAAAGAATGGAGAATGAGGAAAAGTCACTAAGTATTTAGTAAATATAAATTTCTTATTCCCATGAAAGAAATTATTTGAAATGAAAAATTAAATAACATGAATATAAATGTATTAAAGATATATTATTCAATATGTTTAGTATATACACTAAAAATTATGATGTGGTGAAAATGATTTATGACCCATGTAATGAAAATAGAGAGAGGAATCTCATTCTTTGTATTTCCTTTCAGGTGAACAACCTCTATCCTCTTCTATATTTTTTTGTACATGTAACTAACTGATTATAGAACAATATGTATATTCATAATATAATATATTATATTCTTATAATATATTGCCTCCCATTTGATAACAATCATTGATTATTTTCACTATTCTAGGTGTTTATTTTTTTTTAGTATGTTTTTACATGGTTACTATTGTCATCATTAAATATATCATGGAATGATAATATATATAATTTAAAACATTATTTCAATATAAAATATATTCATTATATATTAATAATTAATAATAACAAAATTTAGAGATAGTTAATGAAATGTGTCGTTCATTGAGATGGTTGGTCATACGTACACATAAACGATACTTCAATTTCAATATTGTATTTAGAAAGTTAGTGATATAAAAATATATATGTATACTATCTATAAATTATAATATTTATATATTATATTTCACAATAATTTATTAAAACCATCAACTAATACATTAAATGTATAGTGTTATAGAATTTCATTACTTTGAGGAAAAGATTTTCCACAAATCCACATACTAATATATTGTATTCCCAGAAAATTGAAATAATAAAGTTATTTGTAATATAAAAATCTTGGAAAAATAAAAAACTCATAAATTTAATATATTACATATATGAAAGAGTTTTCATCATAGTACCCATCAATTAAAGGTTGTAAATGAAAAAATAAACAACACTCGTTTCATGAGTCAGTAGTTCATCCTACACGAATGGTAGGTTTGTTACCCATTTGTTTGATTTGTGTATAGGTTTAGGTTTAAATAATAGTATAAAAAATTCATATATATATGATAAATAATTTATTATATAATCATTAACTAATAAAATTTTATGGGATTTAGAATTCATAAAAGATCATGTGGATGGATGTTACCACTTTTTCGGGCAACAATTTTTTATTAATGCTAAAACCCATCCTTGGTTGTCTTTAATCCAAATGTGAGATTAAAATAGCAGATTAGGGTCATTTGGAGCATATTATAGATGACTTTGGGAAGTATTAGTGTCTTGATAGCTATCAATATGTTGAAGTGGTGAGTGCACTTTTATAGTGGAGGAGGAGTGGCATCCTTGTAAATTTTGGAAAATGGAACTCAATTAATTTTTTTTTTCATTTGATGAGTGGATCCAATAATGGTGTGAAGAATATAAAATAATTTATAGATTATAAAAATATCAATATCATTTCTTTTTTACATGATTGTATGTTATTTGGGACCTTAAGGTAAAGGTTCGGTTAATTATTCTACTGATTTTTCTTTTATGTCAATTTAGTAAATTTTAGTTACATTCACTATTAATTTAAGTCCAAAACTAAGTTTAAAATATTACAAATTTTAAATTTTAATAATTTAAAATATATAATCCCTTTTCAAAATTCATATCAATTGGTTGGAAGATATTAATTTACATTTAAACCCTTAAATAAGACAATAAAGCTAGTTTTAAATGTAACATTGCTCAAAACAATGCTAATATTTTATATCCAATTTCAATGTAAAATTGATTGAAATTACTTGAATTTTATTAATTTAAGTAAATTTGATCTTATTATACATTACAAAAGATAAAAAAATATAACATTTTAAATTAATTAGATTAAAAATTAGTGTAGATTTAAAATTTTCTATTTTTCACAATTCATGAAAAACAAATCCCCATAGAATAGTATCAATATTAAACCTTAAGAAAATTTTAATGTCACTAGATAAGAAATATGTTTATTTTTACATTTTAAATTTATAAAAGTTCAAATAATTTTATTTAAAAAGTATCTCCATTAAAATGATGTAAAACTATAATTAGGAAACATTAGTATTTATGCATAATTCTTGTTTTTCCCATATTATGAAAATAATATATATTGGATGGTTATAATAATTATTTTATAGAATAATATATATATATATATATATATATTAATGGTTAACTGAGACCATTCCCATAATTCCATGACCCCTTGATTAAATGAAAACATTACAGAAGTCTGAACATGGGAGATTTATATTGATCTCTCTTAAGAAGAGAAATAATATCATCCATAACCTGATTGTCCCATTGAAAGGAAACACCATTGATACCATTTCTTGAAAGACCAATAGTGAGAACAATATCCTCTCAATGTATATGGGTAGTAATATGATCAATAGAGTAAAGATAATCCAAATATCTGATCCATATATTGGTGATATTCCATGAAAGATGAATATAACCTGATCGAATGGAATGAAAAACAGTAGTAGAATCACTTTCAATCCAATGAATTTTCAAACCAAGTTGTTCAGCTTGCTCAACTTCTATAATCACAGTATAAATTTTTTCTTTAGGGGTGGATGAATGACTACAAGATCCATGAAAATAACCAAAAACACTACCATGATGATCCCTATAAATAGCCCCAAACCATCAGGTATCAGATTGCATCTTGAGGGACCATCAGAATTTATTTTAATCCAACCAGATAACAGTGAATTACAAAGAAATTAAATCAATCCAAATAGAGGTCTAAAATTTCCATTGACCCCAAACCGAGTTAAAACTAAGAGGTCATGCATAGAATTCGAAAACCAGGATTTTTTCAGAACAAATGTTTTGAAAACAGCATAAAAATACCTGCCAGAGAGAAACCAACATGAAGGGTGTACTGGTCATGGATAATCATGTTCCTGGTTCTCCAGATTTATTTAATGACCTCTGCCACAACCACCTAGAAAAGACACATAAGATGTGGCGATAATCAAATATTACTCCATCTCTTTAGAAAATCCAGAATCATTATGACTCAAGGTAAAGACACTTCAAACATATCATCCATAACCATCAACATTGTCGAAGCCTCCGCACAACTAAGGAAAAGATGATCAATACCCTCCCTATGTTGATGGCATAAAACACAAATAGAACATAGTGATATTCCAAAAGATTTCCAGAAATCATTAGTTAGAATCTTTTTATGAGCAACTCAACAAGCCAAAGTTGACTGAGAAGGATTCAAGAAGTTTCCCATAAAATAGCCCATCCACTTGAAGTGAATGATATATCATAGATTAAATTTATTTGAAATTGTAAATATATTGAAAAGTATTGAGATATTATATTATCATACATTCTTGGCATGTCATGTCCTGCATGCTATCGAATATAGTGTTCTTTCTTAAGTTTTTGGTGCGTTACACAGGAGCACCCACTACATAAATTGGGTTTTAATTATGGATATCCATCGATGGAATTAGGATTGTAATACCATATATTATATATTAAATTCCTATTTTATGTGGGATTAATTATTATTAAATCATTTGAATATTCATCGGATGTTCAAGGAGACATACTCCAAGTAAAATCAAAATATTGGGCTTGTCCACACAAGACTCTTTATGTATAATGACCCATGTACACAAATTATCAATTTTGTAAAGGTTTATCAGTTTCTTTACATCTATATTTGGAATAAGTATGCACTGTTGGTTGTGTGTTTAGTGTAACCTTGTACATCAAGTTTTATTTATGCATTTGCATGCAACAAAAATTAATGGAACATTGCTTATTTTATATAAATAAACTAGATTGATCAATAAAACATTTATGGTGTCCTAATGACTATATATAAAACCCAAAATGTTCCTCCTTGGGTACCCAAGAAGAATATATGACTATAGGTATAAATAAATTTAATTAGCAAGATTCTGTTTCATGATTTCCAGTAATAGGATGGAGTACGATGACAATGGACCAAACTGATGTATGTGATGCTAGTGGTAATTACTTTTGATACATTTATGTATTTTGAATGCTTTGGGAATATTCTGATATTTTATATTTCCTAATTTATTCATTCTTTATAGATATTATATCATCAACATCATGTTGCATCTACCATTTTTATTATTTATCTTATACTTTTCATTTATATTGCATTGTTTATTATATATATTCTACTATTTTTATCTATTAATTCAACATAAAGTATTTATTAAATATTTTAAACCATTTCTCTCCACTCTCATATATGATGGAATCATCTCCTGATAGACTCAAAATATTCCCTTGATTCTAATCAGTAACGTCTAGCATTCGTGGAAGCGCACTTGAGGCCATGTGGCCAACCATCTTGGGGCACCACTTTGTGGATTATGGGATATGATTATACTATTTCTAACTATATTATAGTAAAATTTACTAACTATAATTTTTCCATGTTTCAAAAGAATGATTTTACACATTAAAATACTAATATATAAAAAAATTCAATCAAACTCTTTTTGGAACAACAATCTCCACCTTTTGGTTAGGTGTTAATATCAACATAAAAGTTAAATCTAATTTTTTATAAATATGTGTGCTAAATAATTTCACCCTATACGATGTTTATATATTCAATCACTACTTATTTTAATACTACCCCTTAATAACATTAAAATTCAAATGGTCACATATGGACCATCCAGACCCATCATATTTCCCCATCGGATCCAAATATCATTCCTTAAGAGAAATTTACTACCAAATGAGTTTCATAACAAGGATCCTATAACTAATATATTATTTCTATATGGGAGAAAATAATTTAGAAAATGAGATTTTATAATCAATGTGGTCAATGTTGTCCAAAAATTTACTTCTTCTAACAATTTCATTATGATTTTTACAACTACATTATATCTGAGTATATAAGAGAATATTTGTTAATTTAAAACCAACCCCACTATTGACATACATATCAAGTATTTAATGTGTATAAACATAACTCCCACTAAATATCTTCCTTTATAACATCTCATTTTTTAATAGTGTGACTTTTAGACCTTGTCCTCAAATTTTATCCCCCATAATGGCTACCCCAGAAAAAAATATCAATTGTTAAATCATTTAATATGATTTATATATATTATTACTATAAAACAACATCATTACTCATTCATACTCTCTAAAATTTTCCCTTCATGTATATTCATGTTAGTCTAAATAGTTAATTAATATTAGAATAAGAAGGAACCTCATTGTTCTATTTAATTAATGACATGATAGAGAATCTTCTCCTATTATAAACATCTTCTTCTTATTATAATATTTTTAATGGGAAATATGGTATTACTAATGTTCTTGCTTCACATATATTTTAATGGAGTTATTTTATTCTAAATAATCATTAAATGGTGTTACCATGTAATATTAATCTTTTCAAAAGTCATTGTTACCTATCGTTTGTAACATACTTTTCACTATTTTATCATGGGCTTAAAATATAGTAATATATTTTATAATACTGTGATGATATTTATCTCACCTTTTAATCTTTTTATTATTTATTAAACAACTATACACATTCAACATTGTACAAATATCCTAAATAATGAATTTTCATTTTAGATTGAGAAAATTATATTCTTCCAATATATTTATAACATTAGATACTTCATCTGGGAAATAATTATGTAATATTAATTTTCCTACTCAGAATTTTTACTTTTAACAACATTATTTATCACTATTACATGATTTACATTAATAAAATTATAAAAATTATTGTCCTAATTTTATTTCCCATATTTCTACCCTTCTATAAGGTAATTTCATCCCCATTAGTTTTTTGTGTGGAATGTTTTTTATTATCTATTCATTTAAAGTAAACCATATATCATACCATTTACTTATAAATTCATATTACACTAGAGATAATATAATTTTTATCAAATAATCCACAAAACCAATAGTGAAATATGAATCATTATCAATATGAACAAATTTATCCTTACTCTAAATATTTTGGTTTTGTCTCTAAAAAAATGATGGTAATTTTTAATGGGAAATACATTCTTAATGAATTCCACTCTATCAGAGTGGATGTTAGTTCCTTAGAAATCACAATTTTAGAAAATTTTTTATAAAATAATATACACATTGATATTATTTGGTAATAGAAAAACATGGATCTTGGAACCCTTTTAATGATCATACAAAAGATTAAAATTTTACCACAAATTGAAAGATAATGTATTATAGGAAAATTATTGTCTCAGTTAATTCTAAAAAAAATAATTTATTATGTTTCCGATATCTATCCTTCTTTCGTTGAGAAAAATTATTTATAACCACTATCCATCTTCTGGAATTCAATCAACTTAATCCTACTCTACATATAGTTATGGTTTTTTTACAACATGTTGATCTTCTCCTCCTTGAATGAGTATTGTTTGAAAGCATTAATTTTACATTCATTTTTATCCAAATTCATTTCCAATGGGATAATATCACTGTGTTTTATTATATTCATTTGATTCACTCCCAAATCGAAAATGATTTATCCTTATCCTAATCGTCATGTTTTCTCCTTATCCTCCATTTCGAAATTCATTATTCATTCATGAGGTGTGTCCTTTTTTAATAGGGTATTTTAAATTTTAATTATTATTCCACTCATGTTCATTTCTCTCTTATCTATCATGATAATTATCTAATTCACTAATTACACTCCATAAACATGATTGGATTTCTAAATGAAAATCAGATTCATTATTTGATGAAGATTCATTTTACTATATTCATCAAATTATTTATTTCATCCTCTACCACTATTACGTCATATTGTGTTTCATGCACTTATATATTCAATAATTAATATATTCTTCCTATAACTATGTATGATAGAACACATTATTCATACATTTTATGAAAAATGAACATCATCATTAAACTTATAAAATTAATTAATGTATAATTATTTAACATTCTGTTTCCCATTTACCATATCATTCAATGAAGGGAAATTATTATGTAAGTCATAATATTATTCTTCTACATCTAAACCACTTGATTATTTGTTAACATATATATCTATGATCATTCCTTCATATATTCTTCAAATCATATTTTTTCATTACACACATTCTTAATTATTTTTTCATACCTAATTTCATATTTCATAATAATTATTCGAATTTTATCAGAAGATAAATATTATCGGCCTTATTTATATGTCATTTTTACATAAAATCCATCTAGAAATATTATAATCATTTTTTAACGATTGTAAAAAATTTATATTTCTCCCCAAAACTAGTATTATAATCAACAATTTGATTAACTCTTGTAACGTTCATATTGAATGATTCTTCATAAACCATTTTAATATCTTAAAACATTCCCCTATATATTTTTAACATATATCCATTTATCAATTCACTCCTCTATAACAACTTATAAAATTATCCAAAATTTTATTAATCATTGGATCTACCATATTCTTTATATTAAAATTCTCTAAGAGATCCATATAAAGATAATGATGATATTTTATATCAAATTACAAATTTATCTTATTAGAAAATATCATAGAATCCTAATCAATGGTATAAAATCCTATAGTTTTTACTACTCAATCTTAAAGACCCATTGATATAAGATATGTTAAAATATTGTTATTTAAATTTTCATAGTTTCTATTATTAAATAATGAAGCACTCATGTTTTCATTGAATTTATATTCTTCAAACTATATATATATGGATATTTTTGAAGGATGGTATTATTTGATACCAATTGATATTCTAATATAAATATTCTATCACTTAATGGTCTTAGAGGTGTGTCATTCAAAACTTTTTTTAAAATCATTTTTATGAACACATCCTCTAAAACCTATTACTGTTATAATCCAATGAGTGAAATTTATCCAACTCAATTAATAATTTTTTATATAATTAGTGATATAACTAGTTAATATTTACAATTTTTGATAAGAAACATACTCCTATTCATGTTGATTATTTGAACCATGTTAGAATTTTTTATAATCATTATTGTATTTCAAAGAAAAATAAAACAACTAGTTCTAAAAAAATTATAATAATTCCTCTTTCATATATTTGTTATAAAATATTACAATAAAGTATTGTTCCATTTGTTTTTATACCCCTCCACTATTCTTGTTTTATCAAAATTTTTCCCAGTAATTTATATACCCAAGTCACATTCCTTTTTTGAAGATGGTTCTACACTAAAAATACTAGATTTTCCTTATTAATTTCTGGTACATAGTAGAATTTTCTTATTTATATTTACTTCCTCCATAGTCAATTTTGATAACCTAAACCTACATAAAATCATCAATATCTTCAAAAACACTCTTAAGATATTGTGGCCTTGTAACATATGAATCATGTTATAAATATATGGATTAGCTCAAACTCATATTTTTATATCATGTGATGAAGTATTAATTGGAAACTCCCATATTATTTAACTCCATTTAATATTCCCTCTGTATGATTGTCATAACCACTAGTATGTAAATCACTATTTGATGATCCTCAAACAGTTCACTTTAGTCAAATTAAACTAGATCCAATGGAACTCAGTACAATTCCCCATTTTTATCATGTGAACATACATCAACTAAAAAAATACTCCAATGGAAAATCACTCATTACTCCTTTTACATATGAGATTAAGTTTATTAAATCTTCAATATAATTTTATTAATTATTTTATAAAGTATAACTATACTTCTTATTTGAACGATGTTATTTGGCCTACTAAACCGTCTCAAAAACTCATCCATGTGATTATTCTCCTAGAACTATATAAGACCACAATTGGAATCATCTGTAGAAATTCTATCAACCCCTCTATTTCTTTGTTTTTGAAATATTTTACAAATTTCAATAATATTTCAAAAAAAAATTAAAGCCATAGATCATCACACTGTAAAAAAAATTCAAATTATTATGTATAGATACAGGAAAATATTTGGATGATTTCATCCTAATATAATTTTCTAGAAGAACTCTATATGATGATAGACCATCCTTATTGTCCAGTTAATTGACTCAAAATATAAATATTTTTTAATGTGTCTTACCATGTTCCACTATGTTAGGAACCCTCTATCCATTGGAATAATCATATCAATGTATGATACAAATCATATTTATCTCAATAATTTTGGTACCCTATATTCCATGAGTTCCTTGATATGATGGAATAATTATTATCCATTCATTGGATATTTCTAGAGTTTATCTTGTGGACCATCATATAATGAATCCAAAATAATCTCTAAATCTAGCACTAAATTTGGGTTTCTTCCATATTCTATGATGAATAATGTATCCTCAGTTTGTTAAAATCTTAAAATATGAATAAATATCATAATAAATAATACTCTTTGAAATGTCTTCATGTTCTTTGTAATGATAGTTTCTGTACTTTTTGACTCAACATCACATGGATATGTCCAATCGCATTTTACATGTCTGTTTGGTGCGTCACCATATAATTTTTAAGACTGATAAGAGATTATTAGATATCTATATCATGTCATCCTACATCTGAACTCATTGTTATAAATCCTTTGGAGTCCTTTTGATCAATCAACTCGAATTTTTTAGTTTCAGTGTATATATTACGAATTTATTCACGTCCATCTAGCAATATTTGTAAATATGAAAAATTTATATACTATACAATATTCCTTCATTAATTAATTTTGCATCGATGTAAAATAACATAAATTAAGATCTAATCTTCGACAATATACATATAAATCACTTCAATTTTAGTCGGTATGAATAGTAATATTGATAATGATTGGATAAAAAATTTAAACTTTTAAGAAAAATGATAGTATCATGAAGGATAAAACTCTGCATCACGTAACATCATACTTTTTCTGTCTAATAATGTAATTACAAATAAATTTTTTTATGTATGACACATTTTCTTTATTCATATAAAATCATCATCGTTATTGAGTATTTAAATGATGTTTGAAACATGAATATTGAAATAGTATCCACTGAAATAATAATTAAAATTTATTAAATCATATAAGTAATTATTCTTACATGACTCCAGAAATATCTATTCTCTCAAAAAATCTCAATTTTTCTTACGAATAATTATATACAACCAACAATGTGCATATTGAAGAAAATTAATAAAATCTAACATTATAAAAAACATAAATAAATCAGGGTTTCACAACAAAAAAATATCTTTTAATTATATGCAATAAAATTATTTTATTTTATGAAAATGGGAATAGAATATTTTTGGGAGGTAAAAGAGGGAAACAATAATATATTATGAGTAATACCTCCCACTCAAAAAACCTTCTCTAACACCTTAATATTTCATGTTTTCTCAATTTGTGATACCAAATATTCTATGTTTTTTGGGGTAGCGTTGATAGGGGATTTTTCAAAGACCTGAGTGAGCTAGATGACCCAATATGTGTAAAGAGGATATGATAACTGGTACCCTTTAATTTGTGATGGAAATGAACAAATTAGAATTAAATAATGCTTTTAAAAAAAGTTTTTTTCCCTTTTATAGTTGATCATAATTCTCATAGACTAAAAAATTTTATTTTATGATTGAAATTGATCCAGCCAATGTTATTTAAGAATGTTTTTTGTTTTATCTTAAAAACATATCCCTTTTGTTTTAACACATTTAAGAAATTTTATAAATAACCAAATTGGAAAATATTTTCTAGGGTTAGTATTAATTATGATAAAATATTTTAAACAAATAAAATAATATTAATTGATATTACTCAATATTCTTAAACCATTTCATATTATTTAGCTTTTATAAGAGGAATAAATTAATTTTAATATAATATAAAAAAATACAGTAAAACCATTGTTTAGAAAAATGTTCCCTTATGCAGAAAACATGTTTTACAGAAAAATAATGAATAATGTTACTTATAATAAAATTAATTGTATTATTATAAAAAAATTGTAGAATTAATTTTCTTTAAATAAAAATAAAAACTGATACAAACCATGTGAATACGTTATTAAAATTAGAGAAAAAAATAAATATTATTTGAAAAAACATTTATTTAAATTTCAAAATATTTAATAATATACATGATAGTTAAAAAAGATATTTTTATAGGTGTTATATTAATTATTTAATAGATATTTAGTTTAGAAGAAATGTTTCATAAAGATTCAAATTATTTTTATAAATTTATAATCTCTTAATATGGACATTTTTTTAAAATCGTTATTTTTCATTATTTAACTAAAAAAATATTTCTAAAAAACAAAAAAACATAATTCAATTTTAATTTTTACATGATTTAAAAAATAATGGAATTAATTAATTCAAATTAGTTATATATTTTTTGGATTATTGATTTTCATCTCAATCTTGGATAAATTTAGGTGCCTTATGATATATATTACCCATGAAGATCAGTCAGAGGCAATCCTCTAACCATTTATTAAATAAAGTAAAATTCTATCAAGAAAGTACAACAATTAGAAATGTCTATTATAGATCATAATAGTCAGACCCATCACCATAGCCATTATATATTGCTTCCTCTGCCGAAGCTGATTCCCACTCTGTACTATCATGGTGCTTCAAAATCATGTTTTACTTTCTTCTAAGATTCATCTTTTCGAAAGATATAAATTCCTTAATAAACTATGTAGCATATCCTTCCCTCCTAATGAATGACCATGAGGCCATTGGTTTTGGAAAATAAGAATAATTCTTTCTTGAACTTCTTCGTGGCGGGGTTGTTACCACTTCTTCATTCTTAGACACCTTCTGTTTCCCACAATATACCATATCACTGTAGGAAGTCCAGAAAATTACACCATATTTTTCCTTGTCACTGTCAATATAGTAACCTAATTTTCCAGAGATGTGAACTTCATGGTAACCCTCCTATACTCCCCGTTCTTGATGATATTGACTGTTACTATCAAGCATTGAAAGACACTGTGAGTGACCTAGTATCTCATTGCCAGTATGTATCTCCTTCATCATAATGTCACCTCCATCTAAAACCTCCAGAGAATCATCTTCATTGATTGAAATACCCTAATAATAATTAGAGGTCTTCCCATTCCCCAATTCATGTGAACAGTTACCAACAAATCCATCAGTAATAACATCATCATGACCATCATCCCTCCCATGCAACGGTATATCATCAACACCTACATCTGCACCATTTTGCCTCTCAGGAGAACTTTCATTCAATGGAATCATTCTATCATGGTCCAAGGCTAGGTCATCCAACAAGAGTCCAACAAAATGATTACCAAGATCAACATCGGCTGCTTGTTTGGCACACTATGTCTGCATCCCAGCATAAAGCATTACCTTCACACCACATCCATCAAAAAACTACATCCCCAATACAATGGAAAACATAGAGCACCCACACTATTGCCTCCTTCACAAAACCTGCATTAATGGTGACTACATTCCATGAAACAGTACCCAATAACACGATTTGCATCTCTACCTTATCATGGTTTCCGAAACAATTGCAGCTCCAAATTTCACCATCACTATTACGACTAATGTTCATTACCCTTTGATAATCAGCCGTAGTGACCAACTATTCATTAGAGGAAGGAACAAACTGCAGGTTTAATGCACAACATTCCACAATAGACTAGGACTCAACTCCAAAATACCTTTCAGCCAGTCTAATAATTGCATCACTTATGGATTCAATGATTCATGCACCGACTTCAACCCACATTCATGTCCTGTCACATCTGCAAGAAGAACATACCTCATATCCCTCTCACTATTGCCAATAGTTTGGGCTTCAACCAAGTCATATGCAGTGACAGAAGATCCTAGCTGGTCTCCCTGCCCAGATGAACCTCCTGTTCTAGTACAAATAATAGATTCTACAGGTTCACTTGTAGACTCATCCACACATCCATCTTTCACAGCCACATGAGCCAACCTCACAACATCATTGAAAACACATCCATATCTACTTTTCCATTCCATCACCTGCGATCTAACACTCATCCCACCAATGTGAAAAATAGCCTCCAGATGCCCAAACCATGTACACATCACACAGAATTTTATCCATAATTCAAAGACTCCATCTCACATCAAGTGGAACTCCTTTTCATTAGAAATCCAAACATGATGCACATGAGGCCACACAAAGTCAACCTCAATACATATCTATGGGAAAATCGAATGATATAGAGAGTGGGTTTGTTGATCATAACAAATATATCAGCCAAACATTTTTCCAATTTCACATAGAACAGAGGGATTTTGAAATTAATGAGGGAGGTCAGGGAGACATAACCTTGTTGCGATCAACAAAGGATTAGGCTACATATGAAATTCAATACTCCATCAGAAAATAATGAAGAACCACTACACATTCTAATATTGATTGACCAAGCAACAATCATATCCTCCATCTATCCAAAACAACCCATAATATGTCTCCGATCAAGCAACTCGATGACCAAATTCTCACGAAGCACCCGAGATTTCGAGGCAACCTCGGTAAATGCTTCCCCCAAGGTTCGTTGGTGATAGAATTGAGCCACCAATGTGTACTTTTATAGATCTGCACCACTATTTAGCTCTGATAGGAGCAGAGATAACTGGGGTGCCTTCCCAAAGTGATATGAACCATTTGGTGAGACAGAGATTTTCAGAAATGGTGGAGAAGAGCCATGGAATGACGAACGGTCATCCCTCTTAGGCAGTAACGAATGAAAAACTCCCCCTCTGATAGAGAGGGGGGAGAAGATCTTGACAGCATGGATCTAGGTCATCGGGAAGTGGAGGCTCTCGGAAGGAGGCTTATCCTCATGTCAGAGAAAACATAATAGATAATATCATTATGATATTGAATATTTATATATAAAACCATAGTTACAATAATAGATTAATTTGTGTTACATCATGGATATTTAATTAATAAAATCTACCCAATGATTCACTCAATATATAGTATATCATTTCTATGATTTAATTAATATATTTTTTTGTAAGAAGAACATAATAAATATTTTTATTTATACGTCACACCAAAACAAAACAAACACCAAGTCATTATATAATGGTTAAGATGAAATTTTTTAGTGGGAAATTAAAATTAAAGATAATGAAATTTTTAATTATATATATAAATTGAAATAAATTAAATTTGTATTATTATAGAAATGATAAAAATTCAATTTTTATAGCCAAATAACTAATACAAATTATTTATTATTTTAAAAGAAAAAATTATAAAATTATATTTAATAAATATCACATTAGAATAATAAATCAAATCTGCATAAAATATATCATTTATTCAGATAAAATTTTACCTAAAATAAAATAAATAAATTATAAAAACCAAAATTAAGAATTGTTAATATATTGGAAAGAAAAATTTCCTCCAATTTTTTTCCATTATGAATATATATATTTATATAATATTTTAAACATAAATTCTAAATATTAGTTAATTTTAAATTGACCAAATTTAATTTTATATTATATTTATAATTATAAAATTATCTAATTTTTAAATTTTATTATTTCCTAAAATAGTTTTTTTGGAAATAGTGGAAATACATTTTTTGGTGAAAGCATTAATATTTATGAATTAATATTTTCATAAACAAGAAATATATGGGTATGAAATATTTTTTATTGGTAAAATTTTGATTTAATATTAAAAAATTTGTTTTTCTAAATGATTTTTTAAAAAAAATGATAGTCATTTGCAGGGGAAAATATATATACACTAATAAGAACTAACTTTTAAATTTTATAGGTTTTGGTTGGAGTATAGTACTCAGGTGTGTGGTGGGTGAATTTAGTATATGTAAAAGAAAATTTATAATTTGGCTATTTGAAAATTTTCCACAAATTAAACATATAATTTGTGTCAATTTGTAGTGAATTTTTAAGAGTCCAGAATTTTCAATTGCATTCTAAAAAGACTGATTTTTTGTCAACAATACTAATATATAGATTAATACAACATTTGAAACTAACCTACTGGTTCAAAAAAGTAATAAAAACTTGCTAAACTAACTATCAAAGTTCAATTTAGTTTTATGAAATATGTTATAAAAATATAGTAAAAACTAAAAGGTAAAAAACAATAGATATAAATTATAGGTTCAGTCTCAAAATCATAATTAGTCCTCTCCACATGGTTATCACCTAACACCAATAGGTTTAAATTAATAAACAGGATAGACCCTCACCCATGACTAAGGTTCACAATAGTACACAAGGCTATCCAGGTCACACAAGACCTCTACAACTGTTATTCACGGAACAAAGCTAATAGGTCCCACGTGACCTCTTCCACAGTTCATCATGGGATATATGTGGATAAATATGATGTGATTTTGAGGATATAAAGTTCCCTCCAGTTAGACACAGGATTTAGTGTGTCTGTGTGTGTGACATATGGATATATACACTACTTATAAATTTAAATAAATGAACATAATAGAGCTAAAGATGTAGAGTACGGTTTAATAGTCTATATGTATTATGCAATGTTTCTCTAGAGTAGTTTTATGTATAGGGGTTGGACTTTTGATTCCATCTCTATAAGTTGGCTCCAAAACAGAGTGTCAAATCTTCTTTGCTCTAGCTTATAGTAGTGCATGATATTCATCATCTTGATCAAAATATGTTCCGGTAAGCTCAAAATTTTTATCCTGACTCCTTGATCTCGTTATATGTTCTTCCTTTTTAGGTCATTGGTTTTTAATAATGATTGAGAATTTATGTTTTTCTTATGCACTTATTCACATGTTTTCAACTACTGCTTTTTTTTCTTTTTGAAAATTTCATCTTGTAATTATTTTACACATCTTGTCAAATAGATAGAATGATCTCCCCATGTGCATGTGCCTAGTATTTTCCTCGAAATATCCCATATAAAACATTAAATTAATTTCATAAACATTAATTTTTCTAAATATTGTCTTCAAAAATATATATGAATTTATAAAATATAAACAGTTTCTATGACTACCACTGAGGCATATGTTATTGTGAGTCATTTTTGTTGATCTGTCGTCATCTTTGATGCTCTATATCAGTGAGGCCTTTCCATTAGTATCAGTGAATCAAGGTATCATTGATTCATTTATACTATCGGTTTGTCCGAGAATCGGTGAGTCGTCATCAATGACTCATATTGAAATATCAGTGTGTTTCCCTTTGGTGAAATATGCATCAGTGTGTCAATTTCTCTATCAGTGATCCATGTATTAGTGTCTTCCACGATCGTTGAGTCCTCATAAGTTAGTCATCCATATGTGTGTCCTTAAACCAATCATTGTTAGAGACATTGAAAAACTTAAAATGAGTTCTGTCTTCTACTAACCAGTAACAGATTAAGTGAAATTTATAAATAAATTATAATATACAATTATAATTTTTTTGATTGAAACATATCCATAATTAATTTACTAATTGAAATGTATTATACTATGTGACATAATTTATTTATTTATAAATATTCATTAAAATGATTATAATATACTAAAAATAAATATGTGAATTATCATAATTTTTAATGTGGCATGATTTTTCATTATTAAAACATCTATCTCACATAGGGTTCAATAATCTCACCTTTTTTAAATTCAAAATTCATGGAATTCATGAGTTATATAAGATTTTAAGGGATAAATATTAGTTGACATAACATATCATCAGTGAGTATGAATTCTCAATATAATTTTACGAGATTTCTATTATGATACCCCTAAATTATTCTATCAATATATATATATATATATGGATTATTTTAATAGAGTTATATTAGACAATTTTGATGCTCCCCCTTAGATTGTTGAGTTAGAGTAGTCTTAGTGATTTCTATTAGAGGTGTAATATATATATATATATATATATCTATACATATTCTTTTGATTTCAATCTATCATTATTATGCCAGATTTCTCCCCCACAGATTATGAATTTATTCAAACCATAGATTTCTCCCCCTTTTTGGATTTGAAAAAAAGGCGAACAAGAAAAATAAAGGATAATGAAAAAAATGAAAATAAACATGAAACATATGGTATTCAAATTTATATTCATTAAAGTGAAAATAATAAAACCATCAAAATAATGCCATCGATAATACAAGTACATATCCATATCAATGACAATGATCCATAGATATGAATTGGGATGTTAAAGAGCATTCCATTTGTATGAAGGGTCAATGGTATGTTCAATAGGTGGTTTTGGGGATTTATGATGGACTGATCAACTGAACACACCAGGTATGTAAAAAAATATATGAGCATTATCTTCAAGGATTGGTATCCTCTTTGAAATAAATTGGCATTGATATTGATCATGGATTACTTGATGGATTTCAGATAATAAATGAGATGATGTCATCTCAGTAGAAGTTAGAGAACCAGGTGCAGTGGAAGTATATATAGATACCCTTATAGGTTCATCTTTCACATGTAGGTAGGGATTAAAAATACTTATAAAAATATTAATGATTTAACCCCATACTAGATAGTCATTTCAGAATCCTCCTTTTTTCTATGAATTTATCTAAAATGAGTGTGAAATCTTTTAACTGACCCACCTTCCTCTCGAATGCCACTCTAACATGCGGAATAATATAGGTTTGATCTATGTAAAAAAAATTATTTAAGTCATGAATGGTATAGATTTTATAAAAATATCAATCCCCCATTTCTAAGATCTCCTTCTGAGAGGAATATACCTCAATTATGCAATGTCTCAATATGTTATAACCATGTTTAATGTTTCTTTGTAGTTTATAAAGAGTCTCTTTATCAGAGTAACTCTGAATACACTTGAGCACTTCTCTTATCAAAATGTTGATGGACTATATATCAGAGGATGATCTGGAACATTTAGAACTAGAGGCACCATAAATCATATTTCCCAGATCCTCCATTAATTTCATCAAATATGAACTCAGTAGATTTTTAACTAGGTTTCTATGAACCTCCATAACAACACCATGTGTGGTCTTTAAATCACTAGTTAGAGATTATAATTCATTACTCATTCAATTCAATTCATCTCTCATAAATGTATTATTTCTTAAAAGGGTCTCAAATATAGTTATTAGGTTGAGTAGAATATCTTGAATCACCATTCGTGCAATCCAATTAGCACTTACATCTGAAATACTCGTGGTAGTATAAGCTTAATTTCTAACTCTAATAGAATATCTCAATGAATCACATATATCCACATTGAATTATTCTAGATCATACTTGGGTACAGAGTCTCTCTGAAGTGTATATACAACCCAATCAACAAAATTAGGTAAAATAGGTGAAGTTGGAGCAATCAATTCTATTTCAGCATGTGGAGAAGGGAGAGCTACCATCGCCTCATATGAATCATAATCTATCCTAAATATGATATAACCTAGTTTTTTGTTCCACTAACCAGAATAGTTCTAGTCACTAGGATCCACTATATTAGTCCTTACTCATCTTCTTTGAGGTTGTCCCAAAACTTTTGCATCATCTTCTTCTTCTTCCTGAGATCCATCCAAAAAAACATTTTGAGGCACTAGTACTATTTGAACAGGAGGTTCTGCATGAACTCTAGCTGCTCCAGTCAAATTATCCCCTTGAGGCTCTTCCACATTCTAATACATTGGGATAGACAGAGGTTCAGATTCTTCTCCCTCTTGTCCTCCAGCAATAATTTCATTAATCTCTTGAATTATATTGTGATCATCATTAGGGTGGTAATGTATTTCCTCACTACCAACATCTTTAATAGCATGATTGGAATCATCATGTCCAGTAGGTTCAGAATCATTATGTATTCTGGCCTCAACATCATCTCTATGTAATGTATCCCTACCAAAACAATCATGCTCTTGTCCTGGTTACATTGAGTCACTCACATCCTCCCCATCATTGTCCTCATCATCATCATTATCATCCTCATCATCACCATTTTTCTTTTTTACATATCCTTCAACTCCAGAGGCTTCACTATTATCCAAATCTTCATCACCCAATAATGCTTTTGAAGAAGCTAACTCCAATGGTGGACTAGAAGGAACATATATTAGTTCTTATAGAATTCATCAAAATCTATTTCAATCCTATAATATATTGGAGGCCCCTCTTCTCTGGTAATCTCAAGATCAACATGTTCCTTATCCAAATAAATAATTTTCTCACCTAGTATAAGACCTGGATCAGTTTGATCCCTTGGTCAGGTAGGATGATCAATGGGATTATAATACTCATATAATTTTTCTTCATCTTCTTCCCAACATATCTTCCATAAGTTATAAAATATTTTAATTATTTCAAATATATTTTCTTGTGGGAAAATCCACTACAACCAGTGATCAATTATCTTCATCATTAACACATCCCACCCACTTTAGCATTGCAGAAATCATATTGGGGTATTATAAACATGTTTCATTCTTTTAGGGATTTATTATATCATAAATATAAAACATATGGTTCCTAGAAAGATTCCACTTCACCATATTATTCATTATATTAATCACGTAAACATTATAATCCTTCAAAGTATAAAAATCATTATTCCTTGGAAAAAATTTGTGATGAATGAACTTGAAATGTAGTCTTTCCTCTTCATGTAACTCTTTAGTGGTAGATCTACATGACTCTATATTTCTAGTCAATTCATTCAAAGAATTTTTGAATGAATATAAATATGAAGATGTTGTTATATTACCCTAGTAGTTAGCATATATTCACTCATAAGGCATCTATACCCATTTGGAACACTCCTTTGAAGAAAGTTAAATTTTGTTTCCCTTCAACATAGACTTCATCCGATCCTCCTCAGCTCCTTACAAAAAGAAATTTATTTTAAGATTTAATTGATGTACTAGCTGGGGATAAAACAGTCTTTCATTATTGGCCAAGTAGCTAATCCATTATTGAGATTCCAAAACAGTCAGTAAGAGAGACTTGTTTAAAAAAAGCCACTTGGCAAATATGTCCTTCATGGTAGTCACTACATGGTCTCCCAACATAGGCTTCAATGAATATTCTTCATTTATTGAATCTCCTTTCTGATGCTTGGACTTTGATGGTTCACTCATTCCTTCCATTTAATTCTTCTTTCTCGCCATTCGGATTGTTTGGGTTTGAAACAGAATTTGAAAGTTCGAAGGTAGAGAGGTAGAGTGTCGAATGGAAGAAGTAACGTGGTTCGAAATAATTTTAACATTTAGGGATATTACATTGTAAAAACATAAAATATAATAATGATAAAATGAACAAAATAACTAAATTATATCATTTTACTTAAAATATATACACAAAGTAAAATTTACTAAAATGTCTTTACTTGTATCAGTTTCAAAATAATGGTATCGGTATTACTCTATTGTCTTAATATGACTAGTTAACCATGAATAGTATCACTCGAACGATTTCACATGACAAATTTCAATGATCGGTTTAAATGATTGGTTTCACTGATTGATTTCACATGATTGGTTTCACCTGATCAGTTTCACCTAATAGGTGTGATAGAAAAAATAGATATTTATAGAGGGATAATGTTTTTTATTATTTATAGATTTTCCATTATAATTTTTTTGTATAATGTATCTCATTCTCTCAAAGTTTATGATTTTGCTAAATATTTCAGAAATTTGATGCCCAGTCCCAATAAACTCAGAAGTTATATCACATTTTTGATATTGTTCCATCAAAAAGTTATTTATTACATAATTTTTGTGTTGTTATAGAATGAGAAATTGTATTATTATAAATGTTTATAGAACATTTATTGTCACAATTTATGGGGATATGTATGAATTTGAATCCATATTCTAATTGATTGCATTTCATCTGAAAAAAAGTTTCATAGAAACTACTAGTAGAAATTTTCTCTGCTAAAGCAATTGATAATGAAACCGATTTTTTTTACTACAGGAAGAAACAATAGACTTTATCAAAAAGTAACATGTTCATGTGTTGATTTTCTATCTAATTTAAAACACCAATTTTAGTATCATAAAAAATATCCATGTCAAAAGTTTCTCCTCTTGAGTAGAATAATCACAAATTAATTGTATATTTTTGGTATTTGAAAACTATTTTAAAATAATTAAAATGTGATTATTTTCTGTTTTCATGAAATCATGCACACATACACACACTATACATGATGTCTTGACTACTATCAGTTAAGTACAAGAAACTCCCAATCATTCCTCTATAAGTAGTTTGATCAACTGGTTTCCCATTTTTATCAAGATAAAACATACATGTAGAACTCTTAGGTGTTTCATTACTCTTAATTCTATAAAATACATATATTTTAAAAAGAAATGTAGTATATTAACATTGATTTATAATAATAAATTCATTGTTTTGGAACATTTAAAATCCATTATAATATTTATGTTCACCTGTCAAAATCATTTCATAATCACTTTACATCATTTTTTAAAACTCATTGCATATTGAATTTTTAGAAAAACCAAAAATA
Source organism: Viscum album (assembly GCA_963277665.1). Lineage (NCBI taxonomy): Eukaryota > Viridiplantae > Streptophyta > Magnoliopsida > Santalales > Viscaceae > Viscum > Viscum album. Next base: position 1,655,824,890 of record OY728148.1, on the reverse strand, counting down.
ATATCATCTAAATATATTTGAGCTATTCAAAACAATTTAGGAATTATTTTAATAACTTATGTAGGATCAATAAATACTTTTGTAAAACATTAATAGATAACAAAGATACTCAACATATCACAATAAAAAAATAGAGCTTGTTTCAAACCATATAAATCACTAGCTATTTTGAAAACATGATTTTGAAAATGTGGATTTTAAAACATGGGGGTTTCTCAACATAAATATCCAGAATTAAATTTCCATTTATGAGTAAACTGTTGACATCTGTTTGATAATGTTTGAAATACATGCGTGCTACATAGGAATGTAGAATTTCAATGTCTTCAATCCTAGCCACTAATGAAAAGTATTACTCATAATCAATTACCTCTTCTTTATTGATGACTTGTTCAACCAATATAGCCTTATTTATAATTATATTCCTATATTCATCTAATTTATTCATAATCACCCATTTAGTTCCTATGGTCATGGTGTTTTCTGGTCTATCAAAAAGATTCCTGACTTTGTTTTTCTCAAATTTCATAAGGACATATTGTAATGAAAAAACCCCAAATTCACCATTGATCAAATCATTTAAATTTTTAGGATTATGTTGTGACAAGAATGATTGGTTTTCATCATAATTTTTCAAATAAGCTCTCGTTTTTTTTAATCGGTCTAAATCTCGAACAATATAATATAAGGGGTGGTTTTTAAGGGTTATATATGGTCTAGTAAAAGTGGGGCTTGTTATTTCAGGTTCATCACTTGGTTCCGGTTCATTATGTGTTGAATCTGTAGAATTTATATAATCTGATGTTGTAATGGATTCTTTTGTATAATGGTATAAAGGTTTTGAATTAATTTCCATGTTTTACATATCCACTTCATGATCTCCATGTGTTATCTTTGGATCATATGGATCTATTTTATTAAACATGAAATGTACAGATTCCTCCCCAAATTTTTTTTTATTATTAAAGAAACTATAATCATTTATTGATGTTGAATATCCATGGAATATTCCTTCATTACTTTTATTTAGAAATTTATCTAAATTATCAACAGTATTAATAATATAATCATTACATCCAAACACCATTAAATAATTGACATTGGGTTTCATATTATCCCACAAATCATAATGATTTTTCATAACCATGGGTCTAATTAAGACTCTATTTATTATAAAACATGTTGTATTAACAAATTCATCCAAAAATATATCTTCATATCATAATCAGTGAGCATTTTTTGGGAAATCCCATATAGGGTTCTATTTCTTCTTTCTACTTCAATATTTTATTTTGTTGTCCTAGCAGTAGAAAAGTTATTTGTATAGCCATTTTGTGAGAAAAAATTTGAATTCTTGACTTTCAAACTCAAAGGAATTTTTACTTTTTAAGGATTGATTTATATGTCCACTATGATTTTCTATGGTATTGAATACTTGGAAAAATGATAGAAAGCATCATTTCTGTCAGATAAAAAAATCTCCAAGTATACCTAGATAATTCATCTACAAGAACATAAACAAAGGGCTTCTGATTGTACTTGAAAATATATATTGTAAAAACAAGACTATATGAACCAACTGAAGAGGTTGAGAAGTTGTAACTTCTTTCTTTGGATTGAATGAGAATTTATGTTTTATTCCTTTCTAACAAAGAATGCTCAATCTATTGTCTGTAAACATTAGTTTCAGAAGGTTTTTAACTAATCCTTTTATGGTTAATTTTTTAAGGGAGTGTACATTACAATTTCATAGCCTTCTATTTTATAGTCGAGAATCTTTGTTAAAGGCACATAGGGAAGAATCATTTTGTGATACTAGTGTGTCTACGTTGACAAAATATACATTATAATTCGAAAGTGGAGTAAATACTATTTTATTTTTGTCATAAAAACATTTAATGAATCAATTTTTAAATTTTACATTAAATCTATCATCACACAGTTGAGATATTCTAATAATGTTATATTTTAATCCTTTAATATAATGTACATTAGAAATTGAAATAGAGTTCAGATTACCAATATGACCTGAGCTGATGATTTTATCCTTACCATTATCATCAAATTTGACGTGACATCTTTCAATTTTGAAGAGACTCATGAATCATGAGTAGTCTCTTATCTCATGTATTGAATAGACACAATCAAAGTACCAAATATTTCTACAGGAACAATTTATATAGTTTTCTTACAAAAAAATTTATCCAATAACCAATTTTGATACCCAGTCTTGATTGGGTCTAGAACAATTATTAATAAAAGAATTATGAACCCACAATTGTCTTATTGGTATCAAATATGTTTATTGAAATGTATTTTAAAAATAAACATTATTTGTTCCAGAAAAACGTTATGTAATACAATATTTTTTATATCTAAATCTTCTAGTAAAATTGTGATGTTTGTGAAAAGAATTAGATTTTCCATATTTATTCATAAAATGTTTTTTTGATAAATTTCATTGTGCAGGATGACATCCAATACCAAAAGATTACTTAAGATATATGTGTTTACCTAGAATTTGAGTAAAAGTATTTTTTTTATTCATACACTTTTCTATATCATTCTTAAATTTCTCATTTGACATTTTTAATTCATTGTTTTCCTTCTGCTATTTAGAATTATTTTTGTTTTCATTAGTCACATCAGACATAATAGTTATGGTAATAGAATGGTGTTTCTTTAAATACATATATTTATCTTTATGTTTATTACAAGTCTCTTCTATCATGTTACAACATTGAAATATTTCATCAATTTTCATATTCTCAAATTCATATTCATTTTCAGAATAATATTTCTTATCTAAGGGAGAGTTTAAGAGTACCTCTATGGTATTTTTCATAATGGACATGATATCGACATCATCTCCCTCATTCTATGAATAATAAGATTCACTAGATCTATCCTCAGATTCACTCCAAGTGACCTTCATTGCCTTCTTATAATTATTATCTTTGTTTTTATATTTCTCTTTTATTTTTACATTGTACATTATACTTTTACATTTCTTATCCTCTTACATTCATTAGAGACAATATCCACTAAATTTTCATTTCTATTCGTATCCATATTCTAGCTTCACATGTAAATAAATATTCCTTTATAATTAGGATTCTGGAAAAACTAATTCGTTCTATAGAATTTCATGAATCTTCTGGATATCTAAGCCATCTCTTCATTACTATCTAATATTGATTCATAATTAGTTGTTCTCTGAACACTAGCTTGAACAATATCTTTGTCTCTAATTTTGATGTGGAAGCCTTTAAGGCTATAGATTTTCAGTTTGATTTTCCTCCTATTGATTCACCTTTTGTTCTTATTTATAAACCCTTAATATTGTAATTAGTTAATTCACTTGAATTTTATCAATGTCATGTAATTCCTTTATAGAGACTGATGTCCCTCACAATCTATATAGTAAGCATCTCAGAATCCTCGTGATCATCTCCTTTACTATAACAAATCACCCAAAATAAATAATGGTGTTCACAATTTTATTGATCTAGAGGTACATATCAGAAATAGATTCATCATGATTCATTCGAAAATTTCCATATATAAAATTATAAATTATTAATATTATCTCCTTCACATTAGTTGTTTCCTTAAATGAAATAGAAAAAGTGTCCCAAACCTCCTTAGAAGTTTTCCAGGCCAAATTGTGATTAAATTATTCATATCATAGTGCACAGTAAAAAAGAAGTTATTACAATACATCTATTTTAATTGGAATTTTTGGTAGCTTCATACCATGTGTTTCTAGCAATTTTAGGGATTTCTTATTTACTTTCAATAGTTGTCCAAATTTCAAATCACATATATTCTAGAAAAATATTAATTTTAATATTCCATTGTGAATAATTTTTTCAATTGAAATAAGGTGGTATATGAATATAAACTCGTTATAATTTATTTTCTATAATATAAATTTAGAAAAAAAATCCATCAGGTAAAAATTTGTAAATTAAATAAATTTTATGATCATTTAAATACAACAACAATCACATATTATTTTTTAAAAAAATTAATTTAAAACTAAAACATGTTCTTAAACCCTTTGATACCAAATATTGGTTGGAGTAGATTACTCAAGAGGGGGTGATTTGAATATCTATAAAAATATTTGGTTATGAATTGGATATTTTAAAATTTTCCCCAATTAATAATATAACCTAAGTCAGTTTGTAGTGAATTTATAAGAGTCCTTAATGTCCAGTTACATTCTCAAAATAATGTTTAGTTCTCATATATACTAATTTAGAGATTAATACATCTTTTGAAACAAGCCTAATAGGTCACAATTGTTTCAAAAACATGTTAAATTAACGATCAAAGTTAAATTAAATTTTATAAAATATGTGTTAAAAATAGAGTAAAAAATAAATGGTAAAAACTAAGGATATATAAAAAATATGCTCATCCCCAAGATGAGACAATTCCTCCCAACTTTGTGATCACCTTCCAACCACCAGTTTAAAATAATAACCAAATTTGGACCACCCCCTGGATTGGGGTTCACAATAGCACACATGACTGGTTTGGTCCCACTTGATACCAACCATAGTTATTTATGGGAAAACTGATAACATGTCCCACATGACCTATTCCATAGTACTACATGGTATAAAAAAGGATAAATAGAGTGTGAGTTTGATGATATCATGTATCATCCAGTTATGCATTGGAGATAGTGTGTGTGTGTTAGGCAGATACAGACACTAATATGAAATGTAAATAAATGAACACAATAGAGCTATAGATGTAGAGTAATGCTTAAAATTGTCTTCGAGTTATGAAGTGCAGTTTTAAACTCATTTAATGTAGTGGAGTTTGATGATTGAGTCTTTCTCAGGAAGTTGACTCCAAAATAGTGTGTTGTAACCTCTATACTCTGGCTTACTAGAGTGTGAGATGTTCATTTTATTTATTGAATTCATTTAAGGTCATCTAAATAGAATTATATTGATTTATTCATCACCCTGTATGTTCTGCCAATTGAGTTCATGGGTTTATAATTATGCTCAATAATTAAAGGTGTTATTCTACACTTTTTCACTTTCTATCAAGTGAAAAATATTTTATTCTTCTGAATTATCCTACTTGTAATTCTATTATACATTGAGGTCCAGTAGGCTAAATGACCTCCCCATGTGCATGTACCTTATACTATCCTCTGAATATCCTACAGAAAACATTAAATTAATTTCATTATCATTATTTTTTTTAAATAAATCAGTTAGTTATAAATTTGAATTTATAAATAAAAAAAATTTATATGACTATCGATGAGTCATAAGTATCAATGAGTAATTGAAATTGGTTTGTCATCGTTGGTCCGTAAGCATTGGAGACTCTCTGTATTTGTGAGTCCTTTTCATCAGTATTGGTGACTCTTGGAATCAGTGTGTCATTCCTACCATTGTTCTGCCTGGGCATCAATGAGTCGTCATCGATTACTCATTTAGAACTATCGTTGAGGCACCCAACAATGACTTGTTCATCGGTGTGTCGTTTTCTTTATTGTTGACTCTTACATTATTGTCTTCCTTGATTAGTGAATCCTTATCATTGAGTCATCCAATGGTGAATTTATTAACTAATCATATTACGGACTCTAACAAACATACAATGTGTTTCATCTTATATAGAGTAGTAATAGATTATGTGAAATTTATAAATACATTTAAAAATACACTGTTAAATATATGGAGATATACATATCCCTGATTTATTTAATTTTTGAAATATATTATACTATGTCACCGAATTTATTTTTTTATAAAAGTTGATTAACAGGATTAACATATGTTAAAACATAATATGTGAATTATTATGATTTTTTAAGTGGAATGATTTGTGATTAATAAATCAACTATCTTGTAAAGGATCTAACACTATTATTTAATATTATTTTAAAAAAAATTATTTCTAGAACTCATTTAATTAAAGATAAGTTATATTGTATTTATAATAAAACATTTTATATCAATGAAATTAAATACATTAACAATTATAACCTACAAATATATGAAAATTTAAAATATAATCATTAAAAAATCAGTTTTTACACATTGCATACGATTATGCAAAAGTGGATATTTAATTAAAATATAAAATTTATATGATATAATATGTTTATTATTTTAAATAAGTTATTGGAAATTATTTATTAAAGAAATGTTTATTTATATGAATAAAAACAATTTATATTGATAAAAACTAGATACCATGTTAATAACAAAAAAAATAAAACAAAACATTATAACAGTGAAAGACCTAAAAATGATTATATCATTTTTGATGGATAATGTATGAAATATTATAGATACTATCTCAAGAATCAATAAATTAATTTTAAATTTTTTAATCTTTTTCCCATGTTAAATAGGTTTTCTCATTATATTGATTTTAAAATTTCACCATACTGTAATTCAAACCACTTATAGATGGATCCCCTCACAATCCCCAAAACCAATACAATATGTAATTACTTATTCAAAAATATAAATTGTTCTTCCCCTAGAATAATATTTCTTTATATTTAATATCTGGTCATAATAGATTATCTTACTTCCTTTATTTCTCCGGATCCTATCAAGGGAATGCCTATATCCTGAACATGAGTACATTTTCTGAATGTCATTTTTTCATTATTTCTTTTCCAAAATAAATTTTATAATTTTTTTATAAAGGGGTCACATGAATTGGTAACCAAATTCATCCCCCAATGTAATTAATTAAAATCAAAGGATAACAGTACAAACACAATGTGTAAATAACATTCACCAACATGGGATCGATGGTAAAATGTAATTTTCAGGAAAAACAAAACGCAGCAGTGAAAATTACCAAAACAACATGTTATCAATCTTTCCATGACATCCTCAAAGAAGGTTAGTGGAAGCTATCCAGAAACTTCCATATCTGAAAAAAAACACTCATAAAAAGCTGACAGACTGAAGCCAAACGTAGTCGCCATCATGAACTGCATTAATTCTCCCCATGTAGCAGGAAAGTGTCAAAACATGAAATGCACTCATCAAATCAAAATTAGAACGCCATCCAAGATCCTCAAGAAATAACACTGAAGTCAAATGAATTTCAGCCTCAGGTGGATTCTAGTAGTTACACATCATGATCTCTTCAATTGAATGGATCCCACAATCCCACATGCCATAAATGAACGAATCAGTAGGCAGATACACAAAAAAAACCAAGAAGGAATTTAGCGTCATCAACCCCTCATCGCATATGTCCCACATGTGAGGCAACCACCAATTATCCTCACTGAAAAAAATGTCTAAAACACATTATCTGAATGGACATGATGTTGTTTCAAAAATAACAAAGCTACAACTTCATTCACCAAACCACATAGTCCATAGTACAAAGAATTCATTTCCATAGAATGTCCTTGGTGTAAAAATATGGATTTTTCTTGTATTTTTCCACCATCTTCATGAACATTCACTTTTTGATTTGAAGGTTTTTGTTTGCAGAGATTTCCCCAGACCTGTATATTATAAAAACAATTCCATATTTCTCTTCCACACAAGCTTAGAATTCATCACCCACATCATCATAATACCGATATCCATCCCACACTGTAGGGTCTTCCTCATCGATATTTGTAGAATCATTTATGTTTCTTCCAACAAGGGATGTTGTTGAACGCTTAGTGACCACCAGCTAGGGTGGAATCATGGTTTTTCTTTCTGCGAGGCCTCTATGTTTCTATTGAAAATTATTCTCTTGAGGTTAGATTAATATTTATGTCTCCGAGACTTTTTTTATCTTGGAGTGTTGTAGCCGTCTGAATCAATCATTAGTTTTGTACCTTTTCTTGCATGTGACTTTAAATAGTCTTCCTCAATCCTACAGTCCTGCTCGAAAACATCATGCATGAATTCACTAGAATCAGAGTGGGTATTCCTATCCTCCCAATGCAAGGATTGTGAGACATCTATGATAGCATGTTTCTTAGCTAATAAATACTAACAAATTGTTTTATTTTCTATTGTGAAAAATTAAATTAGCAGTCATGCATTGTTTAGACTAATGCCTCCACAAGTTACCAATGTATATTTTCTTGAACCAAATCTCATTTAATGTTAGTGGGGAGATATTTAATAAAAAAATGTTATATACTTATTTTATTTATTATTATGATGTGGAAAACTATAAGATGTATTCCATTTCTCTCATTCATTGAGAAATGAAAATTTTAATCATGTGTTGTATGGATTTATTCCTCAACGAAGTGACATACCCCTTTTTTACTCTAGTTTTTTTCCTTTTAAACTATAATATATTAATATTTGATTTTACACCTAATAAATTTATGAATACTGTCATTATTTTTCTATAATAATGATATTTTTTCATAAGAAACCACTTTCACAATCTTTATAGTCAATTAACTATAATACATCCATATTTGTGTTTGACTAACCACATTAATGTAAAATGATAAAAAAAATATCATGGATGTATATGATAACATAATTATTGATAATATATGTTATATATAACTTAATAGTGTTTATATTTGTTCTAGAATGGTAAAATTAATATTAATATCATTAATTAAGATGTTATACTCATTAATTAAAAATCATTGATACAAGATCACCAATGAATTTATATTTATGTATTATAACCATAAACCACATATAATGATAACAAAATAACAAAATAATTTTTAATAAAATACTGTACCTGTTATTATCTAGGAGTGATGGAATTTTGGGGGTGAATGAATATTTTCACCACTATTTTGAAACTAGTTCAAAATGATCAATATTACACACAGTTGATTTTGGAATAATATTGAAAAACTAATATATATATATATATTGATGAAAATATTAAATATGTCTTATAAGCATTCATAGTTGTTAAATATTTTATGAGGCTGGTGATTAAGATAGTGGTTTTTCAAATATTGGATATTCAAGGGAGTTATAGGTAGTCATGATGTAAATTAAGGATTTATTGTCTCAAATATTCACCCTTTGATATATATATTTTAGTTAATATGATTTATCAATTTCTAGTTTAATATTTCGTATCATCGTCCTATCATTATTCATGAAATTTTATTTCTCATTTTCAATCATATCCTTTATAGTTTTTTTCTCAAATGTTTCAAAGATTATAAGGGTTTATTTATCTCATTATCAACTCTATGAGACATGTTTGATATTTTTAATCATATATTATTATATATTTTATATTCATATAATCATTTCACTAATTTAGGATGATTTATTCCATTTCATGAGTTTTTTTTCAATTTTATGATCTCTCTATAATGATTCTATCCTTTTAACATTACTAATATAGTGATGATTCATTCATCAATGTCAATTTTTAATAGATATTTTTTTGAAAGATAATATATATATATATATATAATTTATTTAGTTTTATATGTAAACATCATATCAATTTATTCTCATATGTTAATTATTTTTATTTTACAAGACTTATATCTATTTTATTTTCCACATTAGATAATTATTAACCAATTATAATGAGACTGACCCAATATTTTCATTCCATTTATGAACACAATTCTTCATGTCCATATTCATTAATTTTTTGGATCTTCTTATATTTTAATAAATTATTTATTAATTTAATTTCATACTAATCTATATTATTTAAATTTTTTGAATATATTCTCATCATTTAATGTATGGTTCATTTTCAACAAGGCCTGAAGATAATCTATTTTTAATGATTATTGTGTAAAGAAATATTCCCATTGACATTTACATTTTAAATGAAAATTTTTCTATATATTTTATTTTCTTCTGAAATTTATTATCATATATTATTATTAAATATCTCTTATAAAATTAAAACCAAATATCAATGTTATGTCTTAGTTCCGTTGTTTTTTATAAAAAACCTATTAGTGTTTTTCATTTAATACATTTCCCATTTAATTAGCTTATGATTGATTAATTAAGTTATTCAAAGATATAATACTTCTTATTTATGTGGGTGTTATATGTAATTATAATTTATATCAATGAAATGATCCATCACTACATTTTTCATAGAAAAATGTCCTCAGTTAAATACATGATTTTCCTTCCAATGTAATTCCTCTGTGAACACTCTATATATCCTTCCATTTTATGAAGTGTGTTTTCTCTAATTCCACAATTTAATTTATTTGGTGTTTTATTAAAATAAAAGTACTCACCTTTCCTTATTTATAGATAGTTTTTATTACACATACATTGAAATTTGTTCAATTTATTTATTGATGAATTTTATAAAATTTATATACTCTTTATTTCAATATGGATGAATCTTTTTTATTATAATTTTTTTATTTAATATATTATTAGTCCACTCACATGATGAATTCATTAAACATAACTAGTCATGTTTGGGGCTTATAACAATACTGGATTCATTGATATATCTAATGAGACAATCTTACATTGGTATTTTGATATATGCCAACCCAATGAAATATTTCATAAACATAAGAACATGACGATAAGATCGTGATTTCTTGTATATTGATATATTTTGTGAAGACAATGTATTATATTTATTATATTTATCATTTCACATATATGTAACATAATATTATTATCCATTTAATATTTCCATTTCCATTAATATGCATGTATATATTATACATTGTGTATCATCCTGTAATAACATTTTTATGTTGTAATCACTCTATCCAATATTATTTATGCTCACCTTTTTCACATTTGTGGTCATATATTATTATATCATATTTTAACCATTACTAAGAAATGGGTCTCACCCCTTCTTAATTTTTAATGATATAGATTATAATGAAATTTATTAGACATAACATGCCCCATTGAATACATTATACGGATAATTGGTGGGTAATTTTCAAGTATTATTATGGATTATGTAGTTTCTTATATAGTAGAAGAAATTTCCAATATTTTATAAAGATATTTGAATTATCAATTTATATGTTTTTTTTAATTTTATAAATATATATACATTAATTGTAACATCCCAAGTAAGTAATGAATAATACATATTTTTATCTATGTCTATTAATGAATTAGATAGTGTTTTAGAGGCTTAAAATGAAAATAAATCCAATCTTAAGCATGGAATACACTAATATTCTTAAAAGATTGTTTTAATGCCTTTTGATGGCAAACCATTTTTAAATATATATTTTGACAATTTTATAAGCTATGTTTGTCAAAATAAAATTATTATTTATGATTGGGACATCAAAATTTACTTTGTGTGAATTCTTGGTATTTTTCTGACAATGTTCATTTTTAATGAATAGTGAAAAATACTGCATTTTACATCAAAACTGCATTTTAATCTAATTTATTTATATGATTAGATTATCTTTTGAATTGTTATTAATGTGTAATGTGAATATATTTTTACCATTTAATCCAATGGTGGTCATTGGAATCAATTTCACTTTGAAATTAGACTTAAACTGGTGTCAATCTTTTGATACTTATTGTTTTATAAAAACATGCTATTTGCTCTGACAGTGGGAATTAATTATTAAATTAATTAATGTGACTTTTATGTTTTGAATTTTGTAAAATAGACTTCATTTTGAATTCGGAATATCAAATATAGCTTAGGGTTAATTTTTGGTAATTTTCTGAAAAACTCCAATTTTTGATGAATAGTGAAACCACTAAGTGGTAATCAAGCAAACTGATTTTTCAGTTAAATGAATGTTTACCACTAATGTGTATTGAATTTTGAAAATCCGACATACATGGTTGTTATTAGTATGTCAAATGTGGTTCAATGGGATGAAAATAAATTTTTGGTGAATAGTAACTTTTTTTCATTAATCGTGATAAGAGATAATTAGTGTAGTTTAAGGTAAAAATAATGCTTTAATAAAATGAGATGAGCTTGACACATGTCCTAACCCTATTGGTTGTGTCATGTCTGACCAATACAATCCATGGGTCGATTTAGGGGACCCCATCGAGCCACTTGGGTGAGATAATGACTTTAATTCATTTTTTTTAAATAAAGGTGAAAATGACACTAACATAAATTGTTTTACTAAATGAATTTTTAGATGGGGTTATACTAATTATATTTTTGTCTATAAATATTAATTAGAAATATAAAAAGATTTTCTACATCATATTAGTTTTTTTATAATTTTTAGACATTAAATAAATTAAATTATTTATGACATCATGATGATGCATCGATGACCTCATTATTTAACGATTAAAATAAAATGGAAAGATAATTTAATATCTAAGACCTACACTTGTCCAAAAACTATTGGATGGAATATTTCGAAGACTTATCATCTTATCTTCGAAATATATCAATGTGGGACCTTAGAAATTCGAAACACTTTATAAAATAAAATAATAGTTTCATGATTTCCAAAAGTGCCCCTCCTCTCTTCTTATAAAAGGACCCCACCTCTACCTCATTTCACAAACTCCTCAAGCCTTTGGCTCGGCCAACCCCTGACAATTTACTCTCTACACATCCCTATACTCATCCTAGATGATTCCATTTGGGTATAATCCTTTCAAAGGAAGCCTTTAGGCTCAAATCAAAAGGAGTTACACTTTTAAAGGTAATTCATTCTCTCATGTTCATTTGTTTTATTTTGCTTCTACAACCCCCTAAACTCTTTTTATTTACTTCTTTTGTAACAACACCAGTATATTAAATATACTAGGATGTTGTTATAAGATTTATTTGAGCTAAACTCTCACATAACTACATCAAATGTTTAAAGAACATAAGCTTTCTGTGGATGGCGAAATCATGCCTCTCGAAATGATGATTGTTCAATACTCATTTAACACCATCAAAGGTGTCCATTATGATGTCACTATTTTTATATATGATATATAGTATTTTTATGTTTTCCTTAAGCTTCTGTATTTTTAATTTATGGCATACCATTGTTGTTTCCATTATGGGTAAACATGATATCTTCATTTTAGGAAGTGCGGACTACCGCCCCCTGAAAGTGATTTGATTCGTTAATACCATATGTGGGATGTGTAAATGATAAAGTTAATGACATTATATATGTTATTATACTGGAATTATAATATACTCTTATATCATTATGATTCCATTCCAGAAAATACGAAATAGAAATGGAAGTAGCGTTCATGCGTACGTACGGCTTACCGTCTCCATGAACGGTGCATTTCATTTCATACCTCTAAATGTGATTTAATATTATAAATAAATGTATATGATGAATATATATGATATATATGTTATCCAAATCATTAATATCATTCTGGATAAAATTAACCGTTGACCAAATTAACAACATGTAAGTGTAAGAAGTCTATTTTTGACTTAATAACCAAATACCGACAAAATGAAGATTATTAACTTAAATGATTACATGATGTTCATAACATGGTATAAAAGGAATAATGAACATGAAAAATTTTCTTAAGAAAGTAGAGATTAACTCAAGTTTATTATTCAGGAGATTAAAGAACGATCGATTCAAGTCGGATACGAGGTAAGGGAACTTCTTGACCCAATTTCCATTCTTTGGGTTAATTTCATACTTTCAAATTACGTCATGATATTATTATGTCCTATCATGTATTTGTACATTCTTTATGTGTAATTATAGTTAATACACATAATAGATCTATTTTATTTAAAAAATATCCTTGTATGGGACTTCGTCTCAATCTCCATTCATTGAGGCATATTTTTGTATACGCAACCTTCTTTTATACGGTGTATAAACCCCTTTGACTTTTACGTGTATATAAAAGGAATATGTTTTATACGAAACATTTACTAAACAACAAAAGGGAATGTTTTTGTCGTACGTATGCGATGACAACTACTTCTCCGCCGTCATGACCGTTATTTGAGTTTCGGCTTCCTCTACAAGCCATACCATTTTTTTAAAAGAAAAATAAATATCATGTTTTACTTTTCTTTTATTTTTGTATTGAAAATGGTTTTCATAATGTTTTTATATCAATGTTTTGTATTGATATATTGTGATTGGAAGGTGGAAATTTTATGTTTCCTTTATTCATGTTTTATGTGATATGATTATTTTGAGGTTCTTCGGCATTATTATGAAAACGGGTGGTTCCGTGATAAACTAAGGGCGGGTGAGCCCGATATAGCTCTCCAATGCTTTGGGTAACGCGAAGGAGTGAAATGTTAAGGTTTCTCTGAAGGGATTTTAGGGAATATATTGTGATGGGTATTCCAAATGTAACCAAGAGGGTTACTCCCTACGTAATAATGTTATGAATGCCTCAAGTTACCTTTATGTATTTTGATTTCTATGATTTATTCAAGATATGATGAGGTATGTTAAAGTGATTATGTTTTATGGGTAAAGTATGATCTCATCCTTATGTATATATGTACCCATGTTTACTTTCCATATCATTATATCCCTTACTGAGCTTTTTATATTCATCCCAAGTTTTTTTGAAATGTTTTTCACAAGTCAAGGGAGAGGTACATGATATGATGATAGTGTCAAGGAAGTGTCAAGAAATAATCCATGTTTATTTTAAATATGTTTCCATTGATGGGAATGAAGAATACTATCTTTATGTAACCACTTTGTTAATATGTGGAATGTAATGCATGTTTTATGATCTAATTCTATAAAACTCTAAACCTGAAAAGATCCTAAATGTGTAATCATGTGATAACTCAAGATTATGTAAGGCTTAAGGCTAGGGCCTTATAGTTGGTATCAGAGGTCGGTTTAGATAAAATTAGGAGTTAGAATTATATTAAATGATTATCCAAAAATATTTTTTTTGAAATGATATAGCATTTGAAGATTACCATGTTGCTTCATCTAAGACATTTTTGTTCAGAATGGTTTTTCGTAGAGGAAACAGGGAAGCAGTGCTAGGAAGGCATACAGAAGGAAATAACCTTCCGAATCAGCATCCTAAGATGGTCAGAATTGGAACTGAATAGTTTGTTTCAGTAATGGCCCAGTTGACTCAGGCTATAAATGGTGGTGGTATCCATGCACGAGATCAGCCAGATCAACAGCAGAGGAACATGTCAGTGGTGGAACATTTCATGTGGCAACATCCCCCATCATTCAGAGGATCATCTGACCCTGTGTTAGCTGAAGGGTGGATTAAAGCACTGGAGAAGATTTTTGATGTCATGGGGTGTTCAGACAATCAAAAGGTTAGTCATTCTATTTATCGTTTGGAGGGTGAAGCAGATTAGTGGTGGTCGATGGTTAAATATATCAGAGACGCTGATGAGATTGATGCTCTCAACTGGGATGAATTCAAAGTTATATTTCTTGAGAAGTATTTTCCTAACGCTGTTCAACTTAGGATGGAAAATAAATTCTTGGAATTGAGGCAAGAGGAAGACTCAGTGGCTGCCTATGAAGAAAGGTTCACTCGATTGGTAAGGTAGGCTCTAAATTTAATCTGAGACCTTGATAGTAAAAGCAATCATTTTTACTCAGGATTAAAGCCAAAATATCGAAGGGCATTAGCTTCTCGTGAGTTTAAAAGTTATAAAATTCTTGTTTGATGTGCTGATAAGGTGGAAATGGAGTTTTCCGATGATCAAGTTTTCTATAACAACCAACATAAGAAGAGACCGAGGTGGCAGGAGAATGGTAAGAATCCTTCAAAAAAGTTTGATGGTAAGAAAACTGAGTTTCCAGTTTGTGATAAATGTGGAAAAAGACATGCTGGGGAATGTCTTCTGAATTCTGGAAAGTTCTACCGATGTGGTTAGATGGGACATAAGGCTCGTGATTGCACTGAAAAAGATCAGGGTGATGGTAAGACCAAATTTTATTTACAGTTAATGAAATGTTTTAAGTGCAATGAGATGAGTCACTATGCAAATGAGTGTCTGACAAAGAGCTTGAGTGATGGGAAGCAGTTAGACTACAAGCAGAAAGGGTGGTTAAATCCGTTGCAACTAATTCAGCAGATGTTGGTCCATCGAATTAAGTAGTATCAGGAGTTGAAAACAAGATTGGTGAATGCTCCAGTTTTGGCACTACCTTCCAGGAATGGTGAGTTTGTTATATACAGTGATGCTTCATTGAAAGGACTTGGTTGCGTCCTAATGTAGAATGTTCAGGTAATTGCTTATTCTTCACAATAGTTGAAAACTCATGAGGTAAATTACCCTACACATGATTTGGAATTAGCTGATGTTGTTTTTGCTTTAAAAATTTGGAGGCATCATTTGTATGGAGTAAAGTGTGAAATATATACCGATCACAAAAGTTTAAAGTATATATTTACTCAGAAATAGTTAAACATGAGACAGAGGAGATGACTAGAATTAATCAAGGATTATGATTGTACAATTCATTACCATCAGGGAAAAGAAAATAAAGTGACTGATGCTTTGAGTCGAAAAAGTAATGCTTCATTAGCAATGTTCCGTTTGGAACGTGATGCTTTGGTTAAAGATTTGATGAACTTTGGAATAGAAGTTGTTGGTGCAGGAAGTTCTTCTATTTTTTTTTCAGGTATTAGTGAAATATTCTCTATTAGATAGAATCAAGCAAGAACAGAAGCGAGACAGTGAGTTGCAGAAAAAGGTACAGCTGGTTCAGAAAGGTAAGTTGCCGGAATTCAACATTTATAATGATTGTGTTTTGAGATTTGGTAAGATATTGTGTGTGCCTTGTGATTCACAGTTGAAAAGAGAGTTGTTATGTGAATCTCATAGTTCTCTGTTTTCAGTTCATCCTGGAAGAACTATGATGTACAAAGATCTGCGGGAGTATTACTGGTGGGATGGAATGAAAAGAGATATTGCTGATTTTACTGTGAAGTGTTTGACTTGTCAAGAGGTTAAAGCAGAGCGGCAGTTACTGAAAGGGATGCTTCAGCCTTTACCAGTGCTAGAGTAGAAATGGGAGAATATATCCATGGACTTTGTTGTGGGATTACCAAAGACATCTCGAGGTTATAATGAAATCTGGGTTATTGTTGAACGCTTGACTAAATCTTGCTCTTTTTCTTGCTATACGAGATACTTTTTCCCTAAATCAACTTTCCCGTTTGTATCTTAAAGAGGTAGTCAAGTTACATTGATTTACTCTCTCCATTGTATCAGACCGTGATCCCAGGTTCACTTCTAACTTTTGGAATGGCCTTCATATGAAGTTGGGTACTGAATTAAATTTTAGTACAACATTTCATCCTCAATCAGATGGGCAGTCAGAACGAATAATTTAGACATTGGAGGATATGCTACGTTCTTGCTCTATGGATTATCAGGGATGTTGGGACCAATATCTTTCTTTGGTTGAATTTTCATATAATAACAGTTTTCATTCCAGTATACAGATGGCACCATTTCAGGCATTATATGGGAAGCGTTGTCAAACTCCAGCTTGGTGGGATGAAGTGGGTGAAAGGAAGTCGATGGGACCAGAATTGGTAGAATTGATGGCAGACCAAGTTCAGCTGATTTAGAAACACATGAGAACAGCTCGGAGCAGGCAGAAGAGTTATGCAGACAACAAGAGGAAGGATCTATCTTTCGAGGTAGGTGATCATGTTTTTCTCAAGGTTTCTCCGTGGAAAAGTGTGATGAGATTTGGTAACAAAGGAAAGCTGAGTCCAAGGTTTATTGGACCATATGAAATTCTGGAGAGAGTGGATCAGTTGCATATCAGGTGGCTTTATCTCTGAGTTTATCTCAGGTACACAATGTTTTTCACGTTTCGATGTTGAGAAAGTATATGCCAGATCCATCTCATGTTTTGAGTCCAGAGTTATTCCAGCTTGAAGAGAACTTATCTTATGAGGAAAAACCGGTCCAGATTCTTGACCACATGGAGGAATTGTTACAGAATAAGGTGATTAATCAGGTAAATGGTTTGTGGAAAAACCACATGATGGAAGAGGCAACATGGGAATCTGATAATGCAATGAGGGATAAGTACCCCCATTTATTTGATAAGTAAATAAATTACGGGGACACAATATTCTAAAGGGGGGAAGGATGTAAAATCCCAAGTAAGTAATGAAAAATAGATATTTTTATCTATGTCTATTAATGAATTAGATAGTGTTTTAGAGGCTTAAAATGAAAATAAATCCAATCTTTAACATGGAATACACTAATATTCTTAAAAGATTGTTTTACTGCCTTTTGATGGAAAAACATTTTTAAATATATCTTTTGACAATTTTATAAGCTATGTTTGTCAATATAAAATTATTATTTATGATTGGGACAACAAAATTTACTTTGTGTGATTTTTTTGTATTTTTATGACAATGTTCAATTTTTAATGAATAGTGAAAAATACTGAATTTTACATCAAAAATGATTTTTAATCTAATTTATTTATATGATTAGATTGACTTTTGAATTGTTCATAATGTGTAATCTGAATATATTTTTACCATTTAATCCAATGGTGGTCATTGGAATCAATTTCACATTGAAATTAGACTTAAACTGGTGTCAATCTTTTGATACTTATTGTTTTGTAAAAACACGCTATTTGCTCTGACAACGGGAATTAATTATTAAATTAATTAATGTGACTTATATTTTTTGAATTGTGTAAAATAGACTTCATTTTTGTATTCTGAATATATAATATATCTTAGGGTGAATTTTTGGTAATTTTTTTTGAAAAACTCCAATTTTTGATGAATAGTGAAACCACTAAGTTGTAATCAAGAAAACTGATTTTTTCAGTTAAATGAAAGTTTAACACTAATGTGTGTTGAATTTTTAAAATCCTACATACATGGTTTTCATTAGTATGTAAAATGTGGTCAATGGGATGAAAATAGTTTTTTTGGTGAATAGTAACTTTTTTTCATTAATCGCGATTAGAGGTAATTACTGTAGTTTAAGGTAAAAATAATGCTTTAATAAAATGAGATGAGCATGAAACATGTCGTAAACCTATTGGTTGTGTCATGGCCGACCAAGAAAACCAATGGATTGATTTAGTGTACCCCATGGTGCCACTTGGGTGAGATAATGACTTTAATGCCTTTTTTTAAATAAAGGTGAAAATGACACTAACATAAATTTTTTTACTAAAACAATTTTTAGAAGGGTTTATACTAATCATATTTTGGTCTATAAATATTCACTATAAAGCTAAAACTATTTCCTACATCATATTATTTTTTTATAATTTTTAGACATTAAATAAATTAAATTATTTATGACATCATGATGATGCAGCGATGACCTCATTATTTAACGATTAAAATAAAATGGAAACATAATGTAATATCTAAGACCTACAATTGTCCAAAAACTATTGGATGAGAATTTTTAGAAGCCTTATCATATTATATTCGAAATATATCAATTTGGGACCTTAGAAATTTGAAACACTTTTGAAAATAAAATAATAGTTTCATGATTTCCAAAAGTGCCCCTCCTCTCCTCTTATAAAAGGCCCCCACCTCTACCTCATTTCACACACACCTAAAGCCTTTGGCTCGTCCAAACCCTGCCCATTTACTCTCTCCACACCCCTCTCCTAATCCTAGAGGATTCCCATTGGGCAGAATCTTTTCAATGGAAGCCTTTAGGCTCAAATCAAAAGGAGTTACACTTTTAAAGGTAATTCATTCCCTCATGTTCATTTGTTTTATTTTGCTTCTCCAACAGCCTAAACTATTTTTATTTACTTATTTTGTAACAAAAAAAGTATATTCAATATACTAGGATGTTGTTATAAGATTTTTTCGAGCTACACTCTCACACAACTACATCAAATGGTTAAATAACATACGGTTTCCGTGGATGGCAAAATCCTGCCTCCCGAAACGATGATTGTTCAATACTCATTTAACACCTTCAAAGGTGGCCATTATGATGTCACTATTTTTATATATGATATATAATATGTTTATGTTTTCCTTAAGCTTCTGTATTTTTAATTTATGGCATACCATTATTGTTTCCATTATGGGTAAACACGATATCTTTATTTTAGGAAGTGCGGACTACCGCCCCCTGAAAGTGATTTGATTCGTTAATACCATATGTGGGATGTGTAAAGGATAAAGTTAATGATATTATATATTTTATTATACTGGAATTATAATATAATCTTATATCATTATGATTCCATTCCAGAAAATACGAAATAGAAATTGAAGCAGCGTTCATGCGTACGTACGACTTATCGTCTCCATGAACGGTGCATTTCATTTCTTACCTCTAAATGTGATGTAATATTATAAATACATTTATATGATGAATATATATGATATATATGTTATCCAAATAATTAATATCATTCTGGATATATTTAACCTTTGACCAAATTAACAACATGTAAGTGTAAGAAGTCTATTTTTGACTTAAGAACCAAATACCGACAAAATGAACATTATTAACTTAAATGATTACATGATGTTCATAACATGGTATAAAAGGAATAATGAACTTGAAAAAGGTTCTTAAGCAAGTAGAGAATAACTCAAGTTTATTATTCAGTAGATTAAAGAACGATCGAGTCAAGTCGGAT
Organism: Viscum album; assembly: GCA_963277665.1. Lineage (NCBI taxonomy): Eukaryota > Viridiplantae > Streptophyta > Magnoliopsida > Santalales > Viscaceae > Viscum > Viscum album. The sequence goes on along the minus strand of OY728148.1, from coordinate 1,655,804,369 downwards.
ACAAGGTAAGGGAACTTCTTTACCCAATTTCCATTCTTTGGGTTAATCTCCTACTTTCAAATTACGTCATGATATTATTATGTCCTATCCTGTATTTGTAATTTATTTATGTGTAATTATAGTGAATACACATAATAGATCTATTTTATTTAAAAAATATCCTTGTATGGGACTTCGTCTCAATCTCCTTTCATTGAGGCATGTTTTGTTTTATACACAACCTTCTTTTATACGGTGTATAAACCCCTTTGACATTTATGTTTATTCGAAAAGAATATTTTTTATATGAAGCATTTACAAAATGGAAAATGGGAATGTTTCTTTCGTACTTATGTGGTGACAACGACTTCTCCACCATCATGACCGTAATTTGAATTTCGGCTTCCTCTACAAGCCATACCATCTTTTTAAAAGAAAAATAAATACCATGTTTTACTTTTCTTTTATTTTGGTATTGAAAATGGTTTTCATAATGTTTTTATATCAATGTGTTGTATTGATATATTGTGATTGAAAGGTGGAAATTTTATTTTTCCTTTATGCATGTTTTATGTGATATGATTATGTTGAGGTTCTTGGGCATTATTATGAACACGGGTGGTTCCGGGATAATATAAGGGTGGGCGAGCCCGATATAGCTCTCCAATGCATTGGGTAATGCGAAGGATTGAAAAATTAAGGTTTCTCCGAAGAGATTTTAAGGAATATACTGTGATGGGTATTCCAAACGTAACCAAGAAGGTTAATCCCTACATTAGAATGTTATGAATTCCTCAAGTTACATTTATGTCTTATGATTTCTATGATTTATTCATGATTTGATGAGGTATGTTAAAGTGATTATGTTTTATGGGTAAAGTATGATCTCAACCTTATGTATATATGTACCCATGTTTCCTTTCCATATCTTTATATCCCTTACTGAGCCTTTTATGCTCATCCCACGTTTTTTTGAAATGTTTTTCACAGGTCAAGGGAGAGGTACATGAAATGATGATAGTGTCAAGGAAGTGTCAAGAAAGAATCCATGTTTATTTTAAATATGTTTCCATTTATGGGAATGAAGAATACTATCTTTATGTAACCACTTTGTTTATATGTGGAATGTAATGGAAGTTTTATGATCTAATTCTCTAAAACTCTAAACCTGAAAAGATCCTCAATGTGTAATCTTGTGATAACTCAAGATTATGTAAGGTTTAAGGCTGGGACCTTATATTAATAGTCTTAGGAAAAATTTTAATTAAATATTATTTTTATTTCATTTAATTATGGGATAGTTGTATCTGGAAAGTTACTATTAGAATTAATTTCAAAATAAAGAGTATGTGATTTCATAACAAGATCTAGGATTGATATTCTACAGTTTTATAGTTACTATTATAGAAGGGTATTTATAAAATTATAGATTATGATGTTATACTATAATTATATAATTGCAATTAAGGAGTGATGTTTTAATTTTGATCATAATTTTAAAATTATAGATAAATTTTTTGGTTAGTTCAGAAAATATTGAGTATTTTAGGTATTATGATAAGATGAATTTTTGGAAACCCATAGGGATAATTAAATGTGATAATTTTAATTATAGGATATAATACTAATGTTTTGAAAAAGTAGTCATTATTTTATCCTAGAAATTATAGCACAATATTTATACTAGTTAGTGGATGTTTTTGTAGTATATATACTTGATGGGTAAACAACCTTGAAATATACTAGTTGAGTACCAACTCAATATTTACTCTAGTGTATTATGAGTTCTTCAAAGACATAAAACATGGGAAAAAACTCACATGGGAAATAATTTGGATAATAAAATTATATTCACAAGACAATATTATGTATTTTTTATGTCATGAAATTTGGTTGATATGTGTGAGTGAATCCAATGTATTAAAACCTAGAATAAACATATAGTGAACTGAAATAAAATTTAATAATCCCAAATAATAATACATTTGGAGGATCATTTTTTAATATAATATCCAAATGCTTTAAATTTTTCATATCTCCTCAATAACAATGTGTGGTTTTTTTAATGGTTGATTTTTGACAAATCTGAGTTAATAATTGAGTCCATGGACAATGCAGATACTACACTAATGTGAAACCTGATTGGACAAGACATTGAGTGATAAATCATGAAATTATACTAGTCCATGTATCCATAATTATTATTAACATAGAATTAATAGAGTTTTCAAAAAAAATTAAAATAAATAGGGATTTTCATATAAGTCTAGTTGAGGAAGATAGTGAAGGAATGAATACGTAATTTTCCGTAGGTCAAAATTTTATGATAATCTCCAAGATAATTATATAATGTAAATAATATGACTTTAATTTAATGAAAATTAGGGTATATAAAAAACATTAAAATGTTATTGTGATGAAATCAATTAACATGATGTGGGGAAATTTTGTGTCTCAGAATCATACCTAAATTTTTATGGTACCAACCGAAATTGAAATTGTATTTTGAGTCACATATTTCATTTAGATTCCATTAATTACTAATATCTGTAAATGATAACAAAACTTAAAATGATTAATGTATATTTTTTAAGGTGTAATGTATCACACTTAGAATATAAATTATATATTTTCCCCTTGAAAATATAGGTGTTCAATAGCATGCTTGATGTGCGTAAAAAACAAAAAACAATAAAAATATATTATATAATAATAATGATTATAGAATAGAATTGAAATGTAAAAATACAGAAAAATAAATTATGAAATATATCTACAGTTAAAAATAAACCTCACCATTAATGATATGTAATTTTAAAAAATTAAATTAGTGTATATAAGTAAATAATAAGAGTTATTTATACATTTAAAATAAAACACATATAAATCATACATTAATGAGTCTTATCTAAGGTTAATAATTTGGTTACTGATAAAATTAATTGCGGATATGAATAGTATTTTAATTCAAAATTTATTATTAATTAATAGTAAATAATAATATAATTATTTAATATCTTAAAAAATATATTTTATTATTTATAAAATTTTCATTATTTATATGTGTTTTTATTTAAAATTAATATTCTAAAATATTAGTATTTCAAATTTACCAAATTGAATTAATCTTTTTGGAATAATAGAATTACCATAGTATAAATATTTTTTATTTTTTTTAATTTTTTTATTTTATGGGTTAATGGTGAGAAAATATTATTTTTATATAAACTACGGATTTTACCACCATATCATTTATTAAAGGACACCTAGTAATATATAAAACCATTTTAATTTAAAAATATATATTTAATATTTAATAATATATATTTTATAAATATGATTTTTATTTTAGAAAACAAATAATTATCATTTTCAAGGATTATTTAATATATAATAAATACAACTATTTTTAGTTAATTCATTAAATTAAATATTAATTTTGTAATTTTAGATGTTGATTACCTGGAAGGAAACATAATTTTGAATTGTTTTATTCAAGATCAATTTAGATAATGAAAATTTATGATGATGAAAAGTTTACTCCACACATAAATTTTAGGTATAAAAATAAACACTTACGAAAAGGCCACTGTTTATGCGATACGTTTACAAATATTTCAAATAATTTTTCTTACACAAAAAAAGATATCAGTTATTTTTTTAAATATTTATAGTAAGTTAATATAAATTAGTATTTGATGGAAATTTTTTTATGAAAATAAATAATTATATATTAAGGTAAAAACATATTTCTAGGATTATTCCTAAAATGGAATGTGTTAAAATAATATGGGTAGATAAAATTAAATTTTATTTAAAACATAAATTAAAAGAAATTAATGATGGATACAAAGTCATTTATCATTCCAAAAAAATATTAATGTATGTCTTTTAAGCATATAAACAAGTGAAACATGTTCCTACATTGTACTAATTTTGAATATTTAAAAACAGGTAATTCTCACCACAAATTAAAAAGTATTTTCCACAGAATATCAAAACCACATCCAAAATAAAATTTGATTTTGAAATAATGAAAATTTTCCTTCACATATTATACAATTATTTTTCCATGAGCCTCTAGTTACAAAATAGAATACTAAGACCTACATTTCCAAGGAATCTTCGAAGGTAAATCCCTATTCCTCAGCATAAGTAATATTCTAAACATCATTTTTCATTCATACATTCACAAAATTAATTTTATTATTTCTATTGAATGAATTTATTTATTTTTATAAATTATTTTATTTTTATAATAATGTAACTATTAAACACTTTTTCTTTTTATTTTATGAAAATTGGTTCAACCTTTCATGTGTTTTCTGGACTATCTCCCCCATAATGGTACTAATTTTCTTCCTCCATTTATTCACTAATGATGATATTAGGCTAAAATTTAAGAAAATAAATTGGAAATATATAACATAATTATGATTATCAAGATAAATTTTTTAATAAAAAATACATCCCTTAGATTAATCATGAAATTAAAATGATAATTGTTCACTATGTGCATTACTGCCATCATAAAGTAACATATCTATCATTACATGTCCCTCAGGGCCCGTTTCATGACTACCCCATGACCACCTTCCACAGGCCAGGGGCTGGAGACTTGCACCAGAAAGGTGTATCCCTAAAATGGGAAGGAATTGTCTTCTTAACATATACAGACACACAGTTCAAGAGAAGAACAAGAAGCACCCGCACAAACTAGAACACAACAAGGATGTAACCACAATGTAACTATTGTATTGAAAAGAGTGTTAAATGTAATGGGGCTGGAAATACAAGCCCAACGATACAATACAAGAAAAACTAAAATGTAAAAATAAAATAGAAAAGTACAAAAACAATAATGAATCATCCACCGAGGATCCTACTAGAAGGGTGGGTACAGATCATCTCCACGTCAGGCCGTCTACTCTGTGTACCACCTGGTACTAGCTCCCTCAAGTCTAAGCCCAACTACTCGTCGTCTAAACAAGACACTACAAGGTGATGGCGAATCTTGTACAGGGGTGATCATAATTATACTAATTTGGGACCCTGAGACCCCAGATGGTCTTTCAAAGTTCCAAAAAGGAATGACCACAAAGCAAGACCTCAATCATAAAGAAAAATGTAGTCAACAACTCTACTAAGGTATATTCTCATACGTATACCAATGTTATCAATATATAACCGTCTCATAAATGTGGGAAGAATATAACATATGTAAAACCATGAAGATAAAATTACCACACAGGTAAGACCATGAAGATATCACCATGAAAGTAAAACATCCACATAGGTATATTCTAGCGTTATAACCGTATCAATGTAATTCACAAATGTTGAACACCTCTGCCACTGGAGAACTCCTCCTTTATCGAGTATAGTGGCCCTTCCTAGTCACACAAAGCCGCTTCCCGCAAACCATGAGTTGTTGTAGTACTAGTCCATTATATGAACCATGGGTATACTAGATCACACAGATCTTCTCCGCACTGTGGTCCTACCGGGTCACACCATGTTTCTTCCCACCTTGGCTAAAATGAGGTACTCCTCTAGTCAAGTACCATGGGTATACCGGGTCACACAAATCGGCTCCCCGCCATGGGCCTACTAGGTCACACAGAGCCACTTCCCACTGGTCCTTCCTAAAGTTGTCTTGAGGTCTCATCCAACAGCAGAGTTTCGTACGTATTGTGCTTGGGAGAACCTGTACTCAAGCCCTTAGTATCATTTCAACCAACATGGAGCTACACTAATATTTAAACTGATGATCTATCACATTCTAAGTGTTCCAAGGAAACAGACGGGACGTCAACCAGACACCAGACCTGTAAGATAGCGGCATTTTAGTGTCGAGGGCCTAGTTAGATTCAGGTACAATCAAACTCGACAAAATTCCCACTTTCTCCAAAACTATCGTGGAGTTTTTCAATTAAAAATCATTTTCCTAAGGATCCCAATGTCAAAAAAGGTTCATAAAATGGTCCTTATATTTTCAAGATATGACCATTTCTATATTTATGGGCCCGATTGGACCTAGGCCTAGTCCGACCTTCTCGAACCGACCCGGCTCGACCCGATCTGGGCTGGTCCGAAGTCTGGATAGGCCCAAAAGTGGGTAGCTTTGCTCACAAGGGGGTGGTTCAGTCCATATGGGGTCTAGCCCTGTGAGGTTCTGGCCCTGTAGTGCAGTAACCCATTAGGACGATGGCCAAATATGGGGTTCACCCTAGCCAGCGCAGGGGTGTGACCCCCCAGGTCTCTCGAACTCTCGAATGGCCCGGAGACCATTTTGTTTGTGAAGCGGTAGTGTGACGTGGGTGCCACTTGGTTTCTTCGGAACCCACCGGAGGCACGGTTTCGGCCTCCGCCACAGTTTCTTGCCCGCTAGAGATGCTCTGGTCACACTGCCTCCTACTTGATGGTGGCTCGTCGGTCGCGCCACCCCTCCATCCCCAGCTGACTGAATCGCAAGATACCTCCTCCCTCTACTACAGCTGACGAGAAGGGACCCTATACTCCCAAGCTACATTCACCAGCATGCCTCACCCCCTCTATGGGTGACCGGTGTCAACTACTCCAATGATCGTGGCAGCTGTGTGCTGCAGCCTCCTCGTGGGGCATTCATCAACATGTTATTCCCAACATAGATGGTTAGTATCTCTGCGTTGGTGATCATCCATGGAGGCACAAGGACAGTAAGATATCAGAGGGTTTGGGCCTGGTTCGTTAAGTCTACTCCCTCTATGATAGCTCATAAAAATGAGGGTGGATTAAGGTTTTAATAATCAATTGAATTAACAATATTCAAAACCATAAAAAGATACCATGTAACAAACTCCCGCAAAAACGAATGAATCATGAATAAACACATTAGTCAGTTGGTACATGTTCTTCGTATTACTCAAAAATGGGTAAGATGAAATCATTTAAAATGCTTAAATTAATATACCCACTCCCTCATATTTCCATTGGATAATTTCCTCGCTTAATGGTGGGTCGTGTTATTCGTTCCCACAACGTGATCCCAATGACATCGCTCGTACATCGCCCTTCGTTTCATGGTTCGATGTCACGTGTCACCTCCCACTGGTATCGGCTCTATCCTCTAATGTTATGGTGTCATGACACTCTATCCGCACTTAGTTTCTTGGCGATGATGTGCCAGTACCTCCCGCCAAGATCCATTTATATAGGATATAAGAGGTTAAGTAATTACTTGGGGAATTAATGGTTGCTCCAAAATTTGGAACATTGTTTATTCTTCAAATATTTAGTGACATAGGTTTGGTATGTCAATTCGTTTATTGGATTGACACATCGATGGCCCCACACAGCTCATGTATCTTGAAGGATATTGAAGAAAATAAATAATAATTTATTTCTTTTCATTTATTTTAAAAAGTCACAAAACATAAGGTTTTCTCTAGACCCACTATGTTCAATGTAAAGTCTCCCTTAAGCGAATCCCACTACTGTAGATTCAATGGTTCCATAGTATTTTTAATTCGAACACCAGTTCAAAAGTTATAAAACGCCGCTCATGCATTTACTGATCATAACTTAAAAAATATTCAATAAATTAATTATGTTCACCCTCGACCCATGCCGGTCGCAGTTAGGCACCTCCTAAAGAGAAAACACCCCAAAGAACTCCATGGTACCCTCATATTTATAATCTGAGTTATCATTTAGATGTTATGGATTTTAGAATAAAATAATTCTCGCTTAATTATTTTATTTGTAGTCAAAATCTAAATTTCTCTAGAGGCCTGCACCGGCCAATGTTAGTACCAACATAAGGGAAGCATACCATCATGAGTTCACCTATGGTCTCTTATTTTCAATCTGATTTACCATTCGTTAGTTATAAGCATTTGTAATATAAAATAAATTTAATTAAATATTTAATTTATGGTTATACTATTTTCGAGTTTTCTCACAGGAGGCCCACACCGACTAAACATAAGTCGCCTCTAGGGTAAACCCGCCATCCTGAACAGAATGGTGCCCTACAATTTTTTATCCGGGAAACCGTTTAATAGTTGTTCCACTTTTTCAGGAAAACTACTTACATGCAACAATTAAAGCATAAAAAATGTCTACGGATCATTCCAGGAACTCCAGGCTTTAAAATCATGTGCCATCAGATTTCACAGTCTCGAAATAATTTTATATAATTATAAAAATTTATACAGAAATTCTGGGACATTACAATATCTCATTTTTTCTATATTTTCTTTATAATGTATTAAATTTCACTAAATATTATTTATAACCATATCATTTAAAAATATAATTAAATTTTTTTATTAATTATTTTATTTTCAAATAATAAACTTCCATAAACATAATCATTCATTGATAATGACACATTCCATTTTGAGTCATTTTAACCACCTACATGAATAGATATATAAAATAATTTCACAATCAAAATGGGAAATTATATAATAATAATAAAATATATATATAATATAAAAATATATTTTTTTATTCAATAATGGTTAATCTAATATTAAACTAATAAATTTTGGTACTATGTTTTGCTTGTTAAAAATAATTAAAAAATATTAGTCATCGATTTTACCTTAATGTTTCATAAAAAACGTCAATAGAAGAAGTTTATAACATTATAAATTATTATAAATAAAAAATTGATGTAAATTTTATTAATAGGGAATAATGTTCATTGGGAGAAAAATAAATACCAATACCACTATTACAAATGTAATTCAAATTGATCAAGACTACACACATCCAATTTTGAAAATAGATAAAAATGAATTAATATAAATGTGGTGAACAATAATATGTTATGATTATTAAATATTTATGATATTAAATGTTTAATAATATTAGTGATTTCGATAGTTAATATTGTTATACAATATGTCAATGCACTTTACTGGAAGTCATGAATTAATGTAATAGTTTCATTTTTCATCATTTTCTCCCGGTGATACATTTTCCTTATGATACACCATATTTTAATTAAAAAATATATCTAATTATACTTTTATGTTTTTTATCATGACCATATCATTATTTATTCTATTTAATTTTTTATTTAAGATAGTGTACTTTAATGGGGTTTGACTCAAAATATTCTAATATTGTATGGGTTTCTTTGCCTCAATATGAACTATATGAGACTTGTATTACATTTTGTATCATTATTTCATTTATATGGTGTATTCAATGCTAAAATTTTTTCATGTTTGAAAATGTGTTCCATTTGAATATATTTTAATGTCCATATTATGATCTTGAACTCAATAGTATCTATTTTTTATGTTACCAATACTATGATGATTTTATTGCCAATATCATTTTAACATATTTATTGATTTAAACAATAATACTTCTAGAGATTTCTTATATTTTGATATCTAAAACCCGATGAATTTATTCTCCTATATTCATTGGTTGGTGTAAAATTTTCTCCTCCAATAATATATTCCACAATGGATTATTATATAACCGTTGTAGAAAAATTGATGAAAACTATTTTCACAGATGAGAACCTCCTTTTTTCAATATGCATATTCATTGGTTTCTTTTTAAAATTTACTTTCACATTAATTAATAATTAATTTCAGTTATTTTCAATTACATTTATTCTTCAATTTTTTAAAATTAATAATTATAATATTCAATATGTATCATTTTCATAATGGTGTGAAAACTGTAATTTTTTTTTGTGAACACATCCTTCTGAAATGATTTCTCATAAAACATTATCTCTACATATTCATAGTTTCTAAAAGAAGTTATATTTATCAGTATTCTTTACGAAAGTATTATAAAATAATTTAAGTATAGAAAATATAATTTTTATAATTATAGAATTTTTTTAAAACCCCTAAATTGTTATTCATATAACATGTTACACTTTAACATATCTAATTATCTGAAAAGAAAATTATTTCACTCAAAAAATCCACCTTATTTTTAAGTATAACTTCTATAATATAATATTATAGTAGAGGAATGATATGTCACTACATTTCTCTTTCCAAAAAATCCACAATTTTTGGCATGATGAACATTTTAATTCCATTCCTCGGTGAAAATGTGATATTTCCTTCCTTAAATTGAATAGTTTTTACCTCGACAACATATTTTGATTGGAATTGGATATTATTGACATAAATATATAAACATTTCTATATATGGTATAATTTTTTTGGATTATTTCATACAATACTATTCCATTTATTGATGGAGGTAAATACATACAGTTAATATACTCTTGATTTTAACACATATGTTTTTTGATTAGTATTTTTTTTGATATATATTGTATAGTTTATTAATTCCTTCATATGTTTAATTAATTAGACATAATTAGTAGAATGTGGGATTCATAATTGATACATAATTCATCGATAGGTTTCAGATGACAAACTATATTGGGAATTTTAGTTTATTTCTTCCTATAAAAATTAATTTCCTAAACATTGAACATTGACGATAAGATCATGTTGTTTATGTTCTTGTTGTCCTGGTCGAGTGTGTGTAAATAGATATATAATATTTATATTTTCATGTATAAGTAATTAATTATTGTCATACATGTAATATTTTCAATTACATTATTGTATATATATATATATTTTTATTTTCATTTCACTCTATTACGGTAAACAAAATTGTTATCTATTTATGTCAAATTCTATATAGACATATTATGTGAACTTATAAACTTTTATTCTTATAATTTTTTCATTATAGGGTGTTTTAAGTCACCCCTTATTATGTTTCCCATTCCCCATGTTATAAACATATTTATTATACATGAAATATCTAATATAATTTCTTATGGGGATAATTGTGGGTGTGTATGTTGAAGAAATATTGTGAATTAATTAGATTTATAAATATATAGTAAAAAATTACAATTTGTTTGGAAAATTAAATGATGTTTATTGTTTGTGATTTTTAATGATTATCTAATGTTATACGCCTAATTTTTTTGGGAATGCTTCTAATTGAATATACTATTTATTACATTTAATATTATGAAAGTCGTATCTAGGTATTCAGAGTTTTTATCCAAGAGAGTATGTAATATATGTGTATTAACTATTATATCAATGTTTATATGTCTAGGGTGAATCATATATTAATGAAGTAACATCCTTGATTCTTTGTATTTGATCTAAAATATCATATTTCTATCTTCTGTGATATCTTAAGAGATATTAATCAGACATAAAACCCCATTAAGTATTCATGTACATGGAATGTAAATGTAAATTATACTATTATCACGGAAGAGATTGAATATATGAAATTGTAAATGGAGTATGTGTTTTCTAAAATTGTTTTCATTGATATTATTGGAATGGAACTACTTAAGGTGTATTTTAATAAGCATTGTGGATCACTATGTCTCCAACTAGCTACTTATAATGAGATTACATTGCCAAGGGACAATCAATCCACCTTGTATTTTTCTATTTAAAGAAAGATAAATATTCTCTAATAAATTTTATTATTTTATTTATACATCTCATTTACAAAAATTTAGGGACATTCCATTTTTATTTGATGAATATTTGGGAGACAATGATTATTTTTATGGGAGAATATGTTAGTGGATTCTATATTACTACTGATAAGGTTTGACAACACTTCCTTTTAATACAAACATAAACATGATTTATTACATAAAACATCACTTGATACAACAAATAAGATCGAGAGGTTAAGTGTTTTTGGGGATTAGGATCATTACATAAAAACTTGACACATGAAATACAACATCTTTATTGAAAACTTCCTTTACATGACCACTACATTCCCTCATACATAACATTGCATGGGATAACCTGAGGACATGAATAAGAAAAGGGTGAGCTATAAAGCCTAGTAAGGGAGTACACAAAGAATAAAATGAGGAGTAAAATACATGTTATACAATAGGCATATCAATAGATCATAATAAAAACATGAACATAAAGTCATGATAAAGCATGGTAATAATAACATGGAAATGTGGCAACAACACTTAACATGGAATAGCTTGAGCCAAGGCGCATTGCACATGGAGAATGAGTAAATCCACATTGAACATAAAGCATGAGTAAACCCTTATTGCATTTGAATTAGCATGATTCAACACTCATTTCACATGAAGTATCATGATACTATACATTACCCAATGCATTAGAGATCTATAAGGGTGCACCCTTCTTAAATAGTTCATTTCATGCATAAGTGTGCCACATGGATCATAAAACATGGATTCATAAAGAATAATAAATAGTTCCATGATAAAGGAATGTTGAATTAATAAATGAAACTTTTTAACCAATAATTAAATGTGCATAATGGTGAATACCCTTGATGGAGAAATGGGCATGGTATTCACTACACAATGGCATTGGCTTAGAAAATCGGGGCAATTTCGGCAGCGTAACGGCGTGACATAAGAATTCATAAAAGTGGTTGATGAGAGAGAAAGGGGTTCCTCATCTGTTTTCATGTAATGTACAGTAAGGAATTCATATAGATACATGTACCAACAATTTAAATGGAATTTAGATTCATGATACAAAATTATTGCTTGAATGTAAAAGAGGGGAGAGAAGTTCCTTTCGGAATTTCGGCAGAGTAACGAGTGTACATGAGAGGAATTTAATGAGAGATAAAGGGTATCCCATCATTCAGACATAAAGAGGGCAGTATGCAGGAGGTTCAAAACAATACCCCAACATTTATAATTGAAATTAAAAAGGAAAAACAACTTAATGAAAATTGGACAAAAATGAGAAAGGAAGAAAAAACCCTTACTTAGAAGTGTGCTTCCAAAGGCAAGAGAGAGGCTTGTGAGAGGTTTTTTGGGAGATTGGGAAACCTTGGGAGGATTATAGAGAGTGTAGGGTAGAGGTTGGATGATCTCTAATTTCTTTGAGTGAGGAGGAAGTGGGATCTTGGGTGGGTTTATATATGAAAGGTGAAGGAATTCTTTATTATTTAGGTTTGTGACCCCTTATATTAAATTAATCCAAAACACAATACATCCCATGGTTTTTGCCCATGGTTTTACGAAAATGGAGGAGGAAAAAATATTTTATAATTCCAAAGTACGAACTTCTTAAAATATTAGGGTGGTTTATGTGGAGGTGAGTCACACTCCCATGGAAATTAATTTAAAAATCCAAGGTGTTGAATAAGTCTTGAGGGGTCCATTAATGATTTTAAAAGTAAGTCAAACAAACCCTAAATCACATTATTTTAATGTTAAAAAATATATTTGCCGAATATAAAGATTATAATATTTTATTACATCACTATTGGGTCATTATGATGTCATAAAACACATTATATATTTAAACGGTATTTAATTTTTACCCAAAACATTGACTGTCTCAGAAAATTATGAAAAATTCACTATTGGATAATTTCGACGTCCCGATTCCAGAAATAACATTTATTTTATCTAAATAATTTTTTAATTATGTAAATTTTTACTTTTAAAATAAAACCTCACATTTATCGAAAATTCACGGGTTTTGACAGAAATGGATTTCAAACATTAAAATAAATGTTAATTGAATTAATAAAATATTAAGATAATTTATATATAATAAAAATTAATATAATAATAATAATATAATTTTATTAAAATATTATTTAATTCAAAAATCCCTTTATTTAATAAAATATATTTCTTAATAAAATAATAATTAAAAACACTATAAAAAGTATTTACAATGTATCAAAAATGACTAGAAATTATATTCATTATTATATACATAAAAACTAATGTACATGAACATAGTACTACTTATTTGTTACATAACGCCTTAAAACATCCGCATAAGACCTAAGGGTAAGGTGTGCGATGGTGACAGACTCTTGGGGTGGCTCAGATAACATCGTTCGAGTGGTAATTTCAATCAACTTCGACTTTTACTGTAGACGGTCACATTCGAGATTGAGATGATGAAGCTCAGATTGGGCTTGTTCAAGGGAAAATCCCAAAGAGGTCACCTCTTTTCCAAGCTCTGACAAATGGGCTTCATATGGGGAAATTCTACTGGATGAGGCCATCGCTTCCTTTGTCTGTGTAAATTGGATTTGTTAAAGTCCTATATTTATACTAATCATGTGATCACTGTTTAATGGCTATATTAGCAACGGTCATAATTCCTAACATAAAACCAATGATGTTTACATTTTATTAAAACATTTTATATAAAGAGACATTTAATAATATCAAGAGGGAAGTTCCACTAATGAAACATTGGGTCGTTACAAAATTCCTCCTTAAGAAATTTCTCCCTCGAAAATTTCCTTTTCCCACACTAAAACAGATGTGGGTAACTCAGCTTCATCATTTCCTACGATTCCCAAGTCACTTCTTCAAACTTGTGGTTTCTCTACAACACCTTAACAAGGGGAATTGTCTTATTTAGTAGAACTTTCTCTCTACGATCTAATATCTTCACTGGTTGCTCCTCATAAGAAAGATCATCTTCCAATTGTACCACCTCAGAAGAGAGTAAATGTTAAGGGTCCGGTATGTACTTCAATAAGAGGGATACATGAAATATATCATGCACCTTGGCCATAGTATGTGGAAGTGCAAGTCGATAGGCCACAGCCCTGACATGATCAAGAATCTCAAAGGGGTCGATGTACCTTGGACTTAACTTCCCTTTCTTTCCAAACCTCATGACCTTCTTCCACGGAGATATGCGTAGAAATACCATGTCTCCAAATTTAATATCAAGGCCTCATTGATGATTATCTGCATAACTCTTCTATCAACTCTGGGTTGCCTTGATATACTTCTGAATGGTTTTCACCTTCTCCACCCTTTCCTTGACCATTTCTGGTCCAAGCAGCCTACGTTCACTGAACTTATCCCAACATGTCGGTGTTCTGCACCTTTTCCCATATAGGTCTTAATATGGTTCCATTTGGATGCCCAAGTGGAAACTATAGTTATGAGAGAACAAAAATAGATGAAGATCTTGATCTCATCCTCCTTTAAAATATATTGAGCACAGTCTCAATATATCCTCAAGTGTTTGGATAGTCTGCTCGGAATGGCCATCGGTTTGAGGATGATAGGTCCTACTAAAGTTCAGTTCAGTATTCATATCATGTTGAAGACTCTTCCAAAACATAGAGGTGAATCTTGGATTTCGGTCAGACACAATAAGTAGTGGTACTCCACGCAACCTTACCACTTCCAAGATATATATCTGTGCTAGTTGATCCAATGAGAAATCATCCTGAATAGCAATGAAGTGTGGAACATTTGTAAGACGATCCAAAACAACACAGATTGCATTGTTTCCATTGGATGTTCTTGGAATTCCGGTGACAATGTCCAAGGTGATGTTCTCCCATTTCCATTCTGATATGGGAAATGGTTGCATCATCCCCTTAGACTTCTGCCTCTCTGCCTTTACTTTCTGACACACTAGGAACTCTGATGTATATTCGGTGATCTCCTTCTTCATATTATCCCACCAAATGTTTTCTTGGAGATCTCAATACATATTTGTGCTCCTTGGGTGAATAGAGAAATTTGAACTATGTGAATCGTCCAAAAGTTCCCACTTCACCTTTTAATAATATCATGCTAACCCCAAGAAGCTACGGATATTCGTTACCAATTTTGGCCTTAGCCATCCCTCAATTGCATCTATTATGGAGTGGTCCACAGATATCCCATTTCTTGTGATGATATGGCCCAAAAATGTGACCGCCTTCAACCAGAAATCACACTTTCCGTACTTTTGATAGAGCTTCTCCTTACGCAAAGTCTCAAGTACAGTTCTTAAATGCTCCTCATGATCCTCCATGGTTTTGGAGTATATTAGAATATCATCTATAAAGACTACCACACATTTGTCGAGGTAATATATAAAGACTCTATTCATTAATTCCATGAAGATTGTTGGAGCATTGGTGAGTCTGAAAGGCATTACAATGAATTAATAGTGCCCGTATCTTGCGTGAAAAGCAGTCTTGGGGATATCATCCTTCTTCACCCTTACATGATAATATCCAGACCGCAAGTCCATCTTGGAGAAGTATTGTGCTCCACGCAGCTGATCAAACAATTCATCGATCTGTGGAATAAGATATTAGTTCCTTATCAAGATTTCACGATAATCGATACAAAGCCGCATTGACCCATCCTTTTTCTTAAGGAAGAGGAATGGTGCACCCCATGGTGAAGCACATGGGCGTATAAACCCTTTATCCAGATTCTCCTATAGTTGTTTCTTCAGCTCTTCAAGCTCAAAAAAAGACCTTCTATATGGAGTCTTGGATACTGGTAACTCCCCAGGTATATGTTCAATTGAGAATGCAATATATCTTCTAGGTGGAAGACAAGACAGTTCCTCAGGAAACATTTCAGCGAATTCCCTCACAATAGGAATTTCTTCAAGGATGGTTTCTTCCATGGACTCAATCATCTAAGCCAGATATGTGTGCTCATAGGGCAGTAATATCCACACTTGAGATGATGGATCTAAAGGAGATTCATCTTTCTCCTGACACATGTAAATAATCGAGGGTCGAATCTCCATATGGAGTGTGATTTCCCTCTCCTGACAATTTATGTTGGCTCTATATAAGGTAATCCAAACAATTCCAAGAATTGCATTAAATTCCACCAGAGGGTTTATGTCGATGTTCGCATGGAAATTCAATCCACAGATTATAAAAGGGAAGGATTTATATTCATGGGATGAAATGATTGCCCCATTTGTCGTACTCACCGACATCTTGACTTCCATGATTGGTGGTGGTGTTGGGATTGTTCTACTAAACATTAAATATAAAAAAAATGCATAGAACCTAAATCAAAAAGTACGTTCTCTATTCTTGAATGAATAACTAGCGTACTTGTCACCTCTTCGTTGTCGGGGTTCACTTTGGCAGAAGTGACGACAAAATCTCTTCCTTGCTTCCATGGAGGTTGTCGGTTTCCTCCGAAAACCCTTGTATTAGAGAACTGATTTGAAAAATGACCTGGTTCTTTGCATTTGTAGCATTGAACTGTGTGTTGAGGTTCGAACAGAGCATTACTCTCCTATGTCGCAGCTGCAGGTCTTTCTTGCTGATAGTTAACAGCTTGGTGCCCTTCTCTTCCACACCTGAAGCATTTCCTCGTCACCTTAAGGAAATTTCCAGGGTGCTTCTTTCCGCACTTTTGGCAAGTGGTGTGATGGATATTCTTAGAACCGTTGGATTTATCCATCGGACCGCCATCATTGAATTCCACCTTATGCTTCTTATACCCATGATACCCGTGTGATTCCCCGATCTCCATTTCTACCATGAGGGCACATCAGACAATTTCCTCATAGCTGTCAAAGTCACGGATCACTAATCATTTCCGCAAGCTAGGCTTCAGCCCCCCAAAGAAGCGGTCAACGTTGCATTTGAGGGTAACGACAAAGCCAGAATCATATCATGAAAGCCTTGTGAAGTTTTCCTCATACTCTCCAATAGATTATTTATCTTTTTTCATGAGTTAAAGGATGTTCCTTTCCATCTTAAGCTGGTGGGTGCGCGGAAAATATTTATCGAAAAACATATTCCTAAAATCCTCTCATTCCAAAGCCATGATCTCCTCCTCAGGCTTCATATATTTGATCAATGTCCACCATTGATCAGCTTCACCCTCCATACCATAAGCAGCCAGGAGGACCATCTCTTTTTCAGAACATTGGAGGATGTAGATGATATTTTCAATGGAGTTGATCCATTGTTTAGCGATCGTGGGATCGAATAATCCACTAAAAGTAGGAGGCCTTTGCCACATGAAGCTCTCGATAGTGACTTGTTCGTTCATAAGGGGGTTTGGACGTTCCTCTTGACCCGTGATTCTATTCAAAACATGAGTTAGCTAATAGAGAAGCGTGACAAAGTTCGTGATTCCTAGTCTCATTGGATTTGGCATCTCATTAGTACAATCATCACACTGATCTTCACAACGGTTGTCAGCCCGAGTCCTCCTTTTATCGGCTATTGGATGGAATAAAAGGAAAGTTTGTGGTTACACATAAAGGGTAATCCAAAGAAAAAATTTGATGAATTATAAATAATCTTTCATTTCCTTAACTCATGAGTCTATAGTCTTCAATTTAGGATTTTCATGATCTAATTTCTAACATATATTCTGAGGTGATTTTTTTTAAATCCCTTAATAAGGGTTCATACTAAGCATGTGAATTTAACAAAATATACCCCCCTGGCATGTCGTAACCAAGAGTGAAACAAGGCCTGTTGTCGTGCACCAGTTCCCGTTCGAGTCTAGCTCAAAGCGGTGTTTTAGGGTTTTAACCCTAGGATATATCTGTGCCAAAGCCACCTCTACCTGCTCGTATACAGACATGGATGTATTTGTTTGATAAACCACTTACTCGGTACTTACCAAAAGATAGGGATTTTTTTATTATACTTATTCTTCTATCTAAGGCTTTACTAGGGTTTCCAAATCCCAAAAATAACTAAACCTCCCTCTGATTCCAACTATGACAACCCTTCCTTTTAATACAAACATAAACATGATTTATTAAATAAAACATCCCTTGATACAACAAAGAACATTGAGAGGATTAGTGTCTTTGGGTCTTAGGATCATTACATAAAAACATGAAACATGAAATACAACATCTTTATTGAAAACATTCTTTACATGACAACTACATTCCCTCGTACTTAGCATTGCAAGGGATAACCTGAGGGCATGCATAAGAAAAAGGTGAGATATAAAGCCCAGTAAGGGAGTACACAAGGAATAACATGAGGAGTACAATACATGTTTGACAATAGGAATATAAATAGATCATAATAAAAACATGAACATAAAGGCATGATAAAGCATGGTAATCATAACCTGGAAATGTGGAAACAACACTTAACATGGAATTAACATGAGCCAAGGCTCATTGCACATGGAGCATTAGTAAATCCTCATTGAATATAAAGCACGAGTAAACACTTCTTTCACTTGAATTAGCATGATTCAACACTCAGTGCACATGACGTATCATGATACTATACTTTCCCCAATGCATTGGAGCGCTATAAGGTCACACCCTTCTTAAAAATTTCATTTCATGCATAAGTGTGCCACATGGATCATAAAACATGGATTCATAAAACATAATAATTTATTCCATGACAAAGTAATGTGGAATTCATACATGAAACATCATAATAAATAATTAAATGTGCATAAAGGTGAATACCCTTGATGGATAAATGGGCATGGTATTCACTACACAATGGCATTGGCATAGGAAATCAGTGCAAATTCGGCAGCCTAACGGCGTGACATTAGAATTCATAAAAGTGGTTGATTAGAGAGAAATGGGATCCTCATAATATTTACATGTAATGGAAAGTAAGGAGGTCATATAGATACATGTCCAAACAATTGAAATAGAATTTAGATTCATGATACAAAAGTATTGTTTGAAAGTAAAAGAGGAGAGAGAAGTTCCTTTTGGAATTTTGGCATAGTAATAGGTGTACATGGGAGGCATTTAATGAGAGAGAAATGGTCTCCTATCATTAAAAAATAATGAGGGCAGTACGAGGGAGATGTTAAACCATACCCCAATATCTATAATTGAAATTAAAAGGGAAATACAACTTATAAAAAATTGGACAAACATGAGAAAGGAAGAAAAAACCATTATTTGGAAGTGTGCTTCCAAAGGCTAGAGAGAACCTTGTGAGAGGCTTCCTGGGATCTTGGTTCACCTTGGGAGGATTCTAGAGAGAGTAGGTAAGAGGTTTTACTAACTAAAAATGCATTGAGTGAGGAAGAATTGGGAGCTTGGGTGGGTTAATATATGAATGGTGAATGAATTCTTTATTATTTAGGTTTGGGACCCCTTATATTAAATTAATCCAAACCCCAAAAAATCCCATGGTTTTTTCCAATGATTTATGGCAAAGGGAATAAGAAAAAAATATTTTATAAGGCCAAAGTCCGAACTTCTGAAAATATTAGGGTTGCTTATGTGGAGGTGAGTCACACTTCCATGAAAACTAATTTAAAAAGGCATGGTGTTGAATAAGTCTTGAGGGGTCCATTAATGCTTTGAAAAGTAAATCAAACAAACCCAAAATCACATTATTTTAATGGTAAAACATATATCGGCCTAACATAAAGATTATAGTATTTTATTACATCACTATTGGGTCATTATGATGTCATGAAACACATTATATATTTAAACGGTATTTATTTTTTACCCAAAACTTTTATTGTCTCATAATATTATGAAAAATTCACCGTTGGATAATTTCGACATCCCAATTCCATAAATAACATTTATTTTAACTATATAATTTTCTAAATATGACAATTTTCAATTTTAATATAAAAACCGACATTTATCAAAAATTCACATGTTTTGACAGAAATGGCTTTCAAACCAAAATAAAAATTTTAATGGCATTCATAAAATTATAAAATTATATATATTTAAAAAAAATTAATTTAATATTATTATTATTATTTTATAAAAATATTATTTAATTCAAAAATCACTTAATTTAATAAAATAGATTTCTTAATTAAATAATAATAAAAACACCATAAAAATATTTACAATATATCAAAAATGACTAGAAATTATATTCATTCTTATATAAAAAAAATAATGTACATGAACATAGTAATTCTTATTTGTTTGATAACCCCTTAAAACAGCCTTATAAGACCTAAGGGTAAGGTGTGTGATGGTGACAGTCTCTTGGGGTGGCTCAGATAACATCGCTCGAGTGGTAATTTCAATCAACTTCCACTTTTCCTGTAGAAGGTCACGTTCGAGCTTGACATGATGATGCTCAGCTTGGGATTGGTCAAGGGCAAAGCCCAAAGATTCTACCACTTTTCCAAGATCCGACAAATGGGCTTCGTATGGGGAAATTCTACTAGATGAGGTTATCGCTTCCTTTGTCGGAGTAAATTGGATTTGTTAAAGTCCTATATTTATACTAATCATGTGATCACTATTCAACAACTATATTAGAAACATTCACAATTCTTAACATAAAACCAATGAAGTTGTCATTTTATAAACACATTTTATATAAAGAGACATTTAATAAGATCAAGAAGGATTATCCATTAATGAAACTTTGGGTCGTTACATAGTGGTGGAGGAATATATATTTTTATAAATGGGGAGATATCATGAATGACTTAATATTAGGTCTCAAATATTTTAAACATAGTAAACTATATGAATAGTATGTTTAATTTCATGATAAGAGAAATATTTTTACTATTATGGTTAATGTTAATTTCCATTATAATTTGGAAATGGTAAATTTTAGAGAATTGTTTTATTTAATTTTATTAATTTTATCTAATAAATTAAAATTATATTTTTTATATAGAAACTATAACATGATTTTTTGACATTTATACAAATATTTTATCATTCAATTAATATTTAATTAATGTTATATTAAATTACAGAAAATTAATGGTGAAAACTAAATTTATCAACAAAAAAATTCTTCCAATAGATTAAATTATTTAATTTAAATGATATATTTTTTTAAATTCAGCTATATTATATAGGGATTAAAATTATATTCCTCACACCCAAATATTTTATGTGTGTTCATATTCTATTTTTAACAAAATTTAAATTACTTGGTTAAAATCATGTTACAATGGTAAAAACAAAAATATAAAATAAAAAAGTATTGTTAAAAAGAATGAAACAACTTCAAAAACTGTTTAAAAATTACAAGTTGATTATTTAATGACTTTAAATCATCCCAAAAAAAATTATATCATTAGGATCCAATTAAAATTAATAAAATTCTACCAATTTTCCAAAACTAGTGGTTATTCAAAATTGATCACATTATTTCTTTTACCAAGGGGTTCACTTTTAGTACAAATAGATACACATATCCAACTAAATATTAACATAAATATATTCTATTATCTTCAAGAAGGATAATATATCAATTTTATATGCCTTTTTTTGACCATTAGATTACCTAAGGCCTCTATTTTGATGGATACATCCTAGTGAAATAAAAAGATCTCACCATGAGCATTTCCTACTCCATAGTCCTCTCATCTTAGTATTCTTCTTTAAAAACTCATCTAATAAAATTATATAATGAAAATTTTATATTTCATATAATATAAATTTATTATATTACTTTATAAAATATTAATTAATCCAATTCATAATATTTAAAAAAACCACATCAACCACGCGTATGTGATTATTTCCACCACCATGAAGTGTTGTAGTTTATTTTACTAAATCACCCCTCATAGATGATAATAAGGATATATTTAATGAATAAATATACTTATAATTTAAAAATAATGATTATGAAATGATGTATTTTCATATACATTCATTCTATCCCATTACTTTGGAGATATAATATTTATTCATGCGTACGTGCATGTTATCGCCTCCGACAAGGAAGAATTTCATTGAATATCACCAGTATACATAGGAGGATCTAAGAGTGAATAATTAAACATCCCAAATATTTATTACCTTTATTTGATTGATATTTGTTTCCAAATTACCTCATGTGTTCCTCCACATATGATTGAGGCTTCCAACTAGAAGTGATGGTCTATTTAATATAGATGGAAGACTATACCCTATAGATAATAGTACTAGTCACAATAGAAAAATGATTAAAAATATGGAATAAAATATAATATAGAAAATATAATAACACCACATATTTCAAATAATAATAATCCTAGTCATCTCATATTGTGTTCCAAATTAATTTTTAAAATGAAATTAATAATATAAAAAATATTAATTACTTGCTCCAAAACAAATATACAAAAACCGCCATCCTAAACCCCTAAATATATCACATTTCTATGATATAATCACATCTATCCAAAAAACAATCAATGATATAGAACATTATACCCTTTTTGATACCAAAATACATGATTTCTTATCGGGATCCAATTGGTGACCCAACATAGAAATAAGCAATATCCATATGGATAACACCCAAGATGTAAAAAATTAATTTCTAAAATAATAGTGAATTAAAAATGATTTTAATTATGATAATAGAAAAATACATTAATTCCGAATAAAAAAAATCTCACTAAACCTTGTGGTATGGGTTGACACATAGATTTATCCAAACCTACATACACTTAATTATTAATATGTCTTCCTACACCATCGCAATATGAATGAATATTCCCCTAAAAACAATTAAATACATATTCATGCTATCAAGAATCATTGTATCATTTTCTATGTTGTCATCCTAAAATTCATTT
The DNA here is from genome assembly GCA_963277665.1 of Viscum album. NCBI lineage: Eukaryota > Viridiplantae > Streptophyta > Magnoliopsida > Santalales > Viscaceae > Viscum > Viscum album. The sequence goes on along the minus strand of OY728148.1, from coordinate 1,655,781,082 downwards.
CACCCTTAGGAATAATGAAACTTGGAATCACTTCATCAATCATTATGAAACCACGATAAGTTAAATTGTCTGAATTTTCATGCTAGAGGTGCTTAGATGTTCACAAGGTACAAGTCCATACTAAGGGAAAAAATATCACTTAACATAATGTGAATTCCCATTCTAGGGGAATTTATGCTCATAGAGTACTTCTGATATTATGAAAATTCACATAATATTCTTGATTTAAAATTTCAAAAGACCAATTCAAGAAGATAAAACTAATTCTAATTTACAAAAAAATACTATAGATTTTAACATAAAAAATATTATATAATTCATACCAATCAACAATTATTATTCTATTTAATCTATTTTTTAAATCCCTATATAATTATCAAACAATAAAATTTATAAATCTCTTATTTCATGATAATTCATATAAAATTGCAACAATTTCGTTTCCCATATATTTTAATGTAGACTTTAATTTTTCAATTAAATAATTTTTTAATGCACTAGATCATAACGCCAAAAATATTTCATGTCAATTAAAATATTAAAATAACATTTATTATTTATCAATAACATTACATTAATCAACTTGATAAATAGATACACATGTTAAGATATTCAATACCCAATTTATTATTCAACTAATGTGTCTATGTTCTGAAATTCCATGTTCTAACCTAGTTATATGGTTAGGTAGACCTCTTATGTCACTTCGGGTCTGAGTATTAGTGCTAATGGAACTAATGTTTTTCATTGGAGGTTTGTTCATGAATAATTAAATAAATCCACTAAATAAAGGTCATTCATATGGTGTACTAGTGATATCACATTATTTTCACATTCTAGAAGGCCATTTAAAAACATAGTGATATGTTTTAGACCCAATACCCCATCAATCAAGAAGAAAATACAAGGATAAAAAATCCAGATCAATGACAGACCCATGCTCCATTGGGGAAAGTGATTTAACAACTCATTAAAGGATAAATAAGATGATTAATAGATAATAGAAAATTACATTACAAAAAATGATGAAATATTAATGATTCCAATCATCCAGATCAAACAATGGATCAATAGAACATTAAATAGTGTAATAGGAGACAAATAAGACTTTAAAATAAATTAAACATAATTAATATTGATTTCTAAAATAACGGATATATAGGTTAAAATGGTGGTTTGGTGGTGAAATGTTGTGATTCTCTCTATCACATAGATGGCCCATCCCAATGCTATAGGCAAGCCACTGTCTATCACCTCTAGCTAGTACTGTCATCCAAAACCAACACATGGTCATAAGCCCCACCATCTGGTAGGTGGTTATCTTATATAATACCCAATATACCAAAACTCCACTGACTAGATGGTGGGTATCACCAACAAGTTGGTAGGCCACCTCTTGTGTTAGTGAGTTATTTTCCATTCCAATGTCTATTTATTGACTGTATCGGGAATCTAGTTAAATTATAACTTCTACCAAACAACAAACCACTACTAGTAACTTCTAGTCTAGCATCTTATAGCTCCCTAAAATTATTAAAAATTATCCAATAAAAGTATGAGGCTAATTTATATAATTAATAGTTATTTAAGATAAACATATAATTGAACATAAAAAAGAAAACGATGGGAACGTATAGAATCCCCACTATATAACATTCTGACCCTAAACTATTCACCTATGTATGAGATGGAGATATCATAAATAAACTCATACCACAATATATACATAGTAGAATCCCTACCCATGGTTTACCCTTTCACATTTACCTAATTCACTTCACTCAAATTGTGAAAATTATATGTCCTCTTGTATTATTGTCATTATAGTATAGGATAATGGCATGAGTCTCTACAGAGATCACATCTATAAAAATCTTAACATACTCACAATGTATCTTGTGAGAAAGGTAAAATGTGGTATATATGTATATGAGACATATGAAAAACATCCTTCATGTAATTGTAGATATTTGTATGAGCTAATAAGTATTTCACGTGACCGATTATTTCCACTACCTTGAGTGACTTAACGATCGTCAGTACTAACATTCAAGAATTCAGGATACATAATTTAAATATGATTTTAAGAATGTAATTTTGACCATCCTCAAACTCTATAGGTTGTATTTTATGGATAATAGGAGATTTATTCCTATTCTACCTAGTTAACAATTTCCCTATGATCAATTTAAAATTTTAAACTGTATCGTAAAAGAGACTATATTTAATTATTATTGACTCGCACAACTCTATCATAATTAATGTGTAATGACATGAACCTATATATAATGACTTGAATGGATAAATATGAAAATATTCATATATATATTTATTAAGTGGGTACTGTTGAGTTGACAAATGATACTCTTGAGGACTACTGGATTCCAAAACATATGCTTGTAAAAAGTCATCTAGAAATAAACTTTTCTACTTAGATTGACCATAATTATGAGGATAATAGGCTATACATATAATACCATGTGATCTATGTTTGTAATTGTGGGGCTCCCATAAACGTTATATAAAATGGGGATCTTGATTTTAAATTATAAATATTCGAATACAATTCTACTGAACTATCTATCGCATATATGGATTTCCCAGATCAGTTATGGTGAAAATAAAAATATTAAGAAAAGGTGGGATACCTTCACTTTCTAATCCCTGACCACCCACACTTCATCGTATTTCCATGTGGCCTAGGTATCTTTATCATGATTTCCATTGTGATGTCACCACACTTCCATTCAGAAAGTGTAATATTCAATCGTAACCCAAAATACCTCTACTTGTTGGAATTTTCCCTCTGAATGGTGAATCAACATTAAACAAACCCAACCATATCCTTCATTATCCCTATCCACTACTAATCCCAATAGAAATCATGATACATATTTTTCATTATATTATGTACCTCCTATTTTAATACATGAAATTACCTCATCAACAACCCACACATCCCCATAGAGACCTATATATAGAAACATATATAAAGAACTTCCTAACTTCCAATAGACCATACTCATAGAGGATCCCACCATATCTAATATACCTCAAGTCTAAAACTTATATATTTGAAAATTTAACTCTCTTAATCAGTTGTAGAAGATGATGAAAAAATATTGATGTTATAGTCGCTCAATTATTGAAATCATGAACCTCCATATGTATATTAATAAATAATTCTATCTACCTCAACTCCTAAAATGATTCATACACTAACACTATTTCATATTCATAATAAATCAATCCATGATCACATTTAGTTTTTTGGGAGGGCATGGAATCTAAAAGTCAAAAAACTCCGAACACTCAAACTGACTCTTCTAATAATGTTATAGGTCTTCATGATAAAATATGTTCTTTAGGGTCTTATGAAATATTTACACTGTGAATATCACATCCAAAATATATTATTTCCAGCATCCCAAGGAATGAATAAATGCATCGAACTGTTGATAATGATTGAGATAATTCATCTAATGTAGCATTAGCTATCTAGTTAAATAAGAAACCACTCAATCCTCATACTTAAATTAAAAAAATCTTACTCCATATGTATCAAACTACATAGTATTCTCATTACCAACCATATGTGACATATGGATTGGTGTTAAGGTCAATCATCCATTTAGTTATTTTAATTACTCCTTGAAAGTATCTTACCAATCAAACGTCTCCCCTTTCTTGATCTTCCAAGTCAATGGTTAAGAGAAATTAGATTAACCCTAAATTAAATGACAGTAATAACCTTACATTCAAATATATATCTAAAAATGCAGTTTTTCTTATGAATCTTCCAAGATAAAATGGAAAAAACTTTTATGGTTCACTAACACACATTCCATTATATAAGAGGAATGAAGAAGTTCACTTTTTCAATATTGAAATGAAATTTAGATATCTTGGGATCTAACTAATACTCTATCGTCATAATCTATAAAATTATTTGATATTTCACATGATAATATCTACATTTGGAATACACCATGAATTCCACAATGAAGCCACTATAAACTCATCAATAAATGGATAGAATATCTAATTAATGGTGTCCATTAATAGCACTGGTGCATTATTCAATCTAAATGAAACTACTATAAACTAAAAAAGGTGATATCAATTCCAAAAATAAATCGAAGGTATGTCTGATGTTCTTGACCTCATATAATTGTACACTAAGATGTTGTCACTCACTGGGAAAATCTAGGCACTTCTCATCTAAATAATGATATATTTTATTTGTTGATGGGGATCTCTATTTTTAATATCATATGTTTCATCCTCTGGTAACCAAAAAATATTTGTAAATTACCATCATCCTTATTATGAGAAAATAATAGAATAACCCTATAATAAATTTATGTTTCATGTGAATTATTTATCTTCTTACTATATCCACATATACATTAAACTAGTAAAGAAAATATGTTTTCATAATGTTAAAAAGAATAGAAATTTTTATGATTCCTGGAAAATAGTCGATGGTGTACATGCTATTTTCTCATATACTAATAATGGAAACTATTTATTAATGACATCATTAAATGGGTCCATTACTGTAGGAAAATAAATATAATATAGGTTTTTGTCATCTATAAAAGGTTTTCTACATAGTGTATGATACAATCAAACTTACACTAAACTGGTCCTACATGACTATAATGAATATCTAATTCAAGTAAATTTCTAAAAATTCATTCTAATGAATATAGAAAATTTATTCTACATTTATAATTGTTTATATTAGTATGATATAGATCTAGATAATCTATACTTGGAATTAAATCAAATTAATCCACTTACAACACATAAAAAATGACAAGAGGATATTTAAAATACCAATATTAAGTGAAAATTATATATAAAATCATGTACTATCACATCAAACTCCTAATAGTATATCTATGGTCATAACTACATCCATGATTTGCATGAATTTTAGGAAACAACCTTGGAGTTAATAAACCATCGGATTCCTAGGGACTATATAAGGATATAAATCAATTATGTGTGTTCTCATTAACATTATCACAATGGTATAATAAAACATAATTTTACAAAAATAATCTACTAAGATCAATACACTCCACCGAACACGTGGTACATAAAAAGATCAAAATATGGAGAACAATGTGGAAATAGAGAACCAATGTCATTTAATTGCTCTATAAATAAAAGGTGTATATGGAAATTAAAAGGAAATATTCCATTTCAACATTTCAATGTGAAATTATTTAATATATTATACCATTGTGTTAAAATATGTTTCATGTTTTTGGTGAGGAACATGTACCAATGGCGAGGCCATTCAATGTAACGTAAAATAAAATTAAAATATAGAAAGAACACTTTTTTCATACAAATTAAAATTCTAGGAAAATGGTATATCCTAATTGATATAACAAGAAGTGTTTTGTGAAAGTAAAGACATCAATATATGTTATTATGGTAATTATTAATATGTATTATAGTTTGGGAAAAAATAAAAAATATACTATAATAATTAAAATAGTAGACCTCATAGTTTAGTTTGAGGTTTCTCTTGAAAAGTCTTGCATCTATATTGAAAAGTAGAACAATTTTAATTACATTATATCGAACATTATATTAAATAATGGGATAATGAGAAGTCATTATTAGAAGGATATAATTAAAAATAATAAATTATAAATTATACAACTCGATGAATTATGGTGAACATAGATACTATATTAAAGGGAATACCAATATCATTGATGGATTTATTGATTTTTTGATTGACTATGTCAATAGGATCCAATAACTCATTGGTGTTATCATGAAATTATGGTTAAAATGACCAAAATTTATAGTTTACTACAATCATGAAATTGGTGAGATTGAGTGTATTAGAATCTATTTACCATAATGATGTTTAGGGGAAACTATAGATTAGTTTATGGATTTATATAATTATAGTGTATTAATGATAAAGGAAAATCACCCGTGGGTATTTCTCAAAAAAATAACTTGTTGTTAAATAAAATCCCAAAACACTAAAACCATGATAGAATGTGCTGTTTCATCACCCAAAAAATCACAGAACTAATTTTTTTGGTCAATTAAAGACACATAAAACTATTCCATGTATAAATTTATTTTTTAGGTCTGAGAAAAGAATAAATAATTGATCTAAAAAATATATTTTTTATAAACTATAAAAAATAATGATATAAATTATATTATTCCTTAAATTATTCATAATAATAAGACATGTGTTTAGTTTTTTATTTTAATGATGAGACACATAAAATAAAAGTTCTCATTATAGAAAATAAATATGAAGGATCATGAGAGACTTAAATAAAAAATCATTATTTTCCACTCTCAATATGTTTTCATTATTGGGAAAAAACCCCTTATGGTGTCCTCTTGCTATGATTTGTGTGAGATTTTTCTTGTTGAAAAATCTAGATAACCTCAAATGAGTATGGTTGGTGTTTTCCAAAATAGGTGTTTAAGGTGGAGTAATTTCCTAGTGTTTTACAATATTTTGGGCCCAAAAATTTGGGGTTGGGATTTTGGAAAAATGAAAAATTCAACATATGATTACATGAAATGTGGACAATGAACCATAGTTAGCGAAACATGATATGTGGTGCATGTAGTGGTGGAGGAATTTCGAAATATATAGTTTCTATATATCACCTCAATAAAGACTACCACATGGGGTACATGGATCGTGAAAAAAAATGGTTCACGGGGAGGATCAAGGTTTGTCAAAGGAAAAAATATCATGGAATTTATGTGATGGAATGCTTTTCATTGGAGGATTTTGGTATGCATGATGGCTTGTAATTAGTGAAATTGAAATAGTGATTTTGGCTATTGTGATGGATGAGAGGTGGTACATGGACCATGTAAATAAAATGGTTCATGGACCGATTGATATTCACGCATGATACACAATATATGGTAAAGGGTGTACGATATCAATTATTTTGGTAAATCGTAGATTGATAGATTGTTACGATATATTGTTCTATATATGGTTCACTAACTAAGCCGTTACCTTGAGTAATTTTGATAAGAAATTATCTTCTCTATGGAAATTCGGAGAAGTATGAAAGTGTTTCGTGAGGGAGAATTCCATGAAGGGTGATATAGTTTGCAAGAATGATTCCACAAGAGGATTAGGAGTTCATAGAAATAGTTTTTGGAGGGGTTTGGAGATGATTTAAATATATAAATCAAAATGTTTCCATGAAAGGGAAACAATTAATGGAGAATTTTGTATTTTCAGGGGAGAAGTGATCCAAAAAAGTTAACGTGGTAGATGATAGCGGTAATCAAAAGTGGTACACAGTGGTAGATCATAGAAGTTGTTCACAGAGGAGGTTTTTAAAAGAGTTGATCAATGTATCATATATGAAATATGATGAAACACAGTTTGTCGAGGGTACAGGTTGTTCACAAAGGGATATTATAGTCTGTAAAAGCAATTTCAGCTAACAAATAGTTTTTGGAAAAGTGGATTTCGTATAATGGTGAAAAGGGAAAATCAAGAGAAAATAAACCAATCGGTGAGGATTTTTTCATTCAAAAATGAATGCACCTACAAGTCTATAATCTATGAGTGAATACCATTCAAGAGTAGTGAGAAAAGGGAGAAGAAGAGTGTGATATTTCCCACTAGCAGTGATCCAATGAAGGTGACCTAGAGGGTGACCCATGCGAATGATTTGAGAATATCCTAAATCTTGTAACGGTGTCCAGCATGGGGATAAATGTGATTTATCCCCAAAATAATTATTTTAAATTAGCCTTTTGGGAATTTAATAAAATCATCACCATGTCGTTGTATGCTCCTTGGATGTAGCCTTGTGATGGTGAACATAGTACAAATCGTGATTTCCTTGTGCTTGATTGATTTCATTACATTATTTGCACTATCATCAGATTAAATTTGAAATGGCACAATAAAAATTAACATTAAACACCCTAAAAAGTAACCCTTTTAATAAATAGGACTTTAACCAGTTGGAATGGAAGATGTCTTAAAAGACATTAATTACCATGATTCACCCCTATCTCAGAATCTAGTAATTTTCTGGTTTTAACATTCATTTTTTATTGATTTCATTATGAATACCATGGGAACTAATAAGTGAATTTTTTATCAATAGAACATAATGGTTTATTCACAGAAACAAAAATAATAAGTAAAAAATATATGTATTCTCTATCGAGTTGGATAAAAAATATAGTAATTATGTATCATTATAAATTGAGTACAAATTAATGGATCCTATAGTGGTATTATCTAATTTTCTATATACGGATGTCGAGGAAGAACAATGGGTCAAAGAGGGATGATCAATGATGTAATTGTTACTAAAACTAAATTAGAGAATCCATATTTTATAGATCATAAAATATGTAATCTATTTGTGCATCCCATATACCAAAAAATGATGACATTTTTATTGGAGTAAAAGTAAAAACACTTATGGAGTTTTTTCGATCAGAAATGATAAGGTATTGAAGATAATTTAATCCTTGATGGTCTATATTGTTACAATGGATATGAGGAGAAAAATTGTCTTATTAGATGAGGAAATAGTAAGTACCTAATTACAACAATTTAATATTGTGACTCTAGTTATTTCTTGGTCCCAACATGGATCAACCACCTCACATCACCTAATTTATTCTAAATGTACCATCCACCACATAGGTACATTTTTCATCTTAACTAAAAACAAGAGAAACTAGTCTAGTATAATTTATTCAAAACCATTAGTCTTCGGCACAGTAATAACCATACAATGAATTATGATTTAAATGAAACCATTCATAATCGACAAGTACCATCATCACATGACTCATGGTCTCATGATTCATACACCACAAGGCCATGATGGTTCGACTACATTTCACATCAGTCTCATTAAGGTAGATTCTACCTTCAATGTCCTCTTCAAAATTGGACACCTCGTCTATGATTGTATATATGATATGACCCAAAATTTTATAAATGTAATTTATCCCTTATTATATTAACTTCATATAGTATAAATCAAATAAATTCACATACATACCACAATAAAAATAATATAAATTAATAAATATTGGAATAAAAATATTTTTTAGAAATTAAGAAACCAATACCAAAAAAATAGTTACATGACATTATTAATAGTATTTTGACAATTATGATTATTAAATCATCCAAATTAATCGTATCACCACTCATTATTGTATATGTAAAATATAGTCTTCCTGTAAATGAATTTATTCTATAATTAAATCATAGTATATATAAATTATGGTTTTAAAATTTACTAATTAAGTGTTTGTATTTTTGTAAGTGATTAATATTTAATTTATATTTACTGATTATTTTAATAATAATAATAATAATTCATAAAAGGTATCCAAAAATTAATATTTTTATGTTTTTGAATTTAGGTTATTAATTGTTTAGATCCTAAGTAATTTTTAAAGAGTTATAATATCATATTTAATTTTAAAGTAATTATTTCCCATGTAAATGATGATTTTAATGAAATATTATGTTACTCATATTAAGAAACTTATTTTCAAAAACATTGGTTATGTTTTTAATAGTACATGTTTAAAACTATTTAGGGTTATTTTTTTGTATTTTTCAAGAATACATTAATTTTTGTGAGTTGTAAATACAATAATATACGATGCAAATACATAATAATTTAGATACCAAATTAATTTATTCATGGATGATATAAGCTCTATTATATGAAAATAACATGATAAAAATAATTTATTTAGTCACAGGAATAAATACTATTTCTTTTTGAGAGAAAAATAATAACCACGAATTAAGTAATGAGAACCCCCCGCCTTCTCCAAAAAAATACCACCCCTCACACCATCTTCTCCTCACATATCTCAAGATTTGTGACATTCCAAAATTAAATAAAATAATTACACCTATCCCCTTCCTTGATGTATATGAGAGATTTGTTTCATAAAAATACCAAATCCATTTCTCTATGGAGGTACTCAAGGTGGAAAAATACAAGGGGTAAAATCGTCTTTATTTTTCTTTTGATATCTTTTCAATCTCATTTCATCTCTCCTCCTATCCTCAATTAATAATTTTCAAATTTAATGAAAACTACAATATGATTTATGAATCAGTATTCTATCATTATAATTAAGGATCCATCGTTAATCTCCCCTCCATCTCTTTTATTCAAATAATGAAATCGTCGCCCGAGATGTGTTAATTTACTTACATTGTTCGTGAGGCATTTTTATTTTCATCTAAAGTGTTAATGTATAATAACAAAACACTTAAATGGTTTAAAATATATTGTAAAATATATTTTACAAAAAAATTTATTCTATAAATAAAAAAAGAATACTAAATAAAAAAACAAATCATCTTGTTGAGATTGAATAACCGCCAAAATAATCCTAAAAAGATCATCAATATCATTTAACTAATGATTGATCCTCATACCATCTAAAAAGATTCATTATATGATAATTTAAAATTATGTATGATCATTAATGACATATAATTAAAATTAAATATATTTATCCACATTTTATATGAACTTCCTTTCTTGTATATGTGAAGAACAATCATGAATACCGGGAAAACAAATGATCCCAAATGATGAAATTAAACTCTATAACTCTTATAATAGGCCATTAATGAACATAATAAAACCATAATGAATAATATTTATCTATTAAATGTTTAATAACTTTTAATTAATGAATTTAATGTGATTATATATGATTTTAAGGTGAAGAAAGCATTCATACATAAGGTAAGGGTAATTCTCAAACAAAACACATATTTTTTTGGTATTACATATTAAACCAGAGTTCAAGTATTTTTATTACTTAAATATATTTTATTCATCACTATATTACATTTTCATAGATTTAATTATTTTATACTATATATTACTAAAAAAATATCAAAACAAATTCATTAAAAAATAATTTCCTCTTCAGATTTTTTCTTCTTCATTAATGTTGACGATTAAAAAAACAAGTATGTTATTACCACATTCATTTGGGATCCCATATTATGAATGTATGTTTAATAACATGATTCGTAGTCCCTTCCATGGTTTTTCCCTATATTTGGATCATTTTATGTTTTATGCATGATAATCAAAATTGTATAATGTGATGGGTGCTCCTTGAATTATACAGAGGAATGTAAATTTCATGATGTAACTGATTACCATAGAATTATATATCAGTCCAACTCATTGGTAAATGTAATTTATCTCAATAGAAAACTCAAATATGCATGAACATGATGCTAAATGTTTTCACAACTATGTGTGGTAGTTGACTACTAAGACATGATGTTTCATTTTGATGCATTTTAGTATTCCATTCCATTATCTACATTCTCCTCTCATGACTATGATAATTATTTTATGATTATTCTCACCCCATGTTATATTGTTTCAGGTTATTATCTATACACTTAATAATCATTTAGCTCACCCCATTCTATGGTGTATATCTGTAGTTGAAAAATTTTAATAAAGAGAACTGAAGGACCAATAAGAAGATATTGAATATTAAATTAAATAAATAATTATGTTTCATTTTGTAAAAATACTCTATATTACTAATTTTATAAAGTCAATAATCTTAAGTATGATATTTTTGTAACACTATTATGTTGTTTTTAATTAAATGATATAATAGTATTGTAAGAGAATGTTGTGTCACTATAGGTGGTATCAGAATAACAATTTAGTTAATTTCAGAATTTGGAGTCGAGAACCATAGTGAAAACCCATATTATAAGAATATATATATATGAGAACACCATAATATTTGTTTTACAAAATTCTAATCATATGGATCGAATAAAAATTTCAGTTATCTTCAATTTCAGAAAGGGATAAATAATTGAATACGTGTATGATTTTGTTTAATTCCAGCATTTTATATTTTAGAAATTATTGGGAACCAGGAGAAACCCGAAAAAAAAATGAGGGACAATACATTGATTTCCAGAATGGAATTCCCAATGATTTGGATGGTCGATTTTATAATTTCACATTGATTCTTTCCCAGAAGTCTCTATTTATGAACAATATCTGAAATACTATGGAGTACGTTCTTTCACCTAATAGGGAACACATGGATATCAACTGTTTTATTCACCAAATTACAAAAAAAATTAGTAGATATTCAAATAAACTAGTATTAAAATAGTGGGTCACCTCAATGGAGACCATATTTTTGGTTTTTCAGTATTCTGATATGGAGAAGGGGACTCTGTACATTTACCATTAACATAGAGAGGCAAATCAATTGTGGTATTTTTTTTGAACACCATATTCAAGGAGAAAATTGAAGAGATCGAGTGCGAGGAGATTAAGGTAATGTTGTTCAATATGTATTTACCTTGAACTCTTCAAAAAAATATGGAGAGAGAATTAATATATCTGAAGAAAAAGGAAGGAAAATTTATCACGACCTATAATGAATATTTCACATGAATTTAATAGTACACTTCTGGTTGTGTTTATCAACAATGATAAAAAAATTAATAGATTCTATAGTTGTTTTAGTCCACACCTTTGAAATGCTCTAGTAATTCTAGACAATTGGTGTTATAAAGATGTTTTTTAATGTTCTACCAATGTGGAGATGGAATTTAGATATTGGTCCCAAAGCTATTGTGATAATAAATGAAATATTTTGTCTCAAGCTAGAGGGTATAATGAGATGGGTGGAATGATACCTCAACCACCCACATGTCAAATTGTGGGAAGAATCATCAAGGTAACATCCTCAAAGTGAAGGGAAAATTCAATAAGTGTGGGAGATAAGGCCTCAAACTCTTGAATATAGAACATACATGAGTAAGTAGGAAACTTTTTCAGAAGAGAGGATAGTACCACTAATGGTAAAATTATACAATTATAGAGAGCATGTGAAATAAAAAATTCAGTGCCCTAAACCTCGAATTATCAAGGGTAATCAGCATCATCATCCACCAAATGAAAATGATAAAGGGAAGGCATATGCAATAATAGCTAACGAAGTAGATAAAGGAAGTATATTCATATAGTGTACATATCTTATTCACTAAATAATAGAAGAATTCCTATTTGATTCTGATTCTATGCATTCCTTAATATCTTGAATGTTTTTTAGAACTGTTGAATCGAATCCCTGAAACACTGATGTATGGATATATTTAAAAAAACTAAGCGGTTGAATCATTGAATCCCAAGTTTCATACATTTATCATATTCTCATATGTGGGATGATTCTTTCATAGAATCTCATAATACTTCCATTGGTGGAATTCAATGCCATAATATGGATGAATTGGATCTCTTTATATGGAGAACACATTAGAATGTATATAAAGTAAATATCATTTCACATTCTGAAGTATCCCATGTTCCTCAAAAAATGTATTAAGGGTCATGAATCTCCATAATTAAATATTTTAATGGTGTGGATGGTTATTCCCTATGAAGAAGCATAGCTTTCTTAAATGGTTGTTTTAATGAAATTTTTCAACCATGAGGAAATTCCCATCACAAGAGAATACAATGATGTATTTCCTAAAGGGTTAACTATAAATCCCTTAGGTCATGAGGTAGAGAAATAAATGGAACACCTACCAAGAGCTAGATCTATATCAATTTGTCCTTATTGGATGGATTCTATCAAATTATAGGAGTTAAAGAAGACTCTACAATGGAATTTGGAAAAAGGGTTCATATACCCATGTGAATCACCTAGGGATTCACTAGTCATATTTGTTATGAATAATGATGGATCAATGTGGATGCATATCAAATATCGAGAACATAACAAGATCACAAAAAAGAACAAGTATCCTCTTCCATGGATTGATGACTTGATTGATCAGTTATTAGGAACTCAATACTTCTCAAAGGTGGATCATAATTCTAGATATCTTCAATCAATAGTGAATAATGAATACTTTTAGTAAACCCTCGTTTTTACAATGTATGGGAAATAAGAGTTTCTGGTGATTCCATTCGAACATACAAATTCCTCTACAGTATTCATGAACATTATGAGTATATTATTTAATAATTACCTCAACAAATTTGTGGTAGTGATTATCTATGATATTTTATTGTACTACAAATGTAAGGAGGATAATTAATGACATATAAGTCTTTTATTGGTGATAGTAATGAATTAGAAATTGTATTCCAAGATTAGCAAGAATGATTTTCGTATGCCTCAATTTACAATCATGGTATATGTGATCACAAGTGCTGGAATTTATATGGAACCTTCAAGAAATGGAAATTGATTAATGAGCCAGACTTTCTCATGTAAAAAATATCCATATTTTTCATGGATTATCCATATACTGCTGATGTTCTGGGATAAATTTCTCATCATTTACAATCCCTATAACTAATTTAATATGTTATGTGGTATGTTATATTTGGAATAATTAATTTGAGGAAATATTCCAAGATCTAAATAAGTGTCTTCTCACTACACCTATACTCAAATTACAAAAAACTGGATAATTGTTTCTGATATATAGTGATTTAAAATTGAAACACTTCTGTTTGAACTCATGTAAAAAAGATAATGTGATATCATATGCCTCATTGAAGTTGAGGATACATTTATAGAACTACAGGATTCACGATCTGGAGTCATCAGATATGATTTTTTCATTGAAAAACTTATGGTAATACCTCTATTGTAAGAAGTGTGAAATATATAACAATCACAAGAGAATATGTTATATAATAATATGAAATGAGCTAAACATGTGTCAAAGTATATGGTTAGTGATAATAAATTACTCTGTTTTCTATATTAAATAAAATATATCCATGGAAAATAATGTAGAAGATGCTAGTTAAAAAATAGAACCCTCTACTATATCGATGTAGTGGATTGGGAAAGACCACATCTTCATTGATATGAAAAGGATGGATTTGGAAAACTTGATAGCAAGGAATACATCCATCCTTCCCCAAATTACTCCATATGAATTTATCCAATAGAAAATTAAGGAGGCTCAAAGGGAAGATCCAAAGTTACAAAATAAGGTGAATGTTATAAGGGAAGGGAAGCTATAAGAATTCCATATCGATAATGATGGTGTGATTCTATTTGGAATGAGGCTTTGTGTACTATCATCACCTAGGATAAAAAATGTTATAATTAAGAATGCACATATATTAACAATCCATATCCATCCCAGGAGTATCAAGATATTCCATGATCTCGGAGAACAATTATGGTGGGATAACATGAAGAAGGAAATTTCTTAATATATATCAAGGTGATTGATATTTAAGAAAGTTAATTCCAAGTGATTGAAGTAAAAAATGGATGATGAAACCATTTACTATACCCATGTTGAAATGGGATAATGATACTATATAATTTTTCATGGGCCTCCAGAATAAATCCAAATGAAATTATGTGATATGGGTTATGGGTTAATGAATATAGAATACATACCACATTATCACTATTCAAAAAGATATATCACTATAACAACATGAAATGATGTTTGTGAAGGATGTGGTGAGACTACATGGGGTTCAACTCTTGATTGTCTCTTATTGTGACCCCAGGATCCCATCCAAAATTTTTAGGATTATTCAACAAGAATTTAGTACTATATTTAATTTCATCACTTACTATCACCCAAAAAATGATGTCCAATCTAAAAATATTGTTCATAATATTGATGATATTCAAATATCCCACTTTTTAAAATTAAAATGTGGATTGGATTAGTATATCACATTGATTGCGTTCTCATAAATAATATCTTCCACTAAAATATTTAGATGACAACTTATGAATCTTTATTTAGAATTTGTTGAAGAACTCCAACCTATTCCAATGATGATGGTGAAAGAATTCAACATTGATAGAAACATCCATAAGATATGATAATGATTGCTCAGTCCATCCAACAACATATTAGAGATACTCTAAATCAGAAAAATAGTTATGCTGAATACGGTCGGAGGGACTTGGGGTTTGACGTTGGATGTAAAGTGTTCCTTTGAATATCACCATAGAAGAGATTCATAAAATTTAGAAAGAAATTTAAGCTAATCAAAATGTACATTGGACTCTTTTAGATCCTTGATCACATAGTTTTCATGGAAAATTACAATCTACTTCCACATAATATAGAACATGTTATTATTGTGTCCCATGTATCACTCATGGAGAAGTACATATTATATCAATAACAAGTACGGATGTCAATGGTGGTATAGCTGGAAGATGATCTCTCGTGAGAGGATCAATCAATAAATATTTTTGCTCGAGTATATAAGGTTTTATTCTATAATTCAACCCTCCTTGCAAAGTGTTGTGGAAGAACCATAATTATGAATAAGTTTCATGGGAACTAGAGGAGGCGATGAAGGAGAAATATCCTCACTTGCTTATATAAAATGAAATTTTGAGAGAGAAATTTCTAAAGGGGGGAAGAATATAATGAGCCAAACATTTCTGAAGGGAATTTATACCTTGTTATAGTAATTTCATATACTATAAATCACATAAAATCAACTATATATCATAATGAAAAATTTATAAATGAATAATTAATGAAATTTGATGTGTTTATAGAAGCATTGGAACCAATAATGATTAAATGTTAACTTGAACTTAGGAATAGTAATATAAACTTAATGAACAGTAATTTGGCCAAATAAATAGTATAATCAATAATTATATAAAAAATAAAATTTTTGAACCTTATAAATGTAATAATTTTATAATTATATCCCTATCAAAGTAAATAAATGTTTTAAAAATTAGTAATTTAGTGAGATTTTTTTGTAAGACAGATATATTTAATTAAAACATTATTATTAATTTAATAATTTTAAAGATATATTAATTTTCAATTAAATTTATCCATAAATTAAAAATTTTATGTATTGTGATTTTAAGATAATTTTATGAGACCTTAAGTTGTTTTTCATATTGTTATAAAATCATTATAATTTTAAAATATGAATTTTCCAAGTAAAAGACTATTTAAGATAAAAATTAAATAACTCATATTTTGAAAATAAATTCCATAAAATTTAGTTTATTTTTGAATTCGAGATGTCAAAAAATTATTATGGTGAATATATTGGGGTTTTTATAAAATACATGACTTTTATTGATTAGTAAATCATGATAATTTTATTATAAATATATTATAACATAAATAAACTATTCCCTGACCCATTTATGATGTATGAACAAATGAACTGAACTCACATTGTCTAATTAATATTATTATCCCCTATAAATACTAACCCTCATCCGCTATAAATACAAACCCTTTCCCCCTCTTTTCCTTACACCACTCAAACATTGAGCCTTTCCAAATTGTACAAAATAGTGTTCCTTATCCATTTAACCAAATCAATTAGCTCTATGTCTCATTAAAATACCAAAACCATTTCTCTAAAGAGTTTCTCATGAAGGGTAAATACCAGACATAAAATCATATTCTTTTTTTCTTCTAATTACTTTCCAATCTCATTTATTTTCTTCCATCCTTCTCAAATTCTCTTATAAAAATGAAATGATAAAAACAATATGTTTTATATAATTGAATACTATAATGGTAATTTAAGATCGATATTTAAACTCATTCTTTATATTTTATTCAAAAAATGAAAGTGTTACATGTGATGTGTCAATTTACCGACATCATGGGTGATGCAGTTTCATTTTCCTATAAACTTAAAATTATATTAACAATAAAATGGTTGAGAAAATATTTTACAATGTATGTTACAAAACTATTTATGTTTGGTAACTAACATATATAGAATAATAAATGATAAAACAAAATATGTTTGTTATGATTGAAAAAATACCAAAATTAACCTAAAACGATCATCATGTACGTTTATCTAATGATTCATCCTCACAGCATACAAAAAAATTATTTATATGATAACATAAACATATATATTATATATAATTATTTATAATAACAATTCAAGATATTTATCCACAATTAACATGAACTTCAATTCTTTATACTAGAAAACATATCATGAAAACAGTGAAAAAGAAGGTTCCCAAACGATGAAATTGAACTCTCTAACTCATCTCAATGAAAATAAATGTTCAAAATAAATAAAAAATTATTCAAATTATTTTATAAAAGGTTATTTTATTTTTATTAAATTATTTAAATCTGATTATACGATATTTTAATGTGAATTATTCATTTAGGCATAAGTTAAGGGGAATTCTCAAACCCAACTCACTTTCATTGGGTTTTCCCAATTAGACCAAATTTTTATAATTTTTATTCCATAAATATCATTTATTCATTAATAGCATAAATTTTTGAGTTATACATTATTTATAGTTGGTTTTATGTCAATAAAGATGTTTTCCAAAAGAACTCTTCTTTGCAAAAACAAAAATTTTACTTCTTGAGATTTTTTTTCTTCACTCAATGTTCACAATTCTTATATAAAGGATATTATTACCTATTTCATTTGGGAACAAATGTTTTGAATTCGTTATATATGAAATGAACCCATTACATTCAATGGATTTTTTATAATATTCATATACATTCTATGTGTCATGCAAGATAATGTATATGTTATGATGTGATTGGTGTGATCAGAATTATATAGTGCAATGTAAATTTTATGATGTGACGTGTGATCCTAAAATAATATAGCACTACAATTCACTGGGTCATGTGATTTATCGAATGATTAATGTGAAATATGAAAAAATTATTATATATTCATTCAAAAATTTGTTTGATAGTTAACCACTGAGACAAGTTGTTTCATTTTTATGGATTTTCACATTCCATGCCTTCATATAATTCTTCACATCATTATTATGATGAGGATGTTATGATTATGATCATCCAATGTTATATTGTTTTTTTTATTATCTATCTTTTTACTCAGATTTTAGGTCACCCCTTTCTTTTTTTTATATCCCCAACTGACTACAAGTACTAAGGAGAACTCAAATTCCAATAAGAATCTAATGGAAAAGAAATTATATAAATGTTTATGTTTTACTTTTTTACATTCACAAATGGTTGTAGTTTTACAATGAATCTAAACCTATCTATCCCGGATATGTAACAATATTGTTATTTTATTAATTATTATTTATTAGTAATGTATGATAATTTTATTTTAGTAAAAAATATTCCATGACCACCAATCCTATGAAATGATTTTCTGTCATGTGCATTTTACCATGCTTCGACTATATTGATAAATGTGGAAACAATAGTCAACCTGGGGAGGAACTTAAATTCTTATTCCCATTAAATCAAGTCTCAAATAACTAAAACACTTTGTTCATTCAAAAAAATTCATGGAATATACCTGATTATACCAGAAAACATGGACACCAATCCTGTATGTATCTTAGAAGAATCATAAAACTATGCTTATTTTTTAAAAATAAATACAAAATCTCATTCCAAACATAATACTATGTTTCCATTAATAAAAAATTATGTAAGAAAAAATGTTTCTAAGTCATAAAAATGTGCCTCTGGGTCTCCCACCTAGCCATATCAGTCGTGATTCGTAATAGGGTCTGTAGGTTCGACCACATAACCAAATGGTCAAACTACCTAATAAGGTAACATATCATGGAGTCTCATTAGTGAAACCATTCCATCTAAATCAATATAAGGTGATCATCAACCCTATCTAAGGTTTTTAATTATAAAATTCATATAAGAGTGTCAAATATTTTTGACACTATTTGACTTATTTAGAATTTTCAATTGCATGTTATAGAAGAAAACCCCATTTAAATTATAATTTAAAACACATTTAATTGTATCACATTTATAACTATTGACATTAATAAAAATTAAAACAGCATCCCTTCCAATCATAAGCCCTCTCGGGCCTTAATCCTATCTTAACATCCTAATAAGGAATTTCTCCCTGATGGGTCACAATAAGAACATATAAATGATAATGAAATGAAACTCATTGGGAATTATTATATGAGAATAGCCTCTTATGGTTCTTGTTCACTATAAACATTTTGGAATATATTGACATAAACCAAGAATATCCATCAAGAATACAAAATATGTTTAAAAGGACATGTAAAAAAACATATCAATAATCTGTGTCATGGATCCCCATAAAGGATTTATTAAGTAGTTTAGGATGTGTGGTGAATCACCTTATAAGTTGTTTCTGAAAAATGAAATTACTAAAACTATTAATTATAACTCTAACGGGGATTCCAACAAGTGGTTATAATGAACTTTATTGACCTAATAGTTATAATATATTGGGCATGATTCATCTGTCTCATTGTCAAATATCACGCCATATATCCACATTACATTCCATCAGAAGGAAATATATGTACATGCCGAAAAATAGAGTAAAATGGTATTATGAGACTATATAATAAAATACCATTCAATTTTGTATTGAAAAATAATCAATTTTCCTTTTTTTAGAAAAAATCACACAATATATGGCCTATAACATGTGGATCTTACATTCCGCATATGATTCTGGACCCACCTAACTCTTTTTACTACTAAGAGTAAAAATAAATTAGTGGACTCTTTCCAATATCTTATCAACTAAAAATACATCAATGTACTCTCTCCAATGATATTAGATTCATAATTCATTATTAAATCATAAACTATACACCGATTGTAAATATCTCAGTTATAAAATCATATTAAAATGTAACATCATAGATAAAGATCCAAAATCCCAAATACCTTGTAATCTAGTCTTCATAGCAGAAAATGTGTTCTCAATGAACACACTCATATTTCAATAATATATTTAAACAAATTCATAATAATCCTATTTACCATTACTAATTTAGTAATACATTTTGAAATGAACTCATTTGATACAAATTTAATATATACCAACATGAATACAACTAAACCAATACTTTTAGGCAGTTCACTATGATGCCTCAAGAATGAATCCACATACTCCAAAGGCTCTAGAATACTAGTGAGGGACTTGGGTGTGATAATTTGGAAATCATTAATTCATATAATAGTATTGAAAAATTTAAATAACTAAGAAAAATTTACATAAATAAATATAATGAGTGATGAAAAAAATAAATAAACAAGGTTGTAATAATAAATGAAATATTTTAACGGTGTGAATGACCTTGTCATACAAATAAAACTGGTCACCCAATAGGCATAACATAGATGTAGAGACCCACATATTGACATACATAGACATTAAATTACTTTTTCTGAATTCTTAATACATAACAAAAATAAACACAAAAGTAGCGTAATAGTTTAGTGTCTTTGAAAACTCGGAA
The DNA here is from genome assembly GCA_963277665.1 of Viscum album. Lineage (NCBI taxonomy): Eukaryota > Viridiplantae > Streptophyta > Magnoliopsida > Santalales > Viscaceae > Viscum > Viscum album. Next base: position 1,655,759,755 of record OY728148.1, on the reverse strand, counting down.
AAATAATCGTCTAATCATGGTGAAGGATCTTTAACATCTGCCATAAATATCTTCCATTTTTTTACCTAAAACCTTGCTTTATATTGTGTGAAAAAAATATAAAGGGTGATCTCAAATGCTCAGTAAGGGTAATAATGGAGAAAATAAAACAAACCGTATACATTTGATCTTCAAAACATGAACATAATGTTTACACGTCAAAATCTTGAGTTATGAAATAAATCTTGGTAGTACATATGGAATAGTTCATAAAGTAACATAAATCATGATAAAATAGAATGGTAATAAAACATTTAATTGTGGAAAACCATTAAGCACATGATATGATTTCTATAGTTTCCATGGCATTGCTGCCAAGACCATCTTAGTGGACAAAGTCCCTTTCTGAATCATGTTCACTCCTCGTTCCAGTCCTATATCACTGAACCAGATTAAATTACCATTCCATCCACATATATCTCATGAAATATAAATCATTACCCAATGCATTGGAGGGATATATATGTCCCACCCATCTCATAATGAAATCATTTTTACTTGTGCCACAAAATAAACATAAATCATTCATCATAACCTAAAGAATAAAATGGGTTTCATAAACACCATCTCATCGTTACATAATCTATATAAAACAAATGGATATCATTTCATCATAATAAAAATAAAACCATATAAATAATAATTACATTATACTTGAAACATAAACATGCTAAATAATGTCATCTTAGATGGAAAATGGTTTTGATAAAACACATGAAATGAATTCTTGAGTAAAATATCCTTTATTCTTCAAAATAATTTTCTTTTCACAAAATGCAACAAAATTTTAAAAGAATTTTTTTTATTTAAAATAACCATGAACACATTTAGAGTAAACTTAATGAAAATAAGGTGTTATGAAACCAAAAAAATCTGTTCTTGCTGTATATGTTAAAAAAACATTCACATCATACCTTTTTCGGAAAAGTCAAACATATTCATGTATGGGAAAAAAAAGAAAGATTCCTTCCATAACATGTGGTAACAGTAAAAAATAGGTAAAAAATAAAATTAAACATACATTAAATCATTTTTATAAAACATGGACATGGATGATAACAATAACCCCGGTAAATACTTATAAATAAACAATCTTAGATAAGAACGAGAATGAAATAGTTATCCCTTACCGTAGGTCCGATATGATTCCTATGTATCCGAACCACATGTATAATGATTTAAATAATTATATTTATTTATTAAAAAATCATATTCATTGTTATGATATTATATATGGTTAACTTATTGCTTTATGTTACCCGATCCATTGTAAATTCCATGTTAAAGCAGCATTTTTGGGTAAAATCATTTTATTTTTCGTACATGTTTTGACTTGTTGTTATTGATATTTTTACTACTTATATCATGATTTAATTACTTATATAATGTAAATAATTATTTATATATCATATAAATTCAGTATATATATATATAATAGATAGATAAATGAAATGAAATAGACCGTTCATGGAGACGGTAGGCCGTATGTACGCATGAATTCTGTTTGACATTTCTTATTCACTTGAATGGAGGTAAGATTATTAAATATATATACATAAAAATAAATAAAGTAGCATTATAATGTCATATATTTCATTTTTATTCATTATAGATACTTTATAATCATTATTGAATGTTTACCATGGAGAATGAATGTCATCGCGTCGTGGAGACTGTAATCCGTACATACGCATGAGCGATGATATCGTTCCGATAATTATTCAAATGAATTGGGGAGGATGATATAATATATCAGAATTGGTATGATGTTATAATAACTCTATATAGTTATTATTTACACTATTATACCCATCCAAGTAAGGTGGTGGTGGAAAAACAAATTACACCACAGCGTGGAGTCGGTATTCCGTACGTACGCACGTGCGGTGATTTCGTTTTCCGTAGGATGGATAGAAGGTGAAATGGGGTTGTTTAATATTTATAACAATATATAAATATATTATTGATACTGATGTTATTAATTTATAATGATACAATTAATGAATAAGAAGTTGATTAAGAAAGAGACTTGAAAGAATCGGTAGAAGAGATTACCTCTTCTTTGACGCACCTCTTTTAAGCTTCCTCTTAAAGGAATAGAGTTGGTATTTTGAGGATACCAAAACCTATAAAATGTTTCTAGGGAAGTTTATAAATGAAATATTTATGGTCTGGATGAGATTGAAGACCCAAAATTGTGTAAAGGGTAGAGTGAGGAGGTGCCCTTTTATAAGGGAGGAGATGGGCACTTTAGAAAAAACCTAAAATATTATTTTATAATGAAGTCATATTCAGTTTATAATAGTTCCAAAGTGAATTATTTAGACTTTAAAGTGGGTATGGGTCGAAATACTCTAAAAAATAGGTTTTAGGCATTTTTATGTTACTATTTTAACCTTATCATTTAGATTTAACTCTAAGTTAAATAATTTAACTTTTACCGTGTCTTCTTGTTTTCTTACACTATATGGTAAATAAACATTCAATAACAAGAAAAAAGAACCCAAAGTGGTTCTTTATTAATATATATGACCTTATATAAGTCATCTGGCCGATACTTATATTTTTATGAATATAATTACAATTAATAATACAATTGTTTTTTAAAAAAACTATTTGATGTCAATTTTGTCAGTATTTGTTAATTGATTTTTGTGAAAATCAGAACAGAATTATTAGTTAGAAAGAAGTTAATTCAATAAATAATAACAAGTGATATTATCCTAGAAATTTATTGGAATTTTTAAAAAGTCTCAAATTACATTTATTTGGGTATTTATATCATCAATTATGTTAATATTTCATTAATAACGTAATTACTGCATCATCATTTTGTCATAAATTAATTAAATTATTTAATGTCTAAAATTTATAAATAAAATACCATTATGTAGGAAATATTTATAGCTTACTAATGAATATTTATAGGCGAATTTATCTTATGTATAACCATATATTAAAAAACTTAGTTATTAAATGTTGATTTTAACTCTTTTAACATGTATTTAAATTCTAATAAGTTTCCTAATCTTATCCGAGTGGACCTAAAGTGTAATATATTATTCCTAAGGTAGTTTTTCATCGAACTAAACTTATCCAATATAATTAGGTCATCCTTTAGTGTAGTAATAATATCATTCTTACCCTTAATTACCCTATTTAATTTTGACCATGGTAAATAAAAGTAAAAAGTTACCATTCACCAAAAATTATTTTTATCTTATTAAACCAAATTTTACTCCTTGATATAAACCGTGTCTCTCTGATTTTTGAAATTTCACTCACAGAAGTGGTAAAATTATGTTTTATGTAAATTTTCAAATTCACCTAGGAGTTGGGTAGAAGAAGGTGAAAAGTTCAATATAGTTTTTATACATCTAGTATTATAATAAAATGACTCCAATGAATTAAATTGATCTTATATAGGTATTATGTATCAATTTTGACCCAAAATAAATAATAATTTAAATAAGAAGTCAATTTTTAAATAGTAACCCAGTGTTTTCACTATTCATCAAAAATTGAATGTTTTCAAAAAAATCCAAAAATTTCACCCTAGGCTAATTTCAATATTCTGACTCCAAAAATAAATTCCATTTTGAAAGATAAAATTTATAAAATTTCAAAAAGTGGGAATAACTATTCATAATGTCTAGTTCATAATAATTTTATAATAATATCTCATTTAGTGAAACTCGGTATTGCGTACAACACACACTATCGAGGAAGGTTTCTCTATCGTGCAACACAAGACATGAATAGTTTTTGGGTATATTTTAAGCTAATACGGTGTTGCGTATAGAGAAAGCTAATCTTGGTGTAGTGTACACGACATCAATGAAATTAAAAAAATATTTCACTTAAAATCTCAGGGTGTCACATTCTACCCACCTTAAAATTAATTTCTCCATCAAATTTCATTGCGGTTATAAATCGTTTACTACTTGAAAGTTTCATTTATAGAAATCCACATCGTAAAAGGAATACTAAAAAATAATTTTAAAACATAAAGTAAGAAATGTAACGATTACCCATATTTACTCATCACTGGGTTTCCACATAGGAGAACATAGGTGGATATATAGATATGGAAGAAAAATATAACCATCATGTTCTGAGGGAGAGCAGTAGAGGACATGGCTATGAAAAATCCAACAATCACAAAGCCATAAATTTGTGATGATTTAAGGTACCATATGATTCATCAGATATAAGGACAATATGACAACTTTTTTGGTTTTCATGATCATTTCCCTAATGTTGAAGAATTGTTGAATTAAAAAAAATACATACTTGATTTTGGTAAAATATCACCATTTTTCTTGACTTGAACAATTTAAACATCATCTCTTAATGAAATGAAGTTGAATTTGTCATTCATGAAGCGTTAGAAGATCATGTGATAGAACGGTGGGTCATTCTATCTATCTCAAATAATAGGTTAGAAAAAGTTATTAAATATATTAATAAGACCATCTATGCTGAGATTAATCGTATATGGTTCCTAAAATGCACATATACTTCGTATATCATACCACATAATAAATTGAAACTAATTTATACTAACCAAGTACTTCTTGTAGGCTAGTGGTATGGGAAAAAGGCCTGTCGCACTTCAGTTGTGGGTTCGATTCCTGCATCCTTGTCTGACGCCACGGGTTGTCGCCCATCCTACAGGTTGTACTTTTTCTAAAACTACATTGTTATAACATTCCTTCAATAATATCGAAAAAATTTATAGCCACAAACAATACTATCTAATTTCCAACATAATCCATTCCATTCTTTAGACTTATCCAAAATTCATCTGTCCAATCTCATATTATATAGAAATCAGTTACTGTATATGTCATCTAATGAGCATGTGTACAACATCATTTATCATACGATATATCTTTTTGGTCACATTCCAGAAATGTGAATACATTAATCATTTATTCCCTTGAAAAATTAATACCCATTTAACCTTAGTAAAATCAGTAATGTTGTTAATAGTTAACTCTTTACACATACCAAAATCCCAAAATTTCTATATACTCAAACCATGATATAAATTTGTCCTTATATCAGTCATGAGATCATGAATACTATCAAACATATTATTTTCTCTGTATACCTTCACCATGCGCATATCATCTACTTTCCAAAAATATTTCAATCACTTTTCTTGGTTACCGGTACCATATAATTTTTTAAAACCATAATGGACCCATACATAGATATTCCAATATACCATAAAAGTACCGCAATAACATTATTCTTGAATACCAATACGTAAACACTTCAATACATTATCTTCAATGATTTTCATGAAATAATTCCTTCCTTGTTTTGGAAGTAACCTCTTAGGTCAGGGCATTGAGTTGGGTAATGCCCATGTTCTCCACATATAAGACATTGAACACCATAACAGTATGTAACTCTATGACACTTATTTCCACACATATAACTTTTTCCCCTCTAATTGATGTATTAATTAAGGTTCTTCTTCACATTATTAGAAATTTCATTCTTCCTTTATATATACTCCTCACCATGCGAATATGCATAAAACTCCATCTTCCTATTATTTGTTGAATTAGGAATAAAACTAATGTTCAACTTGTTAATAATATATCGTGATGACTGATTCGACATAATTACAAAATCTTTCTTTCTAGGAATTATGAAAATTAGTTTATCATAGTCACCAATTTATCCATTGGATTCAATGTTGACCCAATTCATTCTGGTTCCTTCAATTAAATAATACCAAAAACCGTGGTGTAAGAAACAGTTAAAATAACAAGGAACCACATAATCATAAAAATTCACTTGTGGTATGGCTAACATATCACACATTCTTTAATACATTAAACACTAATTTCACCCTAGGTTATTCATTATCGTCAACATAATTCTAGAATTGTAACCTATATTTATACTAGACATCAGGGGAATCCTTAGACATACCATAGAAATATCTCTAAGGATCTCACTATAGTTCTCGCAGCCTCGTTTCCAAAAGGTGACTAATCCTTTCATTTGATACCAACTTTAGAGACCCAAAGCTTGATGTACATTGAAATTACATTTCTTTTTTAGAATACTTAGTACATAACAAAAACAAACACACATGTACTATAATAGTTTAGTGTCATTGGAAACTCAGAAAAATAATCTTCTAATCGTGGAGAAAGATTTTCAAAATCTTCCATAAAGATCATCCCTTTTTTCAGACCTAAAACCTTTCTTTATATCATGGGGAAATTAAAACATATAATGGGTGAGCTCAAATTCTCAGTTAGGGTAATAATTGAGAAAATATATAAGCCATATACATTTGAACAATAAAATATGAACATAAAGTTTACACAATGAAATCTTGAGTTATGAAATAAATCTTCGCAGTACATAAGGCATAGTTTATAAAGGAACATCAATAATGATAAAATATCCTGGGATTAAAACATTTAATTGTGTCAAACCGTTAATCACATGATTTGATTTCCATAGTAGCCTAGGCGTTGCTTCCAAGACCATCTTAGTGGACAATGTCCCTTTTGGAATCAAGTACACTCATCGTTCAAGTCCTGTGTCACTGAACCAGATTAACTTACCTTTCCAGCCATGTCTAACTCATGAAATATAAATCGTTACCCAATGAATTGGAGGGAGATATAGGTCACACCATCTCATTGTGAAATTATTCTTACTTGTGCCTCAAAATAAACATAAATAATTCATCATAACCCAAAGAATAAAATGGGTTCCATAAACATCATCTCATCATGACATAATCCATATAAAACAAATGGATATCATTTCATCATAATAAAAATAAAACCATTTAAATAACAGAGACATTATACATGAAACATAAACATGCTAAATAATGTCATCATAGATGGAAAATGGTTTTGACAAAACACTTGAAATGAATTCTTGAGGAAAATATCTTATCTTCTTCAAATTCATTTTCTTTTCAGAAAATGCCACACATTTTTAAAAGAAAATGATTTTATTTACAAGTAATATGAAAACATGTTTACTTAACATCATCAAAATAAGGTGTTATGAAACCATAAAAATCTGTTCATGTTGTATAGGTTAAAAAACATTCTCCTCATACTTTTATCGGAAAAGTCAAAAAGTACCTATTCTGGTAAAAAAAGAAAGATTCATTCCATAATATTTGGTAATAGTAAGAAAATGTGTAAAAAGATCATTAAAAATAAATTAAAACATATTTATAAATCATGGACATGGATAATAATAATATCCTCAGTAAATACATATGAATAAACAATCTCTGATAAGAATGAGATTGGAATAGTTATCCCTTACCTTAGATCCTATATAATTTGTACATATCTGAACCTCCTGTATAATGATTTAAATAATGTAATTTATTCATTAAATAATCATATTCATTGTTATGATATCATATATGGTTCAATTATGACTTTTGGTTACCCTTTATTTTGTAAATTCCATGTTAAAACAGCATTTTGTGTAAAATCGTTTTATTTATAGTACATGATTGGACTTCCGGTTTTTTATATTATTATTAATTATATAATGAATTACTTAATTCCAGAATTTATATCATGATTCATATATCATATATATTCAGTATATATATATAAAATATATATATATATGAAATGAAATACATTATTCATGGAGACGGTAGGCCGTACATACAAATGAATGTTGTTTTCCATTCCTTATTGACTTGAATGGAAGTAAGTATATGAAATATATATATACATAAATAAAGTAGAATTATAATGTCATATATTTCTTTATTATTCATTATATATACTTTATAATCCTTATTGAATCGTTAACATGGAGAATGATTCTCATCGCGTCGTGGAGACGGTAATCCATACGTACGCATGAGCGATGATATCTTTCCCATAATTATTGAATTGAATTTTTGTGGATGATATAATATATCAGAATCAGTATGATTTTATAATAACTATATATAATTATTCTCTACACCATTATACCAATCAATGTAAGGTGGTGGTGGAAAAACAAATTACACCATGCCATGGAGACGGTATTACGCACGTACGCACGTGCAGTTATTTCGTTATCTATAGAATGGATAGAAGGTGAAATGCAATTGTTTAATATTTATAATGAAATATAAGTAAATTGTATATATTTATGTTATTACTTTATAATGAAACAAGAAAAGAATATGAAGTTTAAGAAGAAAGAAACATGAAAGAATCGGTAGAGAGATTACCTCTTCTTCAACACACCTCTTTTAAGCTTCCTCTTAAGGCACTAGAGATTGTCTTTTGTGGATACCAGACCCTCTATAACGTTTCTAGGGAATGTTATAAGGGAAATGGGAAGGGTTATTCCGAGCTTAAAGGTTCAAAATTGTATAATGAGAAGGAGGAGGTGCCCTTTTATAAGGGAGGAGAGGGGATCTTTACGAAAAACATAAAATATTATTTTATAATAAAGTCATATTCGGTTAATAATGGCTACAAAGTGACTTGTTTAGAATTTAATGTTTGTATGGGTATAAATCCTCTCAAAAGATAGGTTTTAGACACGTTTAGGCTAATATTTTAACCTTATCATTTAGATATCACTTTTACCGTGTCTTCTTGTTTTCTTACACTATATGGTAAATAAACATACTATAACAAGCCAAAAGAACCCCAATTGGTTCATTATTAATATATATAACCTTATCTAAGTCATTTTTCCAATACATATATTTTTATAAATATAATAACAATTAATATTATAATATTTTTTTTAAAACAGTTATGTCAATTTAGACACAATTTGGTAATTTATATTTATGAAAATCATAACAACATTATTATTTAGAAAAGTGTTAATTTAATTAACACTAACATGACCTATTAAACTACAAAAATACTGGAATTTATAAAAAGACTCAAATTACCTTTATTTGGGTATTTATAACATCAATTATTTTAATATTTCATTAATAAGGTAATTACTGCATCATTATTGTGTCATAAATAAATTAAATTATTTAATTTATAAAAATTATAAATAATATACCATTATTTACAAAATATTTTTAGCTTTCTAATGAATATTTATAGTAAATTCTTCTTATGTATAACCAAATATAAAAAAAATTAGTTATTAAACATTGATTTTAACTCTTTTAACTCTTATTTAAATAATAATAAGTGTCCTAATAAAATACAAGTGGACCTAAAGGGGAATATTTTATTCATAAGGTTGTTTTTGGACAAATTAAATTTATAAAATAGAATTAGTAAATGTGTTAGTTTAATAATAATATCAGTTTTACCCTTAATTACTCTATTTACGTTTAACTATGGTAAATAAATATAAATAGTTTCTATTCACAAAAAATTATTTTTATCTTATTGAATGAAATTTTACTACTTGATATTAACTGTGACTCTCTGATTTTTGAAATTTCACTCATAAAATCAGTAAATTTATCTTTTAGGCAAATTTTCAAATTTTCTTACGAGGTGGGTAAAAGACGGTGAAAAGCTCAATAAAATTTTTATACATCTAAAATTATTATAAAATGACTCCAATGAAATACATTGAAATTAAATAGGTATTAAGTATTAAATTTTACCCAAAATAAATTAAAATAAAATATATAATAACTTAAATAAGACGTTGGGTTTTAAATAGTAACCTAGTGTTTTCACTATTCATAAAAAATTTAATGTTTTCAGAAAAATACAAATAATTCACCCTAGGATAATTTCGATATTCCAAATCCAAAAATGAAGTCCATTTTGAAAGATAAATTTTATAAAATTTCAAAAAGTGTGTATTACTATTCATGACAGCTAATTCATAATAATATTATAATAATATCTCGTTTAGTGAAATTCGGTATTGCATACAACAAACGCTATTGAGGAATGTTTCTCTAGAGTGAAACACAAGCCTATAATAGTTTTTGTGTATATTTTAAGCTAATATGATGTTGTGTATAGTGTAAGCTAATTTTTGTGTAGCTTACAAGACATCAATGAAATTAAAAAAATATTTCTCTTAAAATATTGGGGTGTTATACTAGATGAGGAAATTATTAAATGAAACTATAATAAAAATATACATATTTCAATATAAATTTGATCTAGACCATATACATAGCCTCGAAGACAATGTCGTTATTCCCCATCCAAATCAAAATAATCCGAAATAGTGGATCTGCTCAATCATGAAACCCTAGTCCTTATCCCCTTCTATAATGAAATGAATGAAAACCCTACACGGTATACATAAGGCATGAACACACACTGAGTATCATATAAATGGGTGATAAATAATTTCAATTGTCCACCACATTGATGAACCAATAAATCTACCATCCTAAGTTGATGATAATGAAATAAAATTTTTCTAGCTAAGACACATCAAGAAAATATAAATAATGTAAGTTATGAAAAACAACAGTCAATCCCCAGGTCTGTGAGTCTAATCAATTGGGAAATTATACATCATTTATATATTTATATATACTCACATACATATATACATATATATAAAAATATATTTGATTATATATAAATATAACCTAACTTAACATCAGTTGATCTTTGGTTCTATAATTTTAATCCTCTGGAAATCTTAATAAAATGGAATTCAGTTGGATGTTAAATCACTAAAGATGTGTAAAATTAGTTAGAGACTTCTATCCATAATCCTGATCAATAATACCTAATTTAGATATCACTATAAATTCCTTTCATGAAGCAACATCCCTATAGGGAAATATATTTCTGAGCCTTAGAATAATTTGTACTCACCTAAATTCAATGTAATTGCGTATCGTAGATTGTTTGTAGACATCATATAAATATAGTAATGAGGTTAATGTCATATAACTCATTCTATGTATCTCTTCTCCAATTTCTATGCCATTGGGAATGGTCCCTAGGGTGTCAAAACATTACATATCAGATAATCCCTTAGGGGGTAGACCTTTACACCATTTTTAAAAGGAATTCTTTATGGATACAATAGAATATTTAGTATCAATTCAATGGATAAAAACACAAAATACAACTCCCAATCATGTCTATAATGTTTAGTAATGGTGCATCTTCCTGACCCTAAGGAGAATCCTAGGAGTCTCTTTGGAAATCATAACGATCATTTACTGCATCAAGGATTTGATGTGCTATAAACAACACAAGGGTAATTTAATTGAGTAGGGATAGCATATTAATCTACATCACTTAGCAGATAATTGTCATCCTTTAGTATATCTTATATTTGGTTCCTATAAAATATATATGGGTATTGAAATAAAATTTTAATAAAATATAAAGGATCAGAAGACATACCTCAATATGTATATCTTTGTATTAAGATAAAATAATCGTCAATTGAAAGGTATATTCAGGTGAGTCCTATGAAATATCAATGGGAACCCCATGTAACAAATATATACATAAGAAGCATCCCCTGTTGTACAATTTGGAATCCCAAAAAAAGTATTTCATCACGTCATGCACATCAGCTGTGTACTGGGAATATCCTATGAAAGTCACTACATAGTAATAATTATGTGATATAATAAATTAAATTTTTATAGTGGTTGAATACCTAGTTCCACCAATATTGTGAATGTCCCCTAGGCATAGAATTTCAGTATGGGTTATATGGTGACACCCTCTAACATCACTACCAAATCCAAATTTACTAATTAAGTGTTTGTCATACATAATGAAAACCATTGGGTCCCTAATGTCCTAACACAATATAGAAATGATACTTAGGATCATCAATGTTTATACATTGGAAACTAATATCTCTATGAAACCTCATAAATAGCAAGCTATTGGAGGCATGCTACAAGGGATGCATAGATGATGTAAGTAAAATAAAGCACCCTAAATGGTTTCTTATTGCATGAACATATGCGAATAACCCTATATAACATCCTCATAAATTTTCCATTGAATGATTCCTCATTTAGGGAATCCATTTTATAGAAGTTAAAAATAAGTTGTATCCTACTATGGATAATCATGGAAAGATTTTAACCTTAAGGCATACATCAAGGGATATTTGATCACAATTATCCTCATAATGTGACACCCAACCCGCCACATCACCTCAAGGGAAGGGATACATAATCAATGGTCTAGGGAGAATTTTCAATTACATTTCATATTAAAGGTGTCACTCTTAAGAGATTATAAAAAAATAATTTCTAGATGAAACACCTCTCCAATATTTCTTATCCCCCCAAAACATCATATAAGTGTATTCAAATTACTAGAAGTGTTTCACCATTGTTATATATGTGATAAAATTCTCAAAATTTTCTACTCATGCATGAAATCCAAACTATGGTTCAAAAAGATATTAAAATTCATATGAATGATAGAAAAAGATAAGTTTATTCCATATGTACCATAGTACATGGCGTCAATTATAAATGTACTACATGGGAGTGTACCTCATATAGAATTGGATTGTAAAACACAGGTACATGATCTGAAATTTAGGTACATGGAATTTAGCTTAATTTGGTTACAAACCTATAATCCTCACCTTTCATTTCAATGTATGTCATCTCATTTTAGTTACTGGTTCATGTTGTGTAACCCACAGGGTGTCTGGATGTATACTCTAAATTTCTATGTTCCCCTATACAGGTTTTATGTCCATGAAATTTCATAAATGTAAGAGGAAAAATAATTTCATGAGTAATACAATTATACCGTGTATACATCATTAAATTTATCTTTTCTGATCTGATATAAAATACACCATGTGTTCTCTGAACCCCATGGCATCTATAAGGGTTTTCCATATTCTAAAACCCCCTATTCAGCTGATACCCTTGATTTTTTCCTCAAAATCAATTGATCAAAAATCAAGGGGTCCTATATTTTTATAAATTGAATATAAAACTAGATAGATGAATATACATTCATACTTTTTAAAAACCCAAGAAACAAAAAACCTTTTTAAATAATATATCGATTCATCACCCATATCCATAGACCATAGCTGCCACACGATAATTCGACTTATCCCATTCTCTTTGGAGACAGATCCCTTCATCTATCTATTTATCTATATATCCATATATATTTGTATTTATAATTAACATGATCGTACGTCACACATGTTGTATGTGATAAATCAAGGGGATGAAAGAAAATAAAGGAAGAAAACCAAAAGAATTCAAATGAAAAAAAAAAGAAATAGGATCCCGGTCCAAGCCCTGGTGCCTAACATGAGTCAATTCCTCAGCTAAAAAACCCCAAATTCCATGATCAGTGATGAAGAAGAAATTTATATCTATAACTCCATTAGAAATAAAAAATATTATTATGTAACTTTACGAAATTAAAATATAATAAATAATATTAATTATTAATTATTCCAAGAAAAAAATAGATTACAATTCATCCAAAATTCTCTCCTAGGGAAAATACTCTATTCTGAGACTAATAGAGTGGTAAAAAAATGATCTGAAGAATTTTTATAGGGTAAGGTTAAAAATTCACTACATCTAAGAATTTGAAATAAAAAATACAATTTTATAAACAAATTTCCATTACAAAAACATATGTGATGTTACAAGATATACTCACAGAAGATCAAATTCATAATATCCATAAAAACAACATTAATATTTTTCAAGACAAAAGGAAACACAATATATTCCTAATGGATATACCAATTTCTGAATTCAGACATTCGTATAATAGTCTCCCGAACCCATAACTGATGATAACCTGAAAAATTAATGATCTTTGAAAACAAGATTTCCTTTTTTTACTAGACTAACAAATCATCTACAATGGAAAACTATCCTTAATAATAACAATTTCCATGTTCATCAATTAAAATCCATGTATAACCATAATAAAAAATCATATTTATTTAAAAATGCACTAGGTCTATAGATAATGGAATAGTATGGTGAAAAATTCACTTCCCCATCACTTCACCCAACTTGATGTTGATATATGTCTTCTTATTTGGTTCCATGTGATATGATGATATCAATATTAGCTATGTAACCAACAACCTATTAGTTATAAAAAATTCCTCCCTTTGTAGAGAAACAATAGATAATATTTATGGGAAATGATTAGAAATTAAAAAAATAACAAGATGATCAAAAATATAATTAACCACGTCAGGATAAAAATAATTAACATAAAAATGTTTTTACCACTTTGAAGTAATGTCTTATATGACAGGAACTCAGATCCCACTCTCCTTGAATCAAATGAAAACTTCCATCGGTTGAAAGTAACATGAAATTACAATGATAAAAATAAATCACATTATGATATGATATAATAAGATATGTCTTGACGATGATGTCAAATATATGATCATAGATAAGGAGGAAATACCAAACTAACACCACATTATCTATAAATAGAGAACGAGAATCATATCAAAATCCCAACACATACCTCACTATAAGAGGAACTACTAGATACAAGAAAAAGGATATGATCATTTTATGTTTTGTAACACATCAAAAGAATGGGAAAACATAATGGATTTGGATGAAACTAGAGAAATCACTATAGATGATATAAAAATAATGGTACCACCTAGTATCTAGAGAACTATATAATCCTCTATAAGAAACACATACCATGTGTTATGTTTCTTTACTCATGCTTCATGAGGATGAATCCATTGGTTAAATGATAATTCTAACTACTCCACAGAGGTCGTTGCATCAAATGATCACTGACCATAGCCGGGATAGACAGTTTCATGATAAATCACTGTACAGTTCCATTTCAGATATAACTATTGCACATATTTTCAATTGTGTGATAAGAACATTCTCTTTGTCTTACCATTCCACACTAGTTTTAATTAAATGGATAAATAATATCTATATCTAATTGTGTAGATTATAAATACTACTGAGAACTAAAACCACTGCTCTTTCTAGGATCACTAATATTTATTTTCATTTTCTATGTTCCAATACAGATACCATGAGGTGGAAGAAAAGTGATAGGATAAAAAATATTTCTTTTCTTTTTCCGTACTTGCATCAAATCATTGTATACTATCTACAAATATGTTTAATTTTATTCCAATAGTATATATAATAGGATATCCAATCAGAAATCATATCGGTAGTTCTATACATTCAGCTAATCATTTTGTTCCACAATTAGATATGAATAAATTTTTCTCACCAAACTAACTGATGTACTATGAAAAATAATTATCTACCTTGTATTAATTGAGTAAATACATGAAAATAACCATAATAATAGAATTTATGAAATCACAAGGGTTTTAAACCCTTCTAATATAGTACAACACGTAAATATACAAAAACCATAGTATCCCATTATCCCCTGTTAGGATCCATAAACATATAAATTATGTAATTTAACATGATGGTTTTAGTTGTATCCATGAATATGATTATATAATTGATATTTTATATCAAATGTTCTACCTAATTTAGCTCATTCATAAAATTAATTTATTGGGGATTCCTCCATAAGAAATCTCATGATGGATCTATGTCTTCTATCGTTCATGATTATAACTCAAAAAATAGGTTTTGGGATTCTGGTAAATTTTGATTTACAACCTCACAAATCACATGATAGTATAAATAATATTTTTATCAATATCTGGATTTTCAGATGGATTACCACAAGAACCCTCCTATAGAACCCATGGGAAACATCTCAAAGGCATATCACTAACAACAGAAAATAGATGAAACAATCTTAGTATAGGATAATCTCAATTTAATTCAGAGAAAATAAATAAAAATATTCATTAAGATCAAAAACTCACCAAATGAGACTAAAAAACCCATATCCCATAGTAACTATAGACTCATCGTGATATAATAAGGATGAAACTCATAATAACCTACAGCTTTGGTTCGGGAAATTCGATCTCTATTCTACCAAATGTACTAATATAGGGAAATATGTTGAAATATTGATTCATGATATTATTTTTAACAATCAAACTATGTTACCCCTTGAAAATAGTACCTGAGATGATATACCACATTACCAAATGAAATTACAAATACCCAGTTCCTGTAAACTAAAAACTGGGTATCAAACAAACACAAGGGGAATGATTTTTCACAACTGATATAAGATACATGGAATATATACATATGAAAAAGAACAATGGATGAAATAAAAAGAAAATATATTACATTTATAATATATAATCATGTTATTTATTCTACTCAGAAACTATACCTAAACAATATAAGAACAAAAGGAAACCAAAATGGATCATAACTAACCCTATGATATGTGTACAATCTCATACCATCTCTCCACCAGCTATCCAAACCCAACAGTTATAAATCATGCTAGCTCATTTTAGAGACTTTCCATTCTATATATAAATAGACATAACAATTCCTACACATATCTAACATGATGTATAGTGCCTGAGCTAATTATGCTCAGTAGGATTCAAATGAGATTTTCATGATGAAGTCTCAATAAAAAATTAATTGTATGAACATTTTAAATAAAACATGTAATTATAAGCAGTATAGATGTTTTATAAAAAATTATGGTAAATAATTCCTATTATTTTTATCATGTTCTAATACAATCCAGATAAATTTTATTCAAATCATTATTTTCATAATAATTATTCAAAATCCAATGAAATATATATAAACCCAAAATCGTTGAATCTAATAACAATTGTTTAAATGAAAATCACCATAATTGTTGATAATAGAAAAATAGTTATACGATAATAAAGAACATCTGTGAACCCACATCCACTTTAAATTGGCCTTATTTGTAGGGGAACACCCCATGAGGTATGCTACAAACAATGTCAAGAATAATTCCATAGATCAACATGATGAGGGAGAAAACAAACATCCCCTGAGTGAAACTCATGAAAATAATATGACTGATGTCCATAGAAAAAAAATTATAATATATACCTATATATTCCCATGTTCTTCATCTCTAAAATAATATCATATGGTTTCAATTTTCATATACTATTCCACGAACATTTATTCAGCTAATACATACCTCAAAACTGTATTTCACAAAATCGTTATATTTGATTCAATGTATTTTATTTACAATTTTAAAAACTAAGGGTAAAATACAATTGACCACATATCTAGTTACACACACAAATTACTCATGTAAATTTATTTATAAAAAACCTATAAAAATAACAATATAGCTTATTAAACATAGGCTATAGACAAAACAACCTACCTCACAATTGGGTTGATCATTACCCACACTGGGATCCACAATCACTAGAATAAATATTGAGACAACAATGATGTCCTTAATAGTGCTTTACATAACATCGAAAAACATCCAATAACAAAAAGGATCATAAATGGAGTTCATATTACACATACATCAATTATATCATTTTCCACACCACATGCATCTTGAGGGTTGGTCTCCTAGAGAATATTTCACAAAAATATATAGAGGGTCTGGAAAATCACACCTTATGGTCAATGAATACAAAACTATAGTGCAACCATGTTACCCCAATAATAAAATGTTGATGGAGAAAGGCCACCATTAAGATATAAGTGACATAACCAAGCCTACGATCAAATCTAGAACCATGATATCTATAAGATTATGATTCACACAATATCTACCTGGAACTATGTATAGTTTCATACTAGTGATTTCAAATTGATAGAGTATGGGGGACCTAAATTTGTAGATGAAACCCACTCTGCTGAAGGAAATTATACCATATTCATTAATTTTTGAGTAAAAACACTATGAATAACATCAACAAAATAATATCTCACACAGGTTTTAAAATAGCAATGCATCTAATATATGATATAAAATATGTTTTTATTCCCTAAAAAAATTTACAAATTAATGGGATTGATGGAATGACTGGTACTATAGACAAATCATCCCCATGAAATTAATATCAAAAGATAAAATCAAAGAACATAAAACACATCGTGTAAAAATTCCCCAACCGAAACTCTAATAGAACCCCCTCCCCCCTAACATATCAGAACCCAAAATAAAAACCCTTAAAGAAGAAACTATGTAACTTGAAATACAATGACATTATAATTATTGTATTTTAACATGGTATAATGCATTTTTAATGTTTTAGGGTAATTTCTTTATATATGGAATTAACATTGATGTGACTTTTTCAATTGTGGATCCACATGATATTATATTACTATGTTTGGATATCAGAAAAAATGGAAAAATAATATGTTTCAAAATAATATTAAATAATAAGTCATGTATATATTTATATAAGATTATGTTGATAAAGATAAATTTTATGACATGCATGTTTTGGAATAAGAAAACATGATTTTTAGGGTAATGAAGGGACTATGTAAAATATATTAGAGCCATTCGATTACTAATCAGGACTCGATCTATGTATAATGAATAACGAATTCAATAGAGATAGATCTTATCACAACTTTTATCTCATGAATAAAAATAGTAAAAGATATTGTTACCTACCCAAGGTAAATACATATTTATTGGAGTATTATATGATGAAAAATGAAATTTTGTTTATGATTACAATAGGAGAAATATAGAAAGTTCAATTATTAGTGAGTTTATAAATTTTTTCATATATATTGATCACGAAAATAATATCACAATTACTTCTAAAAAATATAAAAGAGAATATATCGAAAGGTTTACAGGGTTTTTTTATGAACATTTCAAACTCCAATCGCTACCCAGATGCGATTTTCAAATAATTATGATGAAAAAGAGGTTTATGTGACTAAATATTTATGAATTATTAGAAGTATTATATATATTAGGACCATAAGGCCTGATATAGTCTTTATTACATGCCACGTGGCTTGTTTCAAATGATTTAAAAAAGACAGACATGTATATTTATTGAAGATAATACTCTGACACATAAAAACTAAAAATAATTTTTTTTATTTTATCAAAAATTATCACATCATTTGTTATTGGGTTTTGTAGTTTCACATGTCCTAAGATAAAATAAAGATAAAAAGTACATATCCTTTAGTTATTTTTTCATTTGTGTTTGTTCATTTCATAGATGAGTAATAATAAATAATTCATTACTTTGAGAACCACAAAATATTTCTATATATCTGAAACTAATTCTTGTATTCGACTTCCTTGGATGATGAAATGACATGAAGAGTATTGTGTTGACATGAAATATCATATATGTATATTCAGTTATAAATTGAATGATATTAGTAATTTAAAAATTATATCCATTATTCAATGAAAATTTATGTTATAATCAAATATCATTTTATCATGGAGAAGTTTGGTCATGGGATAATAAATTAATAGAGCGTGTCTAATCAAAATAATATCATACAAATTTCTACAAAGACCATTACAAAGTAATATCTTGATTTATATTTTGTGGATGTAATTATATATCTAAATACATTGAGATATTTGAGTGTAGAATGTATTCCCCCTCTAATTTGTATGTTTTTATATGTATCATGCTTTTCTTCTCTAAAAAGTTATCTATTATATCTTTAACCCAAATTTTTAATCATTTATAGAAATTTTCATTAGATACATTTAGAATTGTGAATAATGTGTTAATGTGTAATGGAAGAATTTATGAATGTATTATTCCTTAATATTGATAATGTATGAGAAATGATATTTTGGAAATGAGGTAGAGAGTCAATGACTGATAAATGGTGGAGAAGAATTGAAATATGGTAAGAATCATGAAGATGATTAATGTGTTTTTTGGATGATGTATTCATTTAACTCTTATTTCATCTAATGAGGGTTGATCTGGTGGCCTTAGATTTCAGTTTTTTTGCATCATTGAAACACTTATATAAGGAAGTATTGTTAGATTATGTTTATTCATAGCTTTGTTTATTTAAAACATTTTTCTATAAAATAAGTGATAAATCTATTTTTGTATTTCGTAACAATCCCAACATAATATATTGTTTATCAAAATCCATGTGGGATTTTTGGTGGTTTAATTTCTTAATAATATGTAATTAATATTCAATAAAACCTATTTATACCCTTTTTATGTCATATATTGATGACTAGGTATGTTTTGGGGTGGATCTTACATGTTTTTTTATTGAATTTCATGTTGTACATGGTTAAAAATTTTGGTTATATATTAATGTATGAGGATTACAATACAATTTTCTGGGATGAATGATCTTTAAACTCTAAATATATAAAATTTAGTTTTATATTTGTCTGAATATAGATTTTTATAAAGAATACGACTATATGTAATGATATATTTACTCTATTTATGCTTGAATTTACATATTTATAATGATAAAGGATCATTGTAACAAATAATATTCTCTATAGAATCATAATATAGGTATATGTAAGGCCTATATTTTGATTATTTAGGAATTATATTGGTTCAT
Organism: Viscum album; assembly: GCA_963277665.1. Classification (NCBI taxonomy): domain Eukaryota; kingdom Viridiplantae; phylum Streptophyta; class Magnoliopsida; order Santalales; family Viscaceae; genus Viscum; species Viscum album. The sequence goes on along the minus strand of OY728148.1, from coordinate 1,655,739,300 downwards.
CTAAAGAATTATTATTTATAGTTATCATCCTTGAACACTATACAGATAAACATGTGCATACTGAACTAGATTGAACTGTATAATGAACATTTCATGTTGGTGTTTATAAAAATTTCATCCATCAAGAAGATATGATATATTATATAAATATTACCTTAAGATTAAATTTCATTCTACATTTAAATGAAGATTATCAATATTAGTTTTAATTGAATATCATTTAATAGTGTTTTGATTATTTTTAATAAATTATTAACTCTTGATCTTTTGGTAAATCACTGACCAGTGATACCATTTCATGAAATGTAGTGTAGTAAAATAGAGTGCGAATTAGTGATAAGTTATGTGTATTTTTTTAATACATGATATTGATGATGATTTTTGATCCAATATTAGCTTGATATATATGTCATGGGAGGATTAATTCTTCATGATCTTGATGGTGATTTTTATTTCATAGAAAAAAATTGTTTTATATCACATTTTAATTGAATATTCAATAAAAAGAGTATGTATCTATTTTTGTTCAAAAAAGAGATGTCCTAGAATGCCCATCATGTTGAATTTAGTTTGGCCTAATGGATGGTTTTGAAGGATTAAATACATATACAATAAATAACATTGACTTCTCATTATCATTTTTAATAGATGTTCCCAGCAGTTTCATCGTCCATAATTATGTACGAACCTTATTACTAAAGGTAGGTGGTCAATTGGAGATTCATACCCAGTTATGTTTTGTGAGTCACATTTTTCAATAGGATTTGAGGTCAGGAACATCACACCAATTTTGGTAGTAACTTTTTTCCAAATCATAGACTCTATTATTTATTTAAGACATGTTTTTGAATCACTTCATACTCTTTATATGGGATTGGTTACCCTAAAAAATGACTATATGATGAATCCAACTTGTGTAATGAATTAGGTGATCTGATTAGTAAATCCATTTGTATATAAATGAAGATATCCGAAAACTTTATAGTATTTGGTATCCTCTTAGGTATTTAATCCATATAACGGGGGACATTATAGTATTCTCCCATACTGGGAGGAAGTGAATATTATGAAGAAGGTATTGATCCATTATTTAGGGACCTACATATATATATTATTACTGGAATAAAAACTAATATAGTACATTAAAATAATTTTTTTAATGTGATATGAAAAATAAATATACATGGGCTCTATGTCACTGGGTATTTAAGATTTAGTCTAAATGAGTAGTCCTAGGTTTCCAGATTATTACATGAATTATAATTTTTGAATTTCATTTTATTTTCCCCATATGATGATGAATGGGGTAAAATAAATATCACTTGGGAATGAATTGGCCATAATGGTTGAGAATTTGAAGATATTTGGGGACTTATATCGATGTGTATTCTTATTTGAGCTCAATCAATTGGAATACATCATACATTTCCTGGTTATTGAAGGAATCAGAGTTCTCATAGTTCTGGAATTCCATCATAACAAGATTCATGGTAGATTGTCTTATATGGTTGATGTTTATATCATTCCACCAATCAGGGCTTGCATTATGATATTTCCATAGATGGTGGAGACTAATTACCTGAATGATGTGTTCATTATGACTCGCTAAACCAATGGGTGATGCAATCAGTTTGAGAAACAAGTGACAACAATTGGTTAGACTAATTTCATACGGGCATGAGACATGCAAGTTGAGATATCCATTGAGTGTTTATGTGGAGATAGGGCCTATGTTAGTTATCCAACATATCATTTTAATGGAGGACTCCAAATAAATATAGTTCATTTGAATTATCATTCTACCAAGGGTTGAGGTAGAGTGATCATCCCATGGGAATTATTGGTTCCTAATTGATGAAATATTAGTGAAATTATAGGGCTTCCAATGACGTGGATTTATATTTGATATTATACCTTAAGAATATATCTTACATATCAAGGCTATTGAAACAACCATAGTTTAAATGGATAAATTGATTTATCACTCCGTTGAGGGATGAATTAGAGTGCTTAGACCATGGGAATTATTGGGTACCAATGGTTGAAATGTCATTGATAGAACAAGAATCAAATTGAGATTGATACCCATTTAACTTTAGTCTAAAGAATTTTGGAGGGAATCTTTTATTTCCTTTTTATGTTATGAAAATGATCCCATGTAGTTAATTTTATTTCATAGGACAATTAATGATGATGTAGCGAAATCAACCGATAGGGAATGATTGGGTCCTAATGATTGAAATATCAAAGACATGGAGATAATCACACTAATGTGGATGCGAGTATTATTTTGGGTTTTATCCCTAGGAAGGTTTAAAAAATATCATGGTAATGTCATAAATTCGATTTCTCATTATTCTTCATTTTTATAAATCTTCTGGGGGATGATGTGGATTTATTAGACCATGTGAATGGCTGGGTCCTGATTGATAAATTGTTAGAGACATTGAGGTAATCACACTGAGGTAGATGCCATTTTGAGTTCATACTAAGGAATTAGGAATCCATCCTATGTATCAAGGTATTGGAAAGAATCATATCACTATTAATTAATTTTATTAGGGATTACACACTAATTCTAACCTTGTTCTGATAGAGGATTATGGTGAAATTATGTGTTTTTTAAACTCTGTAATCCCACAAGAGCTATTATTGATGTCAGAGATACATAATGGAAAATAATAATTCTCATTGCTTATGGATACAGGTGATATGAAGTGGGACAACCATTGGAAAATATATATATAGAGAGCTCATGACATTGAGATAAGTATAATGTATCAAATTTATAACATGAATAATGGTCTTGGAAGTTCAGTTGGTTGGGTCTTACACATTGATGTTTCCCTATAGACCCGACCTACATGCATGCCTAAAATGCGTTGATTTTCCAATAAACATGACTAGATTGCCTCCACATCATGTTTGAGGGTGTCATCCTGATATGTACCAATACAATTTTATGTTCTAGTTGACTTCTCTAGAATACTTCTCATAATCTGGATAGAATGTACAAATGTTTCACATGAGGAAGGTTGAGTTATATGGAGGAAAGATAAAGAGTTGGATAGATGACATGGAAGCCATAAAAATATCCCATATATCTTGCCTAGAGGGAGTCACATCATACAACTTAATTTCTATACTTTCATCACGAGAGCTATATAACTTGTTTGGAGGGATTCACGAGACTTAATGTGGATATCCTTAAAGGGTTTCACTTGTCATGTATGGAATGTATATAGGGAATCACAAGATGAGACTGCATTCCAAGAGGGTGTCATAAGAACTAGTTTACATGATTAGGTGCTACTCTGAGAATAATTAGACATGAAATAGTTCTGCGATATGGGCTAAGTGATATGTCTGAAGGGAACCTCAATGTTCATACATAGTGCCAAGGGGGTTTCACATGAATTGGGTGGCATGCTCGGGGGTACATTGCAGACTGCACTAACACATCTAAGGGACATCACACGATATAAATAGTAGGTTAACAAAGTCTTCCATGTTTTGGGAAACATTTCTAATTATTTTCACATGAGATAGTATTTTTATTCTATGATCATGTGGATCATTGTATACATTACATTATTATTTATCACTTGTTTTATTTTCATTTATAGCATTTATATTTATAATTTATTATATTTTTTTAGTGTTATCTTTTAAAACGTCATCTGTGATTTAGTATAATTGAGGGATATTATTAATGTGTCCATCCAGAAGCCCTTCAAATGACTTATGATTGATATTTTAATGTGATTTATATATAATTCTCGATCACAATGTCTTTTACATGGTTCTTAAATTTCAGGAAGGTTTTCTTTTCATGATATTAGTGGCTCCGTGAAATCTGTTATGTTACTTAGGAGCACCAATTCATCAGGAAAAAGGGTAACCGTATAAGTGTGCATTTTTCATGATATTTTGTGGGATATATCATCCCCATAACCCCATTTGTTACTAATTTTTCACAACAAATATCATTTGAATCTGAGATGTAGTTACCGAATGGCATCGTTTTTATGCTTCTTTATGATGTACTAATGCTGGTTACTTTGGGGGAATCACCTAATTTTTAGGGACCTCGGGATACTCACTTAAGTGACTCATTTAATGAATTATTACCTATTAATGGGTATTTTATTGATTAATTCAAGGATAATGATGGACCTCTATAATTTCATATTGGAATGTACAAGGTACTTCATTGGATTGGGGTGCCTATCGAAAGACGCTCATATGATCTCAAGAGACTTTTATAGGAATTTATATGATACAAATATGGATTATCACGGGAATCTATATGAACATGATGAATTTTTAAGTGGTCTAGTGAGACCATGATGCAGAAATCCATAGTGTGTATTAAGATTTTTATTACTAGAAGAGGCTCCCGAATTTTCCATCATTAATTCCTATTTATATCTTAATGAGAATGTAGATTGTTAGAGAATATATGAGTGTTGTAGAATAAAATTAATCTTCCACTTGATGATTTTTTGGGTTCTTAATAATGGATTTGTGAATATTTTTTGGCATTTCATGGAAAATTCCATATATTTGTCTCGATGGAGCCAAACTCAGAGTGTGAGATCACATAAAAATATCTGAGTCTCTTTGTGTAATTAGAATGTCATGAATGAAATCATTTTCAGTATGAGGTTCGCATGTTACTATATGCATTCAGTGTCTTGAAAATTTATAGGGGTGTGTTGTGTGATGTATAAACTGGCAAGAGGCTCCCACCTTCTTACATTTTATCTCCTTTGATTCATTTATAATTATTGGGGATCATGAATGATTTATTAAATGTTATTGAAGAAAATAATTTTCTACATTTTTATCTATTTCATGAGTTTTTTATAATAATAGGCATCATCCTTCTATATATATTAATCAGATTTTTGATGGATTCCTGGATTGGATGTTAGGAACCCAATCGTTGAAGAACCACTTAACCTATGAGATCTTGTCATGAGACCTTCGTGTGATCACTAATTTTTCACGATGACTTATAAAGTGAATAAAGAATTCTATAAGGGACATTAGGAGGCCTTATTAAATTTACATGATATTTAATACCATCAACATGTCCCTCTACTACTCATGTTATCATATGTATTCTGTGGTTTTACATGATCCGCTTGATCATGGTGAGCATACTCTTCCTTTTCCTTGTTGGGAAAACAAAACCCATATTTTTTTTTCTTTACTCTGTGTATTTTTTATGCTCATTTGGTTGGTGTAAACTGATGACACCAACCCTCCTTCAAGAGTGACTTGTGAGGGGACAATAACATAGTTCAGAGGAATTTATCTGCTCAACTAAGTATTTAGTGCGATCCCAAATTGGTGTCATGGTTGACGCTTAGTCTTCCATGTGACACTTGGTATTTATAATGGCGCCCTATAAATAAGGGAGTTTAGAGCGATTCATCTACTAGATACACTATTCTCTAGATCCCTGTCACCCAACTCCCATCTTTTTTCTTAGTTACAAGACTTTTAGTGTAGACCCGATTGTGATACTTCAACGCGAGACCTCACCATGAGGCTATTTTTTCCTATCTACCCCAAAATCATCTCTTTCTTAAGAAACTAATTGATTAAAATATGAAATAATTATTGGTAATAATTTGTGTCTTCGAATGTGATGATGCTTGATCATCTTGAGGGTTTCTCTATATTTCTCATCTTTATAACATGATCTATTAAATATCATTTGTCTTTCATGACCATGTAAATTTCATGATATAAAAAATAATATAATGATTAATTAAGATTAATGATACATTGGGGGTTAATATAACCTGATATATATTTACGAGTAAGATTATACATGATCTCGCTATGAATTTTTCAAATTCTATGGTTGATTCATGTGATGTGTGTGATGTGCCCAGACTTTTGTGCCTTTTAACATGATGATGTTTTTTATCTATTTGATACAAAAGACTTAATTTTGTTTAGATTTCGTTCAATTCTCACAATTCATCCTAAATTAACTTGAATATGGATGTAATGTTAATGATGGACTTTCATGATTATATTGTATAAAGTGCAGATTCTACCTATCGTTGTTCAGTAGGTCCATATCGGATAAAAATAATAGAAATAGTGGGATTGAAACTTGTATACTATCCACATTAATATTTGATTCCCCTATATGGGTTCAGCCTTACAAATGAATCTCACATTCATTCATTATTGTCATCATTTTCACCATACAATTAGGTTTATTGAACTCAAAACACATTTCTAGAGAGCATCTCTCAAGGGGGCATTTTATCACCAAAGGATAGCACAAATATGGGCTTATACTGACATATATTTCCAAATACATTATAGAAACATACCGTAAACCTCATGAGGATATTCGTATATACAATTAAATCATGATGATACTTTCCTATAATGAAAAACATTGGTAGATTCTCATCTAGGACTTTTGATCTGGAGGTGGGTGTGGAATGGACCGGGGATATCATTTATTAGAAAAGGAAATCTCTTCTGTATTTTCTAATGGTTTGGTAAATTAAGGAATTTATGAGGATATATTGATATTGCATATGTATACATATTGCATCAAGGATTTGATGATGTACCTATTCGTATTTTAGAGCCCAGATATGAACACTCTCAACCTCATGTATGGAAGGTTGAGTATTAGCCTCTAGTAATTGGTGCAGATATGTGCTACAGCTATATTAGGTGAGATTCAAGATGAATTATTCCGTGAGGGGATCAAATGGGATGACTAAATATGTACTCCACCGCCTACCTATGAACTAATAAGGATGGTTGAAAATTACCTCCCGAAGGAGCTGCTCAATGGGGAAGATATCTTGTTCAACATGTGGGAATGATAATTCATCAAGAAGTCCCATTCTGATCTAGAAGCTACAAATTTGATGGTATATGTCATTAATGACTCCTATAATGAATTTAGAACATACAAGAAAATTATTGAGGAAGGGTAATTTAATAAAAGGGAATGTGTTGATTTCCATAATATTGATTGGTCTTTCCCACTAGATGTTTTCCACACCATGTACCTGAGTGGGTACGTACTACCAATAAATGAAAAAATGTGGATTTATAGTTTCATATTTTATTATCGTGACCTCTATGATAGAGGGATAGTATTGTGATAGTCATCCCTCTATTGTTCATTTTTTAATTTCTTCTACACCATGTTTAGAATGGAAAAATCCCTTAAATAACCATTCACCCCTTCCATGTTATATGGGGTTTGATTGGAGCTCATTTATCAGGTTATGATTATATAGTCATAAAAGGTATCAAAGATCCCCACATCATAACAAACAAGAAATGTATCAATGGGGTAAGGCTTGTTATTCTGAATGATTGGGATTTCAGTGAATATATGACCCGTTAGTATAGATTCCCATTTAAAACATATTGTCTAATTCCAATGTATAACACACTTCTATTTATTACACATTGATTCATGATTTTTTACATAATATTACACTTAATACAACATGTATGATTGATATGTCCGTTGTATTTGGTAAATAGGTACATATCATAACATATTGTACATGGGATACAATGAAATTATTGAAAACATCAAAAACATCATTCTAAAATTCCTTGACGTTTAAAATAACATGGTGTAACTTGGAGACATACATACAAAGTGGGTGATCTATAAAACCCATTAAGGTAATAAAAAATAAAAATGTGATACATATTAAACAATATTCATAACAATGTAAAATAAAAGGAACAAAAATAATAAGGCATGATATTGAATGATAATCATAACATGGGAAACATGGAATCAACTTAAAACACAACATCATAAAAAAATGTCACGCTTAGGAATTATGGAAACGATTTCTCAGAAATGAATTAGGATCACTCCCAATCCCAACGTGACATTTCATGAGACTATAAATTACCCAATGCATTGGAGAAAATTATAATTCAATGCACACTAGTCAATTTAATTCAATTCTCATACTTAAGTGTGCGTTATAGATCACACTACATGGATTCATTCATCATCATTATTTATTCCACAATCAATTGGTATGAAATACATACATTTAATTCCCAATTCAAATATATATATTTTTATTAATGTGAGTACACTCGATAGGAAAAAGTTTATGGTATTTAGTACTATGATTTTTTTGGCATTGTAAAGTGCAGTGAAATTTTGGTAGCACAACAATGTCACTTAAAACAAATAAATTTTTTTGATGAGATAGAAAAAATCATTTCCCCATTATTAAAAATAATGGGACGTAAAAGGTACATGAAAATACATATCCCTACATTAGGAATTGTAAATTTAAATGATGAAGATAATAATGAATTGTGAAGACCCGAAAATTTCAAGGATATTTTTTTCTTAATTTTCTTTGGAATTTTAAAAGAACACAGTTTCTGACAGCGCCTGATTCCGAGGCCCGGTGTGCCCAGAATCAATTTCCAAAGTTTGGCTCGGGTACGTTCCGTGAACGAACGAGCGGGAATTTCTAACTTTTGAATCGGTTCCCGGAATCAAATTTCGAGGGCACCGATGGAACCGTAGTGCCGGTTTTTGCTTAGGAATGCCTTTCCTAGAGTTGCGTTTTCTTGGGAGCAGTTGTTATTAAGGTTGTGGTTTAAGTGTAAAGAAAAATAAAATTTGTGTTACAAATTTTATTTATCTTCTTAAGTGGTTATATCGTAAGTGTGGAAGTTGGGGTGGAATCACAAGTTCCTAACTAACCAAGTGAGGATTAAGGTGAGGTGGTGCCCACACGAGCCCCAACCCTTCACCTTCCCCTTAACTCTCTTCTACCCCCTTTAAACTCCCTTGCACTTAATGTGCCAAAACCCCCCCAATTAAATGTGACTCTTCACTTCCACCTTCATTAATTTTGGAGCCTCTCCACCCATTAATGAAGGATGTAACTTAATGAATTTGAATTATTTCGAATTCATTAAGCTAACACTATAATAATGTGTGTTGTTTTATTGTTGGGGGTTGGCTAAATCATTGTGATAGAGTCATGGAAGGATTGAAGAGAATTTCACCCTCGACGAAGAACACGAAGGACATCTCCAAACATGTAACAACGTCTTCTCGACGAAGAATGCCTTTTCCAAAGAAGAACGTGAAGTTTCCAACGTCGACCCCTTCTTGGATGCCTCCTTCCCACTCCTTCAGGAATAAAGAAGGGAGCGCCTTTCACGAAGAACGTCGACGTCGTCAACGGCTTCTCTTTTCCGATGTCGACGAATCGCCGCCGCCTTTCCGCGACTTCGTCAACACATAACGAAAAGCGAGGTAGGGGTTTGTTGTTGCTTTATTTAATTATTTTCCGTTCTTGGTTCTAGCATGACAAACTTGAGGATGATCGTTTAAGTGTTATCGTCTAACGAGAGGGGGACCGGACCGCACAAACATGGCCGAAACCCCCTCCTTTGTTCTTGAATGTTTCTTGCGAATGAAACGAGATAGCGTGGTGCTGTCGCACCACGCAGGAATCACACGGAAATTATTGCGCGGCACCGTCGCGTCGCGCCGTAGAAAGAATTATCATGAACACGACGCCGTCGCGCCGCGTCGAAGGAAACCGAAGATGCCGCGGCCGGAGCGGGGCCGCGGCGGAGGGGCGCGGTGCCGTCGCACCGCGCCGGATGACGAAGGCCGCAGCCGGTTCCGGGCCGCGGCGGATCGTGATGACCGGCGGCCAGCCTGGCCGCTGGTGCCGAAAGACGGAAGAGGACCGGCCCTTGCCGGTCCTGTTGACAAGAAGTCGGCCGGCCAGGTCGGGCCGACCGGATTGGTGGAAACCGGGGGAATGTAATTCCCCCGGGCAGTTATTTGTCCCCCCATTATGAGGGGGGCCGGTTTCACAAAAGGGGGGGGGGGGGGGGGGGCAGGTGGACCCCCGTTTCCAGCAAGCTCGGCCTTCGTCCGGGCTGTGCCGGGCCGGGTCGACCCCGTCCGGGGCGGGTCGACCCGGTTCGGGCCATCCGGGGGGTCTCGGTCCGGGACGGCCTGGGCCCGAAACCCCCGTTACCGAGCAGTTTGGTCAAATGCCCGTATCCTGGGCTACGGGCCTCCAAACGACTCGTCGTTAGCGGCAACACGATCCTTGGATCGAGACGGTCGTTTCGGTATACTATACTCAAGGTTCACCTTCCTTTTCGGGAGCCTACGTGGTTAAAACTCCGTAGTTAAGCGTGCTTGGCCTAGAGTAGTGATCAGGATGGGTGACCTCCTGGGAAGTTTCCCAAGGTGAGTGTGAGACGAAAAAGCCAGTAACTCTCAGACCGGGTATCCGATTTACGCTCCATTTGTTGCGTTGAGTTCCTGTTGACGATACGGAAGTTTTGGCATCCTCCGCCCGAGTTTTGGATGCAGATGGATAGTGGCCGGGTTGGATCGCACCGAAATCCAACCGGGCCCCTGGAACGGAAAAGCTGATATCTTTCTGACAGAACGTCCGTTTGACGAACCGTCAGCGGCGTTGGTGATCGCGTTGAGAAACGGTCCCTATGAGTTTACCCTATGAGAGTTCGCGGTACATTTGAGATATGGCCGGGTTTGGTTTTCTCACGAAACCAACCGGGCCCCTGGGACGAAAAAGCTAATAACTCACAGACCGGGCGTCCGATTGACGTGCTGTCTGTTGCGTTGAGACCCCTATGACGTGGCGGTCCTTTGAGAAACTTCTTCATGGGACTTTGAGATACTTGTAGTATCGACCTGTAGCTCGTGGAGCGGACCCTCCTAGTGACGAGCGTGCGGAGTACGGAGACCGTGTAGCTGGCTGAGACCCGTCGACTGCTGATCGAACGACTCGGAGTGTTACAGAGGTGCGCTTGGTTGTAGCGGCACATGGGAGCGCTTGGTTGTAGCGGCAGACCCACGACAGATTTGCGCTTGGTTGTAGCGGCACAAGGGAGTGCTTGGTTGTAGCGGCATACCCACGACAGAGGTGCGCTTGGTTGTAGCGGCACATGGGAGCGCTTGGTTGTAGCGGCAGACCCACGACAGAGGTGCGCTTGGTTGTAGCGGCACATGGGAGTGCTTGGTTGTAGCAGCTGGCCTGCAGTACTCGATGGGTGGAGTTCTTCAGCAGTCTTGGGTTAATGAGCAGTACCTCAGAGTCGTGACAGGACCACTGTACACTCCAGAGACGGAGCTCTTCAGCAGTTACGATTTCGAAAATGAAAATCCTGGTTTGAGCTGAGACTTTTGACCTTGTGTTTACCTCATGATTGAGATGGGTCACTTGCTAACTTAGGTATATGTATGGGCATATACCCGGGTAGTGGTTATCCGTTGATTTCACAATCCTTGCGTTTCCTCATGATTGAGATGGGTTACTTGATAACTTAGGTATATGTATGGGCATATATCTAAGTAGAGGTTATCTGTTGAGATCTTCTTTGTGGTTATCCTTGTTGGTTTAGTGAGACCTTGAGGTTCTCGGGGTCCCTACTGAGTATCATTATACTCACCCCTGCACGGGCTATGCCCGCACCTCGTTGTGTTGGTTGCAGACGACGGGCAGTGCTGACAGAAGCCGAGTGTTCGAGGATTGGACAGTACCTGGAGTTGGACTATACGAAGAGATAGTACCCAGAGGAGGACCTCACGACGAGGCGGTACCCAGAGGTGGACGTGACGACGAGGCGGTACCCAGAGATGGACCACTGGGCGAGACATACTCGGAGCGGACGGTGGGACCTGAGAAGAAGAGGAGCTATCTGTACCCACCCTTCAGGTGGGATTTCCAGTGGACAGCTCGGCATAGCAGCTTTACTTTTCAGTTGTTGTTTTCCCTTTCGAGTTGTACTTTACAGTTGGGCTTGTATTTTCATCCCCTTTTTACTTTCCGCAATTACTGTTGTACTCAGTTTTTACTTAGTGTTTACTTCTTCCTCTTGTACTCTGTGTGATTGTTTACTTTACAAAGGCAATGCCTTCCCTTTTTATCGGGATTTACGACTTGGTGCTAGTCGCCAGCCCCTGGCCTATGGAAGACGGGCTTGGGGTAGTCACGGCAAGGGCCCCGAGGATGGGTCGTGACATGAATCATTAATAAAAGGGAGAAATAAAGGATTCCTTATTTGAGAATAGAACCCAAAATTATTTGGAAAGGCTTCTTAAGAGCATTGGGGGAACCGTTGTATGAATCCCAATAGGGAAGAGAGATGTATAAAATATCTACAAGGATTTTTAGTGAAGTGAAATAGAATCTTGGGTGGGTTCTTATATGGAAACCTTTGTGATTTCATAAATATTTGTCAAACATATGTTTTGGACTCTATAATATAAAAAACCAAAACCAAAAACCTTAATAGGGTTATTCCCATGGGTTCTGAAAAATTGATGAGGTTTCATTATTTAATAATTCAAAGGGCCCAATAATTTCAAAATAATACCCAAGATTATATTTAGGAGATTCGTACTCTAAAATAAATGATTTTAAATACATACAAAATATTACATGTTTGGTGGATACATAATGGATTTATAGAACTAATTATAAAATATCATCTAAAAAATATTTTGGATGGAAAATATATATTATTTAATTTATTCCATTTATAGTATTTATTACATCTGTTTTTCAATATTATGTTGTTATAATATAAAATGCTTTATTATAAGGGATTTAATTTTTATCTGAATGTTCAACTGCCTTGGAAAATTATGAAAAATTCACCATTGGATAATCTCAACATTCTGTTTTCAAAGGAATTTTCAAAATATGTGCATTTACACATTTAGTGTAAAAATATATATTTTTTTATAAATAATGTTCTTGTTTCGAAAATATCATGTTTTGAACCCTTGAGAAATTTATATTTGACATTATAAAAATTATATGATCATTTATATTTAAATGTTTTTCAATAGTAAAATTTTGTAAAAAATTTTTCCAAAATTAGTTATTCATAATAATAAATACTTTATTTGAATTTTAATATTACCAAAACATATTATTTTGGGTTTGTTATATCGAAATTAAAATCATATGTAATTTAACTATAATTGGACCAAAATATATAAATTATTCAATAACATATAAGGTACATAATCATATTTCTAGGGTCTTGAAACAAAACACATTAATAAAAATGGAAAATATTTAGGAGTAAGTTATTTGATAGTGAGACATTCTTGGGGTGGTTCTACATATATGGATTGAGCCATGATCTAAATGAGCATGAAATTCTCTCGTAAAAGGTTTCCCTCGTGATTAAATTGTTGCTAAGCATAAGGATTATACCGCCCTCAGAAGCTCCAAAAAACTGTTCTTCATAGGGTATTATCCTTATGTACGATGTCACCACATTATTTTTCAATCTGAATTGGATTTTTTTCAAACAGTATATTTATTCAAATAATTTGATCTCTATTCAGTAGCCATTTTATCAATGGTAATGATTCATAACGGAATATTAGAACCAATATAATATAATACAACCAAAGAAGTAAATTTGTATTCAATAACTATAAAAAATATTTATTAAATAAATTAAATGAAAAAGGGAGTTTTATATATAAATTTCTAGGTCATTAAATCTTTCCCCTTCCGAAATTTCAACAGTTAAATTTTCATTTCCTACACTAAAAAAATAAGGGTAACTCGGTTTTGTCACCGCATCTGGTTTCCACTTCACTTATTCAAATTTTATGTCTCCCTATAGCACATTGGAAATTTTCATTGTCTTATTTCATATGAATTTTTCACTATCATATTAGATCTACAATGGCCTCTCATCATAGGAATGATCATTCATCAAAGGTTCCACCTATGGATTGACTACCTTTGACGGTATCAATTTTCACTTCCTTAATAGGGGAACATGGAATAAATCATATACCTTAGATAGGTAAGGTGGGAGTGATATTCAGTAGGACACCGCTCTGATATGGTGAAGGATTTCAATGGGGTTAATGTATCTTGGACTAAGATTTCCCTTATTCCCAAATTATATCAGTTTCTTCACTGGAGATGTGTAGAGAAATTCCATATCACCAGAATAAAACTCCAGGTCTTTTAAAGAATAGTAAGAATAGATCTTCATTTTAATCCAAGTATCCTTCACATGATTCTTTATAGTATAAACCATTCTAACAACTTCGTTGACCATTTGTAGAACTAGTAGTTTTTGTTCCAAAATTCTATTCTTGTGTGTAGGATTTCGACACCTCTAATCATAAAGGGATTCATAGGGATCCATTTTGATTCTTTACTGGAATCATGTTATGTATGAGAACTCATCCAAAGGCTGATGATGGTCCCATCCTCTATGGATATCCATAGAACATGCTCACAACATGTCTTCAAGTTATTGAATTGTTCACACATAGTGTCAATCAATTTTAGAGTGATAAACTGTGAACATTTTCAACACATTATTTACAGAGCTTTAAAAACTATTCATGAAAATAGAATTAAATATTGAATCGTGATTTGATACAATCATTATTTTTACTCCAAGAAGCATCACCACTTATCTGATGTAAATCTTTGCATGATAATCTAGTATTAAATCCTCTCAAATCACAGTGAAGTGTTCATTCTTTATAAGATGATACACCATGACCCATAATGCATTATTCCACCATGTTGACTTTAGAATAACAGTGAAAATGCCAGGTGATGTGTTCCCATTTCCTTTTAGGTGTTTTAATGGTTTTATTATAGCCCTGGATTTTTCCTTTCTACTTTCACATGGTGACATATAATAAATCAAGATGTATATTCTGCAATATCCTTGTTCATTTTATCACAAAAATTGTTTTAATGGAGATCTCAAGACATTTTTGTTCTTCCTTGGTGGATGGATAATGTTGAGATATGTGGATTACCCAAATTCTCATCCTTTAACGTAATATATAATGGTACTCATTGTATTGACCAAAATAACACAATTCCTTCATTAAAATTGACCTCCTTGGATTTCCCTTTCTGTATTGTCTCCCCATTCATATGAATTTCCATATCATCTCTTTTTGTATCCTATTTCTTTTCTAGGAGGTATGGTTTTGAAATCACATGTGACATGATTAATGAATTTCTTTCCTTTATTATTCCCATGAAAATCCATTCAAAATTCATGAATATCATATCCCTATAAATTATCATCAATGATAAAATTGATAAATCCTCTCTACACAGAGTGTTTCCGACATTATTATTTTTCCAAAAAAAATAGTGATTGGAGTAGAAAATACACTTGATTAGAAATAACCACCATCATTAGCACAAATTTATCTTTTTATAATGAATATATACTATAGGTTTTTATGATCTACATATATTTCTCACTTCTCCCCAAAGAGATAATACATCCCCATTTTCAATGAGAACAACACTGCTGAAAACTCCAAATCATGTATTGGGGGATTCTATTCCTGAAAAATAATATTCATTTAATAAAAGACTATCAATTTTTTATTTTCGAGTAACACAGTGATAAATAATTTTTTTTATTAATCACTTAACTCTATGAAAAGTTCCTCAATAGTTAGTAGTGTGAAAACTTGGGTAGTGATAATCCAATTTTTCAACTCCAAGGATCCCTATTAAAATTCGTCTATACAATATAAAATTATTAACTTTCAATTTAACATGGTTAGAGGGTTTTACTATTATAAAAAACATCTCAAAAATTGATGTTAATACCCAGTTAATCAGGAAATCTTAAAATATATATCACAAATAATAGACTCATCCATCATTCAATTGCATCTTTTTTATGGTTCTATTGATACACTGTTTCTTATTATCATATTCCCCTAAAATGATACTTAAATCAACTAGAAATCACATTTTATAGACATGGAATAATTCCTATACTTTTTTACAGATTTTAGAACAGAGCTCAAATGAGCCTCTAGCTACTCATTTCATTTAGAGTATATTAGAAAATAATCTATAATGAATACCAAATTTTTTCCAAGGTAATATATAAATAAACTATTCATTAACTAACTGATGATTATTGGAGGATTATTGATCATGAAATGAATCACTATTAACTCATAGTTTCTTTTCCTTCTATAAAAACTAGTCTTGTTAATATCCCACTTCTTCACCTGAACATGGTAATACCTTGACCACTGATACACCTTGGAGATGTATTGTTCTCCACAATACTAATTGAGAAAGTTATTAACACATGGAATAGGATACTTTTCTTTATCATGATCTTGTTTAACTTATGATAATCATTGAATAGTCACTTTGACCCATCCTTCTTCTTGATGATGATGACTAGTGCGCCCCATGGTAAAGAACCTAGGCTATGAACCATTTATCTTGGTTATCCTATAGTTGTTTTTTCTTCAGATCGTCATGTTCCAATAAAACCATTATATACATATTCATTGATAATTGTAATTTCCTATCTATATGATCAATTGAAAATTAAATATATATTCTATGAAAAAGAATGGTCAATTCATATGGATAATAATTCTCTTATTATCTCACAACATGAATCTTTTTTAGGATGATTCTATCCATAATTTGCATATTTTATTAAATATATTTTAGTTCATCAGGAAATAAAATAAATTCTTGTGATGTATGTACTAAAAAAGATTTATCCAACCCTTTTACTTTTATAGAATCATTGGTTGATTTGAAATAAAAAGTTTTATTTATTTATCAGGGAATTTTTTTGGATATATATAGGAAAAAGAAAATGCATACATTGAATTGAATCATATTCCACCAAAGGCACTATCCTAAGGTTCGTTGGTAAGTTTATCCAACTAATTATGACTGGGAAGGTGTTATATACCTAGGGTGCAATAATTTATAATTTTCCAATTTTCACCAAGAACTCGACATCAATGATTTTTTATCGGTGTTTTAGTAGTTCTACTATTCATTTGTGATATGAATGAATTTATAGATATAGAATCAAAAATTATGTTTTCTATACATAAATTATTAACTAGAATACATTTTATCAATTCATTTTCAGGGTCTACATCGGATTTTGTGATAAAAATACATCACCCTTTCTACCTTGGAGGGTATTGGTTGTCTCTGAATACCAATTTCATAGTGAATTGGATTGAAAATTAACATATTTCCTTGAAGTTAAAGTAATAAAAAATTCATTGCATGTTGATTAAAGGATTTCATTCATCCAGAACATTTCTGGACATCTCTCATAAAAATTGATAGCTATGTGACCTTGCCAACTATACCTCAGGAATATACTCATCCAAATTAGGCAATTTATAAGGTTCTTAATTCCACACCTTTTTCAAGTGAGTTGTTCAATTTTTTGGGAACTATTTTATTTATCTATTGGAATTACATAATTAAAATCCACTATCTATATCTGATCTCCATGATTTCATTGATAATGGTTCATATCCATTTAAACATCGAGCGCACATAGGACAATTTCCTCATAGTTATCAATGTCACAGATCAACATATATTTCCATTTAATAGGTTTTATCCCACAAAACAATACATCAACCATGCATTCTGGGGTTATTACAAGTCCGAAGGCATGTCATGAAGTCCTTGTGAATTATTTCTCATACAGCATGATAGATTCGTCGTCTTTTCTCACAAGACAGAGAGTGGGGGAAAATTATTTCTCAAAATCTATTTTCCAGAATTCCTTTTACACCATCGCTTCAATCACTTCATATGGAATTATATTATTGACCAATGTGCACTACATATTGACTTATCCCTCCATAAGATAAACAATCAGAAGAACATTACCATGTTCATATCATTGGATTATAGATAACATCCTTTAAATTGAGTTGATCAACTGTTCTATGATTAAGGGATTATATGATCCATCAAAATTTAGTGTCTATTATTGCATAATGGAATCAATTATTTCCTTTTCTCTTTTTGAGTTAATTTAATAATTTTCAAAATCAGTGTTTATATTCAAAACATTGATCATATGAGAGAGTGTAATCATAATTGTTGTGATTCCAGCACCCATATGGTCGACCATATCGTTGCGGGGTAGTCCTCACATTTCCAATCACAATGATTGTTTACCTGATTCCACATATTTCAAGTCAATAGAAGAATAAAAATAAAATAATGGATGATAATATTTATACTATTGAACACATGAATGGGATTATAATTAAATCCAATTGATAACTTATATATTACATTTATTTCAATAAAATATGAATTTCTATTCATCCATCTAATGTTATATATAATATATTCCATAACATAGACTCATATGGGAATTTTTTCCAATAATAATTGTTTGTAATGACTTGTAAATTTACCACAGAATATATAAAATATTTTTCAAATTTCGTGTGTAGTAAGGACGATTATGGTATACCAAGATTTGTTGAGTTATCACTAACACAAAATGTGTAAGATCCTAGAAAATTCTAAACAAAAGTTTATTAAAAAATATTTTATTAAATTTATTTAGTTGATTAAATTTAATTATAATAATTAATATTACCGTAAGTATGATTATGTTCATACACATGTTTACAAAAATACATTGTTTTATGTAAAAAATTATTATGAATATATTAATTATTTTTGTAAAATGAATTTGAATATGAAAATTTAATTTTATGGAAAGGGGAATAAATAAATTTATATTTATATATGTATATATATACGTATATATATATACTAAAATAATAATAACTATAATAAAAATTATGAAAAAATAATCACCGCTATATGAATATAATTAATTATGTTCGATTTTTGAAAATAGGATATATTTGAAATGATAATTATTTTTTATAAACTACAAATATTTATTAGAATAACGTTATAATTATATAATATAACCATTTTAATAAAGTACTGAAATTATACACATAGTAATGTTAAAAAATTATAATATGATTTGTTTTGTGAAATTTAGAAAAATTATAAATTATAAAATTTTTCAAATAAATGTAATTAACATTGTTAAATAAAAATATATATATGATATATATGTATAAATTTATAATTATTTTAAATTTTAAATAGATTTTAATTTTATAATCAGATGCTATTTATATATAATTAAAAGTAATAATAAACGAGATATGTGTGTGTGTGTATAGAAAATGGGAAACAAATGGAATTAAAATACAAAACTGACATAAAAACAAACCTTGTATAGGGGATGCAGGTCTTCGAGTCACAGGAATATTGGGGAGAGGGTTCCAAGGGGATCCACATAGGGGAGCCACACTTACGGTATTCAAGTGAGGGAAGATGAGGTTTATAGGAGTCTCGGTAATTGTTCAATATAACTAAAGGCTTCGATGAGGCTGAGTTTAGTGGATCCATGAAGTCATGGAGGGTCAAGATACAATTTGAGTCGAGGTTGATCAGTTAATTCAAGGATTTTTCGTGAGTAATGGTTGTTGGCGTTTGAGGTTACAAGTGGCAGTGATGTGGATGTTGTGCTATTTAGATTCGACTGTGGTGATGACTGGTCAGGTACTTTATCTCCAACGTAGTTTGAGGTAGGTATTCTTTTTAGGGTTTGAATCTCTTCATTTTATGTATATGGTATAGTCTTTTTCATTACCGTTCTGTTTACCTGGTTGTCGATGTATCATTTTTTTGTGTACAATCTAATCTGGATAACGATTTCCATAAAATACTCATATTTTTGTATTTTTTTAATTAAAAATATCTAATTTTATCAAATATATTTTTTTAGATTCATAATTGATTTTATATTCATTAATATTTATATAATCATATTGCGATCTGAATGAATCTTCATTAATAATTTTTTTATTATGAAATTAAAATTTTTCTATTGGATTTTTGTAATCTCATCTTGATATGAGTTCTTGAACCATCATTTATATCACCATTTTAAAAGTATTTTGGATGTCCAGGGTGAAGTGAGTGTGTGAAAATGAGTTTGGAAATCCAATTTGATGTCTAGTGAGGGTTTTAAGAAGATGTTATTCTGCATATGTTTGTGTTTCAGGTTTGGGAAATTATAATACTATCTTAATTATTTTCATGTTTTCATTATGAATAATTTATTTTCAAATGTTTTTTGTCCATTAACTCATTAAGTTATTAAAAATATATTTAATAGAATATCATAAATTTAATTTTCAGATTGTTTTATTAATGGATTATTTTATTTATATGATTTAGGTTTTGTGTTTTCAAAATCTGATAGAAGGGAAATTATATTCCAAGGTTCATTTTTTGATTTATTTCATCATAAATGTTTTAATTTTGTTGATATTGAATATAATTTATGATTAAGAACATATTTTAAGAAGCTATTGTTTAGACAAGATTATTTTTCTCCAATTCAACAAATTTTATTTCTTTTATGTTCTAGTTGTATTAACACAGATGAATTATTTCTAAAAACTATTATATTTAAAATCTCATGTTTTTCACAAAAGTGATTTCAATGTTATATTTTCGGTGTATGATTTATTTTTATATGTTATGTTTATGTTTATCAAAACATGTATTTAAGAATTTATTTTTCTAACACAAAATTATTCATTACTTACAATGTCATGTATTTTTTACATTAATACAAAAAATATAATTTTTTATTTACACACACATATATATATATGTTTTAATCAATGATCATGATCATTGAATTCTAGTTTCCAATATATACATATGTATACAAGAACATATATATATGTAAATCTTAGTGTATAAAAAAAGTATGTTCATGTTTGTATATTAATATATATGTGTGCATGGATGAATTTTTATATTAAAAATTCTAGCTAATTAAATTTATGTAAAACATGTATTAATTTATTGATTATGATTATTTTGAGAATACAATGGATTTTATAACTATTACTTATATGAATAATTTCAATTGTTTTATCTTCAAATTTTATACAATCATTACATAATTTTATTCATCACATAAGTTAATGAAATGATTATTTAAATATGTTATTAAGTATTGAATTTTTAATGAATAAAGGGAAAAATTTATATAATTATAAAAAAATTCTTATCGATTAATGCATGATTTTATTCATAGACAAATCATCTATGATTATAGACTAAAATTCATAACAAGATAATTTTCAATTTACTCAATGTCGAAATCATTGATTTCCTTATATATCATTATGTGAATGTTTTTTATTTCTAAATATTAACCATTGTGATTATAATTTTTTTTTTATTCAATAATGTATTTATGGTTTCAATTAAGAATGAAATCCATCAATATTTTTATTAATCAATTACCGAAAAGAAAAATATTTCAAGCATGTGAATTCTATGAAAATTGGTCATAGAAACTATTGATAACATTTGACAACATGTGATAAGAATTTTAAATTTCTATTAAAGGAAACAATAATGACGTTGGAAATTCTTTGGGATAGATATAAGAAATTAATGTCCATTGGAAAATGTTTAAAAAAAATTCCCTAGGGAATTATGTGATGATACGATGAGTGAACATGTAAGTCTTCGTTATATCTAGTTGCATTGTGTTTTTATAGTAGACATCGTCCGTCAATTATAATTAATGAATCACATAAAAAATAATATTTTCAAAGGTTAATTCCCAATGAATTTTCAAATATCATTATTTTACTGGAAATCTTGTCTTCAAACCTTTTTTTTTGTGTTGGAAAGTATAAATATTTAAAAAATTTTAAAATGATTTATAAGTTGATTTTAAAACAACATACATGGATATTTATTACTCATCCATTATTTTAAAATAATTTTCACCAGTCATAGTAAACTCTAATTTTATAAACCATCAATGTTGACCAAATAAGAAAATTATCCTTTTGGTTTTATTATTTGGAATATTTGATAAAATTGTAATCTTGAATCTAACTCTCCCTAACCTTGACTGGTGAAATGTCATCTTCTATGTTTTGTTTATATTTGGGTCCTTATAATTCTAATTAGAGAAACAATCTATTCATTATTGGATTTTAGATTTTTTCATATAAATGGTAGAGTATAGAAGTCTTGTAGCTCTTTTTTCATAATTATGAAGATAAAAATTCCGAATTTTTTTAGTCTAAATAAAAAATTAAGAGGACACAATTATTTTGAGAGGTGGAATAATGTAACATACTAGAAAATTATAATATTATGTTTATTTAAATACATTTTATCAAATGGATTTATTATATTTTTTTTAATGATAATAACTAAATTTACCAAAAGTTTGATTATTTCCCAACATAAATTTAGAACCATATTTTGTATTAAGGAATTTTTTAGTACGAATATATTTATTATTTTTGTAAAAGGAATATGAATAACAAAATTTATTTTTTATAAAGAGGGAAATAAATAAATTTCTATGTTTATGTATATTTATAGTCATATATATATATATATTACAATTATACTGACTAGGAAAATATTTATGTAATATTAATCACTATAGCTTGAAAATAATTAATTTGGTTTTATTTTACAAAATATGATATATTTGAAACTATAATTATTGGTTTTAAACTGTAAACATTGATTAGAACAACATTATCATTTTATTATATCAATATATTAAAAATGTATTGAATTTATACTTGAATGAATTTTATAAAGATAGATTATGATTTGTTTTATAAAATTTGAAAAATTTACAAATTATGGTGATTTTTAAATAAATATTATAATCTTTGTTTTATAAAAAAAAATAGGAGATAAATAAATAAATATATATATATATATATTATTTTATTTATTATAAATTATAAATAAATTTTAATATTATTATCACATATCATTTATATATAATAAAAAGTAATAATAGGTGATATATATATTCTGAAAAGAAATGAATTATAAAAATGACATAAAACACTATGTGGAGGGGATGTAGGTCCACGAGTCAGTAGCAGATCAGGGATAGTGTTACAAGGGGATCGATCAGGGGTATGTCCTTAGTTTATATATGGGAGGGGAGCTAAGGTGGATGGGATTCATGATGAGGTTTTAGTTGAACTGAAGGCATCGACATGGTTGGGTTCAGAAGAGTCGTGGCATCAAACATGGCCAATCTAGAATCTGAGTCGAGGGAGAGATGCTTCTCCTATGAGTTTGTGTGAGTGATGGTCGAGGGAATTTGAGGTTACAAGCGGCGCCAATGCAGATAGGGCACTGTTATGGTTTGACCATAGCGAGGAGTGATCATGTTCTTATTCTCCATCCAAGATCGAGGTAGGTATTATTTTTAGTGTCTAAATCACTTATATTTAATGAAGTGGTAGGGTAATTTTCGTCACTGATCCATTTTCTGAGTTATCATTTCTTCATTTTTTGGTGGCGGACAGTCGAATGTAGATATAGATTTTCAAAAAATAGTCATGTTTTTTATTTTTAGATTTATCAATATATGATTTTATCAACTAGATTTAATTTTTATCTACATAATCTGTTAACCATTATTTGGTATTTCATTCAATATTTTGTGTTCTGAATGAAACTTTTTTGGTACTTAATTGAGTATAAAATTTATATTCATTTTTTGGGAGTTTGCAATCTTAGATTGATATGGAATATTAAGCCATTATTTATATCACCATGTGAACCATTTCTTGGTAGTTTTGGTTGAAGTGAGGGTGTTTGAAAATGAGTTTGGATACCCAATTTGATGTCTAATGGGAGTCTTCAATAGAAGTTCTTCTGCTTATGTCTGTGTTTCAGGTAAAAGAACTTATAATATTATGTTAATTTATTAGCTGTTTTCATTATAAAAATGTGATTTCAAATGTAGTTTTTATGTTACCTGGTTATGTTATTCAAAATTGTTTCTAAGGAAGATTATAAATTTTATTTTCATATTTTTTTATTAAGGGATAATTTTATTTATATGATTTTAAATTTGACTTTTGAGAATCTACATGAAGAAGAATTATATACCAATTTATAATTTTTTGTTTAAATTCATCAAGAATGTTTCATTTTTTATGAGATTTAATTTAATTTACTATTAGAGAATATAGTTTACGAGACTATTGTTTAGACATGATTAGTTTTTTATAGTTTAAAAAATCTTATTTCTTTTATATTCATGTTATATTATCAAGGTGGAATTATTTATAAAAACTATTTTATTTATAATTTCATGTCTCAAAAACAATTTATTTCAATTTTATATTTTTAATTTATGATTTTTGTTTATATGTTGTTTTTAGGTTTTAATTAACATGTATTTAAGAATTTATTTTACCCACGCTATATTATTATTTACTTATGATGTCTTGAAATTATTCCTTTAATAAGTGAAATATAT
Organism: Viscum album; assembly: GCA_963277665.1. Taxonomy (NCBI): domain Eukaryota; kingdom Viridiplantae; phylum Streptophyta; class Magnoliopsida; order Santalales; family Viscaceae; genus Viscum; species Viscum album. The sequence continues at coordinate 1,655,715,039 of OY728148.1, read as the reverse complement.
TTTTTTATTTAAAAACAAATTTATATGTGTGTGTGTGTGTGTTTTTGTGGTTTAATCAATCATCATAATCATTGAATTCTATTTTCAGGTCTATAGTTACCTATACATGAACATATATACATGAAAATATTAGAGTATACCAAACATAACTTCATGTTTGTGTATTAGTTTATTTGATTCCATAGCTGAAAGTTTATTATAAAATTTTCAGGTTGTTAATTTTATATGAATCTTGTATTTAGTTATTTTATATGACTATTTTGAGAATAAAAATAATTGGATAACTATTACTAATATGAATAACTAGAATTGTTTTATCATTAGGTTTTATACAATAATGTCATTATATTATTCTTGATATGTTGTAGTGAAATGAGTTATTAAATTTTTTTTTCAGGATTGAGTTTTGAATGATAAAAGACCATTATATATATATAAATATATCTACATTATTATTGATTAATGCATGATTTATATGTGCAGTCAAATCATATATGAATACAGACTATAATTCATATCATGATTATAGGAAATTTAATCATTGTTTAAATATTTTATGTTTCTTTATTAATTTATGTTAGTGTTTTTAATTATTACTTATTAACCATTTTAATTAAAAATTGTCTATTTTTATTCATTCATGTATTCATGGTTCAAATTAATCATGAAATTCATCAATATTTCTACTAATGAATCACAAAAAATAAAATTATTTCAATCATGGGAAGTCATCGAAAAATGGTTGTAGAAACTATTTAGATCCTTTTGATGACATTTTTTAAAAATGATTAATTTATTTTGATGAAAATTATAATAACATTGGAAAATATTTGGATGAGAGATTAGAAAGGAAGGTCCGTGGGAAAACATTTATTTATAATTGACACTAGAAAATTATGTGACGATGCGGTAGTGAACTTGTAATTATTAGTTATAACCAGTGGCCTTATGTTTAGAGTTTCGATATGGTCTATCAATTATCATTAAGTACCCACATAAAAATTAATATTTTTAAAGAAGAATTCCAAAAACATATTTAAATGTCATCAATTTATTGAGAAGCATTTTTTCTAAAAGTTTTCATGTGTTGTTAAGGATAAATATTTAATAGTTTTAAAAAAATTATTAGTTGCTTTTCCAACACCTTATTGGATAATTTATCACTCATACACTATTTTAGAATTATTTTGATACGTCACTTTGAATTCCATTGATGGACTTCATCAATGTTGCGCACAAAATCGAAGTTGTCTTTTATTTTTTTTATTTCCCCTATGATAAAATTTTATTCCTGAATCTAACTCTCTAGGACCTTGACTATTAAAAGGCCTTCTACAATGTATTGTTTATGGGTTGGTCCTAATACCATTACTGAGATATTACCCTTAGTTACATCTGGTCCAAAACCAATTCCACATATAGTATCCAAAGAGAGGATGAATTTTATTGGTAAACCACTTACTATGTACTTACTACAATTTAGGGTTTTTTTGTATACGTAGTCTTATTTCTATGTCTTTTTCTATAGTTCTCTAATCCTATCCATAAAAATGACACAACAGTTCATATAATACCAACTATAACAAGCCATATATTTATTACACATTGATTCATGATGTTATAAAAAAAATACACTTACTAAAACTATGAATATTGAGATATATAGTGTCTTAGGGGAATATTTAAATAGAATTACATCATGAATGTGGGTTACAACAACATTATTTAAAACATCATTAATATTCTATTTAAGATTCCTTAAATTTTAAAACTACGTTGGATAACCAATGGAAAAACAAAATATTTGGTTGATCTATAATATAGTAACTGAATAAATACGGAATAACATGATTCCTATTAGAAAATTTGAAAAACAATGTGGAATAAAAAACATGAATAATAAGTCAATATATATCATGATAATCATAACAATGGAAATGAAGCAATGACTTAAAAAACTACACTATAAACATAGGTCAAGAATAACTTCGATGACATCGTCATGAAAAAAGTACCATAAAGGAATCAGTTTTACTCATTTTCCCAACATGACATCTCATGAGACTAGACATTACCCAATGAATTGAAGTACTATATAATTCTGTGTACACCCATCACTTTTATTTCATTCTAATTTTTATTTGTGACACATAGATAATACAACAATGATTCATTATCATCCTAATGTATTCAATGATCAAGGGTGTGGAATACATACCAACAATAACCAAGTCATGAAATTTTATATATTTATATAAAGGTGAATACCAATGATTTGAAATGTTAATTGTATTCACTAATCAATTGTTTTTCATGGAAAATCACTGTGATATTTCAATAGAAAAACAACGACACATAAAAATTAATAAAATGGGTTGATGGGAGAGAAAGGGGGATATCATAATTTTGGACATAAAATTAAATGTAATAGGGATATGTAATGTCATATTATAATATAATGAATTGGAAAATAGATGTCATAACATAATAACAAATGTGAAATAATACGAGAATGAAAGGATCCCATACTTGAGTGTGTAAAAAGTTTCTTGGGATTGTATTATTGAATGATTGGGATCACATTAAAATGAATATATATAGGGCATGTAAGATAAAGGAATATATTTGATAATTGTGAGTTAATTGAAATGAGATCTTTGGTAGGTTTGTATAGGAAAATATTGGGGATTAATTTTATATTTCCCAAACATAGGCATTGGATGTTATATAACAAAATATCCAAAACCACAATCCTAACCATGGTTTTTCTCATGGCTTCTTCCAAATGTTATTTTTTTTAATTATAATATAATTCTAGCATCTAGTGATTATAAAACAATTCCTTTTCTTATGTAGAGTTTAATCGTACTCTTAAATAGATGATTGTAAACTGATAAAATCTATTACATGTTTTTGAGGATCCATAATGGATTTACAAATTAATATAATATACATAAAATCACACAATATTAATTCTAGAAAATATATTATTTAAATAATCGTATTTATAGTTTTTATTATTTAACACCATGAGATATTAAAATTATCTTTTACAAATTAATTTAATAAGTTTGACAATTATCTTTTCACACAACACCGAATATTGTTATTTATATAAATTAAAAAATATTGTATAGTGTTATATGAAACGCCATATTAATATTATGCTATATATAAAATATTTTATATTGAGTTGCACGAAACATTAACATAGATTGTGATATACATAGAGAACTGCATTTCTAGGAAAGAACTATTTATCATTTAAACATGATAGTTTTAAAATAGCCGTTAAAATTGGTAATATGAATATGTATAAATAATTTTTAATATTATTTATATTTTGTATATAGATAAATATTATTGATAATAAGACATAAAATTATGTTATAAAGAATCGTTATATTTTTTAAATAATATTTTCTTAAATAAACTTCTATTTCTGTCTATTTATGAAAAAACAATAAAATTAATTACATGAACAATTAAAAATTTAACATGATAAAACAAATTATATTTTTATATTCATATTTTTTCAATTGGATTATGGTGATGTTCTAATATTTTTATAAGAAATATTGTTTTTGGATGAATAGAAAAAATATAGAATTTTAATTCAAATCTTTTTTTCTAATATTTTTATATAGTAAAATTATATTTTAATTTGTATTTAAACTATAATTAAATAAATTGAGAAGAAATTAATATAATTTCATTCATTGTAACTAATTTCACATTGAAATTTATTGAAAATCCCCAAATTATTTAAAACATTATTAATTTTAAAACCCAAAATGTCGCACAATCTATGAGATTAATTAAAAAAATTTCTTTCCACATCAATGTTTTTTCATTAGAAAAATTGATTACATATTGATAAACAGTGTAATTTATAATGAATAATAATATCAATATTATTTTTTTACAAAAAAAATTACTTAATGTTATAAAAATTATTTACAATGATTAAGATAAAAATGTTCTTAATCATAGACAATAAATTAAATATAAGACCCAAAAAGACCTAAAAACATTTCTAACATACAATTTAATTCCATATTTTTACATTATCAACAATTTAAAATAATTGTTTCTATTATTTTATCCATATTATATGGGGAAAACATAGGTGGTATTTTATTTTCAATAAATTTTAACAATTCCTCTCATCCTCCAATATAAAATGAAACCCACCCTTCCCACATCATGAAACCTTTCAATCCATTGTGATATCCAATAATCTACTCAAATAATCTCCCAAAATCCATAACATCCTCAATTATGCCTATATTTTGGAATAAATCCAACGAATAGAATATTTTTGATGAAAACTAAAAGGATTTACCCAAACAAGAGATAACTACCTTCTTCAATCCCTATTCATTGATTTTCATTGTCTACCTCCTAAATTAGTATTATTCATTTAATAATAAATAACATGAGTATGCTAAATATTTTGAGATATTTTTATATTATGTTTTTATACGTCAATTAAACAAACCTCTATCAAATTGGAAACAAACACACATTTGTTATGTATGTCAAATTACCGCCTAATTAAACGATGTTTCTTGTTATTACTATATTACGTTTCAAGGTTGGTAATTATGATGGACACATTGTTTATATCAGATATATATTATATTTTATATTATTTATTCTATAATAATTTTTTCATTACGAATACCTTTATTCATTCCATCTTTTGTAAATGGGATAACATCATTTGTTGATATGTAGACTACCACCAACTCAAAATGATGTGATTCATTAACACATTACATGAAATGTTTTAAGGATTTTTTTAGTGCAAATATAAACTATATATAACATATTAATGCTTTATTATTGATAATATATACATGTATAAATATATTTCATTTACAAACATTCGTTAAATATGATAATAATAAGAATGTCATGTTCATGCATACATAAAACAACTCTTCTTGATGAAGGATTTAAAACCCAAAAATTTAGTGGAATATATATTGGGATTTAATTTAATCTTTTTTATATTTTTTATTTCTCGTAACATTGATTTGTTTTTTATTAAAGTAATAAATTTGGATTACATTATATGTGGCACCATGTTAATCATGAACAACACATAACATAATGTTTATCTTTCCCTATACATAATATTAAGGGTAGCATGAATTATACGAATCAATGAATTTATTTTATGGCATTCATAACATGGAATATTGAGTAATACCAAAGAATAAAATATAATTAAAAATATAATTATTTAAAATATTAAGATATAACCTAACTTTTAAATTATTAGTAATCAATATTAGTAAAAAATATATAAAAATATAGTTTAAAAAAATATAAAATTATTTCCTCAGTAATAAGTTAATTTTAAATGAATATAAGATCCAATTCTATATAACGGAAATATTATTATCAAAAACTATTTTTATTCTCACAATGTTGTATTATCCTAATAAATTAAATTAATTAAAATTATAGAATGAAAATAATGAACTAGAAATTCAAAATATTCAGTAAAATATTTTTTATATTCATCAAAAATATTTTATATTCATAAGACAATAAAAACAATATTTTTCATAAAATTCTATAATATTATAAACGCACTTTTACTACCTTTATTTGGAATTCTATATTAAATATGATTTTTTAAACATTTATATATATAATATTTCAATATAAAATTAAAATTTAATTATAATTATAAAAATTATCTTAGGGGGAACCTTTTTTAATTTTTTATGACGTTTCACGTTTTAGTTAATAGTGAAAAATTCAGAATTTCAATTCAAAACTATTTTTTGATTAATTTATTTATATTGTTAAATTTTATTTTAATTTTTTTTAAAGTATAATTAGATCATAATAAATTAATTTATAAAAATTATTTCATTACTTCCAATTTAAATTTGGAATTGGATATAAAATCAATGTAATCTTTAGATCATTTTTACATTAAAAAGCCTCAATGTCCTCAATCTAAAGGGTTAATTTTAAAATAATTTTTAGAAATTATTAGATTTTAATTTTAATATATGGATTAAATATTGATGTCATAATTAAATTTTTTTTAATATGTTTATATTTGGTTTTTTCCACAAAAATTACATAATATAGTTAAAATTAATTACAATGATTTTGTTAACTTAAGCTTAACAATAAATGAACCCTTATTCTTAAATGATCAAATGACCTAAAAAATTGTACCAAACCTTTTATATTTCCATATAGCATCCATAAAACGTTGAGTCTTGACTTTTTATTAGGATTGTGAGGACATTATTTTGTTAAAACATCGGTAAACTAAACATGATTTCAAAAATACCAAGTGTGCCCCCTACCTTCCCTATATAAATCCATCATATCTCCATATTCATAACACCTATAAAACTAGTTAGGTTCATCCATGATATTATAAATTAAATATAAAACATCCATCCATTCCTCCTTGAATAATCCCTTTTGGAATAATTAAATCGAACGAATCCCTTCGATGGATACTAAAATGAGTTACCCTTGGAAGATGTAACATCCTTCATCAAACACTTATATATATTTTTCATTATCCTCTACTAAAAAATAATTATTCCTTTATTATTATAAAAATATTAACCTCAATAAAAAATGTTTTTACGAAAACATATCTACCTATACTTACACACAATTCCATTGAATTGTTAAAGATCATACTATTTATTTTAACAGCAAACCACCACCTCACAGAATGATGATTACTCATTATTCCATTACCACATATCATGGTGAGAATTATGTTTTATAAAAATTTATATATGATATATATAATATTTATTATTTATTTAATCTTATTTAATTTTATAATAACAAATATCATTATAGATTCCAATTTCATTAAGTCTGATAATTTTGATTGAGGACGTTCGGACTACTGACTCCTGAAAGCAATGTGACTCATTCACACACTACATGGAAGGTAATAAGAATGGGTTTATTAAAATTATATTATATATATATAATAATAGTTACAATATAATGATTTTATTTTTACATATATTTTGTATTTTATTTTTTAACATTTAATGTTGAAAAGAATAACAGAAATAGTGTTCATGCATTCGTATGCCCCACAATCTCCTTGAATGATGTATAACATTTCATCCTTTTAAAATTTATAGATTATTATAATAAAATTTTAACAGAATATATAATATTATTATATAATATTTGAAATTATTTAAATCATTATATAAGTATGAGGATGAAAAATATTAAACATTATGACACAAGAAAAAAACCAAATATATTTTACCTGAAGTGAAAACTTATTATATAATTTTTAATAAGAGTGTCACATAAATTCATACAAAATATATATAGTATTCTATATAATAATATTATTCTATAAATTATTTATAATAAAATCATATTTATGATATACGATTTTTGAATGAGTAAGATGAGTTTCAAGACAAAATGTCACTGAATTTCATCTCAGGTTTTCTTTCGTTGAGATACATGCTTTATTCCCCATCTCATTATTTTATTGTTTTGTATACATATAATGGATATATTATAGGACTATTATAAATAAATTTATTATTAATTACATATACATTTTATGAGCATTATTTTTTGGGGTCAATGTTTCAAAAATTTCAAAATAGTTAATGTTATTTTGTCTTATTTTTTATTCTTTATGGCATATGTCATGATGTGAATATATATTTTTTCTTGTGGTATATATATATTTTTGAACTATTATATCATGAATAAACTTGTTTATATGATATTAAATTCATCATATAGTTTATTTTTTTTTCAATTTTATTATTCAATGTTACTAAATTTGTTACAGTAAATGGAAACAATATCACCATTTATCGAATTTATTTACAATTATGCTCACATAAATGAAATCATATGATCCATATCTCAAGAAAACTCATCAGGTTTCATAACCAATGGTTATTAATGTTATATCCATGTTATGGTAACAATATTCTACTCTTTGGTACATAATATAATCAATAATTTTTTCATATGAATGTACGACTTTACCCCTATATTTGGTCAGGAATATATCATCATTCAAAACAATGTTTTTTAAAATAATTTTCCATAAATATTATTGTATCAACATAAAATATTTATAATAATTTTTTTATGATTTCCACCTTATATTCAAAAGAAATTTTAAAAATGAATATTCTTTTCATTTTCTGGATGAGGCACGTTTCTAAACTTTTTACTTCTCAGAAGGAATGATCGATATGTATGGATTTATCCAAAATCATGATCATAATTTCATTAAATCATACATTACATGTTATATAATATATTATAAATAATTCTTTTACTAAAATTAATGACTTTTTATGAAATATGTTTCAATAAAAAAAATTTAAATTTTTTTAATCTTATTTCATATGTTTTCAATGGATATGGTTTTCAAAAATTAATTGAAGGATATTTGATAAGATTTCAAGGAATATGTTTTAAAAAAACGAAAGCTAATTTTATATGTTTTTATATAAAATGTTTTCAATAATATTTGACTGAATCATTAATAAAATTTCATTGAAAAATGTTTTTTCAAAACGTTTTCAAGAGGTCATTATACGTTTCAAAGAATTTTCCATGAAAAGTTTTTAAAAATGATTAATGTTTTACACAAAAATTTAGAAGTGGAATTTTATTTTCAGAAATGATTTATATTATTTTTTTACGATATGTTTTCTATATGGTTAAAAAGGGATTTTGATAATGTTATATATTTTAAAAAGTGATTTTACATGGGATATTTAAAAATCAATCCCCATCATAGATGAAATATTTTGATATATTTATGATTTACTAGAGATATGACCCAAGGATACTATTCATATTATTTTTCATAGTTTTATAATTTGATGGATTGATGATAATGAAACTAATTATTATTCAATAGGTTATATTGTAGAGACCCGAAGCTTGACATACATAGTCATTACATTACTTTTGCGGAATACTTAGTACATAACAAAAACACAGACACAAGGATCGTAATAGTTTAGTGTCTTTGGAAACTCGGAATATAATCTTCTAATCATGGTGAAAGATCATCAACATCTCCAATAAAGATCATCCTTTTTTTACTTAAAACCTTTCTTTATAACCTGGGGAAAGGAAAACATAAAAGGGTGAGCACAAATGCTCAGTAAGGGTAAACAAAAGAAATATCAATCACATCATATTAATAAGAACATAACTTTTTGGAAATCTTAACCTGCATAAGAGAGCATAATTTAATAACATGGGATAAATCAAAGTAGTGAAATGAAATCCCAATAATCATAACATAAAACATGAAACTTTGTGGCATACACACATAATCATATAGAATCATATCTTATTAGTCAAGACTCATTTCCAAGAATATCTTAGTGGACAAAGTCCATTTCTGAACCCAGTTCACTCCACGTTTCAGTCCTCTTTCACTAAACCGGTATAACCTACCGTTCCAGCCATGTATATCTCATGAGATATAAAATCTTTACCCAATTCATTGGAGGGAGATATAGGTCCCACCTATCTCATAATGATACCATTCTTATGTGTGCCACAAAATCAGAAAACATACATCATAACATAAACCATGTAATAAAAATTGCAATATTAAACATCGTGACATCATAAAACAATTAATATAAGATAAAGTAATTCATAAAAATATAATTCCATCACAGCATAATCAAATCAATGTAATAATAGGTATATAAACAGAACCCTTTATTGTCTTAGATGGAAAAATAATTTTGATAAAACACTTGAACTCCATTCTTGAAAAAAATATTCTTTCTGCATCAAAAACACTTTTCCTTTCTTAACATTTCATACATTTATAAACTAAATGAAGTTGATTAAAAATAAACCTTAAATCTTGTAAAGGATCTTCTTGGAAATAATTTTTTAAAAATCCATTCATGCCGTATAAGTTAAAAAAAACATTCTTCTCGTTCTTTTGTCAGAAAAGTCAAAAAGTACCTCATATGAAAAACGACAAAAGATTCCTTTCATATATTTTACTAAAAACTCACCAATGGGTAAAATTTGATTTAAACAATTGTAGGTGTATGGAAATAATATTACATATTGAGGAAACATGGATGTGTATGATAAAATACACCATAGTAAATTTCAAAGTATAAACAATCTCGGATAGAAATGAGATTGTGATATTTCCCTTACCTTATGTCCGATATGCTTTGTACGTATCCGAACCTCCAGTATAATGATTTAAATAATGTAATTAAAATATTAAAGAATCATATTCATTGTTATGATATCATATATGGTTCACTTATGACTTTATATTACCCATTATTTTGTAAATTCCACGATAAAGAAGCATTTTGGGTAAAATCGTTTCATTTATCGTAGGTGTTTGGACTTGTTGTTCATGACATTATTATCATGATTTACTTACTTAAAAAATATAAAATATGATTTATATATAATATATATTCAGTATATATATATATAATAGATAGATAAATGAAATGAAACACACCATTCATGGATACGGTAGTTCGTACGTACGCATGAACGCTATTTTCCTTTCCTTATTGTCTTGAATTGAAGTAAGTAGATGACATATATATATACATAAATACAGTAGATTTGACATGTCATATATTTCATTATTATTCATTATATATACTTTATAATCATTCTGGATTGGTTAACATGGATAATGAATCTCATCGCGTCGTGGAGACGGTAGTCCATACGTACGCACGAGCGATGATATCGTTCCCATGGTCGTGAAATTGTGTTGAAGTGTATTTATACTATTTAAGTATCAATATCACTTTATAATAATCATATATAGTTACTCATTACACCATTATACCCATCCAATTAAGGTGGTGGTGGAAAATAGATTACACCACGGCGTGGAGATGGTATTCCGTACGTACGCACGTACGGTGATTTCATTTTTCCGTAGGATGGATAGAAGGTTATTTAGAGTTGTTTCTTATTTATAATAACATATCAGTATATAATAAATACTGATTTTATTACTTTATCATGAAACAACTAAATAAGAAGATGTTGATGAAGAAAGAAATTGAAAAAGATCGGTAATGGATATTACCTCTTTTTGACGTGCCTTCACTTAACCTCCACTTAATGAACTAAGGATGGTCTTTGAAGAATACCAGTAACTCTAGGATGATACTAGGAAAGTGGAGAAGATATTTTTTCAGGGGTTGGCTGAGCTTTAATGCTCAAATTGGTGTGAGGAGGAGAGGGAGGAGGTGCCCTTTTATAAGGGAGGAGAGGGGCACCTTAGGAAAATCTCAAAATATTATTTTATATTAAGGTAAAATTCGGTTTATAATGGTTCCAAAGGGTATTATTTCGAAGATAAAGTGGGGATGGGTCGAAATCCTCTCATACAATAGGATTTAGACAATTTTAGGTTATTATTATAACCTTATCAAATAGATTTAACTCTAAGTTAAATAATTTAACTTTTACCATGTCTTTTTGTTTTCTTACACTATATGGTTAATAAACATACCATAACAAGATATACGAACCCCATGTTGTTTACTATTCATATATCTATCCTTATCTAAGTAATTTTCCCTAACCATAGATTTGTATGATTTAAATAACAATTAATAATATAATATTCGTTTTAAAAAATAATTTATGTCAATTTTGACACTATTTGGAACATCATTTTTATGAAATTCATAACAGAATGATAAGTTCGAACCAAGTTACTTATATCAACACTAACATATCATATTAACCTATAAAATTAATTTAAGTCATAAAAAGTCTCAAATTACATTTATTTGGGCATTTATAACATCAATTATGTAAATATTTCATTAATAAGACAATTACTACATCATCTTTTTGTCATAATAAATGTTAATTATTTAATCCCTAAAATTTCTAAATAAATTCCTATGATATAGATAATTGTATTAGATTTCTGGAGACTATTCATGTTCGAAGTTTCATGATGTTTATCACTAAATAAAAATTATTATACTTATAAGATTTAAGAAAGTGACAGGTTGTCACATTGTTTGGTTTTAATAATAATTAAATTATTTTCAGGGAAAAAAGTCCATAAAATGAATCTAATCCGACCCTAAGGTTATATGGGTCTACTTTTAGCCATCAAATAGGATTTTTCCAATTGTTAGGGTAATTTTATAATCTTATATTTACCCTTAATTACCCAATTTATCTTTAACTATAGTAAATAAAATTTACCATAGTTACTATTCACAATGTCCAAAAATAAAAAGTAGATTATTCACATAATTTGGACCCAATGATTCAAAATATGGAATCCATTTTTCCAAATTCAATACACAAAAGATGCAGAAATTAAATTAAAATTAATCCTGTTTTCGAAAGAAAACGTGTTTTTCTTTAAAACATTGTAAAAGATTGAATTGATTTAACCTACGAATTCAAGGTAAAATCAATGCTAATGACATACATTATATTAAATGGTAAAAATATATTATATTTATACTTTAAAACCATTCAATATTATATTTTAACCACATAAGATATTACGATGAAAAAAATTGTTTTTAATTAAAATATAGTGTGTTTTTACTATTCATTAAAATAGGAAAGTTATCAGAAAAATTTCAAAACTTTATCTAATGTAAATTTTTATATCCTGATTCAGAATAAGAATTTTATTTTGTCAAATTTTACTTATAAACATGTAAAAAAATAGATTTAAAGTGGGTGTACCATCAAATGGCAGCAAAACTGCAGTTTTTTGAAAAATACTTATTTTGCCCGAAAAAATTATTTTGTTCTTATACCATGTTCTAGAAATTTGTAAGATTATTAATAATGTTATAAAATTCAAAATTTAGTTAAAAATATTCATAACGGCTAGTTCATAATAGTATTATAATAATATATAGTTGTTTTGTAAAACCCAGTATTGCATACAACACACGCTATCGAGGAAGGTCGCGATTGCGTGTAATGCAAGCCAAGTCAGGGTTGCATGTAGTTCACAACTCCTTTGTTGTTGCGTATAACCGAATCCAACCATATTTTATTTATAAATTTACTATATATATATATACACACAATGTTGCGTAGAATAACTTCTATCAAACTAACTTGAAATTGTCTGTAACAAGAGCCAAGAAAAGTGTTGCGTATACTGCAAGCTAATACAATGTTGCGTATAGCGCAAGATAATCTTGTTGTGTCGAAAAATAGAAGATATGAATGAAATTAAAAAGAATGTATCTTATAAAATATCAGGTTATTACATTCTACCCCCCTTAAAATGAATTTCTCCCCCAAAATTCGTCGGGGTTATAAATCGTTTACTATTCATAAAAACCCACACTGTAAAAAGAAATACCAAAACTGACCTTTAAAACCTAAAGTATGAAATATAACGGTTACCCAAATGAACTCATCACTAGGTTTCCATATAGGAGAAAATATGGACTTGGAAGAGAAATCTAACCGTCATGTTCTGATGGAGATTGGTAGAGAACATGGCTATGAAAAAGCCAACAATCACAAAGCTATTGATTTTTGGTGATCTAAGGTACCATCTGATTCATCACATATAAGGGCAGTAGGACAACATTTTTGGTTTGTCATGATCATTTCCCTATAGTTGATGAAATTGGAATTAGAAGAAATAATTTCGTGATTTTGGTATAGTCTCATCATTTTTCATTCTTTGGAAAATTTCTACTTCATCTCTTAAAGAAATGAAGTTGAATTTGTCATTCATGATGTTTTAGCAGATCATGTGATAGAATGATGGGTCATTCCATCTATCTCAAACAAAAGGTTATAAAAGTTATCATAAAAAATACATAAGTCCATCTATAGTGAGATTAATCTTATATAGTTCCTAAAATGGACTTATACTGCTTAATATAATAAAACTAGTTTTTACTAAACAGGTACTTCCTGTAGGCCAGTGGTAGGCGAAAAAGGCCAGTCGCACTTCGGTTGTGGGTTCGATTCCCACAGCCTTGTCCGACGCGATGGGATGTCGCCCGTCCTGCATGTTGTCCTTTTTCTAAAACTACATTACTATAATATCCCATCAGAAATATCGAAAAAAGATCTGTCCTTAAACAATACTTAGCATATGTCCAACATAATCCATTCTAATATTTAGGCTTATATAAAATACTTCCGTCCATGCTCATAGTATAAAGAAAACGAATACTTGAAATATCATCAACCTAGCATGTGAATACCATCATTTATCCCCCATATATATATATATTGTTGGTCACATTCCAATCATGTGAATAACTTAATCATGTATTCTCTTGAGAAAATGAATACCCATTGAACCATAGTGATAACATGAATGCAGCTAAAAGTTATCACTTTCCACATACCAAAATCCTCAAAATTCTATATACTCAAACCATGATATCACTTAGTCCTTATATCAATCATGAGCACATGAATACTGTTAAACATTTCATTTTCTCGTTTTCCCTTCATTATGCGCATATCATATTATTTCCAAAAATATCTCAATCACTTTGAATACCACATTAGACCAATACATAAATATTCCAATACTCCATGATACAACATTATATTGGAATCCCATTACATAAACACTTAATCATTCCACCACATAGTTGTCATATTCAACATCGCCAATACTGATCGCATGTGACTTCCCTTTGTCCTTTGCCTTAAGCGGTTTCTCATGTCGATCATCACTAACTCTTGGATTAGGGCATTTATTAGCATAATTCCCCATTTCCTTGCATTGGAAGCATTGAAGTGTTGGTGGTGCGTTCTCTGCAGTCATGGCATTATTCACCTCATTAGAAACCATTTTTCCATTACTTCGACACTTAGCAGCTCGATGACATTCTTTTCCACACTTAAAACATTTTCTAGTCCCTTTAAGACAATCTCCACCATGCTTCTTTACACACTTTGTGCATAAGGAAACATTCATCTTCTTTTCAACATTATTCTGAGATTTCTCCTTGAACTCCATCTTTCTTTTATTGTCAAAACCATGAGATGGATATGTAACACAAACTTCCATTTATGCCTTGATACCACAACGCACAATTTCTTCATAGCTACTAAACTCTCTTATAGCTAATGCCCTTAGAAGGCTTGGTTTTAAGCCACTGAAAAATCGATCAACTTTACTTTCAGGTTGGATAATAATTCCAGATGCATAACTTGCATGTCTTGTAAAATTCGCTTCGTACATACCAACAGATTCATCATCCTTCTGCTTCATCTCAAGAAACACATTTTCCATCTTTGTTCGAAGAATACGAGGGAAGTACTTACTGAAAAACAAGTTCTTCAACTCGTCTCATTCCATGGACTCAATTTAATCTCCTGGCCTCGTATTCTTGATAAGATTCCACTATTGATCAGCTTCACCTTCCAAACGATATACTGCTAAGATGAATTTATCATGTTCAGAACATTGAAGAATGGAAAATATATTTTCAGTGGTACTGATCCTTTATTCATCAACAAGTGGATCGGAAGACCCACTGAAAGGTGGACGTTGCCTCATGAAGGACTCAATAGAATATTGTTCCCTTCTCTGCTCATTTCGAAGTCCAGAATGACTCATAACTTGTGTAAATATAGAAATAAGATTTTTCACTCCATCTCCCATAACATTTGTTTGTTCAGGAGGACAATCATTGCATTTTCCATTGCATTGATCAACACGGTTCCTTCGGGTTCCAGCCATCGTCTAAAACCCAAAAAGAATAGTGTGAGAGGCAAAAAATCATGATAAGGAAAACACCATAATAAAGGGGGAGTACCTTCAATATCTAACATCTTAGGTTTAATTCTATGATCATTAGCGTAATTCTAATACTATAACCTATACGTATACTTAACCTTAGGACATCCCTAGACATACCTTATAAATATCTCTAGGGATCTCACTAACGTTTTCGCATCCTAGTTTCTAAATATTGACTAAACCATTCCTCTAATACCAACTGTAAATACCCGAAGCTTGACATACATAGACATTACATTACATTTGCGGAATAATTAGTACATAACAAAAACACACACACAAGGATCGTAATAGTTTAGTGTCTTTGGAAACTCAGAATATAATCTTCTAATCATGATGAATGATCTTCAACATCTCCCATTAAAACCTTCCTTTTTTTACCTAAAACATTTCTTTATATCCTAGGGAAAAGAAAACAGAAAAGGGTGATCTCAAATGCTTAGTAAGGGTAAACAAAAATTATATCAATCACATCATATTCATAAGAACATAACATTTTGGAAATCTTAACCTGCAAAAGAGAGCATAATTTCATAACATGGGATAAATCATAGTAGTGAAATGAAATCCCAATAATCATAACATAAAATATGAAACTTTGTGTCATACACACATAATCATAGAGAATCATATCATATTAGTCAAGACTCATTTCCAAGACTATCTAAGTGGACAAAGTCCATTTCTAAACCGAGTTCACTCCTCGTTTTAGTCCTGTTTCACTAGACCTGTATAACCTACTGTTCCAGCCATGTCTATCTCATGAGATATATAATCATTACCCAATGCATTGGAGGGAGATATAGGTCAAACCCATCTCATAATGATACCATTCTTATGTGTGCCACAAAATCAGAAACCATACATCATAGCATAACCCATGTAATAAATATGGGAATCTTAAAAATCGTGACATCATAAAACAATTAATATAAGATAAATTAATTCATAAAAATATAATTCCATCACAACATAATCAAATCAATGTAATAATAGGGATAGAAACAGAACCCTTTATTATCTTAGATGGAAAAATAATTTTGATAAAACACTTGAACTCCATTCTTGAAGAAAATATCCATTCGACTTCAAAAACACTTTTCCTTTCTTAACATGTCATACAATTACAAACTAAATGAAGTTGATTAAAAATAAACTTGAAAAATTGTAAAGGAAGCTTCTTGGAAATAATTTTTTAAAAATCCATTCATGCCGTATAACTTAAAAAAACATTCTTCTCGTACTTTTGTCGGAAAAGTCAAAAAGTACCTCGTATGAAAAACGACAAAAGATTCCTTTCATATATTTTACTAAAAACTCACCAAAGGGTAAATTTTGATTTAAAAAATTTTAGGTGGATGGAAATAATATTAAATATTGAGGAAACATTGATGTTGATGATAAAATACAACCTAGTAAATTTCAAAGTATAAACAATCTCGGATAGAAATGAGATTGTGTTATTTCCCTTACCTTATGTCTGATATGCTTTGTACGTATCCGAAACTCCTGTATGATGATTTAAATAATGTCATTAACTAATTACAGAATCATATTCATTATTATCATATCATATATGGTTCACTGATGACTTTATATTACCCGTTATTTTGTAAATTCCATGTTAAAGAAGCGTTTTGGGTAAAATCATTTCATTTATCGTAGGTGTTTGGACTTGTTGTTCTTGAAATTATTATCATGATTTACTTACTTCCAGAATATAAAATATGATTTATATATCATATATATTCAGTATATATATATATATATTATATAGATAAATGAAATGAACCAAACCGTTCATGGAGACGGTAGTCCGTACGTACGCATGAATGCTGTTTTCCTTTCCTTATTGTCTTGAATGGAAGTAAGTAGATGACATATATTTATACATAAATCCGGTAGATTTAACATGTCATATATTTCATTATTATTCATTATATATACTTTATAATCATTCTGGAATGGTTAACATGGATAATGAATCTCATCGCGTCGTGGAGATGGTAGTCCGTACGTATGCACGAGTGATGATATCATTCCCATGGTCGTGGAATTGTGTTGAAGTCTATGTATACTATTTCAGTATAAATATCACTTTATAATAATTATATATAGTTACTCATTACACCATTATACCAATCCAATTGAGGTGGTGGCGGAAAATAGATTACACCACAGCGTGGAGACGGTATTCAGTATGTACGCATGTGCGGTGATTTCCTTTTTCCGTAGGATGGATAGAAGGTTAATTAGAGTTGTTTCATATTTATAATATCATATAAGTATATAATAAATATGGATGTTATTACTTTATCATGAAACAACTAAATAAGAATAATTTGAAGAAGAAATAAATTGAAAAAGATCGGTAATAGATATTACCTCTTTTTGACGCGCCTTCACTTAACCTCCACTTAAAGAACTAAGGATGGTCTTTGAATAAGACAAGGACCTCTAGGATGATACTATATAAGTGGAGAAGATATTTTGGCAGGGGTTTGCCGAGCTTGAATGCTCAAATTGGTGTGAGGAGGAGAGGGAGGAGGTTCCCTCTTATAAGGGAGGAGAGGGGCACCTTAGGAAAATATCAAAATATTATTTTATATTAAGGTCAAATTCGGTTTATAATGGTTCCAAAGGGTCTTATTTTTACGATAAAGTGAGTATGGGTCGAAATACTCTCATAAAATAGGATTTAGACAAGTTTAGGTTATTATTTTAACCTTATCAATTAGATTTTACTCTAAGTTAAATAACTTATCTTTTACCGTGTCTTTTTGTTTTCTTACACTATATGGTTAATAAACTTACCATAACAAGCCAAACGAACCCCAAGATGTTTATTATTAATATATATATCCTTATCTAAGTCATTTGGCTGAACCTTAGATTTTTATGAATTAAATAATAATTAATAATATAATATTTGTTTTAAAAACTAATTTATGTCAATTTTGACACTATTTGGTACATGATTTTTATGAAATTCATAACAGAATGATAAGTTCGAACCAAGTTACTTATATCAACAATAACATGTCATAATAACCTATAAAATTAATTTATGTCATTAAAAGTCTCATATTACATTTATTTGGGCATTTATAACATCAATTATGTCAATATTTCATTAATAAGACAATTAATGCATCATCATTGTGTCATAATAAATGATAATTATTTAATCCCTAAAAATTCTAAATAAATTACTATGATGTAGATAATTGTATTAGATTTCTGTAGACTATTAATTTTTGACGTTTCATGAAGTTTATCACTAAATTTAAATTCTTATACTTATAATATTTTAGAAAGTCACATGTTGTCACATTCTTTGGTTTTAATAATAATTAAATTATTTTCATTGAACAAAGTCCATAAAATGAATCTAATCCGACCCTTAGGTTATATGGGTCTACTTTTATCCATACAATAGTATATTTCCAAGTTTTAGGGTAATTTTAAAATCTTATATTTACCCTTAATTACCTGATTTACCTTTAACTATAGTAAATTAAATTTAACGTAGTTACTATTCACAATGCCCAAAAATAAAAAGTAGCTTATTAACATAATTTGGACCCACTTATTCCAAATACGGAATCCATTTTTTCAAATTCAATACACAAAAGATGCATAAATTAAATTAAAATGATTCCCGTTATCGAAATAAAACGGGGTTTTCTTTAAAACATTGCAAAAGATTGAATTGATTTAACCTACGAATTCAAGGTAAAATCAATGAAAATGACATAAATTATATTACATGGTAAAAATATATTCTATTTATACTTTAAAACCATTAAATATTATAATTTAACTACATAAGATATTACGATAAATAATTTGTTTTAATTAAAATATAGCGTGTTTTTACTATTCATTAAAAT
This sequence comes from Viscum album, assembly GCA_963277665.1. Lineage (NCBI taxonomy): Eukaryota > Viridiplantae > Streptophyta > Magnoliopsida > Santalales > Viscaceae > Viscum > Viscum album. The sequence goes on along the minus strand of OY728148.1, from coordinate 1,655,695,338 downwards.
ATGAAAGTTATCAGAAAAATATCAAAACATTATCTAATGTAAATTTTTATATCCTGATTTAAAAGAAGAATTTTATTTTGTCAATTTGATCTTATAAACATGTCAAAATCTAGATTTAAAGTGGGTGCGCCATCAAAAGGCGGCAAAATTGTATTTTTTAAAAAATACTTATTTTACCCGAAATATTTATTTTGTTCTTATACCATGTTCTAGAAATGTGTAAGATTAATAATAATGTTATAAAATTCAAAATTTAGTTAACAATATTCACAACGGCTAGTTCATAAAAATATTATAATAATATATCGTTGTTTAGTGATACCCGGTATTGCGTACAACACACGCTATCGAGGAAGGTCGTGATTGCGTGTAATTCAATCCAAGTTAGGGTTGCGTATAGTGCACAACTCCTTTGTTGTTGCGTATAACAGAATCCAACCATATTTTATTTATACATTGAATATATATATATACACTCAATGTTTCATAAAATAACTTCTATCAAACGAACATGAAATTGTGTGTAACAAGAGCCAAAAAAATTGTTGCGTATACTACAAGCTAATACAGTGTTGCGTATAGCGCAAGATAATCTTGGTGTGTCGTATAATAGATGATATTAATAAAATTAAAAAAATGTATCTTATAAAATCTCGGGTTGTTACATATATCATGATAATTATATATGAAACCTGCTTCCTTTCATGAGTTAATACTGGATGAAATGGTTATGAAACCTATCTATTTTCCATAGGTTAAGATATGATTACGTGTATGTGACACCCATTTCATTATATGGGTTATGATAGGATGTTTATGAAACCAATTTCATTTATGTATAATGATATGATGAATGATTTATTATTTTTTGGAACATGTATGAATGATTTCATTATGATATGGGTGGGACCTATATCTTCATCCAATGAATTGTGTAACAAAAAATTGTATATGATATTAGAGGGTACAATGTTTATAGAAAAATCCTGAATACAATAAGGTACACTGTTTCTACCCTAATAATAAAAACAACAAGGTACATGGGTTTTATCCCAATCCCAAAATTAAAAAGGTGTACGAGTTGTATCACAAACCCAAATGTAAGAAGGTGATCAAGTTTTAGCCAATGAATAAAAGTAATGGGATACACTAGTTGTATCCCATGAAAAAATTAATAGTTTCATGGGTCATTAGCGTAATCCCAAATTTGGCACAAGGGTTGTAGCCAATGCATATCATGTTATAAAGGTCTTGGTAGGTAACTATGCATAATATGTTTCTATGATTATGTGTATTCTAGAATGTTTTAGAATTATTACTTAGTTATTATTTCATGGATTTAACATGTTATTACCTTATGAATAATTCCTTATTAAATAACAACATTTATGCCATAATTCATATTTATAATTTTTTATATAAAGGGTATTATTAGTGAATGTTATTCTCATTTTCTTGTACCCTTAGGTTTCTATTATACTAAATATTTCATTTATTTACCCTCACTATGAAATTTACCTCATCCATTTCTTATGTTTCCTTTCCCTCAGATTGGTAGAAATGTTTTTTTCTATAATTACTAAGTGGGGAGATCTTTGTGGGGATCATTTATGATCTTTGACAGAGTTATAATATTTTTTTCTATGTTTTCAAAGGAACTAACCTAATACGGTATGTGGATGTTGATTTTTTTGTAATGTGTTAAGTATTCCCCAAAATTGATGTAACGTATATGTACATTTTTTCGATTTTTATAGTTGGTATTAGACAAAAGAATTATTCAACCTTTGTAAACTAGTATGATAATACATTAGTGATAACCATAGGTATATTTCTAGGGGGTATTTCTAGTGATGACTCTACAGATAAAAATTATGATGGGTTAACATTTTGTAAAATGTCTTAGAATTTTTGTAAAAGATTTAGTGGGAGGATTCTTAGAAATACATTCATGTCTAAATAACACAAGTCAATATGGATATTTCACAAATGTACCGATTGTGAAAAACATTGAGAAGCACTTTCAAACCTAACTGTTCATAACCTTGTATAGGACAATGGGCCTTGCTGCACACTTGTTTTGATAATCCAAGGGGATATGCTTTTATAATTAAAATATACTTTATTAACCATCATAAATGTTTCAATTTTAAAATTACTATTAATAACCAAGGATAAACTTTACGTTTCATAGATCAAAGAGGTAAGATCAATGATTCAGACATCCAATAAGTGTTTTTATTTCATGACTACTTGGTTTCCGATTATGATAAACATTTCTCCCAATATGAATTCATATTTTGTTTGATAAATTTTTTCTAAACTTGAATGTTTTTTATGATGAACAAATGGGAATTATTCATATAAATTTCTTAATCATAAATATTTTGAATAGAATCCAAATGTTTGTACATGAATTGGTTATAACAATGAATACAATGGGACTATGAATTACATATGAAAGGTATGGGATGTTTTGGATGTATTGTTTACTTTAATTTTAAGATGAATTATTTGGTTGAGGATGAGGACCCATAATATGTAATTCCTATTTTATATAATATAAAACATTTATTGATTAATATTTTTAGGAATCTAGAGTAATTGTTTCAAGAATAAAGATTGATTAATGAAGTATTTATCATTCAGAAATTCAAATATTACATTATAAAAATTACGAAATATATAATTATTTTCACTATATGTTTTCATTAGGGATTGAAAATGGTATGTTCTATGGTGATTAATGACTTAGAAAAGTGATATTTTGATAAAGGGAAGGTAACCCTTTATGTGATATAGTTGTGTAATGAATTTGTTTATAATGGATAAACAGATGATTTATTTGGACAGAGTAAACATTATAGCACATAATACCTTGGATTAGATTATTGATTTGTTAAAATAGTGGTATATTCCATCATGGATAACGATTAAAATTTTTGGGATTCAATTGATATATAATGTATCCTTTGGAATAAGGAAGAGTCTATGTCTTCTCAAAGTATTTGTAGTAATTAAGGTTATTACAATGTTTTAAAAGGATTCCTCATATGGTAATTCACATTTTTTGAAAAAAACAATATATAATTTTTAATATATTGTGGATCAATGATAGTTTGATTTCATGACCTTCATTTTTGTATTTTTTTTTGTCATCATTTAGATGGGTTATAAGGATAACAATTTATGGAAAGATTATGTTAATATTATGATGAATTTTGTGAGATTAAATCATTAACTCACCAAATAAGGATTCATGTACATTGATAACATGATCTATCAAATTTTTTATTATGGAATCTAAAGACAAATAGGATTACTTATCGTGGATCTCATGATGTGTACCTCCTTTGGGAATTTAAAATTCACCCTCAATTCATTAAATGAATTGTAAATTAGAAGTAGATCAATTTATAATAACGAGTGAGGTTGTGTTGAAAACATGAAAGTTTATATTTTCATGGGAAATATTTATCATTATGAAAAATGATTGTAAAGCCAAAAAAATTCCTATAACCTTTATACATGATGAATCAGATGGTTCCTTAGATAATTGTAGATTTATGGTTTTGTGACCACCCACTTCTGTTAATCAATGATCTATATCGATATCCTTCAGAACAAAACAGTTATATTTTTTACATGTCAATTATTTCTCATCCCACTTATTTTATCCTATGTTTAAACCCATTTATATATTACATTGGGTAATGACTATCTTTCTAGCATTCCTTTTTAAAAAGTAACATTTTGAATACATTTTTACTATGTGGCTTTCTATGAAAGGAATTATCTTGTTTGTAATATTTGATATCCAAGTCAAATATTGAAGGAAAATATCATTTTATGTGGGGAAGAATGTAACACCCCAAAATTTGGTGAAATATTTTTTCCTTTTAATTTAATATTTATTTACATTAATAATTTTACACAAAATTGAAAAAAAAAATTTATTAAATAAAATTGTTTGGATTTCATTATATATACCACCATGTTAATAATGTGATACAAGTAGCATAATATTTTGTTTTTCCTATAGAAAACCAATGGTTACCTTTCATTAAATGAAATAATGACTTTTCTTGAGGAATTTTGTAACACAGAAGGCCATGTACTACCACATAATAATAGATTAATAAAAATATTCTTATCCAAAATAAGTATATATAACCAAGACATTAAATTAGTGGTTATGAATATATTTAACTAACTTTTGAAAATATATATTACAATAAATATATAATAAAATCACATGTTACAAATTAATTAAAAATGAATAAAATAACCAATTGAATATAGAGCACATATTTTTATATAAAACAAGTATTTATACTCAAAAATAGGTTTTATCCTAATAAGTAAAATTACATTAATTTATGATTCCTATTAATTAAATATGTATTTTATATATTCAATTAAATATTGTATATTATAATTCAATAGATTTTACAGGAATAATATGCGAACAAAACCAATATTTCTAATAAAAATTATTAATTTTACAAAGGAATGTTTACCACATTTTAATGTATAACTATTAGAAATACTCTTTTTGGATCATTTATAAATATTATACGTCAATATAATCATAATATTTGAAAGAGAAACATAAAATTTTGTTGACATTGAACTAGGTATTTTCATGGATGTTTCATTTTTTAGTGAATAGTGAAACATACTGACTACTAATTCAAAATTTATATTTCTTCTAATTTAATTATATAATTTAATTATAATTTAATTTTTTTTAATGTATGATTAGATCCAATATACAAATATTAATATAATTTATCATTTTATTTCATTGGTACCATTTTCAAATTGAAATTTTACATAAAAAATAAATAACATTTGATTATTTCTAAGTTAAAACCCCACAGTGTCGTCTTGTTTGCGGACAACATATAAAGTTAATTTCAATCAATTATGTTATTGGAATTTGGAAATATATATTCCATATTTGGAATTATAATAGTATATATTTTTGAATAAGTTCAACTTAGTCATTCAATAAAATTTTTAGTGACCTAATTTAAATATAATAACAGTAATTAATATAAAATTAAGCTTAATATGGGATTGAATCATAAACTTAAGGTCCCCAATGACCTATCCCCTTGTACATAACCCCTTTCCTCGACAGATTTTGGCCATAATCCTTAAATTAGTGAACTTGATTTTATATTTATGGCTTTTATTTAGTTTAAAATGTTTGAATACCTAAATTTTTATTCAACAATGACAAGCGTTTCCCCTCCCTTTCCTATGAATGTCCACAAATTTCCTAATTTATCACACCTATAAAACCCTTTAGTTCAGCCACAATGAAGACCATAGATTACCAAAAATCCATATCTTAATCTTTTAATCCTCCCTTTTGGAACATTATAATCCAAGGAAGACCTTTTTTGAAATGTAAAAGGAGTCACCTAATGACATAGTAACATCCTCCCTCATGGTTCTTTATTTTATTTTCATTATCAACCCTCAACTATCCATATTCATTAAATATACATGAAAAATATTATCCTCAATATACAGATATATTTTTAGGATAATATTTTGATCTAACCATACACACAATTCCATAAAATGTTTAACAAACAAATTATTTATGTGTATAGTGAGTTACCACCACACAAAATGATGATTGATCATTCTCCATTTACCACCTCGCATGGTAGAAATTATGATGGATATGATATTTTTATATGTTATATATTATATTTATTATGTATTTTAACTTATTTAATTATTTTACAACACATATATTTATTCATTAAATTTTATATAAATATAATAATTTCATTTGAGGAACTGTGGACGACCGCCTACTCCAAGCGATGTGATTTAATCACACAGAACATGGAAGGTATTAAGGATGGTTTTACAGAAATTATTTGATATATAGAACATAATAATTCTACTCAAATGATAATATATATATATATATATATATTATTTTTTTATTATGTTTAAAATTTCATATTAATACTGAAATAGTGTTCATCCATACGTACGACCTACCGTCTCAATGAACCGTGTATTCCAATTCATCATTTTATATATTATATATTACTATAAATTTATTTATACCGAATATATGATATTTTTATATGATTTTATACATTTTTTTAAATCATGATATAAGTATAAGTACCAAAAATATATACATTGGAGACAATATGAAAAAAAAAATTTTTTACCTGAATTAAAACCATAATATTGATTTTTAATAAGAGGGTAATATGAAGTCATATTAAACAAAATATGGTATTATATATAATATTATTACTCTATAAATGATGTATAATACACTTATTTTTGTTATATAATAGATTTTATATGTGTTTGATGAGGGTGATGATATAGGGTAAGAGAATTCCATGTCACGTTTTATTTACGTGAGATACATGCTATATTAACCACACATTCATTTATTGTGGAGTTTATTCATTCCATGGATGTTTATTATGAATATTATAATAAAATTTAGGGGTATTTAAAAATTAATTTTATGATTATTTTTTCAAGGATCTTATGTTACAAAATATTCCAAATCTATAGAGTGATTTTTTCCCAATTATCCTTATTTGAGACACATTTCATGTTGTGCACCTATATCTTTTCATGATGTGAATATAATAACAATGACATGTTATTTCATATATATCATTATTTTCATTATATTATAAGTTTTATTTAATTTAATTTTTTCAAATTTTTCTATGATTCAATATTAACAAATTGGTAATTGTTAATGGTTATAATATCTAAATATATCGAGATTATATATGACAATTATCCCAATAATGAAAATGGATGATAAATATCTCATGAACTATCATTAAATTTCTTAAACTATGGTTATTTAAGTTATAACCAAGTTATCATAAAACAATTATATTCTTTTTTACATAATATGATAATGAATGTTTTTTTAAGAATGTTTTACTTTACCTGTCACTTCATTCGTAATTATTTTTCCCTTTAAAACCATGATATATATTAAATTGTTTCCAATAATATCATTTTATCATTATATTATATTTCAAATAATTTTTTTCAGTGATTATTTTTTTAAAAATACATTCAAAATTGAATGTTCTTCTCTTTTTTCAGTCGAGGAACGTTTGTAACCCTTTTACGGTGCAAAAGAGATGTTTGGAATGTATGAGTTTACCCACCATCATGACCATAATTCCAATAAATATTCCATTATATGATAAAAAGTTTATTTTAAGGAAAAGTTTTTCCTAATATTCTGGACATGTTTATTTAATGTGGTTTTCTTGAAAAAATGTTTTCAAAAACATTTTTTAGCTTCATTCATAACTTTTCAATGAAAAAGAAATTAAAAATTGTTCTGATTCTTTATTTATATGTTTTCAAGGAAAATGTTTTTCCAAATTGTATTGATGATTAATGTATATGTTTTAAGAAAAAAAATGTTTTTAATTTTTTTATTCTACTTATATTAGATATTATATAAAATGTTTTTTAGAAATGTTTTTAAGCTTCTTTTATATGTTTTCAGGGAAAAAGGGTTTTCAAAATGGGTTCAAACATTCATTATATGTTTTAAATTTATTTTCAAACAAAAAGGATCTCATGTTTCTTTATATTTTTTAAATTGTATTTCAATGAATAAAAAATATTTTCCTTCAGAAATGTTTCATATGATTTATTATGATATGTTTTCAAAATGGTTAAAATGAAAATAATTTTGAGAACTTTATATGTTTAAAAAACCTATGTTCTATGTAATCATTAAAAATAGTTCTCCATCTAATATTACATTGTTTTTTATAGTTATAATTTACTAGGGATATAATCCAATAACAACATCCATAATTTTTCCATGAATACTTTTTATTTTTATTTCATTGTTATTATGAAACCCATTCCTATTACATGGGTAATAACATGATAAATGAATATTAATACCCCTTACATTTTTGATTTATTAATTATTTAAATGATTATAAAAAATATCTATTTTCCATTAGTTAAGATATAATTTAATTTGTGTGACACCCAGTTCGTGTCATGAATTATGATAGGATGTTTATTAAAAACATATTTTTTTGGCTCATGATATGATGATTGTTTTACTATCTTGTGTAAAATGTTTGATTGAAATTATTATAAGGTGTATGGGACCTAAATCTCACTCTAATGCATTTTGTAATCATAAATGGTATATGAGGCCAAATGATATATGTGTTGTAGCCCAATCCTAAAAACATGATTGTACATGGGTTGTATTTGAAGACTGGATACTATAAGATACACAGGTTGTATCCTAATCATCTAAATAAGATGTTATATGGGTTTTATCCCAAGACAAAATGTAATTAGGAGTATGGGTTATAGGCCAATAAAGAATAGAAAATGGTGTATGGGTTGTATCCTAAAATTGAAAATAAGAGGGTATATGGGTCACTATCCCATGCTTGAAGCTTGTACATGGATTGTATCTGAAGACAACCATGTGACAAATGTCTTTGTATGAATACTTGACATAGGGTTTTCCTATACATTAGTGTATTCTAGAAATTTTTTGTCTTATTCCTATATTATTCTCTCATTGTTTATGCATGTTATTCCCTTATGTTTCAAATAATATGAACTACCAATAATTAAGCACTGATTCATACTTATTTTCTTGGATATGTAGTGTACAATATTAGAATTTTATGATCATGTTCTAATAAACTTTTATTTATATTATTCTACATATTTTCTATATTTACCCTTAATGATCATTCTTACTCATCCCATTCTTATGTTTCCATTCCCGATTTTATGATGAAATGTATTTGTGTATAATTACTAAGGGATATAATCTTAGTGGGAAACAATGAATATATATCACTAAGTTAGAAGATATTTTTTAAATGTTTTCAAAGGAAATAAACTAATAAATTATCTGTGCATTTTTTTTAATATTTATTAAATATTTTGAAAAATGATATAATTTCATTGTAGGGTAAGACTGTAATATCATAAACTAAGTATTTAATTTAATATTTATATCTTTTATATATTCCAAAAAAATAATTATATAAAAAATATATATGATATATATATCATTTTTTTATTCTAGATATATGTAAATAATGAACTACACTGGATGATAAAAAATAACATGTCAAAACATGTATAATAAACAATGTGTATTTCACCCAAAACATTACTTATACATTGAATTGTTAATATACGGGTAAAATAAATTCATATGTGAATAATATATTTCATAATATATTATAATATGGTTTTATGGGAGATTTATAATAAACTAATTTTTTTAATATATGAGGTTTGATCATGTAAAAATAATGTCAATACACAATATATGGGAATTTCATCTCACTTTTTATTTTTCTGAGATACATGTTTTATTCACCACTCATTTCATTTGTGTGGTGTGTATACAGACCATTAAGTTATTATATAATTATAATAAATAAATTTATTGGTATTTACATATCCATTTTATGATATTTATTTAATAGGGTAAAAATTCAAATGTTTCCACATCAGTAATGTAATTTTTCATAAGGCCTCAACCATAACGATTAAATAATATTGTGTTATGTCAAGAATTCAAATTGAGTAACTTTTTAGGTTTATAGTTTTATAGAGTTAGGTCATAAATATAACAATAATTCTCAAATATTTAAAGGTAGAAACTTCTACTCTATAATTTTATTTCATATATAAAAATCCTTAAATAAAAAAAGAATTACTTTTTTGAAAAAAAATCATCATGAATTATTCATTTTTATAAAACGTATTTATACCTTTTGAAAGAAATATCAAAAATTTGGTTTGGGGATGAAGAACTCAACATGTTTTATAAAATAATGAAAATAAAACATTAGTAATTAAATAAATAGAAGTAAATTAATTCATACTTTTCACTCATAAAACATAATCCCATTAATATACATCAAGAAATTTTATGATTTATGAATAAATCATAGAAACCATAATTCATAAAGGTAACATGTGGCTTCCATAACGTACATAAATTGTTTCTTTCACAAACACATAGGGAGTAACCACCATTGTTACATTTGGAATACCCATTATAATATATTCCCTAAATTTCATAGGAGAGACATTACTATTTACCTCTGTCACATTACCCAATGAATTGGATAGCTATATCAGATTATCCTACCTTTGGATTATCACAACCACCATTACATAAGAAATCCACAAAAATCATAACATAATCATTACACATAAAACAAGATTAAATTAAATATTCCATTTCCACATTGTAATCACTAAATATCATTTCAAAAAATTCACATAATCAAGACTTTATCAAAACTTTTTTCAATAAAAAATATCTAAAAATGTTATATAGTATTAATTTTACATATAAAAACATTGGGTCATTTTGTGGAATCAATTTATAAAATAATTATCATGGCGGAGGAATGATCATTGTTGCCGCATATGTTAAAAAAGTAACATTTAATTTTTTTTCTTTAGTAACAAAATTCATAGAAAATGATTCCTTCTAATTTTTTTTATATTAAAATAATAAGGTATAATTATATAACGTATAATAGAAGGTGGTGTATGACATCAAAATATTCCTCAATGAAAGGAGACTGAGACGATGTCCCTTACCTTGATTCTGACTTCTCTTATTCGTTTCTTATCGCCCTGAATAATAAAAATAAGCTAATTTCTACATTCTTCATAACCTTTTTCATGTTTATTATTTCCATTATATCCCTTGTTATCATTCTATAAAAATATTATAAATATTCATTTTCATATTGTTCATTTTTTCATTGTTTGGTACTTGAGTCAAAGATGAATATGTTTTAATTACAAATTTTCCATGTGGTCAAAATACCATTATATCGTCAATAGTATTAATTATTTAAATATCATATATATACAGTATATATATTTATTTATAATAGTAAATAATATTTTGATATATGAAATGATATGCACTATTCATCAAGACAGTAGACCGTACGTATGCATGAATGATACATTCATTTCATTTTCATATTAATTGAATGAACAATAAATTATAAATAGGTATAATATATTTAGATTATAATATCTATGCTATATCAGTTACATTATTTTATTAATTCAATCCTTTATTCTATGCATGTATACAATGAACGAGTCATGTCACTTTATGGTGGTGGTAGTTTGCACATCCTCAAATGAAATTATCATGTTTAAACATTATGGAAACCCTAATGGTAAGATTTAAATAAGAAATATTGAGGAATAGAGAAAATATAAATACAATATACATCAAATATAAATATAGTTCCAATATAATGGACCCCATGTGATATGGTAAGTGAAAATTGATCATCCATCGTTTCGTGAGGAAATAGGGCGTCGTACACCGAAAAATTATGTTTCTATCCATTACATGGAGGTGTGTGTAAGTGTAGTTAAAATACTTCTCATTAATAAATCCTATTATATTGAGGATGTTGGTTTTTGTATTTAATAAATGAATAATAATATAATTAAGAGTGGTGAAGAAAAATAAAGGAATGGAACTTGAGAGAAGACATTATATCTAGATCAGGTCTCTTCTTTTGATTTGATCCAAAATGCATTATTTAATTGACTTATTCCCTATTTAAGGATTCTAAGAGGAATTTAGCAATTCTATGAGAATATTTTCTTAGAATATGGAATATCCAAGGGGATTTAATTGTGTATGTTCTGTGGGTAGGGGTTGTGTCCTTGTAAAAGTGAGTGAGGGGGACTTTAGGAACGTCTATTAATATAAATTTATTACAGATTTAATTTCTTTTAAAAATGGTCCAAAACTCATTTAATTTGAAGGTACTATTATTTGGGTTAGAATAAACATCATACAATATTTCTTAAACATGTTTTTAATATATTTTTTCCTTTTCCTTTTTTTTTTACCCTTATCTTACTATTTTTAATCTTATAGTGATATCTGGTTATTTACACATTGTGTGTTAATTTAATTACCTTATCATGTCTAATGGATGACAAAAAATTCATTAATTATATATTTAGACATGAAACAACCATTTTATATAATTTAATATTTTTAGGAATTTAATATCATTTATAAACTATTTTATGTTTTATATTATAAATCATTTAAATTTTGGAGACAATTCATACTTGACTTTTAAAAAAATTAAAATCAACATAATTCCTTATAAAAAAGGAATTACGTAAAAGATAATATGTCAATATCATCCAAAAAATTAATTTATGGAATCCTAATATTCATATTAAATTTATTTTAATATATATAATATAATTTATTTAAATGATTTATTATGAACAAATCATTGCATCATCATAGTGTCATAAATAAATTTATATATATTATCTATCAAAATTAGAAGTAAAATATCATGACCATGTAAATATTTTTATATTTCTAATTGCTATTTATATTTAAAGAGATCAGTAATATAACCTTATCTTAAAATTATTTTAGTAAATGATATATGCCTACCTTATATTTCTATTTACATTACATTATTTCTTATAAAATATCATTTTCATACCCAAGTGGCTCCATGGGGTCCAAATATCTGTCAATGGATGACATGGTTAGAAATATATCCTAAAATTTGATTAATCCATGTTTTATAGTAGTTTCATATTACTTAATTATTATTTTTTCCCTTATTTACATGATTTATCTATTAACTACAATAAATGAATAAAAAATACCGATTTAGTATTCATAATATCCAAAAAAGAAGTGGTACCTATTTACAAAAATTTATACTATATGATTCCACATATGGAATAAATTTTTCAAAATTCAATACATAGATGTTTCATTAAATAATTTGAAATTTTTTCCCATTTTCAAAACCAAAAATAGCCGGTTTTTATGAAGTAATAACTATCAAGTAATTGACATGTGTTTATGTATAATATGAATCTGAAATTACTTCCAATGACCAATATTGAATTAAATGATAATATATTAATCCAATTACCCATTACAACTAATTAAAAGAATAGTATAACTATTTAAATAAAATGGATGAAAAGATTCTTTCATGTTAAAATGTATTATTTTTCACTATTCATTAAAAATGAACTTTATCTGAAAATTAGATAAATTTAACAAAAAAAATTTGGTTTCCTTCTTCATTATAATTAGTTTTTTTTAAATATAAAATATTAAAGTTAAAAAAATTAATTTAAAAACGGTTCTCCATCAAAAGGTCTTAAAACCTCATTTTTAGAAAAATACTTCTTTTATCCATAAAATTGAATTTGTCCTCATATCATATCTAGAAAACATTTAAGTTGAAATTAAAACATTGAATTGTCAATATAAAATATATCTTCAATTAAATAAAAATCCAAAAAGAGTGATATGATTTTTTAAAAACAATTAGTCTATTTTAAAATATGTTTTCATAAAAACACATCTCTAAATTCAAATGGTTTTTATACCGATTTAGGGAAAAAGTAGTAACCAATAAATCATTATTTAAACATTCGAAAACCATATTTTCATTATTCAATTGATAATATTCATTCTCTCTTTTCCAATGACTAGGATTTAACTGCAGTTTAAAATATTAATATTATTACTCTATTATATTTTGGTTTATCTCAATGTTTTGTGCAATGTAAGATTTTAGAGAAACTCATTGTTGCATATCGAGTAAAATATGAGAAAAAGTGTCACCTTTAATGTAAAAATAATATCTTAATCGTAAATATTAATATGAAAGAAAATATATTATTCTATAAATACTTGTGACATTTCAGCATTTACCCCTTTTTGAAATTGCGACTTCATAATTTTAAAACTGGGCTCAGAAACCTCATTGAAAATTCCACATCGGAAAAAGAGTCGGAAAATTTCACATTAAATGAAATAATGTTAAGTAAAATGGTCACCCGAGATAACCCATACTATGATTTCTTGTAGGAATACATGGATAAAGAAGAAAAACTATCCATCAAGTTGTTATGAAGAGTAATAGAAAACATGATTAGGAGAAATTTAACTACCAGAAATCCAAAAATACGGATGGGTTAAACGCTCATTGACTTCAAATTAATAAAATTAAATAGAAAATTTTTCATTTTATTATAAATTTTATAATTTTGATGAAATATTTTACTTCATATATTATGAACATAAGGAAATATACTTACATGAAAAGTAAAGTTTTGTCCTTTAATGAATTTATACTATAAAGTCATTTTTTCTAGAGAATCATATAATCCAAAAACTGTGAAATATATATTTCCCATAAAAAAATGGTTAGTATAATATTAGATAATCCCCCACAAATAATAATCATTTATTAAAATAAATACTACTCTTCATCTATAAAATTCAACAAACATTACCCAATGTTCAACAAAGTACACCCATTAAACTATTATCCTTAAAATTATTCAAAAAATTCCAAACTAATATTGAAACCAAAAAATAAAAAGGATTCTATCACATAGAATTCCTTGAAAAATATTTTCATTTCTCTCCAAATAATATCGACTACTTATAATGTCTCATAATAAAAATTAATTAACCTAATCATATATACTCTATGATAGGTTATCCATTTCCATAAATAAACCAAATATAAAAGTTACCAAAATAAAAATAAATATTCTTCCCAAAGAATATTTATCAATTACACATCAAATGAATGTGCATATTATTACACTTTACTTATCCATATTGTTCTCCTAGTAGAGAAAATTTCATCTAAAATATCCAATATCAATTAACCACGAAATAATTTTTCTATAATGAGGATATCCATTTGATAAAACATAATTTTCAAAAATAAACTTATTCTTCATCCATAAAATCATTTAACTAAAAATAATGAGTCATAATAACAAGGTACTTCATGTCGTCTTCGGGTAGGTGATGCACCCTTGTCACCCTTTGGTTTTGGGCTCGATTCCCATGGTCTTACAAGACATGACAGTTTTCACCCATCCAGTGGGTTGTCCTTTTTCTAAAACCATATCATTATTATAACATTATAAATAATAATATAATTTCTTCAATGAAAACCATAACCTATTTAACCTCATTGGTTATCTCATAAATCTCATTTTCCATCTCAAAATTAATGACCAGTATCTTCCTAAAATTCAAGGATCATATCGACCTATTGGTTATTTGTAATAATATCCATGAAATTAGAGATAATTGTCCCTCAATTAATATTTTTATATAAAAAATAAGGGTTACATATACAAAAAGTCTTATAAATTAATAATATCATTAAAAAATTTCAAACTATCATCATCCATAAACCCAAAATAACTCTTCAATTCCAAAAATCTAGACATATTAGTCATGAAACATTCATCATGAACCTTTATCCATGTTTTTTCGTCTTATTCTTTTATACTTCATTCCTAAAATAATTCATCCATAATTTCCTAACATTCAATAATGTTAAAATGTGAGATAATAATTACTCCATACCATTCATAGGTCATTTTTATTTTTTTCATCATCAATTGGAATGGAATTCCGTATTAGTAAAAATATATTTGTATGGTCCTTCTAATCCCATTCATGAACCTTCTTCTTAAGAAAAATATTTGGGTAATGACCATGAACACCACATTTAAAACTATCAATTGATCACTCGAGAAGAACTTCTTTACAATTTTAGAATTCAACTGAACACTTCCTTATTTTCAAGGTAGGTATTTGCTTTATGAGCTTCATCACCACTTCTATATCATCATCCTATCCATTTGATTCATTTTAGTAGGTTTTTTACACATCCTTGACAAAGAGGTTTTTGAATATACATACATTTATTATTATTCACTCAAACATCCATAGGAATTCATTTCTCGCATATATGTTACCATAATAAAATAACCAGCGTTCATGTGGTAAATCATGACTCTGAATAGTTTTTTATGAATAACAACAACATATATCAATATATCTCCCATTTAATTCAGTTTATTATTCATAAAACCACCATAATTTCCTTCACATCCATTTTTACTTTGGTTCATGTTAGATCCAACCATTTATTAAAACAAAAAAATTTAGTGTGAGTATATTAATAAAATCATCAAAATCTATATTATTATGAGGTTAAACTATAAGATATAATTTTTCATGTTACCTAATCTCATTTACATTATCTAAAATAACTATTTATTGTTCTAATATGGTAACCATTATGGTTATGTCACATATTCATAAATAAAACTCCAACCTCTAAGGGGAATAAACCTACCTATGATACCAATTATAATGCCCCATCCATAAACATTACATAATCATGAGTTGTATCAATAATTCAAAATGAGGATCTTTTCATTTATATATTTTCAGAGAATTTGTCCACAACTATTACATTATATCTCAAATGTTACAAAGTCTGCACTTCTACTAAATCCATTTTTTTACACAAATATAAAAATCCTTAAATAAAACAAGATTTTTTTATCTATATATTATTTAAAAAATTCGTTCTCTAACCTATCCTTATACCCTTTGAAAATATTTCAAAAAAATTGGGATGAGCATGAGAATCATAGTAAGGTATATTAAATAAATAATGAAAACATTAGTCTGTGAATACATAAAAATCAATGAAATCATAATTTTCACACATAAAACATAATCTCTTTAAAATACCACATAAAATCATAAGATTTTTTAATATCTCATAGAAATTATAAATCATAAAGGTAACTTGTGGCATCCATAACATACTTACATTATAGAATTCATAGCCACATAGGGATTAAGCATCATTGTTACATTTGGAATATGAATCACATTATATTCCTTAAATCTCTTAGGAGAAACCTTAACGATTACCTCTATAACAATACCTAAGAAGATGGATATCCATATCTAGATTAGCAGCTGTCATGTTATCATGAAACCAATAATATACTTAAGTAATTAACAAGAACCATAACATAATAATAACACATAAAACAAGCACAAAGAAAGATAACATTTCAACTTCTCAATCTAAATATATCATTTCATTCAATTGAAATAATCAATACATTCATAAAAACATTTTCAATAAAAAAATACATAAAAAGGGAATAAAATATTTATTATCCTTTTAAAAACAATAGAGAATGTTAAGGAATCCAAATATGAAATAATTCTCAGGGCGGCAGAAAAGTCATTTTCACTGCATATGTTAAAAAGAAACATTAATTTTGTCATTTAGTAAATCAATTCACAAACAAATATTCCTTTTTAAAGCCATATAATTAAAATAATTGAAATGGGTATAATTATAAAATATATAAAATAAGGTGGTGTACTATATAAAAATATGCCTTAATGAAAGGATATTTAGACAAAGTCCCTTACCATGAGTCTAACTTGTCTTTTTGATTCATTACATCATTGAATTATAAAAATTAGTTAATATATATTTTATTTATAACCTTTTAATTTTTATTATTTCTTTTATGTCACTTATTACCTTTCTATCACATTCCTTTAATTATTCATGTTCATATTTTTTCTTTTGTCAATGTTCGGTACTTATGTCAAATATGAACTTTTTAAAATTAAAAGTTTTAATGTGGTCAAAAAATAAATATCTTTATAATAGTATTCATTATCTAAATATAAAATATATCCAGTATATATATTTATTTATAAACATACATAATATTTGTAGAAAATAAATTAAATACATCGTTCATGGAGATGGGAGACTGTACGTACGCATGAATGCTACACTCATCACATTTTCATATTAATGAAATGAAAACTAAATGATACATAGGTATATTATAATTAAAATATAATATATATGATATATATGATAAATATTTTCATTAATTTCATCCTTTATACATTTCATGTATGGAATGAATGAGTCATATCACTTTGAGGGGGGGTAATCCACAGTTCCTGAAATGAAATTATCAAATTTACAAATTATGGAAAGCATAAATTTATGATGTAAATCAAAAAAATAATAATCATAGAGAAAAAATATATAAAATATATATCATATGTAAATACAGTTCTATCAAAATTTCCACCATAATAGGTTGTAGTAGAAAATTGAACATTTGTTGATTCATGAGTCAGTAGTTCATCGTATACATAAACAATATTTTTGTATCTATTAGATGGAGGTGTGAGTAATTTTAGATCAAATAATTCTCATTAAAATATTATAGTATTTTGAGGATAAAATTTTAGTTATTTTATCAATTAATAAGAATATAATAGGTATTTTAGAAGGAAAATAATGGGAAGGAACTTGAGATAAGACGTTACCTCTAAATCGGGTATCGTCATTTAAATTGACCCAAAATGTCTTCTTAAAGTGCCTTTTTTACAATGTAAGGATTATTGGAGGAAGGGAATGTTGTTGGGAGATTATTTGAGAAGAATTTGATCAATCCATGTGTCTTGAGAGGTATGATTTATGTGGGTAAAGGAAGTGACATTTTATAAGAGGGAGGAGGGCACATTTGGAATGTATGAAATATTATTTTATTATAAATTAAATTTAGATTAAAAATTTTCCACCAATCATTTAATTAGAAGATAAAATATTTTATTTCGAATACCAATCATCCAATAATTTGTAGACAAGATATGAATATTTTTGTATCCTTAACTTTTTTTAACCCTTATTTTTCCCATTTTAATCATATAGTGACATTATCTTATTTAAACATTGTTGGTTAATGTAATTTATAAATCATGTCAAATGACCCCGAAAAATCATTTTTCAAATATTTAGACTTTTATTAACCATTTGTACAATCATAGACTTTTATGAATTTAATATCATTTAATAATCTATTATATGTTTACAGTTATTTATTATTTCATTTTTGGAGACTATTCATAGTTGAATTTTTTACAAATTCATAAAAAATTTATTCCTTAAATACAAAGTCATGATCTCATAGCTAATATGTCAATATCATCTAATAAATTTTTGGATGATATAAAAATATTCAAATTACATTTATGTTTTATTTTATAATATCATTTATTTGAATTCTTTTATTGAAGCTATCGATGAAACATCATTGTGTCATAAATAAAATAATTTATATAATATATAAAAATTATTAATAAAATAACATGATAAAATATTTTTCATTAGATTCCTAATAATTATTAATAGTCAGAGATTTGATGGCATAGTCCATTCCATGATCATGATATTTTCTGCTTTGGGCATAGCCGCACAGTTTAGGATTCCATTGGATTTAACCCTCAAGAATCTCCTAGGAAAAGGTCAGATGATGAGAGATGTTTGCATACCACCTTATAAAGGTGGGATTCATACACCTACACTTTATATGTGTGATTTTTCAAATTCACCCCCCACCCCAAGAAGGTCTCATCTTCCTCACTAGAACATCAAATTGGAACTAGTTCTCATACATTTTTTGACAGCCCAGCCCAGCCCACATTCATGATATTGTCTACTTTGGGACTAGCATGCATGGTTATGTTTTCCTTGGGATATGACCCTCGAGAATACCTCAGGAAAAGGCCTCATGATGGGAGAATTATCCTCACCACATTTTAAAGGGGTTCATCATTCTCCTCCACCTTCGATGTGGGATTTTCATAGATGTCCTAACATGGGAGCCGTTGAATGGTTCCCTAAGCTGGTTGGCCACATACCCTCATGCGCGCCTCCCCATAAGATAGAGGGTATTGACATGCTGTGAGGGACTCATAAGTCAGTCTTGGGGAGACTATACCCTATTTTTATCAGAACAAGACACCAACAAAATCAATTAAAAATAACCAAAAACAGAATCATATAAGTAACCAAAACAAATCCATTTCATTTGATAATGAAAACATGAAAATAAAATACCCAACAAAAAGGTAATACATTCTATGATAATGAAAATTTCATGTGTGTAGAGACCCAAAGCATTACGTACATGGACATTACATTACTATAGCAGAATACTTAATACATAAAAAAATAGACACACAAGGACTGTAATAGTTTAGTGTCTTTGGAAACTTGGAACGTAATCTTCTGTTCGTGGTGAAAGATCTTCAGCATCACCCATAAAGATCTTCCCCTTTTTTTATTACCTAAAACCTTTCATTATATCCTAGGGAAAAGAAAACAGAAAAAGGGTGAGCTCAAATGCTCAGTAAGGGTATGTATGGATAAAATAAAACATACCATATACATTTGAACTTAAAAACATGAACATAATGTTTAAATATTAAACGCTTGAAAAAAGACATAAAACATGGAAGTACGTATGGCATAGATCATAAAGAAACTTTATGAATGATAAAATATCATGGGAATAAAACATGTAATTGTGGCATCCATTAAGCATATGTAATGATTTCCATAGTAGCCAAGGCATTACTTCCAAGACCATCTTAGTGGTCAAATTCCCATTCTGAATCGAGTTCACTCCTCGTTTCAGTCCTGTAACACTGAACCAGATTAACTTACCGTTCCAGCCATGTCTATCTCATGATGTATAAAACCTATACCCAATGCATTGGAGGGAGATATAGGTCCCACCCATCTCATAATGAAATCATTCTTACTTGTGACACAAAATAAACATACATCATTCATAATAACCCAATGAATAAAATGAGTTTCATAAACATCATCTCATCATAACATAATCTATATAAAAGAAATGGATATCATTTCATAATAAGAAAAGTGAAACCATGTAAATCATAGATACATTATACATAAAACATACACATATGAATTAATATCATTTTAGATGGAAAATGGTTTTGATAAAACACTTGAAATGAATTCTTGAGGAAAATATCCTTTCTTCATTAAAATCATTTACTTTTCAGAAAATGTCATGCATTTTTAAAAGAAAAAAGATTTTCTTGAAAATATTCATGAAATCTTTTTGAAGATTCATCAAGAAAATCATGCTTTATAAAACCGTAATAATCCATTTGTGCCGTATAAGTTAAAAAAACATTCTTCTCGTACTTTTGCTGGAAAAGTCAAAATGTAACTCGTACGAAAAATGACAAAATATTCCTTTCATATATTTTACTAAAAACTCGCTGAAGGGTAAAATTGAATTTAAAAAATTTTATGTGGATGGAAACAATATTACATATTTAGGTAACATGGATGTGGATGATAAAATACACCCCAATAAATACCAAAGTATAAACAATCTCAGATAAAAATGAGATTCTGATATTTTCCCTTACCTTAGGTCTGATATGCATCGTACGTACCCAAAACATTTGTATAATGATTTAAATAATGTCATTGACTTATTACAGAATCATATTCATTGTTATTATATCATATATGGTTCACTTATGACATTATATTAGCCCTTAGTTTGTAAATTCATGTTAAAGTAGTGTTTTGGGTAAAATCGTCTCATTTATCATTCGTGTTTTAACTTGTAATTATTAATATGATAACATGGATCATGATTACTTATATACAGAATGTAAAACATTATTTATATATAATATATATTCATAATATAAATATATATAATATATTGATAAATGGAAAGAAATACACCGTTCATGGATATGGTAGGTCATACGTACGCATGAACACTGTTTTCGTTCCCTTATTGAATTGAATGGAATTAACTAGATGACATAAATATATATATACATAAATAAAGTAGCATTATTATGTAATATATTGTATGATTACTTATTATATATACTTTATAATAATTTTTGAATGGTTATCATGGAGAGTGAATGTCATCGCATCATGGAGACGGTATTCCATACGTACGCACGAGCGATGATATCATTCCCAAGATCGTCGAATTGTATTAAAGTGTGTATATAATATTAAAGAATCAATATCACTTTACTATAATAATATATATTCATTAATTTCACCATTATAACAATCCACGTAAGTTGGTGGTGGAAAATAGATTACACCACGGCGTGGAGACGGTATTCCGTATGTACGCACGCACGGTGATTTCATTTTCCATAGGATGGATAGATGGTGAAATATGGTTGTTTCATAATTATAATAACATATTAGTATATGTGTGATACTTATTATATTACTTCATATTGAAACAACTAAAGAAGAAGAAGTTTAAGAAAGAATCAAAATTGAAGGAATCGGTAACGAATATTACCTCTTCTTTGACACGCCTCTTCAAATCCTCCTCTTAGGGTACTAAAATTGGTCTTTGAAGAAGACCAGGACTTATATGATGTTTCTAGGGAAGTTGATAAGGGAAATTAGCAGAGATTGTCTGAGCTTGAAGGCTGAAATTGGTGTGAGGAGGAGAGGGTGGAGGTGACCTTTTATAAGGGAGGAGAGGGGCACCTTTGGAAATCTAAAAATATTAATTTATAATAAATCTAAACCAACATAAAAACCTCCAAAAATGACTCATATTCGATTATGAGATTCTATATGGTTGTAATCTCATCAACAAATAAAATTTAGACATGTTAGGAAATTATTTTAAACATTACCAACTTGATTTATCCTTACATAATCAATTTAATTTTATTTGTGGTAATAACATTATAAATTTTAAATTATAACAAAAAATTACTTATATGGTGTCAATTTTCCATAATTGGATAATTTATAAGTTTTTAGACCATATAAATTTAAATTTAAAATTTTAAAATATTTTTGTGATTTTTAAACAATTTTATAATATGTTACTTTTATAAAATAACAATAGTGTCAATTTTGACACTATTGATTTATATTAATTTGAATAAACTATATACAAAATATATGTTCTAACTAAAAGCATTAATATATTCATAAAAGTCCATATGTATCTATAAAATTATTGGAGCACATTATTTAGTTCATATAATATTTATTTTATTATTTTTAAAACCATTTATTTGGTTTATCTCTTAATAAAATAATTACTACAACATTTTTGTATAATTATTTAATATACTTATTTGTTGCATAAAAATTAAAACTAAACTCCTATGATAAATATAAATATATTACCTTTAATAATAATACTTTTACTCGAATTTATCATCTTAAAATAACAATATTTTAATTTTTATATTTATTAAATTTTGAAGGTGACAACTATGTCATCATTTCAAATAAAATAATATAAGTTTCATAATCACTTTTATAAGACTCCAAACGGTTAATTAATAGGTCATTATATGATTATGGTATATATATACACTAACGAAAAGTTTTGGTCAGGTTTTTGGGCCTTTTAATGGGTATTATTATTTAAATAAAAACTATATTACTGATTTTTCACATAATAAATAATTTCAGCGTCATTAATGTATCACCATTAATGATAATTATTTAATCCCTAAAAAATATAAATAAATTATCATGATGTATATAATTGTATTAGATTTCAGGAGACTATTCATGTTCTAAGTTTTATGATGTTTATCACTAAATTAAAATTATAATACTTATAAGATTTAAGAGAGTGACATGTTGTAACTTTCTTTGGTTTTAATAATAATTAAATTATTTTCATGATCAAAAGTCCATAAAATGAATGTAATCCGACCCTTATGTGATATGGGTCGACTTTTAGTCATACAATAGAATTTTGGCATGTGTTAGGGTAATTTTATAATATTATATTCACCCTTAATTACCCAAATTACCTTTAACTATGGTAAATAAATTTTACCGAAGTTACTTTTCATAATTCCCAAAAATAAAAAGTAGCTTATTAACATAATTTGGACCCACTGATTCCAAATATGGAATCCATTTTTTCAAATTCAATACAAAGAGGTTTCAGAAATTAAATTAAAATTAATCCCGTTGTCGAATGAAAACGAGTTTTTTGTTTAAAACATTGCAAAAGATTGAATTGATTTAACCTACGAATTCAATGTAAAATCAATACTAATGACATACATTATATTAACTAGTAAAAATATATTCTATTTTTACTTTAAATCCATTCAATATTATAATTTAACCACATATGTTATTACGATGAAAAAAGTTGTTTTTAATTAAAATATAGCGTGTTTTTACTATTCATTAAAATATGAAAGTTATCAGAATAAAATGAAAAATTTATCCCAGGTAAAATTTTATATCCTGATTCTAAAGAATATTTTATTTTGTAAAATTGAACTTATAAACATGTCAAAAACTATATTTATAGTGGGTGCAACATCAAAATGCGGCAAAACTGCATTTTTTTAAAAATACTTATTTTACCCAAAAAAATTATTTTGTTCTTATACCATGTTCTAGAAATTGTTTAAGATGAATATTAATGTTATAAAATTCAAAATTTAGTTAATAGTATTCATAATGGCTAGATTATAATAGTATTATAACCATATATCGTTGTTTAGTGAAACACAGTATTGCGTACTACACACGCTACCGAGGAAGGTTGCGATTGCATATAATGAAAACCTAGTTAGGGTTGCGTGTTGTGCAAGACTCCTTTGTTGCTGGGTATAACAAAATCAAACCATATTTCATTTATACAATGAACATATATATATATATATATATATATATATACTCAATGTTTTGTAGAATGACTATTATCAAACGAATTCGAAATTGTGTATAACGCGATCCAAGAATTGTGTTGCGTATACTGCAAGCTAATACGGTGTTGCGAATAGCACAAGATATTAATGTTGTAGCATAAAACACATGATATCAAATAAATTAAAAAGAATAAAATCTCGGGGTGTTACATTCTCCCCCCTTAAAATTAATTTTTCCCTCGAAATTCTTCTGGGTTATACATGGTTTACTATTCAAATGTTTCTTTAATAGAAACCCACATCGTAAAAAGGAATACCAAAACTTATCTTAAAAAACTAAAGTATGAAACGTAACGGTTACCCAAATTAACTAATCACTGGGTTTCCACGTAGGAGAACATAAGTGAAAATATGGATATGGAAGAGAAATCTAACTGTCATGTTCTGATAGAGAGTGGTATAGAACATGGCTATGAAATAACCAATAATCACAAAGCCATATATTTGCGATGATATAAGGTACGATCTGATTCATCTGATATAAAGACACTAGGACAACATTTTTCGTTTTCAAGATCATTTCCCTAAAGTTGAAAATTTTTAATTAGATGAAATACTTACTTGATATTGGTACAATGTCACTGTTGTTCATGAATTGAACAATTTCCACTTCATCACTTATAGAAATGAAGTTGAATTTGTTATTCGTGATGCATTAGCAGATAATGTGATAGATTTATGGGTCATTCCATCTGTTTCAAAAGTTTAGAAAAAGTTATATGTCCATCTTATGGTGAGATTAATCAGATATGGTTCCAAAATGGACTTATACTTCACCTATCATTATGCATAATAAAATAAAACTAGTTTCTACAAACCAGGGACTTCCTATAGGCCATTGGTAGGAAATAAAGGCCTTTTGCACATTGGTTGTGGTTTTGATTCCCACAGCCTTGTCCGAAGCGATGGGATGTCGCCCTTCCGACATTTTGTACTTTTTCTAAATCTATATTACTATAACATCCCATCAATAATATAGAAAAAACATCTATGCTTAAACAATACTAAATTATGTCCAACATAATCCAATCCAATCATTAGGCTTATCCATAATACTGCAGTCCACTCTCATAATATAGTGAAAATGATTACCAGAGATTTAATACCATCATTGATCCCCATATATCATAAGATAGGTCTTGTTGGTCACATTCCAAACATTCGAAGGCCTTAATCTTGTATTCTCTTGAACAATAAATACCCATTGAACCTTAGTGAAAACATGAATGCATATAAAAGTTAACACTTTCCGCATACCAAAATCCTCATAATTCTATATACTCAAACCATGATATCACTAAGTCCTTATTTTAATCATGAGCACATGAATACAATAAAACATCTCATTATCTTCTTATTCATTCATTATGCGCATATCATCTACATTAAAAAAATATGAATAACCTTCCATGGTTACTGGTACCATTCAACATATACATTAAAATACTTTTAGGAAAAACAATAGTGTAACAATCCTTAGATTATTCTTTATTCCATAGTACCATTAACTATACAACATAACTCTCGATAAATATACAATCATTCCACTACCTTCTAAAACAACCGACTGAGCTTCAACGCTTTTTTCAGCTCATATATCAGTTGTAGTCTCCACATCATCATCCACATAAATACTACCCATATGACCATGCTAATTCTCTTCATGATATTGTCCATTAGGGAATTGGTTTGCATATTGCCCGTACATTCCACATTTAAAACATCTAATCATTATTGATGTCGTAGCAATACCATTATCCTTGTCCATGGTGTTAACTGAACCTTTTCTTTTTCACTTACTGGATTTATGTCCTTCTTTTCCACACCCAAATCATCTTCCAGTTCCTTTGAAACAATCTCCCTGGTGCCTCTTTCCACATGATTTACATGAGGGAAATTGAACTATCTTAACTCTATGATCTTCATGAAACTCCATCATTCTCTTATTATCTGAGTCGGGAAACTTACCAAAGTTGAGATTATTGATCATATTATGAGAATTCTGATTAGGAATAATAGCGATGTTTGGACTTCCAGATCCCGTTTCATTTGGTTTCTCATGAAAAAAATCATTCCATTGTCTATCATATCCTCCATTATCGTGAATCTTCTTGTTTCCAGCCATTTTCTAAAACCCAAAAAGAATAGTGTGAGAGGCAAAAATCATGCTAGGGAAAAGAACATAGTAAAGGGGGAGTATCCTCAATATCTAACATCTTAGTTTAAATTATATTATTGTTACCATAGTTTTAGGACTGTATCCTATATGTATACTTATCCTTAGGGACATCCCTAGACATACCTTAGAAATATCTCTAGGGATCTCACTAACGTTTTCGCATCCTAGTTTCCAAAGGTTGACTAAACCTTTCCTCTGATAACAACTGTAGAGACCCAAATCGTGACGTACATGGAAATTACATTACTATAGCAGAATACTTAAAACATAACAAAAACAGACACATAAGGACCATAATAGTTTAGTGTCTTTGGAAACTTGGAACGTAATCTTCTATTTGTGGTGAAAGATCTTCAACATCTCCCCTAAAGATCTTCCCATTTTTTTCTTACCTAAAACCTTTATTTATATCCTGGGGAAAAGAAAACATAAAAAGGGTGAGCTCAAATGCTCAGTAAGGGTAGGCATGGATAAAATAATACATACCATATAAATTTGAACTTAAATACATGAACACAATGTTTAAACATCAAAATCTTGAAAAATGACATAAAACAAGGAAGTACATAAGGCATAGATCATAAATAAACATTAAGAATGATAAAATAGCATG
This sequence comes from Viscum album, assembly GCA_963277665.1. Lineage (NCBI taxonomy): Eukaryota > Viridiplantae > Streptophyta > Magnoliopsida > Santalales > Viscaceae > Viscum > Viscum album. Next base: position 1,655,667,990 of record OY728148.1, on the reverse strand, counting down.
GGAAAAAAACATGTAATTGTGGAATACATTAAGCACATGTAATGATTTCCATAGTATCCAAGGCATTACTGCCAAGACCATCTTAGTGGACAAAGTCCCATTCTGAATCGAGTTCACTCCTCGTTTCAGTCCTATAACACTGAACCGGATTAACATACCGTTCCAGCCATTTCTATCTCATGAGATATAAAATATTTACCCAATGCATTAGTGGGAGATATAGGTCCCACCCTTCTCATAATGAAATCATTCTTACATGTGCCACAAAATAAACATACATCATTCATAATAACCCATTGAATAAATTGGGTTTCATAAACATCATCCCATCATAACATAATCCATATAAAAGAAATGGATATAATTTTACTATAAGAAAAGTGAAACCATGTAAATCATAGAGACATTATACTTAAAACATACACATATGAAATAAATTCATTTTAGATGGAAAATGGTTTTGATAAAACACTTGAAATGAATTCTTGAGGAAAATATCATTTCTTCTTTAAAATCATTTTCATTTCATAAAATGTCATTATTTTTTAAAAGAAAATGATGCTCTTGAAAATATTCATGAAATCGTTTTGAGGAATCTTCATGAAAATCAAGCTTTATAAAACTGTAAAAATCCGTTCGTGTCGTATAAGTTAAAAAAAACATTCTTCTTGTACTTTTGCCGGAAAAGTTAAAAAGTACCTTGTACAAAAAATGAGAAAATATTCCTTTCATATATTTTACTAAAAACTCATCGAAGGGTAATATTGGATTTAAACATTTGTATATGGATGGAAACAATATTACATATTGAGGAAACATGGATGTGGATGATAAAATACACCCTAGTAAATACCAAAGTATAAACAATCTCGGATAAAAATGAGATTGTGATATTTTCCCGTACCATAGGTCCGATATGCTTCGTACGTATCCAAACCTCCGGTATAATGATTTAAATAATGTCATTGACTTATTACAGAATCATATTCATTGTTATTATATCATATATGGTTCACTTATTATTTATATTACCCGTTCTTTTGTAAATTCATGTTAAAGTAGCATTTTGGGTAAAATTGTCTCTTTTATCGTTCGTGTTTTAACTTGTAATTATTAATATGATTACTTGGATCATGATTACTTATATCCAGAATGTAAAACATTATTTATATATAATATATATTCATAATATCCATATATTTAATATATTGATAAATGGAAAGAAATACACTGTTCATGGAGACGGTAGGCCGAACGTACGCATGAACGCTGTTTTCGTTCCTTTATTGAATTGAATGGAATTAAGTATATTAAATAAATATATATATACATAAATCCAATAGCATTATTATGTCATATATTTTATTATTACTTATTATTTATACTTTATAATCATTCTTGAATGGTTATCATGGACAGTAAATCTCATCGCGTCGTGGAGACGGTATTCCGTACGTACGCACAAGCGATGATATCACTCCCATGATCGTCAAATTGTATTAAAGTGTATATATAATATTACAAAATAAATATCCCTTTAAAATAATCATATATATTCATTACTTTCACCATTATAACCATCCATGTAAGGTGGTGGTGGAAAATAGATTACACCACGGCGTGGAGATGGTATTCTGTATGTACGCACGCGCGGTGAATTCATTTTCCATAGGATGGATAGATGGTGAAATATGGTTGTTTCATACTTATAGTAACATATTAGTATATGATTGATACTTATGATATTACTTCATAATGAAACAACTAACGAAGAAGATGTTGAAGAAGAAAGAAAATTGAAAGAATCGGTAACAGATATTACCTCTTCTTTGACACGCCTCTTTAAATCCTCCTCTTAGGGTAATAAAATTGGTCTTTGAAGAAGACCAAGACCTCTAGAATGTTTCTAGGGAAGTTTATAAGGTTAATTGGCATGGATTGGCCGAGCGTGAAGTCTGAAATTGGTGTGAGGAGGAGAGGGAGGAGGTTCCCTTTTATAAGGGAGGAGAGGGGCACCTTTGGAAATCTTAAAAATATTAATTTATAATAAATCTAACCCCACTTAAAAACCTCCAAAAATGACTCATATTCGTATATAAGATTATATAGGGTTGTAATATCATCAACCAATAAAATTTATTCATGTTAGGAAATTATTTTAAACATTATCAACTTGATTTATCCTTACTTAATCAATTTAATTTTATTTGTGGTAATTACATTCTAAATTTTAAATTATAACAAAAAATTTCTTATTTTTTTTCAATTTTCCATAACTGGATAATTTATAACCTTTTAGAACATATCATGTAAATTTTATAATTTTTAAATATTTTTGTGATTTTTAAACAATTTTATAATATTTTACTTTTATAAAATAACAATAGTGTCAATTTTAACACTATTCATTTATATGAATTTAAATAAAATATATACAAAAGATATGTTGTGAATATTAGCTTTAATAGATTCATAAAAGTCCATATGTGTATATAAAATTAGTGGAGCACATTAAATAGTTCATATAATATTTATTTTATTATTTTAAAAACCATTTATTTGGTTTATCTCTTAATAAAATAATTACTACAACATTTTTGTATAATTATTTAATATAATTATTTGTTGCATAAAAATTAAAATTAAAATCCTATAATGAAGATAAATATATTAAATTTAACAATAACAATTTTCTCTAATTTATCATCTTAAAATAACAATATTTAAATAGTTATATTTATTAAATTATGAAGGTTACAACTTTGGCATCATTTCAAATAAAATAATATAAGTGTCATAATAACTTTTATAAGACTCCAAACGGTTATTTACTAGGTCATTATATGATTATGTTATATATATACACTAAAAAAAGTTTTTTTCAGGTTTGTGGGCCTTTTAATGGGTATTATTATTTAAATAAATACTATATTACTGATTTTTCACATAATAAATAATTTCTGCATCATTAATGTATCACCATTAATGATAATTATTTAATCCCTAAAAATCTAAATAAATTATCATGATGTAGATAACTTTATTATCTTTTTGGATACTATTCATGTTCGAAGTTTTATGATGTTTATCGCTAAATTAAAATTATTATACTTATAAGATTTTAGAGAGTGACATGTTGTCACTTTCTTTGGTTTTAATAATAATTAAATTATTTTCTGGGTCAAAAGTCCATAAAATGAATCTAATCTGACCCTTATGTGATATTGGTCGACTTTTAGTCATCCAATAGAATTTTGGCATGTGTTAGGGTAATTTTATAATATTATATTCACCCTTAATTACCCAATTTACCTTTAACTATGGTAAATAAATTTTACCGTAGTTACTATTCATAAATCCCAAAAATAAAAATAAGCCTATTAACATAATTTGGACCCACTGATTCCAAATATGGAATCCATTTTTTCAAATCCAATACACAGAGTTTTCAGAAATTAAATTAAAATTAATCCCGTTGTCAAATGAAAATGAGTTTTTGTTTAAAACATTGCAAAAGATTGAAATGATTTAACCTACGTATTCAATGAAAAATCAATGCTAATGACATACATTATATTAAATGGTAAAAATATATTCTATTTATACTTTAAAACCATTAAATATTATAATTTAACCACATAAGTTATTATGATGAAAAAAGTTGTTTTTAATTAAAATATAGCATGTTTTTACTATTCATTAAAATATGAATGTTATCAGAATATTATGAAAAATTTATCCAAGGTTAAATTTTATATCCTGATTCCAAAGAATAATTTTATTTTGTAAAACTGAACATATAGACATGTCAAAAACTAGATTTAATGTGGGTGCACCATCAAAAGGAGGGAAAACTGCATTTTTTTAAAAATACTTATTTTACCCGAAACATTTATTTTGTTCTTATACAATATTATAGAAAATGATTAAGATGAATAATAATGTTATAAAATTCAAAATTTAGTTAGTAATATTCATAATGGAAGGTTTATAATAATATTATAACTATATATCATTGTTTAGTGAAACCCGATATTGCGTACTACACACACTACCGAGGAAGGTCGTGATTGCGTATAATGAAAGCCAAGTTAGGGTTGTGTGTTGTGCAAGACTCCATTGTTGCTGAGTATAACAAAATCCTTCCATATTTAATTTATACAATGAACATATATATATATACACTCAATGTTTTGTAGAATGACTATTATCAAACGAACTCGAAATTGTGTATAACACGATCCAAGAATTGTGTTGCATATAATGCAAGCTAATACGGTGTTGCATATAGAACAAGATAATCATGGTGTAGCATAAAACACATTACGTCAAATAAATTAAAAAGATTAAAATCTCAGGGTGTTACATAGTGTCTATAGTGAAACTGATTATAATGACATAAAAACTCTCAAATGACTCCCAAACAATGCCATGATCCTTGTCACGTGCTCCAATTGTAAATAGAAACCAATCATATGGAAATTCCCTTATCCGTTACAGAAATAACAAAATAATACTTTGGTGTCGATCATGCGTCCCAAATAGGGTGTGAGTACAATAGAGTAATCCACCACCAACAATGTCTAAAAATATTCTAGTCAAAAGAAAATTCATGTTGTTATATGAGTTAATAAATAAAATGAATAATTTAAACAGTTACCACATTGTTGTTTAGGATTTAATCATCAGATATGACAATTTCAATTCATGTTTCCCAGTTGAATTATAATTATTTACAATTACTAATTTAGTGTAAGTCATCATTCGTTGAACCCCAAATCATATTTGAATCCAAATTTATAATTATTGTTCATTTGTTTTAGGTCATCTTCCATAGCACCAAAATCATGTTGAGTTTAGGTCAGCATGCCTAGAAATTATTTTCTCATTCAGTGAAGGTCATCATTCCATTCACCTCATAATAACAATTTTGGAGGACTATTGGAGAGGAACACTATGCCTCATTCCCAACTTCTAATTAGTCTGTAACTCCATGTCTTGCACCAAAAAATATCATATTCTTAATCATTCATTAATTAAAAGATTGTTTATTATATTCCATTTCTAGTCCAACAATTAGTTAAACATTTCAATGTCAATTAATTCAATCAAATTTTAACTAAGCATATAATCCACTAATTAATTGATCAATTAAATAATCAATCAACACAATTCTAATTCCATAATCAATTCTTCAAAAATAATTATCCATATCAAATATCCACTTACTATATTTAATTATTTGAATTAATTATCTTTGATCTACATTATGACATATAATTAATTCTCACGAATAATTCTCTTTGGTCAACATCATGGAACATAATTAATTATCATAATTAAATATCATACATGGTGCACATCATTATTTAAAACATACCTCCCTCAATTAATTAACATAAGAAAATAATTCAATATCTCAAAAACAATATCTCAACAAATAGAAAATATTCAATATACTCATATGGGAAAGCCACTTCATTTGGTCCATGATTAAATTATCCTTTAAGCCCCAAGATAATAACTATTCATTTCCATATCCCTAGTTACTCCAATTTAGGAAATCATTTATATGGGTAATCTATCAAATCATAAAATCACATTCAAATATCCTAACTCACAACTATGGGAGTTCGATTTAGACAACCTACCTCAGTTTATTGATGGATGTTATCCTAATTTAAATACCCAATATCTGAATGGAACAATGTCATCGATCAATAAATGGATTTAAAGACATATATCCAAAATTAATATTAATGGAATCAAAATTGGGAAAATCTAGATCTATATCCACAATCATTGATCTATACATGAACTCATAGGATTAGATCTCTGAAAGATGGGGGATATCTTCCATGAAAAGATCTAGATAATGTAAGAATATAAATGGGAGAAGCATTGGGATGAAATACACTTACATTGAGTAGAGTAGATATTCAATCCAAGAATTCAATCATGAATAACGGTGTTCAAATATCCTTGGAATCGGTCCATAATGCTTTGGAAACAACTTGAAATTTCCAATCATGAGCCTAGTTAAAATTAATGAGTTTTTTGGGGGGAAAGTAGTTTTAAAACCAAATTTCTGTATAAACTGGGTTGTGTGCATGAATTCACATGGGAGGTCGCACGGTTATGCCAAACTATGATCCAGTCATGCAGTCTTCCAATACCCACATGACTTGATGTGACATAGTTAGGAAAAATGTGTTCCAACAGTGAAGACATCTATTGTCCCCGTGGTTAGCTTGCCCAATGTTTGGGAAAACTATGTACCAACTGTGTACGGCCCTCTGTCTTCACATTTCCTTATAAACATATACAACACACATCCCAGGTCATACCTCATCCCAAAGGTAATTAATAAAAAACTAAAATTACCCAAAAACACCAATGATATTTCTCCATAAATTTCATGGATCAAAAAATATCCCCACTTTATAAGAGCTCTTCCTTGAGCTTTCCTCCTGAACTACTCTAATCATCCGGGGAAAAAGTTTATCCATTGAGACCTCATGTATGCTTCTCATTCCCATGCTTCCTATTTGACAATACCATGTGGCCATAACACATGAATTAACAACATGGTATTCTCTTGTAAGACTTTCTCATTACATCCCAGTACACATTTCTCTTGCTCCTCAATGGAAACATCTATATCAAGGTCATCTTCTTCCACAACAATCACATGAGAATGGTCTTCCTGATACCATCATAGTTTTCACACATGGAAAACATCATTCATTGATCTACGTTTTGTTGTAAGTTTTAATCTGTTTTCCGATGACTTGATTCTCTCCAGCACCTGAAACGATTCCACAAACCTAGGTTCTAACTTGCCCTGCCTCCATATCTGATTGAGAAACATTCTATATTACACCTGAAGGAATACACGACGACCCTCTGTAATCTCTATGGGTCATCTTCATCTATCAAAATATTGATATTATCTACTCTGAGATGTAACCATACACTTTCGAAGAAACATCACCTACTCTGATGTCTCCTGAACCAGACTCAGTCCCAAAAGCTTTAACTCATCCACCTATATCCAATATAGTGGTGATCTAAATGGTCTACGATAAAGTACCTCATATGGATCCGTTTTAATGGTTTCATGAACACTGTTTTTATATGAGAACTCAAATGAAGACAATTGATTCTCCCAATAACCACCAATGTTAAGAACACATGGTCATATCATATCTCTTAAATCTTGTATGGTATGCTCTAACTACCCATATATTTGTTTGTGTAAGGCCATATATTACAGAACCTATGTAAAAAGAGCCTTCTATATGACCTATTGGAAGCAAGATGTAATTTTCGGATCGTAATCTGGGACAATATTCCATGGCATTCCATGAAAACTAATTATCTCTCTCATGTATAGCCATAAAAACTATTCAAATATAATGGTTTCCATGAAAATAAATAATTTTTTAGCTTTCTTAGTCAATCCCCAATGACACAAATAGAATAATTCATCCTAAGTGTCTTTGGATTTCCTACCAAGATATCCATAGTAACGTCATCCCACTTCCATTCCAAAATAGGTAATGACTGCAAGATGCCTCTAGGTCATTGATGCTTTGTCTTCACCTACTTATTGGTGAATCATCTTGTTACAAACCCTGTTATCTTCTTTTTCATGCTTGGCCACTAAAACTTTCTTCATAGGTCACAAGACATTTTTATTACCCTAGGATGTACAACCAACCTTGACGCATGAAATCCATGCATGATTTATTCTTTCATATTCGTCAGCACAACAACACAATTTTTCACATAGATGATCTCATATTCATCTATTATCCAATCTGAAGGTGTCTCCCAACTATCAAGGATTTCCCTCAAGGATAAACACATCGGATCCTCATAATTTTTTTCCCTAACTCATATCGAGGGTGTAGAATCCACTACTAGAGAATCAAAATTTATCTTATCTTGACTATCCTTAATTTCCATATACATTTCCAATAGAAAATTCATCATTTAAACACTGCACTCGACTCATGAACAAAATGAGTCTGTGTTTTCCTACTCAATGATTCATCCACATAGTTCCACTTAACGGATGTATATTCTAGTTCAAAATTAATGGGCATTATATACTCTAACAATATTCACTTCCAATGATTCATGTCGCGCTGCGAATATCTATACTTCATGATTTTTTGATCTGTAAAAACTATAATATTTCCCCCCAAAAAGATAGTGGATCCAACACATAAAATTATAAAATACTTTTTCTAAATTATGGTCATGCAGAGGTTAATTATGTAATTATAGTGTCAATAGCTGAGACCTATAACCAACGACTCTTTTCCCTTGCATGAAATCATATCTGATTCTGACCCCATATGATTTACAATTCAACATGTACTTTTCACCTGACTCAGGTATGATCAAAACTGATGTTTATTTCATGTGATTCATCAACTCATGGAAATAATTCTCACATCCATAGATCCAACCAATATTTATCCCTTTCAATACTATCCCAGTAAGTGGTGATGCCAAAGAAGAAATGTCCAGGATGAAGTTCTTATAACAACCAGCTAATCCCAAAAATCATTGGATATAACAAAACATTCATGGGATAATCTAATGAAATCAATGCCTACATTTTTTCTAGGATCATTTCCACACCTTCTACCAAGATGATATTCCTTTAAAAGAGTTCCTTCTATATCAAAAACTAATATTTATATAACATGGAATATAACTAATTTTATCATAGTGTACCCAGGATGATGTCATGATGTTGGGAATGATCGCCATGAGTCTTATATTACACCATGAGGTCATCAAAAAACACCACCACAGTTTAATCCATGTATACAAGAAAATCACATTCATTAAGGCCATAAATACTACTGAAGCATTTTTCAACCCAAATGGAATTACGTCAAACTCATAAAATCCATACCTACATGTAAAAATAGTTCATGGTATATCTAAATCCAGATCTCTCACTTGATCATACCATGATCTCAGATAGATTTTTTAGAATACACAACCACACTTTATCTGGTCAAACAAATCATCAATATTAGGATGTGGATATCAGTTACTCACAGTCTTTTTATTCAACTTCCAGTAATTAACAGACAAGCGTAAACTCACATCGGCCTTCTTTGTAAACAAAACATGTTATCTCCAAGGATACATACTTTGATGGAAATAACCTTTATTATCCAACTCCACTAACTGTGTTATGAGCTCCTGAAGCTCAGTCGGTTCCATTATTAAGGGTGTTATAGATACCACCTCATCCCCTGACATAAGACCAATATTTAATTCATCATCCCTCTCAAGTGGAAACCATGAAATTCTTTCATGAAACACATCCTAAAACAATTTTACTACTGGTAGAGGGGTGTCTTTCCTACCACTCTCATCATCTAGAAAATTACTAGAAACATGGTTTCTGAGCGATCCTAGTTGCTGATTATTTGGTCGAGCTCTTCCTGTATAGATATCCCATTGTTCATAGTGAACATTTTAGTCACCCTCAAGAGATACAAAGGTCACTCTCCTTTAGTAAAAATCAATGTGGGCTCTATATGTGACTATATAATCCATACCCATAATCAAATTGATGCTCATTATATCAAATACATAGAAGTCCAAAATAAAAATGACACACTTCGATCTCTAATGAACATCCCTTTCATAAACTGATATCCCTAGATTGGGTTCCCTATAGGGTATCTATTTTCATCACCCTCCTTACAGACTCCACCTCAAGGCCCAAGACATTAACAAGTTTTACTGACATAAATGAATGTCAGGAACAAGAATCAAACAAGACGTTATATAAATTAGATGAAACTAGAATATTAACTCTCCCTATCGATGGACTAGCCATGCTCTCTACAAGTGTATTGTTGCACTGTATGTAACTGTGATTCCCCTCTTCCATGTGGTGTCATCTGACTCCCCTGAGTAGCACTAATCTACTGATACGGGCGCTCATACCCTGTAGAACCACATATATTTTTTCTAACACCTCTTTCATTAGAACTCCAACCACCAGACCTATATTATGTAGAAGAACCCCTTCCCACACTCTGACTCTATGTAGCTGCCCACTCAGCACTAACTTTTCCCAGCTTCCTACAGAAATTCTATAGGTGACCAATCACTCAACAAAACAGGAACTCCACTAGTGGTCGTGGACTATGTGTATGATAGTTACCCTTCCAAACACACTATTGGAATGGAACATGAGAAAGATTTGGTGAAACTATTCCTCCTGACTGTCCACCTTGCTTTCCACAATACTGACTAAGGTTCTCATGACGGTGCTTCCTACTCTCAGAATGCACACTCCATGGATATCCAATTAACATTATAGTATTGGAAACGTTCTTCAGGTTTCCCTCTAAAAGGAGAGCCTAATTAACAACTTATGAAAATTTATTCAGCTTAATGATATTCACCTAGGACATAATTTCTCACATATGTCCATCATGCAATCATTTTTCCAGTGAATTCTAATATGTTGCCAAAGCTGGAGAAAATTGATGTAAATATATGAAATGTCTATCATATTATATTATGGACAGGATTCCATAGTATAGATTCATAAACTATAAATCTTTCTCTTATGTCAGTGAGACTTGATAGAATTTTTCAAAAAACATTTCGGGAAATTCCTTTCATAACATATCATCAATCTGTCCAGATCGTACCTGAATGTCCCACCAGCGATTCGTTGAACCCTATAGGATATAAGTATCCATCTTGACCCTCCTCCCCTATGGAGTCTACAAATTTTAATGTATCGTCTCTATGGTCCCAATCAAGAATTATGATCCCTTAGGTCCACCCTCTCAAGTAAAAGTACCTAGGTGCTGCTGTTGAAACTCTCCTGTCAACTCAAAAATACTTTTCTGAACTCACCATGGGTCTCTCTCCTATTACTGCATGAACCGATAAATCCCTCATTGAAATGATCTCCTCCATACTGAGCTTTCACAAATGGAGCATCAAGATCCATGTCTATAAGTTCATTATGTGCCACACCCCTCAATCTCTCCCTCAATAAGTGTCATGGAGGGATAACTCTAAAAATCCTACCAAATATATTTTTCCTCATAACATAACCTTATAACATTTATGTAAGAGGATAAACTAACACAACAAGTCTCACTATATCCTTTCCCATTTTTCTCACCACACCGTCAACACCAAGGAATTTTCACTACATTTAACCATCCTACTCCTATGTCTTGGTTAACAAGGGAACATATGTTGTCATTTATTAATTATTCTATTAATTAATAACATTATATAATATTAATTAATTCAATAATTAATTAATTAATCATATCCATTTCTTAAATCAAGGTTCTTATAAGAAACCCATTTTTTCACATTTTGCATCAATATTTTAATCTCACCACAAGGAAAATAGTTTTTGTTCAACAACATTCCAAGATCACATTATCCTCTGAGTTCCTAGAATTATGCATTTTAAAACAACCATGAGTGCCTACAATGATGAATGCATACTCAAGTATAGTGTCTCATTATGCCACGAATAAAAATTCAACATTTTTAAAAACAAATATCACATCATAGCACAAGTGCGTCACCCAAATAGAAATAATATTCAACTATAAAAACAAACAGAAATCACAATAACCCCACCCCATGTTCTTGGATTTTCCCACGTACATGGGTTTGAAACTCCCATGCATGAGCTCGTTACCATGTATAAACTCTTCCTACTCTCATATATATCATTCCCTAAACAGAAAGAAAAAATAAGATTAATGGAATGAAAAATCCATTGATGCAACATTTGATATCCAGACCCCGGAGCCATTGAACGATGCCCTATGCCAGTTGGCACATGTCATCAAGTGCGCCTCCCCGTATGCCAGATGGTGAGACTAGAAGTGACAGTCTGGAAAGTCAGTCATAGCGATACTATACCCTATTTTATCAGAATAAGAAAGTAATGGAACCATTTAAAAATAAAAATGTACAGAATCCTATAAATAAGAAGAACAAATACATGTAATATGATAAACAAAACGTGAAAATATAATAATGAAATTAATGTTAAAACATACTATGAAAATTCACATGAAAAATTCATATAATGCAATTGAAAGATAATATATAATTACTCCCAAATTTTTCTCAGACCACATATGGATCCTTCTCCCATTATCCAATTCTTAACCTCAAACAATCCCAAGGCCTTGCCCTTATCCTATAATTTAAATAGAAAGCCTACTTGGGTTCCGATCAGACAACCTAAATTTGATTTGAGTAAAACCCAATAGGCGACCACCAATTGTGTCTAAAACGAGTCTTGTCCAGATAAAGTGCATGATGTTTTTTGAATCAATAAGTATAATTCATAGTTTAAACAGTTATCACACTGTAATTTAATCATTAATCATTACATTAGGCATATACCAATTCATGTTTCCCATTTGAATAAGCATTCATTATCATTAATCATTTGGTGTAGTTCATCATTCCTTGATCCCCAAATCTTAGTTGAATCATCATTCATTATTATCATTCATTTGGTGTAAGTCATCACACCTAGAACCACAATATCATTGAGTGAAGGTTTTTATATAAAGAACTTATTTTCATTCGGTGTTTGTCATCATTACTTGCACCCCATAATATCACGGTTGGATAACTGTTGGGGAGGATCTCCATTTTTATGTCCCAAATTCTAATTCGTTTGGAACGACATGTCTAGATCCACAAAAATATCATCCATTTAATATTTCATCAATTAACAAGATTTTTTCCACTAATTAATCTAATAATACTATGAATTGTTAAACATTTGATGTGTCATTAGTTATTCAACAATTATCTAAGCATAAAATTCAATAATTAATTCATCAATTAATTATTCAATGAACACAATTCTAACTCCATAATTAATTATTTAAAATTAATTATCCATATCAAATAAAATCATTTCATAATTAAATTTTAGAATTTATTATCATTGATCAATATTATGACATATAAATAATTTCATCAATTAATTCACATTGGTCAACATCATGGCACATAATTAATTCTCACAATTAATTATCTTACATGTTCAACATCAATATTTAATAACTAATTCCCCCAAATTAATTATCTTACCAAAATAATACAATATATCAAATACAATGTCCCAAACCATATGAAATCTCCAAAATGTCTATTTGGGATCCCCATTCATTTTTTTCATGATTCAATTATAAATCAACTCCCAAAGTCATCACAATTCAACTAAACCTTCCAAAATACTCCAATTTATGAAATCATTAATCTATGGAATCTATCAAATAATAAACTCTCATTAAAATATCATAATTCATGACTATGAGTTTTTGATTTATAAAACATACGTCGGTTTATTGATGGAAGTTAACCCAACATAAATCGCCAAAATCAGAGCCGCACAACATCGTTGATTAAGCACTAAATCAGAAATCCTAAATCCAAAATTTGGATAAAAAGAATATGTATAATGCAAATCGGATTCTATATCCACAATACAAAATATAAAACTCAAAGAAAATCTATAGATCTAAGAAAAACGGAGGAGATATTCCATGAAATGATCTTGAAATGGTAAGCGAAAGAACATGATAAGCATCTATATGAAATCCTCTATCCAAGAGAGAGGAGATCATTAATTCAGGATATTGATATCGATGAACGTTGTTAAAATCACCTTGGAATCCATCTAGATAAATTTGGAAACACCTATAATTTTTCAAGAACAATCCTATGTCGAATTAGAGAGTATTTGTTGGTTTGATTGATTTTAGACACAATTTCTGGAATAAACATGTTCGCACACACGGTTTCACCTTGGACACCGCACGGTTAGCCCAAACTATAATCTGATCATACTGTCATTTACTTCCTAAATGGATGGATTGCACACAGTTAAGATACCAATGTGACAACAATGCCAAAATCCAATATCTGCAACATGGTCTTGTGCATGGATTGTCCAATCCATGCCCAAACTGTGCACAACCCCCTGTCTTCCCAAATACTTAGAAACCTCAACCAAAAACACCCTAAGACGTACCACATCACAATTTTACTTAATAAAAAACAAAAAAATACTGAAAAAACACCCAAGTACTCCAAAAAAATTCCATGATATTACAAAATAGATCAGTTATATAACCCTATATTAAAATTGTTTTGGTAAATGATACATTTTTATGTTATATTTTTCATTTCTTTAAATTAATTATTATAAAATGTCATTTTCAAACCCAAGTGGATCCATGGTGTCCCAAAATAGACCCATGGATACCCATGGATGGAAATATCTGATTAAATAGGATTAATAAACGTTTTATGCTAGTTTTATATTATTAAATAATTTTTATTTTACCCTTTTTTATAAGATTTACCCATTAACCATGGTAAATAAAAATAATTACTCATGTTACTATTCATAATTTTAAAAAAAGTACCTATTCAAAAAATTTGTACCTTCTGATTAAAAATATGGATTGGATTTTTTCAAATTAGAATAACAGAAGATACATTAATTAATTGAAAATTATTTATTTTTTCCAAAACAAAAATGATGGTTTTTTAAAAGTAATAACTTTTAAAATATTGACATGTGTTTATGTCCTATTTCAATGAATAATTATTTCCAATGGAAAACATTTCATTATACGATAAAAAATAATCCAATTAAACATTAATAAAATGAAATTAACAATATAGATATATTAATATATTTTATGAAATGAAATTTTTGAATTCAAATACAGTATTTTAGCTATTCATTAAAAATTAACTTCATCATAAGAATACCAAATATTTAACTAATGTAATTTTTGGTCTACCACATCAATATTAGAAGTTTTCATTGTCAAATAGAACATATAAAAGTGGTGAAAACTAAATTTAAAAGGGGTTCATTATTAAAATGAGGATAAACATTATTTTTAGGGAAAAACTTCTTTTATTCAAAAAAATGAATTTGTTTTTCTATCATATCTAGAAAAACCAAAAAATTAATTTAAAACATTACATTGAATATATATCATGTATTTTTCATTATATAAAAATCCAAAAAGAGTTATTTCATTTTATTAAAACAATTACTGTCTTTTTAAATAGGGTTTCATAAAAACAAATCATTTATATTCAATATGTTTTTATTTTAATTTATTAAAATAATTATTAACCAATGAATCATTATTTAAATATGTGTAAACCATAAATTTTTAATTTATTTAATAATATTTATTTCCCCCTTTCAATGTCTAGAAGTTAACTGCCATTTAAATTATTATTAATAATATTTTATTGTATTTCAATATACCTCAATGTTGTGTGAAACATAATATTTTGGAGAAAACCATTGTTAAGAGTTGAGTACGCTATTGGAAAATGTTTCCACTTTAACATAAAACTAATATCTTGTTAATAAATATTAAAAATAAATTAAATTTATTATTCTATAAAATCATAGGTTATTACATTTATCTCAGTTTTCCTTCCTTGAGACACATTCCCTGTTATGTACCAATATTTTTCTATGAGTTGTATATAATACCATCTGAAATTATATATCAGGAATATAATTTCATTCATGATAGTCTATGAATCATGTAATGTGATTCTTTATATTGTATTATGTAATGGTTTATAGTTTTAATCTCAATATTTCTCAAGATTATTTATATTTATACTTCCCATGATGAAATATTATAAACTATATATTAGGAACTATCTTTAGTTTTCATAACATTTGTGTGGGAATTTTATATCCAATTAATGGTACAACTTTTCAAGTCTTGGAAGAAGAAGATATTTTATAAAATATTATTATGAAAATTAGACACTAATTCTCTTTTTGTTCAGAAATCTATTCTCTTTTGAAATCATTTTTTGAAATAAAATTATTGAAAATTTGTTAAACAATATCATTCATTGTTTAATAAAAAATTTTTATCCATGTATTAGTTTATTCAAAAAATGTTTTAAAAGTAATCCTCTTATCATTTTTTTATCGTGGTGATTCGTTTATTTTTTATGGTGCGTTAAGAATGTTCAGCATATACAGACCTGCATGCCCTCACGACTATCATTTCCATGATTCTTCCTTTATTAGTTTTCAAGGTTATGTTCTTGATGGATAAATATTTCATAATATTTTGGAAAATGTTTTATTTTAAAATGACTTTCATATAAAAATGGATCCCAGTAATCATATTCTACTATCAAATTTTTTTAATATTTTTCAAATATTCTATTATATGTTTCCAAAAAAAATTCCTTTCAAGAATATATTTTTATAAATGAATAATAATATTTCATTTGATTTCAAAACACATTAAAAAGTAATTGGTTTTAAATGATTTTAGGAAACATTTACCTTTTTTCATTGAAAAGGGTTTTCCAAATGTTTCTAAGAATATTTTATCTTTTATGAAGGAAATTTAGTTTCATAATTATATTAGGTTTCTTTAATATTTTTTCATTTAAAAATGAGTTCAAAATTATTTTTATCCTTTATTATACGTTTTTAAAATAATTTATAATTAAAATTTATTTAAGATTTTTTAGGTTTATAAAACTCTTTCTCCAAATAAGAAATGATATTTTCCTGAAAAAATGTTATAAAATACATATCAAAATTATTTTATATCTATAATTTCAATATATATGTTACTCATTACATTATGGGAAATTTTACAAATTTTTAATTCATATTCATTCATTGAATGGTCAGTGTTTTGATGAAATGATTTTTATGAAATACCATTTCTCCTTCATATTTTATATATTTGTGAAATTGATTCCTATTTTGTGGGTTTTATTATTATGAATCATTTTCTATTCAAAAAATTATAACATAATAAATTTTTATGAAAACTAATTCCATTCACAAGTTATACTTGGATGAAATGATTATGAAACCAATATATTATCAAATTGATAAGATATGATTAAAAAAATTTATTCCCATTTTATTTCATGGGTTATGATATGATGTTTTTGAAACCCATCTTATTTAATGGTTCCTAATATGGGGATTGTTTTATTAACTTATGGCACATGTATGTATAGTTTTTTCATGAGATGGTTGGTACCCATATCTCCATCAATTGAATTGGGTAATATTAAATGTTTATGATCTCAAGGGGTACACAAGAGGGAATCCCATGAACGAAAAAATAAGTTACACTAGCTGGAACCCTAAGCCCGAAACAAGAGGGTTCACGAGAGGGCCTCCCAAGCCCGATAAAATAGGGTCAGTGGGATGGAATCCCAAGATAGAAACAAGAGTGTACATACATGGGAGGGAATAAAAATCATGAAATTATAGTGTACATATGAAGGGAATCTCAATCCCAAAACCATAGGGTACATGTCTGGGCATCCAAATCCCAAAAAAAGAGTGTACATTAGAGGGAATTCGAATCCCAAAACAAGAGGCTACACAAGAGTGAATCTGAAGACTAATATAGGTACATATGTGATCATCCTAATAATAACATTTCATAAATGTCTTGGTATGTATCTTTGACATAGGTATTTTATAGTCATATGTGAATTCCACATTTCCAAGTCTAATTCTGATGTCATTCCTTTTGGGATATTGTGTTTATTTTCATATAATTCATGACTGATGGACTTCAAATATTTATTCCCTAATTAATTTTCATGATACTTACTATAAAGGGTATGATAATAAATTTCTCATGATCATATTCCCATACCCTTATGTTTATGACATGCTTACACATTTCTTTTCTTCAACCATACTACAAATTTTATCTCACTACTTTCTTCTGTTTCCCTTTCATTTTTAATGAAAAATGTATTAAATATAATTTTTAAGAGAAAGATAATTTTGGTTAATATTGATAATATTTCACTATGTTAGAGGTTTTTTCTCCCCTATTTCTATTGGAAATAATCTAATACGGTATTTCTGAGTCTGTTTGTGTGATGTATTATTTATTGCACAAAAATGATGTCAATTCTCTATACATTAATACTGAGTCATTATCTTTGGTATCAGAGTGATGATTTTTTTAATATCTATAAAAAATGATGAGAAAACATTTTTGGTATCCCAAGGAATCTTTTTGGGTATATTTATAGGGCTATCTCTAAATAAATGTTTATGGGTGATAAAATGTCTAGGAAAATGTCCTAGATTTTTTGTAAATTATAGAGAGAGTTTTTTCTTGGAAATACTTTCATGTCTAGATAATACAATTCAATGATACTCAGGGACAAATATACCTAGGGGTAAAAACTCTGACATGGTGTGTGGGGACAAACTCAATGTAAACTAGGGTACAAAAATAGGCGTTAATAAAGATCTAGTTTGAAACTCCCTGAGGATATGATTTTGGAATTCAAAATCTATTTACAAAACAATCTGATGGATTTAAATAAAATATGACTAAAAATGACATAGTATTAATGTAATGATTCATAGATAAATGATATTGGATCCTCGATATAGTCATCTTATAAATATTTTTTCATTATTATGTGGTTTTCTACTAAGATTTTTTTATCAACATATGCATTTTGGATGTAATAAAATTTAGAAACTCTAAGGAACCAGGTTAACATTAAATTTTTTAGAGGTAGAATGTTTTGGAATGATGGAAATAAATTTTATAATTGTAAATCCCGTGAAGAAAATATATAAGTTCTTATGAGTATTGGTTAAACTAATAAAGATAAAGAGATCACAAGTGACATCTGAAAGGTATTAGATTTTCTTCTAGTATTACGTACTTCAATCCTAAAAATCATGATTAGATTGATATTGAGGAGCATTAAAAAATGATTCATATTTCATGTTCATGGAAAAGGTTGTTAAGAAATAAGATGATGTATCCAAAATAAGTTTTCAATAATAATGTTGTATAATTGAAGTGTTTATGTTTTTGAAATTCAAATATTAGGTTATGTGAATCATGAAATATATAATTATTCACAGTATAACTATTACATTAATGATTTTATAGGATTTGATGAATGGTTATAGTGAGGTAGTAATGTGATTTCATGGAAATGAGATATTTTGATTATTGAAGGAAAACCTTAATTTATTCATCTTATTAACATAATATTGTTTGAAGAAATATATATTGTATGGTAAATATTACTTTAGAACTAATAAAGGATTTGTTGAAAAAGTATTCTATTTCATCATGGATGATGTTGACAACATCTTGGATTTAATGAATCATCCAACAATATTTGGAATAAGTAATCATGAATATTTTAAAAAATTATTTACGGTAATTTGGGTTATTACCATGTTTTATGAAAATCTACTATGTGGGTATTCACTTGTTAGGAATGTAACAACCAAGAGTTACATTATGATATATGGAGGACAACTTCTAAGCTAGTTTCATGAAATTTTATCTAATATTTTGATTTTTCATCTTCATAAAGAGTTACAAGGTTAACTAGTTATAGAAAAGATTTAGCTAAAATTCAAATGAAGTGTGTGAGATTAAAGTAATATCACACTATATAATGATTTATTATTATTGGATAATATGTTCTAACCATTTTGCAGTGATGTTAATTAATGGAATTTGGAATCCTATATCATTATATTTATGGATGTTATGATTTGTTACTTCTTCTAGAATGAAAAATTCATCATCCTTTACTAGAGTAAGATATGAAGTGGGAAATGAACATAGAAAAACCAAAGGTGAGATTTTACATATAGAAATTAGTGAAATAAAGTATATACGTTTTATTATATTCAATGATAGTGAAATAATTCATCAAATAATGAAAAGGGTATTGTAAAATATTGGTCATAGCTCCTTTATTTCCGATAAATCCTATGGTCCCTTTGATCATTATATATTTATTGTTTTGTGATCACCCAATTCTATTATACAGTGTTTTATATCCCTTTTCATTAGAATTAGAAATTTATTTTTATATTCTATGTATATTATTTCACTTTCGGCTTATGATTTTCAAGTGGAAACATAGTTAAATGTCACATTGGGTAACCATTATATTTTCAACATTATTTTTTAAATTATGATTTATTTTTTATTTTTATGATGTCAGTTTCTATGAAAATAACATTGATATATTACTCCTTTAAAAATAATGACGAATTTTGATTGGAAAATTCATTTTTAAGAGGGGTTGAATGTTATGCCTTGAGATTTTGGGAATCAATTTTTTGAATTAATTAAATGTTGTTGATATTTTTCTTTTCATGCAACAACCAATATAGTTATATGTATATATGAACTAAGAGTGGATTTAATATATGAATCACCAAGATAATTATACATAACAAAGAAAATAAAATTTACCCATTCCTACATGTAACATCGATTTGGCTTGTGTTACATGCAACACTAAAATTCTTATGTAACATTGTTTTTTTATTAAAACTGAATAGTTATAACATAGATTATAAAAATTATAATTTTAATAGTGCTAATTAATTTTTAAATAATATTTATAATTTTTTTATGTTGATAAATAATATTGATATATAATGTTGACAATAAATGATATATTGGTTTTAGTATAGTCTTTATATGTTTGAATATATTATTTTCTAAAAATAAATGTTCTTTATTTCCTACTATAAACAAATATAAAATTAATTTTACTCACTTTTATACATTTATTATAATAAAATAATCATAATTTCCTACTTGATAATGTCCAAATTATAGTAGGGAGAATTTTATATATTTTTCTAAGAGACATAATCATTGGATCAATAGTGAAAAGTATTAAATTTTAATTCAAAACTGCATATTCAAAAAATTTATTTATATAGTTAAATTATATTATAATTTTAATTTTCCAAATAAAAATATAATCAAATATATATAATTTAATAAAATATTGGTTATTGTAGTAAATTTCATATTGAAATTTGATCTAAGAACATAGGAATATTTTTAAATTTATTACTTTTAAATCCCACAGTGTCATCTTTTCTACGTGATTAATTTTAAATTAATTACATCCACTTATGTTTTTTTAATTTAGTTAAATGGATTCCATATTTGGAATAATCATAATTTATAATTTCTAATAAATTCAAAAAAAAATTAACAAAAACTTTATTATAGGTGATTAAAATTAATTACAATGATTAAGAGAAAAAATAGCATAAAAAGTACTACACCTTCATTATAAGATTAATAATAACTTATAAACATGTCCAAAATACATTTTTCACCATATTTTCACCCTATAACCCCTTTTTCTTAATTAGGATCATTACTAGAGCCACATTACATGGTGAAAATAAGGATGGAATTCACTTTTCAAAAATTAACAAGAATTCTACTCCTACTCCTCTATAAAAATCCTCTCAGCCTCCCCACATCCTCACACTTATTAAGAATATTGTGTGTCCAAAAATCAAATAAAATGTCCTCCAAAATTTTTTCACTTCTTCCTTGATGTTTTCCTTTGGTATTTAATCTATCCAAGGAATCCCTTCAGTGAAATCCAAATAGAGTTTCCCAAAGAAGAGATAACATCTTTTGCTAGCTCCTTTTTACATTTTATTTTCCCCACATCCATTATTCTTATTAATTGGTTACATAATAACCTCAATAAATTCAATATACTAAGATGTTTTTGTATAATATTTTTTACCTAACAGTACACCCACATCCTTCTAATGTTTAATGAACTTACTACTGTTGTGTACCGAAAAATACTACCTCACCACACAAAATTGACCTTTTTTCCTTTAACACCATTAATGATTTGGAATTGTTATAGAAAAACTATTTATAAACGATATATAATCTATTTATTATATATTTACCTTTAAATAATTATTTTATTACCCATTAAATTTTACATTATATCTTGTGTAAATATGATATCATCGTTTGTCGATTTGTGGACTACCACCTCTTCAAAGTAATGTGATTCCTTCACACTATAGATGGAATGTATTAATGATGGTGTTAGTAAATATAGATTATATATATAATACAATAAATATACTATAATTATATTATATACATATATTAATATATATCATTTAATTTTCTTTTTCTAATACTTTAATAAAATGAACGCATTTTTTATGCATACCTATAACCTACCATCTTCATCAACAATTTATTTTTCTTTAATTATATCCATTATATATTTTTATACATATTTATATACTAAATATATATGATATATAAATTATTTTTTAATTACAGAATTATTTAAATCATGATCTATGTTTGATTATCAAGAATAACTTGTCCAAACAAGTATGATGATCAAAGCCATTATTACCCAAAATATTACATTAACTTGTAATTGTTAATAAATAGGTAAAATAAAGTCATAGGTTAATCATATATGATATTATGAATTTGAATATGATTATGTTTTAGGTTTATAATTAACTTATATTTATTATACATGAGGTTTTAACAAGTATAAACAAACTTAAAACTTATTGTAATGTAATGTCATCTCATTTTTTATTTCTGTGAGATATGTGTTTTATTCACAAATAATATCAATAGTGTTGGGTGTATACTTAACACGGATGTAATCTAAAATTCAAATAAATAATTTTTTTTATTTATATATCCATTTTATGACATTTCATTAATGGGGTTTAATTTTCCAATGTTGAGAAATCATTATAGTAACTGTTTCCCAATTTTCCTTCTTTGAGACAAATTCTATGATGTGAACCTATATTTTTCTATGGGGAGAATATACTAATTTTTGCATGTTATTTACAATAAATAATTATTTTCTTGTTATTTTAAGCTTCAATTAGTATTATTATTTTTATTTCATTATGATTTAATGTTTCTAATGTGGTAAATTTTAATAGTTTCAATATCTTCATTAATCGATATTTTTTTTGATTATTCATCCATCGATGAAATATTATGATGCATATCATAATAACCCTTATAAAATTTATTGGCCAATAGATATTGATTTTGTATCAAAATAATGGTACCATTTTTCAATTGCTTTATACTTACTATAGTTTTAAAATAATTATTATGAAAATCTTACATTATTTATCATTTCAATTGGAAATTTGAATTCATTAAAAACCATTTTTTCTGAAAATATTTTCAATTTTTTTAATATTATCCTATAATGTTTATAGGAATTTTTTCCATGTATTACCTTTTAAACAATTATTGTAAAATGAATTTCTTTTCCATTATCTTTTCAAGTAAATTTTCTAAACATATACATGAAAAAATTATTGATTGACATATAAAAACCTACACGCCACCATGATCATAATTTCCATGATATTATTTTTTATGATTTCTAGAATTTTATATAAGGAATTATTTTATATTTTTATGGGGTTTTTTTATTTCACAATTATTTTACAAGGAATAGTGTTTCCAAAAATTATTTTATGTTAAATAAATTTCTAAATTTTTTTCAAAGATTCCATTAAAATTTTCTAAAAACATAATTTATTCAATGAATATGTTTTAAATAATCTATTTTTTTTATTAAAAATTATTTTAATTTTAATTTTTTAATTTTTTTTAAGAATCTATTTTTTGATTTCATAAAAAAAATGTTTTTAAAATGAATTTAAATTAATATATATTTTAAAGTTAATCATTTTTCAAAAAAAATTAATTTATTTTATATGTTTTTATGGGAAAATAGTTTTCAAAACAATCTCAATCCAAATTTTCATGTATTAATTTTTTTCAAAGAAAATAGATTTAAAATTGTTTAATGATTTAAAAATACTTTTTCCAAAAGAAAATGTTATTTCATTATGATATTTTTATTGATATATATCTCAAAATTAGTTTGCAAATAAGGTAAAATCTATTCATGTTACTTATTCCTTTCTAGTAAATGGTCTAAAGGATCCATTTATATTCCTTCTATTTGTGGATTAACTATTGTTTAAATGATATTTATTAAAAACCATTTATCATTCACAGGATTTCGTTTTATTAAACTTATTTATATTCCATATTATATATTCTTAAGAAAAATGATTATATTTAATGGGTTATACCAAGATAAATGACTATGAACCCTAATTTATTTGATGATTTAATCTTGGATGAAATGTTTATGAAACCTAAATATTTTCCATTTATTATGATATGATAAAATATTTATGATAGATATTTCATTTCATGGATTATTATATGATTTTTATGAAACCCAAATCATTTTGTGGGTTATGATATGAAGTTGGTTTTATTAACTAGTGAAACACATATATATTGTTTTATTAATGATTTTTGGGACCTATTCCTCAATCCAATACATTGGACAATGAATACTATTTTAATACGTTAAATGGTACATGAGAGGGAATCTCAAGTGCAAAACAAGAGGGAACATGGTATGTTATCCCATTCATAAAACAGAAGGGTGCACGAAAGGGAATCCCAAATCTGAATCAATAGGATATAAGTGAGGGAATCATAGTCCCGAAATAAGAAGGAACATATGAGGGAATCCAAATTGGAAAATAATAAGGTACACCAGAGTGAATACCAAGCCCAAAACAAGATGGTGCATAAGAGGGAATCCTCATCCCAAAACAAGATAGTAAATTACAGTACCTACAAATCCCAAATTTTGAATGTACAGAATAAGAAATCCCATGCTCGATGTAGGTATATAGGGGGACATCCCAAGAATAAAATGTTACGAAGGTCTTGGTAGGTATTCTATCATAGGGGGTTTTATATTCCTATGTGTAAGCCATAATTACATGTCTTGTTCATATGTCACACTTTCATGTGTTATTTTATCAATTTACCTATGAATCATTTTTATGAACTACCAATTCTTATGACATGGTTCAAGTTCATGATCTTTGATATGAAGGTTATTATCATATAATGATCCTAATCATGTCATAATACCCTTATATTCAATATATGATTACAGATTTAAATTATTTTACTATATTGGGAATTTGATATCTCCTCTTTATTATTTTTCCATTACCCATGATGTAAGGGATGTAATTATATATAATTACTACATATAAAGTCATTTTTGGGAAACATTGATGATATTTCAATGAGTTAGAAGATTTGTGTTCCTAGTTTCCAATGGATCTAAACTAATATTGTATTTGGGAATATTTTTGTTTAAATTATGATGTATCCCACGAAATGGATATAATGTTTATGTACATCAATATGGTTTTGTTATATTTTACATATTTTATAGGACATTATGATGTCATAATACAAAAAGTATATTTATACAGTATTTGTTTATTAATTGAATGTTTGAATATCCTATAAAATTATAAAAAATTCAACATTGGATAATTTCAAAATTGTAATATCACAAATAATATTAATTTATCTGAATAATTATCTATATATTTAAATTTCAATGTCAAAAATATTAATCTATATTATTGATAAATAATGGGTTTTTGACCCGAATTGTTTTTAAACTCTTATATATAATTACATTTACTACATAAATATTATATGATCATTTATATATTTATATAAATTATTTATTAAATATATTTTACTAAAATATTTTTTTTATAAAAAATACATTAATTCATCAAAATAAATTCCTTAATTTAATTTTAATATTACTAAAATAAAAAATTTGTGTTTTATTATATCGAAATAAAAAA
This sequence comes from Viscum album, assembly GCA_963277665.1. Classification (NCBI taxonomy): domain Eukaryota; kingdom Viridiplantae; phylum Streptophyta; class Magnoliopsida; order Santalales; family Viscaceae; genus Viscum; species Viscum album. The sequence continues at coordinate 1,655,642,330 of OY728148.1, read as the reverse complement.
TCATTAATTAAGTGACCATAATAGGGTGAAAATATATTCATTATTCTATAAAAAGTAAGTTTCGTACTCATATTGATAGGTTCTTCATACATATCCCATTAAAACACTAGAAGACTACCTAAGAGTAAGGTGCGTGATAGTGAGACTTTCATGGGGTGGTTCAGTGTATATTGTTTGGGTCGTGATAATTATGAGCATGAACATATCCCATAAAATTCTTTAGTTGATGGATCTCATAATGGGTATAGTCAAAGAAAAATACCAGTGATTCAACCTCCCACAAAAGCTCTAAAAAACTTGCTCTCTATGGTATGATATAACTATTATATGCCATTAGTTACTTTTTTATGATATTTGGTTTATTTAAAATACTATATTTAAACAAATCATACAATAATTTTTCAATGAATATATTTTTAACTGTATGTATTCTTTACAGTCTTCTCAGTCATTTAGTATATAATAAAACCAAATATGGGCATGTGTTTTAGATAACCATATTACCTTGTAGTAAATATAATTAAATCAAAATCAAAATTTTATTTATAATGAGTTTGGTTGTTACACAAACAGTGATATCATAATATTTATGTGCCCAGTCTTAAATAATTGACTTATACGACATCATTTCTCAAGATTTTTCTATCTACCCGTATCAGTAATGACATTACATATGACTAGAATGTGTCATGTTGGACTAGTTTCCACTTACTATGTGTTTGATCAAAATTTTATTGATCTATTTATAGTTTTTATGAGGATAATTTGATGGTTGATTTCCAATTTTGGCTGATTTTCACTAGGGAGGAGGCTCGAGCTGAGATAATCCTTTCTCTTTGTGATTTTAAAATCATGTTCTCCTGGTATTTTTCAAATATTTTGATCCAATCATATCTTAGTTGGTAGATATCCAAATTGGTATGATATTCCTCTAATGATATTGAAAAAAATCTCAGTCATGGAAGGAATCATCTTTCTAAATGGTCAACAGCTTCAAAATCACCCTATATGGATATAAGGAATTTACCCTCATGTTCTTTTCTAGAAGAATTGACTAATGATGTGGCATTAGTGAATGTAATTCCTGATGTTGTAGCCATTCCATAGTTATCATTTCATAGCATATATATATTGTTCATTTTAGGGATGGTGTAGAACTGATAGGATGATATGCAAGGTATCATGCATCAATCAGTGTTACATATGAAAGGATATTATCATGTCACATACCCTATGTGTATTATACTCAAAGACCAACCTCATGAGGTCATGGCCTTATTCTGAGAAACTGGAATAATGTTTGAAATCACCAATATTCATGTTTTACTTTTACATTTGGTAAGCATAATGGTGGTTTAGGGATCACTATAAATGGTTGTAAATTGGTTTGGCTAGCCCATACCTGTAGTGGTAAAACTTATCTCAGCACTATGTGTAATGGGACATGTTCCATTGACACCATAATGATTTCATTTAGTTTTTGTCATTATAGGTGTAGGATTGTAATAATCAGCTTGTCCTAGAGTCCACTAAATACACTCACCATGGTACAATTATTATAGTCGAATTGGATTATGACTTGGATACTGATGATTTTGGATTCCTAGGTTGGTTTTCCTAGATTATAAGGATGATTTATATACCTAGAAAAATTAGTTATGCTTCAAACCCTTCTAGAGTTACTTATGTGGAAATAAAGAGAAAAAGTAAGTGATTTTCTTTTCTAGGGTATTCTCCTCCAGAATCCCCAAATAATTGTGACATTAAAATATTCTCTAAATTTGGCTTATTCTAGAAACACATCCGAATTTTTTAAATAATGGTAAGGTCCTCTCATCATTCTATTAGAAGATAACATAGCTTCTTCTGAGTTCGATGATGAGCATTGGGTTTTTTGGGAATACCCTTCATTGTCGGTACCGACCATTCATGAAATAGAGATAGTATAGGTTTTGAATCAATCATGCATGTTACCTACTAAAAACGTTCTTTTGATCATATCACTTAATTAATCCGGTTTTATATGGATTTACATGATACTATCATAGGTTAATATTATAATACTATAATAACATTTATGGAAGTAAGGTTTAGAAAAGGTGAAAAACTATTCAAGACGGAACACATTGTTCATTTGTTTCAAGTCATGTGATACCATCGTTTTTCCTCATAGTCCTCATAATGATGAGAAAATAACATCATTTTCAAAAAAAAATGTACCATGCAGTCAGTAATCACAAGAAGGAGTCTATTCTTCACACAACTATGGTTTTAGGGTAGTGGATGTTTCTAGTGACACATTTGAGAATGTTATGTTTATTAATTCCATCATATTTATTGATTATATGGTTATGTGGCATAATTTATCAAGTGATTTATAAAACAATGTTCCCCTTTCTGAAATATTTTCACCACATTGTATGGAGGATTTAGTCACTCATCTTATGGGGTTTATTCAAATTCGATTAACCAATGTAGATATAGATATATTACCTCATAAAAATTGATTATAATCATAAAAATTTCTCTCAGAAAACGGGTCTTTGAATATTTTCAAATCCACAGGATCAACCTAGATGAGGTTTAAGAATCTGATTCACTTTATTAGTTGATGTACTAGAAAATGTATATGTAGATTTATAATTTAGCATTATAAAAACTATTGGATGATAATAATGGATGAATGGGTCATCAATGATTTATGTTCCCCACCCTTGACTACAAGGGTTTTGGAAAATATACTATTCATTATCAGGTGAAGGAGGTTATATCTGTAAGGAACTAGAATAGGAACAATGTATTGAGGGTGGTAGCTGGTTAGTCCTCCACTTTATTGAATAAAAATAGGTACGAAGCTATAAATGAAACATCTCAATGTGTGGTAGAAGAATCTTCTCATTGATACATTGTTAATGATGGAAAATTTAAACTAAATATTTTTAGTATGAAATTATTTTTCATTAGGAATAATTATCCGAATATTGATATGTGATTCATATATTATTGATGACCATATCGAAGTATTATGGGCTCTATGAAATATAGGATAGAGCCAGTATTGACTTCATTTTTAGAGTAGAGGAGTTGTTGTGTGATTTAAAGGAAAACACTAAATCAACTAATCAACTAAAAAAATTTCACCTCAAAATGTTAGAGAGATACATAACTTATGGTCTCATCCTAGTATATGTTCTGATGAATTTGTAATTTTTAAGTCTTTATTGGGATCATATATTCATCGGAAATACTCTAACATGTGTGTATCTCTCAGCTTTAAGAATTCTATTATAGAATACAAATGTTGACCTCTATATAATGATTTTATAGTCTTCTCTTATTCCTTTTGTTCAAGAAATTTTTCCGATCGAATATTTTTGTAATAATTAACGATACCCATCCCATGAATAATATAAATTAATGAAAAATTACATAAAATTAATGATGAATTTATAATATATTTTTATTGATATATGTCAATAAATTACCACAATCATAATATTTATCATTGATATTCCATTTCTAGAAATATTATGATAACATGTTTTGAAAAAGAACTATTCAGTAGAATATATCTACCAAAGGAAGTTCTCTCTTAATTTTTCCAAAATATATAGGGATGAAATGCATATATTTATTTATTTTAAGGATATATAGTGTTATTTAAAAGATTTTTCATTCAAGAAGACTAATTTTTTGTTGTCTATAGTTTAGTTTGTTTAGATCAGAACATTTATTACTATAGTTTTGGATCTTTTTCGTTGGAATATTCATCATTGTATTGTAATAAATTTCAACTAATACATTCTATTTCTATTTATTTAGATATTTTATATCCTACAATCTATTTTTTAAGTTTATGTTTTTATCTCATTTTTTATATTAATTTATTTTAAGGACTTTAATATCATAACTTCTATCATTGTAGTTTATAGTCATTTAGCTCAGATAATATATTTATCTATTTTAGGGTTTTTTATATTTTATTTGATCAGTGATCATGGGATATTGGGATTAGATGAAAAGATTGACAAAATGGTATACTATTAATCATGGTCATGCCACGGTGTTATTGAGATTCATGAGGATTAATGATCATTTTCTGAAATGATCAGACACCTCTGTTTGGTAGATAAAATCCCTTATGCATCAGTAGAATTTATAAATAGAGGTATCTCAATTATGTTACAAAGTTCATGAATATTTTATGGGTGTAATATCAGGTGAGGTTGAAATTGTTGGAAGGCCAGTTCTGCATGGGTAGTTATAATATGGGTGATATAATTCATAACCCAAATCTTTAAATCCATGTGGATGGGATAGGGTATATATATCATGGATGACTAGTAACATCCCTGGATGATGAGTCCCTCTATGGTCATTCCATGGCTCAAAGGGATTTAATTAAATTTCTTTCAAGGAGGATATTCTATTAGATGAATTTTCAAATCCCTTATTTGTTGATAACATGGTCAATAGAAATTATATAAACTTCTTTTATAAGTCAATTAATGATTTTTGGGGACTCAAAAAACAAGATGAAGGTGTTTGGTATTGGATGGAAGCTATCTAGGAAGGTATTTTTCATTATATAGTAGTTCATCTCTTGTGATTTTAAGCTAAATCCCTATTGCATGTTGTTTCACATCATGTGGTGTGGGATATCAAAGGATCAGAAATGTAGTGTCACATTTAGGCCTTAAAAAATGTTTTGAAAAATTGTGATAGGAAAATTTGGATATCTAATAATCTTGAATTGATTAGTACAAAATTTGTAATTTTTTTTTCAATGTACTATGGTTATGGTGATTATAATGGACAATCATACCTGGAATGACCCAAAATAAACTAATGTGATGGGTTTTGTTGTTGTGATGTCAGATTTCATGAGGATTCGAATGCTATTTTTGTGGAGTGATTCATTTTGTTGATGACAATAGGATCATTTGAAATAACCATATTCATATATACATGGTAATGAAAACAGTCTCTTGATGATGAGTATCCTTTTTGTGGGCCTTGTATGATTGTGGCTATATTATGGACCTAAATCATGATTCGTGTTTTTTTTTGAAGGTCTAATCACCAAGAATGTTTTGGGAAACCTAAAATTTCATTAACCTCATAGGGAACATATTCTCATAGTGATAAAATGTGAAAATCATTATTCTAAGATTTTCCTTATCATGGAGGTTCAAATGAGCATTGTTTTTCTTTTACTAGGGCTATAGATATAGCCCTATCATTTTTATTCCTTATTTATTTTCTCTTAATTTTGAGAAAAAAACACTATAGTTGTAGAGTTTAGAGATAAAATAAATGACTTTTTCTATGTCCTCCCTTTGATTTTTTTTGACCATACATATTGTGTGTCTCTTTAACAAGCACGTTAAAATCATGTGATTTGGAATTTTATTGGAAACTGTTAATGGTCATACATCATTGAAAAATGTGATAATATTTTATGTTCATTTTTTAGATGGACCTAATATGTGGGGTGATACACAAGATCATAATTATTAAATCCGTGGTCAAGTATACCCCAAAATCCATTTGAGCATGATATATAATTTTTGTAACTCAAGGATCAATGGTCTTAGGTTATTTGTATTGATATGGGAAGATCATTCCAGTAGGATTTCCAATAACAATGATGTGTCAAGTTCTTCCACAGTGACGTCAGATCTCACAAGGGTTGGAAATACCAATTTACAGAGTGATTCCTTTTTTATGACTGTAGGAACATATGCAAGAGCCAAAGGTATACACACATAGTGAAATAGAGGGTCCCTCTAAATTACATACCTCTTCAAGGGCCATGGAGGTTTTTGAAAACTCAATGCACTCTGGGGATGACAAATTATTTATGGATTGAGGTGATTTAAAAGATGATTGAAGCACCCTGTAGATTGGTTGACTTGGTTAAAGATATTATGGTTATTTGATAAGGGAATAAAAATAGGTGATGGACTACATTGTTTATTTTCTTATTTATGGTATGTTATCTATAAAGATTAATGTAATGTGGTAAGGAAATTTCCAAATAAAATTTCCATAATGAAATAAAGACATGTTTTTAGTGCAATTGTGATGGAATGTACTCCAGATGTTATCCATTCTATTTATCGTCATCCGATGAGGGTGTGAGAACTATGGATATTTCCATACAAATATATTACATTTCCATTTATTCAATAACTAGATCTAACTAAAAAATAAGAAAAATTATGTTTTATGGATAAGACCGTATTTAGATCGGTTCATTTTTTATTTTTTATTGTAGCTAGGCCCATGATTGGAGATCTATGTGTCACTATGTATCCTATGATGAGAGGAATCAAGACACATCTATTTTTTGAATTGGAAAATCTCTATGCAGTTCTGACTGATTTTCATAAGTGTGAAATATTTCTATTTATTATTGTAGTTGGGACCAGTATTCGTGTCATAAGCATCACACCATATATTATGATGACAGGAAAAAATCAATACATTGTTCATGGGAAACCATGAAACTTTACATCATGCAGTAAAAACATAGGAATCTTGATGTGAAAATGGGGACTCTGGTTGGACTGAAATATGGAATTATGGGTATCACTACATTTCGTATGGTAATGAAAATAAACCCATTCAATGTTTTTTATGTATTATCTTCCTATTAAAGTATTAAATATACACAAAGACAGTGTATTTTTATATTTTTTGTTACTGGACCTCAGATTGAATATCTGAGAATCACTACATATTATGTGATGTTATGAATCAAGTCACACATAGTTCATTAATTGAGTTGTGGTATGTGACCATCACCATCAACCAAAGCCCGATAATTCAAGGTCTACTAGAATGTATATTTTTATGTCATGAATGATACATAAACCATTAGTTTTCATGTCATGGAGCAAGGACTCATGGTTTTAATTTTATGGCCATGTATTCATGACCCTGATGAGCTTGTGACGATCTCTTATGCCTTGTTTTTGTGGGGAAACCCTCCCTAAAATTCCATAAATCATGATAACTATTCTCAATGAGAGAATCAATTAATGGAAGGGGTTCCTCTCAACATGCAGAGCCAGTTATGGAAAGGACATTAGAAATTTTTATCATGTTGTGTCTTGACCAACATATAGGACCGAGAATCCCTATATATATCATTGAAAATGAGAACCAAACAATATGTTGTTAATGAAACACCATGGAGGTTAATTTTATTAGAATGGACATTATCCTAGTAGTTCAATGCCTTGTAGTACGTAAAATGATAACCCTACATGAAAGGAATGTAATCATATGGTTGGGAAAATGAATAGAGGTCTGGGCATCCCTATGTATCATGTGATGATACGAGGCAAGCCACTCATAGTTATTTGATGAAGATATTATATATTTGTATATATCACTCAAACAGAGATGTGAGCATCTCAACTATACTTTACAATGATCTAGCTCATATTTGCAAAGTAGTTAGTGAGATGGTACTTTCCGTACTTTACATCATCATGTCTTGAGGTTTTTATCTATATAGTATTGTGTCATTTTGTTAGGACAAGAAGAACCATGATGTTTAAAGTCATGATGCTCTGACAATATAATAGAGTTTAATTCCATGTAACTAGGATGAGCTCATACTATTTATCGTCATGTAATCAGGATGAGAACTTGTTGTTTAACATCATTTAATGTGTTCTAGATCATATAGTTTAATGACTTTTAACTAATAAGAGTATTATTTAATGATTATAATGAGAATTATTTCTTTTTATGTATCACATTAGTGGCGGGGGTAAAATTCATTCCATCCATTATGGCCATTGATTAGGCTCCATTATGATTTCCATTATGGTTGATGTAAATCCATTTCCATTTTGGTTTGATATTTGGTGCCTTCTACCGTTGTATCATTTGGGTTCAGAAATCAAAAAAAAAGTTCTCTTTGGAGTAATGAATGTATACAAACATTTTTATTAATGTTTTTTGTTATCATATTCTAATGTCTTTCAAGGTTTTAAAATGTATGAAACCTGTTCTCATTGAGAATCTCCAATTCATCAAGAAGATTGTGAGATTTTAACCATGAAAGAGCTATCTAAAAATGACTATTTGGATCAATGGTAGATGGACTTATATGGATAACTCTACCTCAGTCTCGCACAATAATGAGTATGGTGATGCTTCTGTAGTAGTATTCATGGTGGTATGGTGGGACAATAAATCATGATGGAAGTTGTTCGTCTAGTAAATTTTATCCTTATTAGAGAATATTTTGTAGGGGTTTATTGAATTCATACATCTATCCATTCACCACTACACCATATTGATTTGAGTGACGACAGTTAATATTTTATTTATTATTAACAATCATAAACTCCGTAGAGCATAATTCAGTGTTGTTTTCCATAAATACTGTGTGGGGGACCATGATACCAGTGATGGTGTTGTACAATATGATTTTGGTGATATTAATCATGCTAAAATCCTTGAGGGGTATTAACTATTCCCATTTGAAAAATAATTTGGTAGCGACAAATAAGTTATTGAACTACTTTATTTGGCTAGGGGATATGTCCCCAAAATATCCATTACCCTAATGGAAAATTAATATGAATATTTAGTAGCATATAGAAATTTTAGTGGTGTATGGATGATGTTTCCACGAATATGGAATGTATTAAATTTTCTGGGGAACTCCACAAAGTCCCATATCATTATTTTCATGTAGTAGCCTAGCATCCTTATTTGGTGCAAGAGCCAAGTCCCATATTGATGAGCATTATAGGAGCCTGCAAGGACTTCTTCCATTATGTCGAGAATCTCTATTTCCACTATGAATCTGAGGATTATTTCTTAAATACCACTGTTGTAGAAGGATTTATAGTCATTTTGACCATCTCATTGGGTAATTTCCATTCCCTGACATCGATTATGGTCCCCTATCACTCAGTCTATCAGGAGACCTCAATTTAGGAGATAAATTGTTTTTGCATGCATCCATCCATGGGTGGATACCGTTTCATCGTTATCTAGATTGAGCTGATCTAATGTATTTCATCCATATCAAAGACAAAAATTGATGGGTCCATTTTCCGATGCTAGATATAGAATATTAGATCCTCCTAGTCATGTTCAGCTAGGATTGTAGCTACATTAGTGGGTGAATCAGCGTGAAAATTCTATGATTATGAAACATTATTTAATGTGGGTTCAAAATGGTACTATACCATTATTCCAATTGTGTGTACAATGATATGGAAGATTTATTATTTTTCATGGAATATTATCAATTAATTTTCTTTATCACACATTCGGGAAGACACTTGATATTCGGGTATGCTATATACTGCTGTTGGATTAGTTCTTAGATAGAAATGATGGATTTACATTCACCCTAAATATTTTTTCTGCCATTGGATAATGATAATGTGATGGTAAAAACATATTTGTCAAGAGAGACAATTACAATCCCTAGTCTGGCTATATTTCTCTTCATGTATTCCATCCTTTTTCTAATTGGTCTCTCAGAGGCTCTATCACGATACATTTCCCATGTATGATAGGTATTTTGGGAATATAATACCTTAACTTCTAGAATATCAGTTTCCATTGATTTATTATTTTGGGTTATGATGTGAAATAAGGAAATTATCCCATTCTTTCCCTTTCAGTTATTTTTTTGAGACGAACTAAATGAAATATTGTTGCAGAATGACCACCCATTGGACCATGTACCATTTACACATAAAAAGGTAAAGGATGTACATGATATTATTAATAAGAGAGACCATATGTACGTTTTTGTGATACATTAAATGATTTATATTTTTCACAATGAATATGAGTTCATGATTTATCTTTTTGACATTAGAGTATCAATTCTCATGGCCTATAATCATCTGGCCAAGTTAGTGGAGACTACTATCAATCAGAGATTAAATTTTTCATTTGAGGAAGACAACCAGGTATAATTTCATTATAGAAATATAAAATACGAGTGACCTGACTTCTATTAGATCTATCATAAATGGTGGGTGAAATATTAACATATGGAGACGTTCAACGAATCTATATTAGTCATTATCTAATTGATAGGTGGTTCCCTTCATCATTATCATGGTGAAGGGGAGATATTTTATATCCAAGGTAGATATGAAACAAAAACGGCATGATAGGTGACATTGGCTGCCTATTATATCGTTTAGATTATTTTTGGGAGATTCCAAAAATCTCACTATTATTCACTACATCAACCATGATTCCATGGCGGTGTACCCAAAATACAATGGATTTTTTTAATGTTACCACATAAGATAATTTTAGCATTTTCATCTTCATATTGTGCTATTATTGATTATCCAATATTGTTTGGAGATCCTTATAGTGTTCACATCATTTTCAATATTTGACATGATGGTTTTCAATGTTAAATTCAATTATCATTAACAAGAATGTCTTGAATATATGAAACAATGAGTATTATTTGGTTGAAGTAGCGTTATTTAATGAAAATGCAATTCCATGATAGAAAAATATCCTTTGGGGAAATCAAATGCTATGGTTTATTCATAATCAGAGGACATATTTATTTTATTCATCCCTAAGTACCCTTCCAGGAAGGAGAGTGATTGAAATTGATATTTTGTATCTGAAAAGAATTTGGTGATCAGTAATGGGAAATTATCCTTTGGGGAGTTCCTATTACATTATTTTAAATCAATTGAATCATGAATATATACATTATTTATCTAGAAAGAGACGTTTTATCAAGAAATATTAGGAACTTCACTTGTCAAATAATGTTTCCATTGATCAATTTGTAATCATCCTCCTATACATTGGTGGAGTTAGAGGGATATATCCTCCATGCTCTATACATGAAGTATGATTTCTCATTTGGAAGATTGAGATAAGTTGTAGCCACATCTAGAATCAGTTGGAAATTTCTTTATTTTTACATGTGAACATATATCAATGTTTCATGTGAAATTTGATTTACATATATTTCTATTATAGGGGAATGGTGGAACTAATAAATGTAGTTAATGAGTGTAATTTTGTTTCGAGATTTATATGTATGAGCTCATCAATGGTGTGGGGTATTCGTTCCTTCAATTCAGGAGGGGTGTTCCTGAGTTCATCCTTATATCTATCCAGATTTGAGTCTATAGAGAAACATTTAGATGAATCTATAAATATGCAGGTGATTGTGTCACAATCGATGATAGAGAGTTCATGAGAAGAGATGTTCTCATCCCCTATTTCTTATGTATTTATAGGGAGGTGTCGAAGCTAACTATTTTTTACACAATAATTAGGCATAAGATGATATTGGATCACTGTAACTAGGTTTATTAGCTCAACTAGATTTATGGGGAACACATAATCGTTGTCCACCTAACTTCTGTGACTCACATTAGCGGTCCCAAAGCCATTGGGGGGAAGATATGTATATTTCATCATCCACCATTAGATGTTTTCCTCCCATATTATATAAATATATTTATCATAGGTGGCTATGAAATTATTTTAGGGGTTTTGTAACCATGTTTTATTTCTACCTTTCCATCGGTGGGGTATTGTAGAAATTTAGGGAATGTTGAATGTACCTTAATGTGGATATTGGGATAGGGCCTTTCTAGTAATAAATTTAATGAAGTTTCTTGCTATGTAACCATAAAATCATTATCATATGTGAGATCTACTAACCATTCTTCATGTTTTATATTATTTAGAGGTATATTATCACACATATCATACCCTTGAATGGCCAACTTTGTGGGAGATAAGTCCCTTACAATATATCCAAAATGTCAGAGTGTTTGGATAGAGATTATACTGATCCCGAAGAGATTATCTTATTTCTATTTTTGGATTTTGAAATTATTGAGCATAACAGAAACAGATAGGGTCGTTATGTGTCCCTAGATATCATCTTCATGGTCATTCTCTATGATCAAGATGTCAACATTGGATTTTTCAAATACAATCTCCATTCTAGAGACCACGACATTCCCAACATCAATCTCATATTCCTATTGCCATTTTAGGGATTTAATGAGATAATAAGTTTGTTATTTTGAAATTTGGAGAACATAAAAAATTTATAGCTTGGTTGGGATAACATAAATCTATTTCATAATGTTGTACTTTTATGCTAGAGATAGTCATGTCCCAAAGCGGGTTTTTTATTTTCATGTCAGCTAAGAGCTGAGGAATTTGAGTTAGATGAAATTGGTGCTTTTGAAGAGGTTATGGGAGAATCTAATGCAATTGGATTGGGTCATTTCATCCATCCCATTGTATGGGATGACTAGATAATCAAGCCCTCACTAAGTGTCCATGTATGAATACTTGGAATGGGTGACTACTGGAGGGTCTTTTTATCCTCCATGCTTCTTTTTGACCAGATGGAGATATTTCCCACAGTTCTCAGCTACATATATGTATTTTTTCTGTATGTGACCGAAATATTATCTCCTATTATGGACTTTCTGTTCCTAGTGGACTTGGTTCTAGTACATTTGGCCCTATTTTACCAACTTACATGTAGGAAACTCATACTCTAAGTCATATTCATCTTCAGGGATGGGGTTTTACAAGTGTATCATGTCGTTAAAACTAAAGAGCTCTTCATCTAATGTAGTTCCCATTAATGGGGTATTTACCATTCATTTGATGCATCGGGGATGAAATATTCAAAAGTCAAAGCATGTGTTGGAGAAGAATATAACTCCTCCTATTCTATTTTTTAATTCTATTTGTCATACCCACATTTGGGAGGCATATTTGATATTACCTGCCTACATGGTTGAGATATTGTGGTTTTTTTATCTTTGAACTTAGTGTGGATTATGCAAAATATACCATATTTTAAGTCATCGTGTTGTTGAACATCAACTCATTCTTGGCCAGATTCTTCATCCAACCACTATATTCTTTTAACTAGTCAATATTTATGCATCAAACATTTTATGAGGATTTATCCAAGACTATTGGTATGGGATTGAACATCATATGAAGGAAGTTTTTAAAATTATTTTTAACAAGATATTATGACAAATACTTCTATGTAAAGGGTATTAGTCTAGACAAAAAATTCTTCCAACCGCCATTGATTTATGATCCGGGAAACCTTTATGAATGCCACTATCTATGAGGATTTATCCAGGACCACCAGTCTAGAATAAAACATTCCATGAAGGAAGCCTTTTAGAATTATATTTTTCAAGATATGATTACCCAATCTTCTAGGAAAATGGTATTAGTTGGCACGATCTATGAGGTTGTCATCATCATCATTCCTGGGTTATTGTAGCTTAAGAAGGTTATTATCCATTGCTACATATGAATAATTACAGAATTTTTCATTTAGTAATGAGTAATCTTAATTCTTTTGTTTGTTAAATCTTGGGTTACCCATCTTTCTATTTGTTTTTTGGTATGAGGGAGATAATATGGTTTTTGGAACTGGAAAGGAGGTTGTGGGTAGTTTGGGTCATTGCAAGGTGATTTTATTGGCACTTATGATATATTGAGATTTATTGATGTAGCTTTTTCATTGCCTAGACTTTTCCCCTGTAGTGAGGGAATGAGTCCATACATCGATCGGGTTCACTGAATGGAATCCTCATAATGTTGGTCCATTTATGAGAACTCAAGAAAATTCACATTGAAACACAATTGGGATCATCTATGTCTATAACTCATCCAAGATATTTTTAGCATAGAGTTCTAGTAGTTTCTCCAGAGAGAGAGGGGTGTTGATTTAATAGATTGGTCTAGTAAATCTATCTATGAATCCAGAAAACCTATCATTTTCGTGAAAGATTCAATTTATTATAGTAAATATTTTTTTTCTTTATTGTGGATAAGAACTGATAAATGAATGAATGAAAAACAAGTTATCATATAAAAATAGATTCTATTGGAAAAATAATTTCCCAAGCAATGGTTTCCCCTTTCAGAGTTTGTACAATGCACCATGGATTTGATGCCTCCTGTTGATATCAAGGGCCTATCATCGACCCATATCGTGATAGTACGAGTGTGATATGATGTTCAAAGTCACATGCACCATAAATTATAGGGAATTTGGGATTTAATATATTTGGTGGATGAAATGTTTCATCCACCCAATCGAGATAAGTATTCAACTTATTCGGCATAGTGGAGTTTTTCCCTTCTATTGTGTTTTTTCATATAGCTGGGGACTCAGTGATGGTACGGGGCCCCAAGGGAACTACAATATGAGTTATATCACATCTATAGGGATCGATCATGGGATGCTAATTTATTCTCTCCATTGTTTCCAAATATTCTCAATTCATCATAATAATGATTTATCACACTAGATATGGAGAGGATGTCTCCACAGAAGAGGGAAGTCACATCCAATTTTCACATCCTCATTTTTGTAAACCAACAACCAATATCTTGATCTATTCTATCACCTAGATTTATTTATTTCAGGAGAATTAGTGTTTTCTAGATTTTTAGTAGGAGGAATATTTTCCTCATCGTGAAGATGATACCCAACATGAAAATTTTCCATGGTTATATCCTCATTGACATTCCAATGTGTTTGTATTTTATTATCATATTGTTTCAAATGATCCTCTATGGATGGAAAATAGATACATAATGAAAGAGTGTTAGATATATTTTTACCTTTCCATTTCTATTGGGTAGTTCACTACTATAGCGGTGGAAACTCAGAATTCGGAGGTTCTAGTTTTCATAGACTCCTTTGGTTCTAGGTGAGTGCAACCTCAGTTAGTGAATCTAGATGAACTACCTCTCAGGGTAAGATTTTGATGTTTTATCCCTCTGTATTTTCCTCTAAATAATAAAATTTTAACTAATTAACAGTGTAAAATTCTTCGATACATAACAAAAAATGGTGGTTGTTCTATTACTTTTGACCCAATTGGTTGATCATTCACTAACTTCGTCATGTATTTGTTCAAACCCGTGACTATATTTGGTTTTTTTGGCTTGAAACCCTTATAGGGTCTGACCACAACAACCACACAATCCTCCCATAATATCCTATGAGTATTGAACATGGGGTAGTTTCATGTCATAAATGGGGAATGTGATCTGAATATTATAGGATTTTCTCATAGAGGGAGGAACTAATGGGATTCCAAACATTGATTTTGAACTCCTAACCAATAGAAGTATGATTATTTCTATGATGATGATGATGATGAAAATTACCCAAACCCTATGTCATGTGGGTTATTTGGGGCCATAATTGGTGTCAAGTGATCTTCATGTGTTGGATCAAAATATTTCAATTAAGTATTTGATGATCACAGAGATAAATAATGAGGTATAAATTCCACAAATCCGGTTGGATTTGGTTCATCTAAAAGCCTCATTAATTTCCCTAAGATCCTTTGGAGGGATGATGAACCTAGTTATGATGATTAATATATAAATTCCCACAGCACAATGGGATAGGATTTTTTATCAGTTGATATCAATATATCTTGGATCATTTCATAAAATGAACACCTATGATGTGGAGGTGTTGGTAGTAATTAACCTAGACCAGGGAGCTGGGACCTCTTCTAGATAACCTATATAGTAGCTGCTACTTTATATCTTTTGATGTGGATTAGATGTACATGAATAATATATGGGTGTTATGGTATCCCATGAAGAGAGTCAATTACTAACACATACCTTCAAGTTGATTGCAAAGTTGGATTCCACATATAAAATTCATTATAATTTATTTAAAGGTTCCTATTCAAATAATTAGTGTATGATCACTCCATCTATTTGTGATTTTTGGGCATCATTGTAGTTTGAGAATTATGTTATACTGACCAACTGGCACACATGTTCCCCATACCTCTAATTTCGTCAGAGGATATATCATTATAAGATATCATATCTAAATGATTAATCTATTATGAAAAAAATTCTAATGTTTAATACACCATATTTAACCCATACTCATGTAATCTCATGTGGTGATTCTCAAAAAATCAGTCATAGGTTGATTTCTGTGACGTGATGACAAACATAGTGTAGGAATTTAACATTATATACTTCCCCTAGGTTTTATTCCATAGAAAATGAGGGTTTATATTGATGAAGAAAAAGTATATTGATAGTATAAGGTGATATTAATATGTTCTTTTAAAGGAGATATCTATCCATAATCCGCTGATAAGTGACCCATATATTTTGGCACTAAAAAGGCGTGCACTCCTTTTTAGCTCATATAGGTCCTCGTGGTCAATAGAGGGGAGGGGAAAGAATATGATAGAGTGTTTTTATCATGATAAATCTCTCTATATGTCAATATAAAACTCATTTTCGTTATATTTACTTGACACCATCTAGTAAAACAATATAAGATTCTTTTGAGGGTCTCCTGCTGACTAAAGTGGAGTGTTGGTCAATGTTGTTGATGAAATATTTGCAGTTCAACACAACGTTTTAGTACTCCAATATTGAATGAAGTTTTAGTTATAAAAAAATATACATATAAAATTCCAGGAAAGATGATTATTTCCTTTTCAATTGGATATATCAATATGTTGAGGTTGACCACAGTGAATTTCCGGAGTTGAGTCCCTACGACCAATCTATACACTTCCATGTGAAGGTCTATCATGATAATGGTAATCATCTAATTTTCATGAATAGTTCAAGCACCCTTGGGGAATTTATAATATTTATTGAATGACGTCAATGATACAACCATTGAAGAGATTAGGAATATGGTTCATGTTCGACATCCTCGTTAGAATATGTCAACCAGTAATTTGAAATTGTGCAAGGATATTTTCATGCTTTATGAATGTTTTCAGTAAAATATTATAACCATATTGTGATGTGGGAATATTTTATTGCTACTGATAATTAGATCGAATATGAAAATGAGATGTCTAATTATTTACAAGGATGTGAACCTCTCTAATGTAATGTTCCAACTTCACATTGTGAGCCTTGATTAGATTAAGATTGTGTGCTCGATATTGAGCCTTTGGAATATGACCCTCGTCTTTCATTGTTGAAATATGTTTCTTCCCTGAGTCATATTCAACTCTAAATAGGTGAGATAAAATTAGAATAGTAATATTATTCTAGTACAAATTTGAATTCCCCAATGGAATATACTGATCGTCCTATAAAATGAGAGAAGCGATTTGAGCCTCCTCCTGTATTACCATGGAATGATGTAGGTGAGTTCATTCTCCAGTGAAAGTAAGAATACACACATGGATTTCATGATTTGTTGGAATATATCATGAATATACAGTAAAATGATTATGAGCATGTCCTGAGTCATGTTTCATTCTCACTATTATTTCCCCAACTAGAGTGGGGGATATAATCCTGATCTGAGGCCTCTATTGTATGCCAATAGACTTCTTCAATATGAATATGATCTTGTCCTCAGGAATCATACCCTATAAATTGGTGATATTATACTAGAAAAATTATAAGATCCTATACCTGGGCCTTTGGAATATGTATTTGAACTTTTTCAATAGGCATATTCCCTTATCATGAGGCTTTTTCTACTCTCACTTGGAAATACCTCGTAGGAAAATCATTATGAACCTAGTAAGATGCCTCATTATTTATTGTAATTTTATGAAAATAATTGATTTTGGAGACAAAATGTGTGATTTATCTAGAGGAACCACTTTTTCATACTGATCAGGGTGTTTTGTTTCCTTATCTATAGGGATTGGAATATGTTTGTGTCCATATATTATTACTACTGTCAGAATAAGATGGTAATTTCATCAGCTATTTCTATGAAGTATCAACATTTTTGAAATGTGTGTATATGTAAATAATGCTGTATATTTTATGTATCCACTATGTCTTATTGATTTTGTTGATTGAATAGGGGATATGTGCCTCCTTTTCTCCTCTTTGTTCCAAGGGAATATGATTATAGAAATCTTGCATGGGGAATGATATATGTAGCTCTCCCATGAATTTTGTATAAATATTTATATGTAATTTCTTCCAGTGGTAATGTATATGATCCTACTAACTAGCCTCTATTAAAATATTATTTCATAATGTTTCATGGGCATTCGAGATAAGATCCCACTCATAGAAATCTATAGCTTTTCTCTTCTGATTTTTCTAAATTGTCTCCATTACATGGGTATTAGTGGTGGATGTGTGTTTGGTGGTACCCAAATCATTCGACCAATGGGTACTAGTTTGATGGTTTTAGAGATAGTGAATAATAGGATTCCTCAATTGAATCCCCTAAATAGTAAGGAGTACTATTTGAATCCTCAGTCCACCTTTATCGGAGACAAATGGTAGTGTATATTGTGTTGCAATGATATGATCTTGAAGTCATATTTTGTATTGATTAGACCCACTTTCTAAGATGCACTTGTCCCGAGATGATGTAGGCGTTTTAGTATCTGTACATAGAGACCTTTGTGGGAATCTGTCCTGTTGGGAATTCAAAACTTTGATGTTATTCCCAGACAATTGTGTTTCTCACCTGATGTTGAAGTTATAAGTAAGGTGAGAGAACTTTTCAATATGTGGGGGCTTCAACCATAGATTATTTACTAGAATGGTCATTGGATGAAGACATTATCACTGATTGGGATACTATTAATGAATATAACATTTTAATTCATAAATATAATAAGGTACATGGTTACATATTTATAAAATATTGTAGGCATGATGTCTTCTCAATCAGATATTATTGGTTATTAGACTTGAAATTTTATTTTTCATCAACACATTCTGCTAATGTGGACTTATAAAATTAATGATACACATATTTTATGATAACCCCCATTATAGAGGATCAATTGTAATGTTAATTCTAGGATTATATGAATTAGTTTATATTCTGATAATGATACATGACACATGGTAAGACAACAATCTTTATATATGAGGGTTTAATGTCATGTTCAGTTTATACATAGTGTATGAAAATAAAACTAACCTAATGCATGATTAACTGATCCTACTTATATTTGACAGATTATTTCTTGGATCACAATTTTTTTCATAGTATGCATACAAAATTTCCTGATTAATAATTAACCCAATCATTTTGTAATTAATAGATTCACTTCGGGTCCACCATTTTTGTATTAATTTATTATTTAAACAAAATGGTCTTGTGAATAATTAACACAATAATTGTGTTAGTGATATATTTTTGTTGGGTTCACAATACATTCTGTGTATAGTGTGAAAAAATATTCCATCAACTAATTATGTGATTAATATTATCATATTGAGATTCAGATTATTTTCACTATTTTTTCTTATAGTAAGCAGAAAAAATGGATTGATGGATAATTAACCCAATCATTTTATTTTGAGAGATTCATGTAGGGTAACTATTTTGGTTTTTGGAGAAGATATGACCATAAATAACCATATTTGTGGATTTAGTTTGTTTTAGTGAGTGTTTGCGAGGGGATTAGTTCTTTAACAACTAACAATATTGGGTTATCATTTTAATTATTAATAGAAAATCCAAATGTTTCCCTCACCAAATAATGGGAAGGGACCAGCTTTCCATAGGTAGTTGTTCAAGTGGTGTTTTATACCCATTGACTCTTAGGGACTCACATTAATGGAGAGTATGAGAGTTTTGGATAATTGTTCCCCTTGGGGGGGAATTTTTCTAAATAAAATACAATCATATTTATTTAAGACATTTTTTAGAATCTCTTCCTAATGTAGATATGTGTTTTATTACCCTAAAAATAAATTTAGGTTAAATCCATTTTATTGGAAGAAGAAGGGGATACAGTTAGTGAATCCATCTATATGTTTCTATCTTTCTCCATATTCCTCCTAGTAATGGGTGGATTATTATGTTCTGAAGCCATATAACTTTTTACCCTAGAATTTTCATCCACACAGGTAGGTAGTTAGTATTCCATAGAGGGGAATGAGCTGTTATGAGGTATCCTATATATCATAATTATTACAAGAATCAAAACCCTTATATTTCATTATACTTATTTATTTAAACATATTACGTAAAAAAAAATATAGGCTCTAAGGAACTAGGTATTCTACATTATGTCAAGATAATTGGTCATACATGTCCAAATTAATGTAAGAATACAATTATTCATGGTTTATTTTTATCTATTTCCACTGACTGAAGAGGTAGAGTGGTCATCCCAAGGGAGGATTTCATCTCCATGTTTGATATGTAAGAGACTTTGGGAGAATTATATTGAATCAAATTTATATCTGATCTTGATCCATAAAAGGGTTCCAACATTTCATGGTTATTATAGGACCCATAGAACTCGTAGTTCAGTCAAAACCTCAGGAATATCCCCAAGGATGAATCCATTATATGGATTATTTTTTTATCATGAAAACCATTAGGAATTACATAATATGATTTCCCATTCTAGTGAAGATTCATGATGTAAATAATGTGTCCTTTTTAACACCCTAATCCCATGTTCTCTATGTGTGGTGTGAAAACAATGTATATGTGGTGATCAACCTCATTTCATAGGGGTGACTGAGTTTGGTAATTATATAATGATTGGATATTTTATGTGGATATCGGTAGTGTGCAATATTACATATTCTTATTATAAATGGAATAATAGTAACCATAGATTCCATTATTTATCATTCAAATGAGGGATGATATATATTGATAAACCCATGGGAATGATAGGTTCTTCGTGGATGAAATGGTAGATACATAGTGGGAGTTTTAATATGGTGGATGACTATTGAGATCATTCCATAAGAATGTGACATTGGTTTCATGTAAATCACATAAATCAGATCTTATATTGATTAATATATCTGTCAGTCAATCGATGGATGAGTTAGAGTGACCATCCCATGGGAATGATTGGGTCCATATTGGATAAATGTTTTGGACATTATGGGAATAATGAAAATTTTGATTCCTATTTTTTTCCAAGGTGATTCCATATGAATACTTATTAAATATCTTCGATATGGCATTTATCGGAGTCCATGTAGATTATTGGATTTCTTAGTCCCCCAAGGGATGAGGTAGAATGATCAACGCATGGGAATGATTGTGTCATGATTGGTGAAATGTTATAGAAATTGTAAGAATAAAAATGATGTGGATTCCCATTTTATTATGGAATCAGGAATTGGGAAGGAATCATATGTATCATTTTTATGGAAGGAATTAGATTCCCCCTATTACATTTTATTTCTTAGGCAAACTTGTGATGAGGTGGTGTGAACATCCCAAAGGAATGATTATGTGTAGATGGTCTAAAATGATAATGATATAGAGAGAATCAAACTAAGGTGGATGCCCATTTCATTTTGGGATCAGTCCCTAGGAATAAATCCTATATATCATGGTTATGGAATGAAATAGTGTCCATATTGTTCATTTGGTTGGGGGTTACACATTGACGAATACCTTGTCTTGGTAGAGGTTTATAGGAAAAAATATGATTATTGTAGCTCCTATTTCAAACCTGATCTAAGATTTATTATATAAACAAGGTATGTAATATCATAATTGTAATTTCATATGGATTTAGGAATTATGCACTTGGATTTCCCTTCAATGATCAATAATGACCTCAATCCTTGGGGTTATGTCCTACATATCCTGGTTATAATTGGAGTAAAATTTATTTATGTTTAGTTGGTTTGGGATTACACACATACAATGAACTTTTGACTTAGAATATTTTCCTACCTATCTTGACTTTATTTTTTCCTATACATTACTTTTTTTCCTACTCTACTTATTAGAGGATGTCTAATAGGCATTTAAAAATACAACATTATTGTGTAGTTGTGTTTTCCGGAAGACTTCTCATAATCTGTATGGAATGTCTAAAGATTATCTCATAATCAAGGGTGAATGTTATAAAGGAAATAACAAGATTTTGTTACTATATCATAGATCCCATTATATTATTTTTTCTGTCTTATATATAAGGTATCACATTATCAATATGACTTCCCATGGAATCATCGTGAGAGTTGACTAACACATTTGGAGGTAATCATGAGAGTTATTGTGACATGTCGTAATGTTTGTCTAATGTCTTGGATGACATGTCTAGAGGTAATCGTGAGAATTTGATGTCATGCCCATAAGTTTTTATGAGATCCAGTTGACATACCCAAGTGTTACTATGATACTAAACTGATATGAATATGTGCTACCATGTAGCTTATGCGATGTTTCTAAAGGGAACTACACGGTTCGAACAACTGGCCCGTAGGGTTTCAATATATATGGGTGGCATGATTGGGGGTTCCATATAACTAGATTCAACACATCCATGGGACATCACATGATCCAAACAGTATTTTGATGAATTTTATTATATCTTAGTGACATGTCTGAGTGTGGTCTCATGAGTTGTGTGTCTCATGCCAATCGCGTGGTGATCAGCCTATATGTTCTTTTCTTATGTCGCCCATATTTTAATCTTTTTTCAAGACGTTTTTCATTTTATTCCATAGATAATTCAACTGGTTGATTTTCTATGTATTTTTCTATTAGAAGATGTGTAGGATGTTTATCTGAAGTCCCCCCATATGTGTTTTTAATGATATATGAGTGATCACAAAAATTTATTTATGAATGTTCCTTGGTTTCTATAATTGTTCACTCGATATTTCCTTAATGTAAGATTTTATTTTAATGAGATCTACTACTACCAGAAACCTACTCATCTTATTGGGTGTGAAATTTCTTTTAGACGCAAAAGGAAAACCACCTTAGATCACATTTTTTATTGGGGGTTATAGGCCTCTCCACCCCAGTTGTTTACCACATTTCATTGAAAATGTCTAAAAAAATCATGGATGGATATTTTGGAGGTCTTCAACATCATGACTTTTCACAAGGTCCTGATGCATGTTACTCTGGGGGAATTTCCATGTTTTCAGAGACCATGGAATCATCCTATCATTGCCTCATATAGTATATGATTTCCAATTAATGGGTATTTTTTGTATCATGTGGGAATATTGATGGACTTTCATATTTTCATATCTGCATGTCCAAGGGCATTCAAGAGATCATGGAATCCATTGAAATGACTTCAAAGGTTCATAGAATGAATTTTTTGGTATTTTTAATGCGATAAGGATGGATTGCCCAGGGGCATTCATGGGATAATGATATCTTGTGAAGTGTTCCTATGAGGCCATGCTATGTTTACCCCTAGAAAACTGTAATAGTTCTATAACCACAAGACAGAACCACATTTTTCCCTTATATTTATGTTTTTTCTAAAATTCAAGTGGATCATTTGATGTTGTGTGTGTTTTGTGGAAGAAAATAAATATATCTCTCAGTGATGCATTTCATGACGAATAATATTTCTACGTTAATGTGTGATCATTTCAAGGAAAATTCCATATGTTTGTCTTGGTGGAGACAAAGTGGGATCTAGAGATCTCCTAAACATGTCTGAGGATCATTGAATGATGATGATGATGTGACAAACTACCTTCATGATATGTAGCAAACATGTCACTATGTTATTTCCATTTCCAACAGATTTACATGGAAAAATAGTTTGATGTTTACAACAACCCGAGGCTCCCACCTCCTCCACATATTTTTTTTAATTTTAAAATGGTGGTGTGTCTCATGATATATCATGAATATTTTTATAGACAATCGTTCCCCTCCATATGTGATACATCATTTGATTTTTACAACCACAATAGGACTCCAAATTTTAGAAAATAAAACATTAATTTTAAATTATTTTTAGATTTTTTTTAAAAGATCTGTTGTTGAAAACACATTTGACCTGGGGGAGTTTATCTTCTAACTAATGCATGATAAATGGTTGTATGGGGTGCCTTCAAAAGATAAAAATGACATCTCATAGGGAAAGCATGGGGCCTTCCGCAAGTAATCCAATTTGCATGACCATCCTCAATACCATCTTCTGGTTATGTGATTCATGTATCCTAGGGTTTGATGAAATTTTTGAGACCATTACCACCTTCCTCTTTCATTCCCCTGGGAAAAAATACCCATATTTGAATATATATTCCTTTCTAAATTTTCCAATGCTCAGTTGGAGGAAATCAAAAATATCATTTTAATATAATATTTACGATTTAAATAATAAAAAATTGATAATAAAAAAAATTGAAATTTTTTTGGAAGTTACATAATTTAGGTAAGAAATAGATAATATGATAGGAACAAATTTTTATGTGAATTTTTGAACATTCATGTCAAATGGTATTCTATAATAATAGTGTAAATAATAATAATAATAGAAATATCATATCCAGAACAACTCTTACAATATGGTTGTGTGATTTTTTCATGTAGTTTAAGTTATAACCTAATAATACACCACCATTGGTGTAATGTTTCATTTCATATCCCTAAGAGATGAAAGAATATTTATAATTAGTTATGATCTAAAATATTTTGTGAATGCAAGGATTATTCATTTTATAAAGGTTGTAAACCAATTTAACAAGTGATATCTCTAAAAAGAAAATATCCAAATGCAGTGATCTATAGTGTTCTATTTGCATAGGAATATTTTCATGAAAAATTAATGGATTACCTAGTTTAGGAAAATGAAGAAAAATATATCATGTGTCTAACTTAAGTAATCCATCACTATATTAAGGCTTTGAGATGTATTGATTTGTATCCAATTATTATGGAACAAGTTCAATTCTATTTAATAATTTGTAAAGAAAAGTGAAATAATTTAAAACATGTATGTTATTATATTTGTTTAAGAGAGATACGTGGTATTATATATGTGGTTATTAGTGAAATTTATCTCTCTATCTCTAAATGTTTTAGAATAAGATATAAATCTCCAATGGATTCTAATTCCCAAAGGTAACAAAATTCAAATATTGAAAAATTTGATGAAATATTAATATTTCTCATTTGGGATGGAATTTATAATGATTGATATTGATGGGGTAGCATCACAAATGGAGTGCTAATATATATTAGAGACATATCAAAAGATGTTTTATATATATATTTTGGTTTTTATAAACATTATTGGAGAATGGAAACCCAATATACATGAAGGTGAAATCATGAAATCCCCCCATACAATGCATGAGAGTATTTAAAATAAATATGATGTTTATTAATAATCCCAAAAACTTATGTTTTATGTATTGTGAAATAAATATGATGACTTGAAAATGATATGAAATAAATCAATTAATTCATTTTATAATTAGGTGAAAACTCAAATAAAATATATGAATGTAATTATAGTGGTTCTTTATAATACCCAAATGGTTTATGAAATATTAACAACATATCCTTTATGTTTCAATATGAATGTTGTGGTGATTGTAGTGAAGGATATAATGTAGGTGAAATTTAACAACATGTACATAACATGAAATTAAAAAAAATTGAAAAAATGATAATGAGTCATTGAAAACTATTAATTTCCAGATATATCATTAATGGATATGTCCAAACATTCATTGAGATATTATCTTATGAGGAATTAGTTGGTGATATGATGTAATTTACATCCACTGTTATTAATAAAGGAATATAAAAATATTATGGTCATCTTCCACATACATTAATTCAATGTAGAGAAGTATGAAATTCTACAATATTTTTATCAAAGAACATTTGGGATGGTTTAAGGAAAATAAACAATGAAAATTTTATTAAATGTCATCAATAGTAAATTGTAACTGAAAAATAAATTATTCAGAAAGAAGAAATTGTTATCTAAAGACATTGGGTCCAAAGAGGAGATATAATTGGTGGTCTTCACGGACTATAAATACATAAAAAATATCATTTAATCTTTTTTTACTGTCATAATAATATGTAAAATGATAAAGAAAAATGGTAAAATTGAGGGATGAGTTGAACTTAATGTAAACATGATTATAATATTAAATAAAATATCATGTGGGGAGCTAAAAAAATAAATTATTATTATTTTACATGACATTGATATTATACACAAAACAATGACGTGGATTTATAGAAATAAAAGTCGGTATTAATAGTGAAAAATTTGTGAATTCTATCAACATAAGAAAAGATATTGCTTTACAATTAATATTGAAAAACATTACTAAATCATTGTTGGATTAATGATTTATATAAATCTATGGGTCATAAAAATTGGAGAACTAAAAATTGAAATCATTACATTATAGTAAATGTTAAAAGAAACACTTCTTAATAAATTTAATACATTATAGAGTTTAAACAAACTAGCCTATAAAGTGTATTGGGATATTTTCTAAGAATCTATTTACATG
The DNA here is from genome assembly GCA_963277665.1 of Viscum album. NCBI lineage: Eukaryota > Viridiplantae > Streptophyta > Magnoliopsida > Santalales > Viscaceae > Viscum > Viscum album. Next base: position 1,655,616,059 of record OY728148.1, on the reverse strand, counting down.
TTTTTGGATTTTCAAAATTTAATGTGGTTTGGAGATTAATTAAAATCATACATGTGTATTTAATAGAGAAATCAATAATTGTAAGGTGATTTGTAACCTAATTTATCCACAACATTGAGAAACATTGATTTACCCAACCCAAAATACATTCAAGAAATGATTTAAATGTTTAAAATGGTAAAACATGAAAGATAGTAACCATTTTTATTATTGTGTATAGTCATTGGATGAATAATATTGGTTATCCATTGTGAAAATAAATTTTATGGATAAATAGATACAATAATATGATAATAGAAATTGACACTCTCAAAATGGTTTCAAGGGATACTAAATTTTTTCTAGAGGTTTTCGGAACTAAGAAAAAAATTATTCATCCTAATATATAATCACATTTGTTTGTATTTTATTAAAATTGTATTATATGTTAATGTATAAACCCACATAAAAACATAAACAAAACATCCATCAAATAAAACTATATTGAAAAGACAAATAATACTAAGACCTAAAAATTATAAATACACATTTAAAATTTAAAATAATATAGAATAGATATAAATATTTTTTAATTGAGGATTATTCAATAGAAATTATGGAAGAATAATATAATTTAATATAAAAGTAAGTAGGTAGTTAGGAAAGTATATATAAGTGTGGAGTTTATAATTCAAACATTAAGGAAATTTCCTTAAATATTACTAAGAGAGAGAAAAACAAAATATTAGATAGTGGTTTCCATTCAATAATGACGGAAAATATAGTGTTGATCCCACTATTAAATATTGAGTGTATAGAGTTCTATGACTTGGAAATGTTGTGAGGATGAATATCATTATCTCTTGGATGGCCATGAGAGAATAAATAAACATTATGCAAAAAAAATTATTATTAATCAAACTAAATAGTCATAACCAAAATAGGGTAATTTAGTAATATTTATTGATGAATTTTGTCAATATCAATAATAATATAGACATAAAAATGGTGGAATATAGTAATTCATAATAATAATTGATTAACCCCAAAAGAATCATCTACTCATCAATAGAGAAAAAATATTTATACATGACATCTATTGGGGAAGAAAATAAATTTTTGCATCAACGTAATATCAATTTGATAAAAAAATTATGGGAAATGATAGAAAAATAATGAATCTTTACACCTCTATTAATATCATGATATTTCATTGGCATCAATGATACATTCCAATAATTAAGAAATTTCTAAAAGCTTTCTTGGAAATAGAGAAGAAGTTCATAGGGTTACTCAGCCTAGTGCATATTGATATGTGTGCGCTGATACCACACTATAGAAATTATAGATGAAGTGATTATGTATTTTTGAAGAAATCCTAATGATTTCTTGGATGATGATCAATTTTTACAAATCTAATGTTTTTTGTGTAACAACAATAAATGTAAATTGTCCAAGAAGGTTCATGAGATGAAAATTCAATGACCTTGAATATAAAATGATTTCTTTTTACAAATAAATATAGAGAATTGTTCCATTAAAAAAATGTTATTAAATATTAATTTTCTATGATGAGGACTCCCCAATAAATATTTTTCATTATGCAGAAGAGGAAAATTATTAATATCATGTCATTAAAAATTATGATAAAAAATAATTTAGTACATACATATTAAAATTATGATGTTATTACATCAATATTCATCTTCAGTTTATATTATTTATGAATAAATTTACAAAAGATCCCATGTTATGTTTAATGATAAGTACTGGACACTTTAGTTCATGAGTTTTTGTAAGTAATTATATTATTTATAATATTGAAAATCATTTGAAATTTAAATATTATATTTAATGCCCTGATCCCAGTTACCATAGTCGGTGCATTATTAAATAACATTGGAATGATCATAAGGAAATCATATCTCGAATGACCGACCAGTTTAGTATTATTGGAAACAAGATTCATATATAATTTCAACTTTACTTCTTGAAAATAAATAAAAAACAAATTTATAACTTTAGAAACATCCAAGCCTCCTAGATTCTGTCTTCAAGTCGCTCAAAAATAACTTCCTCATATCCTGGTAAAATGAAACATAATGAAGGGGTGATCTTAAAAGCTCAGTAAGGGTATGAAATAAATCGGAAGATAACATTAATAATTAGGATAGTGAATAATTGAAACCACATGCCTTTACCAATAATAAACATGGATAATTTTATGGAAGGAATATGAAATGTGTATGTAATGCCATAATAAAACATAATCATGGGTATTCTACTAGTGGAATGACCACAAAACATCTATATTATTTTCATAATGAGGGAATGTATAATGCCAGACATTCTGAAACATTTTGTCAAGGCCTCGGCCCGGACGTCTAAAAATGATTAAGGCCTCAGCCAAAACCACATATCAAATTGGGAAAGGGCCTTAGAAAATTCACGTCTAGTTGGCTCATGAGACCTATCGATGCATCGAGGAGCTATAGTGGGCTACACCCATCACTTACTAGGTCCAATGCATTCCCCATATGAAATATTTTAAACATAACATAATCATTCATATTAAAACTAGAATAAGAAATGTCAATACATTATTCATAGATCATGAATGGTATGAAATAACACATCCACAATAAAACATATCATAAACCTTTCAATACAAAATTGAAGTTTTGTATCATAAAAAATCACCATCAAACAAACATAAATTCCATCAAAGGATGTTAACATAGATGAAATCAATACCTTTTTAGAGAAATATCTCTTTCTATATTAAAATTATTTAAAGGTAAAGTAATTATATTATAAAAAAAATCTATTTTAAAATATTCTTATAGGCTTGTAAGGTAAGATTTGATGATGTTATAATGGTGTAAAATTTCCACACCCGCCATATAAGTTAAAAAAGACATTCTTGCCATAATTTTATTGAAAAGGTTATAGAGGACCTTATTTGGAAAACAACAGAAAAAATACATTATATTAATCTTATAAAAAGTCAAAAATGGTATAAATTACATTAACCCATAGTCTATAAAATAGTAAAAATGTTTTGAAATACATTTTTAAGTAACATGTATGTGGATGATAAAGAGGTCCCAGTAGATAATTATGTAAAACAACCTCATATAGTAAAGAGATTGTAAAATTAACCCTTACCTTGTACATTTCATTGGTCAAGGGTAGGTTAATGTCATGTATAATGATGAAATCATTGTTATTAAATTATACAAGAATCATATCAATTAATATGATATCATATATTATATGATAACTTTGTTTTGTTAATTGAATCTTAGTATTATCGTTGTTTCAGGTGTTAACTGATTCGTTTTCCATTATATTATTTGTTATGTGAGTCATATTTTTTATGGATGGGATTTATATTATTAATATTCATAATTACATATGGTGTTTAAAAATTATTTTAAATCATCAAAATAACATTTTTCTTGAATGGATACAATGGGAAATTAATCTTATCGCGTTCGTGGAGATGGTAATCCATACGTACTCACAAACAACATTACCATTCATTGGATATTAAAATAATATATAATTGGATAGTATATCATATATACAGATTAATTATCATGTTATTTTTAATATTTACCTCAATTAAACATCATTATTATACCCATACAAACAATAATTTATTGAATAAAAATTACACCATGATGTGTAGATGGTAAGCCGTAAGTACGCACCTATGGTGAAATTTCATTCAATGTATGGATTGAATAATGAATTTGGTTGTACAATATTTATAATAAAATCAATGTATATAGAATATACTGGAGTTTTTATTTTATAATGTAATCAACAATGAAAAAGTAAGTGGAAGAAGAATTGAACTTGAAAATGTGGTGAGATATTTACCTCTTCTTTGGGTTCTTAATTTTGATTTGATCAAAAGGGCTTCATAGGATGGCTTTATGACTAAAGTAGGGCCTCTAAGATGATAGGAGGACTTTTTAGAGGGTATTTGGGTAGATTTCGGCCAAGACAAATGGCTTTTAATAAATGAATTTAAATTATGTGGGAGTGCCCTTTTATAAGAGGGGTGAATGACACCATAGAAAAAGCTAGAAATATTATTTTATAATAAAATAAGATTAGGTTTCTATTGTCTCAAAAATGTATTATTAAAAGGATAAGGTGGGGATGGATCTAAAAACACACAACAAATAGGTTTTAGATAGTACTGGTCACTATTTTACCCTTATCTTTTAGATTTAACTCTTAGTTAAATAGTTCTACATTTACCATGTCTCTTTGTATTTTTATATTATATGGTTAATAAATATAGAATATACCTACAAGAGAACCCCAAGTGGTTAATTAAGGATACAACTATCATTATATAAGTATTTTGACCTAACATTAGATATTTGGATTAGAATATCAATTATTAATATAATATTTGTTTTAAAAACTATTTTATGTCAATTTTGACACTATATTGTATTTTGTTTTTTCAAAATTTATAAAAGGATTCTTACATCGAAACAAATTCATCTAACCAACCCTAATATGTCATTTTAACTTATAAAAATATTTTGATTCATAAAATGTCTCAAATTACATATATTTGGTTTTTTAAAATATTAATTATTTTAATATTTCATTAATTAGAAAATTACTGCATCAACATTGTGTCATAAAGAAATTAAATTATTTAATGTCTCAAAAATATGAATAAAATACCATTATGTAGTAATTTGATTTAGATTTCTAATGAATTTTTATAGTAGAGTTTATCTTATGTATAAACATATAATAAAAATTATTTAGTTATTAATCATTGATTTTAACTATTTTAACTCTTCTTTAAATAAATTAATAATAAGTGTTTTAATATAAAAAATGTGAACCAAAAAGGTTTATATTTCATTACTCAGGTTGTCTGTGGTCGAATTATACTTAATCAATAGAATTAGGACATATGTGAGGATAATAATAATATCATTTTTACCTTTAATTACCCTATTTACTTTTAACTGTGGTAAATAAAAGTAAAAAGTTACTATTCACCAAAAATTATTTTCATCTCATTGAACTACATTTTAAATAATAATATAAACCATGTCTCTCTGAATTTTGAAATTATAATCACAGAAGTGGTACAATTATGTTTTATGTGAATTTTCTATTTCTCTTAGGAGGTGGGTAAAAGACGGTGAAAAGTTAAATAAACTTTTTTATAATTGTACTGACCTTATATATGTATTATGTATCAATTTTGAACTAAAATAAATTTAAATAAAATAAATAATTATTTAAATAAAAATTCAATTTTAAATTATATCTCATTTTTTATCTATTCATCAAAAATTGAATGTTTCAAAAAATACCAAAAATTCACTCTAAACTAATTTCGATATTCCAAATCGAAAAATGAAGTCCATTTTGAATGATAAAATATATAATGTTTCAAAAAGTTGGTATTACTATTAATAATGACAAGCTTGATAGGTTATGATGTGTTATAACTTGAAGTTGTGTACAACACACACTATTGTATTATTCAAAGAGAAGCATACTGTGGAAGCTTGGGGTGTTACATTCTCCCCTCCTTCAAATAATTTCATCATCGAAATTTATAGAGTATTACCATGCAAAAAGACTCGTGTGGTTCTTCATCACAAGTTCCATGGTTTCCCACGTCACCTCTTTCATCTTATGGTTTCTCCATAGAACATTTACCAGACGAGTCTTCCGGTTTCTTATAACTTGTTCTCTTGAATCAAGAACATTTACTGGCTCTTTGCAATAAGACAGATCAGGTTCCAGTTCTAATTCCTCATAGGTGAGTACATGTCTTTGGTTGGGCATGTATTTTCTCAACATTGATTCATGGAACACATCATTAACTTTGGAGAGACTTTGTGGAATTTCCAAAAGAAAATCTATATCCCCAATTCGTTCTAGGATTTTGAAATGTCCTATGTACATGGGACTCAATTTACCCTTCATAAAAAAACGTATAAAACCCTTCCCTAGAGATACCTTAAAGATAACCTGATCTCCTAATTGAAATTTGAAATCATTCCTTCGGCTATCAGCATAGATCTTCTACCTACTTTGAGCTGCTTTGATGTGGTTTTAAATAACCTTTACCTTTTCTATAATTTCCTTCACAAGTTTGGGGCCTTTGAGTTTTATTTCGTTAACATCATCCCAATATGTTGGTGTGCGACATCTCTTTCTGTATAAAACTTCATATGGTGACATATGAAATCATGAATAGAATCTATTGTTATAGGGGAATTATACTACAGGTAAATATTGATCTCACATACCTTGAAAGTCATGTGAATATGATCTCAACATTTCTTCTACGGTTTGAATAGTTTGTTCTGATTTCCTATCAGTTTGGTTCGGGTAGGTACTTCTCATACCAAGCTTAGTATCTAGGGATTTCTAATGACATTTCAAGAATCATGAAGTAAAATGGGGATCACAATCAGAAACAATCAATAGTGTTACTCCATGATGTCTAACAACTTCATTAATATATATTTCTTCTATATGTTCAAGTGGAAAATCTTTTTTTATAGCATGAAAATGTGCTGACTTGGTAAGACGATCAATAATAACCCTTTTTGAAACGTTCCTTCTAGGAGTCTTTGGTAGTTCCATGAAAAAGTCCATTGTGATATTATCTAATTTCCACTTTTTTATGGTAAGAGGATGTAGGACTCCTCTGGGTTGTTGCTTTCCAGCTTTCACTTGTTGACAAACCATACATCTTGACACCAAATCAGAAATCTCCTTCTTCATTTTGTTGCACATAAAATGTTACATCAAATCTCCTTATATTGTGGTCCTCCTAGGGTTTATAGAGAAATTTGAACTATGAGCATCATCTAACAATTCCCTTTTCAGATCAGGTATATCGACAAAACAATGTCTCTTCTTTAATATCAAAATTCCATCTTCATACACAAAGTCACTCAATCTCCAATCATTCAAAACATTCATCATCTTTTGAAACTCTTCATCACTGGTCTGAGAAATATTTATCCTTTCTATTAAGGATGGTTTGGAATCTATTTGAAAAAGTATTGACGTATCACCTTCTATGGTGATTCCCATATCCATCTTTACTATATCGATATATATAGGATTGTTTTCAACTCTATATTTTTTTCAAAACTCCATGATCCTTTCTAATCATAGAATCTCACACCTTATTTTCCTTCCTCAGGTGGTAATGTTTTGTGAAATAATAACCCTTGAGTATTTCAAGGCATCGTCTTTGCCTCATGTTGAATTATTTATGTAACAAAATATAATTCAAACTCTTGTGATAAGTATATATCTTACAATTTTCACCATAGAGAAAATGTCTTCATATCTTCAAAGTAATGATTACAGTTTCTAACTCGAGATCATGAGTAGGATAGTTTTTCTCATGAATTTTATGCTGTCGTGATGCATAGGCAATAACTCTATCGTACTGCATTAGGACACAACCAAGTCCTTTTTCGATGCAGCACTATAAATAACAAACCCATCATTCCCCGATGGTAGATTCAATATAGGAGCATTGACTAATATTCTCTTCAGTTCATCAAAACATTCTTCACATTCTTTTTTACACAAATTTAACCCCATTACGTGTGATTTTGGTTAATGGGTTAGCAAATCAGGTAAAATTATGGACAAAATGTCGATAAAACCTGCTAAACTAATAAAACTGCATAACTCAGTTATACTCGTATGTGCTTCCCAATCTTGGATTTTTCTTGTCCTAGAAGGATCAACATAAATTTTATCCTTGGAGACAATATAGACATGAATAGAAATCTCATGATGTCAAAATTCAGTCTTGCTAAACATCCCATATAATTCATCTCTTTTAAGAGACATAAGGATAATGCGCAAGTGATTTTCATGTTCTTCGTAGCTTTTGGATTATACCATGATATCATCAATAAATACCACCACAATGTCATCATGATATTCTTTGAAAACTCTATTCATTAGATCCATGAAGATAGAGGGTGAATTAGTCAATCCAAAAGGCATTACTATAAACTCATAATGCTCGTACATGGTTTGAAATGTTGTCTTCGGAATGTCTTCCTTCTACACACAAAACTGATGATATCCCGATCGAAGGTCAATCTTTGAAAAGTATTGAGCTCCATGAAGTTGGTCAAATAAATCATCAATGTGAGGTAAGGAATACTTTTTCGTTATTGTTATAGTATTGATTTCCCAGTAGTAAATGCACAACCTCATAGATCCATCTTTCTCCATAACAAAAAGGACAAGGAATCCCCATGGAGAAACATGAGGGTGAATAAAATCCTTATTATTGAATTACTCTAGTTTTTTTAGTTCCACTAATTCAATAGTGTCCATTCTATAAGGGGTATTTGATATGGGACTTGATCCAAGAATTAAATCAATGGAAATCCCAATTTCTCATTCTTGAGGATGTCCATGTAAATCATTTGAAACACTTCAAAATATTCTTTCACAGTAGGTACATAATCTATTTGAACATTCTTTTCCTCACCCAAAGTTATTTCATTCTCTTCCTCCCCAATAATTGAATTTAGTTGAGCTACTAGGGGAGTATTTAGATAAGAATCAGGTAGAGATGGTTCTACTCTAAAGATAAGGTGTTGTTTATCAACCTTATAAAAAATCATAACCTCTTTCTTTTTACAATATATTTTCACATCATGGTCTGAAAGACAACCATACTGAGGATTATATCAAATTAAATCATGGTTAGGACGATGATATCAGCAGATAAAGAACATTTATGTGCTCTAATGGAGACCGATTCACAAAACATTATTGCAATGATACTTCCCTAAGTATATTTTTCTGACAACTAATTTGAAAAATAAAATTGGAAAATATCTAATTTTCTTAGTAGACTAGGAATATATGAAAAAATGAGATGATCCCGAATCAAATAATGCATTTTCTAAACATGAAGAAACCATTAAATTACTTTCCACTGTGTATTTTAGAGCTATAACCTCAACAGTAGTGATCTCACAATCATGGACTTGATCCCTTGGCCTTTTCTGAGGTAAGTTTCCCTGACGTTTAGGATATTCATTTTCATAATGTCCCATATCCCTGAAATTGTAGCATTGAACATTGGTAGCATCTTTATTTCCCTTACAATCACCAGCAATATTTCCATTCTTTCCAAATTTTTATCATACTTCCTTTCCTTTTATATGGGAAAGAGGGTGCTTCCATCTGTAATTATCATGGGGTGGAAATTTAATTCTTCCCTTCTTCACTATTTCTTTATTTCCTTTCTTATAGTGTTCATCAAAAGTCTTCCTCTCTTGCTCTACATTATTGACATAAGACTTAGAGAAATCCTTTCTTGTCATGATGTCACACGAGAAAATATATTCATATGATGAGAAGTACTGTGATACTGATGTTTGATAGAGAAATGGTTTTTACCCATTATACAAATGGTAAATCTTACTTCATTGGTTACGTATATAATCTATTCCATGCCTCGCTAACCTTGTTGTCCCGAACCAGTCTGAGTCAACCCTGAACCGGTCACCAGGCAAGCTTGAGACAAGTCTCGAGAGGCATTACCGATCCTCCCGACATGGCAACAAGCACCAAGGGCATCAATAGAGTACACAAGGTAAATATTTCACCAATACATAAACAATCAAAAAAACAGAGTAAATAAATGGAAAGCCTAAAATGAATCTATATAAACATTGAACTAAACATTATTGGTACAAAAAAAAGTAGAACAAAACCCGAAACTCAACTAAAAAATCCCGATGACCAACAAACTTCATGTGACACTTCTGGACACTCTCTAACGCAATGATCAAACAAATCCTAAGGCGATCGAACTCAATCTGAAACCTGCACAAGGGAAAAAAGAAGAAGACTATATGCGTGTGTATTAAAACACAGTAGGTTATCCTGATATTCTATTCCCAATGCACCTCCTTTAAAATAAAAGAATCATTAATTTCATGATTTAAATACAAGATATTAAAGTATATTTTCAATTGATGTTCCATTCTATAATAGTTATCAGAAAAAATCTTCCATGTTTTATAAACCAAAAATGCAAGTAACAATTTTTCAATGATATGAAACTTCAAAATGAAAATTGTTTTAATGAGGGATGCTTTAAATATTGTACACATTTATATAAATAACACACACTACTGAATTTACCAACCAAACACACCGTATGCCAACAGTGACTAAAAAATATCCAATAAGAAAATGTCATGGGAACACCCCTAGGTACTAGTCAATTGTGAGCCCCAGGTACCTCGTATCTTGGTGAAAGTAACCATAATAAATATCTATTCTCGTGCATGAGACACTAGTAGGGAACATAAAATTAACCTATTGGTCCCCAATCATCACCATAATAATAGTTTAGTTAGTGTTTTCATAGTCAAACACATTATGTGAAATAGGTTCCAAACCCCACAGAATCACTAGCATACTAGTACGCGTCCACCCACCTAGATACCGGGGATTCCGTTTAGTGATCAATCAAGGTACGCATATTATCAAATACACATTTTACATCCAAATTCCATTCCCAAACCATAAAAACACAAACATCCCATAAAATATCTTCACATCTCTTACACGAATCAACAAACCGCTAAATATTTTCATAAAACAATTTCAAGAAGTGTATTGAGGCATTGCACATAAAACACATTCAAAAAAACTATTTCAATTATAAACACATATAAAAACCATACCAAATCATATTTGTCAGCCCTAAAAAAATTAATTAAATCATTACATGGACCATAAAACAATACCTATTTCATAACATGGTATATACAAGTAAATAACTCCTTCATTTTTATTAAAGTCAAAACTAGCCTTTAAAACGTTTCTCAAAACTAACGTTTGATGAAGTTATGCATTTAAATTTTATTAAGGATGTGTTTAAACACCATTTACAGAATAAAACCACATTCATAAATCCCTTAAAACACATAGGAGACATATTCAAAATAGAATCATTTTTATAAGAATGTGAAACAGACCATTTTTTGGCAACTCAACCTAAAACATGTTGTAAACAAAAAAACCAATTGTATGTAAAACAAAAATCCAAATTTGAAATCCATAAAAGGATCCCAAAATAACTTTCTTACATTATTCCAATATATTTAAAAATCCAAAAAAATTCTTTTAAATTTCACTACACACATAAAATCCAACCGGGCAAATTATCGAACACAAAACATGCACTCATAAACAAAACAACTTAAGTTAAGCAATTAAAATGGGATAAAACACCAGTTTCATGCCATAATGTTATTCAATATACCGATACATATTAAAAATACCATAAACCAAGTGTAAAATCTCATGGAATAATTTATCAAAAAAGAGGATTGCACATTTATTCCAAGACAACTATATTTTAAACAAAATAAATCATAAAACATAATTTGCAAACAAAACCTTTAGAAATTTTTTTTCACAACAACACATATTATATAAATAAGGATATAATAGAATTAAAATGATGAAACTTAAATTATAATGGCTTGGTTAAGGGACATCCTACCTCAAATCCATGGCGTAATGGAAACGCACTCCCGAAATCACCCATCACGGGTTTATAAACCCTAAAACTATGAAAAGATGTTTTTTTTTAAAAAAATCGCACGAATTGAATAAGTTATGTATAAAAAAATTTACCTTATAAATTCTGGGCGATTTGAGGTATCCTGAGATTTTTCACCCTAATATGCGACCCATATGAGCTCCAAAGATGTTAAATAGATTTTGAGGGTGAGGATAGGATTATTGTCTTCGGGCAGGAGGTATAATCACCAAAAGATATTAAAAATTGAAAAGGATATAAAATAAACAATTTTTTTTAAACAGGAAATGAGCCCATGGGCTGGCCCAATACCTAAATAAGTATCCCCAATTCTCTATGATTATGAATTCTATGGGGTAAAAAAGCCTATGGAAGTTTTAATATGACAGTATAGGACATGTGGTAAGTTTAATGGGTGAAAAAGGATGAAAAAAATAGTTATACAAGAAACAAATTCAGTTTTTAAAACTAGAAATGGGCTCACAGTTGGCCCAAATCATGATGTAACCACTCTTTCATCAAAAAATCCTAAAAAAGAAATGAGGATCCCAAATTAGGGTGGTGAGGCATATATGAAAGTACAGCACTCAAGATTAATCGCACCAAAAACCAATGAAAAGGACCGATATTTCCAATGGACTGGATTAATACAAAGACCAAAAAACCGGGTGTGACAATTCTTCCCACCAATAAAGATTTCTGCCCCCGGAAAGCCATAACACTTTCTGGATAAAAAAACAACACCTATGTATTCCATAACAAGATAATCCAGCCTCTAAAGATAAAGAAATATCAATCACCCACAATGCAACTTAATAATCTAGCCCAAATAAAACACAACTCACAACCATGTCTGAATAATCAATGGAAAGATGAAGACACCACCTCCACAAGCAAGCCAAGAACCTGATTGTTGGGCCTTCTCCCAATGAACCCTACCATTACCCAAACCAAATAGCACTCACAAAAACCAAATATTCTAGGGGAGTAAAAAATGGACTCCCCACCATTAAGAAACAACATGCACTAGTTAAGTTCTTATGATGAAAATCGAGGAGTCCCATGGTGGTTCTCCCCACCATTAGAAACCAACTAGAAACAAACAGACAAGAATTCAACATGAGATATAATTTGGACTCACTCACACAAACCCAAAAAAACACTCCTACAAAAACCTAATATCCCAAGTTAATAGGGTTACAACATTAACATATAAACCACCCACTCCCAAACGGAGGGGACAAGAACTTGACCAACAAATTCAGCAAAGATCTAGACCCCCACCACTCAGGGATGGGAGAGAGGGGGACCAAATAATTTGGCCATTGAAACCACAAAAGAAACAAAGGATCTACCCAAAACACTCCACCTATGAATAGGTAACACCAAGAATGCACATGATTTTCACAGATGGTCAACATAGAGACATTGATTGAAACCCCACATCCATGAAGGCATAACCGTGGACACAGTGTGTGGGGTAATTCCACCACGTTTGTTGCGATGAAGGGAAAATAAAAGAAATGAGGAAACAAAAAATTGACATAGAAACTAATTTACCAAAACAGAGGAGGAATTATCCTAATCAAGTTATCCACACCTCTGGTGATTTCTAAACTGCGTGAAAAGCTACACTCCAAGGCCTATGGCTAGAGACATGATTCTTGAAGCATCTACAGCACCGCAGTCATGTGACAAGGATCACACCACACAAAAAAAACAAACATTTTCACAAAAAAACCCTTTATCAAAATAGGAACTCATTGATATATATATAAATTACATATCACTCTGAATGAGGGGTGGAATGGACATGGAATATGATGAAACACATCAAAATCACCGAACAAAACTGCTCAATCCAAAATAATTATCATATCCTAGAAGCACTTTTTATACATCCCAAACAGCTCTCTATTCCAACAAAGAGGTTGAGGCATCATCAAAAGAGGTGGATTTAACATTTTAAATGAATCCTTAGGTTGATCAGCAGGAACGATTTCCAATGGAGAACTATCCATGGCCACATCACAACATCAAATACATCTTTATCAACCCAATAAAAATTACTCCAAAACCGAGCCACCAACAAGATATCATCTTAAGATACAACAAGAGTATGAAATCTAGATCACAAGGAAGCTTATTTAATAAACATATATTCTAATTAATTGACAAAAACTATCCACATAACCATTAATTTATTAGAAAAGTCCAAAAATTTTGAACTCAAAACTCTTTTGGAAAACAAACTTACTTGGTGGGTTTCCACATTCACCAATGGTTTTTCATCGAGTATCACCCATATGCATGTTTCCATGCCACCCCATGCACCCAACCACATTCCAAATAGTCCATCCTTCCAGATATCAATAAAACCATGCATGTGAGCACCCATGAAAGCATGAAAGGCTAAAAAAACAACATAATTCCAAAAATCATTTATCTTTAAAAGGAACACCAACAACCAAGTAAAAAACTCTTTTCATATTTCACAAAAAAAATCATAATTCATTAAGAACCATTTTCTTAGAAACCTACTCTATTTCATTTTAAAAAACATTTAAAATAACCAAGACTCTCCAAAAAACCCCTTCCAATTTTAATAAAATTCAGCAAGATATATTTTCATAATCCCAGGTCCATTGACACCAATACCCTTTCTAGGAAAACACCAACCGATCAAAACCAATTTTCAAAACTAATTTATCTAATTTAAAAAAATTTAATTTATGAAAATACCCAATTTAGAACAATGATCTAGAATCACCTTAAAATGAATCAAAATTTCAACACAATTTATTCCAATAAACCAAAAGTTTATATTATAGATAATCTAATCCCATTAAATCATTTCCACTTCCCTCTATTTTTTTTCACAAAACAAAACCATCCAAAACAATTCTTATATTTAATATTTGAAAACCCCATTTTTCACTTTTCAAAATATAATCCTTACATTAAATCTAATTTCCACAATTCTCACACAATGATTTTAAAAACAAAAATGCAGAATTTAAGAATGGTTCAAGAGACCCAAAAAAGGGAACTAGTGTCAGTGGGTGACTAGACCATATGGTTGGAGGCCATATTTCAAACACAACACCAACATGGAGAGACATATTAGGACCATTCCCTAACTACACATGGCTTTCCAGGCCCTGCGAGATCACAATGGAAATTTTTTAGACTCCCCTTGTCATATCCCAACACCAAAACAGTCAACAAGAACAAAGGAAACTAATAAAACTGGACATCCCATGGAAACCCGAGGATTAGAACAAGATAGAGTTCACAATTCTCTTATTTCCCGTACACCTCAAGTCCCAAAAATCCAAATCCATCTACCTTGACATCCCCAAAATAATAAAGGCTCTATAAAAATAAAGGTCTCATAAGATCTGACCTCATCTCATACCATTTTGTCACGAACAAGTCTGACTAGACCCTGAACCGGTCACCCAGGCCAGTTCACGAGATGTCCCGAGAGGTGTTCCCCATCCTCAAGGGATGGAGACAAGCACCAATGGAATCAATAGACTACAGAAGGGAATTATTTTTCCCATAAATAAATAATCAAACAAACAGCGGAAATAAACAGACCACCGAAAATGAATTTAAATAAACATTGAAGTAAACATTATTTATACAAGAAACTAAAAGTAGAACATAACCAGAAACTCAACTGAACAATCCCAATGACCAACTAACTTCATGTGACATTTCTGGTCACTATCCAACACAATGATCAAATGTCTCCCACGGCGATCGAACTCATGCGGAAACCTGTACAAGGGCTAAAAGAAGAAGGAGACTATTGGTGTTAGTATTAAAACTCAGTAGGATATCCCGATATTCTATTACCAATGAACATCCTTTAAAATAAAATAAACATCAATAGCATGACCTAAATTCAAGATATGAAGGTATTTTTTTAATATGATGTTCCATGCTATAATAGTTATTAGAAAAAAAAATGTTCATGTTTTATAAACCAATAATGCAAGTAACACTTTTTAAAAGAGTTGCAACTTTAGAATGAAAATTGTTTTAATGAGGGATTATTTCATGATTTTAAACTTTAAAAAAAATAACATAAACTACTGAATTTACCAACCAAAATCACCATATGCTGACGATGACTACAAATTATCCATTGAGGACAAGTCATGGGAACACCCTAAGGTACGAGTTAGTTGTGAGCCCCAGGTACCTCGTATCTCAGTGAAAGTAACCATAATAAATATCTGTTCTCGTGCACGAGACACTAGTAGTCAATATAACCATAACATATTGGTCCCCAATCATCACCATCATCATAGTTTAGTTAGTGTTGTCATCTTCAAGCATGCTACGCGAAATAGGGGCCAAACAGCACAAAATCACTAGCATACTTGTACACGTCTGCCCACCTAGAAACTCAAGATTCACTTTAGTACTAAATCAAGTTACACATATTATCAAATACACATTTATCATCCAAATTCAATTCCCAAAACATAAAAACACAAATCACGCATAAACGTTCCTCACATATCTTACATGAATCAACAAACTGCTAAATATTTTCGTAAAATAATTTCCAGAAGTGTATTGAGGCTTTGCACATAAAACTCATTAAAAAACACTCTTTCAATTATAAACACACATAAAAACCATTCCAAATCATATTTGGAATCCCTAAAAAAATTTATAAAACCATTTCATGGAGAATAATACAATCCCAATTGCACATCATGGTATATACAAGTAATACACTCCTTCATTATTAGAAAACGCCAAACGGGCCTTTACACATTTTCTCAAAACTAATTTTTGATGAATTTATGAATTTAAATTATATTAAGGAGGTGTGTAAAAAGAATTTACATAATAAGACCACATTCCTAAAAATCTTAAAAAAGAAAGGTGATATATTCAAAACCCAAACTTTTTTATATTAATGTGAAACAAGTCAATTTTCTGCAACTCGGGCCAAAACATGTTGTAAAAAAAACCAACAGCTTGTAAAACAAAATCCTAATTTGAATGCCATAAAAGGATCCCAAATTAATTTTCTTACATGCTTTCAATATATTTAAGAAACCAAAAAAATATTTAAAATTGCACTAGACACATAAAAGCCTCCCGGGAAATTTATCAAACACATGGCATGCACTCTTTAACAAAAAAAACTTATGTTAAGCACTTAAAAAGGTATAAAACAAAACCTTCATGACATAATGTTATTCAAGATACTGAGACATATTCAAAATACCATAAAACAATTGGAAAATCTCCTGGAATAATTTATCCAACAAGAGGAGTTCACATTTATACAAAAACAACTATATTTTTAACAAAATATGTCATAAAACATAATTTGCAAACAAAACCATTATAAAAAAAGTATCACAAAAACACATATTATATTATTAGGATATAATAGAATTCCAATGATGAAACTTAAATTATAATGACTTGTTCAAGGGACATCTGACCTCAAATCTTTGGCATAACGGAAACACACACACGAAATCACTCGTCGCAGGATTATAAACCCTAAAATTATGATGACCTATCCTAAATGAATATAAAATACAACAAAAACCATGGTATAACAGAACCTTTGGTTGATCATTACTAGGTGATATTATAAAACCATGAAAACTGAAATAAGGAAGAAGAGGGATGATAAAGGATATGGAATCTCACCTTTTCCACAAGAAATCATTTCGTATTCCATTAGATATGAACCCCGAGAGAAAAGGGAATGGGATGAATCATCATGTAGAGTATATTAAAGTGTGGAGGAACCATGTAAATAAGATACTTTTTTTTGAAAAAGAGAACAAATTTAATGAGTTATGTATATGACAAATTTACCTTATCAATTCTGTGCGATTTGAGGTATCCTGAGAAAGTTCTCCCTAATCTGAGACCCATATGTGCTCCATAGAGGGTAAATAGATTATGAGGGTGAGGATAGGGTTATGGGATTCAAGGTTGAGGTGGAAGAACCAAAAATAGTAAAAATTTAAATGGATATAAAAGAATGTTTTTTAATAGGAAATGGGCCCATGGGCTGGCCCAATAAATAAATAAGTAACCCCAATTCCCCATGATTATTAATTTATATAGGGTAAAAAGGATATGGAAGTTTTAATATGTCAATATAGGACAAATGGGATGTTTAATGGGTGAAAACGGATGAAAAAAAAGATTTATAACAGAAACAAATTCGGTTTTAAAAACTGGAAATGGGCTCATGGTTGGCCCAAATCATAAGGTAACCACCCTTTATTGAAAAATTCCTAAAAAAGCAATGGGGATCCCATGTAATGGTGCTTAGACTTATATGAATATTCAAAACTCAATATTCCTCTCACCAAAAACCCAAGAAAAGGATCGGGATTTCCAATGCACTGGATCAATACAAAGACCACAAAATCGTGTGTGACACATTTAAAGTTAGATTCATACTTTGCAACCTTCTAATATTCCTTTTTCCTCAGTCTTAGAAATTGTCATTCCATATCCACTTGATGGTCATGAGGAATGAATTTTTATAAATAAAATTATTTAAACTCCGTTCATACAAATTTGATACTTCTTCATCTTATTTTGTGTTTTGAATCAATGACCACCGTTGATCAGCATCTCCCGTGAGGTTGTAAATTGCCATGAAAACTTTTTCCTTTTCGCTACTCCCCAAGGCATGGATTATTTTCTATAAGGAATTTAGCCATCGCTCAGATACTAGTGAATTTCTACTCCCATTAAATGTCGGTGGTTTTTTTCTCATGAAGCGATATAACATTGATCCTCCACACTGTGGATTATGGTGCTCCATACAGGTAAAAATATTATTTATAACCTGTGTGAGTTGGCCCAATATGATGATTAGCTGATCATCACCAGTTGCATCACCATCTCCACTGTAATTATCATGAGTAGGAGGGAAATCCATACATTGAGTGTGTGCATTGATACAGTTTACATTTCTTCTACTAGGATCCATTTCAAAACAATGGCATGCACTAGATTAGTTTATGAATCACAATTTATAAATCCAAACTTGTAAAACAATTAAAAAAATTGAACTATTTATGGATATAATCCATAATAATAAAAATGTATTCATTAAGGAAGTATATACTCATAAACCCTTCATAATGGATTGTAATGAAAGTTATAATTATCATAACCATATCCCCTGAATGTGTCATAACCAAGAGTGCAACAAGGCATGTTGTCGAGCACCAGTTCTCATTCGAGTCTAGGTCAATGCAGTGTTTTCGGGTTTTACATCTAGGTACATCTCTTCCAAATCCACCTCTACCTACTCGTATACAGAGAGAGATGTATTTATTGTATAACATAAAAATTCTATACAATAACAAAATTCTAGGATGTTCTTATATACTAATCCTAAAATATTATATTAGGGCTATGTGCTCTAATCAGAGTTTATCTAAATCTAGATTCCAAGGTTTGTACTTAACTTCCAATGATACCAAGTTTAATGCCCCGACACCAGTTACCCTGATTTGGTGCATTATTATATAACATTGGCATGATCACAAGGAAATCATGTCTCGAAAAATCGATCAGTTTAGTATGATTGGAAACAAATTCATACATAAGTTCAACATTAAAATTGAAAAGAAGTAAATCATAATTTTATTCCATTATAAACATCAAGCCTTCTAGATTATTCCTGAAAGTCACTCATTACTAACTTATTCATATCCTAGGAAAATTAAACATAATAAAGGGGTGATCTCAAACGCTCAGTAAGGGTAATAAATACAGCAAAAGATAACATAAATCTTAAGCATGGGGAATAATTGAAACCACAAGCCTTTACCAACAATAAACAGGAATACTTTTATGGAAGGAATATGAACTGAGTAAATAATGCCATAATAAGACATAATCATGGGTATTCTACTAGTCTAATTACAACATGAACCATCAATATTATTTTCATAATGAGGGAATGTATAATGTTGGGCATTCTTATACATTTTGTCAAGGCCTTGGCTAAGGCATCTAAAAATGATTAAAGCCTGGGCAAAACCACACATCAAATTGGGAAACGGCCTCAGCCAATTCAACATCCAGCTATCTCATGAGACCAACTGATGCATCTAGGAGATATATCAGGCTCCATCTGTCACTTACTAATTCTAATGCATTCCTCAAATGAAAATGTTTAATCATAACATAATCATTCGTGTTAAAATTGGAATACGAAATGCCAATATTTTATACATAAACCCTGAATGGTATGAAATAACACATCCACAGTAAAACATATCACAAAACCTTCAATACAATATGGAAAGCTTTTATCATAATAAATTAACTACAAACAAATTTAAAATCTATCAAAGGATGTTATAATAGACGAAATCAAAACCTTTTTAGATAAATATCTCTTTCTATTTTCAAATCATTTTAAGGTAACCTAATTATAGAATAAAACATTTATATTTGAAAATATTCTTATAATCTTGTACGGTAAGATTTGATGTTGTTATAATGGCAAAAAACATCCGCACCCTCTGTATAAGTTAAAATAAAATACATTTTTACATTTATTTTTTAAAAAATGTTATAAAGGGCCTTATTTGGAAAACAACGGAACGATTCCCTTATAATCATCTTATAAAATTTCAAACAAGGGTATAAATGAATTTATCCTATAGTCTACAAAATAGTAAAAATGTTTTTAAATACATTTTTATGAAACATGGATGTGGATGATAAAAACAATATGTTCAATCATGAAGAGTAATCGTTTAGTAGAAAACCATTCATGTATCCCAATTAAAGTACAAAAACTACAATGATGTAGAAAAAGATTATAATTGGGTCAAAGATGTGCATTATGACCTTGAAAAAATAATGGGAAATTAATAATAGCGGTTATTAAAATATAACTGATTTAAAATTTCATTGTAACCACGTAGGTATTCCAATATAACCGCAATAAAGTTGTACATTTTTCAAAAATTAAATCATGTTTTGTGCAGAAGTGATTTTACCAAATATAATGAATTAATGTGGATGATCCTTTTTCCAATAATATAATACCTAGAGACTATAAAATAGTTTTTTCTATGACTAAAAAAAGTTATTAATGTTTTATTAAATGTTTTCCAAATCAGAATCCATGAATGTTTCCCTTTGAGATAATTTTTATATAGAAAAAATTGATATATTTGTTTTTCATTTAGATGAAATAAATTTGTTCCAAATAAAGAATCCATTCTATAGAATAAATAATGTTATAATGGAATAATATTAACATTGGTATCATTATTAGATGAATAAAAGAATCCAAATTTGTGCTTTTGATCAAAACATAAATATAAATAATGAAAATTCATAATATATTATCGTACATAACTATATTCATGAAAGGATTTTTGGAGTATCATGCTTGACCCAATGCATGAAATTTTATGAATACATGAGGTGTGAATTTGAAATATCTTTTATTGGTGGGGTAATGTAATTCACTATATTATATGTGGTTAATGAAATGAATGGTACATTTATTTCTCCAAAAAATATTCCAATTAAAATTTTATAGTGTTTTTTACATCATTTCATCATCGACAATGACAACATATAATGAGACCTAGATGATATTTTTATAATATATTAATTGAAATGATGTAAATTAGATAGAATATAAATATATTATCCTTAGTTTATTATGTCTAATATCCATATTATCAGAAATAATCAATCATTTTTTTTCTAAGCATCAAATTACCCAATCAATCCCAATGAGATATATATCTATGAATTTTTGTGGGTTAACTAATAAAAATTGAAATATAGTAGATTTATGGACAATATGTATTATATTATCATATAAGGGATAATTTATATTTATAGATATGAGTTGGACCTCTTTGGATGATAACAGGAAGTTGACATCTGATAGTGATTTTAATAGTGGATGTTCTTTCATTTCCTAGAATAGTATGAATAAAAAGTGAATTTCATTTAGAACATTAGAGAATGAATATATATATATATATAAACATATATCTATCTAAAGATATTATACAGTATTTTTATAGAAAAATAAACATCTTGGATACATTTGAAATGTTATAAAATCTCTTATTTATATCATGTGTGAAAAATCGAGTTCAATTAATATAATAAAAAATATCATCCACCATTGTATGAAAAATATATTGAGAGAAAATGACATTTTAAAATTGAGAATATTTGGAATGGATTATTTAATTTTAATTATAATCCAACTAAAAAATCATGTTACATGTCATATTATAAAGGTACTACCACTAGAATATTTATAAAGGAATCAATTATTTCTAGGAGTCCAAATAACTCTTACAAATAAGATAATTTAAAGATACTCCACCCAGTCCCACATAAAATATTGTATTAGTATCAAACTATATTTTTTATTATAAATTTAATATATGCATCAGTAAACCTCATTTATAAACATTTATATAAGAGTTCTATAGTTAAATTGAAAAATTGAGATAGGGTTTTTATGTGTTGAGGAAAATATATTTTAATATTATCCAGATTAATGTTGTTCTATAATGGGGTAGAGTCCTTGAATAATTAATTAGTGAGAGTAGAATCACTGGAAAAAATTAATTTTCTTCATGTTAACTACCGTGTTTTCATGGGAATATTTTCATTTAACTATTGATTCTCAGATGGATTGTAGATATTAAAAAATTATAGTTGATGTTATATGAGTCATTGACAGAATACATGAAGTAATGTCGGTTAGTTTTTATATATAATAATTTCTATTTATTTAATAATTTTTTTATGAAAATAATAGATAAATCATTTTTAATGTTTTCAATAAATCGAAATGGGGATATTGTTTACAAAAATACAATATTTGTTTATTTTTAAGAAGTATCTGTAGAAAACATTGAAAATTGAAAATTATATATGAAAAATTTATTTATTTAGTAATTTATATACATAATGGTATAATTTTTAGTTTAATTAATTTTTTTTAGTTTTGAATTTAATTTTTAATATGTTTTTAGACATTGGATATATCAAAAACCCTAATAAAAAATTGTCATTGTGTATATATGAAGGATCATATTTATTTGTTTTAGAAATATTGACATCTATATATTCAACAGTCTATGTTTAACATGCATGAATGTTTTGGGTATGGAAAAATCAACTATACATAAGCATGAATATATATCTTTGTATTTAATGAAGATTTATAGGATGATCATTCCACTCAATATAATTATTATTCATGTATATATATGGATGACTGTAGGTATTAATAATGATAAAATATTTTATTTATAATAATGTTATTTCATGAGCCTGATATAGTTATTTATAATAACAAACCTCTGTGAAATGATCAGGACAAGCTATATAATGATCGTTCATTTATGTTTTTTTATAAATTCATATGAAGAAAAAATGATATATTTTACTGATATTAAGTATTATTTATATATTTTTTCATATTTAAATGGATATCATTAAGAAAATATTTATATTAGAGTCATGTGATTGTGTATAGAGTTTTTTAATCGAAGATAAAATTAGTTTTTTAGAGTTTATATTTCATTGAGCCAACAACATTATGGATATTGATGGTTATAACATTTGGGGTGAAATAGTGATGAGTCAAGTGGATTTTTAAATACATGATTTAGAGTATGTTTGGTATCCAATTTTTACTAAAAGATAGTACCATGAATTGTTTTATTTGAATGTTTTTTTTTCAAAATATTGAGTTGAAACATACAATTTTAAATAATATATTGTAATAAATGCTAGAATGCGTGTTTTTATTATAATTAGAAAAGAAATATTTATCAAATGGAAAAAATATATTATTTGAATCGTAGAGTTGAGATTTAATCAAATGAATTATTGAATAGAAATTATGGTTATTTATTTGACATGATAAGTGGAAAAAGTGAAAATTGATGTTAATCTAGAAATACACACGAAATAAGAAGATGAAAATATAGAGTTTGTAATAGGATTCCTCTTACTATAAGGTTGTGTGATAATTTTCATGATGAATAATATTCATTAGATAGATTATAAACCCCCCCTATTTTGTGAATTATTTTATTCTAATTGTAATTAATATTTTTTATAAATTACATTTGATGCAACAAAGAGTTTAATTGAATCACAGTAAAATGTTAATATTATTATTAAAAAGATGATTGTTACATTCGTTTCATTAATTTTTTTTGTATAAATCGGAATTAAAAAAAATTTAAAATTTCCTATTATATATTTATATAAATTAAATATTATTATTAAAATTTACATAATTTTTTGTATTGTCTTTATATGCATTGAAAGTAATCTTTTTAAATATACTTTAACATTTTAATAAAAAAATACATGTAATTTTTGATAATTTTGGAAATTTAATTTGAAAAAATAAAACAAATTTTGAAATATTAATATGATATTTATCTTCACAATAATTTTATATTGTTTTCTGAAAATTTTGATTTTGTGGTGAATTGAAAAAAACGTTTTTTAATTGAAAAATGAATTTTCAATTAATTAATTTATAATATGCATATCGTATTAACATTGTTTTAAAATTAAAATTATTAAAATTATATATTTATTAGTCCAAATAAATAATCACAATAAATTTAATATTTAAATTATTTATTAAATCTTATTATACGTTTGTATGTAATTTATTTTTAAAACCATATTTTCATTGCATTCCTGGGGTTAATATTAAATTGAATTAAAGAAATTGTGTAATTCGAATATGAAAAAATGGTCTTCTTTTTTGGATTCATTATAATTAATATAATATAGTAATATCAATTTAATATTTTCTAATTAATATTAAAAAAAGTTAATAACAAACATTATGTTGAATAAGGTTAAAATTTAAAGACCCCAACCCAAATAGACAAAAGCGAGTGCCTTAATTTGTTACATTGGCATAGATAGAAGACATGAATCCCAAATTAATGATCAGTTTAGTATTTTTAGAATCTATAAGAAATACATGAATATTAAATTACAAATTTAACATTAAAACTATGTAGAAACACCATTTGGAGAAACCACAAACTCTTAGATTAACCATTCAAGTCATTCATAATTTTCATCTTCACATCCTAAAAACAAATTAGATTTAACAAATTGGTGAGAGAAGATTCTACATAAAGTTATTTAATTTAGTGGAAGCTTAAATAATATGGTATGGTGAATTAATAAATTAATTCATTCTATTAAAACATATTCTTGAGCTTAATATGTAAGGAATAAAATTAAAATAAAAGGTGTTATATAAATAATATAACCGAGCTGAATCATGAATTTTATACTAGTCGAATAATTACATAATTTATCAATTAATAATATAAAAATGAGGGAATTCATAAATATATAAATTTTAAAAATAAAATCAAGGCCTCGACCAAAAAAATTTAAATACGACTACTTCCTAAGACATAAACATAAAATAAAATGGACAAGGACTCGACAAAGTCCATATCTATATTCTCTCATGATACTGACTAATGCATCCTTGAGATATAGAGGGCCCCACCAATAACATAATAATTCCAATTATTTCTTCTTATTAATGGGTTTAAACATAAACAAAATAGACATAGGAGATATAAATATCATTCCACAATTGGTAAATATAATCCATAACCATTCAAAGTACTATGCGGAATGGTATCAATATAGTACATCCTCAATAATACTAATCATAAACCATTTAATAAAATATTTAAGATGATAATAATAGTATATGAATCTCAATAATTTATAATATTAAATATAGGTGTCAAAATATTTGGATATACCATAATAAAAACATTGATAAATTCTTTAGAGAAATACCATTTTTTACTTTGAAAAGAATAGTTCTTTTGGAAAAATATTTTATATCTGTAATATTATATTGATTAAAACCAATAATGAGAACCAATTTTTTTCCTATAAATAAATTTTATATTTTATTACAAATTGGCGAGGTAAAATATATTACAGAGGGAACTTGAAATTTTGTAAAAAATGAGGGTGTTCCCTTTAATAGTGATTGCGTATCAAAATGAAATATGAATGGAACCTTGAAAAACACATATTTCTAATAAAATTAAGATAAAATTATCTAAAAATATCAGTTTTAAATATATAAACACATTATATAATATGTACACACACAAAAACTCATTAAATTGGGCTAAAATAGTGAAAAAATAACAGAAATGAAAAAATTAATGGTTAGGTAGAGTGACTTAACTTATGTATGAAGGTGTTTGCACATGACCTTGATGTCCTAGATAACAAAATTAATTACATTTATTTATTAATTAAAAAATTTATACATTCAGTATATTTATTATAATTTTAGTATGTTTATTTGTTTTCTATTTAATGAGTTATAGGTAACAATTTTATCATCCAGGAGATTTTGTTTCCTTGATTTTCATGACCAGTTATCCTATGAATAACTAATTTAGTTCATGCAAATTTTTTGTAATTATAAAAATATTGAATTATATTTTATTCATTACTATAAATAATTTTAAATGGTTATATTAAACATTTGGTTATATGGTATTATGTTGAGTCATTAGATAATACATTTTGTGATAATTGTTTAGATTAATACAACAATTATAGATCATAATGAAATCCTTTGGAATTCTCATTTATTATTATGTAAATATGATACACCAAAAACATAAAAAGGGTTAAAATATAAATTTTAATATATATTTACACCACTAAATTATTCTCATCAATATCCTTGTATACGATGAATGAAAACAAAAAAATTTCAATCTTGACGGTGACAAGACAACATCGCACAGACGATGTTTCAATTTTTATAAAAAAGGTAGAAGGTAATGACCTTGATAATGGACTATTAAATTATCATAATAAAATTATACTAAATTTATGGTAATATTTTTTTATTTGGATTAGGGAAGTGATGAAAAAATAATAGATTAAAAAAACATAAAATGTCATCTAAAGAAAAAGGAAGATGATATTTCCTCTTAGATTCACCTCCTTGAGTACCTCCTTAAGGAAATGGTTTTTTTATTTGGAATAATTCAATAGATCCTACACTTTTCTGAGGGACTTGGTATGAACATTGGGGAGAAATTTGACAAGTATCAAAGTCTGTAAGGTGTAAGGAGAGGGGTGGTGATGGGTTGTATTTATAGTAGAGAAGACGAGTGGTTTTTGTATATTTTATTAATTATTTTATTATATTTTATCATGACTATGAATAATTTGAAAATTTTAAAAAAAAATATGAAAATAATGAAGACAATTTAAATATTATGGGATTACATTATCTATAAATCACCTATGACTCACTAATTCTTGTATTTAACATTTATAATACATTATCGTATTTAACTATAAATAATAAAATCAAGTATTTTAAAAAACGTACAAAAAAAATCACTCTAAACATTTATAGATTTTTAGAATTGAAAACATAACTCAATTTTTTGATAATGATTTTATAAAAATGATAATTTTAATTTCTGATCAAAATCATGAATTACTTGAAAATGTAAATTTCTTTAAATTATAACTACTTTTATAAAATTTTGAAAATGAAACTAAGGTTCCATTTAATTATCCTAAAATAATAACAAATAAAAAATTGGATTTATGAATACATTTTATGAAAATTATTTTTATTGTAAATCATTTTATTAATTATAGATTTGTAATTAAATATTCTTGACACTCAAAAATACCATTAATTAATTACTAATATTTAAAATATTCATTTACTTATAATATGATATAATTATATCATAATATAATTTATAATATGCTTAAATTTTATTTATTCATCTATTTGTGAGGTTATAATTCATTTGGCTGATTAACCATTTGTATGGTTTATATTACTAGTCATATGGTCATGCTACTATTTCATTAGTACATGTTTCTTAACTTATAGAAATACCTTTCATTTAATTCATTCTTCATTTATAAGGTTTTTATTATTTTCTCTATGTAATTTTATGTGATATATAGAATATTAAATAAAAATAATAAGGGAAATATCATTGATAAATTTTTTTTTCATCACATTCTCACCTCCTAAAAATCATCTGTTATCAAAATTTTATATTGTGACCTCATAAAAATATTTGGTTAGATTTTAACCATATATTCCTCAAGGTCCCGCTTTTCGCCTTTAATTTGATGATTTTTCCAACATACCATTACCATATGAGTAATTTTATTCCTCTACACCTATACCAAATTGAATAGAATCTGGAGAGGATCTTTATAGTATGATAAGATGGGTTCCAAATCTATTGCATTAGAAGTGAGGAAATGGGTTGGGTCTGACATGTATATCCTTTACAAAGATTTTTGTAACACATTATTTACTTTTAATGTCAATGTGGAATTTCCAAATAGTAATCCACAACACCAATTCTCTCTATAATTTCAAAAGTAGCAATATACAAGGGGCTCAGTTTCCCATCCCTCCCAAATCATATAACACCCTTCAATGGAAATAACTACAAGAAATCATGATATCCCAAATGAAATTATAAATCCTTTTATTTAATAATTTCAATGATATTTGGTATACTTTTAGCTACATTTATATCTATTTGAATAGTATTTACCTTCACTATTGTTTTCTTCACAAGCTATGAGCTGATAATCTTCCATTCACCAACTTCACCCCAACAAGTTGGTGTATGACATCTCATTATAGATATTGCTTCATATAGAGACATTTTAATAATATAATGGAAACTATTATTGTATAAAAATCCTACCATTGGTAAATAATGATCTCTTATACCCTAAAAATATTTCTATCATGATCTCAACATCTCTTATAATGTTTGAATCTCCATTTCGGACATTCTGTCAGTTTGATAGTGATAATAATTATAAAAAAGAAATCCAGTATCAATTAATTTCTAATAAAATTTCTAAATTTTCAATTTAAATCATGGATAATGATCCGACAAAGTTTAAATAGTTAATACATGATGTCTTAGAAATTCATTCATGTTGAGTTGTGTAAGGTGAACTATTGAAAAAGCATACCTTATAGTCAGGAAATGAACATATATGGTAAATCGATCATCACTCATTCAAATTGAATCATTACATCATATATTTTTTGGTGATCAAGTGAATATTTTCATGCTGATGACATCCCTACCCAATGTGGGAATCAGTAGAGGTTACATGAATCCTATAGGATATTTGTTTTCAACTGTCACCTAGTGATGAACTAAACATCCTTCTACATAGTCATAAATTTATCACTTAATGTTATCCATTGAGAAATGTTATTTCAAATCATTATACATATCAGTGATACAATGGGGTATAAAAAAATTATAACTACAGGAATCATACAATAAATTCTATTTTAGCTTGATTATAGATGGAAGACATAGCCTCCTCCAAAATTATAGAATTCCATCCCCATACATGAAGTCTTTAAATATCCCACCATTGACAGTTTTAATTTTTTTTATATTCTCATCATCAAAATGATTACTTTTAATTATTTGTAATAAATATGGATGGAAACCCAATTGTAAAAGTTCTGATGTTTCTCCTTCCGTGATAATTCCCTTATCCATTTTTCCTACAACCATGAATATAGGGTCATTATCAATCTTCATTTTTTATAACTCCATAATCATTCTTACATAATGCATTAACTTTTTATTTTCTTTTCATAGGTGATATTGTATTGATCAATAATATTATTTAAGTAGCTGGAAAAATCTCCTTTTTCAAATGTGGTGTTTATTCTGTGAGAAGATATATTCAATGATCATGTGATCTGAATATATCTCTCATCATTCAACCTAGAGATAGTATCTCTATATTTTCATAGAAAATATTATTGCTTATAACTCAAGATCATGAGTTGTAATATTCTATTAATGAGTTTTTAATTTACTCGTTACATAGGCAATAAAAATATCTTTATATATATGGAAATTGTCAAGTCCTTTCTTGTATACATCAGTGTAAATTATAAACCCAACATTTTCTAGTGGTAGATTTTATATCATCACATTCACTAATCACCTCGTAAATTCATCAAAAATATTCATCCCATTGTTTTTTACATATTAACATAACTCCTTTCGGAGCAAGATTATTGAAAAAGTCAGGTAATCAGGTGATTTGCTTAATGAAATACTGATAATTACATCCATTACAATAAAAACTATGTATCTTAGATATTTTCAGTTCTGTAGGTTATTCCGGTATAGACTTTTTCTTTGAATGATCTACTGGGATTCCATACATAGAAAGAATATGTCTGTTGAAAGAAACTAATTGATGCCAAAATTAGCACTTTCCAAAAATATCAAATAATTCATTTATTATAAGAGTATCCATAAAAATCTACATGTTATTCACATCTTCTGCATAGATTTTAGAGTACACCATAATAACATTAATAAAGACCACTAAAAGTTATCAAGATATTTGTCGAAAACACTATTATTTATATCTATTAATTTGGAGGGTTCATTATTTATTCCAAATGGAATAACTATAAACCTATAATATCCATACATATTATGAAATTTATTCTATAGAATATATTCCTTGCACACACTGAACTGATAATATCCAAATTGATGTTCAATTATCAAATAATTTTTTATCTCATAGAAGTTGAGAAAATAAACCAATAATATGAGGTAGGGGATACTCGTTCATTATTTTAATAGAATTGTCATAAATATAATCATTGCACAACCTTATGGATACATAATTATTTTTGACAAATAGTTAGGGGCTCTCATATAGAAATAGTCGGTTGAATAAATCATTTATCACTAAATTACTCTTGTCTTATCTTCATTTATACTAATTCCATAATGTAAATTCTGTACAGAGTCTTTGATATAGGTCTCAAAATAGGAATTAAATAAATATTGACTATACTTCATTCAATGTAGTATATATAGTTAAATCGTAGGGGAATAAGTCAATTAATTATTATAAAATTGGTACGTCTTCAATTTCATGATTTATTTCATTGTCCATAGGTCATTTTTTCTCTTTCTCAAAAAGTGAATATTTTTAGAGGGACTGGGGGTGGATATAGATCATAATCATATGGTGATGATTATACTCTAATGATAGTGGATTTTACACCTTCATCTCTGATTATAATTTCATTTTTTTTTTGTAAAATATCATTGTCATTGTATTTTTAAATATAATATATCCAAAGGCTTATGTCAAATTCGTCTATAGGAATGATGATAAATGAGTATATAATGCACATTTATATGCTTTAATGGGAACTACCTGACTCAAAATTGTTGTAATGAGTCTTTCCATGGTGTTTTTGACCGAAAAATCCTTCATTAAAGAGAATCATAACTATCTAATTTTTAATGAATATTGGGAATATGTAATGAAATGTGATGATCAAGAATAAAAATACCATTTTTTAAATTTGAGGAGATGACTAATGTACCTCCAACCTCATTGTTAAATATTTGAACCTAATCTTTTGTGCTCACATAATATTGTTCTATCTCTTACGGACATATTTTTGAAAATATCATTAACACATAAGAAAATCATTTGAATTGTGAACCATCTCCCTATAATTATTTCATTGAACATAGTTATTTTATTTATTTTTTATGAACTATTGAGAATGATGTGATTTCAATCCACAAATTTAGTAAACTACTTTTCTTTTTAAGAAAGAATCGAGATTTTTCATTCCCCAAGTATCACACTATAGAATATTCACTTTTTATTTCCTCCCATTATCCATTATTTCATCCACCACCGACTTCATCTCTTTTTTTCCCATAAAGTCAGAGGGGTATAGTGAATTCTTTCTCTGTGTTGATATCATATGAGATTATGTAATAGTATGATAAGGAATTTTATGAGACATGTTCCCTTCAAAGGAATGGTATTAAACCATCCATGAATCTATTAGTCTTGATCCATGGATTATGTATATTATCCATGACATGCCTTTATAACCATGAAATGTATGATGCATTATTTTCAACATTTTCATCAAATTTTTTTTCGAATAATAATTTCCTCTCTATATCTGCTAGTAGTTTTCAAGGAAAATATTTTTGTACTAAAATATCCTCAAAGTAAATCCATTCCATATTTTTAATTTCTTACTATGCTTATTTGTTTTCAATTAGTGACCAGAGTTTATTTTAATCTCTTGATACACGATAAAATAACAGGAAAACCATATCCCTTTCTTTAATTTCCAATGTGAGAAATATATTTTCTATAAAGAAACTCCACTTCTCCACTACAGATGGGTTTGAATTCTCATTTAACGATGGAGGATGGTGTCACATATGGATTTATAACATTTATCATCCACATTGTCATTCCAGATGCTCTATATTGGTAAAATTATTGTTCATAACTAGATTCATATATGCCATTATAGTTAAAATTTTCTAACCACCAGTCACATCTCTAGTACTAATATCATTATATTGTATAGAATAGAAATCCTGACATGGGATACATTCATTGATATGGTTCCCATTCCTCCTACTAGGTTCTATTTCTAAATAATGTAATAAACTAAATTAGGTTATGAATCATAATTCATAGTCTCAGACTACAAAAACACATAACATTAATTGATATTTTATTCATAACTAATCTCAAAATCATAATTGTGGTTTAATTGAAAAAATTTATTTGAAATGGGTTGTAAATTTTTTTAATTGTCCTATGAATATACCAATGGATTTTCAAGTCAGGTTCATAGTAAGACCCTTTGTTATTTACAAGGGTACCTAGAGTTAGGCCTAGGACAACAAGTTTGACCTTTTAAACCTATCTTCATATCTTCTAGAACCACTTCCACTTGTAATATCCAGACAGGGATGTATTTATAAGAATATACACATAATATATACCTTACCAGAATCCTATGATGTTCTTCTATTATAACAATCAAATTCTATATTAGGGTTATATTTTGTAATATTTGTATTCTTAATCTATTATCATGGTTTATACTAAACATTATCTGATACCAAATTTATATACCCCAGCCCTAGTAGACTAGAGACGGTGCCTTAATTTATTACAAAATCATAGAAACCAGACATGAATCCCAAAGGACCAATCATTTAATTAATTTTTTAATCTAGTCTACATATTTGAACATTATATTACAAATTGAACATAAAAATATAAACACTATTAGTAACAAACAAAAAACTCATAGATTAACCATGAAATTCATTCATAATATTCAACTACACATCCTATGGAAAAATAAAACATAAGAAAGGGGAGAGATCAGATTGTGACTAAGGGTATGTAATTTAGGATAACCATAATTAGTAACTCATGGTGAATAAATAAACAGTCACATGATATTAAAACATATTCTGAATCATAATATGGTAGGAAACAAAAATAAATAAATAATTCCATATAAATAATCACATGAAGCATAACCTTGGATATTCTACTAAGTGATTTATAACATATTTTATCAATTAATAGTGTCATAATGGGAGAGTGCATAATTCCTGATTTTGAAGAATATCTCCATGGCCTCGGTTAAGACATCTGAAAATGATTATAGCCTCAGCCAAAACCATATCTAATGATGTGAAACATCTCGTACAAGTCTATTTTTTTGTCTCATGAGACATACCAATGCATCGAGGAGCTATATAGGTCCCCACCCATCTCATTCTAATTAAAATGAAATGCTAGTATAGATAGTGGTATCACGGTAGAATATCCACAATCAAAATGATCAAAAACCTTTTAATAAAAATGTAGTAGATGATAATAATAAGATACCAATATCACTAAATCATAAGATTCAATAGGGTAGTTGAATTAGATGTAAATAACCTAACAAATTAATTAAGGAATTCTTGAGATAAATACACTTCTACCATTGTAAATAAGTGTTCTTTTAGAAAAATAATTTTTATTTGTTAAAATAGTTTATATAAAACCTATAATGAACAAATTTAGATTTTAATTACAGAGTAGTTAATTTGAAAAAAATTACTTCTTAATGTTGATTATTCATGAAAATTGAAAATGGGTAAGAAATTAAGACATTCCCTTAAATCAGGATAACGTATCATGAAGAATTAATAATACCACATTGTAAAAAATTAAATTACCATAAAAAAGTTAAAATAATATTTATATATAATTTTGTAACAGATAAAAATAATATAAAATATCTTCACAAAAATAAAGAAACATAACATCGGGTTATATATTGTGAATGAATAACTTGAAGGAAAAAATAAAGGTTCAGGTAAAAGACCTTACCATATGTCAGAATGTGTTATGAATGGGACATTAATGTTATGGAAAAAAATTAAGCAAATCAATTAATTAATTCATGAACTTTTATACATTTAATTTATTTTTTATAATTTTATTAAGTTAATTTATATTCTTTTTTATAATTTAAAAGATACAATTTTATCATCCCTGAGCATTTGTTTCCTTGATTTTCATGATATGATCTATTATGTATATGTAATTGAGTTCATGTAAAGTGGATTTAATTCAACATTGGAATTATTTATTATTTATGAAAATCCATAAGATTAAACCATTATATATATAATCTAGTTATATGGTATTGTGATGAATCATTAGATAGGACATTTTTTGATAATCATTTAGATTTATATGTTAGTTTTTGATCTCAATGATCTCATTATGAATCATTATTTAATATATATAAACATTTTACATGAAGAATATATAAAGGATTGAGATATAAGTTTTTCAATTTTTTTGACCATTTTATTTTTTTAATGAATATCCTAGTAGATAGAGAAAGAAAATGAAAACATGTCATCCATGAAGTCGATGAAACAACACCGCATGGATGACATTTCCATTTTATGATTAAAAAGTATATGAGAAGTGGACTAATTCTAGATTTGTCTATTATAATAACATAATTACAATACATGTAATTTATTAGTGTTTTTATTACATTTTTATGGGTGGAGGTGTGGAGAGAATTACAAGATAAACAACATGAAAAGTAATTAAAATGAAAAAGAAAAGGATGTTACCTCTTGAATTATCCTCGTCGAGAACCCCCTTAGGGAAATTGTTTTAGAATTTAGAAGATACTAATATCTATTGGATATGGGGGAGGGAATTGTGGTGTTTATTGTGAAGAAATTTTATATGGATAAAATATTTGGAGGTGAGAGGAGACAGGGTGTTGAGGGGTGATATTTATTGTGGAAGATATGTGTATTTTGACAATATATTAGTAATTTTTTTATTATTTTGGCTTAAGAATAAGAATAGATTGAAAATTATCATAAAATATATTAAAATAAAGAATAATTTTTTTTATTATTTGATTAATGATCCATAAATAATATATTATTCAATAATTCATGCATTTAACATTTATCTTAAATTATCATATTTTACGATTCCCAAAAATTTATGTATTTTAGATAAAACCCAAAAATTGACCCAATAAAATTTCAATGTGTAGAATTTAATAATTCCATCCATTTTAGGAAAATAAATTTCTAAATATGAGATAATTAATTTTATATTAAAATAATCATTTAGTCCAAAAAATAATTTTTTTAATCAAAACTAATTTTATAACATTTGCAAAATTAAATAATTTTTGATTAAGTTTTCCTAAAATAATAATAAAAATTGTTTTATTAATAAATTTTATTGAAATTATTTTAATTTAATATAATATTAATAATTATAAAATTATAATTAATTATTTATTACTCACAAATATACCAAAACTTAATCAATAATTTTTAAAATATTAATTAACGTATTCTATAATATAATTATATCATAAATTAAAATATAAGAAGAATAAATGTTATTTATACATTCTTGGGTGAGGTTAATATTTATTCGTTTGATTTTTAATTTATAAGGGTAATATTACTATTCCTAAGGTCGTGTTACAAATTTATCGGTATAAGTAAATTAACTTCTAGAAATACCTATTAGTTCATTAATTATAAATTTAAAGGTTTTAATTATGTTATCTTTGTTATTATATGTGATTTATCCTATAATAAATTAATATATTAATGGAATTCTCATTAATACAATTCTGGTACATTATATAAAACCATTTTATCGATGGTTAAACCAAAAGGTAAGGGTATGTTTTCCTATAAAATATTAAAAATCATATTCACTTCCCATATATCAATATTGTCATTCCTAAATTCATAATCTGCTATCATTTGGAATCCTTCTTTAGAGGAAATACATTATCAATTTGGAATCTTTTGGTAAATTTCCATGTAGTTACCAAGTGGGTTAATCACCCCACATATAAAAGGAAATATCATATACTCACACTATCATACTTGAAAATCCATTTGGTCCAGAAAATAATACCAAATACATTCCATACACTTATTTACATGTCCTAAAGGCCTTATTTCAATTATTAAGTGCACATAAAAAGGCTTTTGGTGCTAACATTGGAAGGTTGTCCGAAGAAGAGTTATCAATCTTAACTGAGGACCTTTGTTTTATTTATATTTATACAAACATATGTTGGTTCCAAGGACAATATCAAAAGTGTTGGGGAGTTATTACTCGATTTAAATTAATTAAAACATATTTATAAATAAGATAACCTTATTATTTAAAACATTCTTGTAAATATAAATAGGATAATGATATAAGTTCTAATTATTGAAAATATTTCTAAAAGATTTATTATGTCTTAGTTAAAGAAATATTCAATATTATATTATATTTTTTAAAAATAATTAATTAATGAAAATCTTATATAATAACTAATAATAAAAATTGTAATTTTTTTTGGGTTTTTATAGTTTAATATAAATTCAATTTAAATCAATGAAAATAAATAAAAATGAAAAACCACACAACACAATAAATAACAAGAGGATCATTTACAAGCAGATACCTGAACATCTCAACAAAGAAATCACCTTCCTAAAAAAATATTATATAAAATAATTTATAATCCACATCCATGATTGGGAATAGAATAGAAATGCTATAAAATTCCCAAAAGAAATATTACAAACAAAATACGGGAATAAAACAAACAGATATCACTCAATGGAAACCTATATAACATGTTGGAAAACTAGGGAACAGATAGATAAAAAATATATCATTTATCATAGAGATTAATCATAGGGGATAATGTGTGTGTTAAATATAGATAGCACACACACTGATCAATATGATAATAAAATAGATAGAAAAATAAAATTGAAATATATAGAAGGATGTTTTACCATTTTTGGTACGTTATGTTGCTTCCGACTTCTTCTTTTTTAGTTTTATGTAAATATTTAGTCGATTTTATAAAGGTCACATCAAAATAATGTGTAATGAAATAATTTTTAAGCCTATGGGTTGGAACGAATTTTTTGTATGCTTCACTCTTCTTATATCATGTAAGGCATGAAGTGCCCAGATCAGTGTGAATCACTGAGAGGGGGAGGGGGTGAATCAGTGATCCCTTAAAACTTTTTACTAATTGATTCTTAATCAATTAAGCCTCTATGGCTGGTTAAAGCCTCGATCCACTCTTCTTGTATCTCTCACCTTTCCACGAATGATGCAGTAAATGTAAAGGAACTGGACACAAGGATTTACAAGGTTCGGCACCAAAGGCCTACATCCTTGCCATGCTCTCCCAGCATGGATTCTCCCATTATAATCGGTTAGTATTACAATGGTCGATACAGCTTCCCACTGTATCTCTCCTGAGTCCCACAGGAGGGTCTTTATACTGCTTCACACAGTGTTACCAGAGTCCCACTGGCCTGCTCTAGAATCCCACTGAAGACTTCTTCTCCCTGAGTCCCACAGGGTCTTCTCTTGGCTCCTCGAGTCACACGAGTAGCTCTTCTTCTCTTTAAGCTTCTTCAAGTATCCTCAGCAGTCTGGGATAAAGACTGCTGGCCTTGCACTGTACCTCTGATCACTTGAGTTGATCAGGTCTTCTCGTTTTGCTCAGGCTTTATCACCTTCTTCTAAGGAAGACCTGGCCTTCTCTCTAATTACTGAATACTCAGACAAATGATGTCTTTAACTTCATTCTGGTCCAGTCTCAACTTCACTTCAACTTCATGCACTGAATGCATGGCATCACAATATCTTCAAGATCTCCTGGTCTTGGACTTCTCAAATGCACACAAGCTGATTCAGACTTGTTCACGTGTGCACGTGCATGCATGCATGCATGCACTCTCCTTTTCTTCCTCTTGGTGCAGTAGACCCACAAAGGGTGTAGTCACTTTAAGCACACACCTTCACTGAACTTCACACACTTTATCCAATTTGTTTACACACTTAGAGTGTGTTCTACTTTAGTGTGGGTCACTCCTTCTTCTTCTTCTAATGTGTATACACTTTTAGTTCACACACTAGGTTCGGCCAACTTCTCTCTTTGCACACACTTGTTTCATTTTGCACACACTTGAAACTTGGCCTTCACTTCTTCTTGCACATAAATGGCTACGGCCTCTTCACTTGTTGCACACACACAAGAGATGTGGTGGCCTTCCTTCTTTACAATGCACACACAAGAGGCAAGGCCTCGGCCTTCTTTGGCACACACACAAAGTGTGGTCTTACACTTCACATGGAACACAAGGCACTAAGGCTCGGCCTTCTCTTCCCTTCTTGCACACACACCCGAGTGTGTCCTTCCCCACTTACACACACACTGCTTGGTGTGGTCTTCTTGTTTGCACAGGGCTACGGCCTTTCTCTCCTTTTTGCACACACACTGCCCACGATGGTTCTTCAATTTTGCACACACACACTAAGGGTGGTATACTGCCTTGCACACACTTAACCCGTGGGTGAGATATACTTCATCCGAACTCAATCTTCAAGG
The DNA here is from genome assembly GCA_963277665.1 of Viscum album. Classification (NCBI taxonomy): domain Eukaryota; kingdom Viridiplantae; phylum Streptophyta; class Magnoliopsida; order Santalales; family Viscaceae; genus Viscum; species Viscum album. Next base: position 1,655,577,519 of record OY728148.1, on the reverse strand, counting down.
AGGAGCGCAAGGTGTCTTGGTTCAAGGGTCAGACGCGCAAGTCACAAGAGTGGTACTGCCTCTGGTGCGCAAGGTGCACTGGCCGAGGGGCGTGCAAGTGTCACAGCCGCGCAAGCCAAGCGGCCACGCAAGGCCTCGACCAACCGCGGGCACAAGGAGGGCGCACAAGTGCGCTACCTAAACCCTTTTCTTCCTGTCGCGCAAGTGGTAGCGCACAGGGATCTCCAACCTTCTTGTCGCGCAAAGGAGTTGCGTGCAAGGGACTCAGCCGCGCAAATACCTTGCGCGGGGCTTCAACTTCGCGAGGCAGAGGTGCACTCACGGTTCTCCGGATCTTCAACAAAGGATCATCAAGCAATTCAGAGGTCTCAGCCTCTCTTTATATAGGCAGAGGGCCTCGGTTCATTCGTGTGGGATATAAATTCAAACTCCCGAATGTTTCGGATCTTTAAAATCTTTCAAATATTTATTTTCTTTCCTCTGTTTCAACGCGGCTTCTTTTATTATTTTCTTCCTCATGCATGCGATTTAGAACGCATGCACGACCTCTGTTTAAACCCAATCCATGCATGCAAAGCACGAACACCAACTCGCCTCGGCACCTTCGGTTTGCCTTCGGCCAAATCTCGAATTCTTCTTCTCATCGCATGCAAACTCATATTTATGCTTGAATGTGTTCGTAGAGGCCAGACGATCACCATGGAGGTCTCGGTATGCTCGTAGGTGGCCGGGAACTCGAAATCAGGTCGTCGGGGAGGCTCTGGTTCAGCGGCGGTATGCGGGTGGCTTCGTGCGAGCTCGGAGAAGAAGACAGATGGGGAGCCGTCGGATCAGGAGATCGAAATAAATCGGACGGCCTGGATTAGATCGCCTTGCCGCGGATGGATCGTGCGGCGCAGATCAAGCGCGAGATCGCTCGGACGGCCGGGATTTGTTCCCGGTGAAAATTGTGCGTCCCACATCAAATCCTTCCGCGGATTTTCCGCGCTTTATCACCCTGGCGCTCCCATGAGCGGCCAGTTGAATCTCCTCCCCTCTCGGTGCCTCCCCACACCGAGTTCTTTAGCGGGCGCGCTCTTGCGCCCACCTCTGCTCCTGCGGGCGCGCTATGCGCCCACCCTATGCATGCTCTGACACTCGGGCGCGCTCCTACGCCCTCGTCGCGCTCCTCCAGGCGTGCCCCAGGTGCCCATGTGGTGTCTTGGGTGCGCCCTGCCGCCCTGGCTCGCCCCACGGGTTCCCCCGGGCGTGGTGCCCTAGTGCGCCATGCCTTGGGGTTGAACCCCCAAGGTGCCTTGGCTAGCCAATTTTTTGGCTAAGGAAAAGAATAATACTTTGTCAAATACAAAGTTCTTCCATAAGTTAAAGCCAAATGCCACATTCCAAGCCATCTTCTTCATCTTCTTTATTTCTTCTTCTTCATTAGAATTCATCATCCTTCTTCAACATATAATCATCATTGAAGAATGGAATTCTTGAAGGATCTTCCATCAACCGATGCTCCTGAATCAAAGATTACTTCAATGTGCTTCATTGATCCAATTAGAGATCAATTGGATCACTTCCAATTCACATGCACTAAGAGTTAGTACATGGACTTCGTTAATGCACATCATCCACTTAGTAGTTGTGGATGGAACTCCTTTCAACTCCTCATGCATTGTGAAGACAATGCATGGTCTTCTAAAAGTGTGGTAACTTTGTATCCAGTTGATACAAGTTCTTGGAACTTAATGATCAGCTCAACAATCGTCAGATTTTACTAGAGAATGTTTCAACCACATCTCCTATGCCACTTAGTGAATCTCCTAAGAGACATGCATCTTAGTACCATGGCCATTCTCCTCCATCACCATCACCATCACATCCTTTGACATTCACATCTTGACTCCTTGACATCCATTCATTCCAGGACAACTTCATGCCTCATTGACAACAAATGCAACACAATGCACTTCAAGGCAGAATAATATTATTTTAGTATTACAATGCTCATCACTAGCACTATGTTTGTATCTTAGTAATCAGTTCTTATTCTCACTAATATATGAACACGGGAGTCTACTACATCAGGTAATAGAAGAAATAATGAGTGTCCATGTGATGAATGTTCACATGGATATCGTATATCGTAACACTACGGGTTGACACATTAATTAATGAATCTCTATAAAAGATAAAAATACAGTCATTAAAATAACTCATAGAAATCAATATCATAACACTTCCATTACTCATATTTAATTACATATAAAAATAATAATTACAATTTATCTTTTGAATGGTTATACAATCTCTTAGGCGGTGACTAAATAGATCAGTCACTAATGCTAGTGGTGACTAAAACTGGTGGTGATACATTTTTCTATTGGTGAATAAAGATACCATTCAGTCATCCTAAAACATTTCAAAATTTCCATTATATTGGTATGTCTTATTCAATGGTGAATCTATTCTGATTTTAAGACATTCAAATACGTACCCAAATTTCCTTAGGTTATCTCATATAGAAGTAATTTTCCATACATTATCAAAATCATGTCCTAGTTGTGACTCCTATCTGACAGTATGTATTTTCAACACCCTTTCAAATTTTCATATAAATAATTATCCATCCAATAGCATTGATTCATTCCATAGAATTACAAATATCCAATCTGATGGTGAGACATTACTGGTGGTGTCTCAACCTCAATGATGAGTCATGATTGAAAACTTATTATCCTTTGTGGCGACTCGCCTTCAATAGTGATTGATACTAATCCAAAATTCAGAAATCTACATCATCATTTAAAATTCATTCATAAAACATAAAACTCATTAATATCAAAATTAACAAGATTTTATTATCATTATAATAAGGTTTCTTATAATCTCCCCATTTTTATGATCATAAATCATGTAATTTTATTAAAAGTTTGTCAAATATAAATAAATAAAACATGATATTAAAATTAATTGAATTTTAAAAATGATCAAGTAATGGATGCTATTATAGGAATGAAATAAAATATGAATATCATTATGGTATCATTTAAATATTAATATATATGTAAATTCCATATAGACTTATCCCATAATTCTGATTATCAAAAAGTGAAAAATAAAATAACAAATGAAAAAATTCCATATAAAACGTAATAATAATAATAATATAATTTCCACAAATAAAATACATTGTTGATATGAAAAAAACAAGAAACAAATTATTAAAAAACATCCCCATCAATGAAATTAATTATTAATGATTTAATTGTGGTTTTGGTAGAGGGACAATGAAGATATTTCCCCTTCAATTTTTCTGATGTAGATACAATGGTTGTGGGATCTGAAGGAGATCAAGGGATATAAGAGGGAATATTATATAGATAAAGAGCCACCTTGAAGATGATGGTTCTATGGTGATAAACTTCTTCCCTTATATAGTGACCAATAGGCTAATATCGAGCTAGGAAGAGTGCATTAGGATCTATTAATGAACCAGTCTAAAGGAAATTAGGATCTGAAACTAGATAGTACATATGTGAAATAATAATAATTGAATCTTGATCCATTACAATAGTTCTATGAACATGAGTAAAATCCATTATATGATTTAAAAAATCCGTAATTATGTTCACACATCTCTCAATTGATATAATGAGATGTTTTATCATCTATAAAAAAATATAACAAATGATTCATCATCGTTAATTGATTCACTTTCCCTTAAAAATTCAAAGATTGAATGTATCCTTAGTTTATATTCCAAAAAAATTAAATGATAATTATTATCATTCATAGAATATATCCTAGAAATATAATAAATTATTTACATTGTAATGGTTTCTTGGTATATGTTCATATCATTCAAATAATCCTTGAAAATCATATTAATATTGTCTCTATTATATTCAAATATCCTCAGAAATTTCTAAGGAATGGAAGATTCACCACTTGAATTAGGTCTATTATGGTATCTTATAAATATACAGATAATCTCATCATCAAAAGAATAATATGTAAAATTGAAAATTGAAGCCATATTATTGAGATTATATTTCATCTATTGTAGATCGTCCATGTAATTCATGAAGTAATATCTAATTTTATCCATTATTTCATTAAATGATTATATATCACATTCCAACCTTCTACTTTCCACATCATCTAATCTAATATAGAACATCATATTAGGATGAATATCCTAAATCACATGTGATATAAAATGCATGGAATCAATACAACTAATCTTGTTAACCAAGGTATGTTATTGTTTTTAGTAGCAAACCAATGTAATATAAAATCATCTCTATGAAATAATCTAATTTCCTTCTACTGATAACATTAGTTGATATTGAAAGAATTAAAGGAGATTTAATTATATAAAAATAAATCATATGATACAAACTAATAAAACCAACCTGGTCAACTAATTATCCCTTAATCATTGCATCAAAGTAATATATAGAAGAATTGCTAAGATATTTTTCAATTTTAGATAAAGAAACTATAGACCCACTTAGAGAAGACACAATTATAGAGACCTCAATATCTTTTGGCACGCCACATCATTTCTCAACAAAATTAGGCTCAATATCTATCTTCTCAGTGAAATATTATTCAAATACAACAACAACCTTCATCATCTCGTGTAATAACTATTCAACAACACTGTACTCAATTACATCTATAGGTTTACTATGGTCACCAAATGCATGATTAATATATATAATTTGTAATTCATTTCCTTCAATAGATTCTTACATATACTCTTATGGAGTTCAATCCACACCAGCAACTATGATCAGTCTTTCCTTATATATAAATACAACAAGACAAGAAGTATGATCTAAACACATATTAACATCACTATCTATAATAAATCAAATAGAACTATCATGATTATATCGTTTATTGTTGTTTACATCATATCTATTTTTGTCTTCTTTAACCTATCCTCCTTCCGATTAATCATTTTAGGAACAATTCTCATCATTACCATTTTATTAATTTGATATTGAAGTATATTTTAATATACCTTCAGCTAACACTTTTCATTCTTCCTCAACGTTACCTTCTTTTAAATGTTTATATTAATATGGACAGTCCTTAGAGGAAATGGAGCAGCAAATGATATAAAAGGAATTGATTTGGGGGTTTCTATAGCAATTAATCCCTAGAAAACTATTTCTATTTATAACTAGATGAATAATATTCCTTTTCTTATTTGTACGAATACATATCAATTTCATCTAGCTACATTATAAGGTCGACAACATCTTTAGGTTTCCAAGGACGGTCAATTGGACTGAAATCAGGAGAAATCCACTAAATATTATTGACACACTACTTATTCTAGGGGTTACTTCTAATTTTCATTCTTTTACAAATAACCATAGTGGAACAAAAGTCTCTAAACCCCACTAATTTTTATACACCTTAATTTTCTAGAGCCTTAGCCTCTATAATGGCAGAGATAATCAATGGTTGATTAAGGAATTAGACCATGAACATTAATTGGTTATTTCAGACAAGTGAATCAGTATATATCTAAAAAGATGATGTAATTTATAATATTTAGAAGATACAAATGGTAAACATCATTGTATCTCAAGGTCGAACATTCACCCTTAGGAAAATAATATGATGAATAAACATGAAAATTAGATAGCATTCCCCATCATTTTGTTTTACAACAATCCTTCTATGAACTAAATCTATTCTTAGCTAGGTATAAGAATATGAAAAACACAAATCTTACTCAACTATATAATGGTTCCGTGATAAAAATTAGAAAATTCATTAAGTGAAAAATTCAAAAAAATTATCCCTCTATAATGATGAAAAGACAACTTTTTGGACATTTATTATTATTCTCATACATTCTTCATCATCTTTATAAAATCAATCTAACAATTGATGAAAATAAGATAAAAAAAATAGATAGAAATGAATAAAGTTATTAGAGAAAAATTCCCCTCATGCACGGTCTTGCATAAAATTGGTCACTATCAAATTTCTCAATATTAACCATTCATCTTGAACTTCTTCATTGGTCATAACAACACTAGTCACAAGTTCAATGCTCAATATAACTTTATTAGCACAAGTAAACTGGAATTTATTAATCATTACAAGTTGTTACTCATTTAAATATGATTTAGAATCTCTTTTATTCTATACATCGATATATGTATGAAAGGTATGTGTGAAGCTGATGTAAGGTCAATTTTTATGAGTTGAAATGATGAAATAGGTCTTAATATAAATGGTGTGAAAAGGGATATAAATATAATTAATAAATAGTATAATTTATACCATTTGGGTATTTTAGGGATATGTAAATTCAAAATCTAAATAATAATCTATTATCAATGAATATAAAGTGAATAAATAATTCATAAAATTTAAAACAAAAATTATGTCTTAAACAATGATAATGAAAATTTTAAAAAGGAAAAATGTTTATCAATGGTAGGTTAAAAATAACAATTGTTAAAAACAAAGTGGTGAGTAATAATAAAAAAGAGATTAATTCCAGTTGTCAGTAAAAATTAATGATGAATAAAACTCAATGGGGGTGAAAACATAGTGGTTCATCCTAGAAAATTAAGCATAACCAAAATTAATAATACCAAACACATGTTTGATGTATTTCATTCTCTCATAATTCAATGGATTAGTCAGAATATCATCAAGATGATATTCAGTACCAATTTCTTGAACATTGATATCTTTTTTTTGGAAATGATTTCAAAAAAATTGACTTCATAACTAAATATGTTTTTTTTATATTGTGATATATTTTCTTCTGATAAATTTTAATAGAACTTATGTTGTCATAATTTATAGAGAAATTTATGAATTGAAATCCATAGTCTAGTAATGTGTGTTTTATCCTAAAAGTTATTTTGTAGATAAAACCTATATTTTGTAACTAGCTTCCCAATTTCATAGTGAAAAATAATTTATTTCTTAATACTCAAAGTAACATGAGACTTTCCCAAAATATGGAATGTTCCCGATGTACATTTTTTCTAACTTAAACCCCAAAAAAGTAGCATTTAAAAACCATCAATGTCCAATTATTTTCATCTATAGTAAGATTCCATAATTTGTAGTATATTTTTGTATTTTAACTCTTTTTTATAGAGACTAAGTGTTACTCGATTGTGTTTTCTTTAAAATTAGAACACATACACACAGAAAATATAATATCATATCATCTAGAAGTTAAGTAGATATGACTTCCAATAACACATATATAAGTGGTTGGATGCACTGATTTACCAACATCATCAATATCCAATTTATAGGTGGTACTAATTAGAGTTTCACTATTATTATTTTTACCAAAACAAAAATGACTTAAAATATATTTTGTATATTTACATTGATTAAAAATAATATCATCATTATTTTGAAAAATCTGTAAAAGAATCAATTTATGTTCACCAATTATACTCCATTGCAATTTATTTTGGATCATTTTTTAAATTTCATTACATAATGAAAATTTAAAAAAAAATTATATCATCTAAAAAATTTTAAAGGACATGAAAAATATTTTCAGATTCTTCTAATAAATAGGGTAGGGTTAGCTACACATTATGAAAATAATTTTCTAATAATAATAAATCTAATCATATCATACCAATATATATATGATTATTTCAAACTAGTTAATTCTTTTTATTATAGGAACCCATGATTTGGAAAATGGTTATTTAGAAAACAAGTGGGTTCTTCAAAAAAAATCATTAACTATATACCAACATAGGAATGAAATCTTTACATCAATTTGATATATTTTGAAATATAGGTATGTTTCATAGGATATGAGTTTTCAAATGAATTCATTTTAGTTTATTGGTTCATAGTATATACCGATTTATTAACTATAAACCTATGTAACTAGACTACCTTTATTCCTTATATTTGGACAGATTCATCAATCTAGTTTCTGAACACCCATTTAAATCCCATATTCACGGTGTCCTATGTCTATAAACTAGTTCCAATACAATATATATTTCAAATTTATTAGTTTTTTCATTCATTAACATTACAAAAATTCGTCATTAGTTTCGTTATTGATGTTCATTAGTTCATTATGTGACAAGAAACCTTGTTGTTCAACATAGTTTCTTAGTTAAACTCCAGTATGTGAACATATATCTAATTCTCCATCAATAACATCTAAATTGTGGTGTTTTAGACTAATAATAGCTCATTAAAAAGAATTTGTGCTTTCCTCAGGTATATATATAAGTTTGGGTTCATGTTCTATAAGTTACTCATAAATGAATCATTTTTATACATGTTTTACAAGATAATTATATGATTTTGAGAATAAATTAATAGTGGATATATCATCCTCAAAATCATCTAAATGGTTTAAGTCTCATGTGGATCTTCATTATCAAATTTTACATGAGTACCCTCCTACACATTATTGGTTAATTTGTTAAATAATAAATATTATTTTCTAAAAATAAAATATCCTCATAAAATTCAGTCATCACTATTAGAGGAAAACATTTGAAGAATATCCATTGTGGTAAAAATAAATAAATGAAAACTAAAGATTCTAAATGGATTAACATTATGATTTACACTATTTAAATGTTACTAAGGGGGTTTCTTTAAGATATATTTTATTAGTACTCTATTAATTATATTGTATGTTTTATTCACAGTCTCTGCCCAAAAGTGGACAGCTATGTAATTTTCACTATACATTGTACTGGATATCACTTGAAGTGTCATATTTATTCTTTCTACAACTGTATTCTACATAGGGTTCCTAGGAGAATATAATATTTTACTAATGAAATTATGTGAGAAAAACGATTCAATGTATTGATATTAAAACTCATGGCCATTGTCACATCTGACGGTCTTACTTCTATGTCCACTTATGTTTTCAATGTATATAGAAAACCGGTACATTATGAACAAGATTCACTATTTGGATCTACAAATAATAAAATTTTATTCCATGAAAATTCATCTATAAGTATATTATTATATATTGTCCCATTTAGAATAGAAATATGGGATCATCTAAAAAATATTATTCGAACCAACTCAAGAGAATGAGAAGATGTATATTCTTTCATTATTTTAAAATAAATCTTATGTTCTTTACATTTTTGAAAGGGTCTATAAACTTTTTTTTGGGAATTTAATTTTGGGAAGATACATAACTAACCCTTTCCTATTAAAATTTCTATTTGGGTGAATGTTTCAGTGTAATATTCTCCTATTCTATATCAAATATTAATTATGTAATGAACATAATAAATATTTATTTTTAGAAAGCATAGGGTAATGAATACAAAACACATTCTCCATTCATAAATCTGTAAATAATAAATAAATTTTTGAATTAAAATCATTAGAAGAATTGTATTCAAAACATACATAAAAATAATAATAAAAAATTTATGACATTCTATGAATATTATATTTTCAAACATAAAAAAATAAAATTAGAAAAAAATGAATTGTTGTTCCCAATTTGTCTATAGATGATGATCTTTACATTATAATTAACACCAAAGGTGACATTACTTCCGTAAAATCTTATGAGTATCCTAAAACATTACTCATCTCTCATCATATGTTTCGAATATCCACTGACCAAGTACCATAGATTCTTGTAGGATCACTTAAAGATGATTTCATACAAAACAAGTATTATACAAGAAAATATTTTTGTGTCCAGATATTATTGGTCCATATATGTTATTGAGTAAATACATAGTAACCCATATTTGTCAAATATGATTCCTATATGTATATTGAAATATTTTTTGAATAAAATCTTTATTTGGTGCTTTTAAAACATAACTAGGAGCAGAATATATTCATTTAGTCTATGGAACAAATGTTCCCTTAACCACTCTTCTCCATCCATATAGATAACCTACCCTATTAAAATATTTATGAGGATTTTTTTAATATTTTATTAAGCCTTTCACTTACATTTGTGAATCTCTCTATGTAGTTACTTATTTTGACATTCAGAAATTTTAGATCAGTAATTAACTTTAACGGTTGATAATTCTTTTATTTTTCTGTATTGATATCAGATTTAACAATAAAATATAGATCATTCATTTTCTTTATAACTTTTTATTTTAACATGTTTTAATTAAATTTATCTTCATAAATTATTCAGTATTCAAACATTTCATCATTAGAAATGTAATTTTCATTGTCATTTTATGATTGATAATAATTAATTATGAATGATACAATAGGAAACTCAAGAAGATTTTTTCATGAATCACATGTTGGATCCGTCAGGTATTCCGTCATGAGTATAATCTGAGTATATGGAGCTAGCCTTAGTTTCACATCATGTGGTTTTAATTTCATTATTATAATTTCTCTCTTTTTCCTCGTACATCTTCTTTTATTTAGAATTAGTGCAGTTATCTTTAATATAAACTATATGTTTACACTCATAGTTGGTGATTTTATTTTATATTTCATATATCATTTAAATATTTTTCAGGTATCATATAATATCATAAATTCTTTTCGAAACTATTATTATAAATAATTACATATTCTTGTCGAGGTTTTAATTCTTTTTGTGAGATGTGCCATGTTTTCATCATGTTTTAGTGTTTATTCATCATCACTAGATATTTTATCTTTTAAATTTTTTTTTCTATTTTTTTGATGTAGTACTGAAGGATACAAAATTTCTCTTAGGATCATCATCTTCTAAATGATTCTCTTTAATATATTTTTCAGACATCATCACCATCTAAAACAATTCCTTCATAGGTTTCACAAGATTCAATTTTAGAAACAAATGTGCCACTCCATATATAGGAATTGAATCTCAGATTTCGTATATTTTAGTCTTTATCAGACACTAGATTTTCAAAGGAGGTCAAGGTGTTAAATATCATAATGAGCATGAGATACATATCAAAAAATAACTCATAATGTTTCATCTTAAATGTATCATATTTAATTATACTTGAATTAAATCTATTTTCCTTAAAATTTGTGGTTCCTTCATATAAAATAGCTTTTGTAACACATGCATTGAAGGTATTTATACTCATAGATGTTATATTAATACAATAATATCTTTAAGAATATGAAATCACATCCATTGATTTATAGTTATTTTTATAAATCTTTTTTTTGTTGCATAATAACACTTATTTTAGGAAGTCTTAGGTAACTTATTCATATCATCTATAGAATACTAAATTTCAAACCACATGCTTTCTATATACATTTTAATTATAATTTTCCACTGAACAAAGTTATTTACATGTAAAATTGGAGTTATATTAATGGTATACCCATATTTCTTACTGTCCATTTGATGAAATAATTTTATAATTAACATTTCTTTAAAATATTTAATGTAACTAAAATCACAGTTGAAATGAATTTGAATACACAATGATACCAAATGTTGTTTATAGTTAGTATCTTATGTGGGATGTTAATTGAGTACCCAAAAAATATTTCTATCAAAATAGTATAAAATATACCCCCCACACCAATTAGTTAAAATAAAATAGTAAATTTCAATTTTTTTCTATATATGTTCTAATCATATAAAATATTATCCAATGATTGATTAGTTCTCCGTTAAAATAATAAACAATATTACATTATATTTGGAAATAAATTTACCTGATCAAAACATTATATAAACACAAATAATTATTAAATATCAAACTAGTGAATTTTTAATAGTATAATATGTATCAAAATAATTTTTATAATAAGAATGAATCACAAATAAAATAGAATAAAAAAAAATATATGTTATGTCTCACACCGAGACATAATACTATCCAATTTTCAATCACCTACTACCCAAAATAATATATAAAGTAATATATGAAAAAAACCTAGAATAGGTAAACAAAAAAAATTATTTTCGGGCCACACATGACCTATTCCACCCAATAAGTGAGAATAAATCAAATTCATGCCACAAAAATACCTCTTTTTCAACACATGGAAAAAAGTTTTAAATATATTTTTAGATGATATCATCTATATTCTTAATAAATCACATGAGAGAGTGTGTGCATTAAATATAGAATAAATACACTATAATCATAATTTAAATAAAAAATATGGAAAGGGAAAATAAAAATATGCATAATTATTCTGTTTCTCTTCGTGATTTTCTTTCTAGCTTGTGACTCCTTGAATGTATCTTTAAGACAAGCTCGAGTAAATTTTCAGAAATTCATGACAAAACACAGTGTCATAATATATATATTTTTATATGGGAAGAAACTAATTTTCTTTAATATTGAAACTTCCTCTATCATGTAAAGAACAAAAATATTGTTTTTCTCTTACAATTTTGTACTCTAGAACTCTATTTGTACCTCAGTTCCCAGTTCTTGTTCTTACTTTTATTCTCATGATGGAGTTAACTAAATCCCTTAATAGTAGCATGCATGAGTGTATATATGGATAAAAATCATATGTGTATCATAAATAATCATAGTAAGGGATGGGACATTCTTCAATTCATCCTTAAAATAGATAGAAAACAATCATTAAAATATCTGTTAAAATTAAATTCAATAATATAGTCATTAGAATTATTCATTTCTAAATAATTATAATAGTTGAAGTAGATCTTTTGAATGGTGATACAATTTCTATATGTGACTAAATTTATAGTGACTATAGTTGTAAGTGACTAAATCTGGTGGTGATACATTATGTAGTAGTATCACGTTATGACACATTTTCTAAATTTCCATTCTGTTGGTTGGTTATCATCCACGGTGACCCAGGTCAGGTGGTAAGTATTTATGAAACATAGCCAACTATACACAGTACATGTCAAATCGTTCATTTTTTCCATAAATTAACAAGAACTACATCCTTCTAGTGACTCCCCTCTGATTGTATGTTTTTTTAACACTTTTTAAAATTTACCATTCAACATTATCTTAACCCCTGAATGTCATTATTTTGAAACATTTCCATATATCTGTTTTGAATGTGGGATTATTTTGGTGGGGTATGAACCATAGAATTAAGTCAAGATTGATGGGGATTATTCTTTTGTGGTGATTCATCTTCAATTATGAGTCATACATATCCAAAATTATCCAATCTTCTACAAAATCAAAAATTCTACCATAAAATATAAAAAACATTATTATCATAATAAAAATTGTTTGCTTATTATTTAAAAAAGGGTACCAAATAACAAAATAAATTACATTATTATAAATTACAAAATCGTCATTGTAAATATATTTATTAGTTAGTTATTTTGTTAGTGTAATAACATATATCTCTCTCCTCATCCATCAAATGGTAAATAAAACCATCAATTTTGTGTATGCCGGACAACTGCGCAACAAACTGATGTAATTTATTTCCAATCACCACCTACCATGAATGGATATATTAACAAATTTAACATTATTATATTATAATTATGAAATACCAATACAAATTTATTTATAATATCACAATTACCTTTATACATTCCTATTTTTTCAAAAATGATAATGTATCAAATGAGTATATGTGGACTACCACAACCACAAAGAAATATAAATGTATTTTCATTTTATTTTTGACATTGATTGAAATGGTATTATATTTAAGGAATATATATGATATAAAAGATATAGACATTATTCCTGAAATACAAATGAATATATACCAAATATTCATTCCTAACATCATGAAAATCTAAACATCTTTTTAATATACTTACAACCTACCCTCTCTAGGCATAATGTACTTCTGTTTTTTATTACTATCATGTATAGTTTAATATGATGAAAATTATAATGAATATATATTATATTTCCATCATGTTTAAAATTTTATTTGATGGAACCATGATCAATGTAAAAGGTAAAAAAAAACAAAACATGAACATAAATGAAAAATGAAGCAGTTATTACCTGAAATGGGATTTTGAAAAGGAATTGTAAATAAACATATAATCAGAGGTCATAATTAAATAATATATGGTATGATATTTATTATTATATATAATTAATATATTTATAAAAAGCCTAAATTTATTAAAAAATATGTTTTATCATGTACAAATAAGGTCAATACCTTAGGTAGTAAATTTTATTCTCACTATTATTTTAGTCCGAGACATGCCTTATACACCACTACTTTCTTTTTTTGTTTATGTAAACCCCATGAATATATTATTTTATTATTCACATAATAATTTTGGGATATAAATATCCATTTAATATGATATATTTCATAGGGCCTATGATTCAATAGTTACTAATGTGGTTAGGGTTTTATGTTACAATCTCTTTGTTTACCATGATTGTTTAGAATAAAGATTTTACTGATGAAATTTTTGGATTTATCTATCTATAAACTGATACAATTTTGTTATACAATATAAATTTCATGAAAATAATTATTTCCCATCATTATACAACATTTATTAACTCAATGGTTCAATTATTTTTTTTAATTTTAATTTCTTTATATCATTGTTCAAAGGTCATTTTACATCCATGTACATATTTTTTCATAATGTTTTAAATTATTATTTTAAAATTATAAAAGTATTCTTAAATTTTTTTTACCCAGGATGAGTTTAAATAAAATTAAATGGAATATTCTTTTAGTTTATCAAATAATTCTATTTCGATATTTTAACAAAAATGTGAAAGGAATATTCATTTTAATATATATGGTATGAATGGTATTTTCCAGCATCATGGATTCTAAATTATTTAATTAATTATTTAATAATTTGAAGGATATTTCAAAATCATCAAAATATGGAAATATAATATATTTAATTGAATAAATTCAAACATTTAATTTATTTAAGAAACATTCCATGATATCTTTTAAAATTATCCTCTATTTAGGATGACATCCTTTGATGTTAGAGAATATTTACTTCGTCTATGATCCAATGATACCATCTTCTATTTATATGTATATTTTTTATGTTTATGATTTCAATAATTTTATGAAACAGATTTATTTTTCAAAGGTTACACTTTAATGAAATGATGAAATATTTATGAAACCTATTTTATTCTTTGTTTATGATATGATGATTTGTTTTTGAAACCCATTTATTTTCATGGGTTCTGATATTATTAATGTTTTATGGTATTTTGGAAAACACCATTGTGATTCTCACTATGGGATGGGTAGTACCATTATAAACAGGGATGGTGGTTATTGTAGAGACCCAAATCATGACATACATAGATATTAAATTACTATTGTGGAATACTTAATACATAACAAAAATAGACACACAAGGACCGTAATAGTTTAATGTCTTTGGAAACTTGGAACGTAATCTTCTAATCGTGGTGAAAGATCTTCAACATCTCCCATAAAGATCTTCCACTTTTTGTTTCCTTACCTATAACCATTCTTTTAATACTGGGGGAAAATAAAACATAAAAAGGGTGAGCTCAAATGCTCAATATTGGTAATAATTGATAAAATAAAACATACCATATCCATTTGAAATTAAAAACATTAACATAATGTTTAAACATCAAAATCTTGAGCAACGACATAAAACATGGAAGTAAATAAGGCATAGATCATAATGGAAAATAAATCATGATAAAATAGAATGGTAGTAAAACATGTAATTTTGGAATCCATTAATCACATGAAATTATTTCCATAGTAGCCAAGTCATTGCTTCCAAGACCATCATAGTGGACAAAGTCCCTTTCTGAATCGTGTTCACTCCTCGTTCCAGTACTGTAATACTGAACCTGATTAACTTATCATTACAGCCATGTCTATCTCCTGAGATATAAATATTTACCCAATGCATTGGAGGGAGATATTGGTTCCACCCATCTCATAATGAAATCATTCTTACATGTGCCACAAAATAAACATACATCATTCATAAAAACCCAATATATAAAATGGGTTTCATAAACATCATCCCATCATCACATAATCCATATAAAAGAAATGTATATCATTTTATAATAAGAAAAGTTAAACCATGTATATCATAGAGACATGATTCTAGAAACATACACATATGAAATAATGTCATCTTATATGAAAAAAAGTTTGATAAAACACTTGAAAATAATTCTTGAGGAAAATATCCTTTCTTCTTCAAAATTTTTATCTTTTCACAAAATATCATGCAATTTTAAAAGAAAAGTATTTTGTTGAAAATAGTCATGAAATATTTTGTAGATAGGTTCATGAAAATAAGTCTTTATAAGTCCGTAAAAATCCGTTCATTCCGTATAAGTTAAAAAAACATTCTTCATGTACTTTTTCCAGAAATGTCAAAAAGTACCTCGTAAAATAATGATTTCATACATACCATGTAGTAAAATTAAAAAATGGGTTAAAAGTTAATTAAACATACATAAAAAAATTTAGAAAACATGTACATGGATGATATCAATAACCCCAGTAAATACTTACGTATAAGCAATCTCGGATAAAAATGAGATTTGCGAAATTATCCCTTACCTTAGGTACGATATGCTTCATACGTATCCAAAACTCCTATATAATGATTTAAATAATGTAGTTAAATTATTAAAGAATAATATTCATTGTTATTATATCATATATGGTTCACTTAATACTTTTTATTACCCGTTATTTTGTAAATCCATGTTAAAGTAGCGTTTTGGGTAAAATCGTTTCATTTGTCCTTCGTGTTTTAACTTGAAATTATTCATATGATTACTTAGATCATGATTACATACATCCATAATGTAAAAAATTATTTATATATAATATATATTCAGAATATACATATATATAATAGATTGATAAATGGAAAGAAACACACCGTTTATGGAGACGGTAGGTCGTACGTACGCATGAACGCTGATTTCGTTTCCTTATTGAATTGAATGGAATTAAGTAGATGACATAAATATATATATACATAAATCCAGTATCATTATTATGTCATATATTTCATGATTACATATTATATATACATTATAATTATTAATAAATGGATATCATGGAGTGTGAATCTCATCGCGTCGTGGAGACGGTATTCCGTACGTACGCACGAGCGATGATATCATTCCCATGATCGTGGAATTGTATTAAAGTGTATGTATAATATTACAAAATCAATATAACTTTACAATAATCATATATATTCATTACTTTCACCATTATACCCATCCACGTAAGGTTGTGCTGGAAAATAGATTACACCACAGTGTGGAGACGGTATTCTGTACGTACGCACGGACGGCGATTTCATTTTCCAGAGGATGGATAGATGAAGAAATATAGCTGTTTAATACATATAATAACATATTAGTATATTAGTAATACTTATGTTATTACTTAATAATGAAACAACTAAAGAAGAGGATGTGGAAGAAGAAATAATGTTGAAAAAATCGGTAACGGACATTACCTCTTCTTTGAAGCGCCTCTTTGAGACCTCCACTTAGGGCACTAAATTTGGTCTTTGAAGAAGACCAGGAAATCTAGGATGTTTATAGCGAAGTGGGGAAGTAAAATTTGCATGATTTGGACAATCTTGAAGGCTCAAATTGGTGTGAGGAGGAGAGGGAGTAGGTGCCCTTTTATATGGGAGGAGAGGGGCACCTTTGGAAATATAAGAAATATTAGTTTATTTTAAATCCAAAACCCACTTAAAAACTTCCAAAAGTACTCATATCTGAATATTAGATTCTTTAGGGTTGTAATCTCATAATACGATAAAATTTAGACATGTTAGGAATTTATTTTAAACATTATCACCTTGATTTATCCTTATTTAATCAATTTAATTTTATTTGTGGTAATAATATTCTAAATTTTAAATTATAACAAATAATTACTTATTTTCATTGTGAATTGTCCATAATTGGATAATTTATAACATTTTAGACCATAATAATTTTAATTTATAATTTTTAAATATTTTTTTTATTTTGAAACAATTTTATAAAATGTTATTTTTATAAAATAACAATATTGTAAATTTTGACACTATTCATTTATTTGAATTTAAATAAAATATATGGAGAATATATTTTCGAACTAAAAGCTTTAATAGATTAATAAAAGGTCATATGTATCTATAAAAGGAGTGGAGCACATTAAATAGTTCATATAATATTTATTTTATTATTTTCAAATCCATTTATTTGGTTTATCTCTTAATAAAATAATTACTACAACATTTTTGAATAATTATTTAATATACTTATATGCTGCATAAAAATTAAAACTAAAATCCTATAATGAATATAAATCTATTACTTATCACAATAATACTTTTACTATAATTTTTCAACTTAAAATAACAATATTTAAATTGTTAAATTTATTAAATTATGAATGTGACAACTTTGGCATCATTTAAAATAAAATAATATAAGTGTCATAATCGCCTTAATAATGATCCAAATGGTCCACAATTCGACCTGTGGATGATTAGATTTTATATATACACTAATAATATGTTTTTTACAGATTTGTTTGGCCTTTTTATATGTATTAATATTTAAATAAAAACTATATTAATGATTTTTCACTAAATAAATAACTTCTACATCAGTAATGTATAAGATAATAAGGTAATTAAATAACTCTTAAAAATTACAAATAAATTACCGCGAAAAATAAAAACATTTTATCTTTCAAATTAGTATTTATAACCGAATTTATATTATGTATAAACTTATATTAAAAATACTTTAATTATTAAAGTTGAGTGAGACATATTTCACCTTCCTTTAAATAAAATAAACTAAAGGTTTTAATCACCTCCATGTGGGTTCTAATGGATTCCATTTCGACCCAAATATGACATAGGAAAAATTATAATCATAAAATTGTATTAATACAAGTATTAGAATAATTTTATAATATTATATTTACACTTAATTACCCAATTTACCTTTTACTATGGTAAATAAAATTTTCCGTTGTTACTATTCATAAAGCACAAAAATAAAATGTAGTCTATTAATATAATTTGGAACCACTGATTCCAAATGTGGAATCCATTTTTCCGAATTCAATACACAGAAGTTGCAAAAATTAAATTAAAATTAATCTCGTTGTGGAAAGAAAATAGGTTTTTGTTTAAAACATTGCAAAAGATTGAATTTATTTAACCAACAAATTCAATGTAAAATCTAGGCTAATGAAATAAATTATATTAAATGGTAAAAATATATTCTATTTTACATTAAATCCATTAAATATTATAATTTAACCACATAATTTATTATGATGAAAACAGATGTTTTAAATTAAAATATATCGTGTTTTTACAATTCATTAAAATATGAAAGTTATAATAATAATATGAAAAATTTATCCAAGGTAAAATTTTATATCCTGATTCAAAATAATAATTTTATATTGTAAAATTGAACTTATAAACATGTCAAAACTATATTTAATGTGGGAGTTCCATCAAGAAGTGGCAAAACTTCATTTTTTGAAAAATACTTATTTTACCCCAAAAATTTATTTTGTTCTTAACCGTGTTCTATAAAATGTGTAAGATGAATAATAATGTTATAAAATTCAAAATTTAGTTAATAATAATCATAACAGCTGGTTCATAATAATATTATAATAATATATTGTTGTTTAGTAAACCCCGGTATTGCGTACAACACACGCTATCGAGGAAGGTCGTGATTGCGTGTAATGCAAGCCAAGTCAGGGTTTCGTGTTGTGCAAGAATTATTTATTATTTCGCATAACAGAATCCAACAATATTTATAAGTCCCCAGCCTTAAAACTTACTTAATCTTGAGTTATTACAAGATTACACATTGAGGATCTTTTCGTGTTTAGAGTTTTAGAGAATTAGATCATAAAACGTGCATTACATTCCACATATAAACAAAGTGGTTACATAAAGATGGTATTCTTAAATCCCATCAATATAAACATATTTAAAATAAACATGGATTCTTTCTTGACACTTCCTTGACACTGTCATCATATCATGTACCTTTCCCTTGACCTGTGAAAAACATTTCAAAAAAAAATGGGATGAGCAAAAAACGCTCAGTAAGGGATATAAAAATATGGAAAGGAAACATGGGTACATATATACATAAGGATGAGATCATACTTTACCCATAAAACATAATCACTTTAACATACCTCATCAAATCATGAATAAATCATAGGAATCAAAAGACATAAAGGTAAGTTGAGGCATTTATAACATTCTTACGTAGGGAGTAACCCTCTTGGTTACGTTTGGAATACCCATCATAGTAATTCCCTAAATCTCTTCGGAGAAACCTTAACGTTTCCTCCTTCGCGTTACCCAATGCATTGGAGAGCTATATCGGGCTCACCTGCCCTTAGTTTATCACGGAACCACCCGTTTTTATAATAATGCCCAAGAACCTCAACATAATCATATCACATAAAACATGCATAAAGGAAACATAACATTTCCACCTTTCAATCACAAGATATCAATACAACACATTGATATAAAAACATTATGAAAACCATTTTCAATACCAAAATAAAAGATAATTAAAACATGGTATTTATTTTTCTTTTAAAAAGATGATATGGCTTGTAGAGGAAGCCGAAACTCAAATAACGTTCATGACGACGGAGAAGTCATTGTCACCGCATACGTACGACAAAAACATTCCCTTTTGTTTTTTAGTAAATGCTTCGTATAAAAAAGATTCCTTTTTAATAAACGTAAAAGTCAAAGGGGTTTATACACCGTATAAAAGAAGGTTGTGTATAAAACAAAATATGCCTCAATGAAAGGAGATTGAGACGAAGTCCCATACAAGGATCTTATTTAAATAAAATAGATCTATTATGTGTATTAACTATAATTACACATAATGAAATTACAAATACAAGATAAGACGTAATAATATCACGACGTAATTTGAATGTAGGAGATTAACCCAAAGAATGGAAATTGGGTTAAGAAGTTCCCTTACCTCACATCCGACTTGACTCGATCGTTATTTAATCTCCTGAATAATAAACATGAGTTAATATCTACTTGCTTAAGAACCTTTTTCAAGTTCATTATTCCTTTTATACCATGTTATGAACATGATGTAATCATTTACGTTAATAATGTTCATTTTGTCGGTATTTGGTTGTTAAGTCAAAAATAGACTTCTTACACTTACATCTTGTTAATTTGGTCAAAGTTTCGTTATATCCAGAATGATATTAATGATTTGGATAACATATATATCATATATATTCATCATATACATGTATTTATAATATTACATCACATTTAAAGGTAAGAAATGAAATGCACCGTTCATTGAGACGGTAAGTCGTACGTACGCATGAACGCTACTTCCATTTCAATTTCGTATTTTCTGGAATGGAATCATAATTATATAAGAGTATATTATTATTACAGAATAATAAAATATATAATGTCATTAACTTTATCCTTTACACATCCCACATATGGTATTAACGAATCAAATCACTTTCAGGGGGCTGTAGTCCGCACTTCCTTAAATGAAGATATCGCATTTACCCATAATAGAAACCATAAAGGTATGCCCAAAAATGATAAATACAGAAGATTAAGGAGAAAATAAACATATTATATATCATATATAAAAATAGTTACATCATAATGGCCACCTTTGAAAGTGTTAATTGAGTATTGAACAATCATCGTTTCGGGAGGAAGAATTTCACCATCCACAGAAACTGTATGTTCATTAACCATTTGATGTAGTTGTGTGAGAGTTTATCTCGAATAAATATTATAAAAACATCCTAGTATATTGAAGATACTGGTTTTTTTACAAAATAAGTAAATAAAAAGAGTTTAGGGGGTGGGAGAAGAAAAATAAAACAAATGAACATGAGAGAATGAATTGCCTTTAAAAGTGTAACTCCTTTTGATTTGTGACTAAAGGCTTCCTTTGAAAGGATTATGCCCAACGTAAATCCTGTAGGATGAGGATAGAGATGTGGAGAGAGTAAATGGGAAGGGTATGGCCGAGCCAAAGGCTTGAGGAGTGTGTGAAATGAGGTAGAGGTGGGGGCCTATTATAAGAGGAGAGGAGGGGCACTTTTGGAAATCATGAAACTATTATTTTATTTTCAAAAGTGTTTCGAATTTATAAGGTCCCACATTGATATATTTCGAAGATAAGATGATAAGGCTTCGAAATATTCCCATAAAATTGTTTTTGGACATGTTTAGGTCTTAAATATTACATTATCTTTCCATTTTATTTTAAATGGTTAAATAATGAGGTCATCGCTGCATCATCATGATGTCATAAATAATTTAATTTATTTAAAATCTAAAAATTATAAAAAAATAATATAAGGGAGGAAATCGTATTATCTTTCCAATGACTATTTATAATAAAAAATATGATCTTTATAACACAATGTAAATTTTTTTTTCTTAAAACATATTATGTTTGTGTCATTTTTACTTTTACATTAAATAAAAAATTATTTATGTCATTTCCCAACCAAAGTGGCTCCATGGGGTCCCCAAGTTTTTCCATGGCTTGACTTCATCGGCCATGAGACAACCAATGGTGGTAGGACATGTGTAAAGCTCATCTCATTTTATTAAAGCATCATTTTTACCATAAACTACACTAATTACCACTAATCGCGATTAAAAACTAAATAAGTTACTATTCACTGAAAAATTATTTTAATCTCATTGAACCACATTTTACTTCTTAATGACAGCCATGTATGTCATATTTTCGAAATTCAAAACACAATGATGAAAAAAATTTCATTTAAACGGGAAATTAGTTTTTATAAGTACCACTTAGTGGTTTCACTATTCATAAAAAATTGAAGTTTTTCAGAAAATTACCAAAAATTCAACCTAAGCTATATTTGATATTCCGAATTCAAAAATGAAGTCTATTTTACAAAATTCAATACATATAAGTCACATTAATTAATTTAATAATTAATTCCCGCTGTCAGAGCAAATAGCGTGTTATTATGAAACAATATGTATCAAAAGATTGACACCAGTTTAAGTCCAATTTCAAAGTGAAATTGATTCCAATGACCATAATTGGATAAAATGGTAAAAATATATTCAGATTACACATTAAGATCAATTCAAAAGATAATATATTCATATAAATAAATTAGATTAAGAAGCAGTTTTGATGTAAAATGCAGTATTTTTCACGATTCATTAAAAATGAACTTTATCGGAAAAATACCAAAAATTCACAGAAGGTAAATTTTGATGTCACAATCATAAAGAATAAGTTTATTTTGACAAACATAGTTTATAAAATTGTCAAAATATAGATTAAAAAATGGTTTGCCATTAAAAAGCAGTAAAACAATCTTTTAAAAATATTTGTGTATTCCATGCTTAAGATTGGATTTATTTTCATTTTAAGCCTCTAAAACACTATCTTAATAATTAATGGACATAGATAAAAATATATATTATTCATTACTTACTTGGGATGTTACATCCTTCCCCCCTTTAGAAAATTGCATCCCCGCAATTTATTTACTTATCGAATAAATGGGGGTACTTATCCCTCATAGCATTTTCAGATTCCCATGTTGCCTCTTCCATCATGTGGTTTTTCCACAAAACCTTTACATGCTTAATCACCTTATTCCGTAACACTTGCTCCCTATGGTCAAGAATCTGGACCGGTTGTTCCTCATAAGATAGTTTCTCTTCCAGCTGAACTACCTCTAGACTCAAAACATGAGATTGATCTGGCATATACTTTATCAACATCGAAACGTGAAAAACATTGTGTACCTGAGATAAACTCGGAGGTAAAGCCACCTGGTATGCAACTGATCCAACTCTATCTAGAATTTCATATGGTCCAATGAACCTTGGACTCATCTTTCCTTTATTACCAAATCGCATAACACTTTTCCATGGTGATACTTTGAGAAAAACATGATCACCTACCTCAAAAGAGAGATCCTTCCTCTTGTTGTCCGCATAACTCTTCTGCCTGCTCTGAGCTGTTCTCATGTGTTTCTGAATCATCTGAACTTTTTCTGCCATCTTTTCTACCAATTCTGGTACCATCAACTTCCTTTCACCCACTTCATCCCAGAAAGCTGGCGTTCGACACCGCTTCCCATATAATGCCTGAAATGGTGCCATCTGTATACTGGAATGAAAAATGTTATTATATGAAAAATCAGCCAAAGAAAGATGTTGGTCCCAACTTCCTTGATAATCCATAGTGCAAGAACGTAGCATATCATCCAATGTCTAAATTGTTCATTCTGACTGACCATCTGATTGAGGATGAAAAGCTGTACTAAAATTTAATTCAGTACCCAATGACTTCTGAAGGCCTTTCCAAAAGTTAGAAATGAACCCGGGATCTCGATCAGATACAATGGAGAGAGGAACTCCATGTAACATGACTACCACTTTAAGATACAAACGGGAAAGTTGATCAGGAGATAAAGTATCTCGTATAGCAAGGAAATGAGCAGATTTAGTCATGAGATCAATAATAACCCAGATTGAATTATTACCTCGAGATGTCCTTGGTAATCCCACAACAAAGTCCATGGATATGTTTTCCCATTTCCACTCTAGCACTGGTAAAGGCTGAGGCATCCCTTTCGGTAACAGCCGCTCTGCTTTAACCTGTTGACATGTCAAACACTTCACAGTAAAATCAACAATATCTCTTTTCATTCCATCCCACCAGTAATACTCCCACAGATCTCTGTACATCTTAGTACTTCCAGGATGAACTGAAAACGGAGAACTATGAGCTTCACATAACAACTCTCTCTTCAACTTTGAATCACAAGGCACACACAATCTCTTCCCAAATATCAAAACGCAATCATTATCAATGTTGAATTTAGGAAACTTACCTTTCTGAACCAGCTCTACCTTTTTCTGCAACTCACTATCTTGCTTCTGTGCTTGCTTGATTCTATCTGATTGAGATGATCTCACTGATACCTAAAACAAAACAGAAGAACATCCTGCACCAAAAACTTCTATCCCAAAGTTCATCATATCCTTAACCAAGGATCACGTTCCAAACGCAACATTGCTAATAAAGCATTACTTTATCGACTCAAAGCATTAGCCACTTTATTTGCTTTTCTAAGATGGTAATGAATTGTACAATCATAATCCTTGATTAATTCTTACCATCTCCTTTGTCTCATGTTCACTTCTTTCTGAGTGAATATATACTTTAAACTTTTGTGATCGGTATATATTTCACACTTTACTCCATACAAATGATGCCTCCAAATTTTTAATGCAAAAACAACAGCAGCTAATTCCAAATCATGTGTAGGGTAATTTACCTCATGATTTATCAACTGTCGTGAAGCATAAGCAATTACCTGATCATTCTGCATTAAGACGCAACCAAGTCCTTTCAATGAAGCATCAATGTATATAACAAACTCACCATTCCTAGAAGGTAGTGCCAAAACTGGAGCATTCAGCAATCTTCTTTTCAATTCCTGAAAACAATCATCACATTCTTTTGTCCAGATAAACTTAACACCCTTCCGAGTTAGCTTAGTCATTGGACTAGTTAACCATGAAAAATTTCTAACAAACTTTCGGTAATAGCCAGCCAAACCAAGGAAGCTACGAATCACTGTTACATTTGTGGGTCTTGGCCAGTCTTCCACAACTTTTGTTTTTGCAGGATCAACAGTTATCCCATCTTTAGAAAAAATGTGACCAAGGAAGGAAATTTGTTGTAACCAAAACTCACACTTACTGAATTTCCCATACAATTTCTTTTCTTTAAAGGTTTTAAAGATAACCCTTAAATGACTTTCATGATCTTCATTACTTTTATAAAACACCAAAATATCATCAATAAAAACCACCAAAAACTTATCCAAGAACTCATGGAAAATTCTATTCATTAAGTCCATGAATACAGCAGGTGCATTGGTTATCCCAAAAGGCATTACTACAAATTCATAATTTCCATATCTCATACGGAACGTGGTCTTAGGAACATCTTCATCCATTACCTTCAGCTGATGGTACCCCGATCTCAGGTCAATCTTTGAAAAATACTGAGCTCCCTGGAGCTGATCAAACAAATCATCGATATGAGGCAAAGGATATTTTTTCTTAACAACGATATTATTCAAGGCACTGTAATAAATGCAAAGTCTCATAGAACCATATTTATTTTTAACAAATAAAATAGGAGCACCCCATGGTGATGTGCTAGGTCGAATGAAACTTTTATCTAATAAATCTTGCAATTCCTCCTTCAACTCTAAAAGATCAATTTGAGCCATTCGATAAGGGGGTTTTGAAATTCGCTTAGCATCAGGAACTAGGTCAACCGTAAACTCAACTTCCCGATCTGGTATTATTCTAGGATACTCATCAGGATAATCATTTACCAGTGGCACATCATTAATCTGAACAGTTCCTTTATTTTCAACGATGTGTGCAAGGTAACATTCATTTCCATCTTTTACAAGTTTCTCGGCCTCTTGATAAGTTATCAACTGTAAGGGTTCATTCTTGTACACAAACTGAAATTCTTTCTGAAAAGAAACATCATTAGCTCTATAGTCAATCTTATCATGTCAAATAGAGATCCAATCCATACCCAGGATAACATCAAACTCTACTAGAGGTAGAACAATAAGGTTTGCAAGTAGGTTCTTTCCACATATAAGGATAGGAAGATTTTTATAAATTCGTTTTCCTCAACATTCCCCCCAGGAGTTTTTACCAAAAGACCAGGAGTCATTTCTTGAGATGGTATTCCCATTTTACTAGAAAAGGTTTTAGAGATGAAAGAATGTGTAGACCCTGAATCAATCAACACACTAGAATAATATGAAAAAACAAACAAAGTACCTGATACAACTTCATTTGATGGCCCGACATCTGCTGAAGTAGTTGCAAAGGATTTCACCACCCCTTTCTGCTTGTAGTCTAACTGCTTCTCATCACTCAAGATCTTTGTCGGACACTCATTTTCATAGTGACCCATCTCATTGAACTTAAAACATTTCACTAACTGTAAATCAAATTTGTTCTTACCTTCACCTTGATCCTTTTCAGTGCAATCACGAGCCTTATGTCCCATCTTACCACATCGGTAGCACTTTCCAGAATTCAGAATACATTCCCCAGTATGCCTTTTTCCACATTTATCACAAACTGGAAACTTAGTTTTCTTACCATCAGACTTTTTTGAAGAATTCTTACCTTTCTCCTGCCACCTCGGTCTCTTCTTCTGTTGGTTGTTATAGAACACTTGATCATCGGCAAAATCCATTTCCACCTTCTCAGCACATCGAACAAGCTTTTCATAACTTTTAAACTCACAGGAAGCTAATGCCCTTCGATATTTTGGCTTTAATCCTGAGTAAAAACGATTGATTTTACTATCACAGTCTCAGATAAAATTTGGAGCATATGTTGCCAATCGAGTGAACCATTCTTCATAGGTAGCCACTGAGTATTCCTCTTTCCTCAATTCCAAGAATTGCTTTTCCATCCTAAATTGAACAGCCTTAGGAAAATACTTCTCAAGAAACATACCTTTGAATTCATCCCAGTCAAGAGCATCGATCCCATCAGCGTCCGTGATATTTTTAACCATTGACCACCACTGATCTGCCTCACCCTCCAAACAGTAAATAGTAAGACTAACCTTTTGATTGTCTGAACACCCCATGACATCAAAAATCTTCTCCAGTTCTTTAATCCACCCTTCAGCTAGCACAGGGTCAGATGATCCTCTGAATGATGGGGGATGTTGCCTCATGAAATGTTCCACCACTGACATGTTCCTCTGCGGTTGATCTGGATGATATCGTGTATTGATACCACCACCATTTATCGCTTGAGTCAACTGTGCCATTACTGCAACAAACTGTTCAGTTCCAATTCCGACCATCTCAGGTTGCTGATTCGGAAGGTTATTTCCTTCTTTATGCCTTCATAGCACTTCTTCCATATTTCCTCTGCGGAAAACCATTCTGAACAAACATGTCTTAGATGAAGCAACATGGTAATTTTAAATGCTATATCACTTCAATTTGACCATAAAAAAAATATTTTTGGATAATAATTTAATATAATTCTAACTCCTAATGTTTTCTAAACTGACCTCTGATACCAACTATAAGGCCCCAGCCTTAAAACTTACATAATCTTGAGTTATTACAAGATTACACATTGAGGATCTTTTCGGGTTTAGAGTTTTAGAGAATTATATCATAAATCATGCATTACATTACACATATAAACAAAGTGGTTACATAAAGATAGTATTCTTCATTCCCATCAATGGAATCATATTTAAAATAAACATGGATTCTTTCTTGACACTTCCTTGACACTATCATCATATCATGTACCTTTCCCTTGACCTGTGAAAAACATTTCAAAAAAACTTGGGATGAGCATAAAAAGCTCAGTAAGGGATATAAAAATATGGAAAGGAAACATGGGTACATATATACATATGGATGAGATCATACAATACGCATAACACATAATCACTTTAACATACCTCATCAAATCATGAATAAATCTTCGGAATCATAAGACATAAAGGTAACTTGAGGAATTCATAACATTCTTACGTAGGGAGTAACCATCTTGGTTACGTTTGGAATACCCATCACAGTATATTCGCTAAATCGCTTCGGAGAAACCTTAATGTTTCACTCCTTCGCGTTACCCAATGCATTGGAGAGCTATATCGGGCTCACCCGCCCTTAGTTTATCACGAAACCACCCATTTTCATAATAATTCCCAAGAACCTCAACATAATCATATCGCATAAAACATGCATAAAGGAAACATAACATTTCCACCTTTAAATCACAAGATATCAATACAACACATTGTTATAAAAATATTATGAAAACGATTTTCAATACCAAAATAAAAGAAAAGTAAAACATGGTATTTATTTTTCGTTTAAAAAGATGGTATGGCTTGTAGAGGAAGACGAAACTCAAATAACAGTCATGACGGTGGAGAAGTCATTGTCGCCGTATACGTACGAAAAAAAATCCCTTTTGTCGTTTAGTAAATGCTTCGTATAAAAATGATTCCTTTTGAATAAACGTAAAAGTCAAAGGGGTTTATACACCGTATAAAAGAAGGTTGTGAATAAAACAAAATATGGTTCAATGAAAGGAGATTGAGACAAAGTCCCATACAAGGATATTTTTTAAATAAAATAGATCTATTATGTGTATTCACTATAATTACACATAAAGGAAGTAAAAATACAAGATAGGACATAATAATATCATGACGTAATTTGAAAGTAGGAGATTAACCCAAATAATGGAAATTGGGTTAAGAAGTTACCTTACCTCGTATCCGACTTGACTCGATCGTTCTTTATTCTCCTGAATAATAAACGTGAGTTAATCTCTACTTGCTTAAGAACCTTTTTCAAGTTAATTATTCCTTTTATACCATGTTATGAACATCATGTAATCATTTATGTTAATAATGTTCATTTTTTCGGTATTTGGTTCTTAAGTAAAAAATAGACATCTTACACTTACATGTTGTTAATTTGGTCAAAGTTTCATTATATACAGAATGATATTAATGATTTGGATAACATATATATCCTATATATTCATCATATACATTTATTTATAATATTACATCACATTTAGAGGTAAGAAATGAAATGCACCGTTCAAGGAGACGGTATGCCGTACGTACGCATGAACGCTACTTCCATTTCTATTTCGTATTTTCTGAAATGGAATCATAATGATATAAGAGTATATAATAATTACAGTATAATAACATATATAATATCATTAACATTATCCTTTACACATCACACATATGGTATTAACGAATCAAATAACTTTCAGGGGGCAGTAGTCCGCACTTCCTTAAATGAAGATATAGCGTTTACCCATAATGGAAACCATAAAGGTATGCCCAAAAATGAAAAATACAGAAGCTTAAAGAAAAAATAAACATATTATATATCATATATAAAAATAGTGAAATAATAATGGCCACCTTTGAAGGTGTTAAATGAGTATTGAACAATCATCATTTTGGGAGGCAGAATTTCACAATCCACGGAAACCGTATGTTCTTTAACCATTTGATGTAGTTGTGTGAGAGTGTTGCTAGAATAATTCTTATAAAAACATCCTAGTATATTTAATATACTGTTGTTTTTACAAAATAAGTAAATAAAAAGAGTTTAGTGGGTTGGAGAAGCAAAATAAAACAAATGAACATGAGAGAATGAATTACCTTTAAAAGTGTAACTCCTTTTGATTTGAGCCTAAAGGCTTCTTTTAAAAGGATTCTGCCCAAAGGGAATCCTCTAGGATTAGGAGAGGGATGTGGAGAGAGTAAATGGGCAGGGTATGGCCAAGCCAAAGGCTTGAGGAGTGTGTGAAATGAGGTAGAGGTGGGGGCCTTTTATAAGAGGAGATGAGGGGCACTTTTGGAAATCATGAAACTATTATTATATTTTCAAAAGTGTTTCGAATTTATAAGGTCCCAGATTGATATATTTTGAATATAAGATGATAAGGCATCTCAATATTCCCATACAATAGTTTTTGGAATGTTTAGGTCTTAGATATTACATTATCTTTCCATTTTATTTTAAATCGTTAAATAATGAGGTCATCGCTGCATCATCATGATGTCATAAATAATTTAATTTATTTAAAGTATAAAAATTATAAAACAAATACTATAATATAGGAAATCGGTTTATCTTTCCAATGACTATTTATAATCAAAAATCTGATCTTTATAACCCCATGTAAGAATTGTTTTCGTAAAACATATTATGTTTGTGTCATTTTTACTTTTACATTAAATAAAAAATTATTTATGTCATTTCCCAAACAAAGTGGCTCCATGGGGTCCCCAAGTTTTCCCATGGCTTTTCTTGGTCGGCCATGACACAACAAATGGTGGTAGGACATGTGTCAAGCTCATATCATTTTATTAAAGCATTATTTTTACCTTAAACTACACTAATTACCACTAATCGCAATTAAAAACATAATAAGTTACTATTCAACAAAAAATTATTTTAATCTCATTGAACCACATTTTACTTCTTAATGACAACCATGTATGTCGGATTTTTGAAATTCAAAACACAATGATGGAAAAATTTCATTTAAATGGAAAATCAGTTTTTATAAGTACCACTTAGTGGTTTCACTATTCATCAAAAATTGAAGTTTTTCAGAAAATTACCAAAAATTTATCCTAAGCTATATTTGATATCCCGAATTCAAAAATGAAGTCTATTTTACAAAATTCAAGACATATAAGTCACATTAATTAATTTAATAATTAATTCCCGCTGTCAGAGCAAATAGCGTGTTTTTATGAAACAATAAGTATCAAAAGATTGACACCAGTTTAAGTCCAATTTCAAAGTGAAATTGATTCCAATGACCATTATTGGATAAAATGGTAAAAATATATTCAGATTACACATTAAGATAAATTCAAAAGATAATATAATCATATAAATAAATTAGATTAAGAAGCAGTTTTGATGTAAAATGCAGTATTTTTCACTATTCATTAAAAAATGAACTTTATCGGAAAAATACCAAAAATTCACACAAGGTAAATTTTGATTTCCCAATCTTAAAGAATAAGTTTATTTTGAAAAACATAGTTTATAAAACTTTCAAAATATAGATTCAAAAATGGTTTTCCATTAAAAGGCAGTAAAACAATCTTTTAAAAATATTACTGTATTCCATGCTTAAGATTGGATTTATTTTCATTTTAAGCCTCTAAAACACTATCATAATCATTAATCGACATAGATAAAAATATCTATTATTCATTACATACTTGGGATGTTACAATATTTCATTTATACATTAAATATATATATATATACACTCAATGTTACATAGGATGACAATTATAAAACAAACATGAAATTGTGTGTAACACAATCTAAGAATAGTGTTGTGTATACATCAAGATAATACAGTGTGGCATATAGCACAAGATAATATTATTGTAGCATAAAATAAATGACATAAAATAAATTAAAAATAATTATTATCATAAAATATCAGGTTGTTACATTCTACCCCCCTTAAAATGAATTTCGCCCTCAAAATTCATCGTGGTTATACATGGTTTTCTACCTGAAAGTTTGTTTAATTTAAACACACATCATCAAATAAAATACCAAAACATAACGTTAAAAACTAATGTATGAAACAAAACAGTTACCCAAATTAACTAATCATTGGGTTTCCATATAGGAGAACATAGATGAAAATATGGATATGGAAGAAAAATCTAACCATCAAGTTCTGATGGAGAGTCATAGAGGACATGGCTATGAAAAATCCAACAATCACAAAGCCATAGATTTGTGACGATCTAAGATACAATATGATTCATCATATTTAAAGGCACTAGGAAAACATTTTTGGTTTTCATGATCCTTTCCCTAAAGTTGATGAAATTGGAATTAGAAGAAATACTTGCTTGATTTTGGTACAATCTCACTGTTGTTCGTACTTTGAACAATTTCCACTTCATCTCTTAAATAAATGAAGTTGAATTTGTTATTAGTGAAGTGCTAACATATCATGTGATAGAATGATGGGTCCTTCCATCTGTTTCAAACAAAAGGATAGCACAAGTTGTCAAATATACATAAGTCCATCTATGGGGAGGTTAATCATATATGATTCCAAAAATGTACTTATACTTCATATATCATACCTCTTAATAAACGAAAACTATTTTCTACTAACCAGGGACTTCCTGTAGGCCATTGGTAGGCGATAAAGGCCCATTGCACTTCAATTGTGGGTTCGATTCCCACAGCCTTGTCCGACACGATGGGTTTTCGCCCGTCCTGGAGGTCTTCCTTTTTCTAAAACTACATTAAAATAACATCCAATCAATAATATCGAAAACAGTTCTATCCTTATACAATACTAACTTATGTCCAACATAATCAATTCCAATCTTTAGGCTTATCTAAAATACTTCGGTCCAAGCACATAGTATAAATTAAACAATTACTTGAAAGTTTATCTACCAATAATGTGAATAAAAGAATTTATCTCACATATATTATAAGATATATCTTGTTGGTTACATTCCAAACACATGAATACCTTAGTCAAATATTCTCTTGAAACAAAAATTACAATTATAACCTTAGTGAAAACATGAGTACTGTCAAAAGGTAACTCTTTCCACATACCAAAATCCTCAAAATTCAATATACTCAAATCATGATATCACTTAGTCCTTATATCAATCCTGAGCTCATGAATACTATCAAAATTTTCATTTTATCATTATCCCTTCATTATGCGCATATCATCTTCTTTCAAAAATATTTGAATCTCTTTTCATGGTTACCGTTACCATAAAATTATTGAAAACCACACTAGACTAACACAAAAATATTCCAATACACCATAAAAGTACCTCAAACAGATTATTATTGAATACCATTACATAAACACTTCAATCCAACCTCTTCAATGATTTTCCTGGAATAAGTCCTTCCTTGATTTAGAAGTGACTTTTTAGGTCAGGGCATTGAGTTGGGTAATTCCCATGTTCTCCACAAATAAGACATTTAAATCCATAACAGTCTGTCACTCTATGACCCTTTTCTCCACATAGATAACATATGTCCCTCCATTTCAGGTATTTATCAAGGTTCTTCTTCCCTTCTTTATAAATCTCAATCTTCCTTTCTTTATGCTCCTCAACATGCGAACATGCATAAAATCTTTCTTCCTCTTATTTGATGAATTAGTCATAACACTAAATTTCACCTTGTTAATCATATATCGTGATGACTGATTCGGAATAATCATAATATCTTTCTCTCTAGGAATTACACAATTTTGATTCTCATAGTCACCATTTTTTCCATTGTATTCAATGTTAACCGAATTCCTTCCAGTTCCCTCCACTGACTAAAACACAAAAATAATTCTGTGAGAGGAAAAAATCATACATGGAACATAACATAATCAAGGGGAGTACCTTCGACATCTAACATCTTAGGTTGAATTCTATGATTGTTACCGTAATTCTAGGACTATAACTTATACTTATACATAACCTTAGGGACGCCCCTAGACATACCATAGAAATATATATAGGGATCTCACTAATGTTCTTGCATCGTAGTTTCCAAAGGTTGACTAAAACTTTCCTCTATAACCAATTATAGAGGCCCAAAGATTGACGTACATAGATATTAAATTACATTTACAGAATACTTAATACATAACAAAAACAGACACACAAGGACCGTAATAGTTTAGTGTCTTTGGAAACATGGACCGTAATCTTCTAATCGTGGTGAAAGATCTTCAACATCTCCCATAATGATCTTCCACTTTTTGTTTCCTTACCTAAAACCTTTCTTTTAATCATGGGGGAAAATAAAACATAAAAATGGTGAGCTCAAATTATCAGTAAGGGTAAGAATGGATAAAATATAACATACCATATACATTTGAACTTAAAAACATGAACATAATGTTTAAACATAAAAATCTTGAGCAACGACATAAAACATGGAAGTACATAAGGAATAGATCATAATGTAACATAAATCATTATAAAATAGCATGGGAATAAAACATGTAATTGTGGAATTCATTAATCACATGTAATGATTTCCATAGTATCCAAGGCATTGCTGCCAAGACCATCATAGTGGACAAAGTCCCTTTCGGAATCGAGTTCACTCCACATTCCAGTCCTGTAATACTGAACTGGATTAACTTACCATTCCAGCCATGTCTATCTCATGAGATATAAATCTTTACCCAATGTATTGGAGGGAGATATAGGTCCCACCCATCTGATAATTAAATCATTCTTACTTGTGCCACAAAAAAAACATACATCATTCATAAAAACCCAATAAATAAAATGGGTTTCATAAACATCATCCCATCATCACATAATCTATATAAAATAAATGTATATCATTTCATAATATGAAAAGTGAAACCATGTAAATCATAGAGACATGATACATTAAACACACACATATGATATAATGTCATCTTAGATGAAAAATTGTTTTGACAAACCACTTGAAAAGTATTCTTGAGGAAAATATCCTTTTTTTCTTCAAAATCATTTTCTTTTCACAAAATGTCATGAAATTTTAAAAGAAAAGGAATTTGTTCAAAATAGTCATGAACTCTTTTGGATATAGATTCATGAAAATAAGGGTTTATAAGACCGTAAAAATCCGTTCGTTCCGTATAAGTTAAAAAAACATTCTTCTTTTACTTTTTCCAGAAAACTCAAAAAGTACCTCGTAAAAGAAAGATTTCATACATACCATGTAGTAAAATTCAAAAATGGGTAAAAATGAAATAAAAAATAAATAAAATAACTTTTATAAAACATGTACATGGATTATAACAATAACCCTAGTAAATACTTACGTATAAGCAATCTCGGATAAAAATGTGATTTGCGAAATTATCCCATACCTTAGGTCCGATATACGTCATACGTATCCACACCTCCAGTATAATGATTTAAATAATGTCATTGACTTATTACTGAATCATATTAATTGTTTTTATATCATATATGGTTCACTTATGACTTTATATTACCCGTTCTTTTGTAAATTCATGTTAAAGTAGCGTTTTGGGTAAAATCGTTTCATTTTTCGTTCATGTTTTAACTTGTAATTATTCATATGATTACATAGATCATGATTAATTACATCCAGAATTTAAAACATTATTTATATATAATATATATTCAGAATATACATATATATAATAGATCGATAAATGGAAAGAAATGCACCATTCATGGAGACAGTAGGTCGTACGTACGCATTAACACTGTTTTCGTTTCCTTATTGAATTGAATGGAATTAAGTAGATGACATAAATATATATATAGATAAATAAAGTTACATTATTATGTCATATATTTCATGATTATTTATTATATATACTTTATAATCATTCTTGAATGGTTCTCATGGAGAGAGAATCTCATCGCGTCGTGGAGACGGTATACCGTATATACGCACGAGCGATGATATCATTCCCATGAACGTAGAATTGTATTAAAGTGTATGCATAATATTATATAATCAATATCACTTTAAAATAATCATATATATTCATTACATTCACTATTATACCCATCCAAGTAAGGTGGTGGTGGAAAATAGATTAGACCACAGCGTGGAGACGGTATTCCGTACGTACGCACGCGCAGTGATTTCGTTTTCTGTAGGATGGATAGATTCTGAAATATGGTTGTTTCATACTTATAATAACATATACTTATATTATTGATACTTATGTTATTACTTCATAATGAAACATCTAAAGAAGAAGAAGTGGAAGAAGAAATAAAGTTGAAAGAATCGGTAACAGACATTTCCTCTTCTTTGAAGCGCCTCTTTAAGACCTCCATGTAGGGCACTAAAATTGGTCATTGAAGAAGACCAGGACCTCTAAAATTTTTCTAGGGAAGTGGGGAAGTGAAATGGGAAGGTTTTTGCCGAGCATGAATTCTCAAATTGGTGTGAGGAGGAGAGGGAGGAGGTGGCCTTTTATAAGAGAGGAGAGGGGAACCTTTGGAAATATAAGAAATATTAGTTTATTTTAAATCCCAAACACACATAAAAACATAGAAAATTACTCATATCCAAATATTAGATGAGATAGGGTTGTAATATCATCAACCAAAAAATTTTGACATGTTAGGAATTTATTTTAAACATTATCAAGTTGATTTATCCTTATTTGATCAATTTAATATTATTTGTGGTTATAATATTCTAAATTTTAAATTATAACAAATAATTACTTATTTCTGTGAATTTTCCATAATTGGATACTTTATAACCTTTTAGAAAATATAAATATAAATTTATAATTTTTAAATATTTTTTTTTATTTTTAAACAATTTTATAATATGTTATTTTTGTAAAATAACAATAGTGTCAATTTTGACAATATTCATTTATTTGAATTTAAATAAAATATATACAGAAGATATTTTCGAAATAAAAGATTTAATAGATTAATTAAATGTAATATGTATCTATATAATTAGTGGAGCTCATTAAATAGTTCATATACTATTTATTTTATTATTTATAAAACCATTTATTTGGTTTATCTCTTAATAAATAATTACTACAACATTTTTGTATAATTATTTAATATACTTATTTGTTGCATAAAAATTAAAAATAAAATCATATGATGAAGATAAATATATTAAAATTATCAATAATACTTTTACACGAATTTATCATCTTAAAATAACATTATTTAAATTGTTATATTTATTAAATTATGAAGGTGACAACTTTGGTATTATTTTAAATAAAATAATATAAGTGTCGTAATCGCCTTAATAAGGATCCAAATGGTCCAAAATTTGACCATTGGATGATTATATTTTATATATACACTAATAATTAGTTTTTTTTCAGATTTGTTTTGCCTTTTGATATGTATTACTATTTAAATAAAAACTATATTAATGACTTTTCACTAAATAAATAATTTCTGCATCATTAACGTATAAGATAATAATGTAATTAAGTAACTCATAAAAATTAAAAATAAATTATCATGACAATGAAAAATATTTTATCTTTCAAATGAGTTTTTATAACCTAATTTTTATTTTGTATAAGCTTATATTAAAAATACTTTAATTATTAAAGTTGACTGAGACATATTTCCCTTTCCATTAAATAAAATATACTACAGGTTTTAATCACCTACACGTGGGTTCTAATTGATTCCATTTCATCCCAAATATGACTTAGGACAAATTATAATTATCATATTGTATTATGAAAAGTATTAGGATAATTTCATAATATTATATTTACCCTTAATTACCCAATTCACCTTTTACTATGGTAAATAAAATTTACCGTTGTTACTATTCATAAAGCCATAAAATAAAAAGTAATCTATTAATATAATTTATACCCACTGATTCCAAATATGGAATCCATTTTTCCAAATTCAATAAACAGAACTTGCAGAAATTAAATTAAAATTATTCCCATTGTTGAATGAAAACCGGTTTTTGTTTAAAACATTGCAAAAGATTGAATTTTTTTAACCTACGAATTCAATGTAAAATCAAGGATAATGACATAAATTATTTTAAATGGTCAAAATATATTATATTTATACATTAAAACCCTTAAATATTATAATTTAACCACATGAGTTATTATGATGAAAAATGTTCTTTTTAATTAAAATATAGTGTGTTTTTACTATTCATTAAAATATGAAAGTTATCATAATAATATGAAACATTTATCCAAGGTAAAATCTTATATACTGATTCAAAATAATAATTTTATTTTGTAAAATTTAACTTATAAACATGTTAAAAACTAGATTTAAAGAGGGTGTGCCATCAAAAGGCAGCAAAACTGCATTTTTTTAAAAAATACTTATTTTACCCGAAAAATATATTTTGTTCTTATACCATGTTCTAGAAAATGTGTAAGATGAATAATAATGTTATAAAATTCAAATATTAGTTAATAATATTCATAACGGAAAGTTCATAATAATATTATAATAATATATCGTTGTTTAGTAAAACCTGGTATTGCGTACAACACACGCTATCGAGGAAGGTCACAATTGCATGTAATGAAATCCAAGTCAGGGATGCATGTTGTGCGAGAATCCTTTATTATTTCATATAAGAGAATCCAACCATATTTCATTTATACATTGAATATTTATATATATACACACTCAAGGTTGCGTAGAATGACTATTATAAAACGAACATGAAATTGTGTGTAACACAATCTAAGAATATTGTTGTGTATACTACAAGCTAATACTGTGTGTCCTATATCACAAGATAATATTGTTGTAGCATAAAACACATGACATCAAATAAATTAAAAATAATACTTATCATAAAATATCAGGTTGTTGTAGTTATGTTATAAAAAATGATCATGGTTATATTGTAAAAAAGGTAGGGTTATTAAGTTACTAAATAATATGGGTAGGAACATTTCCACCCTCTGATGCATTGGATAAATATTGATATATTGCGAGATAAAATTTTTCACAATGGGAAGTTAACCATATTCAGTAAGGTACTATTTACACTTTGATTGTCATGGCAGTGAACCATGACTATTACAATGGTTTGGGGAGGGAAACCAATCCACTATGAAAGTACAAGGATGATCATTGATTACTAAGGAAATTATTTTTTATAAATAATTTTTTCAAAAATATACATGCCTTATATAAATTATATTGTATTACATCTCATTTTATTTGATTAATTTATGATTAACCATTTATGATATTCCAATTTTTATATCATGACTAATGAGAATGATCTTTGATATGTAGCATATAGTTTTCAAATGTTATTCTATTGTTCATACACACATAAGATAATGATATTATTATTTGGTCATTGATATATCCCTTATTTACCACTAATAAGAATCAATACTGACACCTTCTTATTTTTCCTCCCCCTTGTTATGAAAAAATTTTATATTAATGATATGTATAATAATGGTTCTAGTTTTCAAGATCTAGTTAGTAGATGTTGTATTTCACTAATGAAACTGTTGTTTATGTCTCCATAATTTCTAATACTCTAGTCCTATATGATTTTGGAATGTATCCTTATGTAATTTATTAAATATTCTACAATTATGATATCTTATATATATATATATATGAAAACCAAGTGTCTCTATAGTTTGTATTAAATAATAGTTTATTTATAATTTGTATATGATAATAAGAAATAATATATGATATCTATAGGGATATTATTAAGTCTTTTTCAATGGATATGTAATAGTATAGGAAAATATCATAGAATATTGTTGAAGGATAGAGAATGAATTTCACATGAAATTATATCCATATCGAGATACTAAAAGTTTATGTTGATCTTGTATAGTTGTACCTAGGATTAAAAACTATAAAAAGGGTTCAATGATATAGACTCATATAATCACTTAGGGCATTATAATGTGCCTTATTGAACACTTGGTCTGAAACTCTCTATGGATATGGTTTGGAAGTTCATAAACCCTTTACGAACCATAATTAATAAAATGAATAATTATTATGCATGGCCTTGGTTAAATAATTGGATTTATAAATTTAAATTAATGATTCGTGATTAAGACATCCTATGAATTTTTGATCACATGAATTTTCAATTCATGATGGTCATTAAGACTATTATGGTTTCCCTTGGGGAATAAGGGTAGAACAATAATTTGTTGGTGGTGACATGTATGAACAAATAAAAAAGTATCAAATTTGGTTTTATTTTTTAAAATTCATTTATATCATGGAAAAAATTTGGGGATTTAAATTCAGTTCCACAACAATTTTATATTTAATTATTACTGAAAACCATTATTGTCATGATGATCACATCTCATGTCTATGATTTTTCTATTCATGTTGTTTGTGAGAGTGTGATTTTTGCAAGGATAGTTAATCTTTCTCTGTTTCCATGTGATTCTATCTTAGTAATGAACTATACTTCTCTATATAAATTTAACATCAATGTATAATAAGGGAAGTAATGTTTGGTGTTCCAAATCAACCTATGATCTAATATCAGTGTGGTGATAGATATGAACTATTTAGGAAGACCCAAAAAAAATTTATGTGTCTTGATTCCTATTCTAAATGTTTGTTTGTCCTAGATGGATGGGGAGAAACACTATATTGATGATATGCCTATTTTAATGGAGTTTTTTGTCTTTGAGCAATATTTTCCTATTATTCCACTGAAATATGATATTGTGTTTTTAATAGAACTCATTCATGATGCCATTCCTTATTTAAAGACACTATTAAGAATTAACTTAGAAAAGTTGTAATAATTGAATAAGTAACACTAGAAGGTCCTTGAAAAGGTATTCTTTTCAAACAAGTGTGTCACCATGGGGTGAAGCTATTAATTTTGATAGGTAGATGCATGGTTTTGTTTGACTCTTTATGGATTTTTTGAATTGAATGTGATCTCAATAAACAAAATTTATCTATTAATTCGCATTGCTGACTTTCATGATCAATTTCATGGACATCGATTATTTTAAATTATTTCCTTTCCATTGTGATATCATAAATTGAAGGGAATGTTAGATAAAATACACAATACAAAATTCCATATATGCTATGTACACTTTATTTATATAGTTATTTAATTTGGGCTTACTATACCACATATTTAATTTTGGACTTAATAAATAGTGACATCGGAGAATACCTTGATTAGTAAGATGTAGTATTTATAGAATATATTTATTTTATATTAGAATAAAAAGAATAGAATAATGTTCACATTATAATTCTACTAAATACACTAAAAAGTAAAAAATATTATGAAAATTCCATGAAGTGTGAATTTTGGCAAAAAAAACATTTTAAGGTTTTGGTCATATAATCTAAATAAATGGTATATTGAGAGATCCATCAAAGATAGATGATATTAACCCATATCCTAGACCTATCATTTTAATTTGATTTCAATGTATTCATTATATGGATGGATATTGTCAATAATTTGACATGATATTCTTACAAATACATAATCCACTCATTATGTAAACATGGAAGAGTTCTGTGTTCCTCTAGTTGGATGAATGCAAGGAAATTTCATGTAACTGAAGATAA
Organism: Viscum album; assembly: GCA_963277665.1. Taxonomy (NCBI): domain Eukaryota; kingdom Viridiplantae; phylum Streptophyta; class Magnoliopsida; order Santalales; family Viscaceae; genus Viscum; species Viscum album. Next base: position 1,655,535,820 of record OY728148.1, on the reverse strand, counting down.
TAATAGTTAGAGCATGCGTGATTATATTACCTTGTAGTATAAAAGGGTTTGTATTCTATAGATATGCATCCAAGAAGGGATTGAGTTGTTTCTCTTATAGAATGACATAGTTATAGCTTATGCCTCATGATAACTATAGGTTTATGAGAAACATTAACCATATCATTATTGAGAGTTTCCATTGGTTATTTTTTATCAATTATATGGATGAATTATATTTTCATATAAATGTTTGATATATATACTAATAAAAAAATAATGTTAATATTCACCTAAAATAAGTTAAAAATGTTATAGATAAGATAATTAGAGATAATTAATTAATATAAATTTTCATTACATTACCACATTGGGAAATTGAACATGGTGGTTGATTCTTTATGTTAAATACACCATGCTAGATTATCCATTATGAAGAATAAAAAATATCAAATTATTGTGAATTCAAAAAGGATGGATATATAAATATTGAAGTAATGGGGAAATCATATCATTATCAAATGAGTATTTTTAAATCATTCGAAGAGATAATTAATTATGCACATAAGGATGTTGTAGATATCTAATAGATGGTGATAATTTTTCGTATGATCATCATTGATTATGTTGGAATGACATGTTTTAAGAACAATTTTTTCCCCCTCATTCTATATTTGAAGAATAATCTATTATAAAAATCTCATAGTTCTATATTTATTAATTATCTTATTGGTGGAATTAATTATAGAGATTTAAAAGAGTATTTATAGTGGGATAGAATAATGAATGTTATTCAAAATTTTGTTCCTTGGTTTATGGTATTTAATTATGTTATGATCTTGAAAAAAAATTATATGGGGTTGTCAAAACCATTACCCATACTAGAATGAAAATTCTAATCCAAATCCATGTATTTTATCAATGGAATACACCAATACATTTAAAGGGAATAATTTTATATCGTGTGTAGTAGATCACCTTAAAATGTTAGAACATCTCATTTCTATAAGATCATATTTCATTCTAGATCATCTTGAAAGGATATACATTAAGGAAGTGGTAAGGTAGTAAGTAGTATCACCATGTATTTTATATGATCATGATTTGAAGATTACTTTGATGTTCTTGTGAAGTCTTAAATAATATTTTGATATAGTGTTATGTCTCAAAACTTCATATCATCAATAAAGATAAGGCTATTCTGAGAGGAACTTTCCATTCCAAGTGGATATTATTAGAAAATGTTTAATGGATCTCAAATGTGTTTGCAATTAATAGATTTCTCTAGTTTATTTCTATTTCGAGAATATCTCTCACCCATGAATTTAGATTTTTCATTATGAATCAATATTTTTATATGATTTTATAACTCAAATATGTTGGGATTAAGTTGGAGAAAAAAGTCTATTAGGTCTATAGATAGTTATGGAAATGGTGCTGAATGTTGGATCCACTCATCAATACATAGGGGATGCATAATGTTATGAGAAATTTAATGATGATAATCACAAATATGATATATATTTTTTAGTTAGTTAGAATTTTTTTCTTTAAATTTCTATACTGAATAGGTATATGTCATTTTGGAAGAATGTAATATTTATTAATGGGTATATTAACCCCTTTTATATAATTTATTCAATTAGGATGGTTTCTTATTTCATGATTAAAAGAACCCGGGCTTAAAACATTACTTAATCATGAACTAGATGAAAAATTCACATTGAGGATCTTTTCAGGTTTAGAGTTTTAGAGTGTTAGACAATAGCTATTACATTTCAAAAAATTACAAAGTAGACACTTCTACCCAGTATCGATTTTTTTACAAAACATGAACTCTTAAAAAAAGTGTGTTGTCTAGTTCCATGTTTTAGACAACATGGATTTTCCGTGATCCCAATCCTTGACCCTATTCTACATTATGTCCTCTGAAAAACATTTCAAAAACATGGGATGAGAATAAAAAGCTTAGTAGAAGATACACAAAGAATTAAAACTGTTAGTTATTCAAAACAACAAGTAAACCATGAATACATTATCATAATTGATACTTTTCACCTTTATGAAGTAGTAAATACTCTTAACTGAATAAAAGATCATTACTAAACCTTTTAAAACCAAAATATTACAATAAAACCCATATAAATAACACATAAATTATAATGGTATCTTGGGACATAGACATACATTAATATAATAACCATACGGTCGACTTCCACATATATCACTAAATTGAATAGCCATACGAGCAACTTCCATAACCATTGCATTGGTGGTTATAACGTAACCGCCCATCCTGGTATTCACGGCACCACCCATCATTTGGTTTATCACGTAACCACCCATCAAATATCCAAGTACCATTATAAAATCAGAAGACATAAAACAAATATACAAGAAAGAAAACATTTCCACATTTCAATCACAATATATAACGTAATGATATTGACATAAAAAATCCATTAAAAACCCATTTTCAATAAAAAAAATACATTAAAGATTATATGGTATTTATTTTCTTTTAAAAACATTACGGCTTGTTGAGGAATCCAAAGATCAAATAATACTCGCAGTTGAAGAAAAGGTTGTTGTCACTACTTACATTAAAAGGAACATTCTTTTTTCCATTTAGTAAAACACTTTGGTGAATGACATTCCCTGTGAAAAGTCAAGGGTGTTTAAACAGCGTATAAAATAAATTCATGTATTAAAACAAAATATGCCTCAATGAAAGGAGATTGAGACGAAGCCCTTAATCTCATGTCCGACATGACTCGATCATTATTTAATCACCTGAATGATAAACTAAGGTTAATTTATACTTGATTAAGAACATTTTTCAAGTTTATTATTCCTTCCATATCACTTATTACCATGTTATAATCATTATGGAATCATTTAATTTAATAATGTTCGTTTTGCCGATATTTGGTACATGAGTCAAAAATGAACACCTTATATTACAAGTTTTCCATGTGGTAAATAGTCCATTATATCCATAATTATATTCATTATTTAGATATCATATATATCATATATATACATAATATTCATGTATTTATAATAGTACATAACATTTAGTGGTAAAAAATGAAATGCACCGTTCATGGAAACGGTAAGCAGTACGTACACATGAACGCTACTTTCATTTCTCTATCTTATTTTTATGGAAATAAAAGATAATGCTAAATAGGTATATTATAATTCCAGTATAATATCATATATAATATTATTAACTCCATCCTTAATACATCCCATATAAGGAATTAATGAATCACATTACATTGATGGGGCGGTAATCCGCACTTTCTCAAATGAGATTATTGTATTTTCCCACTATGGATACCATAATGTATAGATATAATTGGGAAGTACAGAAGGATAAGAAAATAATAAACATAATATATATCATATATAAATACAGTTCCATCATAATGTCCACCCTGAGAGGCGGTAGGATAAAATCGAACAATCATCATTTTGAGAGGAGTTACTTTCCATCCGCATAAACATTATATTCATCATCCATTAGATGGAGGTGTCTGTAATTTTAGTTCAAATAACTCTCATAACAACATCCTAGTATATTGAGGATAATGTTTTTGTTACAAAAGAAATGAATAAAAATAGTTTAGGGGTTGGAGAAGTTAAATAAAAGAAAACAATTTAAGAGAAACTGTTACGTTTAATTTGGGTAACTCCCTTTGGGTTGAACCAAATGACTTTTTGAAATGACTTCTACCTAAGGTAAGGCTTTTTGGAAGTGGAATAAGATGTAGGTATCCAAATTGGGAAGATTTTTAATGAGACAAATGTCTTGAGAGGTTTGATGAATTGGTTAAAGTGGTCTCCTTTTATAAGGGAGATGACGGGCTCTTTAGGAAAGTTTGAAAATATAATTTTATAATATAATGATATTTGGTTTCTAAGGGTCCAAAAATCATTTTGGTAGAAGATAAGGTGACTAATATTTGAAATAAAACCATCCAATTAAAATTGGAGATGTTTTGGATAATATGATAATCATTATAATCTTATTTATTTAAATCATTTATTAATGAGGTTAATACTACATCATTATTGTGTCATAAATAATTTAATTTATTTGATGTCCAAAAATTATAAAAATTACTACTATCATGAATTAAATATTATTAGTATTCCAATAAATATTTATAGATTGAAATGTGCTTTATATTACCCCATCTAAAAATTAATTTACTAAAATATATTTTCTTTTATCATTTTTTCCATTACTTTAATTTAATTAATGTAAATTGTCATTAACACTCCCATGTTGTTAAATGGGGTCCCAAAATCGACCCAATGATGTCCAGGGTCATTAATGACTCAAACAATAAGGTTTGGACAAGTGTTAAGGTAATTTTGAATTATTATAATATTCTTTTTACCACGAATTACCTTATTTAACTTTAACCGTGATAAATAAAACTCAAAAGTAACTATTCACCAAAAATTATTTTCATCTTATTGAACCACATTTTACTTTTTGATAACAACCATGTATGTCAGATTTTGAAAATTCAATTCACATAAGTGGTAAAATATTATTTAAATGAAAAAGGCAGTTTTTTAACTAACACTGAGTGGTTTCACTATTAATCAAAAATTGAAGTTTTTTAGAAAAATACCAAATATTCAGCCTAAGATATATTTGATATTCCGAATTCAAAAATGAGGTCTCTTTTTACAAATTCGAAACATATAAGTGGAATTAATTAATTTTAAAATTAAATCCTGTGATTAAAACAAATAGCGTGTTTGTAAGAAACAATAACTATCAAAAGATTGATACTTGTTTTTGTCCAATTTCAATGTGAAATTAATTCTAATGACCAAAATTGTATTAAATCAAAAAAATATTTTCTAATTACATTTTAAACCCAATTAATAAGATAATATGTCCATATAAATAAATTAGATTAAAATTCAGTTTTGAATTAAATATACAATATTTTCACTATTCATTAAAAAATGTACTTTATCAGAAAAATTCCAAAAAATTACCCAATGTAAAAAATTTCATGTCCCAATTATAAAGGAAGAATTTATTTGTCAAATTAAAATATATAAAAATGACCAAAACTAGATTTAAATAGGGTTCTCCAATAAAAGGTGGTAAATCATCCTTTTAATGTAAATTATGCTTAAAATTAGATTCATTCATATTTTAAGCCTCTATATTTTTATTTGATAAATTTAATTACATTTAACAATCATTTATAATCTTATTGTAGTTATTTTCATTCATTCCCGCCAATAAAATGATAGATGTAAACTACCATTTAAAATAATAATATAATATTATTAGTGTGCAACGTAAGATTACAAAGAAAACTGTTGTTGCGTATCGGGTAATCTAACGAACATAGAATCCCCTTTAAAGTAAAATTAATATTTAATTCAAAAATATTAATAAATTTGAAATATGTCTAATTCTTCATTTACCTGGGATGTTACATCCTTCCCTCTTTAGAGATTTGCATCCTCGTAATTTTTATTCACTTATCAATATAAGTGGGGGTATATATCCCTCATAGATTTTTCCGATTCACACATTTCCTCTTCAACCATATGGGTTTCCACAAATCCTTTACCTGGTGAATTACCTTATTCTACAACACATTCACTCTATAGTCAAAATTCTGGACTAGTTGTTCTTCGTAAGAGAGATTCTATTCCAACTAAACTACCCCTGGGCTCAAAACATGATATGGATCTGGTATATACTTTCTCAACATGGAAACATGAAAAACATTGTGTACCTTGGATATAAATGGAGGTAAAACCACTATGTACACAACTAAACCAAATTTCACTAGAACTTCATAACGGTCAATGAAACTCGGACTCAACTTTCCCATCTTACCAAAATGGATCACAAATTTCTATGTAGAATCATTTAAAACGACATGATGACCTACCTCAAAAGAAATATCCTTCCTCCAGTTATCTGCAAAACAATTTTTTCTTCTCTGAGCAGTTCTCATGTGCTTTTGAATCAACTGAACTTTCTCTTCCATCTCTTCTACCAATTCTGGTCCCATCAGCTTCATTTCACCTACTTCATCCCAAAAATATGGAGTTCGCCAACACATTCCACATAAATCCTCAAATAGAGACATCTATATAATTGTATGTAAACTATTATTATAAGAATATTAAACCAAAGAAAGATGTTGGTCCCAACTTCCCTTATAATCCATCGAGCAAGCACGTAACATGCCCTCCAATGTCTGAATTGGCCATTCTGATTGCCCATCTGATTGAGGATGAAAATATGTACTAAAATTTGATTTAGTACCCAATGACTTCTGAAGGCTCTTCCAAAAGTTATAAGTAAACCTGGGATCATGATCAGATACCCTGGAGAGGGGAACTCCATGCAACCTGACTATCTCTTTAACATACTACTGAGCAAGATGATCTATAGAAAAAGTATCTTTAATAGGACATAAATGAGTAGATTTAGTCAATCAATAAACTATAACCCAGATTATGTTATTACCTCGATATGTCTTTGGTAATCCCACCACAAAGTCCATTGATATATTTTACAATTTCCACTCTGGCACTGGTAAAGGATAATGCATCCCTTTCTGTAACTACCGCTCTGCTTTAACCTAATGAGACATCAAACAATTCACAATAAAATCAGCAATATCTCTTTTCGTTCCATCCCACTAGTAATACTCCCAAAAATAACTATACATATTATTCCTTACAAGATTAACTGAAAACGGAGAACTATGAACTTCACAAAACAACTCATTCTTCAACAGTGAATCGCAAGGCACACATAATATCTTTCCAAACCTCAAAACACAATCATTATCAATTTTAAATTCAGGCAACATATCCTTCTAAACCAATTCTACCTTTTTCTACAAATCTCTATCTTATTTTTATGATTTCTTTATTCTCTCTGATAGAGATGATCTCACTGACACCTAATACAAAATAGAAGAAATTCCTGCACCATCAACTTCTATGCCATAATTCATCAAATCAAAAACCATAGGGTCTCGTTCCAATCGTAACATGGTTAATTATGTATTATTTCTTCGACTGAAATCATTAACCACTTTATTTCATTTTCCTAGATTATAAAATACTGTGAAAACATAATAATTGATTAAATATAACCATATCCTCTGTCTAAAGTTCAATTATTTCTAAGTGAATCTATACATCAAACTTTTTTGATCAGTATATATTTCACACTTCACTCCATTCAAATGATTTCTCCAAATTTATAAATAAAAAACAAGAGCAGCTAATTCTGAGTCACTTGTAGGGTAATTTAACTCATGAGGTTTTAGCTGATGTGAAGAATTAGCAATTATCTAATCATTTTTCATTAGGACACAACCCGGTCCTTTCAATGAAGCATCACTATAGATAACAAACTCACCATTTCCGGATGGCACTGCCCAAACTAGATAATTAACCTATCTTATTTTCAATTCATGAAAACAATCATCACATTATTTTTTCCATATGAACTTAACACCTTTTCGATTTAACTTAGTCATTGGACTAGATAACCGTGAAAAATTCTCAACAATGCTCCAGTAAAGACCTGCCAAAACAAAGAAAACTACGGATCTCAGTTATATTTATGGGTCATGTCTATTATTCAACAACTTTTGTTTTAGAAGGATCAACATTTATACCATTTTTTGAAACAGTGTGACCAAGGAAAGAAATTTTTTGTATCCAAAACTCACACTTTTTGAATTTCCCATAATGTTTCTTTTCTTTTAAGGTTTTCAAGATAACCCTTAAATGGCTTTCATGCTCCTCTTTACTTTTTGAATAATCCAAAATATCATCAATGAACAAAACCAAAAACATATCCATGAACTCACAGAAATTTATATTCATAAGATCCATGAATATACCAAGTGCATTGGTTAACCAAAAAGTCATAACTACAAATTCATAATTTCTATATCTAGTATGAAATGAGGTCTTCCAAATGACTGCTTCTTTTACTTTCAAATAATGGTACCCCGACCACATGTCTATCTCTGAAAAATATTGAGCTCCATGGAGCTGATCAAACAAATCATCAATATGTGGTAAAGTATAATTATTATTAAAAGTGATTTTATTTAATTCTATATAATCAATGCAATGTCTCATTGAACCATATTTATTTTAAACAAAAAAGACAGGAGAACCCCATAGTGATGTGCTAGGTCGAATGAAACCTTTATCTAACAAATCATGTAATTGCTTCTTTAACTTTAAAAGTTTATTTTGAGCCATTAGATTTGGGGGTTTTGAAATTGGATTTGCATTAGGAACTAAGTCAACAGTAAATTCAACTTCCCAATCAGGTATAATTCCAGGAAACTCTTTAGGAAAAAAACTAGGTACTCATTTACCACTGGCACATCATTAATTTTAACTCTTCATTTATTTTCAACAATATGTGCTAGGTAACATTCATTTCCATTTTTAATAGTTTCTCACCTTCCTTAAATGTTATCAAAATAAAGTGTACATTCTTGTACACAAACTGTAAATCATTCGGAAAAGAAACCACTTTAGTTCTGAAGTCAATCTTATCATGATAAACAGAAAGCCAATCCATCCCCAAAATAACATCAATCACTAATAGAGGCAAAACAATAAGGTTTTCAAGTAGATTCATTCTGCACAGAAAGAGAGGAATGTTCTTGTTTTTTCTTTTTGTCTCAACATTTCCTCCAGGTTTTTTCCATATGTTCTGTATTATTATCTTGAGATGGAATTCCCAATTTACTAGAAAACTTCTCATAAATGAAAGAGTGTGTAGAGCCTGAATCAAACAACAAATTGGATTATTCTGAAAAAACAAACATTATACCTGATACAACTTCATTTGAAGGACCAACATCTGCTGAAGTAGTTGCAATGGAATTTTCCACCCCTTTATGCTTGTAGTCTAGATTCTTTCCTTTTGTTGAGTTATTTGTTGGACACTCATTTGCAAAATGACCCAATTCATTTCACATAAAACATTTTACTGACTATAAATCATATTTTTTCCTACCATTACCCTGATCTTTTTTAGGGAAATTATGAGGCTTATGTCCCATTTTACCACATCGGTAGCACATACATGAATTCAAAATACATTCCCCAAAATGCTTTTTACCACAATTTTAACAAACTGTAAACTTTAGGTTATTACCATCAGACGTTTTTGAAGTGTTCTTCCCTTTCACATGCCACCTCAACCTCTTATTTTGTTGTTTTTCAAAGAACACTTGATCATCATCAAGCTCTATTTCGACCTTCTCCGCACATCGAACAAGTTTTTCATAACTTCTGAACTCACGAGAGGATAAAACTCTTCGATATCATGGATTCATTCCTGAGAAAAACCAACTTATCTTACTATCATGATCACAGATGAAATTTCATGCATACCTATCCAGTCGAGTGAACTTTTATTTGTAAGAAGCCATTGATTCATCCTCCTTCCTTAATTCTAGGAATTATTTTCCATCCTAAGATAAACCACCTTAGGAAAATATTTCTCAAGAAACATACCTTTGAATTCATCCCAATCAAGAGCATAAATATCCTCACTATCGCTGATATTTTTCACTATTGACCACCACTGATCAGTTTCACCCTCAAAGTGGTAAACAACGAGACTAACCTTTTGATGTTTATAACAACACATGACAATGAAAATCTTTTCTCGTGCTTTAATCCACCCTTCTGCTAGAACTGGATCTGATGATCCTCTGAATGACGGGTATGTTGCCTCATGAAATGCTCCACTACTGACATGTTCCTCTATAGTTGATATTGTTGATCTCGTACATGAATTCCACCACCATTTATAGCCTGAGTCAACTGTGACATCACTGGAAAATACTGTTCAGTTCTGATTTTGACCATCTCAGGTTGCTAATTTGGATGGTAGTCTTCCTCATAATTTCTTCCCAAAATAGATGCCTTGTTTCCTCTATGGAAAACCATTCTAAAAATAGAAATAGCGTAGGCGAAGAAACATGGTAATCTATGAATTACATATGATTTCAATATTAACATAAATTACTGTATAGATATTAATTTAACAATACCATTACACCTAAAGTTTTCTAAACCGACCTATGATTCCAAATATAAGGATCCGACCTTAAAACATTACATGATCGTGAATTAAATGAATAATTCACTTTGAGTATCCTTTCAGGTTTAGTGTTTTAGAGAGTTATTCCATAACTATTACATTTCATAAAATTACAATGTAGACACTTCTACCCAATATCCATTTTGTTACAAAACATGTACTCTTAAAAAAAATCATGTCTAGTTCCATGTTTAAGACAACATGATTTTTTCTTGATCCCATCCTTGACCCACTTGCACATTCTGTCCAACGAAAAACTTTTCAAAAACTCGGGATAAGCATATGTAACACCCCGACCCCAGCAACCCAGAGTCGGTGCATTACTTCGTAACATTGGCATGATCACAAAAGATCAAGTCTAGAAAAACCGATTAGTTTAGTAGCCTTGGAAACACAAGATACATTCATAAATGTTACATTACATCATAAATTGAAAATCTACAACAAAAAAGTCTCCATAGTCCACACTCATATCCTCTTCTGACTATCCCTACATGTCATTCATAAAATACTTCTTCACATCCTGGAAAATATTAAAACATTGAAAGGGGTGAGCTCAGATGCTCAGTAAGGATAATAATATTTCAGAAGATTTAATAAATAAACATTAACATTTAAGGAAATGTATAACTAAAACCAAAGCTTTTTAAACATGAACTTCAACATAATATGGAAAAAGTAAAATGAGATAATTCCATTTACTTATTCACATGGATATTCTACTGGTCAAATAATCACATGCAATATCAAGAACAACTTTCATAATAATGGAATGCATAATACTAGACATTCTGAAACATTTTGTCAAGGCCTCAGCCAAGACGTCTAAAATGATTAAGGTCTCGGCCAAAACCATAAATCAAGTTGGGATAGGGCCTCGGCCAATTCCTCATCTAGTTGTCTCATTAGACCTACCGATGCATCGAGGGGCTATAGCGGGCTCCACCCGTCACTTATTATGTCCAATGCATTCCTCATATGATTAGGTTTAAACATATCATAAACCATAACATAATCATATCACATAAAACATGCATAAAGGAAACATAACATTTCCACATTTCAATCACAAGATATCAATAAAACACATTGATATATTAAAAATGCTTTAAAAACCATTTTCAATACCAAAATAAAATAAAGTTAAAACTTTGTATTTATTTTTCATTAAAAAAAAGTGATGGTTTGTAGAGGAAGACGAAATTCAAATAATGGTCACGACGGCGAAGAAGTCGTTGTCACCGCATATGTACGGAAAGAAAAACATTCCCTATTTTTCGTTTAGTAAAACGATTCATATAAAAAAGATTCCTTTTGAATAAACTTAAAAGTCAAAGGGGTTTATACACCGTATAAAAGAAAGTTGTGTATAAAACCAAATATGCCTCAATGAAAGGAGATTGAGAAGAAGACCCTTAAAAAGATCAATTTTTTAAATAAAGTAGATCTATTATGTGTATTCACTATAAGTACACATAAATAAAGTACAAATACAATATATGATATAATAATATCATGTCATAATTTGAATGTAGGAGATTAACCCAAAGAATAAAAATTTGGTTAAGAAGTTCCCTTACCTTGCGTCATGTCCTGACTCGACTGTTCTTTAACCTCCTGAATAATTAGCTAGAGTTAATTCCTATTTACATAAGAACCTTTTTCATGTTCATTATTCCTTTTATACCCCTTATTACCTTGTTATGAACATTATGTAATTATTTATGTTTATAACGGTCATTTTGTCGATCTTAGATACTTGAGTCAAAAACAACATTCTTATAATTACAAGTTGTTCATGTGGTGATATATCCATTATATCCATAATTATATATATATATATACAGTATATACATTTATTTATAATATTACGTATCATTTAGAGGTAAGAAATGAAATGCACCGTTCATGGAGACAGTTAGCCGTACGTACGCATGAACGCTACTTTTATTCCTATTTCATATTTAATGGAATGAAATCATAATGATATAAATTTATAATATAATTATAGTATAATATAGTGTATAATACCATTTACTCCATCCTTTATACATCCCACATATGGCATTAACGATTCAAATCACTTTTAGGGGGCGGTAGTCCGCACTTCCTAAAATGAAAATATCGCGTTTACCCATAATGGAAACCATAAAGTATGCCATAAATGAGAAATACAGAAGCATAAGTAAAACATAAAAATTTTATATATCATATATAAATATAGTGTAATCTTAATGGACACCTTTGAAGGTGTTATATGAGTGTTGAACAATCATCGTTTTGTGAGGCAAAAATTCGCCATCTACAGAAACTGTATGTTCATTAACCATTAGTTGTAGGTGTGTGTAAGTGTAGCTCGAATCCCTCTTATAACAACATAGTAGTATATTGAGGATACTGTTGTTTTTACAAAAGAAATGAATAAAAAAAATTAGGGGGTTGGAGAAGAAAAATAAAACAAAACAACATTAGAGAAGACATTACCTCAAAATCGGGTAACTCTTTTTGATTTGAGCCAAAGGCTTCCTTGGGAAGAGTTCTTCCAAAAGTGAGGCTTCTAGGAGTAAGGGGGGATGTTGGAATAGTATTTGGGAATAGTGTTTCCGAGACAAATGGTTTGAAAGTGTGAATGAGGTGGTAGAGGTAGGGGCCTTTTATAAGAGGAGAGGAGTGGCACTCTTGGAAACTAAGGAAAAGTCACTTTATTATAAAATGAGTTTTGGATTTTAGAGGTCCCACACTTATATAATTCTAGCCTAAGGTGATAAGGGTTTGAAAGCTACTCATCCAATAGGTTTTTGACAAGTGTATGCCTTGGATTTTACATTATCTCTTTATTTTATTTTAAATCGTTAAATAATGAGGTCATCGCTGCATCATCATGATGTCATAAATAATTTAATTTATATAATGTCCAAAAATTATAAAAAAAATACTATGATGTAGGAAATCTTTTTATATTTCCAATGAATATTTATAGTCAAAAATATGACTTGTATAACCCCATGTAAAACGTTTTTTAGTAAAACATTTCATGTTTGTGTCATTTTTTACTTTAACATTAAATAAAAGGTATTTATGTCATTTTCCAACTAAAGTGGCTCCATGGGGTCCCCAAGTTGACCCATGGATTGTCTAGGTCGGCCATGACATATCCAACGAGGTTAGGACATGTGTAAATCTCATCTCATATTATTAAAACATTATTATTACCTTAAACTACACTAATTACCTCTATTCGCGATTAAGAACTTAAAAGTTACTATTCACCAAAAAATTATTTTAATCACATTGAACTGCATTTTAATTCTTATTGAAAACAATGTATGTTGGATTTTTGAAAATAAAATCACAGAAGTGGTAATATTTCATTTAAACAAAAAATCAGTTATTTAACTACCACTTAGTGGTTTCACTATTCATAAAAAATTGAAGTTTTTCAGAACAATGCCAAAATTTCACCCTAAGCTATAATTGATATTCCTAATTCAAAAATGATGTCTGTTTTACAAAATTCCAAACACACATTTTTCATTAATTAATTTTATAGTTAATTTTCGTTGTCACAACAAATAGCGTGTTTTTAAGAAACAATTTATATCAAAAGATTGGCAATTGTTTATGTCCAATTTCAATGTTAAATTAATTCTAATTACCACCGTTGGATAAAATGGTAAAAATATATTCTAATTATACTTTAAAACCACTAAATACTATAATTTATCACTATAAATTATTTTGATTAAAATAGTTGTTTTTAAGTAATTTTCACTATTCATAAAAAATTAGAAGTTCTCAGAAAAATATCAAAAATTCAACATAGGCTAATTTCGATATTACGAATACAAAAATAAAGTCCATTATTAAATATTAAATTTCTATAATTTTAAAAGGTGGTTATTACTATTCATAACGACTACTTTGATTAGTCGCGGTGTTTTAGAACTCGAAGTTGCGTACAATGCAAGCTATTGCATTATTGAATGAGAAGCGTATCGTGGAAGCTTGGGCTATTACAGCATAAAAATCTCATTAAGGGATAAAAAAAAAAGTAAAACTGTTAGTTTTTCAAAACAACAGGTAAACAATGAATACTTTAACATAAGTAATAATTTTCACCTTTATGAAGTAGTAAATACTCTTCACTGAATAAAAGATCATTAATTACCCTTTTGTAACCAAAATATTACCATAGAACCCATATAAAGAACACATAACTTATAAATGTAACTTGGGACATAAACATACATAAATGGAAGAACCATACGGTCGACTTCCACACATATCGCTAAATGGAATAGCCATACGTCTGACTTCTATACACAATGCATTGGAGGGTATAACATAACCACCCATCCGGATATTCACGGCACCACCCACCATTGGGTTTATCACATAACCACCCGTCAAATTTCCAAGTTCCATTATAAAATCATAAGACGTAAAACACATATAAAGGAAAGAAAACATTTCCAAATTTCAATCACAATATCTCACATAAATATATTGACGTAAAAAATCCATTTTAGAAACCATATTCAATATCAAAATACATAAAAGATTATATGGTATTTAATTTCTTTTAAAAACATTACGGCTTGTTGAGGAAGCCAAAGATCAAATAATGCTCGCAGCGGCAGAAAAGGTCATTGTCACTGCTTACATTAAATGGAACAATATTTTTGTCGTTTAGTTATATGATTTTCAGAAAAATATTCCCTTTGAAAATTCAAGGGTGTATAAATAGAATATAAATTTATGTCGTGTATTAAAACAAAATATGCCTCAATGAAAGGAGATTGAGACGAAGTCCCTTAGCTCGTGTCCGACATGACTCAATCATTCTTTAATCTCCTGAATGATAAAATAAAGTTAATCTATAATTGCTTTAGAACAATTTTCATGTTTATTATTCCTTGTATATCACTTGTTACCATGTCATAAACATTATGTAATCATTTAAGTTAATAATGTTTTTTTGTCAATATTTGGTACTTGAGTCAAAAAATAACACCTTATATTACAAGTTGTCCATGTGGTCAACAGTCCGTTACATCCAGAATGATATTTATTATTTAGATATCATATATATCATATAAATCTAGTATATACATGTATTTATAAAAGTACATAACATTTAGAGGTATGAAATGAAATGCACCGTTCATGGAGACGGTAAGCCGTACGTACGCATGAACGCTGCATTCATTTCTATTTCTTATTTTAATGGAAATAAAACATAATGATACATAGTTATATAATAATTCCAGTATAATATCATATATAATATCATTAACTCCATCCTTTATATATCCCACATAAGGAATTAATGAATCACATCACTTTGATGGTGCGGTAGTCCGTACCTCCTCAAATGAGATTATCGTATTTACCCTCTATAAGAACCATAATGGATTGATATAATTGGGAAGTAAAAAAACATAAGGAAATAATAAACATCATATACATCATATATAAATACAGTTCCATTATAATGGCCACCAAGAGATGCGGTATGATAAAATCAAACAGTCATCGTTTTGTGAGGCGTTAGTTTTCCATCCACAAAAACATTATGTTCTTCATCCATTAGATGGAGGTGTGTGTAAGTATAGTTTGAATACATCATATAAAAACATTATAGTATATTGAGGATACTATTATTGTAAAAAAATAACAAAATAAAAAGGAGTTTATTGTTTGTGGAAGTAAAATAAAAGAAAAATATTTAAGAGAAACTGTTACCTTTAATTTGGTTAACTCCCTTTGGTTTGAACTAATGGGCTTCTTGAAGTGCCTTCGGCCTATGTTAAGGCTTCTAGGAGGATTAGAGGGATGTTTTTTTCTTAATTGGGAAGTTTTTGGATGATCCAAATTGCTTGAGAGGTGTAAGGAATCGGTTAGAGGTGGTCTCCTTTTATAAGGGATAAGAGGTGCTCTTTAAGAAAGCGTGAAAATATTATTTTATAATATAATAATATTCGGTTTCTAAAGGTCCAAAAATAATTAAGTTCGATGTTAAGATCACTAATATTAGAAATAAAAACATCCAATCAGAATTGGACATGTTTTGGATAATATTTTAATCATTATAATTTTATTTATTTAAATCATTTACTAATGAGGTAAATACTCCATAATTATTGTGTCATAAATATTTTAATTTATTTGATGCCTAAAAATTATAAAAAAATACGATCATGTAGGAAATATCTTTAAATTTCCAATTAATATTTATATAATAAATGATAATTTATATAACACCTTATAAATTACCGAATTTACCTTTAATCGCGGTAAATAAAATTAAAAAATTACAATTCACCAAAATTTATTTTCATCTTTTTGAACCACATTTTACATATTTATAACATCAATGTATATCGGATATTTAAAATTTAATTCAATGAAGTGGTAAAATTTCCTTTAAATGAAAAAGTCTCTTTTTTACAAACCACTAAGTGGTTTCACTATTCATCAAAAATTGATGTTTGTCAAAAAAATACAAACAATTCAGCCTAAGCTATATTTGATATTTCAAATTCAAAAATAATTTCTATTTTTCCAAATTCAATACATAGTAGTGTAATTAATTAATTTTAAAATTAATTTCCTTTATCAAAACAAATAGCGTGTTTTTATGAAACAATAACTATCACAAGATTGATACTTGTTTATGTTAAATTTCAAAGTGAATAAAATTTCAATGACCAACATTGGATTAAATGGTAATGAATATATTCTAATTATACATTAAAAAAATTAAAAAGATAATATAACCATATAAATAAATGAGATAATAATGCAGTTTTGAATTTAAAATACAATTTTTAACTATTTATAAAAAATGAACTTTATCAGAAATATACCACAAAATTACCCAAAGTAAAATTTGATGTCCCCATTATAATGAAAGATTTTATTTGTTCAATTAAAACATATAAAAATGACCAAAACTAGATTTAAAGAGGGTTCTCCATTAAAAGGCGGTAAATCGGCATTTTAATGTAAATTATGCTTAAAATTATATTCATTAATATTTTAAGACTCTATCGTTTTATTGGAAAAATGTAAATACAATTTAAAAACATGTATAATAATATTGTTGCTAGTTTTTTTCATTCCCTCCAGTACAAAGGCTAGAAGTTTACTACTATTTAAAATAATTATATTATATTATTAGTGTGTAATGTATGATTTCAATGAATCCTATTGTTGCGTATTAGGTACACTATCGAACATAGCAATCCCTTTAAAATAAAATTAATATTTAATTCGCAAAAATTAATAAATATGAAATATGTCTTATTCTTCATTTACCTGGGATGTTACAATGATGCTTCCACTGAACTTCACTTGCTGCCACAATGTATTCCTTGCATACATCGTGAAAATGTGCTTACACGATCCTTCACATTTAATGGACCTAGAGCTCATACCACTGGACCATGATATTTTTTTGAATAACAACTTGTGGATATTCTAGATCATATATACAATGTACTATGAGATATGACCACTCAAATAATTCATTATTTTTAGAAAAAAATAGATAGTTTGATGGTTCTATGGAGGAATCAAATGATATGATGAGTTATATGTATCTTAATTTGATTTTATCAGTGTTATAATTCGGGGGGGGGGCATTGAATTTATTGGTGAAATAATTTATCACCTTTATATTGAATGGATTACTTTTTTCAAATATATATAATTTTATTGATATCTTATATAACATGCAACACCGAGTATTAACAATCAATGATGTACAATTAATATTATCATTTCAAAAATTAATGTCATAAAAAATCTATAAACATGTTTGTATAAATAGAAATAAATTTTTTATCACAATTAAATATATATATATATATATTATATATAATAGAAATATTGATACAAAATTCCATAATATTTTAGTAAATTCGTTATATGATTTGACAGTACTTTTTTATTAAACTTTTTTGTATATATTTATTTATATGAAGCAAAAAAGTACTTTTTAACCATATTATAACATTTATTTTAAAAAATAAAACTAACTTTCTATATTTTCATGTTAAAATTATCTTTTTATGAAATTTTTAGAATTTCTAACAAGGATTACTATTTCCATGAATAGTAGAATTTTTTTAACAACTACCAATTATTTTTAATAATTTTCAAGATTCATTTTATATTAAATTGGTTATAAAAATATAATTTGTTCAATTATATACTTATTAATAAAATTTACTTCATTTTATTAAATTTAATTTAGAAATTTGTTATCAAAGAATTTTTCTACTAATAAAAACATTTTCCTTGTAAAACTATTTTCACTACACATTCGGGTTTAATATTATATTGAATTCTGCCACATATATAACCTCATTTATTAAAAGTGTTTAAAATCATGTAATAATATAAAATAATATTATATACAATGGTAAAATAAATTTTTTTCTATAATGAATTGCAAAAAAATTAAAACAATTTATTTCCTTGGTTAATGTAAAAGAACATTTATCGATGGTTAAAGCAAAATATAATGATATTTTTTTCTAATAAAAAATTATAAATTTTATTTTTTATCTACATATCAACCTTATAATATAAAAATTTGGAATATATGATAATTTAGAAGAATCATTCTTAGGAATAAATCTATCATTTTTTTTTTCTTTTTGGGAAATTTTTAATTAGTTTCCAAGTGGGTTCATTTCCCCGCTAATAAAATGATATCTAATCTCCTCCACTTATCACACAAAAAAATATTTATTTTCCTAAAATAAATAACCTAATTAAATCCTTACTAAAATTTCCACGTCATGGAGGCCTTATTTTTATTAGTAATCCCTCTTAATAATTATCTTGGTGTAACTGATGGAGGTTTTCCAAAGAAGTGGTACCACTCTCAGTAATAGATTTTGATTTTATTTCATCATATACATCCTAAAGTATTCATTATTTATTATAAAATAACATAATTGTCAAAAATATAATTATATTTTATTATGTTAATGGAATAAAATTTATCTGTCTCTACTTAAATCAAATGTTATGTGAACACGTCGATCATGTTTACAATGGACTTCATCCTAACGAACTCATGTAATTAATTTCCAACAACCACATCCCATAGATTGATATAAGTATGAATTTATTATAAATATATTATATTTATTTTTTATGTATAGTTATGGATTAAAATATCACATCATACTGCATACATTCACATCCATTGTAAAATATAACGTTATTCATGCATAAATATGGACTACCTCATCTACAAAATGATGTGATACATTTGTAATTTAATTTTGAAATTAATGTTTATATTGGAATATATAATTCATATATATTATATCATTTATTTATATACAAATCTATAAATTTAAATTAATATTTTCTTGTCTTTCATTCAATAAATTGAGAAACTAGAAATAATGTTCACGCGTACATGAGTCTATCCATCTCCATGAACGGTGTCATTAAATTTTTAACTCTAATTTTTTTGAATCCCTATAAATACATATATAATAGATTAATATAATATTTAAAAATGTTTAAAAATATTTTTATTAAGGTATAATGATCAAAGTAAGGGGAATAAAAATATAAAACCAAATCAAACATGAAAAATAAAGTAGTTATTAACCAAATCATGATTATAACGAGTAAGTTCTGATAATCGGGTAATAAAAGGTCATATAAAAATCATATATGTAATTATATATAATATTATGGTTATTTAATATATTTATAACAAAAAAAATATTTATTATAAATTAATATTTTACATGTATGATTTATGTAAGGACTTGAGGCATCGGAATTTCATTTGACTTTTAATTTTGTGAGAGTCGTAAATTATACACCAAATTTTTTATTTGTGCGGTGTAAATACTACCATGGAATGTATTTTATGATTATTATCATGATCATTAATTTATAGACATATAAATATAACATAATCTCGTTTATGTTTATTATAATTGAATAGTTACCAATGTATTAAGGGTTTGATGTTACATTCTATTTATAATAATTGTTTATGATTTGCTTCAGATGATGAAAGCGTACTATATATCACTAAAATAAACCTAAATAACTTCTTCTCATGTTATTATTTCATGAAAATTAATGTTTTCACCTCATTTTGACCACTTTAATTACTCAAGTATCAAAAATAATATTTTAAGAAAATTTTAAATTATTTCACACATTAGTCAAATATAATTTTTCATTTATATCCATGTTTTCTTAACAGATTTAAATATTATTTTTAAAATTATCTACTGAATTTATTCTTTAATTTTTTCCATGTTAACTTATTTTTAAATGAAATTTTAAAATAATAATTCTTATCATTTTTAGAATAGGTCTCTTTCAACTTTTTTTCCAAAAAATGTGTAAAGAATCATTGTTTTCTCATGTATGACATAGATGTTATTTTACTTCATCATAATTTCTCAATGAAAAAAGATTAATATACAAGTTTTCAAGGTTAATTTCAAAAAAAAATTATATCACTGATATTTGGTAAAAAAAATTACATTAAATTAATGATTTAAATATGAAGATAATATTTTCCTCAATAAATATTACATGTGATTTTTCAATTTCATTTTCTATCTTGGATGAAATAAATTGATGTTACATAATATTTATTTGATTTATATTCCCAAAAACCTTAAAAATTAATTATATATATATATATTCTTATGTTGATTAGATTTTTATGAAACCCCTTTCATTTCCGTGGTTTATGTTATGATAAAATGATGAAACATTTACGAAATATGTTTCTTTTATAGGGGTTCTGTTAGGATAAAATGTTATTAAAACACAATTCTCATCTATGGTTCAGATATGATGAATGATTTAGTGTATTTATTAAAAAAAATATGTATTATTTCACTATGTTATGGGTGGTTGTGTTATAATCAAAGCAATGTTGTTTCGTTATAACCATGGATGGATGTTACATTATAACCAAGGGAATGTGGTTATGTTATAAACTGATAAGTGTGGCACATATATCTACATTTAATTCACTATGTAACGATTGAATCTAAGGATATAAATAGAAATATAATAGTGGAGTTATCTTAGTTTATTAAAGGTATTTTTACAATATGATATTCATAGATGTGAACTATGACTACTATAATGATTTTTTGAGTGAACACAATCCATTATGATATATTTGAGAGTGATCCTTATCTACTATGTAGATGATTTTGAATGCATATTTGTAGAAAAGAATCTCTCTCTTACACTATTGTATTTCTATTCGGGCACATATTATTTAATTCCTTTATGATTTCTATATTTTTTATAATATATATACTTAATATCATGACTCAATATTATTATATTTTATATGAAGGGTATTTTTTTAATATAATATTATCATGTTCTCATACCATTATGTACATGTTATGGTTATTTTATCATTGATATCTCCCATTTCTACCCTTACTATGAATATGAGATCACCCTATATTATTTTTTATTTCCCCATGCCATGAAAAACTTTATCATGTATCTATGAATAGTTTAGTTAAAAAACATATTGTTAAATGATTTAGTTCACAAATGAACAACTTGTTTATGTATCCATCTTACCAAGGGAATAATGTTGATATTATTCTTTAATGGATCTTTTTTCACATAATAAATATTCATCAAATTACATGTGATATCTATATATGAAAATGTTTAGTCTCGAGATTGATAAAACTCTATAGTTGTATCAATTAATATATTTTACATCTTAGAAGAAGGAAACAAATTGACGAGTAATTCATTCCCCATGAGTGTGAGGGTGGTGATATTTTATCTATTTAATATCATAATCCATCAGGATTAGTGTGGCTACTCCAATATATTTTCCAAAAATGCTGATATGTACAGTTTTAATTTTATTGGAACATTTCCATTAATTATCCTTTGAATATCCCACTTAGATTAACCATATAAAATCTCATAAAACTCTATTGTATAACATGAAGTTATTCAATATGGTTGTGAGAATGTTATATGTGTTTCCAAATATTATATAATATTATCATCAAATGGGTTGAATTTTAAAATAATCATTCCGTAATTAATTACTCCTATTAGGGTATTATACTTTTTTTGAAATAACAATTAAAATATTTGAATAAAATTTAATGAGATTGGAACATAGGTTTAGGATAGTTTTATGTATATAAATCATTATAAATTGGCCTTGAATTATTCTGTAATGGAATTAAATAAACATTATTTGTTATGTATAATATTATAATAAACTAAAAAGAATAACAATTCGAAAAACTAGAAATTTCATTTGTGAAATTTTCAATGGAAGATAATGATGATCTCACCCAATATTCCTATGTAAAATATTTATTTATTGAATATTATATTTCATAACTAGTATCACCCTCTGTCCTGATGGTGGATTTTATCTTCATAGGGGTTTAATTGATTATTAAATTCATTATGTAATCCAAAATGAAATCAATATTCATGTTGTATAAATCTAAGAATCAGTATAACCATATACAATCCTTGAAAATCTCATGCACATTGATCATTTTAGATGTTATATATTCTATAAACCTATACACAATGAACAATTTTTTTATGTAGAATGCATGTACAAAATAAAAACAATTATTATCAAAATTTCATTATCCAAGTAAAAACATTTAAATAGTCAACACATGGTCATATAAAAATCAATAACATTTCTTCGACAAGGGGATGTATACTAAAAATTAACCATGATTGTGAGTGAAATAGAAACATAGATAAATAAAAACATTTATGGAATCTATTTTAGAAATAATAATTTAATTAGTTATGAAGTGTTGTGCTCCATAATTTCTATATTGGTGTTGTTTTCACATACCCTCCCTCATTAGATTGAAATATATATAAATGTAATATTATTGTAGTAAAATTATTCTGAAAAAAATTAAACACATTCCCTTTTAATTACTGTATGGTTTTTGATATTTCAGTTATGAAAAATTCCCCTTCAATGTTTTTAATACCACAACCCATTTTGCTTTGATATCGGATAGATATTCATCTAACCAATGGCGGTTTTCCAATCACTATCATGCACCCAAACTATATTATATGGCCCCATACTTAAATGTTACATAATCATGATATAAATTAGTAATTTAAATTAATTCACATAAATGAAAATGTTGGTTTTATATACTTATAAAATTAGGACATGACTATTACAAAACTACTCAAATTAATACAATTTTGATACAATAAAAACATCATCAATTCCATACACAATATAAAACTTTTGAAAATGAAAATGAATTATTTTCATTATAAAATTATTATTTTGTCTCTCTTTCACTTACATGTCCCCATACATGGTGAAACATATTTCAAAAGCATTGGATGAGCATGAAAATATATGTAAGGGATAAAAAATAAGGAATGAAAATATTTGTCCATGAATACTTATACCCCCATGAAATCATAATTTTCATCCATAATACAAATTATCATAATCATACCTCATGAAATAATTGTATTCTAGAAAAATAATAGAAATAATATACCATAGAGGTACCTTTTGGCATCCATAACATACTTACATTGTATCTTTCACTACTACATATAGAGTAACCATCATTGTTACATTTGGAATACCCATCATAGTTTATTCCCCAAATATCTTAGATGAAACCTTATCTTTTTACTTTGTCGCTCTACCCAATGAATTATCGAGATATCATAGGTTCACCCTCCCTTGATTTATCACAGAACCAACCATATACAAAAACAATTACCAAGAACCATAATTTAATCATAACGCATAAAACAATCATAAATTAAAAATAACATATCCACATTGAAATAAAAAGAATCCACTTAAATATTTTGAAATAATAAATACTTTCTCATAATTATTTTCAAAAAAAATTCATGAAATGGGTATATCTTATTTATTTATTTTAAACATTATGGCTTGTAGAGGATGAAAAATATAAAATAATAGTTGTGGTGGTAGAGAAGTCATTATACCCATGCACATTAAAAACATTATTTTTGTTGTTTTATAAAGAAAAAATCATTATATATAAAATTTACATTGTAAAAAAATTTCAATAAATTAAAATTAAAATTATTTTTATATACACCATATAAAATAGGGTTTTGTATAAATCAAAATATTCCTCAATGAAAGGTGATTGAGTTTAATTCCATTACCTTATGTCTAACTTATCTCGTACGTTCCTTAATATCCTGTAAAATAAAATGAGTTTAATTTGTACTTGAATCATAATATTTTTAAATTTTATTATTTTTTATATCACTTATAATAATGTTTTAAAAGATTTTTATTTATTTTAGTTCATGTTAGACGTTTTGTTAATGTTTGGTACTTGAGTGAAAAATGAAATTGTTTTGTAGAAAATAGTAAATGCGGTCATAAGTGAATAATAACTTGGAATATATTAATGATACATATAGAATATATATCTATTATATATGTATTTATAATATTTCATAACATTTTGAGATAATAAATGAAATGCAACATTCATGGAGATGGCAGGCGTACGTACGCAGGAACACTACTTTTATTTTTATATCATATTAAAAAAATGTGAAATAAATGATACATATGTATATTGATATTACATAATAGTATATACTTAATATATTTAATATAATATCATTAACACCATCATGTATAACTTCTATGTATGGCATGAATGATTCATACCACATGGAGGGGGGGTAGTCCACACTTCCTCAAATGACATTATGGTTTTTACATAACATGAAAAGAATAATGTTATGTAATAAATAAAAAATATAGAATAATATAGACAGAATAAATATAATATATATAATATATACATAATATTTCCATTTTAGTTGTAACTATGAGAGTGTGTAGGTATCAATTGAGCAATCATCATTTCGTGAGGCAGTAATTCATCATAAATAGAATTAGTCTATTCATTATCTATCAAATGGTTTTTTGTATAAGTTTTGGTCAAATCATTATCATAATAACATCCTAGTATATCTCGGACAAATTTTTTGTTATATAATAATATAATAACAAATTTATAGAGTGTTTATAATGTAAATGAAAGTAAAAACATAAGATAAAACGTTACCTCTTAATTGGAAAGCTGTTTTTATTTATAACAAAAGGATTCCTTAAGAGGATTTATGTGATAATGTGTGATACTATGGTAAGGGAAGGTATTATTGGATGTTTTTGTGTAGGAATTGTATTATCTAAAATGATTTGAGTGTGTATGGAATATAGAAGAATGGGTGTCTTTTTATAGGAGTGGGGAGGGCCACCCTTCAAATATATTAAAACCATAAATTAATATAAATTTTCAATCTAATATTAGTGGCTCCAACATCTGATTTTCCAAGTAGTAGATGAGGATAGATCTAAATACCCTCTTCAAAAAAAATTAGACACATATTGGGAATATTTTAGACCTTATCATTTTTTTACCCATAGTTATTCTATTTTAATGTTAAAAGTGGTAACAAGATTTTAATTATCAAGAGGATATTATTTTTACATATAAGGGGTAAAATTAAAATAATTGAAAACATAGTAAACATGGAGACCATATAATAATAAATTTTCAATTTTAAAATGTTTCTAGGATTTATAAATTACTTAACAAATAAATATTTTTATAAAACATCATTAATGTAAATTTATGAAACTATAGATTTTATTAAATTTAAATAAAATGAAAGTATATAGATAACCTCAACCTAAGAAATATAATAGTTATATACTATTCAATATTAACATGAAAAAATCTTGGATGATATATATAATGAAAAATAATATTTAATTTAATATTTATAATATCAATTATTTAAAATACTTCATTTCTATTGTAATCAATACATCATAATTGTGTCGTAAATACATTTAGTTATATAATTCCATAAAATTATAAATAAAATAATATAATGTAGGAAATATTTTCCTATTTATAATTAATAATTATAGTTTAATCTAACACTTATATAAATCTATATTAAAATTTGTTTAGTAATAAAAGTCAGTTTTAGTATATTTTGGCTTTACATTAAATTAGGAGTTATAAAATGTCATTATCATATCCTAGTGGCTCCCAAAGGTCCAATGTGAGTAAAAAATGTTTTCCTTGTTGCAGATAACTCCTAAAATAAGATTTTTAAATGTTTTAGGGTAGCTTTTTATTTTTATAATTGTATTTTATCCCTTATTTACCGCATTTACCCTTTAACAATGTTAAATAAAAATAATTAATAAAATTACATTTCAAAATGACAAAAAATAAATGTAACCTATATAAAAAGATTTTAAATCCTGATTAAAAATATGTAAACCATTTTTCTAAATTCAATAAACATAAATTATAGTAATTAATTTAAAACTAATTCCTATAGTTGAAATGAAAAAATAGTTTTTTATGTTATAACCATCAAACAATCCACAATTTATTATATAAATTTTCAATTTGAAATTACATAAAATAACCCTAATTGTATTAAATGTTAAAAAAGAAATCCAATTTCACATATAAACCAATTAAAATTATACACTATCAAATAAAATATGTTAGATGAAAAAACATTTTTCAATTAAAATGCCGTATTATTTACCATTCATTAAAAAAAATCATAAAAATACAAAAAAAATCCAAATAAAATATTTATGTCCATATTCCAATGAATAAAATTATTTTTTGAAAAATAACATAAAAAATAGAGAAAAACTATATTGAAAAATAATTCTCTATTTAAAGGTGGTAAACATACCATTTAAAGTAAATAGATAATTTTATGATTAAAATTGGATCCATTATCATTTTATGCCGCTAAAATTTATTATATGAATGTAAAAACATTTAAAAACATGTGTATACATAATATATTTATTTTTGTTCCGTCCAACTAATACAACAACTAGTTATTAACTACAATTTTAAATGGTTATAATAATATAGTATTATTTTCACGTATACCTCATTCTTGTGTGCTACGTAAGATTTCAGAGAAACACATTGTTGTGTATCGATTAATAAATCAGTGATAGTGTCCCCATTATGTAAAAACTATTATATTATTCATTAATATAAAAATATATAAAAATTTATTATTCAAAATTTACCTGGGGTGATACAACCTTCCCCCCTTTTGGAAATTGTATTCTCCCAATTTTAAATTTGGGCTCGGTAACTATTAATTCACATCTAACATTATTTCCTGAAATCCGAAATTATAAAATAGTCAATAAAAACTACATTTTAAATGAAATAATGTGAGCTTTAAAGTTCACATGAGATAACAAACTCTAGGGTTAGATGAATGAAAACATCGATGTGGATGAAAAACTAACTCTGAATTTACGATACAGGGTGATAAAAAACATTATTAAGAATAATTTAACAATAAAAAAACTCTAAACATTATATTAGTTAAAAAGTATTTTATTTCATAGTATTTAAATTAAATTGAAAATGTATTTTTTAAGATACATTTCAAGTTGATATTAAATTAATTTAATTCATAGACTAATAAATTGAGTAAATAAACTTTCATGAAAGGAATACTTTCATAATTTAATATATTTCTACTACACACTCAATGTATTCTCCAAATGATTAGTTTTAAAGATGAATTTTTCATAAATATTTCTCTATAATCAACTATAATGATAACAACATCATCCAAAATAGGATAACAATCTATTTATCCAATAGATAAAATATAAACCAAAATCAAAATCATTAGTACAATATCAGATAATTTCCCCCAAAAAGAATACATCATTTTTTGATGAAAAACTATATTTAATCTCCTAAATTCAACAATAATATCTAAATTTTAGCAAAGTCCATTGAAATAAAATGTTGTCTTTAAAATTATTCAACTAAATACAAACTACGTTTGAAACCCAAAACTCCGAAGTATTTAATCAAGTTATCTTCCAAGATAAATTTTAACTTTTACCTCTATATAAGATCAACCACTCTTACATTATCATACCCAAAAGTAATTAACCTAATACCATGTTCTACATGATATGATAATCACTTCCATGTGTAACCAAATCACTATAAGTCAACCATTAAATAATTCAACCATTATTCCTTAAATAAAATTTCATAGTACTCTATTCATTGTAATCATATAATGTTTCCAAATTAGTAAATGTCTTCCAAAATAACATTTTCACTTAATCTCAAAATCATTTTCAAATACTAAAGATATCCAAATTTTCTAGAAATCAATTTATTTTAATTTCTTTAGAACATTTAACTAAAAATAATAAGTCATTATTACCAGGGTCTTCACGTAGGTTAGTGGTATGCGATAAAGGAATGTCACACGTCATTTGGGGGTTTGATTCCTTCAGCCTTGACCAACTCGATGATTTTTGACATGTTCTATATGTTTGTCGTTCTATAATACTATATAATTCTTATAGTATTCCATTAATATTATAATTTCCACAAAATTAACCATATAATGTTTCAAACTCAATTTTTATCTCATACCATTCATTTGACTTCCTAAAAGTAATAACCCATAATCACATTAAAGTACAAGATTATATAAACCCTAATGGAATCCTGTATAATTATCTCCACACAATAAAATATAATTCTTCCTCAAATAAAATTTTCAAATAGAAAACATAATAGTTACACATACTAGAAAATGTTCTTCTGTAGTAATCCCACCAAAAAAACTGTATAAATACTTTTAAACACTCTATCACCCAAAGATCTATCATAAGTGTAAAATTCCTTAAATGCAGACATTATAATCATCAATAATTATTAATGATACCATAAACATTCATTTTTTCAATAATAATTATTTCCAACAAAAACATTAATCATGTCCTAATATTCAATATTGTCAAAAAAGACAAGAAAATAAACCATACCTTTCATAGAGCAATTATTGATTCCACATATTCAATTGGAATGGAATTAGGAATTGGTAGAAGTATGTTTTTATGGTCATGTTGATCCCATTACCACACCTTCTTTGTAGGACATATATTTTCATAGTGTCCTTAATAGACACATTTAATATATTCAATTGATAACTCATAATTAACTTATTTACCTTCCATGTATTAAATTGAACGCTTCCTTTTTCCATGAGAGGTTATTGCTTTATGTCCTTCATTACCACATCTATAACATCATCCAAACCAATTAATACACTTTACATGGTTTTTATTTCCACATCCATGACACATAGGTTGTTGAATATACATACAGTTATGATAATTACCTGAACATCTATAGGGATTCATTTTAACACATATAATCCTTTATAAAAATCATTAAGGATCAAGTGGTCAATAAAGATTCTACATAGTTGGTTTAGAAAAATCCCAAAAGTTTTTATTCTAGATC
This sequence comes from Viscum album, assembly GCA_963277665.1. Taxonomy (NCBI): domain Eukaryota; kingdom Viridiplantae; phylum Streptophyta; class Magnoliopsida; order Santalales; family Viscaceae; genus Viscum; species Viscum album. The sequence continues at coordinate 1,655,506,255 of OY728148.1, read as the reverse complement.
CCATTTCATTTGGTTGTTAATTCTAAAAACCAACAGAGTTCCCTTCATATCCATTGTTACTTTGGTTCATACTAGTTCCAGTTATTTACTAAAACGAAAAAGGTATGTGTGAGTATATCAGTAAACTCGATATATATAGTATTATGAGTAGGGTAAACACTAAGATATTATTATTCATGTTATCCTAAACTCACTCGTCTCAACAAAAATTACTATAAATCTTTCTAATATGCTAACCATTTTTGTTATATACAACTTTTTACATATGCTTAAATGATACCCTAGCCTCTAAACTTATCTAAACTAGTCTTTTATACCAACTATAAGGCCTTAGACTTATATGTTAGTTAATATTGTGTTATATCAAGAAAATTTCATTATTTTTCAATATTTATCTTTTCTAGTTCATTGTTTTGTAGAATTAGTCCTCAAATGTTACAAAAAAACGCAAATTAATATAATGTACATACAATAAAAAATATTCCCTCCACAATATAAAACATTCAAAAATTATCATTATTTATTTTATTAATAAAAATATTATTTACTTATTAATTTCTCTTAAACATACCTATACCATATTAAAGACATTTATAAAACATGGGATGATCACAAAAATATCAGTAAGGGTTATAAAATACAGAATGAAAACATTAGTCCATGAATACGTATAAACCTATAAAAGCATACTTTTCAACCATAAAACCTAAAATACTCATCATTCCTTAGAAAATCATACAATTATAGAAAAATAATAGATAAACTAAATAATAACAGTAACATTTGGAATCCATAATATATATACAATGTTGATTTCATAGATATATTGGGAGTAACCATCATGGTTACATTTGGAATAACCATCACAATATATTAAGTAAATATCTTATGAGAAAAACTAAAATTTACCTCTATAATTATACCCAATTTATTGTAATGATATAATGGTATCATCCATCATTGTTTTATCATAGGACCACCTATATAAATAAATATTTCCTATGAAATATGATATAATCCGAACACATAAAACAAGATTAAAGGAAAAAAATAACATTTCTTCATTAAAATCACAATATATCATTTCAATATATTGTCATAATAACTATTTTTTCAAACCCATTTTCAGAAAAAAAAAATACATGGAAATGTAATATTGTATTGATTTTACATTTTAAAACATTACACATTGTATAAGAACCCCAACAATAAAAAAGTGTCATGGCAGAAGAGATGTTGTTGTAGCCGTATACATTAAACATATTATTTTTTCATTCTATAAAGATTAACTATACATGTAAAAAGATTCATTTGGAAAACCTTATATTGATATTAAATGAAAATTGAATTTATTATACACATTATAAAATAAGGTTGTGTATAAATAAAAATATGCCTTAATGAAAGGAGATTGAGACGAAGTCCCTTTCCATATGTCCAATATTTCTCATTCATTCATTAATATTTGGAATAATAAATTTAGGTTTATTAGTACTTGATTATGAAAAAATTTAATATTTATTATTAATTTTATATCACTTATTACTATTTTTAAAAAAAATTAGTTACTTAATATACATCATATCATAAAATATTTTGATGTTTGGTATATGGGTCAAAAATGAAATAATTTTGATGAAAATTTCCTATGTGGTCATAATTCCATGAACTCCAGAATAAAATTTATGATTAAAATGTCAAATATATCTAGTATATATGTATTTATAATAGTCCATAACATTTGGATATATGAAATGAAATTCATAACGGTACTTTCATTTAGTTATCATATTAAAATAATGATGACTAAATGATACATATGTATATAATAATTAAACATTAATATCTCTATTGTATAATTTAAATAAGTTCATTAACACCATCCATTATATGTTCCATGTATTCCATGAATTAATTTTATCACTTTGAGGGGCGGTCTTCCACATATCCCCTAATAGAATTATCTGATTCAGAAAACCTGAAAAGCATAAAGGTGTATTCTAAATAAAATTATAGAAGTATAGAGAAAAAATATATATCATATATATCATATATCATATATTATATTAGTTTCTATCATAATTTCCAACATGAGAGTTCATAGGTAAAAATTGAACAATCATTATTTAGTGAGGCAATAATTCACAGTACATATAAAAAGTATGTTCCTTACCAATTAAAGGGAGGTGTGTATAATTATAGGTCAAAAAATTAAAATTAAAAATTCATAGTATATTGATGGTACATGAGTTGTTATAAAATCATAGGGTATGAAATTTATAGGTAGTGTAGAATCGAAATGAAATTAAAAAAAATAAGATAATGTTTTACCTCTTAATTAGGTATCATCTTTTGTTTAATAACTAATGAATTTCATGATAAGAATTCTTCCCCAAAGGAGGCTCCTTTGATGAGGTAATAGATTCTAAGAATATAATTGTCCAGGTCTTGTCTGATCCAATAAGATTTATTATTCTAAGAAAAATAGAGGAATGTGTGCTTCTTATAGGAGAGGGTAGGGGCACCCTGGGAAGTTATTAAAATATCAAATTAATATAAATTATATTTTAATCCAAGTGGATTCAAATTGATATATGTCGAAGATAATATTATGATAGTTATAAAACATATAATACAATTAATCATAGACATGTATTAAAATTATATTAATCATTATCTTTTTGGATTACCTTTAACCATTCTCTTTTATTTTGGAATGTTCTAACTATATTTGTATTGAACATGATCCTCAGTTTAGTTGGTGAGGACTCGTCTTTTGCATCTAGGAGGCCCGAGTTCAAAACCGGATGGAGAAATATATCCAGGTTACTGTAATAGTATTATATACGTAATGTAGCACAAATTTTTAGGTACTGTAATAGCCGGTACTATTCTTCTGTTTGAGATTGTCTGACACTCGATTGGACCTTAGGTTATTTAGGGAATTCAGGCCAACCAAGGCCTTCAGGCCACCTCATGGATTTCGGGACACTTGAATTTGAGATTAAATGATTAGTCATACAGTACATGGAGAAGACTCTATATAGGGATTCAGATCATTTGCATTCAGTAGAGCAGAAGCTGTGCAGATTTTTTGGAAAGAGTGGGTATGCCATTGCCCTCAGGAATAGCATGTGCTTGCATGGGATGCCTAGACGAACATCCATGCAAATGTGGAGAGCTGATATCATGATTAAGATGTTGGTAGGAGTAGTTCCCAGTATTGTCTCTATATTTTCTAATATTGAGGGGTCATATAATCTCTAAGCTAACAGGACCTGTAAGGGATCCCCCTCATCACATGAAATGGGGGTTATCAAAAATAAAAAAAGGCCTTTGGGCCATTCTGTGGGTGGGGGTAACTATATTTCAATTATAGCTGTATATGTTATAAATATTCATTTTTTCATTTTGAAAAGTAAAACCCTTTTATATTGAAAGAACACATTGGAAAAATTATTAATGAAATTAAAATTAAAATATTTTTATTTCTTTAATTTACTGAATAAAAAATGTATAATTTATAATTTATTTAGAACCTTTATCATGTTTATTATTCATTTCATATCACTTATTCCAATCTTATAACAATTTGATATTTATTTGAGTTCATATCAAACATTTTTTTGATGTTTGGAACATGATTCAAAAATGAAATTATTTTGTGGAAAATTGTCTATGTGGTCATAATTACAAAATCTAATGAATGATATTAATTATTTAAATAATATATATATATATATATTATATATGTATTTATAATATTCCATAACATTTTTAGATAAGAAATTAAATGGACTTTTAATTTTAATGGTAGGTTGTTGTAATATCCCGGACCCTGGTGCGACGCAACGGGTGCCCCGTGCCCGGTTCGCCATAAGACCTCAAGCACATTTCCCCAAATGCTAGAGGATCCCGACTAGCAACGAGGGCCCAAGTATGATATTGGGAAAACTATGCCCTCATTTTTCAAAGTGTAGCACAACGGAATACACACTAAAACATACAACAAACATCGGAAGCATTAAATCATACACAACTAAAATAAACAATAGTAGTGTATATAACCAATAGTATATAGAAAATAGTGAAACATGTCTTAAGTTCTAGGAAAACATCCAAAACATGTTACATAGCAGTACTTACAATACAGTGTACATGTACAGAAAAAAAACAGCTGGTAGCAGCATCATGATCCTAGGCCTGGTCCCATGCCCTCCTACTCCTCAGCAACAGTCAAGTACCAGTATAGGGACTCTAACCCCTATCCACACCTACAGAAACGTAATCAGTTTGGGCCGAAAAGAGTGACCCAAAAAGGGTGTGAGAAATATATCTCAGTAGACACCCACCAAAGGCCCGTGTCCAACTGCATGTAAGCATGCAACAACAGTGTGCAATAGAAAAATGCAACAAAGTAAGCAGTACTGAAAGTAACTAACTTGACAATTAAATTTCCATTTATTTATTCATATAATCCATTAAATATTACAAATCACCACAGTTCATTTCTAAGTAAATAGTCCACAACCTCAGACAATCAAAACATTACCCTCAGGTAAGCAGAATCCAACCCGTAGGTATATCCCTCAAGCGTAATAGAAGTTTCCCTCAGGCGTATGAAGTGTTTCCCTCCAGCACAGAAGTCAATCCCTCATGCACGAATGGTTTCCCTCAGGAGAAATAACTACAGCCCTCGGGATAAATAGTACAGATCCCTCAGGCTAATCATAACAACGCCCTCATGCTAAGCAGGTAACCAGGTCATGCCCAACATGTCAAAATGCAGTAAACAAGAAATTTCTCTCATGGAAATTCAACAATTACTACATTATAGGCATATCCTCGGGTACACTGGCCAAATGGATAAATAGTGGAACACAACCCCGGGGTGGTTCCAGATCCAAGAAACGATCCCAACCAGCATTTTATTATCACAATTTAATGAACTATGAAATTTTAGGCATTAAATATATCAACGGCCTCAGCCACACGACCCCCCAAAATGGGTTCGTGGCACAAAAATGCACAAAACACACGACAGTTGGAAAACTAAACACCAAGACACCTTCCTAATTCGCCAACGAACATTATAACCAAACGCCGACTCCAGAAACACCCAATAACGACGTAGATCTAATGAAGAACAAAACCCATTAAAACATAAATAACATACATTAGGAGAATAATTGGTAAGAATGGTAACAGGAGGGGAGATGTCTTACCCGTGTTGTTCCAACGGGATCGTCCGAGACGGAAACCGATTCTAGAAGAACCCCCAGTGGATCTTCAGAGGTTAGGCTATACTCCATGGCTCCACAAACGATCAAACGCCTCCTCTGCCAAATGAGGAGGCTACTGCCTGTTTTAAGCCGAAAAAACAAAGTACACTGCATGTACTTCTGAGTACACGGCGTGTACTTCTTTCATTTAACTGTTCATTTCGTGGCACCGACACACTGTTCATCCGTCGACATGAGTACACGACATGTACTCCCAAGTACATGGCGTTTACTTTCGCCCAGCTTTCGGCTGCTCCATCGCCTTACTATTTAAGCATTCCGACTGACTACACGACGTGTAAGTACCACTACATAGAGTGTAGTCAGTTCCTACACCCCTCGTTGCCGGCATGGCTGCACGCCCCGTGTACTCTTCCCAACATAGGCAAAAGTAAACAATGTGTGGAAAAGTACATGGTGTGTAGTTCCAAAATTTAGAATTTTTCCCCATTTTCCATATTTTCTCAAAACCACTAATGGAAAAAGAACAAAAAGAAGCTCGTACCTCAAAAATAAGAACCAGTTTCTTACAAACATCCCCCCTTATAGCAATTCATCCCAGAATTTCACTTCCCATGGTGGTGAAGATAAATCTCAGAACAGATCTGGCCACTGAGCACGTACGTCGGCCTCCTGCTCCTAAGTCTCATCCTTCCCTCGTTCATGCAGCCATAGTACCCGTACGAGAGGAATTGACCTGCCTCAGAGAACCTTTGTGCTCCAGTCAATGATACAGATCATATACTCCTCAAAGGACGCATCAGCTTCCAGCTCAACCTCCTCAGGCTGAAAGGTGTGAGACGTGTCTGAATGGTAGAGATGCAACTGAGACGCGTGGAAGACATCGTACATGGCTCAGTACCGCTGCGGTAACAGCAACTGATAGGCAACCAGCCCGACCCTCTCTTCAGAATCTCAAATGTTCCCACATACCTCGGTGAAAGCTTACCCTGTCTCCTGGTCCGCTTGTGTCCCAGCCTCGGCGAAACACGCATGAAAACTTGATCCCCGACCATGAACTCCAAAGGTTGTCTGCGTCGATCAGCATAAGACTTCTGACGAGACTACGTGGTAGCCATCTGCTTCCGAATCAACTGGACCTACTCAAATGTCTTCTGTACGAGTTGTGGCCCCAGTAAAGCTGCCTCACCTTCCTCTAATAAGCACAAAGATGATCGGCATGGCCTACCATATAAAGCCTCTAATGGTGCCATCTCAATAGTTGACTGAAAACTATTGTTATAGGAAAACTCGACTACGGGTACATGCTTCTCCCACGAGCCCCCAAAGTCTATGATACATGCGCGTAGCATGTCCTATAGCACATGTATCGTCCGCTCCGACTCTCCATCTGTCTGAGGGTGGTATGTTGTGCTCAGAAGCACCTATGTACCCATCTCCCTCTGGAAACACTGCCAGAAACGAGACGTAAAGCAAGAATCCCTATCAGAAACGATAAAACAAGGGACCCCATGAAGATGTACGATCTCTCGGATATACAGCATTTCGAGCTCGTCCACACCGAAGGTCTCCTTGATTGGAAACAAGTGAGCTAACTTTGTGAGTCTATCCACAACAACCCACGCGGCGTCGTTTCCTCAAGGTGACCTCGGAAACCCTGTCACTAAATCCATCGCGACATCATCCCATTTCCACTCTAGAACGGGCAACTACTGTAACAGTCCAGCTAGCCTCTAGTGCTCTGCCTTCACCTGCTTACAGGTGGAACACCTCTCAACAAATCCATCTATCTCTCTCTTCATACCCGGCCACCAGTATTGATGCCTTCAGTCAGGATACATCTTGGTAACCCCAGGATGAACTACCCAAGATGAAGCATGAAACTCCCGCATCAGCTCCTCGCGTATATACCCTTAAACCCAAACTCATCCATTGAAACACATGACCTCATCACCACCTATAGTCCAATAGGGAGGAGGGTACTCACTTGCCACTGACACCCATAGAACTAGGACTTCTGAAACCGATAGCTGCCTCATCCTCACTCAGTCCAGGAGTGTAGAAGTCACAGGTAAAGAATAAAGATAAGTCTTCCCTTGACTATCATGCACCACCAGATGCATCTCAGAGAACAAATCCATAAGCTGCCACTCACCACTGGCCTCCTGCACTACCTGTATCTGAGTCTTTCCTGCTCAGTGCATCAGCCATTGCATTACCTTTACCAGGTGTATAATAAGCTCAAAATCGAAGGATTATAGGTACTCAACCCACCTTATCTTCCATAGATTCCGGTCACGCTGAGTAAAGATATACTTGAGACTTTTTTGGTCGGTGAAATCCACAAAATTCTCTCCCAATAGATAATTTCGCCAACAGTGCAATGCATGAACAACTACAGCTAACTCAAGATCATGCGTAGGGTAATTCCTCTCATGTGGCCTCAACCGCCGAGACTCGTACGCACCAACTCGGTCACCCTACATGAAAACGGCTCCCAGCCAAATCCCTGATGCATCATAGTAAACTGTATAGCTCTTCCCCTTCTCTGAGAGTATCAGGATCAGTGATGATGTCATCCTTCCCTTCAGGTCCTGAAAAGCTGTCATGCAAGCTTCTGACCAAAAGAACTTCACACCCTTCTTAGTCAGACCCGTCAACAGTGCTGCTAAGCGGGACAAGTCCTTTATGAAGCGTATGTAGTAACCTTCCATCCCTAAGAAACTTTGTATCTCAAACACGTTCTTATGCTACTCCCAAAAAGCTACTGCTCTCACCATCTATGGTTCTACTGCAACTCTTACCTCTGAGATAATGTGACCGAGGAAGTGAATCTTGTCCATCCAAAAGTGTCACATTGACAGCCTAGCATATAGTTGATTCTCTCTTAGTGTACTCAATATGTTCTAAAGATGGGTTGCATGGACGTGTCGAGTGTGAGAGTACACTATGATTTCATCCACGAATAATACCAAATATGAATCAAGATACGGATGGAACACACAATTCATTAGAGACATGAAAACTGCTGGTGCATTCGTCAGTCAGAACGGCATAACTATATACTCATATAGACCATACATACTCCTGAACGCTGTGAGTGGTATATCTGATGGTCTCACACGTAGCTGACGATTTCCCGATCTCAAGTCAATCCTCGAGAATACTCGTGCTCCACGAAGATGATCAAACAGATCATCCATCATCGGTAAGGGATATCGGTTCTTAACCGTCAACTGGTTCAGCTTCCGATAATCCACGGAAAGTATGAGGGTACCATCCGCCTTTTTCGCAAAAAGGACCGGAGAACCGCAAGGAGAAGTACTGGGTCCGATAAAACCCTTCGCTTGTAGCTCCTATATATGCTTCTTGAGCTCCTTCAACACAGGTGTGGCCATCCTATAAAGAGTAATGGACACCGGTGCTACTCCTGGCATAAACTCGATAGAGAAATCCACCTCACACACCGGAGGTAGACCTGAAAAGTTGTCTGGGAAGACATCCCTGTAACAATCAAAAACTGGAGGGAAAACCTGTCTTAAATGTCCCCTGATCATCTAGATAAAACCTCACAATCTAGGCTGTGACTCCACCTCGCCCATGATGCTCCGGTCCAGCTCGACTCTGCTGAACATCCCATTATCCCTTGTATAGAAACTCTCTGCCCTCTGGTGACGTGAAACGCACCCTGCGACGATATCAGTCTACAAAAGCTCAAATGGGATCCAACTAATCCATCCCAGGAATGATATCATAGCTCGTTATCTCCAAGACATAGAGGTCCCAAAGGAAGTGACACCCTCCAACATCAAGGGAAAACACCTTACACTGAAGCACACTAGTCGTCCTAGTCCCCAACGGAGTGTCTAGCGTCATGATATTAGAAGCAGAAGAAACACCGAGCCCAAGGCTCTCCAAAATGGGTACAGATGTGAAACTATGCGTAGCAACCGTATCAAAAATTACTGAAGACAAGACAGAAGCTACTAGAATAGTACCTCTGACTGTAGAATGCCCAAGATCCTTCTCATGCTGGGTCTGTTGCACTGCATATGCCTGCCCACTACCGTGGCCCTATGACACTGCCTGGATACCCTGATATGTCCCGCCCTATTGCCTCTGAGATCCTGGTGTCTAGCTACCACGGCCACGACCACCATCTCTGCCTGTACGCCCTAACGTATTCCTGTTCTTGGACTGGTAAGAATCCACTAGTCCTTCCCCCACACGCGTAGTCTGCACAGAACCCCTCTCATTATCCACTAGTAGAAATGCCCTGCAAAAGTGTTGTAGATGACCCATATTTCTGCATGCTCGACACTCAATTGGGTCTCGTGGACACTGCGGTCTCTTGGGCTTCTCTCTGTCACACTGGTAGCACCTAATCGTGCCACTTGGAGACACTGTCTGGCTGGTACTGCCACCCTAAGAGAAGTCCATCTGTCTCTTTCTCTTGCCAGCAGAAAGAATTCCAGTAACTAGTGCTGAACCTCCCTGGCCCACACCACTAAATTCATGCAGGTTCCTCTCTGAAATCAGCGCCTGGTTCACAATCGTGTGTACAGTAGGCAACCTAAAAACATTCACCAGCACTCAAATGTCATACCGAAGAACATCCTCAAAACTTCTGGCTCTCAACGTCTAATCACCCACCAGTACAGGTGAAAAACGTTGAAGCTCTGTAAAACGAGCAGAATACTCCATCACCAACATAGTGCCCTGCTGCAGATTCATTAACTCTCAAGCTCTATCTTCCCTCAGCAACCCGGGAATGAAGAAGTCATAGAAGACTGCCTAAAAATATTCCCACACCATGTCTCTGTGATGCTCTGACTGGGTGGTAACATCCCACCACCTCTTAGTAGAATCACAAAGCATGTAAGCCAAGAGCTTGACCCTTGGCCCTGGAGGTGTCTCCAGATGCTCGAAAATAGTCTGTATCGATCCTAGCCAAGACTCTATAGCTTGTGGTCCGCCATCCCCTAAAAACGTAGGCAGATGCTGCTGCTGAACGATATGCATCATCTCAGCCATAGATGTAGCAGCCCGCGGTGCTCCCAGAAAGGTCTGCATGAACCGCATAAAGCCTTCACGAAACTGAGCCTCCATGCCCGTGTCCGGTATAGTAGCGGGGGCCGCATCTGGTTCTATTGAAGGATGAACTAGTAGCCCATGGCCCACTATCTCATGGGTATAATCCTTGCCACTCTCCTGGAGAACAACTCGTGGTCGTCTAGGCCACATGACACTACAATGTCAAAATCACGCCTTATATTAAATATTATTAAGACTGGAAATTAAGGAATTACAAAGGAACAAGAGGAAGAAAGAATTTCAGAAATTACAAAACAAGACTACACAACGTGTACAATGGCTACACGACATGTACTTGACTTCCCTTCCCCTGCCCGGGTCCTTCGACATGGCTAAGCCACACGGCTTCCGCTTAAAAAAACTACACGGTGTGTATAATATCTACACGGTGTGTACAGTGCTATATCCCAACTGCCCGTGTTGTCTGTGACTCGGCCGACTACTCGGCTTGACACTACACGGCGTGTTACACCCGCACACGACATGTACACCACCCTGTTTCCTAGCCACACGGCTAACTCCACACGGTCTGTCCTCAGACAAGACTATACGGCGTGTCCCATAGGTACACGGTGTGTTTAGGGAGAGGTGACACCGGCCCATGTTGTCAGCTACACGTCCGAGTCCCCAGGTCAAAATACACAGTGTGTCTATAGCTGACATGGGGTGTTATGTCATGGAGTTCACCAACCCGTGTAGTTAGTTACACGGCTGGACTCTGGGTCAACACTACACGGTGTGCACAAAAAGTACACAGTGTGTTTTACCCAAGCCCTTCCATACCCCGTGTCGCCGCCCACACCGTTTGTGACATGAGGAAGAGACTACAGGGCGTGTACTCAACAAGTTTATTTTTCATCCCGAACAGAAGAACAAACACGGTGTGTATACTATACTACACAGCGTGTATACTGGGCTTCCAGACACTATTTCTTATAAACGTTTCTAGAACCTAAGAAATACTGAAAAACGACACTTAAGTGTCAAATTACGACCTGTGGGGACCCATACACCCCACTAATCAACGTTTGACATCTTATATGTGTTATAACCAATAAACAGTCAATGATATAACAAATTCTGATCAATGAGGTACCATACTCCCCAAAAACCAAAGTTTGGCGTCCATTATATAAACAAGGTCAAACAAAGACTCCATATCACAAGGCAGGTATTTATCATGCAGCTATCACAACAACATGCAAATTCTAATGCACCTACATGGCATGGAAACTATGAATGGAATGTGATTTTTAGAATATTCCTATATGATGCATGAGACGACATACCCTCATCTCATCGGGTTGCAACTAAATAGAACCCACATATAAAATATAAACAGCACAGTCCATGTGCATCACCCAATGGTAAAAACTTATCAACTGTAAAATTGAAAAATCAATAGAATGAACAATATGAGGTAGACTGGCTTTTCCCTATACACGGGTTAGCTACGCCCCGACACAGCTTATTACCAACTACTGTTCGTCATATCACTAACTAAGACTCCATATAGTAAGTCAACGAAAAAAAACTCCTTTGATAACACTTTGTAATATCATGGACTCGGGTGCCATGCAACGGGTGCCCTGTGCCCGGTTCCCCACAAGACCTCAAGTGAATTTCCCCGAACGCTAGAGGCTTCCGACTAGCAACGAGGACCCAGGTCTGATAGTGGGGAAACTGTGACCTCATTTGTCAATGTGTAGCGCAACAGAATACAAAATAAAACATAAAACAAACAGCGGATGCAGTAAATCATACTCAACTGAAATAAACAACAGTAGTGTATATAACCAATATAATATAGAAAATGGTGCAACATGTCTTATGTTCTAGGAAAACAGCCAAAACATGTTACATAGAAGTACAATATAATACATAGTACAAGTACAGAAAAACAAAATAGCTGGCAATGGCATTGCGAGCCTAGGCCCGGTCCCATGACCTTCTACTCCTCAACAAATGTCAAGTACCTGTATAAGAACTCATGACCATATCCACACCTGCAGAAACATAATCTATTTGGGCTGAAAAGTGTGACCCAAACAGGGTGTGAGAAATATATCTCAGTATGCACCCACCAAAGGCATGTGCCCAACTACGTGTAAGAATGCAACAACAATGTGCAAAATTAAAATGCAATAAAGTATGATGTACTGAAAGTAACTAACATAACAATTAAATTTCCATTTATTTATTCATTTAATCCATTTAATATTGTAAATCACCACAATGAATTTCTATGTAAACAGTCCACGTCCTCAGACAAACAAAACCTTACCTTCAGGTAAGCAGAATCCAACCCGCAAGTATAGCCCTTAGGTGTAACAGAAGTTTCCCTCATGCGTATGAAGTGTCGCTCTCAGGCACAGAAGTCATGCCCTCATGCACGAAAGGTTGCCCTCAGGCGAAATAAGTACAGCCCTCAGGCCAAATAGTACAGTTCCCTCAGGTTAATAACAACAACGCCCTCAGGCTAAGCAGGTAACCGGGTGATGCCCAATATGTCAAAATGCAGTAAACAAGCAATTACTCTCAAGGCAATTATACAATTACTACATTACAGGCATACCCTCGTGTACCCTGGCTAAACTGATAAACAGTGGAACACACCCACGAGGTGGTTCCGGATCCAAGCAACGATCCCAACCAGAATTTTATTATCACAATTTAATCATATATGAAATTATAGGAATTAAATATATCAACGGCCTCACCCACACAACACCCCAAAATGGGTTCTTGGAACAAAAACACATAAAACACACGGCAGTTGGAAAACTAAACACCAAGACACCTACCTTATTCTCCAACGAACGATATACCTGAACGCCGACTCCAGAAATGCCCAAGAACGGTGTAGATCTGATGAAGAACAAAACCCATTCAAATTTAAATAACATATGTTAGGAGAATAATTGGTAAGAACGGTACCATGAGAGGAGAGGGCTTACCCCTGTGGTTCCAACGGGATCGTCCGAGGTGGATACCGATTCCAGACGAACCCCTTGCGGATCTTTAAATGTCCGGTCATCCTGCTTGGCTCCAAAATGGCTCAAATGGCTCATCTTCGAAATGAAGATCCTACTACCTATTTTATTCCGAAAAAACAAAGTACAAGGCGTGTACTTCTGAGTACACGAAGTGTAATTCTTTTATTTAACTCTTCATTTGGCAGCACCGGCACACTGTTCATCTGTCGAAATGAGTACACGACATGTACTCCCAAGTACACGGCATGTAATGTCGCCCAGCTGTCGTTTGCTCCACCGCCTTTCTGTTTAAGCATGTTGACTAACTACACGGCGTGTAAGTACCACTACACGGAGTGTAGTTGGTTCCTACACCCCTCGTCGCCGGCATGGCTACACGCCCCGTGTACTCATCCCAACATGGCCAAAAGTACACAAAGTGTGGAAAAGTACATGGCGTGTAGTTCCAAAATTTAGAATTTTCCCCATTTTCCCTATTTTCTCAAAAACACTTAAGGAAAAGGAAAAAAATAATCTCGTAGCTCAAAAATAAGAATCGGGTTCTTACAGTCGTACTACGCTTGAACGCTACATAAATTTCATTATCATATTGGATGAATTAGAACTAAGTGATACATATGTAAAATATAATATAAAAATAAAATATATATTCAATATGTCAAATATATTCATTTAAAACATCCTTATACATTCTATGAATGGCATGAATGAGTCATATCACATTGAAGGGGTGATAGTCCACACTTTCATAAATGAAATAATCGTATTTACACAACATGAAAAGAATAAAAAAATGTTATAAACAAAAATTAAATAGTATAGAGAAAAAATAAATATAACATACATCATAAATAAATATATTTTCTATCCTAATGGACACTGTGTGTGGTCGCAGTAAAAAATGAACAGCCATTCTTCCATGAGGTTGTAATTCCCCATACAAAGAAACAGTATGTTTGTTACCCATTTAATAGAGGTGTTTGTAAGTGTAGGAATATATATATAATAAAAATATCCTAGTATATTTAGGATAAGTTTTTTATTAAATAATTGAATATGAAATGTACATGGTGTTAATAATGGAAATGAATGTAAAAAAACAAAAGGGATGGCGTTACCTCTAAATCGGGTAACAACTTTGGGTTTTTACCGAAAGGATTCCTTGAGAGGATTTATGCCCAAAAGGAGGTTTCAATAATGAGTTCATAGATTATATAAACATTATTGGGAATTTATTTCCCAAACCAAAATAATTTTTTAGTGTAAGTACAAGAGAGTAGTGTGTGACTTTTTATAAGAGAGTGGAGGGGCACCCTTGGAATGTCACGAACCGAATCCAGTCACCACAAATACTGGCACTAAACCTATCTTGTAACAAGGAAAAAAGGGTTTTCCCTATCCTCACGGGCTGGAACAGGTTCTTGGGTATCAATTATATTATTTTGGGAACGATTTAGCTGAATATGTATACATAAAACACCAAAAATATTTGATAAAATGAATCTGAAAAATTCATACCAACAAGGTTTATACAAAAATCCATAACTAAATAAATAAATTCAAATGCAACACAAAAGGTCCAGAGAAAAAATTAAATATCAAAAAAAAATTCCCATTGACTCAACATGATAAGGGGTCATCACCCCCAATTCGTCTCCACAACTCTACCCCAAGGATGTGGACTAACACCCTGAACTGCCATCACCCTTAACCTTTCCCTTATCTAAGTCAAACATAACCAAGTCTACATACACCCAAGAGGTATATGTATGGTGTGATACTAATCCCAATATTATACCACCCAATGATTCAAATTATCATGCAATATAATGTGAAAAAGAAAATAGTTTTAATATGCAAGGAAAAGTAGTGATAAAATCCAAGGAATGCAACTTTCAATTTCAAATTGTTTTCAAGATAAAGTTTTCAGAATGTTCACACATTTAAATAGAAATGTTACATACTGTAATTTACTAATAATAATACCCCAATACATGGTAAAATACCACAAAAAGAATGAGAAACTAAATCGGGAACACCCCTAGGTATTAGATAGTCTTAAGCCACATGTACTTCATACCTAGATATAATGTAACCATAGTAAAATCCATTCTCATGCACGAGCCACTAGTAGGGATATACCGATATCGTAGTGGTCCCAAATCATCATCCATGTTGTTTAGTTATATTTTTCATTATCCAAATTCTAGATGAAACATGGACAAACCCCATCCGGTCCACTAATCGTACTAGTACACATCCACCCCACCTAGGTACTCGGGCTTCCCCCTTTGCGATCAACAATTTTTAGAATGATACATATATCCATTTTCATATAAAACTCAAAAAATGGTCATATATAATCATTACAGTAGCTAAAAACATTTTATACCATTTAAACCCCATAAAAAATGCTTTGAGTTCAATAAAACATCTTTCCAAATCATTCCATGTTTTACACCCAAAACACATTGAAAACCCCAATTGAACACCGTATTCATACAAAAATTTATCATAAAATAATCCAACACACCCTAAAAGATTCTTTAAACTCATTAAATGAGTTATAAAACAATACCAATAAGCATTGCATAAAATACCCTTGTAAAACACCCAATTCAACACCAAATTGGTACTAAAAACCCATTTTTTTAACAGACGGTACCCAAACCAATTTTGTAGCAAATACTAAAGAATATTAAAATTTAAATCATAATTTTCAGCTCTAATACAGTTCAATATGGTCATCTAAATAATTTAAAGGCATCCCTTAATCAACCAATGAAATATTTATATGAAGAAAAACAAATTTCGCATGAAATTTTCCCTTAAAATTCACTTGAATTACAAACACCACTAAATACAATTTTTGAAGCACCAAATCAATGGTTTAAACATTAAAACATAATAAAAACAATATCTATGTCTCATGTATTTCAGACAAAGTGTAATCTCATACCAAATAATGGAATCCCTTGAATTAATGTGTGAAAATCATGTCGCACCACCAACCCACCATGTGGGACATAGAACAAACCTAAATCCACAACATTGGACCAAGAAATCCCAAGGTTACAACATAGGTTAGATTCCTTACATCTTGGTCATTTGGTACTTCATGGAAATGGGAATAGACCCCAATAAATTATTATAAAACCCTAAGCAATTTAAAAGAGGAATGAAAGATACTCACATACATAAGGTATTTTGAATGATCACCACACATGCATAAGTATATGAAATTTAAAATAGTAAACACTTCAAGGTTGGTTTGAATAAGGATTAAGAGGTCATTTAGGTATTTGAATGGTGGAAATAGAGTAATAATAGAGAGTGTTATGATAGAATGAACTTAACTCCTGAAATCTGGCCAATTATAGAAACCCTAGAAAGTTCTACACTCAATAATGATTACGAAGAGCTATAAAGAGTGGGGAGATAGTATGGGAGCGCCTCTGAGTTCAATGGGATTGGGTGAGATTGGGAATCACCAAAAATTCATTAAAAATAAATATGTTATTAATTAAACAAATTGTCCTTTTGAAACTGTAATTGGGCATCCGGGCAGGCCCAATCCTTTAAATTATAACACATATACACATTTGTTATGGATTTATAAATGCATAACATTGAATTTTTGGTTTTACAATGTCACGATATGACATTTATGAATTGGAATGGAAGCAAAATGTTGAAAAATAAAAAAGTTACAAATGAAACAAAATTTATTTTTAAATCTGGAATTGCGCTCTTGGTTTTGACCAATTCATGAAAACTAATCTATTCCTCCATAAAACCTTGGGAAACCCCCAAAACAAATAATAAATTGAAATTAAATAAAAAATACACTTAAAATATTTCATGTATGTGAATATTATCCACACAATGAAAACTTTCTATCCCAAAAAGTTAACCTGAAGCTTGATCATAAAACAGGAACAAATACTATTCCTCAACCCATGAATTCTGCTCCCATGTCTCATGTGTATCCTTACCATGATGCCAACGAACCCAGACCAATGTAATGGAATTCCCTCGAAGCACCTTCTCTTGGTAGTCAACTATTTTCATCGGCCGCTCAATAATAGACAAGTAATGCTCTAGCTCCGGTTCTTCCCTAATCAGCCCATGGGATGGATCCGGGTTGTATTTATTTATTAGGGAGACTTGAAAGACAACATGGATGGATGTAAATTGAGAAGGTAATTACAACATGTATTTCACCTTTCCAATACGCTTGGTGATCTCAAAGGGCCCGAAAAACTGTGACATCAGCTTACCTTGCATCACCAATCGACGATGGCCCAGACGAGGGGCCACTTTCAAGAATACAATGTCACCCACAGAAAACTCTAGGTCTTGATGCCTTTGGTTAGAAAAAGATTTATGATTACCAGGAGCTATCAATAAGTGCTTCTTAATCAACTCTACCTTCTCAGAAGTCTCCTGCACAAGGATTGGCCCCAACAGTTAAGTCTCTCTTACCTCAGCCCAATATAGGGTGGGCCAACATGGCTGACCATAGAGCTCCTCAAAGGGGCCATTCGAATCGATGATTGGTAATTGTTATTGTAAATAAATTAAACCAATCAAAAATGGCTATCCCAAGAACCTCCAATGTCCAGAACTCATGTACGAAGCATGTCCTCTAAAATTTGATTCTTCTTCTCTGTCTGACCATCCGTCTGAGGGTGGTATGTTGTGCTCATCTTAATCTGAGAACCCAATGCCTTCTGAAGGACTTACCAAAATTGTGAAGTGAAGTAGGGGTCTCTATATTAGACAAATATTGATGGTATTCCATGGAGTATCACCACTTCCTGAAGATACAAATGACACACCTCATCCACTTTAGTTGAATCTTTTATCAGAATGAAGTGGGATGATTTGGTCAGATGATCAATCGCCACCCAAATGGAATTCTTGTCTCAAGGTGATAGAGGTAAGACAAAAATTAAGTCCATGGAAACCATGTACTGCTTAGAGGTTGGAATGGGTAGTGGTTGGAGGAAACCAGAGGGCCTCTGGTGCTCTGGTTTCACCTACTGGCATGTATAGAATCTCGACACAATGTCCGCTATGTCCTATCTCATACCAGGCCACCAAAACTACCGACAAACATCATAATACATATATGTGGAACTCTGATGGACAACCCACTAGGACTGGGGGCTACCCAACATCACCACCTTCTGTAGAGATAACAACACTACTGTACTGCCCTTGAACCACAAGATTACCTGGGGAGATGATGACCAAATAGAGGATGTATCCCTACCATGAAAAAAATGCTTCGAACACTGAAAAATATCATCACTGGGATGTTACCGCTAAATCAACTCCAATTGAGAAGGCGTCAACTAGACGCTCACCACGAATACCCCTCTACAGTGTTCCCTGGTCACCACATGCATCTGAGAAAATAACCCCATCCAAGACTACTCATCACTCGACTTCCTTAAAGACTACACTGGAACTCTACTACTCAATGCGTTGGCCACCACATTACCCATTCCCGAGGTATAAAGAATGTCAATGTAGAACCTTTACATGTACTCGATCCAGCGATGCTACCTCAATTTGAGGTCATTTTTTGAGAAGATATATGCTAAGATTTTGTGATCATATTAGACCAAAAACTTCTCCTCAAAGAGGTAGTGACACCCAGTCTTCAAATCATGCTTCACCACTGCCAACTCCAAGTAATGGGTCGGGTATTTCTTTTCATGTAGTCGGATTTGGTGAGTGCCAAAAGCCACCATGTGATCATCCTTCATAAGTACACACCCAAGACCCATACGAGAAGCATCACAATAGACAACATATCCCTTCCCGGCCTCATGAAAAATCAGCATAGGGGAGGTAGTCAAAGTCCGCTCTATCTCCTCGAACGATACTTAACATTTTTGACCCTAAACAATCTTCAACCCTTTCTGGGTTAATGCATTCATAGATGAAGCAAGCCAAGAGAAATCATGAATGAATGGGAAATAATAAATATCCAGGCTAAGGAAACACTTAATCTCGAACAAATTCATCTGATTCACCCATGACATAACCACACTAATCTTCTTAGGGTCCACTGAAACCTCCTTATCAGAGATCACATGCCCCATAAATCTCACATCCTTGATCTAGAAAGTGAACATTGACAACTTTGCTTAGGGGTGGTGATCCCGTAATGTACCCAAAATGATCCGCATGTGATGATCGTGTTCCACCAGAAAGATAGAGTATATCAGAATGTCATCAATAAACACCAAAATGAAGGAATCGAGATACTTATGAAACACCATATTCATGATTTCCATGAATACCATTGGAGCGTTGGTAAATCCGAAGGGCATGACCAAATACAAAAAGTGTCTGTACATAATTCAGAATGTTGTCTTAGGGATATCTGACTCCTTCGCCCTAAGTTGGTGATAACCCGAACGCGAGTCTATTTTTGAGAACCAATTTTCCCCCTTCAACTGATCAATCAAATCATCTATTCTAAGTAAATGGTATTTGTTCTTAATTGTTACCTTATTCAGCATTCGGTAGTCAATGCACAACCGGAGGGTTCCGTAAGCCTTTTTCACGAACAACATAGGAGCTGCCCAAGGAGAGATGCTCGGGAAAATGAATCTTTTGTATTATAAGTCTTCCAGTTCTATTTTTAATTCCATTAGCTTAGTGTGTGACATGTGATAAGAGGGAAGAGATGTCGGTTGTGTTCCCTGTGCCAAATCAATCAAAAACACCACATCCCGCTCTGAGGGAAAATCTGAGAAATCATCTGGGAATACCTCCAAAAACTCATTCACTACATGTGGTAGTGCACCTCACAAGGAAATACCATCATAATCTATCTTGAGTGATGATAATATGATGTTAATACTTCAAAACTCTAGTATTAGAGGTCCTACGTGACCTGACCGAGGATCCCATTCTCCCCAAAAAACCTGACAACTCCCATCAGGTTCTGTGAAACTCACTCGCCTCCTTTTGCAATCGATATGTGCCTAGAATTGTACTAGCCAATCCATCCCAATAATGAAATAAAAAGGGTCCATATCTTAGAATAAGAGGTCTCACTCTATCTCGACCCCGGACATAGAAAGTGCACACGACGAGCTCCTCAGACCCCGCTTCTTCTTCATTCCCAGTGGTGTCACCAACTCCATCGTGAAAGACATCAACTCAATTGGAAAATTCACCATGTCCACAAAACATGCAGAATTAAATGAAACTGATCCACCAGTACCAAAAAGAGAAATAGATAGAGAAGATGTGATCAGAACGAGAACTTAAACCTTCGACGGTCCCACCTCTAATCCTTCTTTTTCCTGATTTACTACATGGAGATGTCCAGTATCTTCCTGAGGAAGAAAACTAGTCTGTGGCAATGACCTGAACTAGCTCTACCTTGAAGATGGACTAACACTACCACCACGACTATGAAATTGAGACCACCAGTCCTCAATGGCTCGGTCTGTGCTGGAAGTACTCTTGAATCCATTATCCCTACCCCACACAGAAGTGGACGTGCCAAACCGCAGAAACGATGCAAATGCCCCATAACTCCTCACTAGTTACAAGTATTTGGAAGAAGTGTACATGATGGTTGAATGTTCCATGTCTTTCTACACTGGTGGAAAATGACCGATACCACATCAAAATCTGTATATATAAACATCCTGTAAGTGTTCCATGAAATGCCACCTCAATTCTTCACATGATCCTCCCTATTCATTCTCTTCTATAAGGACCTAAAAATTCCCAATGCTAATATAGAACCATAAAAACCAGAAATACCTTTCCAATCAATCTCAACCATGCACGCCCGATCAACGACCTCAGCATAGGACCTCAGCTTAAACAATAACACCTGGGAGTATATCTCTAGTCACATGCCTTTCTCAAACCTCTGGGCCTTCACCTGCTCATTGAAGACAATTTCTAGAGCATTCCAAACCAACTCAGCTAAACAGTTGTCATACTCCATCATAGATATATTCCCCTGAACAACTTCGATGAACTCTATAGACCTAGAATAATCTAACACCTCAGGGAAGTATTGTTCATTGAAGACAACCTTGAAATCACCCCACACATTTGCTCATTTTTTCCAATCTGAAGAACTGACACCCACCAGTTATGTTTGGGACCCTCAATCAGAAATGATGCACACATCACCCTAAGCTCTGTGGCTGTTTCCAGAAACCCAAACATATGCTCGATCTTCAAGAGCTATTCCTTTACTTCCTAGGGTTTTGAGCTGTCTCCGAATGTAGGAGGATTGTCTTTCAGAAAGTCTTGAGCATTATCTTTTCTAGGACCCATATATTTTTCCCTAGAAATAATAGGAGTAGTATTTGTTCCCTGTCCTAGAGCTTGGATAGCTCAGGCACCAGCCTCGACTCACCTCTAATCAATCTGTTTTGGGGAACTCTCTCCAGCTTCCTCTCATGGGAGCGTGGGAGCTTTTTGGGGAGGCATGTTGTTACAAACTGAAACAGTCATAAAACAATAATAAATACCAAAATTCTGAAAATATTTATCAAATAAATCATTTATAAATAATCTAAAAACATTCTTGTACTAATAGAAAAAACTACTCCACCACCGCATGATGTCCATGTGTGGTCTGCGGCCCACATGACTCAATAAGAAGTGAAGTCAATCCGTAAATTCCAACATCCCCTGGTGAGTCAAGGTCTTCCACAAGAGGTGAAGTCTAGGCACCAAACTCACAACCAAAACCCTGAGCCCCTATAGTCCTAATTTGTGTCTATCCTGACACATCCCAAAATAACAATATAACCCAAAAACATTAACCTCCCTTTGGTAACATTTTGTCATGAACTGAATCTAGTCATCACCAATACCGGGAGCAAACCCAACTTTTGAAAAGTCACGAAGGGCGTTCCATATCCCCATGGGCAGTCACAAGTCTCTGGGTATCATTTATCTTGGTTTCATAATGATTTACCCGAATATGTATACCTAAAACATAAAAAATATTTGATAAAATGAATCTGAATAATTCAAACAAGAATGGTTTATACAAAAATCCAGAACATAATAAATATGTTAAAATGTAATAAAAAAGGTCCAGAGACAAAATAAAACAGCAACAAAACAACCCCTTGGATTCCACCGAACAGGGGGTCATCACCCCCAAGCAGTCACCACATCTCTGCCCGAAGGATGGGGACTAACACCCTGAACCGCCATCACCCTTAGCCTTTCCTTAACCTGAATCAAACATAACCAAGTATACATACACATAAGGGGTGTATGTAGGGTGTGAGACTAATAAAAATAGGAAACCACCCAATGATTACAAATAGCTTGCAATACAATGTGAAAAAGCATGCAGTTTTAATACGCAGAGGAAAGATGTGATAAAATCCAAGAAATGAAACTTTTAATGGAAAATAGTTTTTATGCTAAATTTTTCAGAATATTCACACATTTAAATATACATGTTAAATACTCTAATTTACTTCCAAAAAAACCCCAATACATGGTAAAATACCACAAACACAATGAGAAACAAAATCATGAACACCCCTAGGCACTAGATTGTCTCGGGCCCCACCTACATCATACCTTGGTGTAAAGTAACCATAGTAAAATCCATTCCTGTAAAGAAGCCACTTTTGGGGAACATACTATAACCTATTGGTCCCCAATAATCATCCAAATAGATTATTTAGAGTTGTCGTTATCGATATTCTAGGTGAAACAAGGACAAAACCCATCTGGTCCCCTAGTTGTACTAGTACACATTCGCCACACCTAGGTACCCGGGCTTCCCCCTTTGTGCTCAAAAAATTTCAGAATGATACATATATCCATTTTCATATAAAACACCACCACATGTCAAATATAATAAGTACAATACCCACATACATTTTATACCATTTAAAAGACACATCAAAACACATTGAGTTTCAATAAAACAACTTTCCAAATCATTCCTTGTTTTGCACCCAAATCACTTTGAAACCCCAACTTGAACACCATATTCATACTAATATTTATAAAACCTGAATCCAACAAACCCTGATAATTTATTAAAACTCATTATATGAGTTATAAAGCAATCCCAATAAGCATATCGTAAAATACCCACGTAAAACACCCAATTCAACACCAAATTGTTACTCAAAAGCCACTTTTGTAACAAACATCACCCAAACCAATTTTGTACCAACAAACAAAGAATAATAACATATATAACATAATTATCATTTCTAATATAGTTCAATAAGGTCATCTAAATTATTAAAAGGATTCCCTTAATCAACCAATAAAACATTTATATGAATAACACTAATTTCACATGAAATTGACCCTTAAAATTCATTTGCATTAATAACACCACTAAAACAAATATTTGCAGCACCAAATCAATGGATTACACATGAAAACATAATAAAAACTGAATATTTTTCACAAGGATTGCATAAAAAGTGGAATGACCAACCAAAGTAATGGAAGCCCATGAATCGACATGCAAAAATCAAGTCGCACCACCAACGCACCAAGTGGGACATAGAAAAATCCAAAAACCACAAAATTAGACCATGAAAACCCAAGGATAAACCCTCTGTTCGAGACCCTACCTCCTGGTAATTTGGTACTTCAAGGAAATGGGAATAAACCGAAATAAAATAGAATGAAAGCCTAATTAATTTGAAAGATGAATGGAAGATACTCACTAACTTGAGAGATTTCTATGAATCGCTCCAAATACACCAGTATCTGAAATTTAAAATAGTAAACACTTCAATTTAGGTTCGATGAAAGATTATGAGGTCATTTTGGAACTAGAATGGAGGAGTACAAATTGAGAGAGATATGATGTAATGAACTTACCACCTCAAATCTGGACGAATTTAGAAATCCTAGAAGGATCTCCATTAAATAATGATGATGAAGAGCTGCAAAGAGGGGGTAGAGAGGATGGGCGTGCGGCTGGGTTCAATGGTCATGGGTGAGTCTTCGAATAACTAAAAATTTATTAAAATTGAATATGTTATTAATTTTACAAATTTTATTTTTAAAACTAGAATTGAGCTTCCAGTTAGGCCCAATCCTTTATATAAAACACCATATACACATTTGTTATGGATTTGTAAATGGTCTAAATTTAAATAGTGATGTTAACATGTCAGGGGAGGAAATTTAGGTATTTGAATGGATGAAAAATGTTGAAAAATAAAATTGGTATAATAGAAACAAAATTTATTTTTAAATGTGGATTTGGGCTCAGGGTTTGGCACAATTCATAAAAACTCATGTATTCCACTATAAAACCTTCAGAAACCCCCAAAACAAAGCATGAATGGAAAATAAATGAAAAATTCTTTTAATATATTTCATCTATGTGACATTTAATGTATTATACAATTAAATTAATATAAATTACTTTTTAATCCAAGTGGATATATCATGAGATATGTAAAATATAAGATGAGGATAGATATAAATACTCCCATACAATAATTTTTAGACTTGTATTGAGTTTATTTTTAAACTAATCATTTTTTATTTACCCTTAATTATTTTCTTCTAATATTAAAAGTAATAACAAAATTATAATTGTTTAGAGGCTAATAATTTATATTAATATGTCATAAATATTACATAATTTAAAACATAATTAAATTATTGACCTTATAATAAACAATTTTTAGTGGAAATATATTTTTATTATATTTAAATAATTTTCGAAATTAATATTTTTGTTCAACATCATTTATATCATGTTTTACACTGTACGTTTTATTGAATTTAAATAAAATAAAATCATAGAGGCAAATTCCATCCAAATAATTTAATATTATTATAAAATTTCATATTCAATTAAAAATACTGTGAATGATATAAATTATATCAAATATTTTAATATTTATAATATCCATTATCAAAATCATTCATTAATAAAATAATCACTTCGTAATCATTTTATCATAAATAGATTTATTTATTTATTGTCTAAAAAATATTAATAAAATAATATTATGTAGGAAATCATTTTTTTTTCTAAAGATTATTTATAACTAATGATATCTCTTATATGAACCCAAATAAAAAATGACTTATTATTTAAATTAATGTTTATTATATATTTCTTTTAAATGAAATTAAGAGTTATAAAAGTCATTATCACACCAAGTGGCCCCCTAAGGCCAAATGTCCATAAAAATGGTTTTATTGGTATCCCATAACTCCTACAATAGGATTAAAGAACATTTAACTATATTTTAAAACAATTATAAAATTAATTTTCTTTTATTTACACAATTTACCCATTATCCATGGTAAATAGAAATAAATAATAAAGTTACAATTTATAATTTCCAACAATAAAAATTATGTATTTAAATAATTGGTACCCTTTAATTCCAAATATGGAATAAAATTTTCCAATTTAAAAACAAAAAAAATTGTAGTAATTTAATTATAATTATTTCACCATGTTGAAACGAGAAAAAATGTTTTCTTAATTAATAAAAATCAAAAGATAGATAAATGTATATATCAAATTTTACTCAGGAAATACATCCACTATCAAAAATTTGAATAAATAATAAAAACAAAATCCAATTATGCTTTAAAACCAATTAAGAGGATATCATAACTTTACAAATAAGTTATATGAAAATAAATTTTGGAATTAAAAATCATTTTTTCTATATTCATTAAAAATGAATTTTATGAAAAATAAATTAACAAAAGAAAAATTTTATGTCTCGCATCTAAAGATGATGTTCATTTTTTCAAATAGATCATATAAATCTGAAAAAAGCAATATTTAAAAAGGTTTCTCCCTAAAAAGGTGGAAAAATTAACGTCTAAAAATATTAGAGTTTTTTATGATTAAAATTGGAATCATTCTCGTTTTATGCCTCTAAAATTTATTGTGTTATTGTAAAAACATTTAACGAACATGTTTAAACATAATATAGTTAGTTTTTTTCATTCCAACTAAGATAATTTATAGGTGTTAAGAAATTTTGAAATTACAATAATAATATTGTTTCATTTTTTGGTATAACTCAGTCTTGTATGCAATGTAAGAATCTAGAGAAAACAATTGTTTCGTGTCAAGTACACTATAAGGGATATATTACCTATTAAGGTAAAACCACTATATAATTCATAAATATTAATAGATATGAAAAATATGTTTTCTAAAATTACCTAGGATCTTACATGATTTTAACCCGAACATGTGATTTTGTTACTACACTCTAATTAATAACACTCCCTTAAATGTAGTCCTTATGTGGGGAAATATCACCAAAATTTTATTTCTCTATCTGTGTGGACGGTTAGAAAAGTGTAGGTGAGGGGAATGTGGAATAGATCTATCAGATATAGTTGAGTTTATAGTCTTTGACATGATTTTAGACCAGCGATTATCAATGAATTATTCATAGAGGAAACAACATGTCTCTATTAAAATTCTTCTAAAGGATGAATTATGTAATGGGTGGAAAATTCATTCCATCCAATCATACAAAAATTAAACCCTTTCCTATAATGATTTTACAATATATATAAATAAATCTATATAATTAATATTAAAAAGTATTTGAATTTATATAATAACATATTTTTCATATGTGATTATAACCAATGCTAGTAAAATATGTTATTTATTGATTCAAATTACTAATAATGTGATTTATAATATTAAAGGAAATATTCAAATATACTATTGTAGTCATCTTATCATCATTTTACTCTTATAAAGATATCTACAAGTTGAGGGACACATGGGTATGTATGGGAAATATGGATTATAGTGGGATCCACAAACATAAAGGTTTACAAGGAAAGGGAAAATGTTATTTAGAGTTATGTGGTGACATAAAATATGAGTCTATAGATATATATATATAGGTAATCTCACACACTTCCATGTGAGATGTCTCGATACCTTAGTGGATCAATTACTCCCTCTACGACATCAACTATATTTACATGGATTAATTTTAAAATAATTCAATGAAATGACAATAAATGGTTCTGATGTATATCTAAATAGATCTCTAAAAATTCAACAATGTATATTGGAAGGACCTACCCCTTCCCTAATTTAAATTTTCATTAGAATCTATACAATGGTGTCACCCAGTACCACAAAGATGATTTCCCACATCACAACATTAAATCCTATAATCATATTTTCAAAAGGAAAATGGAATCCTCAAAATTACAAACCTTAAACCAGATGGAGATTTTACTATCCCTCTCCAAATCAACTATTTATTTATTTTTTGGTATTTTTTATTCTTTTACATTTAACGGTATTGATTAAAAAAAAGTTTCTATAGGGACATAGAAATCCTTAAATTTATTCACATATTCATTATACTGAGAATAATAACTCAGTAATAATCGACTAGTTTTGGTTTGTTGTTTGACTGTAATAGCTATCAATAATGGAATCCTATGAACATTGGATTTTTTGTTCCATCATTTCGGTTGAGGGAATTGAAAAATTATTAATGATGAATAAATATTACCAAGTTTAAATTTTTTCATCAACGTTGGAAACAAAAAAAATATATTTCTATGGAAATAAAAATTATGAGGTCAATATATTTTTTGTGCATATATGAGGCCTCAGAAACCCATAGGTAGTTATCATTTGTTTTTAGATATTCACATAAAATTTACTATTTTATATTTTTGTCTTCTTTGATAATCCCAATGAACCTATTTCTTTGTATCGTAACATTTTTGGGTTAATTATCCCAAAATATTTGAATCTAATATCATTTATGTTGGGTTGTTTCTCTTAAAACATAGATTATATAACCCCAAGTGATTAATAATATTCAAATTTTCGTTTAAATTAATCATAATAAAATCCTGATAAAAATAAAATCGATCCATTATATTCAAATAATTTAACTATGTAATTATAATTTTTCAACTAAACTAACTCAACTATAATGGAGTTGGAAACAAAAGACACAGTTTTATAGACTATTATTGAAATATTTCAAAGGTCATTTCTAGTCAATGCATGTTAAAAATGGTACATTATTAATGTTATGGATATGATTTTCAAATTATATATATTTAGTAATTTTTTTTCATTTATTAATTTCTTTTATGAGATAGAATTAAATATTTTAATTGTACAACTAATCCAAAAATTGAATATTATGAAAGGGTATCAAGGGTTCATGTGGAATAGAACATGTTAGATGATGTAAAATAATATATTTTTAGATATAATTAAAGTGTTATAATTAATAAAGATTCATTTATAAAAATCCTTTCAAACTCCATATTTTTATTATAATTATTTTAAAATATCATATATCTTAATCATCATCCTCATTAACTACCATAAAAAACATGATTACCCACTTGGTTCCTTTTACCATATTTATCACTAAATAATGAAAAAATAAAATTTATCAATAGTTTTATTAGATTTATATAATGTTTAAATCGCTTTAAAATGATTCAATAAGTTTTTTAAAAACCTTCAAGTATTCCGGTATGAAGAAATTTGTTGTTGTGCCTTTAAAAAATTCATTTTTATTCATTTAGTGGTGTTTTATTACAAATCATTAAAAATTAATATATAAATATTAATATATATGTATATTTATATAAATATTAATATATACACAAACAAATAAATTCATAAATATTTATACTATCCATATAATATATATATATATATACATATAACAGTTTGTAAATATTTATTAATATAATTTTTTCATAAATATATATAATCAATGATATATTTACGTAAAAGTAAATAATGATATATATATGTGAATATATATTTACCCATGTATATACATAATAAATTCATATATATATATATATATACACATATATATTAAAATATAAAAAATATACATTATAAGACACTCTAAATTTATAACACAGAACATCCCTACAATTAGAAGGTCTGTGAACACCAATGTATATCCAATATTTCCAGTTGAACTGAATCCGTTTCATTCCATTGATATTTTTTTTACGAGATTAACTGTACCATGGAAATACATTTCACATAAGATACAAAATATAAATAAATAAATAAAATATGAGAAAAAAACTAACACTTTACTACCACAAAAAAATTAATAGATAACTTTCATAATAAAAAAACACCATTAAATTTCTAAAAATTATGGTACCTTACCTTAGAACATGGGTTTATAGGCCTTCTGGGACCCTTTTGACCTTTAAAAATTTGGTTATGACATAAACTCGCTTTTAAAAATTACAAAGATCTTCATAATTTTTGATGTTACTGGTCATGTGGTACCAACAAATTCCGAGATCAAAATTAGAAATTCTATTCAACTATGATAAATATATATTTTACACATCAGTTAGCGAATTCATGTTATATTTTCATCCACTTATTAATATATGTACTTTATCTAGTATATTTTTATATTACATTTTATATAAAAAATTATTTTTTTGTTAAATATTATTATTTTTTGAATTATAACAATATCGAAGAAATCATTAATATTTTTTATGTATTTCAAACATCCTTTATTTTCACATGTTGCGTCTAGTTAATTTCAATCGTAATCATCACTTCATTAACTGTATTGATTTTAACTTCAAGTTATATTTTTTTAGAATCATCAATAATTCTACCACATCAAATTATCCTCATCTAAAATTTAAAAAAATTATAGGAATTAAAATATTCATTCAACATCTACATTGAAAACAATTATAATCCAAATCACCAATTTTTTTCTAATAACGAAATTGTAATCCTTTATCAAGTGGATTCATGTTACATAGAAAATGATGTGTCAATTAATTAGTATTTGGGGATATGATTAAACTAGGTGGTATTGTTAACAATTTATTTGAGAAATGAGAAATAATATCTATAAAATTAATAATTATTTATGATTTTTATAAACAATATAAATGATGATATCATTATAAACATTACTAGGATATTAAATTCTCTTTTGGTGAATGATTGTATTTTGGAGTTATTGTATAAAAAATGAAGGAATTTTCTGTTTCTCATTTGAGAATGAAATATTATCAATGTGAATGTGGTTATGTTATATTTTTTGAAAATTTCTTTTTTTGTCGATAAGAGAAATAAAATTAATAACATGATTGAATTTTTATAATTGAAGAAACTCTAAAAGAATGAAACACAAATAAATTAGTATATATAAATGAAAATTTGAACTATGAAAATGTGTGAATTTTTAAATGAAAACATAATTCAATGAATTTCAATCATATAAGGTTGTATAAATAAAGTACCAATTGATTAATACAAATTGGGTGAGTCATTGATAAAAAAATAAATGTAGTTTACCAAGAAACTTTATGTGATAAATATTCTTAATGATATTGAGTGACCAAAAAAGTTAAAATATTATTTATAAAAAACATATGAATTTAGATAAATTATTTTTTGATTTAATCAAAACAGAATCAACATTTAGGAATCGTTTTTAATCTAGAGAATATGAATAATTGAAACATTTCTATTTGAATTAAATTAACAAAAAAATCAGATATGCACTACAATATACAACATAATGTATAATATATGATGATGTATAATGTATTTGAAGTAGTATACAACAAGTTAATAAATAATTAAAAAATAGAATATGATAATTTATTATAATATTTATTGAGATATTATATATAAAACAATAGTTTTTTCGCATTCCACCAATTAATGAACCATCTAGTCATTATGTGATTAATGTTTCATGAAAAGATAAATTTTGAAAATATTAATAATTAATTTTCATTGTATAATATATTTTTTACGAAGAAAAATAAATAATTACATGAGGAAAAAATATTGTGTATGAACTATGCATGAGTTTAAGAATATTTAAAAGTTGGTGATGGTGGAGTGATAAGAAGTAAATATAAATTGATGTTAAAATACTAGGAAACCATAGAATTTATCAATTTAATTATATAAACTCATAGGTTTTAGATATCAATATGTTTCACGTTTTTTAATATAGGACTATCCCATAATAGTGGGGACCTACCTTGTCATGGATAAAAATAAAACCCAATCATTACACATGAATAGGTTAAGTAAATAATTTACCCTTAACTAAATCCAGGAACCATGTTCTACCCTGTATTTCTCATGATTACTAATGAATAATAATCTTAATTGATCCAATTTCATCAAAAAAATATGAAAAATAATAATTGAATAAGAAATGTATACCCTATTTTCATATACAACACTAAATCAATAAAACAGAAATCACTTTCCTGGACTCTTCCATATTATCAATTTTTTATTTTTATATTACTCATGTGGTATCAGATAATTTTATTCTCTTCTTACCTCTCCCCCTTTATCCCCTTGAATAAATGATATAATAATATGTTAGAACATCATTATTTCTATTCATGACACGCCTCATAAATATTTATTTATTGGACCTAGATTTGAGGTCGAATCTGTATAATATTTTAATCATTTATTTATCCTTATGGTAAATGAAAAGAACCATTAAAGGATTTTTAAAATATAATTTTATGAAATTTTCAATTGAGGACTCTATATCTATAAGTATTTTTCATAAAAATAAAATCCTTGTTATTTTGTGTTCTATTTATTTACATAAATGT
The DNA here is from genome assembly GCA_963277665.1 of Viscum album. Classification (NCBI taxonomy): domain Eukaryota; kingdom Viridiplantae; phylum Streptophyta; class Magnoliopsida; order Santalales; family Viscaceae; genus Viscum; species Viscum album. The sequence continues at coordinate 1,655,474,271 of OY728148.1, read as the reverse complement.
TGAAGTAATCCTCAATTTATTAAATTAATATATTTTTAAATTTATATTATATTGGATTTAATTGTTTTATATACAAATTTTAGTTTTTTAGTATAATATTATGTCGTATATGTTTTTTAATGTTTTCTGAGTATATTACCTAATGGATCATTATTATGTCTATTACCTGATGGATCATTTCCTAAATTTATTCTATGTACATTATCTGAGGATCACATGGTTCTATGTAAGAATCCTTTAGTTCTATTAATGTATAAATATATGTTTTTATAAGCATTAAGTATTTACATAAAGGTTAAATTTCCCTAAAAATATTTAAAATAAATATAATATTTTGAGCAAGGATCTATGAAATTATCATTCTTCTGTATGTAATAATCATCCTAATCTATGTAAGGATTTTTCAAATATTTCAGAATGATCATCATGGATCTATGTATAGATATGTTAATTTAATCATAATTTGGGTTACTCATATGAATAAACATATGTTTAAGGAATTGGAATGTTCTATGAAATAATCATTTTTTCAATTATTGATTCCCATAAGAAATATTATATATTTAATTAATACTAAAATATGATTAAACTACTCGACATAATTTAATAAGGATATTCAATATAGGTTTTATTGTATGATCATTCTATTGTGTTTTGATTATTCAAATCCATGATTATGTATAGTTATGTAGTTCTAAAATTCACAACTCAAATCACATCATATAAAATATATGTGGAAGCATGGAGGGTCTAACAATAATGATTAGATTGTATTTTTTTAATTTGGTATTTCTATTAATTTTATATTTTTCTCAATAGGGGTATATATAGATTGGATTAATTTTTACTAATATGGAAGGATTTCATATGTAGCATTAATAATATAGAGTGAAATATAAAATTATTAATGTTATTTTACTATCATGATATATTATGTTTTTGGAAAATTATTTAGGGATAAAACGTCCAAAATGAGAATATATCCCTTCTGAAATGTTTTTTGTAGACTACATTTTATACATAATGAAACAAAGAAAGGAATTCTAGGGTTTTTAAATGAGAATATCTACACAAATTGGAAAACACTTCTTCATGAATAATACTATAATGAAACAGAATAATTGAAATATGTTTTTAAATGATTCCTAGATATAGATGTTTTTGTTAATTCTAAAATAAGAATAACTGTTTTGATATTAATACTCAACCATTAATATAATTTTTCATCAACTATTCATGGGAGAAGAATAAAGTAATTTTACAACTAGGATTTCCCATAGTGTGTTAGAGTAGTGAGATTTAGTTTTTTCATTGTTATAATCCTAGATGGTCATTATAGACAGTAAAAAACATTTTCTCAAATAATGTGAGATATATAGTTTTAATCACATATATAGGTATCCATGAATTCTCCATTTAATTTCATGTTTAGATGAACAATATAAATATATGATATATCTCTTTAATATATTTCATAATAATATTATGATTTTGTGTTGGGGATATATGTTCATTATTATTTTTAAAAATATCCATTGAAATAGATAAAGTTTCAAAAAATATTCCTTCATTCATCCACCATTTAGGGTAATTTCCACGTTTTGGACAAATAATTGGGGGTAATAGATATGGTTCATGTTTATATCTTTTCATCTTTTTAAAATATATTATAGAACTTATCAATAATGAATGGATTATGAATTTTGAAGACAAAAAAATGATATATAAATTTTTTATATAAGATTATTTTCATTCAAATGTAATATATTTCTGTATAGACACTACTAATGTAATCATATCTATATTTGATTGTGAGGATCTATTAAAAATATATCCTTATGAGTTGGATGTCTACACTAAGAAAATTAATTTATTTGTGTAATTCCATGTAAATAACCATATATATGAACGTAATGTTATGAAAAAACCTCCCAATCTAAGTGAGGGAACCTACAGAAAAATTATAAATTTGATTCAATAATATTTAGGAATATATGGCTACTTAATGGAAAAAATATTTAAATTTGATAATGGGACTAAATGAATATGTTAAATTATTTTTCATTAGGATAATATTCTTATGGAATATTATCATGGAATTAGATGGGTCAATTGTGATATCAACATTATTAAAATAATTCATTGATGCTTACTTCTTATATTTAAATATGCATGCATTCATGCTTGAAGGCAATGATGAAAAGGTGGTGATGTTGGAAGGTGTATATTAAACTAGTTTTGAACAAAAAATAAAGAATATAGAGAATAAATTTGTGAAAAAGAAACCCAAATGATATAGAATATAATCCTTGGATCAAATTTTAATTTAGGTATGGTCCTATAAAATATGAAGTTGATGGGGTGATGAAATTTATTTCATGTAATCTCAACATAAGAAATTATTATTTCAAAGGTGATACTCTACTAGAATTTATATTATGTGGTAAATTAGAATAATTTTATAATAGGTTTATCATGGTACTTTAGTATGATGATATCTAAGAATAGACAACAGGGAAGTCATTTAAAGGCATCAAAAAATATAAACAAAAAATAAATTCTTAATGTAGAATAAGTTTCTATTATTGGAATATGATATCATTGAGGAGATACAAATGGAGGATAGAGAGGAATATAAATTCCTCCATAGGAGTAATTTAGTTCCTTATTAATAATCACAATGTTATGGAAAATAAATATTATATTATTTATATTGATGGAATATTTTACCTTGATCCAAAACATAAGGTTTCTCAGAAATAAGATGAAACCATGAGAGAAAAGAAAATAAATACGATAAAGACGAATGTTACACTAAAATAAATTGTAAATAAAATTAAATAACTTGAGGAAAATTTCATGATTTTTTTGTGATGATATTATGTAGATTGATTAATTTTTTACTTCAGGATTGGCATATGGGAGTTATAGTTTATCCATTTAAAAATAAGCTACAAAAATTTTCAATGAATCAAAAAAATCTTTTGGGATTATCGGAAAATGAAATATTCAGAGTTGAATGAAAATAATATATGATGATTAATAAGAAATGTAAATAGTGGGGGATGATGATGATCTATAATAATTCACACCATTATGTAATGATGAGTTTCATTACCCATATTATATTTGACTTCTAATTCTATTGGTGTATTAAATTCATGAATAAATACACCATGTATTCAAATTTATTACTATAGAATGCTGCGTAGCACAAAATATTTACGATCGATATAAAAAGAATATTTTAAGACACTTTAGTGTTAATAAATTGGAGAATAACATTAAACTATTAATTTTATTTCAATTGCCTTATTTTTTGTGAAGGTTCTTTGCACAATGTGTTGAATGTTTTATAAAAAAAAACGTTTTCCAATTGATATCTAATCAAGTGATACTTAATAAATAATATCTCCATAATCTGGGATTAAAATATATAAATTATAAGAATCCTTTCAAAATAAATAGCAATTTATTTAAAATTAGTGTAATAATATGATTTACCACATAATTAATTAAATAAACAAGAACAAATAAAATGGAAATATCTAAGAGTGAAAAATATCTAAAAATGATCTAGATATGAACTAATAGATTTATAAAAGGGATTTTCGTATTAGTTTCACATCCATCCAGATGAGAAATAATGTCCAAATCATAGTGTTAAAATATTAAAATGATTTAGTTGGGAATTTTGGTATTTTGGAGGTCTTAATGTTCTTCAAATCAAGGAATTTCATGGTTGGTTGAAAGGATTTGAGGACAATAAATGTGCTATTATTTTAAATACAAAGTGAGAAATGATTCAGTATGTTCAATTACACCATAAAAGAAAAAATGGTTCTTTAGTTTTTCAAAAAATGTTCAATAATGAAATCTATTATCTCATTCCTAGAGAATAATATATATTCACTCTAAACATGGGGTATGAAAATAAACTACTACATTAATATATTTTCAATTTACTCTAAACATGGAGTATGAAATCTATATATGTGTAGGTCTACAACACCGAGATCCAATGATGAAGAAAATTATTATGTATTTTTTATTGATTACTATAAAGAAATGGAATTGTAGACCCACATTATTCGAGATTGAAAGAAAATTTTAAAAAGATAAGATTAAATTATTCTGAAATTACATCGATATGATGTTTTTAACAAATCATATATAATTATAGTTTTAAAAATCATAGTATAAGGAATAAACTATCAGTGTTAATGTATTATATACCATATAGAATAATTAATAAGAGGAACTGAACAATAAATAATAAGGCCCAATCAATTCTCATAAAATATTATCTTCTATACGAATAATTGTTCTAGGTGATATTTTAAATCATATAAATCACAGAAACACACACACATATATATATCATTATTATACTTGAATGATTAATATACCTCTATAATATTTGTTATGGGTAGCAATTGAAAATCAAGAATATTTTAATTTTGAGTGGTAAGTGATTTATTATAAACTAAGAGAAGAATATGTAGTTTTTACCTTTTGGATATAGATATATTATTTATCAATATTCTAAAAAAATGAATTAATATAAATTTTATAAAATTGAAGTGAAAATTTACAGAAATCCATGATGTAATATTTGTTGAAAATGTGTTTACTTTGAAAATAATCAAGTAGATATCCTAGAAATAATATATGTTTTTATTTTTTATTTTATTTGATGTTAGTTGATTATAGGGACACCATTAGTGTTAGAATCCTCAGAATAAGGTAATGATAAAAAAGAAAATATACTTGGTTTAGTAAAAATAATGATCAATTATAGAATTTTTGATATCATTGACCAAAATGTCATTGGTTACTAGATAACCCATGTTCGACATCAATTAATTAATATTAAATAAAAAGATACTCCTCCATCTCTAGTGAAATATTAAAATAGGGATGTGGTATCTGTAGATATGAATTGAGTCAAGTATATTCATGAGCAACACCACAAGAATGAGAAGATCCAAACACGAGATACTATGTTAGGTTATAGAATATGAATTCCATTATAAAAAAGATGTTATTTGAAAAACGATATCTCAATGATGATATAAAACTAACATGGAACATATAGTATTTCATGGTCACTGGCTATTCTCAAATTTAATGAACTGATGTCGATGAGAAATTACAAAACATGGATCTTCATGAAACTCTAAGAATATTTGTATATGGTTTTATAATTGTGACTGAAAGTGTATCAAATGGATTTTAGTGTTGTATTATAGATTTAATTCTATAAATAGATGGATAATATAGATAAATTATATGTATTAATGGTAGATAATGAATAAAAAAGGTGTGTGAGTTAAAGGACTCCTTTTTGTGTCCTCACAAATGCAGTAACAGTCTTGTATTCATGCCAAGGTCAATATCATGATGTCATGACCCGTCCTCGAGGACCATGCGGTGACTACCCAAGCCAGCCTTCCATAGGCCAGGGGCTGGAGACTAGCACCAAAGGGCATAAATCCCTCTAACTGGGAATGCATTTTGTTTTTGTAATGTAAACACACACAACCAGAGTACAATCGAAAGAAAAAACTAAGTAAAACTAATAAACAAAATTATTGTTAAATGTAAGTGGCCGGAAATACAATCCCAACTGTAATGTACAAGGTAAAAGATAAATAGCTAGAGGGTGACAAGCAGCTCCTGGATCGTCCACCATAGATCCTACCAGAAGGGTAGATAAAGATAGCGTAGCTCCTAGAACATCTGCCACAGATCCTACCTCAATGGTAGGTATAAATAGCATGCACAGCGCCCTCGTCCATCAACCTTCTCTGGGAACCTACTCGTCGTGAGGTCCTCCTCCAGGTTCCGACTCGTCATGAGGTCCACCTCTAGGCATCGTCTAGCCCTCATACACTTGGTCTCCATCAGTACTGTCTGTCGTCTGCATCCAACACAACGAGGTTCGGGCATAGCCCGTGTAGGGGTGAGTATAATGATACTCATTACGGACCCTGATACCCTCAAGGTCTCACTAAATCCCACAAGGATAAACCATAAAGAAAGATCCCAACATATAACCATTACTTAGTTATATTCCCATACATATACCTAAGTTTTAAAGTAACCCATCTCAATCATGAAGTATACACAAAGGGCATTGACACAGCTCAAACCAGGATTTTATTCACGATAACGAATCCACAACTGCTGGAGAAATCCTCATATGTCAAGTACAGTGATCATGTCATGACTCTGAGGCGCTACTCACTAACCTTAGACTACTGAGGTACTCCTACTGTAGAGTACCACGAGTCTTCCACCTCACAAAGTAGTGCTCCTATGCCATGGGTCTGCCACCCCTACATAGTAGTGCTCCCCACTAGGCTATCCAAGTCACCCAGAAACGAATCAGACAAGCAGTCTTTAGGTATCAGACAGATACTATGTCTCCACACTCTGAATGATCGTCTCCAGGAGGATCCGCTCCATGAGATACGGGTCGATAGTCCAGATATCTTTAAGGAACACCTCTTATTAGGGGTCAAAATGCAACATACGCCACATCAATCGGATGCCCGGTCTGTGAGTTATTAGCATTTCTGTTCCAGGGGCCCGATTGGTTTTTAAGTTAAAACAATCCCGACCATACTCCAAAATCATCCGATAACAATGAATAGTATTCCAAAATAACCGTCTCATCAAGAGGAATCCAACGTAGTCGACGACACATCAATCAGACGTTCGGTTCTCAATTTATAAGTGTTTTTGCTCCGAGGACCTGGTTGGTTCCGGGTTCGAACCAACCCAGACCTTTTTTTTGAAGCCATCCAAAACTCACATAGAGTATTTCAAAAAGGACCTCCTCATCGCGAGGGTCCTTGTGCTGCAGACGGCTCATCGATCAGACGCGCGATTTTCAAGTAATTCACTTTTATGTGAAAAGGGGCCCGGTCCGTTAGGCCCGATGGGCTGACGGGTCGGGTCGACTCGGTTTTGGTCTGTCCTACCTGACAAAGGGGTCAGACCAGACTGGTAAGTCGCATGGCCAGGCCCGAGGGAGCATAGCCCGACCTGGCAGGGCGTGGCCTGGCGTGGCCCAGCTATGCCCGACCCCTTGGCTATCCGAACTGGCGTCGCCAAGCGGCACCGACCTCCCAAACTAAACGTCTAGGCCATCCGGCCTTCTGGGGCATGCAGCCTGCCTGGCGGGCTGTTGGTTTCATCAGCACGGTGCCCTCCTGGCACTGTGGTTCGGCTCCACCTAGCCGGCCGACGGGCCTGTTGGTTCTCCAAAACGGTGCCCTCCAGGTGCCGCGGTTCCCCTTCGCCCAGTCGGCAGACGAGACGGCTGGTTGTTCTGCCAAAGCGGCCTACAAATCCGGTCATCGTTCCCACTGCAAAGCCGGCACGATGGCATCAGCTTCTTCTGTCGTGGCCTTCTTGGCCGCTACTTTTCCTATCTTAATCCACGACGACCCTTGCGTTGCTGTTCTCTTCTGTGTTCCGCATCCGATCGCCAATTCCATCAATAAACATGATCAAATGGAGGGTCATCAGGCCGTGTTTGTTTGGACGGCGACCTCATCGTTAAGTGATAATAATTGGTCGATCAAACATGATATAGAACGATGAATCAAGGCACAATTTTAATCCATACCTTGAATATGTTTTGTTCGTCGTAGATGTGGAAAGCGGTGTCGGTCTGCCATCATCAAGAAAGAACCATTGTCATTGGAAAGTTCCCCATGATTATATTTCCTACCTTGATGCGGAATACGAAAAGGAAGTTCATCGTTGATCTTCGTGGAACCGGTGTTCTTCGTTGAAGAGGTGTCGTTATTCAATGAAAGAGGAATTTTCATATTCTTCTTCTTCACAAGAGATCTCTCAAAATCCCCCTACCCAACAAGCTCCAATGTAAAATAATAGGCCAATACTATTATTTTATTAACACTATAAATTTAAATTTCAAAATTTAAATGAGTTATTTAATAATTTTAATATGTTCAAATTATTAATTAAGGTGTGTTGGAAAGAGTTAAAGAGGGATAGAGTGGAAAGAAAGAGTTACAAAAATTAATGAAGGGGGTTTAAGGGTGTTTGGAGAAAATGAAATGATGGGGATCGCGTGGGCCCTATATCTCATATAACCACACATGGGATGTTGGGTGGTTTTGGGATCCAACAACAACTTCCCATGGAAATGTTTAACATCCAAGGATACAAAATAAAATTCTTCAACAATTTTATTTATTTAAAACTAATTCCCCAAATAATAAATCTCAACCCGCTTAAAACGCTACTAGGATAAAGGTACCCCTAGTCAATTAACGGCACTACGAGTTCATCGGTTGCCTCAGATTTCAATTCTGAGCACCGGTTCAAAAGATATAAAAACTCTCCCTTTCATTTACTGAACGTACCCAAGCTAAATATTGGAAATTGATTCCAGGAACACCGGGGCTCGGAATCATGTGATGTCAGAAGCCACAGACTCGTAAAATTCCCAAGAAATTAAGAAAAAAATTTCCTTGAAAATCTTAGGTCATTATATTAATCCCACCTAGGGGACTTACGTCCCCGTAAAGCTACAACACACGATTGGAAAACATAAGGGGTAACGAGCACGCAACTTAGTCTCTCGCTCATATGTGCTCTCCAAGAAGTTATCATTCTATTAACGAATGCGCACCAGTGGAATCGATCGTCCATGTAGGTCCCTCTACTATCGATCCTCAACCTCTACTGAAACCCCCTAAATGTCTCCCTGTCATCGATGTCTAGCTCTCTATGGTCTATGATGATGGTTAGGACATGCACACATCTCTTCAGCTGAGATATGTGGATGACGTCATGCACCCGGTTCAACTGAGGTGGGAAGGCCAGCGGTAAGCCACTTCACCTACCCTGATGAGGACCTAGAAAGGTCAAACGAACCTAGGAGATAACATGGAACCTCGACCACATCTCCATAGACCTCGTCGAGGTGGGACCCCTATAAAGATGAGGTCTCCATCCTCGAACTCTAGTGGTCTCCATCTCCTATCAGCATAGGACTTCTATCTGCTCTGTGTAGTTTTTATCTACTCCTGGATGATCTGAACAGTCTTCATCGTAGACTGAACCATCTATGGTTCTACACATGCTGATTCCAATACTATCCATAAGGGATATCTAAATCACAGCCATCTTCTGTCTCGCCACTCCTAACAGTTGAATGCTCGTTCTCCTACAAATAGTATCTACTACAATGTTCCCCTTCCCAGAAGTATGGACTATCTTGAAGTCATACTCCTAGAGGAACTCAATCCATCATTTCTATATCAGGTTTAGGTCATTCTGAGAGAAGATACACCTGAGACTATTGAGTTGGAGAGAACCGTAAACCATTCGCTCAATGAACAATGGGTGAGAGTATCCAATTTTAAGAACACATCTCCACCCTTCTTCGCCTATGTTCTACAAGAGTTGCTGATATTTTTCCTCTTCCAAAAAGATAAATATGGTCTCATCCCCTAGATGAACCACGTTCTTCACCTAATACAGTCAATCCTGACATGAATGGTACAATTTAGGTCTTGAATGACATCACAATTCCTCGACGCTAATACTAAGAGATCCAACTGTTACTCTCACCTCCAAGGGTTGAGTCACACTATCGGCATCAGAGTGTGGTTACTTGGTCTCCTCCAGTAGGAATCTCACATGTGAGGGTCAAGTCAACAGTTTTAACTAGAACCTCTTAGTATCAACCACAAAAAAAAGGAATGAAATGTCACAAGGACAAGTGTCTTTTATTACTGTAGCTCAAATTACAAAAACACATAACAACCAAAAAAAATTAAGGAATCTTAGAAGTAACATGAACAAAGTCCTCCATGCCTGGAACTAGTCTCGCTTCTGTCCACCTACATCTGGTGTTCCATGGTCGTATGATTCAGCTGCCTAAAGCTATTCTCTTCCATGTCCACATGTTTCCTACGGTGGGGGTAGACCTCATTGTGGTGGTGGTGGCAGCACCTCAATGCGTCATCCAACACCAGCTGCACAGACATCTCCTTTGACTTGGTCTCTTGCTCCTTGCGGTCCGCCTCGATCGAACCTCTGCCTCTGCATGGGAGGTCCTTTGTCTGTCTGCTAATCATCTGAGTGTGGGATTGGATAGTCACAAGACCTATGACCCTATCCAACGCATGTGTAACACAACATGTTAGGTCAGGCTCTGTCTCTGCCATGGGTGACTCGCACTACTGATCCATAGTCATGCGGTCGACCGCCTGTAGGTCTAGTCCTCTAAGGCCTTTGCGTCATCTGTCTACTGCCCGCTATAGAAGACTCTGCGGCATGCCGGCTAGTGGTGGGTCCTGCTTCTAGAGACTGATCAGAAAATAAAATCTCCACTAAGAGGGCTCGATCCAACACCCCTTACTACATCGGGATGCTGTAAGAAACAACTGAAGCTCTAATCTCTCACCTGAGCCCCTTCTCGAAGGTTCGTTCCCAGATGAACAGGTCTCGTACCATATCAGTGGAGTAGCGCAAGAGGTATGTGAACCTCACTGAGTACTGAGCTACACTAATGCTTCCCTACTGTAAATAATGTATCTCCTGTATCCGGACCACTCAAAGGGTGGCTTGTACAGACTTCACCTGGAAGAGGCTCTCGAAGTCTATCTAAAGTAGAGATGCCACATCATGCACCTGGAGCATCATGCTTCACCATCTACCTGCTACTGCCTGAAGGAGGCTGGCATGTAGGATCACCATAAAGTCTGATGGCGTCCCTACTAGTGTGAAAACTCTCACCATAGCCTTCACCTAATCCTCAGCCGCCTGTGGGTCCATCTCTCCCTGGAACATGGGTGGCCCCTGGTGATGGATCTCACGCAGTGTGCTAATGTGGCATGTATCTCCTGTGGATGGGGTTGGTGGCATCGGTGGCCCAACGGGTGGTAGTACCGCTGGTGCCTCCACTGGTGCCTCCGCTGGTGCCTCAACTGGAAGAGGGCCCTATACTGAGGCTTCGCCGCTCGGTGGGTTGTCAGTACATAGAACTCTTGGGGCTTTAGTTGTTCTTCTCCAGGGAGGAATCCGAAAAGAACAGATGAGACACGGTCAAAAGACTATACCTAGTGAGCTGACCTGGTTTGAGCTGATTTAAAAGAATCTTTGGAAAAAACACACCCAATCAGTGTTTTTGTGCACTCATTCGGAAATCAAAAGTCAAGGTACTGGTGTATGGATACGTCGGCCACCCTAACCAACACCGGACTCCCTGAGCTGAAGACCACACTTAGTACCCTTAACACTATTTCTTCACGGAAAATAATTATCAGAGTTTTATGTTCTGGAGTATAACCTCCTGCTGATACCAATTTGTCACAACCCGTCCTCGGGGCCCATGCCGTGACTTCCCCAATACTGCCTTACAAAGGGCATGGGCTGGCAACTAGCACCAGAAGTCATAAATCCCTATAAATGGGAAGGAATTGCCTTTATGAAATGTAAACGCACACAACCCGAGTACAAGCGGAATCAAACACTATGTAAAATTGAAAAACAAAAGATAGTGCTGAAAATAAGGGGCCTGAAATACAAGCCCAACTCTAATGTACAAGGTAAAAGAAAAATCAGCTGAGAGATGACAAGAAGCTCCTAGATCTTCCACCACGGATCCTACCTGAAGGGTAGGTACAGATAGCGCATCTCCTAGATCGTTCGCCACATATCCTACCTGAACAGTAGGTACATATAGCCTCCTCAGCGCCCTCGTCCGTCTACCTCCCCCGGGTACTGACTAATTGTGAGGTCCACCGCCGGGTATCGACTCGTCATGAGGTCCACCATTAGGCGCTGTCCAGTCCTCGTACACTTAGTCTCCGTCAGTGTTGTCGGTTGTCTGCATCCAACACAACGAGGTGCAGGCATAGCCCAAGCAGGGGTGAGTATAACGATACTCAGCAGGGAACCCGAGACCCCCAAGGTCTTACTAAATTCAACAAGGATAAACCAAAATGAATGATCTCAGCAGATAACCTTTACATAATTATATGCTCATACATATACCTGTGTTTTCATGTAACCCATCTAAATCATGAAGTATACACAAAGGTCATTGACTCAGCTAAAACCATGATTTTAGTCACGATAATGAAACTGCTGCTACTGGAGAAATCCTCCTCTATCGAGTACAGTGATCCGGTCAAAACTCCAAGGTGCTAATCACAAACCTTAGAATACTGAGGTACTCCTCCTATCGAGTACCACGGGACGACCACCTCACAAAGTAGTGCTCCCCCGCCATGGGTCTTCCACCTCACACAATTGTGCTCCCCCTCATTGCCTACAGAGGTACTCCTCTTGTTGAGTACCTCGGGTCGGCCACTTCATAAAGTAGTACTCCTCCCCCATGGTTCTGCCACCCCAACACAGTAGTGCTCCCTACTGGGCTATCTAAGTCACTCTGAAACGAATTGGACAAGAAGTCTTCAGGTTTCAGACAGCTACTATGTATCCTCACTTAGAATGCTCGTCTCCAGGAGGATCTTCTCCACGATCTACTAGTCGATTCTCCACATATTTCAATGGACCACATCATCATAGGGGTCTCAACACAACAGATGGTGCATCAATCCAATGCCATGCATGTGAGTTATTAGCATTCCCATTCGAGGGGCCCGGTTGGTTTTTAAGCTAAAACCAACCTAAACATACTCCAAAATCATCTGATAACCACGATATGTATTCCAAAAGAACCATATCATCAAGAGGAATCCAATGTAGTGGAAAGTACGTCTATCAAATGTCCGGTCATAATGTTATAGTCATTTTCGCTTTGAGGGCCTTGTTGCTTTCGGCTTCGAACCAAACCTGTCGATTTTTCCGAAGTCGTCCAAATCTCACATAGAGTAACAGAAATGGACAGCCTCATCGCGAGGGTCCAAGTGCTGCAGACGACGCATCAATCGGATGTGCAGTCTTCACGTAATTCACGTTTAACTGAAAAAGGGCCCGGTCCGTTAGGCCGGATGGGCTGATGGGTTGGGTCGACTATGTTTTGGTGGGTCCGACCCGACAAAGGGGTCAGACCGACTCGATAAGGTACGCAGCCTGGACAGAGGGGCACTTCCTAGCCCAGTACGGGGCAGCCCGGCCCAACGTAGCACGGCCCGGCTGGGCACTTGACCTAGCTGGCTCAGCCAGTTGGCCGAGAGCTCCAAGGGGCAGGGCCCCTCGGCTATCCGAACCGGCGGTGCCAATCGGTGCCACCCTACCAAAACGGCCGGCTAGGCGGGCCGCCCTCCTGGCGCACGCGGCCCGCACGGCGAACCACATGTTTATTAAACGCGGCTCCCTCATAGGGCCGCATTTCGGCTCCACCCATCCATCCAATGGGTCGGTCAGTACCCTAGCACGACGCCCTCCAGGCATGCCGGCTCTCCTTCGCCCGTACGGCTGACGGGTCGGCCGGTTCTTTCACTGAAGCGGCCCACAAAGCGAGATGCGGTTCCTGCTGCACAGCCAGTGCGACGGTGCCGGCTTCCTCCTCCATGGCCTATGCCAGCTGAGGTTCCACATCCCCAGCATGGCACGACGACATTGTGCATCCTCTGTCGCGGCCTGCTTGGCCATGGATTTTCCTAGCATAAATGACGACGGCCCTTACACCGCTGGTCTCTTACATGTTCCGCCTCGGATCTCCAATTCCATCAAAAAACAGGATTAAATGGAGGGTCGTCGGTCTGTTTTTGTTCAGCCTGCGCCCTCCGCCTTAAGAGATAGCAATTGGTCGGACAAAGAAGACATACAAAGACAAATCAGGGAACAATTTTAATCTATTAAAAATTGAACATAACCCCTACCTCGAATATGGTTCGTTCGTCGTAGATGCAGAAAGTGTTGTCGCTCCTCAACATCGGTAAAGAACCATCATCATTGGCGAGTTTCCCTCGATTATATTTCCTCCCTTGATGTAGATGAATTGAAGGAAGCGCGTCATCCATCTTCGTGGAACCAGAATTCTTTTTTGAAGAGGTGTCATTATTCAACGAAAGTGGAATTCTATTCTCCTTCTTCTTCAAAAGAGATCTCTCAAAATCCCCCTACCCAATAAGTCCCAATGTAAAATAATATGCCAATCCTATTATTTTATTAACACTAGAAATTTAAATTTCAGAATTTAAATCATTTAATTAATTATTTGAATATGTTCAAATTATTAATTAACATGTGTTGGCCAGAGTAAATGAGGGATGGAGAGGAAAGGAAGAGTTACACAAATTAATGAAGTGGGTTTATGGCATTTAGGGAAAAATAAAACGTTGGGGAGCCTGTGGGACCCACCATTTATATAACCGAACACGGGATGTTTGGTGGTTATGGGCTCCCCCAACAACTTCCCATGGAAGGGTTTGACTTCCAATGTTACAAAATAAAATTGTTCCACAATTATATTTATTTAAAATTAGTTCCCCAAATAATAATTCTCAACCTGATTAAAACGCAACTGTGGTAAAAAGGTACCCTTATGCAATTACCGGCAATGTGATTTCATCGGTGCCCTCAGATTTCAATTACGACCACCAGTTCAAATGATAGATAAACCCACTCGTTCGTTTACTGAACGTACCCGAGCTAAACATTGGAAATTTATTCAGGGAAAATCAGGCCTTAGAATCAAGTGTCGTCAGAAGCCACAGACTCGTAAAATTACAAATAAATTAAGAAAAAATTTTCCTTTAAATTTCTGGGTCTTTACATATGAGGACCTAGGCTTTTGAAAATGTGAAGTTGAACAAAACTTATGTATTAAAAAGGAAAATGATCAATGTATTCTAGTACATATATCTATGGATGATGTCATTTTTAAGGATATAATGACTCGCAATACATGTTTTATGGATTGCATGAGGTATGAATTCAAATTATTTTTTATTGATGTGGAAATACCTACCCTTACCATATATGTTCTTTGATATATATGGAAAATTGAATAAATTTTAAAAGTATGATCATACATTAAATTAATTAGTTAATCTCTTTTCTATTATATTTGATTCATTCTATATTTTCTGACTGTTAAATTATTTTCCAAAAAATTAGGTCATTATATGTTAATTTATATTTTTATTTATTGTTATTATTTTAAACTAATTATATGATTTATCACCACATATATTTCTTATCACGTTAAATTTTTTATATCTACATTATGAATATTAATTTCTTTTATTATTTTTATTATCAAAAAATTAAATTATAATTTAGTATTATTATTATTATTCTACTTTTACCATTTAGTTAGTTTTTTTTTCTAATTAGATTTATGTTTTATTTATTACTTATAGAAAATATAATTATGTATATCTTAAAATATATTTATCAAATTTTTTATAATAATTATACCAATTTCTACTATTATTCTCATTATCCTAATTATTAAATTATATTAATATTTCTTATTATTATATTTATTATAATATTATTTTATGTTTACCAATATTATTATACATGTGTCATCTTTATAGGTTTTGTCATAATTTATCTTATTATAAATGAATACATATCCTTATATTCTAATTATAATTAATTCGCACTATTTATAATATATAATAAGACATATTTTCTTATTTTCATATCCTTTAAATTTATACTATAAAATTGATATTTTTGAAAAAATAATTTGAATTAGATATCATTATTTTGAATATACATGATTTTTTTGACTTATTTTTAGTACTTTTTATCTTTTATCAATGAAAACCCCAATGATAAAGTAGGATCAATGTGTTATCTACCAGGGTAATTTCTCTCCATCAAGGAATTTGCACACACTAAGTTCATTCCATGAACTAGGAAACTAAGGGACCTTGACAAATTATCCAATATTGATCAACACACCTCTACCATTCTACATCCTTCTACAAAAACCATATATCATTGCTCCCTTCACACACTAAGACAAGCATACTGTTCATCCTTTTTATGTGAGTGGTATGTTTCATGAAACACAAATACAGAGAATCATTCTCTTTTCATTTTGGGGATCGATAAGTGGTGTGCTCTAGTATAATACTAAATTATTCAATGTCATGATTTTCATTCCCTTATTTTTTATTTTTTGAATCTCATTTATTTATTTATTATTTCGGTTGGATATTTTACATAGTATATGATGTTAACAAATTGACCAAAATATTTCACATGACAAAATTAATTTTTTTTGGAATTAATTACATGTTGAATTACTTTTAACAATATTCTTTTTTTTATTTTTTTTATTTTTGTTGAAAATTAAAAAAAAAACAATTTTAATTCATTTTTTTCCATAGTGATACTGATATGGAAAATTTTCCCAACCAATCACAGTACCAATATATGGAACGAAATTGTGAGAAATAGTTCATATCAGTTTCATTGTTACTGTGAAACTCAATTTAGTCTCCTAATGTTTTTGGAAAATTAATTAACCATACATTATATAACATAGATCTATAACTAAAATTCGAAAAAATATTATAACTTTGGAATATATGATAATTGAGTAGAAATATTATTTAATCAAATGAAAAAATGATTTTATAGCATTCAGAGTAATTTCCATATAGTGATAGCATAATAAATACAATATGAAAAATATGATTTACACATTATTATTTAAAATAAATTATATTAATTTTGGAAGCTAAAATTATTTTTAAAATAAAACAAATAGTTCAAAATTATTCTTTATAGAACGAAATTGACAGAAGCAATTATTTTGCATACCCAGACCCTATAATCCATGTGGTCCAACCCTTTTAATTATATCTATATAATAATTTAGGTTATAAATATTTAAATTAGTACTTATATGATATTTTGTACCAAATTTATTGATACATTTCCATAGATCACATGCTATTACAATATTAGATAAGACTCAACTAGACCTTGTTTTGGATTAATTTACATTAATAGTGAGAAACAACAATTTTTCTCTATCTAAAAAATACATGACGATTAGACTAGAAGAATAAAACTATAGGAATGTGAATAAAAAATTATGGATTCATATTAAAATAATATTAATCTATGTTAACAGAAAATTTAGATTTAAATTTTGATGCTTCCTGGTAGACTTGTATATCCCCTTTTATAGAATCAACTCAGAAATAAAGGACCATGGAATAAATGAAGAAAAGATCAACAACTAACATAGATAGAGATTTAGTAAGCACCACTATAAAAAGGAATCATTAAAATAATTTTGGAACTAACATAAAAAATAATCATGTATTTCAATAACAAGTGGTGTTTCATTAATTAAGTAGTGAGGACCGATATATTGATATGAACATTTACAACATTGTTTTTGAAACATTTAAATATAATGGGATAATTTATGATTATATGATACAAAAAATGAATTAAAATCATTTAAGAAATGAATTTTTAACTCAATAACTGATAGTCCTATTTTAATAACATGAGAAATTTCATCGATCAACTAGTTAAGATTGTTATATTAATGAGAAATGTTTCTACATGCTTATGAAAAAATAAAATATAATCAGGTGACTGATGACGTTATGATCCTAAGACTTTTCATATTATAAATACAAATAATATCCAAATAATGGTTTTATTTTTTAACACTGTATATCGTATTCATAACGAATTTTCTACGAAGGAAATTTTGAGATCGATACAACACCACAACACAATCCATTGACGAATTAGAGATAACTCAATACATTATACTATCATTTATATGAATCATCCATAAAATATTTTTATTTATTCATATACATCTTACAGAATTTTAATCATAATTTAATATAGTTAAAAATTAAAATCTCTCTACTTTTTCCTCCAACTAGAATGTTCTTTAGTAATAAACATAGTGAATGGACAAAAGATATGGATCTAGAATATCTATAATCATTAATTAAAAGTAAGGATAAACATATCTTGTACAAGATAATGTATTTTTATAAAGTAATATAGGAGTGAATATATTTATTTCTCTTTTATTAATACTTTCAAAATTTAATGATCTCTAAAACTTGATAGATTTTATATCATTGATTCCACTTAAGCCTTCCAGTGTGGTAAATGTTAAAACATTTCCTCACTATGGAGGTCCTAAAAATTATTCTATGTTTCCATATAATACATTTATGATCAATATTATGAAATCTATATTTTCTATTTATAATAGACTAAATTTTGAAAGAAATTATTACACAAACTATAAAAAAGATCAGAAAACATTAGTAGAAAGGAACCAATAGATTCACAATAACTGCAAAATAAAATTTGTATACATGGATTCTGTTATCAATTTTTTTTTATAATTTATGTTAAATCTCATGAGAAAAAATCAAATAAACCATATATGATTCCAACATACAAGTAAAAATATAACCATGTATAAAGGAAATAAAAAAAATGCTCCTACTCTAACATAACTTCTATAAATTTTGGATGCAATTATGGAAAGATTCATGATAATTACTCAATTAATGATTTATTCTCAAGAAACAAAAACCCATAAAATAATAACAATCATCAAAAAAATATTTAATATAACGTAAATTATATATATATAAATAAAATATAAAAAAAAATATAACTAAATGTTGTAAAATCAATTGTTTCAGATAGCTTCCCAAATGATTGATCGTCAAAAAAGAACTCTACAAAGTAAAACAATGGTAAAAACATTAAAATAACAGACATATATAACATCAAACAGTGGAAAAAATTATAGAGTGAAAAATATGTATTTATAAACTATTATAAGATCCTCATATTTCTACTACTAAACATTAATATTCAGTGGAAAAATTTATTCATGTTAAATAAAAAGAGATGGAAGATGATAGTATTTTAGGGATAACAAGAATGTAAGAAAATAAAAGGAAAAGAAAACAATCAATAAATGGGGGAAATCTCGAAAACCACATACTCCATTCCTATAATTACTAAAGTTATGTATGTTGGGTTTTCATTTGTTAATATTTAATACATTTTCAAAAAAGTGTTCATAAGTATTATATTTTGTGAATTCAACACAAAAAACTTCCACTATGATAAATTTAATGAAGTGAATATATCCCAAAAATGGAATATTAAAGATTTGGGAATTATATTTTGGAATGTTAAATTTTCAATATTTATACTACATACATAGAAAATAAACTTAGTGACACTTAATGTTTTACTATACCCCAAAAATGTTTAGGATTTTCAATTCTGGAGAGTTATAAATGACCCAAGAGTTAGTGTAAACCTTATTCAATCAGGTGTTGCATAAGAAATAGGAATCATATAATTAAATCATACTAGTTTTTCCATGAAAATAGAAAAATAATATGTTAGGTATCCTAAAATTATATATTAAATCAAAATCATGGAAAAAAATATTTTTTCTCCTCTAAATTCATCGTCACATATATGAATGATGATAAAGTCACTAGAATAATTATTTGAGGAACATATCGATGCTGGATCCCAATATCAAACTACATTTCACTTTTGATTACCTTTATATTAAATGATTTATATATTAAATTATATATTATCACATAATTATTGTTTATTCAAGATGAAATTTAATATGACAATGTCCTAAGGGTATTTCTTACATTAAAATGTAATAGAAGGTCCAATTTAAGGTGACAACCATGAATTGATAGGATAGAGTAACATAATATGGATTCTATGGACAAATGACATAGTGTAATTTGATAATGATGATATAATCTATCAAGGTATGGGATATCATATGGGATTGAGTCATCTAATAAAGTCCAACATTTCTAATATCCATCAAAGGTTGGTATAGGAATATAATTGATAATATATATTCCCTATGTTTTTGGTGTCATTTGATATTTCAATCAATATTAATATTTAATGGTCATTAAACATTGGATTATAATTTATTCATATCATGAGTTGTGTAATTTTATGTATCAATGAAAATCA
Source organism: Viscum album (assembly GCA_963277665.1). Lineage (NCBI taxonomy): Eukaryota > Viridiplantae > Streptophyta > Magnoliopsida > Santalales > Viscaceae > Viscum > Viscum album. The sequence goes on along the minus strand of OY728148.1, from coordinate 1,655,454,315 downwards.
GTATTCGATATTTTTATTGTGAATTACAATACAATTGGTGTGTCATGAGTAATATAGAATTAAAGAAAATGTTAAAAAGTAAATTACATTAAAAAATAATGGATGTAGATATGACTATTACTTATATTGAAATGGACCATTATGATTAATCCAAAACCATGTCATTATGTTTTTTTCATTTTATTAATTCAATTAATTATTTATGAACTATATAGGATAATAAACTAGCCAATGAAACATCTTTAACGAGATTTTGATGAATTTGGATTACATTATTGGGATTTAATTCACAGTAGGGAGTCATAGTTATGAATTATCCTCTTCTCTTTAGGGGTCACTATTTGTTTGTTGATACCTCTCTTTGTAAGAGATTTTGTATCAAAATAATCTAGATATGGTCTAAGAGGTTCACACAGAGTTTGAATTCACATGTTCCACTAATTTAGGGGTATTGGACTTTAAGATAATGTGGGACCCGTGTATGAGGACTAGTGTAAATAAATGTGAACTATCTAAGGTAAAACTAATCAATTATATTATTTTAGTTTATAATAATGATAATTTAATTTTTTTTCTAGTATTTTTTGGTTTAAGTAATTATGAGAAATTATTATTCTTTTATCTGAATGTCGTTCCATTAAAAGGACATTAAATAATGATAGTAGGATATAGCAGAATTAATGGATTGTGCTTCAACACATGAAGTTTCATTATATAAACATTTATAGGAAAAATACATATAATGATTATAACATGTTTAATTTGTTTTTTATGTCATTTTAATTTAGTTTGGAAAGATTAACATATCAAATGGATTATGATAAATGTTAAAAAAACATAACTATTCAAAATCATTATTATTCCATAAATAGATGGTTATACAATTTCTGTGATTTTGATCTCCTCTATTCCCATCTATCATGATATTGAGAGTGAAACTGGGGGGAGTATCAATAATGATTCTCTCAAACCATGGGGATCAATTTTATGATCGTGATGTAATTATTAAAGTATTGTCTGAAATTTTAACTTAGATGTTGGAACTAAACAATAAAATAATAGTTGTTATGGGATTATGGTATATGATTAAATTATTTAAATATTTTTTATTTACGTGACATGAAGCACTGATGCGCTAAGTAAAAATGGATAATTTTGATTTATTTATATACTATCAAGGATTTTTTTTCAATATTAGATAAATATAAATAAAGGAGATCATTAGGATGAATTATGAATCTCTATAAAAAATGAATAATAACATGATAAATTTATTATTATATTTTTTTAATATTATTTTTTATCCTTTTGTCGTGTTACATGTTCCTTTATGATATTAGAGTGATCATGAAATTATTTATTATAAAATTTGACTAATTTTACAAAATATAAAATTTAGGTCTTAGATAAAGTCACCACACAACATGTGGTAATCGATATGATTTTGAATGGACAAGATAAGCTCCATCATTAATAAATTAAAGTTTTAGAATTAAAATAATCTTTTTTATAAAAATAGACACACATATAGATATATTAATATAGACATATATATAAATAAATACAATGAAAAAAAACATTGAGAGATAGAGATATATGGTTTTTTTGTTTTATATGTGTCCCATTTAGGTGATAACAATATTTGTGGAAGGATTTCATTCATGCAAGAATATATAGCAATCAAATTGAAAAAAAATTAAATCATAGGTTAGGATAAAATGGATTTCAACATTGACTGATGGTCACCCCTACACCTTTTTTGGGTGATCTTACATACATCCTCCTACATATTCTACGTCAGTGTGATGAAAAAAAAATTATTGCTAGCTTCCTAGATTGTGGGAAGCCCCATTTCACTCGAACAATTTGGTGCTTCATAACTATTACATGGATCCCATTCTAGTCATCTGACCCTGGACATGTAGTGTCGAGATGCACATGATTCAACCAGGAAATATTGGTGCATGGTTTCCTTTATAATAATTGTTTAATCCTATATAGTGTTTTAAAAAAATATTTTTGTGACTCTTATAAAAAATTAGGTTCCATTGAACATAATGATAATTAATTATAATTAATATTTAAATATTAATATAATGAATTAATATTTACCAAATGTTTAAGTTTAGAATTTTTTTTATTTTTTATATGTAATTAATTTATAATCTGATTCATCATGAGTCGAGAAACAAATCATCAATATTAGGTTATTTATTTATTTTATATCTTGAATTTAATGATTTGTAATCATTTTGATGAAATTTATTTATTTCATTTTTATTTAAATATAAAAGGGACATAATGTCAAAATGTTTTCGATAAAATATATTCTAAATCACGAGTACCTCTTATATAAGTGTGATTATGAATTGTAATGATTTAAGAATTATGTAATGACACAATTTGAGTAAACTACATATGAAGAAACAAAATAGTAAAATGATCATGTGTTGTGGGTGCTACAATTTGCATCAGTTATCAACTCATATATTTCACTTAGGGTTTCATTGGATTCATTATCCACTAAATGGATTAAAAAATATTAAATATATCATGACCATGTAATTATGTATTTATTAATTTTTCATGGTTAATTATGTGAATATGTTGATTCTATATAATCATGTAAAGTAGTAAATAAGAATTAATTGATAAAAATGAATAAATTCATAGTGAATGTTTTTTACGAATATTAATATTTTTGTTTGTTCCCATAACAAAAAGGAATATATAAAAAATAAATTTGAGTCAAAAAAATTAATAAAACAGATGATGAACAATATTTTATGAATAAATATATAATTATCTATAAAAATTCCACATATTAGTAGCAAGATTATTAATGCATAAAATAGAGAAATTTTTTTCATTAGAATATAAAAAAAAGTGGTGATCCAAAAATAATATTCCATTACCAAATTATGGGTGCAATGTTACAAAACTGTTTTGGGTTGATCCTTATTAGGATACTTACATTCACTGATGAGTTATTATGAATTTATTGGGTCAAATTTACCTCGTAATCATCAATAAGTGTATTATTCCTTATTCATGGGGTTACACAGAATCATGTGCTGGGGAAATTTGAAAAAAGGTATTTTTATTTAGTATTCAACTCAATAGAATAAGGAGGTGGGTGTTATGGAATTTGGAAAGACACACAAACCAAAATACATTTTAGTAATTTATATCAGACCCTTTTTTGGGATATAATAATGGGAATTCAAATCATTTCCACTTGAATATCCATATAAAAATTTATTACATATATCATTTTCTAGTTTATTAGGATTTGATTAAATAGTAAGACGATAATAAATAAAAATCTATTATGTCACTTTTATTATATAAGAAAAAGTGTTAAAAGATTATTTTTTATAAAATTAAATGAAACATGTCCATGAAATTAAGAAAAAGATAATTTCCTCACCAAAATAAATTTATAGGTGTAATAAATGTTATTATACATCATATTATGAAAATAATGAAAATTATAAATTCTATCGTGTCCTATAATTTAGGAAGATACCCTTATTTATGAAAGTGAGGGTGAGGATGTTTTTATCTTGAAACATAAAGATAACGAATTTTATTTTTTGGTCCTCATATTATCTGTCATGGTTATTTCACATTAAAACATTTATAGTGATATTAATACATAAATCATTTTTTCTCATCTCCATTATATTTCTCAATGGAAAGAAAGAAATTAGTGGTTTTATGACCCAATGTAAATTTTATATACAAGTTTCTATGGGGCCCCTAGTTGGAACTTATATAATAAAAAATATTTAAAATATTGAGTGTTTAGACTTATTAGTTTTAATTATAGTAGAATATTTTCATATACATTGTACTCTATCCATGATAACACTAAGCCTCCCTAGTATCATTTGGTTTTCTAATATGATCAATATTGAGAAATAGCTCTTGGAACTCTTATCCGTGATTGAAGAAGGAGATATTAAAATTATGTCTGAAACCCATGGATTACTTATAGTTAATAATAGTGAAGGAATATAAATATTAACAATTATCACATTCATTTATAAGAATATGTTATACACACTATATACGGAGAGGAAGGATTTGGAAAATGATGTAATATATTTTTTATCTCTATTGAAATAATAATGGAAAAATAATGATTCCTTAGTGGTAAATGAAGATGAAGCCTCTAATGAGTTATTATCAAATTAAATATTTATATTCATATATATTGGATATTAGGTATATATTTTAGTCATCTCTTTTTTTCTCAAATACATGATCCATGTAGAGCCTGCAAGAATTATAGTGGTGATGTGGATAATTTAGATACCATTGAATTGTGAATGGATATCTTATCTGTAGGTGACTACCACCACATATTTACCACAAGAATGAATATAGTGTAAAAAAATTATCTTTATATGTGATGTTTTTTATGAACATTATTTCCATGCCCAGTATTTTAATATAATGAATTTTATTTTAAAATTTTGAAAGTAATCTATAAATTTTTGAAAGATCAAAATTATTGAAGTATGTCAATCATGAATAATTGTCATTTATTTCTAGTATATAGTATTCAACTTTTAGAAATCTATAAAAAATCATGTTAATGTGACGCACTTTACACCCATTTGTGGAACCAAATACATGGCCGCGTATTTTAGAAGTTCATGACTTGGATCTATCAAGATGATTATTTAATGTTTTTTATTTTAAAACACACCATTATATATTCCATTCTTATATATATGGTAAAATTATCAAAACCTCATTTTGGTGGGGAAATTGAAAATCCCACTAAGATTCACGAATTGGTAAAACAATTATTGGAATTATTTCCAGTTGAATCCAATAGTGTATACTCCTACTTTACTACTTTTATAGATGAATTAACTAGATGTGGATATGTATGATAAATGATCTATAAAAATGAATAAATTGATATATTTAATGATTTTAACAAACAATTATAGGAATATCGTGGAATGAAGATAATGAATCTTCATTACGATCTTATTGGAGAATATATTATCCATTTGTTTATTGAAAATATATGTTATTTTGGGATTCTAACATAACTAACTCCTCCTTAAAAACTATTGTTGAATTGTGTTAGACTAATAAGTTACCACACCTTGCTAGACATGGTGAGCTTGATGATGAGTCGTGCTGATCATCGATTTTGATTTTAGTATATCTATTAAAAACAAAATTATACATAATAAGAACGGTTCCAACAAAATAGGGATATAATATTCTATAAGAGTTTATATATAAAAGTAAAACCATGTTTTTCTGTGTTATTTTAATGAGGGATAAAATGATTTTAAGGCCACTTCTTGAAAAAAACATGCACCTGAAGGAAAAAAAGTTTTTCATTATTGTATATCCTAAGGAAAAAATGGATATTATATATAATAAAAAAAATATATTATATAAATTAAAACAAATATTTCTGTATTATTTGAGAGGCAGTAGATATATATAAAATAGTGAGAAAATATTAAATATAATGAATTTAATTATTATGATATACATATATTTTTTGAAATACCATAAAATGGAGTAATCTGTTCAAGTGGTCTATATAGATGCACATGTATAACATAGGGTATATAGATATGATATAGAACCATAGATATGGTTTTATTCTCAATATTCATTGTTAATTATTAATGGTGAAATATTATAAACATATATCATTTAAAGTTGTAATATAGAGCTATGGTGATTCAATATGATTGAAAATGACTATTATGTATGAAACTGGACTTGGAGGTTAATCTTAATACCTGTAAGAAATGAATTATTGCAAATAAAATATAAGAATATTCTATTAATATAATATGACAAAAACATGTATCCATATTCTAAAATAAAACCCTTAGATGTTTATATTTCTTAATAGCAGAACAAGATTATGTGAATTTAAAATCATATATCAAAACAAAATTCCTTAAATGGAACATTATAAAAGATTATTATATAACATATCCATACGGTTTTGTGAATCAAAATGATTAAAAAATGGTATTCGTGATACTTAGATAAGTTTCTACTTTTTTTGTATCTAAATCATTGAACATTTGTTTTGATGAGGCCTTTTGGGAAGTTGGTTTAATAAAGAATTAATATGAGCCATGTTTCTATATATGTTATGGGGTGGTGTAGTTTTTATGTTAGTAGTATATGTAAATGGTATATTACCTATTTTAAATTTGATACTACTCCAACAACTAGTTAAAATTCATCAAACTAATGATCCTCCATGAAGTAATTAATTGAAGAAACCTAAATTATAAATGTTAAAATCATTAGTCATGGATCTAATAGTAATCTTGTACTATGTCGTGGTACAAATGCTGATCAGATACATAAGAAGATAAATTTTGAATATAATAAGAATGGATTGGATCCAGAATAACATGCTAAAAATTTAACTGTTAAATTTTTGTTCATGGATTCAAGAGGATAGAAAATGGATGAAAATAGATATATACGCATCATGAGTAGGATACATAATGTATGAAGTGTTATATACCAGGAATGATGTTGTATATTTTGTGACCATAGTATAAGTAAATAAAAAAACTATATAGAGCAACATTAGATAGTTACTATGGATATTATAAAGAATTTGAGTCATATAAGTATATGATCATAATTTATATAGGATAAGAGAACATAGACAATTGGAGAGTGAAGATAGTTTTTCTTATTTAATATAGGAGTTCTGAGGAGGAGGAATATAAATCAGGTGGGATTCAATGATTGGGTATTAGAGTCGTAGAATATTAAATCGTTCAATGAAACTAATGAAAAATTTAGTTACAATACACCATATAATGTATTGATGGAGTTTAAAAAAATAATTATTTTATCACATTATATTAGGAAAATACTAGAATAGTTGTTCTAGATATGGTTCCTTAATCACATAAATGTATGAATCATATAACTGTTATTTTTATCATCTCAAGGGATTTTTCATAGAGGAGTCAGGTCACAGTAAGAAGATTTTACATAGTGGAAATAAAGATGGTCCTCATAACTAATTTCTAAAATTATCATAATTAAGATAATCATGTGAGAGATAGATCACAAAAAGTTATTTTCAATTGGCTCTAATTAGTGTGAGACTTTATTGTACTTCATTACCTATAATAAACATATTTATAATTTTGATTAACTATATATTTAAGGTGTTTAATACTAATAAATTTCATATCATTTTATGTTTTTATTTTGTGTTTTATTTAATTTGATAATATCATAAGTGTATTTTTGACATCGAAATATCCTAATCTTTCCATGCTATAATGATATCATTTAATTTTTATGACAATGTTCACAAATATTTTCTGTATGGATGAATGATATAATGTAACGATCAATAGATGATAATTTCTATTAGGTGTCAACATCTTAAAATAATTTGTGACCATTGATCATAATGTCCTAATTTAGAAGTATCCATGTGTGGTATTTATAGGAACAGATCCACAAAATTGTTTTTCTATTTTATGTGTTGTCGGGTATTCCAATATATAAGAATTATTAGAGGTCACTATATTTCAGATAATTATTATTCCATATCATGTGTTATGTACAGTTATATATCAATGAAAACTATGATTCAATATTTTCCTTTTACGTTTGATTGATTGGGTTCATCACAAGTAATATAGTGTTAATGAATATGCTGAAAAATTATTTTCTCTTTCCAGTTAATGGATGTTTTTATCTTGAGTCATATAATATAAAGGCAACAATGTTATAGATCCACGACCATGGTATTGTAGTTCCCTAAGTATTTATAATTCATTTTACTTCCATAAACTATATTTTCATAATTATAAACTTTTTCATATATTATATAGGAATTGAAATTAGTTAATTAATTATCCAAATAACATATGAATTAATCTAGGAAAATTGTGTTAATTCATCATATAATTTATAAGTAAAGATCATGATAATGAGTTTTTCACCCCGTGTATTATTATATAATTTAAAATTTCAAAAATTAAAAGATAATAAGAAATAGTAAAGAATAATATATTTAATAGTATGATATCTGCATGATCATATTCACCATTAAGGATCAAAAATTGAAAATGATAACCTATAATGAGGGTGATAATCATGAAATTTTAATTCATATTTTGGAATCAAAAATGAAAAATATAAAAATGGTAGGTTTGACGTAAGATGTGGGAATGGAATAAATTAGTTTAATAAAGATAAAAAAGTAATAATATATTCTCTTTATAAATATGGTCATTTGAAATGTTTTTATTTTGTATATATATATATATATGTATATTTTATAAATGTTTTTTAAAAAATTTAAAAAAAATTAATAAATGAAAAATAATGAAATAAAAAACATTTAAAATATTATAAATATATATTTATGTTTCACATATTATTATCAATGTTATAATTATTAATTTCATATTTCATGTATTTATGAAATTAAAATAATTATATTAATATAAGATATTATTAAAATTAAAATTTTAGATTATAAATTTTAATGCTATCATTAAATATTAGTTAATATAAAAGTGTTATTTTTCAAAAAAAATGTTTTATGTGTTTTATATATTATCATATTAAGTACAACTCTCGTATATAAAATCTTATTAAAAATGATCTAATATTTTAAAACCTATTAATTTATAAATTTTTTGACATAATATTTAGAGCATATCATTATTACAAATTTAATTTTTCAACCAGAATATTTATTCTCTATACATTGTACTTACATATAATAAATTATATATAAATTTTGGAATTTTTATGTGAATTAAAAATATAACAATAGAATTTAATTATTTATGATTTTATTTTCATTATTTTGTGAAATAATTTCTAAAATAGTTCATTTTTAGATGTGTAGTAAAAATATATATTTTTATTAAAACTATATCATTTATAAATTTAACATTAAATAAAAGAGGTATAAATGTTAATAAATAATATTTATTCATTATATATTTATTAAATATTAATTATATATAGTCTTATTATTCAATTCTTAGTTTATATTTATTATATATAACATTTTAGGATCTTAGTAATTTTTCCCAATTGATATAATTGTTTTTGGTCTTTTCTTTTAATTAAAAATTATTTTTAAAAATTATGGTTTGGAATTTCCATAAAAGATAAGTAAAAATTATTTTTTATATTAAAAGCCAATTTATATCATGAACATAAGTTACATTGAAAATTTTGTCAAACAAATAATTTTATGGTTAAAAATAAATATTTCTAAAAATTGGATTTTACGCCACACATGTACTAATGTAAAAAATAATCATTCTTCAAAATATAAATTTATTATGATAAAATGATTTTATATTTATAATAAGTAGCTCATAATTATGAAATATTTTTAATTTTATTTGATTTATTAAATATAATATTACTTTTTTACGAATTTGATACCATGATTAAACCAAAAATCATAAAAGAGAATGTTTTTAGAGTAAATGACCTAAAAATAATTAATAAATTATTTAAAATGATTTATTGAAATATGGTTGATCTTATATAATCTAAACCACTATATTTTCTATTTTTTATTATTCAAAATATGTGAAATATTTTCTCTATTTATGTTATTTTAAAAAATTTACAAAGTTATCATTCATATAAATATTAAAAGAGGCATCTCACCACAAATTAATCACCTCTCAAAATTTTATGTTTACCCATTGATGTTTACTATTTTTCCATCCCATATAATATTATATTGTATATTTTATATGTTTCTCAAATTAATTTATCCTAATCAATTCATTTAATATAACCGCTTCACTAGAAACCCTATGTCCTAAACATGAGTACATTTTTTTCAGAAAATTATTTTATATCATTCTTATATTAAAAAATATAATTTCCCCATTACTAAATTTTTTATTTAATAGGGGATTAATGGTAGATATACCCTCATATTGTTGTGGGGAGGGTGGATCAAGGTATTCCCCTAAAAACCAACTTAATCACATTACCTTAAATATAAAATTTTTATTTTGGATCTTGAGCTCCAAACTATATGGGTCACACATTTTCCCCTTTTGTTGAACTTGGAAAATTTTTCACTTCAAATTAAATTACATTATTAGAAAATATTCATTATTATTTCATTATCCTGTTCTGGTGGGAATATGAATTGTAAATAGGATATAGGGAATTTATATAGTTAACATTCACTAGGTTATTTCCATGGTTCATGCTTCGGGGTTGTTATTTTAAAAATTTCTAACTATTTAGACTAAAAAATGGTGGGGTTTAGGCTGGGTCACTCAATGACCACGATCACTTCCATGAAATGATTTTGGTCAAATCATTAAATCCAAAGGATAGCATCATTCGCATTTTTCACTTCTATTTTTTCACTATCATCTTCATCAACCATTTCTCATGGTTTTCATGTAGTATTTTTATTCAGTTTATCTACATGATAGAACCTTCAACAAAATAATTTTTATTGATAGTTCAATTACAAATATATGAGTATCATTGAAGTCCATCTACCTCTATTCATAGTCTTTTTGTAATATTCTATCTAACATCTCCTAATTCTATTCCATTTTAAAATTATTACATGGTTTCTAAAAAAAATATAACCCCTAACATTGTAACCCTTTTATTTCCTATTTTTCTAAAGATTGTTCATATGGTGAAAAGTCCCCATTTCTCTATTAATGGATATGAAAATAAACCCAAATAGTCTATTTCTGTTCATTTCCTCCTACTATAGTAAATCTTGAGTATCAATAGAGTGATCATGATCAATTAAATGTACAGTCAACTATACCTAATTGGGAAATTCAAAATTACCATAACTCTTTTGATGTTAAAATCCATAAATCCAGTCAATGTAACTACATTATGGGTCATTCAAAACGTTGAAACATATATTTTATTCACTAGATAAACAACTAATTGAATGTTTCCAAAATATTTTATAATTTATATAATAATGGCCAAACATTTTGTAAAATAATTTATAAATTGATTAATAACTACACACAAATCTCCATAATTATAATCTCATTATTAGGAATGTCTTCAGACAAAACACCACAAAAAACACTGGTTTTGAACACCATTTCATAGCACATGGATCTCTTTAAAAAAATGTTTTTTTAATTTTCATGAAAAATAACATATAAGATGTGTTTACTACTTATTAAAACATTAGGTCTCAAATAACATATCACCATGGAATCCAATGTGCCATAGTATTCTTCCCCATGTCATTCAGGAAGACAGAACCTCCACCATGTAATGTAGTATTGCATGGTGATACGCATGTTGTCATTTTGGAAATGTATATGTTAGATTAAGAACAAAAACATCCCCATAACTTCTCCAAAATAGTGTACATAGATATTTTAGATATATCTCATTCAAAAATTCAAAAATCATTTTCTTGGGACCATTATATATGGATATTTTTAATTATTTCCCCACCCTTCGCCCAAAATCTATGTAGCAATCCATAAAACCCATATTTTGAATATCAATTTCTCATAAAGATATATCAAATGCACCATGTCCAACAACATTGCCTTATTCAATCATGTGTTTGATTTATTACTCAGTTGGTCTTCATTATAATGTATTATTCATAAAATTTTATTTTCAATGGACATGGATTCATTGGATGATTCTCATTGGTGCATGGGAACTGTATCCTGGGGACCACAATGATGTGGTCACATTCAAGATTCATATTTTATTTATTGTCCTATAAAAACTCACTGTGAAATGGGAATATAATATTCTCTATATTTTATATATCTTCTGATATGTTCATGGACATTCCCATATTGGGAAACATTCACACTCCATATCTTTTACTAACGTATAATCCTCATATAACATCTTCATAATGCCTTCACACTAAATTGTCCCATCACATGAAAATTATGAATCCTTATAGAATAACTTTTAACTTTTAGAGTTTCACTATGATAATCCCTATAATAAAATCTTGTCATTAATCAATCAATATCATTGTTAAAAATCTTCCAACTACCACTTATACTGATCACATCGCTGAAAATAATATTATCAATACTATTATCAACACATCCACCACCTCTAATAAGAAAATAAAAATAAAAAATTTAGTATTGGTAACATATATCGTGAAATAAGTATTTTTTATAAATTTAATTTTATTTATTTATTGTAATTACAATTAACCACATATACCCTTTAATATAATCAAAAATGAAACTATCATTTTTCCATCAGGTATACAACAGCCTCCAAGAAGATATATATTCTATTTTACACCACCACAACTATTCACTACATATAATAATGGAAAGGAAGAATGAATTTGAAATATATAACATAATTATAATTTTTAAGTTAAAAAATATAATCCATGTTCATCCGAAATCATTATTTTGGAAATCTATACACTAATAATGCATTGTACAGACTATCCTATTTAATGTATAGTATGTCATTTTTCATTTACTTATTTATAATCTTGTATGATCTCTTAAAATATGATTCCAAAATATAAAAAATTATAAAGAGTATAATTATTCATTAATAATAAAATTGTCCCAAAAATAAAATACTCTCATAAACATATACATCAATTTATTATTTTATGTTGACGTTTTGGTCAATCTAACCACCTGTACGAACACTATTACAAAATAAAATCATTTTTCATTAAAAAGTAAATTATAGAAGTTATTTTCTATAAAGTGGTAAATATTGATTTAATTATAGATATGTAATGATAGAAATAATATTAAACTCATTAAATATTCTAAAAACATTCTTTCATTAAAAATTAGAAAAAAATTCTCATCAGTAATTAGATATTTTCTGATCAAAAAAGAAACTACCATATAATGATATTATGACCATATAAATAATAAAAAATAATTTTCCGAAAGTTTTATGATATGGGATTGATAAACCATGAGAGGAGAATGAAGAACAACATCGATATTACAAAACTATATCAAAATGATCAATACTACTATCACTAAATATCAAAAGTACAAAGAAAAAAACCTACATAACGATAGTAATGAAAAATAAATTTTATTTAATGTTATATAATTTAATATTTTTTCATATAGAATAACTTGATAGTTTATTTATACGAGAGAATATAGGTCATTCCACTATTTCAGGAAAATAATTTAAGTGATTCTTGTCTCAAAATTTCTCCACTGGGGAATTATTTCTTATTTTAAACTATTTTATTTTTAAAAATATGTTTTTACTAACCCTTTAATATTCAATAATGTCATATTATTATTGTTAATGGATTTAATTTTTCATTTGAAATCATATCCTTCATATTGTTTTTACCATAATATCTATATGGTTGTAAGAGTTTATTTTTCTCATTTTCAATAACCCGAGAAATATTGGATATTGAACGACAATATTTATCTTATATATAGAATTAAATACCCTATTAACATAATTCATAATGAATATATTCAAAATATTATTTAATATAAATTTCATTACATCTATATTATGTTCTTGGTATCTCATGATTCCATTACTGTAAGTGTTATTGTTATCTTAATTACATAAATTTAGTTAAAATTATTCTCTATGAACTATTTTTTACAATGATTTTATTTCAACATCAAAAGATTGTATTTCTTAGTAATTTTTAGTCATTTTTAGATAAGATTAATTTATTAATAAAATGTTTTACCTTAAAAAAATTTCCTTTGGTAAATGTATATAATTAATAGAAACCATTATTTCCCTCTTTAATGATGATTTCCCATTATTATCCATATTTAACTCCATGATAATGTTATCCATTATATTTAAAAACATAATTATTTGTTATCTTGTGTGAAATTTAATTTTTAAAAAAAATATTAAATAGGTAGTTATTTATCTCATTTCACAATGTGGATTATAAAAAATGTAATTTTAAAATATTTTAAAAATATTTCCATCCTTTAAAAGAATTAAGTTTTATAATTAATTATATATTTTTTTATCCATTTATGAATTATTTTAAAGGGGAAATTATTGACACTTATCTTAAAATTATATATTTTTTTAAAAAATTATAACATTTATAAAAATATTTTTGGGATGTAACACAAAAAATCAAATTTTTTTTGAAAATGTTTAAATATGATCTCAAAACACTTTTCAATGGTTTAATTTTCCTTGTTCACTTGAAGGATAATAAAATGAAATGAAATTTCATTTTTTTGGATTACCCTATATATTCTATTATAAAATTTTGTGTGATTAAACTCTTGGAAATTCATTATGTTTTTTTTTATTTTGTATTAATTCGGAGATTATGGATTTTCATCACATGTATATCCTTTGTGAGTACCATATTATATTTACTTTAATTAATGTGTGTTCACCAATTCATCCTCACATAAATTGATGGTGATAAATTATTGAAACCACCTTATACCCTTTTTATATATAATTTATATACCATATTATATATTATCTTCACCAAATTTACATTAAAATATGAAACTTAACTATGGATACTCATTAAACTTCTATGCGTAAATCATGTTATGATAATTGGTGGAATCATGAATATTCTATTTTTGTGACATTAGTTTTAAAGGAATATGAAATCGAATCTATTTTCATGGGTTCGTTATGATAAATGATATATTTATTATGGGACAGATATATATATGGATAATGATGGGGATAGTCTTATATCACCCTCAAATGAATTGGTTTTTATTATATCTCATGAGTTAGTCAAGGGTGTATATAATGAGTTTTTTCACATAAGCAGGGCTATAATAAATTTTCTCATTTTTTCGAGCATGTAAATGATGAGTTTTTCTATATAATGGAAATGATGGGTTTCTTCACATGTTTTTTATGTAATTATGTTTTTAACATATTTCTGAGTTTTTCCATGTTAGGACCTAATTTTATGATCTTTTATAGTTTTACTCTATGAAACATTTCAATTTTACTCATTTAAGATTATTATTTTTACTATGTGTAACTCTCATAGATCAAAATTATTGGAACATGTTTTTAAACTATATTTATTACTGTTTGATTTTATCACAATAATTATTTTATAAATCCAAACATTTTATCCCCATATAGAATATATCCACTATATACCTAACTATCTAACTAATTTTATCTTATGGATAAATAAAAACAGCAAAGTAATTCATTGACACAAGTCCCCTTATGAGGACCTTACTCAAAAATGACTGATGGTGAAATTTCCGCTATATGGATTCACCAACACTGCTTCATAAGGATATAATTTCATGGTAATGGAAATGATCATCTTAACACTATGAAAACCCAAATATGTCATCTATGATTACCATTGTCATCACATGACCCACTTAGGACTACCTAGTTAGCAAAATGATGGGTGTGACAACCCAAATTCAACCTCTAATAGGATATGATTTCGAGATAAGAATAGAGAAGTAATAAATCAAATTATAGGTCTTATAATATGTACCTAATATCATTTTCTCAACCACCTTCATGAAAATGTGTAGATCCGTATAATTTAGTTTCAAATATATAGAGTATACACGTGTATTTAGTTAACTCTTGGAAATATGTTAGAGTTTGATAGTATAAATTCAATGAGTAAAAGGGTGAAAATAAAATATTAATGATAATTTATGTACCAAATTGTAGACATCTAAAGGAAAAAAAATATGAAGAGATAATGATCATGTTCTCTAGGACTAATCATTGGACACATTCAATGAGAGTATATATCCTTAATCTCCCTCGATGTCACCGTTGATCATTAAGTTGTCTATATAAGACATTAAATTTGATTGAAAATCCAATGATGGGGTGAGTAAATATATATATATATATATATATATTTGTATTATACACTAGAAAACCCAATGGGAGAAATAAAAATATGCAATATAAGGAATCTGAACCCAAAAGGAGTGGGATATAAAAGCCCATATATATATACTCATAATGAAACCTAGACGAGATATAAATTGTATATCAATATGCACAACCCATTATAGAGAAAGTTAAATTCTTGAATCTCCAAAAGTACATATCTGATGAAAATCCTTATGTGTATCCCCAAAAGAGTATGAAAAAGGGATATGCTTCTCAAACCTGTTCTCCGTAACTGAGGGAAAAAATCTATTGGATGACAATTACCTCTGTAGAGCATGATGATGGTGGAGTACCACTACAAAGAAAATATACCCCACACTGTTGTAGTATGGTTGGTTACATAATCTAACATTATAAGGTATAGGTGGGAACCATTCATAAGAGTTAAAGGGCATTACCAACCCCAAAAGCTCTATGATCCTTCCTAATCACTTCTACTATCAAGAATCACATAAAAAAATACTTATTCAAATACCACATATTGTATATTTAATTCCACAATTAAGGGTACAATCATTTTCTATATAGAGAACCACTAAGGATGTCATTTGAATTGACCATAATCTTAGTCTTGATGAAGGATATATGGATGATCATTGGAGATGTACATGGTGTGTGTTTAAGGTCACTCATTTGATGACCTCTCTTGTTTACAGGAGATATTCCCCCGATTAAAATCATGTGAATCCATTTATCTATATATTTTATGTATATGTGGAACATGACATGTATCATTTATATAGGGCATGTCTATTCATTTCTAACCAACACTCATAAACATCAGCTCAAGACCATATATATTTCAATGTCCAGGAGTATTGGTAGTTTTCAAGTACTCAGTCGTACCCATGTAGTCTATCCATACCCCTGTTCTAGACAATGATGATGTCGTTGTACTCCTAGAGTACATACCATTCCTCTTGCACTAAGCCACATTATGTGCGGGGTCTACAAGGTGTGTGTTAATTATCTCTTCCTGATTCCCAGACTTCTACATAATCCATAAAATATTAAATGTGTAATAATGATATATATTGAGTTATGATGGGTTCCTTATTGTAATATATTTTCCTCCATGAATATTCCATATCCATTATTTCTATTTAAAATCACTTCATTTGACCACCAAAAATCAAATAACAAATTTCATGACCTTTGATTTCTGAAAATATGTTTTAAAATTTTATAATTTGAAAACCCATGATGAAATCTTTCACATGTATACCACTCTTCAAGGTTCAAAAAAAAATAATTAGTCATGCTTAAATAAATAAATTTCCTTCCCATTATGTTAATAACCATCTCATTTTATGGTCATGGAACCACCATGAATGTTGTGGTTTGATCATTCTTAAACCCACCACGAAAATGAAAAATCATGACTGATTGTCCCAATAGTGAAAACATATTGTATAATTGTGGAAAATAAACCAGTAAAACTGATAAGAATCATTGGATGATGTAGTCATGTCTAATGATATAAAAGTGTGATATAATGGGTTGAATCATGGAATAAAAAATATAAAAGTGCTTTTAACAATTTAATTTTCTATCAACTAAATTATAGGGATGGTAATTGAAAAAATAAAATTAGATATAATAATGAATTTCTATTAAAAAAATTACTACAAAAAAACAATTAATGGGTCCTACCTTGATTTAGGATCAATAGTTGATGAAGAACATGTTCTCCAGTGATGAAGATCCACTAAATTTGTTGTAGGCCTCTTGATCCACCTCATAATGATCATTGTTCACAATCTGATCCTAATACATTAATAAAGAATAGATTTCTTCCTCTTCGAAACTACCTAGGTTATGTGTCTAACCCTATAAATTTTAAAAAATAGTGACTTTAAAAATAGGTAACGATGTCAATTAAAAATATATATATTAAATTAATCATTTATTTTAATTAAAAACACTCATAAATGAACACCTCACAGAGAATTTTCACTGTGTAATAATGTTTGGTTGCTCAAAGGGTAAACAATAAGATATGAAATTTGGAATGGTTTCAGATTTACCATATGAGGTCTCAAATAATGGTGAAACTAATTATACCAAACCATTTAATGCACATGCATTAGGATGAATTTTTATTTTTTAATATATACATTCCATGCTCCAGAGACACATAACACAATAAAAACTCCAAATATAAATCCATATATATACATAGATATATTAAAATACATAATCCATAAAATCATGAATCTTCACATACTTCCATCCTTCAAATCATCCCCCTACCCCCTCCTAAAAAATAACATTCTAAACAAAAATTTGATGGGTAATGAGTCCAAATATTACTCTCATACAACTAGGACCCCTCATGTGTGCTATCATCCTACAAAATCAAATGACCTAGGAAATAGTTCATCCATTCAGGATACTCCTCATCTTTTCCTTGATCACTAACTCGTAATCCATGAAGGTGGTTATGTCTTTGATTTATAGTTCACCAATATAAATCATGTTCAACTGGTTATCATCATTTCTCCCCATTTGTTACACATGGAATATTTCATAAACTCATTCAAACTATAGGGTTCTGGATAATAATTAAGAAAACTATCCAACACACAATAGGATCAAAACCCTCTCAATATCATTGGAGATAACATGTTTCCCTCGCTAAACCTATTCCTTCCTTGTCCCTGGGATACTCTAAAGCTAACATTGCCATTATGCACGAACTAAAATTGATTACAACATCAATTTACATATTATATTTTTATCAAATCATGTCTATAATAATAATATCTTGGATAATCTAAACCTTATACATAATCAAATACAGTTTCTCTAGCCGACAAATTGATGTTTCTCTTATCACAGTCTTGTATAGGGGTAATTGGAATTATATACAATACAGTGTATTTAATGGATCATTTATGATAATATATTGATAGATAATATTATATAAATTATATACCAATGGAAATTGATCCTCTTATCTCTATTAAATGTCCATTGGACCATCACTAAGTATTCCTCCTGCACCTGGATAGCCCGCTCGGTTTGGGGGTCAAACACTATAATCATCCTAAAATTGGGGAACAAAAGAATCAAATATTTTTCTCCCAAATATTTATGTAAACTGAGAATCATGATCAAATAAAACAATCAAGGGTATGACAGAACATCAGATGATCTCCCATATATATAAAATCCCCACACTCATAACATTCCACTACACTCATATTGAAAGAAAGTGCACAAAATGGGTATATCGGTCATGAATTACCTAGATGGTATCATAGAAATGCACTATCCATGAAAAAACAACAATAATCTTATTGTATATTACATCCCATTTTCTCTATAACATTTGAAGAGGGTATTTCAAAGAAACAAAAACTAGGTGTTCAACCATTAACTAATGACATGTGAAACACTAAGAGTAAAACTCATTAATTCTATTACTCATTCCATACCATGAAAACTATTACTCAAGATCACTTTACATCTTCTCCTCACAAAGATATATAGATAAAGGGGAATTTTGAAACTCCCTCACCACCTCCTCTATTATAATGATCGAATAAAATAATCATCCATAAAAAAGATTAATTTCTCCATTCCATCTTAATATATATCCCATGATACTCATGAGGATGTCTGTCCATAAAGGACCTCAAAGTCGACATCTCACAACTAATATTACCTTAAATGATGATGATGTGGATGAGTTACCACCATCTACTAATTATATTCTACACCCTTATCATAAAATATGTTTAGTTGCAACAATGTCATCACCTTAGATGTTGCCTATAACAAGTGGGAATGGGACTTCCTACTAAGGGAATCTACCATAATGTGTCCCTTCTTATGATAATATATTATCTCAAATATATTGTTATATTGGATATCCGACCAAAAAATCATTATAAAATCATATCTATATGTGTGAAGATGTATATAATAAAAATATGGTTGGATTATGAAATTAAGTTTTATCTTAGATGAATGTACCTCCACGTCTTCATAGAAAAGACAAAAACTTCCAAATGTTGATCATTATTCATGTAGTTCTTCTTATGGGGTATCATAATCAATTGACTATATGGGATAATTTCATTTACACTATATAAATAGGAAACTAGGCCAAGATCTACAGGCATCACAAAATGTTATATACTCCACAAACAACACTAGTAGTCTCAATACAAGAGCACTATTCAGCCTCAACGTCATATTCTAAAAGGATCTCAGACACTATTTTTTCATACTAGAGGGTTGTTCTATCAACATCAAGGTGGTAAAAGGGGTTGTAATCCAAGATAATTCTTCTTAAAGACTCTTGTAGATCCCATGCAATCCAATAAAAATCAACACTTTGGACACACACATGGGAATATATCATGTTACCACTACATGAATATCTACAGGGTCTACATATAAACAATTATAAAAGATGATATTCCCAATAGGGGAGCCTTAACGATCTAGATGTTGAATTTCATGATATTACCATTCAGGTTTTACTATTAGGGTATGTCTAGGAAGATATTTATATGATAGTATTATAAATCCAATTAAATATATTAAATGATTATGTCATCAGTGAAGACAAAAAAATAGTCTAGGTTTGGTTTGAAGATCCAATTCATAAGATCCATAAGCATAGTGAGGGAATTACTCAAAAATAATGTTCCCACCTAGATCTCATATTTTCAATCAGGATATAATAATTCCATATTTTTAATATAATTATCATTAACCATTAAGGGGGGTTTTCCAGAAAAAATATATATCTTCGAGAACTAACTCATGCCTCTCAACTAGTCAAGGGGGTTATAAATCCATAGATAGTATCATGTTTTCATAATCATTACTTGGATCAAGGAATGATAATGAAAAAAAATCCTCATGATCAAATCAACATTTTCCATGAAATAAGGCTACTTAGGTTGAAAAACTAGGTCTAATAAATACCTTCTATTTAATATCATCAGACCACACCCTTAGCCCTAGAGCTTGGTATGGGCTATTAAATATTTTGTAGAAGATATTAGTGTGGTTTTGGACTGAAATTCAAAATAAATGACCAAATCATACTATATAGTTTGTAAATAAATTATTTTGGGATGGAATATAGATTCTAGATGAGAATATTGTTCCCAGGGACAAACTTGACAACTAATGAGTGATTGGTTACTGCTCCATGATCACATGGACCATTAACTTCAACATTGGATATATCTATTTTGTATATGGTATTCTATCCCATCTATATATAGGTATATAAGTAATCAATAATGATATTTCATCAGGACCAACACAATAGATAAATAATCTATACCCATGATAACACAATAATGTTTCATCGTGATGACCAAGACATCTCATGATAAATTCTCTCCACTGAGAATCATCTCAGGATTCTAAAAGATAAATGATATTTTTATATCAATACTTGTAGGATTTTAAAAAAAAAAATTTATATGCTAAACTAGAATCTATATATCAAAAAAAAGTATATAGATAAGAAATAATGACTAATTCACTTGTCAATAAGTAATATATAGTTTTTAGAAAAGACATAGAATATACATTGAATCGTCTCATGGGATAGTTTTTCATTAATGTCTATAAAATGTGGTTTCTCATTGATTTGATAGCTAGATCTCTATTCTTATAATGGGTAATAGGATGGTAGTGGTTAATGATATTAGTTATTTTCTATCCAATAGAATCTCTTCAGTTAATAGCTCCACATTCGTTTCAATAAACACTGAATCCATGGGGACAACACTGAACATTCCTAGGAGATACATAAAAATGTTGTAGCCACTATCGATGGGTTCTGTCCATTGTAATCCTAAAAAACATACTCTGAAGGTTTACAAAATCATGATCAATTTGAGACATCCAATCATAAGTATAAAATCTGTCATCATCTTGATTGGTATTTCCACTTTGTTGTAAGTTAGCCTCATATCAACGTGTCTATGTTCAAGAATGTGAATTCATCCTTTGAGAAGACCATAATGTTTAATACCTACCAACTACTGAAGATGTATCATCCATAAGATTTCCACTTCCATCTCCAAATTTCTAATATCCATCTTCTTATAAGAAATGAATCACTAAAGCCTACTCTATAAATCAACAATATTTCTGAAGACATAGGGAGATAATTTTTGCATGAATGTCTCTATATAGACCCCGGTAAAAATAAATTTCATAGAAGAAAATTTTCCACACAATATCCATGGGAGAACTTGTGATTTCATTATACCTTTTAGTGTACTATAAAACTATCAACACACAAAATTACACCTCGAAAAGCTCTTAAATTCACATGGAACATAAGAATGATGGGTATTACTCCTCAGGAAATAGGTTATGAAAGACTATCCATGATAGGATTATCTAATAATGGGTTTTCCTCATGAAAGTTCACATTCTACCAGATACCATGTAGAGAAGGAAAATTGAATGAGAAACAACTAGATCAGTTATGGCCCCAACAAAATTGAATATTTGGACCACCAACTCAATCCACCCCCCCACGACATGTGGGTTTGGAATTAAACGGAACCTCAGTTTTCTCTGAGCCTAGAACTAATTAAGAATGATAGAACTAAACACATAATTTTCTTTCTCAGTTTTGACTATACACTACTCATCCAGTGGGGCACCGATTGATGTCCTCTTAGAGGAAATTCTTAATGAGATAGGCCCTGAAATGTGGCCTTATCACTCAATATATCACCACCCTAATTTTTTATTAGTAAACTAGATGTCAATATTTATAGAGGAATACAAAAAGCGATCAAGTGATAAATTGGTTAGATGATAAGATATATGTTGTGCTGACATAAAAAATGAAATTTAACCAATAAATATTATATGATTCATGTAAAATTCATTCCATATAACTGGTGTCTTGGTATATTGTGTCAACTATTTGGTATTCTTATTCTTGGTGTAGGGATACATCAGTCGTTACACCAACAATAGGTTCCCTAAAATAAAAGTCTTAATCAATAAACTACAAAACTATTTCCCAATGTTCTGAACCCAACCTTCATCATGGGTCCAACTCCATTCATTGATCCAAAGATGACCCCATCTGATACCACACTATATTGACTAGACTCACAGGGGCATGCATGTTCATTGGTACTCTATGTGTGACAACCCAAAGGACATCATAAATATTTTATAGGGTATCATCAAGCACCATGATGGAATAACTGAAATGTTATGCCTTAAAATATATACCAATATGGACATAATGTACAATCTCCTTGAGAATGTATTTATTGATATAAGGAAGTCTAAGACATCTATTGTACAACTATTTTTGTAATAAACTCTTTAGATTAAATCATAATACTATTTTATAATGCCAACACATATATGGATAAAAATAAATTCCAAATCATAAATGAACTCCCAACCTAAAAAAAACTCAATAAAAAGCAATGTTCTGAGATATTAGCTCTTGATCTCAAATTTCATCCACCAAACATGGTCAATGAACCCATGTATCCAAAATATCCATCGATTTCACTGTCAATATGTGCGTTCCAATAAAATGACCTGAAACATGGGGAAAATATCATGTTGGGTGACTATATACATACCCAATATAATTCAACACGAAACCTTAAGGGATTAATATAATGAAATAATATAATCTGGATGAATCTAAATCAATATAAAAATAAAACCCAATTTATATTTTCTCATAATGAAAACCTTGATGAGTCAAAAATGGCATTTATTTCACCCTAGAACATCTAGAAAAAATATTACTACCTTTATCTCAAAATTCCCATATATAATTCTAGGAACTATGTGGAACCCCATAAGTGTAGTAGGTGAAGGGAACATTATTTTCAAAATGGATATGTAGCTGAGGGATTTACAACTCAAGTGGATGAATCTCACACCAACGGGGCTTGATGAGTGTAGAATACCACACTATAGATATAGTACATGTTCACTAATTTTTTATGGAGTAGAAAAGACCCAACTTATATAATTAATATGGGGGACATGCCCTATTTTGATGGGAGAGTACCAATACTATCATCTTTAAAATCCTTCCTGATCACTTCCACTATAAAGTGTCACTTAATGAATATTCATAAAAATATAATCTTTATATTAATTGTGTCAATACACATATGATAAGAAACTCATGTTCAGAAATCTAAGTCCCACAGAATGATATTTGAAAGGTATATGTTCATTGGAAAGTTACAAAATGTGAATATTTGGACACATGATTTGTGACATCATTTCATTACTCCGTCATGTTCCCCCTAGATAATAATATTGAATATATGTTTGTATAAAAGGAATATAAAAGTAGTGAATGACATTTCTAATCTACATGGGGCCTATCCATGCTCTTCTATCCCATGCATGTGGACATAACCCCACTACCATATAAATGAATATTTCTAGATATCTTGTATGAGTCTTAGTACATTTCTAGGCCCATTTACTATAGTCATGACTATATTCCTAGATGTGTCGATTCCAATGAACTCCTACAATAAACATCAATCTCTCGACATTAGGTCACACAGATTGTTGTGGGTATAACATTAATTTTTCTATTTATCTCTATGTGAAACCATAAACACTATTGAATCCTAAGAACATGGTGTACATTCTACCTCACAAAAAACATGTATTTAGTTTTTTCATAGAATCCTAATTTCATTAATGAAGTTTATTGATCCATATTCACAACTATAAATCCTACATTTGACCACACTAAATAACAATAGAACACCTTTGTCTATCTATTCCCAACCACTAAAATCCAAGGATCATTTGTTGATCACCCATGTGGGAATTTTTTATGCATATGTTATCATTAAAAGTCCAGAAACACATATCCCACTCCCCTTCCACAAATCACTCCCAATCCACCAAAAACACCATCTCATTCTTTGTTCCCACAACTACCATGAATCTGAGGGATCAAACACTACCAAAATTTCATCTAGAATGTTGAACCATAACCCCATGGTCCAATAGGGAATAACATCAAGGAAAATCAAGGAAAATCACATGGAAATAGTGATAAGAATAATTGGTTAATGTGGTTGTGGATAATCATATTTAAAGTGTGTAATAAAGGGGTTAATAATGGAAAAAAAAATATATGATGGGTTTCGACAATTTTGTTTTCAATCAACTTTTGTAATGGGGTGGTAATCACCATAAAAAAATAATATACAAAAATCAATGCTTATAATATCAAATAGGGAGGAAACATCAAATAATGAATAATAATAAGAATAAGGATTGACTGTTAGGGATGAATGAATACATTATATATGAGGATCTATTTAATTCACTATCTTCCCCTTGATGTAATCACTATTTTTTGACTTATCCTACTCCACTAATGATGAAATGTGATCATCCTATCAGATAAACCCATGATTCTGTTTGTTACCCCAATTTTTTCACATAACAACGAATATTAGCAGAGGTCATTAATCTATTTAACCTAAAATATTTAAATAAGTTATTTATTTTTATTAAATTCACCCGTTAATGGTCAGCTCAATCTGATCATCTGATATTGTCCAACTACATTTCATGCCCAGGGTAAACAATGTAATCCATGATATTTAAATCAATATAAATATTCAAAGGATCAATCCTTAAATTCTAGATTCATTATATCCACAACAAATAATCTATTACTAATGTCAAATCATAAAGTAGGGACAAGATAAAATCTTTTTATGTAATTGGACCTCCCTTCCCAAGACCATCGTATCAGTTCATATTCACCATTATTCTAACACGAGGGACTTTAGCCACCACACCCATAATCTTTTGATTAAATCTACATTAGTCCTCCAGATAATCTCAACTAACTTCTTAATTAAAACATCTTATTATATACTTATAAAACTCCCCATAAATAAGGTAAACACAACATCATTTCAAAATTATTTTTTCGTAAAATATCCAAATAAAAATTTACTTCCACACAGTCTTCTATAGCACAACCCAAAAAACAATTTGTGATAATAGAGATTCACATCCCCTTAAACAAGGGAAAAAATCCCTATACCTTACATAATAAATTATCAAAATCTATATTTCATGGTGAAAATCATCCTTGCTCCATTCCAAAAAAAAAGTGAAAACTCATTTTTCAATAACTACTATAATAAACACTAATGATCTTAGTTTCATATTGAAATGAAACTTGGTTTATTTTCTCTACCACAAATTTCTTGATGATGCAACCAGAGTTAACCAGGAGAAGAACAAAACTATTCATACCCTCTAAAAATCATTCACTAGAAAATAAACCAAACTCTATGTTATTTTAATCTCATTGTTTCTATACATATCCATTTTAGTCAATCCAAAATCTTATTTAAGGCATTTTATAACCACAAACAACGACTCATCTTTCCTCCATGAATGCACCAAATATATCTCACATCTATGCTCTCCTCCGAATATAAACATTTATTTTTAAACCTTTATAGCATTTAAAATGTATTATTATCTTGGACTAGCTCAAAATCTCTAAGAATATTTCACCTACACAATTGTTATCCATGATTAGCTGCCGAATGATCCTACCTTTATAAAAAACTAGAACAGGGCTGACATAGTAGCATATAATAACTCCTAAAAAAATTCATACCGTATTCCTAAATACCATAAAAGTTAGCACTATTTTTGAACTTCTTTCATGACTCAAAAACTTTATCCAATTTCCCACAGACCCTTAGGCATTAAAAATCAACCAGACCCTATCACGTGTCTCCCTCAAAAGTCACAAAACACATAATTCTTTTACTGGAATAACATAATATAATGTCACTGGGATCTCCCACCTTGAGATAATAGTAAATAATTATCACAAATTACTAGGTAAAACTACGTATATATCGGCAAAATATCATGAAGCCCCATCTCAAAGTGCATTAAGAAGGCTTTGACACCAACAGAACATGACATCAATACAAAAAAACCCTTATATTTAGGGACACCCACACACGCACCAATATATATATATATATATATAATGCTATATTACCAACATACAACCTATAACTAGGGAACCCTTCCCTATCTAGAATCTATTTATTATACATATCCCTACATGTTTAGGAAAAATATATCAAACGAAGAAAAATACACCCACAAGAGTTCTAATGTTTGTTCACATATTCCATGATAACTCACTAGGGCCACTATATCTTTTATAAAATATGATTTTTTCAACATTCTCATCAATAAGAATCTCAATATATAACATCATGTCCTATAATTAGAAAAATATCAATGTACATGTTCTCCTAGAATAGAAGACTCCAAAAATATAATAAAATAAAAAAAATTATATTGTTTATTATTGAAACCATAAATAGTTGAGCCTCTATAGATTTCCAAATCATGCACCATTACGCCTATAAAATATATATCCTACATGCCTAACATAATTCATGTGACATGTCTTTCCTCTCTAGGAAAAGATTAAACACCCCATCACTAGCCTCTTGAAAACCAACCAAGACCTAGAAATCCAAAAAAACTACAAAATAAAAACCACATTTGTGTCTCTGAAGCTAGTTCACCACATTACCTCACTTGGGTCTCCTCACATGCTATAGGCTTCTAACTAGTAGCAAAAATCCTAAGTGTAACTATAAAGAGACTATAATGCTATAGACATGAATTTTTCCATGTAATTTTTTTAATTATATGGGAATATTATGAGTCTGCTAAAATTGACGAAACATGATTCCAAGGCACGGTGTGCCCGGAATAAACATCTGAATTATTTTTCAGTATGTTCATTAAACGTGAAAGCCGGTTTTTTGTAACTTCTGAACCGATGCACAAAATTGAAATCTGAGGACACTGTTGAACTCGCAAATCCGATATTCACTTACGGATACTTTCACCTCGACCACAGTTGGTCAGGGGTGAAAGTTATTTTTCATGTTTTCATGGAAATAAATATAAATTAAACATCAACTTTTTATTTTATTTTTTTAACCACACAATTGAATTCTTCGAGTTGGGGACCAGCCGAACTAGAAGAAACCAATTTTGATATAAATGGCCGGGACCACCATGACCACCCATAAAGACCCTCTTTAAGGAGGGAGGTGACTCTTGGTTTCCTCCTAATTGATTGTGCCACCCTAATTTAACTAATTCATATATTTAATTAAATTAAATTATTAGCTTTTAAAATGGTACCCCACATCTCAAGGGTTAAAAGGTTGGTAAAAATGGATAACATGGAGGAACTCATCCTCTAATGAATAACATGCACTCCAATGAATAATGCACTCTCCCACAAAAAACGCCATCTACAACAAGGAACGTCTTCAATGACAATGAAATGACGTCCGTACGTCCCTCCATACTGGCGTCAATGAACCTCTGAGGTAGGGGTGTGATTTTGATTTACCTTTGTTCATTTTATTTTATGTTGAACCTCTCCTCATGAGCCGCTTTCTACCACTCAACGCAGAGGTTGTAGGCCAAACGTACATTGCCCGACCTCTCCGCAACCTATGTGGTTTTGATGTGATATTCGCGATGGTGGAGGACGACGACCAGTGCTGGAGATTGAAACTTGTGGGACTCGTGAGTGGTGGCCAGCAACATGGCTAGCCACGAAGATGGTGGTGCGGAAACCACGGTTCTGAAGAAGAGCTTTGTCCAGTCACCCACGGCGAGGCAAGGGCGGCAGGCGGTGGTGGTCGGTCGTGCGAACGCTCGTCGTCCCCTCCCCTTCGCACCGCCGAGCCAGCAAGATTCAAGACCTTGTCCCGCGGCTACTAAGGGAGGGAAGCCAGCTTGCTATTGGCTTTCAGGAAGGCACGGCGCGTTTCCATGCCACATGGAGGAGGATGTCGGGATAATAGGCCAATCGCGTGCCGAACGGACCAGCGGGCCTCCACCACGGGGCGTGCCACGGGCTGCCACCACGGGCTGCACCATTGGCCGCCCTTTGGGGCGCCTAGCACGGGCCAGGCCACACTACAGGGCTAGTCCGGACCTAGAATTCTAGGTCATACCCAGGTCCATACCCTTGCTGGGCCGGGTTGGTTCGACTGGGTCGGACCAGACCTAGACCAACTTCAACACTTTTTATTCTTTTGGTTGTATCTTGAGTTACGGGGGTCTATTTGACGAACCATATTCGGCACCGTAAACATTTGATTGAGATGTTCCTTTTTCTATACCAAAAATGAGTTTTGGAAAAAGTTGGTGTACGGCTGGGTTGGATCGAACACAAATCCAACTGGGCCCTCTAGGCTAAAAGGATAATAACAAATAGACCGGGCGTCCGATTGACACACCGTCTATTACGTTGAGACCCCTTTTACGTGGAGGTCATTTGGGATTATTATTTTGTGAGAATTAGTGTATTTTTAGGTATTATAACTATGTATTGAGTAGAGGAACCTCCCAGAATCAAGAGAACTTAGTGTGTGAACCCTGTAGCTGGAATAAACAAGAGAAAAGGATCATATGTGGGACTGTTCTTTTGGAATCCTATGTGGGTTTGTGATCGATATTTCAAATTTATCAACACTATGAATCCCTGTGGGACAACTCTAGGATCCTACGTGGGTCTGATTTACTATTTTCTTACGTGGGTCTGTTGTACTAGGATCCTAAGTGGGTCGGATGATTTAAGATCCTATGCGGGTCTAATGATTTATAATCCATCATGGGTATTCCTCTTAATATAGTTATATGAATTAGTAGTTACAACTAATCATCTTTACTAACATACATTTTTTGTACTTACCTGGTGTGAGCTGAGTCTTTACCTTTGTGGTAAACATCTATGTGGTGTACCTTTGTGATCCATACATTCATGGTGATACCATTTTGGTATTCTTCTATATGGAATTACCTTTATGGGACTCACCTTCATGGTGTTACCTTCGTGTTATTCCTTCCTTCGTGGGACTGTTGAGCTTTGGGCTTTTCAGTTGGGCCTTGTGTTTCCCCATGAAAGAGATGGGTTTACTCGACAACATAGGTGTATGTATGGGCGTATACCTAAGTAGGGTTGTCATTTTTCATCATGATTTTTGGTTTACCCTTTGTGGATTTTGTTCGACCTTGTGGGTCTTGAGGTCCATACTGAGTACCGTTATACTCACCCCTGCACGGGCTACACCAAAACATTGTTGTGTTTGTTGCATATGACATACATCGCTGAATGGGGACGAGAGAACCACAACTGAAGGTAGCTCGGAGGTTAAATTTAGATGATCCATATCTCATAGAAAACCATTTTAGATCTGTACCTACCCTTCAGGTAGGATACTTGGCTGCAATTCACGGGAGCTATTTCAGTTTACTTGTACTTTTTAGTTTTTTTGTACATTCTAGTATAGCTTTTACACTAGCCCCTTTTTCTTACTATTCCGAATCTTTTTACTATTCAGTTTACTTGTGTTCGTATCTTGGTGTGTGCATGGTTTTGTGAGTTTATAGTTTATAAAGGAAATTCCTTCCCAGTTTTAGGGAATAGGCATTTCGGTGAATGTCGCCTACCCCTGGCCTATGGAAGGTGGATTTTTGGTAGTCACGGCATGATCCCTAGGAGTCATGTCCTGAAAAATTGTTCTTAGAGGAGTCTTATCTACCGAAGAACATTAGAAATTGATCTTTAGACATCAATAGTGTTATGTGTTATGAGTATGGTTATCAATTTAAGAAATATAGTGTTGGTGCGGCGTCCGATGTATCTATACACTAGGAACCTGAATTTTGATTTCAAACTCAGTGTATAAAAAAACTGATTGCATGTGTGTTTTGAAAAGTTTTCTTTGTGATCTCTTTGATTCCACTCACCATGTATAACTTATTTACGATGTCACACTTGTTTCCGTTCAAGATGTGTCCTCGTAGATAGCCATCAATGGTTCTGGGTATATGACAAGATGATAGCCCACCGAGAGATGAGGCCTCGGTGCAAGGCCCTTTATTTGTAGGGGCACCAAAGGTATCATTACCCATTGGGATTCTGATGCCAATATCCCCAGCAATAGAGGGTGCATGATGCTTGAGCACATTTCATGAGTTACGATGCAAGAGGACACCAATGTTCTGGGGCGAGATAGACCCACATGTGGATGAGGATTGGCTGGAGGCTGTGGTGATATTCTTCCGACTGGTTGGGACACCAGCTGATCTCATGGTGAGACTTGCCACCGGTATTCTACAGACATAAATAGGCACATGGTGTTTCTTTTTGCTCTAGTTTCACGATGAGGTGACACTTCTCTTGGAAAACATTGATAGCCCATTTAGCGAAGAGTTTTCCTAGGAACCCTTCGCGTAGTGAAAATTCAGGAGCTTCTTCATCTACAGTAGGGAAGCATGACCATGGCTCAGTACATAGCGAGATTAACCAACCTCTCAAGCTACTCCAATGATATTGTGCGAGACCCTTTCTTCAGGTCCTAGACAATCAAGAAGGGTCTCAGGCATGAAATCATTGTTTCAATGATTTCTCTCAGCATCCCAACGCAGGTGGGGGTGTTAGAGTGAGCCCTCATTGTGAATTATTTTCTTTCATAGCAGTCTCCAATAGCAAGACCTACCACGAGGCGTTATGTAGTAGAGTATTATACAGCTGTAAGCATACAGATTTCATAGAGGTCTAAGATGAAAATAAATATAGGAGTACGACCACCGGTTTCATGGTCGGTTGTGCGGGGCACCGAATATAGTGCCATTCATGGGAGGATAAAATAGTGTTATACACACGGTGGGTAGGCTCACAAGGTCATGACTTTCCGACCCTCCATACAGTGGATCAACATATGGTTAAAGGACCACCCAGGAAAAGAAAAAGGTTCAACTGAGGAGGTCTGTAGGTAGTAGGCAGAAGTTACTGAGGAGATGACCATGTAGGTGGTGGTGGGAGATGATTTGAGGTGTTTCCGCCCCCACCACCAGGTGGTCCACCCACACAAATGGGTGAAAGTGGATAGGGGAATGCTCAACTCCAAGAAGATGAGGCCTACTTCCACGGGGCTCCTGATATGATATGAGGTATGATATCTGTCTACTAAACCTTATCTATAGTACTTGTAGATAATGGTGATTGTAATTGTTTTATTTCCAATGCAATTTTTTGAAGCGTGGAGATTCTGATGGAGCTGTTGGCACGAACCTTACGGCTAGAGACTCTTACTGTAGATGATTTGACAATTACACACTAGTACCGGCAGTGTGAGCATACTCTAGGGGGAGAGAGCTTGGGCTGGGATCTCCTAGTAGCAGCGTTGAGGCCTTACAATGTCATCTTGGGTATGGACTGGTTATCTACAGTTCATGCTCAGATTTGGTGTATTAGCCACAAAGTGTGGTGTTTATGCACCGATGGGACTTGGTTTACCTCCACTGGTGAGAAAAGAGCCATTGTAAAACAGGATGGACTTACCCAGAGGAGAGTGTGGCCAATCACTAATCAGTTGGCTAGCCTTACCCAAGTAGTAGTTGATGTGGAGAGTCTGAGCTATCCTATTCTGGTGGACTAGTACACAGATGTCTTCTCAGATGATATTCTAGGTCTACCTCTTTGTAGGGAGGTGGAGTTTTAAATTGTATTGTACCCTGGGATGACGACGAGATCTAAACCAACTTATCGGATGGATGTCATGTATCGTCTTGAGATGTGGGTATAATTGGTGGACTTACAAGAGAAGGGGTTCATCCGGACCAATATTTCTCCTTGGGCAGCCCAGATTTTGTTCACCAAGAAGGTGAATGGGTGCTTGAGACTTTGTGCTGACTATCGGTGCCTAAACAAGATAACCTTGAAGAACGGGTACCCACTCCCAAGGATTGACGATCTCTTTGATTAGAGAATGAGATCACAATTGTTTTCAAAGATAGACCTCAGATCCGGATATCACCAGCTCAGAGTATGAGACAATGATGTGGGGAAGACGAATTTCAGATGTCATTATGGCCACTACAAGTTCTTGTTTATGACATTCGGCATGACCAACGGTACATATATATTCATGTAACTCATGAATAGGATCTTTCATCCATACCATGATCGCTTTGCAGTAGTCCTCATGGATGACATTCTAAACTACTCAGCTACTAAGGAGAGCATTCCTATCATTTTCAGATAGTTCTAGATACACTCCAAGAGCACCATAATTATATTAAGCTCTTGATGTGCCAGTTATGGAACCATGAGGTCCACATTCTATGACATGTCATCTCAGAGGCCAGATTTGCGGTGGATCTAGTAAATATTGAGGAAGTACTTTCATAGGATCCACCCGGAGTGTGACAGAGGTATGATGCTTCCTGGGTTTGGTCGAATACTACTAGAGATTTGTGCCAGATTTCTCCAGATTTGTATCACCATTATCAGCGTCGACGAAGAAGGGGCCACCCTACATGTGGTTGGAGAGATGTTAGTGGTATTTTCAGGAGTTGAGGTAGAGACTGATAAGTGCACCCATCTGGAGGCTTCTATAGGAGGGTGTTGGGTACATGGTCTACTGCGACGTAATAGGGACTGCTCTCAGAAGTTTCCTGATGTAGGAGCGATCATTTATCGCATATGTTTCTCGACAATTGAGATAACATGAGAAGAACTATGCTACCCATGACCTGATATTAGTAGCAGTTTTCTTCACCTTGAAGATCTGGCGACATTACTTAATGGGTGAACGTTTTGTATTCTACAATGATAATAAGAGTCTGAGCAATATCTTCTCTCCTAAGGACATGAACCTGAGCACCGATGTTGGATTGAGTTCCTCCAGGACTATGACTTTGATAGAGTCTATACTCCTGGGAAAGGGAACGTTGTAGCATATGCACTCAGTAAGGGATCCGGTATAAAATTGCTAGGTGAGGCGGCAGGGCAACTGGACGCTTTATAGATATCCTTTGTGGATCAAGATGTATCATATTTTCTTTAGTCTCTTATAGTCACTCTGCCACTTCATCAATGATTCGGGGAGGTGCATCATGTGGATACTGACAGCGAGGCTCGACGTGCTCAGTTTTCTATAGGACATGCACTTGATGTATTTTCTAACGGTGAGGAGCACGTCATCCTTTTCAGAGGATATACCATGCTTCCACTGTCACATCGGGAGGAATTGTTGAGGGAGTTCCACAAATCCCCTCTGGTGGTACATCCTAGTGTGGCGAAGATGTTACAGGTTCTCCATAGACAAAATTTGTGTCCAGAAATAATGAATTCCGTAGTAGAGATTGTCTCTTGGGGCCTCACATGTCTGCAAGTGAAAGCGGATCATCAGGTACCAGTAGTATTAGTTCAGCCTTTAGAGTTCCTAGAGTGGAAGTGGGATGGGATATCCCTGGACTTCGTTATAGGACATCCACGTACATCCATGAGTCATGATTCTATTTTGGTGATCATCAACCGAATTACCAAGTCGGCTCACTTGCTACTGATCATATAGAATATGACAACCCTGCTTTTGTTACAAACATAAACAAGATTTATTACATAAACTATTCACATGACACAACATGGAATATCTAGAGGTATAGTTTCTTTGGGTCTTAGAATCATTACATAACAACTTAAAACATTAAATACAACATCTTTTTTGAAAACATCCTTTACATGACCACTATATTCCCTCATACTTAGCATTGAATGGGATAACCTGAGGATATGCATAAGAAAATGGGTGATCAATAAAGACCAGTAAGGGAATAAACATGAAATAAATGAGAAGTACAATAAATGATAGAAAATAGGCATATCAATAGATCACTAGAGAAAGATGAACATAAAGTCATGATAAATCATGATATTCATAACATGGAAAAGTGGCAACACCACTTAACATGGAATTAGCATGAGCCAATGCTCATTGCACCTGGAGAATGAGTAAATAATCATTGCAGATGAAGCTTGAGTAAACCATCCTTGCACTTAAATTATCATGAGTCGGTAGTCATTTCACAAGACGTATCATTATATTATTCTTTACCCAATGCACTGGAGCGCTATAAGGGGGCACCCTTCTTAAACATTTCATTTCATGCATAAGTGTGCCACATGGATTATAAAACATGGATAAATTAAACATTATCATTTATTCCATGATAAGTAATGTGGAATTAATACATGAAACTTTATAATAAATAGGTAAATGTGCATAATGGTGATTACCCTATATGGAGAAATGATCATGGCATTCACTACACAAAGGCATTGGCTTCGAAAATCGGTGCAATTTCGGTAGCGTAACGGCATGACATAAGAATTCATAAAAATGGTTGATGAGAGAGAAACGAGTGTCTCATCATATTTACATGAAATGGTCAATAAGGGGTTCATATAGATACATGTCCAATAAATTTCAATGGAATTTATATTCAGGATACAAAAGTATTGCTTGGATGTAAATGAAGAGAGAGAAGTTCCATTCGGAATTTTGGAATAGTAACGGGTGTACATGGGAGGAATTTAATGAGAGAGAAAGGGGACTCCCATTGTTCATAAAATAAGAAGGAAGTATGGGGGAGGTTTGAAACCATACCCAAGCATTTATAATTGAAATTAAAATGGCATAACAATATTAAGAAAATTGGACAAAAAAATTGAAAGGAATAAAAACCCTTACATGGATATGTGCTTCCAAGGATAGAGAGAGGCTTGACAGTGGCTTCCTAGGTTCTTGGGGCACCTTAGCAGGATTCTAGAGAGAGTAGGTCAGAGGATGGATGATCTCCAAAGGCTTTGATTGATTAGGAAGTGGAAGCCTGGGTGGGTTTATATAGGAAATGTGAGTGAATTCATTAATATTTATGTTCGGGAACCCTTACATTAAACTAATCCAAAGCACAAATTAGCTCATGGTTTTTGCCCATGGTTTTTGGAAAAGGGAAGAGGACAAAAATATTTTATAATTCCAATGTCCAAACTTCTTAAAATAATGAGGTTTATTATGTGGAGGTGAGTCACACTCCCATAGAAAATAATTTAAAACGACAAGATGTTTAATAAGTCTTGAGGGGTCTATTAATGCTTTGAAAAGTAAGTCAATGAAACCCAAAATCACATTATTTTAATGGTAAAATAAATATTGGTCAAACATAATGCTTATAGTATTTTGTTACATTACTATTGGGTCATTTTGATGTCATGAAACACGTTATATATTTAAAAGGTATTT
Source organism: Viscum album (assembly GCA_963277665.1). Classification (NCBI taxonomy): domain Eukaryota; kingdom Viridiplantae; phylum Streptophyta; class Magnoliopsida; order Santalales; family Viscaceae; genus Viscum; species Viscum album. The sequence goes on along the minus strand of OY728148.1, from coordinate 1,655,418,196 downwards.
CATTTTTAACCAAACATTTGACTGTCTTAGAAAATTATGAAAAATTTGCTATTGGATAAACATGACATCCTAATTCTAGAAATAACATTTTTCTTATATAAATAATTTTCTAAATATGTTAATATTTACTTTTAAAATATAATCCGACATTTATCAAAAATTCAAGTGTTTGGACAAAAATGGATTTCAAACCTTAATAAAAATTACAATTTCATCCATAAAATTATAAGATCATTTATATTTAATAAAAATTAATTTAATAATAATAATATTATTATTTTATTAAAATATTATTTAATTAAAAAATCCATTAATTCATCAAAATAGATTTCTTATCTGAATATTAACTAAAAAAATACTAATTGTGCTTTAAAAAACCTATTTAACATTTGTAAATAATGACAAGAAGGTATATTCATTATTATATACAACAAATAATATACATGAACATAATATTAGTGATTTTTTACATAACCCATTAAACATCCGCATGAGACCTAAGGGTAAGGTTTGCGATGGTGACAAACTCTTGGGGAGGCTCGGATAACATCACTCGAGTGGTAATCTGAATCAACTTCCACATTTCTTGTAGACAGTCTCGTTCGAGCTTGATAGGATGAATCTCAACTTTGGTTTGGTCTATAGCGAAACCCAAGGATGCCACCTCTTTTTCGAGCTCAAACAAATGGGCTTCTTATAGAGCAATTGTACTGGATGAGGTCATCTCTTATTTTGTCTCAGTAAATTGGATTTATTAAAGTCCTATATTTATACTAATCATGTGATCACTTTTCAATGGATATATTAGAAACAATTATAATTCTTAACATAATACCAAATAGGATGACGTTTTATATATGCATTTTACATAAAGATACATTTAATTAGATCATGTGGGATTTCCATTAATGAAACATTTGTTCGTTACTATATTCCCCCCTTTAGAAATTTCTCCCATGAAATTTCGTTTTCCCACACTAAAATAGATGTGGGTAACTCGCCTTCATCATTTCCTCTGATTCCCATGTTGCTTCTTCAAACTTGTGGTTTTTCCACAACACCTTGATGAGGGGCATTATCTTATTTCTTTGATATTTTTCTCTACGATCTAATATCTTCACTGGTTGCTCCTCATAAGAATGATCATCCTCCAACTGTACCACCTCAGAAGAGTGTACATGTGAAGCATCTGGTATATTCTTCCTTAAGAGGGATACATGAAAGACAGCATGTACTTTGGCCATGGTAGGTGGAAGTGCTAGTCGATAGGCCACAACCCCTACACGATCAAGAATCTCGAAGGGGTAAATGTACCTTGGACATAACATAACATTCTTTCCAAACCTCATGACCTTCTTCCTTGTAGATATGTGTAGAAAAACCATATATCCAACTTTAAACTCAAGGTCTCGTCGATGGTTATCTGCATAACTCTCCTGTCGACTCGGGGCTGCCTTTATATGTTGTTGAATGGTTTTCACCTTCTACACCACTTCTTCAACCATTTTTGGTCCAAGTAGCTTACGTTCTCCGACCTCATCCAAACATGCCAGTGTTCTGCAACTTTTCCCATACAGGGCTACATAAGGTGTTATTTGGATGCTCGAGTGGAAACTGTTATTATAAGAGAAGTCTATCAAAGGAAGATGTTGACCCCATCCTCCATAAGGTATACTGAGCTTGCTCTCAACATGTCATCAATTGTTTGGATAGTCCTCTCAAATTGGCCATCAGTTTGATGATGATACGACATACTGAATTTCAGTTCAGTATCCAGAGCATTTTAAAGAAACTTCCAAAACATAGAGGTGGATCTTGGATCTCATCCAGACACAATAGATAGTGGAACTCCATGCAGCTTTACCACAACCCTGATATATATCTGTTCTAGTTGATCCAATGAGAAATCATCCTGAATATTAATGAACTGTGCAGTCCTTGTAAGACGATTTACCATAACCCAGATTTCATTGTTGCCTTTGGATGTCCTAAGAAGTCCAGTGACAATGTCTATGGTGATCTTCTCCCATTTCCATTCTGGTAATGGAAATGGTAGCATCATCCCCTTAGACTTATGCCTCTCTGCCTTCACTTGTTGGAACACCAGGCACTTTGATGTGTATACATCGATCTCCTTCTTCATATTATTCAACCAAATTATTTCTTGTAGATCTCGATACATCGTTGTGCTCCCTGGTTGAAAAGAGAAATTTGAACTATGTGAATCATCCAAAAGTTCCTTATTCAGCTCTGGACTTGATGGAACACGTAGTCTTTTCCCAAATCGCACAATTCCTTCTTCATTAACATTAAACTCTGTGGACTGCCCTTTTTCGATAGCTTAAACTTTTTTCTTAATTCCCACATCATATTTTTGAGCATCCTTTAACCGTTCCAAAAGAGACGGTTGAGAAATAATTTGTGAATGTATTGATGATTTTCCCTTCTTTATGATTCCCTTGTCCATATTCATCAAGTCAATGAAGATTGGATCCTTCTCAATTCTCATCATTGATAGAATCCATGGGTACTTTCTAATTATGGAATATGCCACCTTGTTCTCTTTCCCATGGTAGTAATGTATTGAACAGTCATAATCCATGATGAGCTTTATCCATATTCATTGGCGCATATTTTTCTCTTTCTGTGTGAATATATATTTAATACTCTTGTGGTCAGTATATATCTCACATTTCTCCCCATAAAGAAAATGCCTCCAGATTTTCAAGGAAAATATCACCGCTGCCAACTCCAGATCATGCGTTGGATAGTTTCGATCATGGATTTTGAGCTGCCTTGAAGAATAGGATATCACTTTATCATTACGCACCAGCACACAGCCTCATCCCTTATTCAAAGCATCACTGAATACCACAAAAGGTTCCCCACTTGTTGATAAAATGAGCACGGGCGTAGTGATAAGCCTACTTTTCAATTACTTGATGCTTTATTATCATTCATCACTCCATGAAAACTTAACACCCTTTCTAGTTAGCTTGGTAAAAGAATTGGACAATTGTGAGAAATTTCTCACAAATCGTTCATAATATCCTTCTAACCCCGAGAAGCTACAGATGTCTGTTACCGATGTTGGCCTCGACCATCCCTCAATTGCATTTATTTTGGAGGGAACCACAGATTCCCCATTGCTTGTGATTATATGGCCCAATAATGAGACCTCCATCAACTGGAACTCACCCTTGTTGAACATTGCATATAGTTTCTCCTTGCACAATGTCTCTAGTACAGTTCATAAATTCTTCTCATGATCCTCCTTGGTTTTGAAGTATATTAGAATATCATCTATAAATACTACCACAATTTTTTCAAGGTAATATCTAATGACTCTATTCATAAAGTACATGATGATTTCTGGAGCATTAGTGAGTCTGAAAGGCATTACTATGAATTCAGAGTTCCCATATCTTGTGCAAAAAGCAGCCTTGAGGATATCGTATTTCTTCGTCCTTAATTAATAATATCCTTATCGCAAGTCCACCATGGAGAAGTATTGTTCTCCATCCAGATGATAAAACAAGTCATCAATTATTGGGATATGATACTTTTTCTTTATCATGATTTTTTTGAGCTCACGATAATCGAGGCAAAGGCGCATTGACCCATCCTTATTCTTGACGAAGAGGACTGGTGTACCCCATGGTGAAGCACTAGGGCGTATAAACCCTTTATCCAGATTCATCTATAGTTTTTTCCTCAGCTCTTCATGCTCCATGAAAACCATTCTATATGGAGTCATGGATATTGATAGAGCCCCTGGTATAAGTTCATTTGAGAATTCAACATCTCTTCTAGGAGGAAGACCAGGAAGTTCATCAGGAAACACTTCAGCGAATTCCCTCACAATAGGCATTTATCTATGGTTGGTTTCTTCCTTGGACTCAATCATCTAAGCCATATAAGCATTCTCATAGGGAATTAATATCCATTATTGAGATGATGGAGCTAAATGTGATTCATCTTCATCCTTATAATTGTAAAGAATCAGGGGTTGACTCTCCATATGGAGTGTGATTTCCATTTCCTGACAATTTATGTTTGCTCTATATAAGGAAAATCAATCCATGCCAAGAATTGAATAAAATTCCACCAGAGGGATTATGAAGAGGTTTTCTAGGAAATCAATCTATAGATTATAACAGGGGAGGACTTATATTCAAAGGATTCAATGATTTCCCCAATTTCTGTACTCACCGACATCTTTACTTCCATGATTTGTGGTGGTGCTGGGATTGTTATACTAAACTTTCGAGATATAAAACAATTCATATAACCTGAATCAAAAAGTACATTCTCTATTCATGAATGAATAACTAGAGTACCTATCACCACTTTGTTTTCGGGGATCACTTCGGTAGAAGTGATGGAAAAATCTCTTCATTGCTGCCTTGGAGGTTGTTGGTTGCCTCCAAAAACCCTCAGATTAGGGTACTGATTTTCAAAATTCCTCGGCTCTGTGTAGTTGTTGAAATGAACAATGCATCGAGGTTCGAACGGAGCGTTCCTCCCCTCTGTCGTAGCCACACGTCTTTCTTTCCAACAATTAACAGCTAGATTCCCTTCTCTTTTACACCTAATGCATTTCCTCATCCCCATGAGCCAATTTCCAGGGTGCTTCTTTCCGCACTTTTGGAAAGTGTGGTACTTGATCTTCTTAGCACCGTTGGATTTATCCATCGGACTTCCAGCATTGAAGTCCACCTTACGCTTCTTGTCCCTATGATACCCATGTGATTCCCCAATCTCCATCTCAACCTTGAGGGCACATCAGACAATTTCTTCATAGCTATCGAAGTCATAGATCACTAATGATTTTTGTAGGCTAGGCTTCGTCCCACCAAAGAAGCAGTCAACTTTGCATTAGGGGGGTAAAAAAACCAGAAGCATATTGTGCATTCCATATGATGTTTTCCTTGTACGCTCCAACATATTCTTCTTCTTTTTTCTTGAGGGAAAGGAAGTTCCTTTCCATCTTAAGACGAAGTGTATGGAAAATATTTATCGAAAAACATCTATCAGAAATCCTTCCATTCCTACACCTCGATCTACATATCAGGATTCATATTTTTGATCAACGTCCACCATTGATCAGCTTCACCCTCCAAACGATAAGCCGCCAGGAGAAACTTCTCTTGTTCAAAACATTTAAGGATGAGGATGATCTTTTAAATATAGTTGATCCATTGTTCAGCAATTATGAGATCGGATGATCCACTAAAAGTAGGAGGCACTTGTCTCATCAATCTCTTGATAGTGACTTGTTCCTTCTTAGGGGGGTTTGGATGTTCCTCTTGACTGGTGATTCTATTCAAATATTGATTTTTCTAAGAGAGAAGTGTGACAATGTTCACAATTCCCGCTGCCATTGGATTGGGCATCTCATTATTATAGTAATCACACTGATCTTCTTATCGGTTGTTAGCCTGAGTCATCCTATTTCTGGTCATTGGATGTAATAAAAGGAAATTTAGGGTGTAACACATAATGGTTAATCCAAAGGAAAGATTTTATGACATATAAAAAAACTTTTATTTTCTTATCTTATGATTTTATAGGCTTCAATCTAGGATCTTCATGACCTACATTCTAACATATATTATTAAAGGAATTTTTTTATTTCCCTTAATATGGGTTCATACTAAGCTTGTGAATTTATCAAAACATATCCCCCGGGAGTGTCATAACCAATAGTGCATCAAGGCCCACTATAGTGAACCAATTCCTGTTCGAGTGTAGCTCAAAGTGGTGTTTTCGGGTTTAACCCCTAGGATACATCTCTGCCAGAGCTGCCTCTACCTGCTCGTATCCAGACAGAAATGTATTTCCATGATAACCCATTTACTCAATAACCACAAAAACATAGGGACGTTATTATTGTACTTATTATTCTATCTAATTCATTAATAGGATTTTCTAATCCTAATCCCAAAAATAACTAAACCTATCCACTGATACCAACTAGGAGAAGCTTGCTTTTATTACAAACTTAAACATGATTTATTATATAAACTATTCACTTGATGCAACATGGATGATCAAGAGTTATAGTGTCTTTGGGTCTCAGGATCATTACATAACAACTTAGAAAATTAAATACAACATCTTTATTGAAAACATCCTTCACATGACCACTACATTCCATTGTACTTAGCTTTGCATGGGATAACAAGAGGACATGCAAAAGAAAAGGGGTGAGCTATAAAGCCTAGTAAGGGAATAAACATGGAATACATTATGAGTACAATACATTTTATACAAAAGGAATATCAATAGTTCACAAGATAAATATGAACAAAAAGTCATGATAAATCACTATAATCATTACATGAAAATGTGGCAACAACACTTAACATGGAATTAGCATGAGCCAAGGCTCATTGCACATGGAGCATATGTAAATTATCATTGCACATGAAGTAGGAGTAAACCCTCATTGCACTTGAATTAGCACGAGTCATCTCTCATTGCACATGACATATCATGATATTATACTTTACCCAATGCATTGGAGTGCTATAAGGGCGCACCCTTCTTAAACATTTCCTTCCATGCATAAGTGTGCCCCATGGATCATAAAACATGGATTCATTAAACATAATCCTTAATACCATGATAAGGAATGAGGAATTCATAAATGAAGCTTTATTATCAATAAGTAAATATACATAAAGATTAATACCCTTGATGTAGAAATGGGCATGTTATTCACTACACAAACGCATCGGATTAGAAAATCGATTAAATTTCAGCAGCGTAATGGTGTGACATAAGAATTAAAAAAAATTGTTGATGAGAGAGAAAGGGGTGTATCATCATATTTAGATGAAATTGACAGTAAGGGGGTCGTATAGATACATTTCCAAACAATTGTAATGGAATTTAGATTAATGATTCAAAATTATAATTTGAATGTAAATGAAGAGAGAGAAGTTCCATTCGGGATTTCGGCATAGTAACGGGTGTACATGGGAGGCATTTAATGAGAGAGAAAGGGGTCTCCCATCTTTCAAATAATAAGTGGGAAGTATGGGGAAGTGTGAAAGCATACCCTATCCTTTATAATTGAAATTAAAAGGGCATAACAATATTAAAAAAATTGGACTATAAAAAGTGAAAGGAAGAACAACCCTTACTTGGAAGTGTGCTTGCAAGGTTTGAGAGAGGTATGAGAGAGGCTTAATGGGAGATTGGGGAAACTTGGGAGGATTATAGAGAGAGTAGGGAAGATGTTGGACGAACTCCAAAGGATTTGAGTGAGGAGGAAGTGGGATCTTGGGTGGGTTTATATAGGAATGGTAAGATAATTTTTTATTATTTAGGTTTGGGACCCCTTACATTAAACTAATCAAAACCACAAATCAGATCAAGGATTGTTCCAATGTTTTTTGGAAAAGGGAAGAGGAAAACTATTTTTTATGAGGCCAAAGTCCTAACTAATTAAAATAATGATGTTGCATATGTGGAGGTGAGTCACAATCCCATGGAAAATAATTTAAAAAGGCATGATCTTTAATAAGTCTTGAGGGGTCCATTAATGCTTTGAAAAGCAAGTCAAAAAATCCCAAAATCACATTATTTTAATGGTAAAACATATATTGGCCGAATATAAATATTATAGTATTTTATTACATCATTATTGGGTCATTATGATGTCATAAAACACATTATATATTTAAACAATATTTAATTTTTACCCAAAATTTTGATTGTCTTAGAAAGATATGAAAAACTCACCGTTGGATAAATTTGACGTCCTGATTCTTGAAATAACATATAATTTATCTAGATAATTTTCTAAATATGTTAATTTTCACTTTTAAAATAAAAATTGACATTTATCAAAAATTCACTAGTTTTGATAAAAATGGATTTCAAACCTTAATAAAAATTACAATTGCATTCATAAAATTATAAGATAATTTATATTTAATAAAAATAAATTTAATAATAATAATAATATTTTATTAAAATATTATTTAATTCAAAAATCCTTTATTTCACCAAAATAGATTTCTTATCTGAATATTAAGAAAGAAATACTATTTTTGCATTAAAAAACTATTTACAAAGTATCAATAATGACAAGAAGGAATATTCATTATTATACACAAAAAATAATATACATAAACATAGTACTAGAGATTTTTTACATAAACCCTCAAAATAGCCAAATAAAACCAAAGGGTAAGGTGTGCGATGGCGACAGACTTTTTGGGTGGCTCTGATAACATCGCTCGAGTGGTAATCTCTATCAACTTCCACTTTTCCCTTAGATGGTCTCATTCGAGCTTGACATGATGATGCTCAGCTTGGGAATGTTAAAGAGAGAAGCCCAAGGATACCACCTCTTTTCGGAGCTCTTCCAAATGGACTTCATATAGAGCAATTCTTCTGGATGAGGCCATCACTTCTTTTGTATGAGTAAATTGGATTTGTTAAAGCCCTATATTTATACTAATCATGTGATCACTGTTCAAGAGTTATACTAGAAACGGTCAAAATTTATAACATAAAACCAAATAAGTTGACATTTTATATAAAAATTTTACAAAAAGAGACATTTAATTAGATCAAGTGGGATTTCCATTAATGAAACTTTGGGTCATTACAGAGCAGGGTTTAGTTGAGGGCATGGGACACCTCTAAGTGTAAGAGATTGTGCAGCTACATGGAATACCCATAACGATTGTCTCCGATAATTATGCATGTTTCACTTCCTGTCAATGGAAGGGGTTACATGAGGCTTTCGAGATACAGCTTCGCTTGACCACTGCCTCCCTTCCTTAGACGGATGACTATAATCAACGGACCATTCAGACCCTCAAGGACATGATGTGTTCTTGTGTCCACGACTTCAGTCACAACTAGGAAGAGCACATTCCCATGGTGGTATATTCATACAAAAACCACTATCAATACACCATTAGTATGGAACCATTATAGGCTATGTACAGCCGACCTTCCAGATCACCTTTGTGATGGACTGACCCAGGTGAGTCAGCACTCATAGGACTTGAGATGGTACGGGCTACCATGGAGTAGGTGCATATCATCTAGGAGTGGATGAAGACTGTACAGAGTAGGAAGAATTCCTATGCAGAAAAGAGATAGATACCCCTGGATTTCGAGGATAGTGAACATGCCTTTCTACAGGTCTCACCTTGATGAGGTTTCCAGAGATTTGGTCGGGGCGGCAAGTTATCTCTAAGTTTCATCGGACCCATTCAGGCCCGCAATAGAGTTGGCGAGGTGGCTTACACATAGCACTTCAACCTCAGTTGCACCGAGAGCACGAATTATTCCATGTATCCCACGTGAAGAGATACGTGCATGACCCATCTCACATCATCGACCTTGGCTAGTAGGACATCGATGATGGGAGATGTTTACAGAGGTTCTAGTAAAGATTAAGGATTGACAAGAGTAGGCCGTTCGTGGGCGGTTGATAACTTTAGAGCATGTTCCTTTGCAGAACAAGAACCTCCAATAGAGAACATGGCAGTGGGAGGCTCAGATACGTGCTTAGTACCCCCACTAGTTCTCGTAGTATGAGTTGTTGATTATGAGGATGCAAAGCCCTGATGTGGGGAGAATGTAAAGACCTGAATTTTTTAATATTATTTTTTTAATTATATGGGAATATTATGAGTCTGTAAAAATTGAAGGTTCATGATTCCGAGGCATAGTGTGACCTGAATGAATTTAAGAACTATTTTTTAGGTATGTTCAATAAACGTGAAAGCATGTTTTTTTAACTTTTGATCCGATGCTCAGAATTGAAATCTAAGGACCCCATTGAACTCACATCACGTATATTCACTTATGGGAACATTCACCTTGACTATAGTTGGTCACAGGTGAAAGTTAGTTTTCATGTATTTCATTGAAATAAAAAAAATATAGATCAAATTATTATATTATTTTTTAACCTACCAATTGAATGCTTGGAGATGGGGACCACCCGAACTAAAAAAACCCCCATTTTAAAATAAATTGTGGGGACCACCCCGACCCCATTAAACACCCTCTTTAATGATGGAGGTGACACTTGGTTTCCTCATAATTGATTTTTCCACCATAATTTAATTACTGTATATCTTTAATTAAATTAAACTCTATGATATTAAATTGGAACCACACCTCTCATGTGAAAAAAGGAAGAAAAAAAGGGGGAACATGGAGAAACTCATCCTCCAATGAATAATACATTCTCCAATAAAATACACACACTCCAATGAAGAACACCCTATTCAATGAGGAACGTATTCAAAGACAATGAACTGAAGTCCATCCTTCCCTTGTCACTGATGTCAACAAACCTTCGTGGTAGGGGTGTGATTTTTATTTACCTTCATTAATCTTCTTTTATGTTGATCCTCTACCGCTGAGCCTCTTTCTACCGCTCTAACGTGGAGGGTGCGGGAAAAATGAACATTGCCCAACCTCTATGAAACCTATATGGTTTTGATGAGATCTTCACGATGGAGGAGGACGATGACCGGTGCCTATGATTGGAACTAGTGGGACTCGGGAGCAGCGGCTGGCACCACGACCGTCCCCGAAGATGGTAGTGGCACAACCACACCGCCTGAGAAGAGTCACGGCCTGTCGGCCGCTGTGGAGAAAGGGTGGTGGCCAGTTGTGGCCCACCGCTTGATGGGGACTAAGTGGTACATGTCCGTGCCACCGGTCATGCATGATCGATGAACTTGTTCCATGGTAGCAAAGGGATGGCAGTCGGCTCGTAGCCGGTCGTTAGTGATGGCATGGTGCATGACTGTGTTGCGCGGAGGAGGAGGGTCGGTTTACCTTCAGTCACGTGCCACGGGGACTAGCGGGCCACAAACACAGGCCGCACTGCGGGCTGCCCCCGAGGGCTGAACCAGACCTAACAGGCCTGGTCAGACCAGACACGGACCGTCTGTGACCATATTCGTTTTGTTGGCCATATCTTGAGATACGGGCGTCCGTTTGGCGAACCGTCTACGGTGCCAGAAACCTTGGGTCAAGATGGTCATTTTGGTATACCCACTTTTATTTTTGACAAATTTCTATTATGACTAGGTTCGATCGAACACAAATCTAACTGGTCTATTGGGACTAAGAGGATAATAACATAAAGATCGAGCATCCGATGGACCCACCGTCTATTGCATTGAGACCACTTTTACATGGCGGTCCTTTGGGATACATTTTCATGGGATATCATGGAAGTAAGAGTATTCAACATGTGGCTTGAGTAGAGGAACCTCCTATAATCAAGAAAGCTTAGTGTGGGAACCCTGTAGCTGGCTGCAACATTAGAAAAGGATCCTATATGGGTCTATACTTTGGGATCTTATGTGGGTCTATGATCAAGATTTCCACTTGGATCTGCTCTAGGAATCCACGTGGTACTACTCTCAGATCCGACGTGGCTCTGATTTCCTAGGATCCTATGTGGGTCTACTATACTCGGATCCTACATGGGTCTGATGTTTTAGGATCCTACGTGGGTCTAATGATTTAGAATCCTAAGTGGGTATGCCTCAAAATAGAGTATGAAGATTCATTAGTTTCAACTAATCATCTTCACTACCGTACCATTGTGGTACATACTTGGTGTGAGCTGAGTCTTTATCATTTTGTTAATCATCTATGTGGCATACATTTTATATGAATACCATTGTGGTGATATATTTGTGGTATTTTTATATGTGGAGGTACCTTTGTGGAACTCACCTGCATGGTGTTACGTTAATGTTATTTATTCATTCATGGGACATTTGAGCTTTGCGAGTTTGAAATGGGCCTTGTGTTTTCCCATGATTGAGATGGGTTTACTCGACAACATAGATATATGTATGGGAATATACCAAAGTAGGGTTGTTAGTTAACCTAATTCTTTTTGGTTTATCCTTTGTGGATTTTGTAAGACCCTGAGGGTCTCGAGGAGCCTATTATGTATTTTTATACTCAACCCTACATGGGCTACGCCCGCACCTAGTTGTGTTTGATGCAGACGACGGACAATGCTGACTGGAAATGAGAGAACCAGGACTGTAGGCAGCTCAGAGGTTCATGTTAGACAAGGCATACGACAGAGACAGTCGTTTGAGAGCTATACCTACCCTTTAGGTAGCATCCTTGGTGGAATTCACAAGACATGTTTTAGTTTAAATGTACATTTAGGTTTTCTTTTACTTTCTAGTTGGGCATGTAGTCTGGAACCTTTTTTTAGTGTACACACTCTTTTTTACAAAATAGTTTAGTTGTGTTCGTATCCTCTTGTGTGCATATTTTTCTGTGTTTACAGGTTATAAATGCAATGGCTTCCCAGTTTTAGGGAATACACCATTAGGTGCAAGTCGCCAGCCCCTGACGAATGGTAGGCTAGCATGGGGTAGTCATGGCATGGGCCCCGGGGGTTGGGTCATGACAATAACCCCCCACATTAGAGTTTGAAATAATAATTTAAAAAAAGTGGGATCATACATATCATACTACATAGATAGATTAAATCAACTAAACATTCTATAATGAAATAATATGTCGTGAAGATCGAAAAAACCATGTCATATATACAACATTGAAAACCCATTTTATTGATCACATATATAAATTTACAAATTGAAAAATATTTTAACTAGGAACAACTACAATATTGATTCAAAACTCATTCATTCTCAAAAATAACATCATAGAAATCAGTCCTGAACATGAAAAAGTCATCACATGACTCGTCCCAAGTTGTGATTACATTAAATATGGGATTTCTACAAGGGGACCCATGTGTATTTTATTCCAATGTAGGGTTTGTATAAAACTTAGCACCAACTTTTCTATGATAGTATTTAGTCCAATAATTGTGTATGCATATATAACAATGAATAACAAAAACATAAATTTTAAATAAATTTCGCAAGACAAAATTTCTCAAATAAATTGTTGCCTCTTGGATTCAATAGTGAAACATGAAAATACCAACCATTTTTTTAATATTTTTCATCTAATCAATAAAAAAGGGTGATACACTCTTCATGTGAAAAATGGTTTCCACCAACTATTTCATACATGGAACCAATATTCATAATTACATGTTACACATTCCATTATAAATATTACCCACGAATGTAACATTTTTTTTACATTCAACCCTTGCATAAAAAATCCAAAGTGTTCATAGAACCATGTTCAACATATAATAATCCCTAAAAAATATTCCAATGAATTGGTTCAACATCAAACTATATATTAATATATGTTGTCTGAAAAGTTTTATTTATAAACCATCCCAAAGATTATGATCATTAGTCACAAAATAAAAAACATTATGGTGCTCCATCATTTAAAAGAGAATGAATCTAGAACATAAACCAAAATTTATACTAGCAGTGTCTAAAACCTCATTCAAATGAACAAACTATATAGTATAAAAAAATTTCTCATATCATCAATTTGGTATCTAATTTATTAAATCACATCTAAAATACTATGTTTCATCATCATGTCTATACAAAGTAATCTAGAACTTCCAAGAAACCCATTTTAAACTCATATCGTTAATCATGGTCGCAATGTGCCTCTAACACAAATAAACATGGATTAGAATGTTTTTGGGTCCATGGGACACTACAAGGAAGGAGTAATGAGTTAATTGAATTTGAAAAAAAAAACAATACCAAAAGATGAGTTTAATTAAAATGATTAAATAGGCCATGTCGTGATGGAGGAATGTGGGCCACGTTGTAGAAATTATATGGTAATCATTATTCCAAATTATGTTTTTCGACTTAGTATAGCATCCCAAAAAAGAAATCATTCATTAAGAAATATATTATCACCAACCCCTATGGTAAAATTTAAATCATTTTTGGGTCCATATAGATATTTTTTTACCCTAATGAGTGCCCCCCAGAAATAAAAAATCATTTACGATGTAGGGCACTGATTTTTGTATCTACAAAAAAATTGATTCTTTCCTAGGGAATCCTTAATCGGGCTCCATAAATGATTTCTTTTGGACCGTAATGGAAAACTGGTGATCCCATATAAATTTATATACATTCCCCTATAAGAAAATCCCAGAGGAAACTGGAATAGGTAACTTGAATGAAAGTCTAGGTGAGAGAAAGGTGACTACTAACATTGATGGTTTTCTGTGGTGGGTATCCAACATACAATATACGGGTGGATATTCATAGATCCTCATCCTGAGAACAATATTTATATGATCCTACATGGATCCTATGGCGATTCTTGGTATGAATTGTGTTTTTATTTCATCTTATAGAGAAAAACTCTGCAAAAATCTATTTTATAGCCAGTTCCTATGTGGCCTACCCATTCGCAGACAACCCTTTATGACCCCCTTAATAGATGACCCTTATATAGAAACACATTATGGAAAAAACTTTTCATATTCTCTTTTATTAATGGTCCATTTCAAACACTCCTTCATGGAAATTACACTACATCCCATTTATGAAAAAATCTATGTGGAAATGCCTATTTGAACTGCCCTTTACCAACTCATTTTATAGAAAAAATATTGTACCATCCCTATGTGCCCATTCAAAAAAATAGTATATTACCACTACTCTATACAATATAGGATACCCACCCCACACCACATATTCGTATCACTACTGGGTTGCAGTCTCATCTCTCCACATCGGTCCCTTCACAGTTATCGCATTCCAGCCAAAAATTGAGGGTCATACCATGAACTTTTTGGGCTGGGTTGATGAAATTATTGGTTTTTAATTATTCATCACTAAAGTCCACCACATATAATTACATGATTTGAATCACTCCTCATGTGAATCCTGAAATACCATCACCTAAATCATATGTTAGGTTGATCTATAATGGGTAGGTATTATATAAGTCCCATACCAACCTTTGCTATGAATATTCCTCCTACATGACCAAACAACATGATATTAAATTTTATTGAACTAGTAATCCTATTATGATATTAAATTGTTCTATCATAGTATTAAAAACATGAAATTAAACAGTTTTGTGATTTTCCCGACAACATGATATTAAATTATGATACCGTTATCCTATATATATGATAATATTTAATAGTATACAATATATGAAAAAATAGTATGCCTCATGTGACCAACATGATATACATTCGCATAAATCATAACATCCCTCATGAAATGATATTGAAATGAATACCAAAAATTAAACTTATAAATCTAATAAGAGTAATCACCAACTAGTGGGGAATCTATATAAGTGTGACCCCTAGTCATTCTTCTGATATTTTTCACTCTTTCTCATTATTACCTCCAAAAGAATCAAAAACATTTAAGGATAGGAAACGTCAATTAATGTTCTCTCCCCCTTATGCTAGGATTTCATTGACTAGTGGATGAACTGGATCATGTGATATTTATATCCTCTAATTCATCTTTTTTATCACACAGAACATAACTTATGTTTTTTACTGGTTAGTGGAAATCATGAAAGCCACACAATCGCTAACTAGATGGGCCTCATATATGGTGTACGAAACCAAACTATGACTCAACCTTCAATGATCAATATTCCAAAAGAACCCATTCTATATGGGCCACTTATATGGTATAATCTATAACCCATATAAAATTACAGGTGATTAGATTACCAACTTATTAGAATATATAGGAAGCCTCTTTGAGTTATAAACCCTATACCAAAATTCACCCTAATTTTATCTTCAAAATATTATTGATATGGTAATATCAACATGGTAGACCGCATCTCTTCCTGGTCACTCAGACCACCTCAGTGTAAGTTTAACACCAAAATTTTACTACGTACCTTTATCTTGAAGATATGTGATGTATGAAATTAAATTTCATGGATTAGTCCTCATCACGCAACCATATAAATTTATTTTTCATGTTAGGAGAACCAAATTATTTATGTTATAAATCCCCTCACGATTATAAGTCGGAATACCATTATTGGTGTTGGATCCCAACATCAGAACTACTGTTGTCTCATTAGATGATAGTAAACTATAGAGCACATCACCAAGCAGCTTAAACAAACATCATTAAAATAAATGATCAAGTAATATTTAAACAACAAAAAATGGTCACTATTGATATAAATTCCTATATATGTACATATATCCATATCAATAGAGGACCCTAGATACATATATCTGATTTTGAACCAATGCATGTCCACAATTAATCAATAAGTCAAGGTGATCTGTTTTATACTTAAGTTGGAATGAACAAAGGCTTCATAAATGTTACATATATCTAACAGAGAGTCGTCGAATAGGAAGTAGTTCCCCCATATAGTTTGTGATGATCCCAAATTCCAATATCCTCAACCGATGTGAGTTCTTATATTTTGTTGGCCAAGTTCCCCAATAAATGAATGCATTAGGAATGAATGGAAATGAGTAATTAGGGATATGAGATCCATTTGGTATTCATGTAATAACCCATGTATTTATAGAATATTTATATATTCATTTATAATTTTTTTAAAATTATTTAAATATATTTGATAAGCATAATAGAAGTATAATTCTTTCATTATGCAAAAAAAGTATTTTATTTAAGAAGTATTTCTGAAGCCTCTTGATGGGTCACTAATTAGAAATACAATATTTGACCCATTTATAAGGTATATATAAAAAGATAATTCTTTTAATTAATTATATAAATATTTATTTTGATTTAATTTTTGGTATTTTTCTGATAAGATTCATTTTTTATGAATATTATAAAATAATGAATTTTAATTGAAAATTTATTTTTCAAAAAAACATTTTAAAATGTTAAATTGTATTATTTAAGGGTTTAAAAGTATAATTATATTATTATTTTATCATTTAATAAAATTTATTCTATTTTACGTAATTTCACAATTAAATTCGATATAAACACATATAAATTTTATGATGTTTTTTAATTTAAAAAACAAGTTTTCTCGTACTTCAACATGAAAAATTTTAATTTAATTATTGAGAATTAAATGTTTTAAATTTTAAAGCATAATTCCATATTCATAATTTTTGGGTTATAATTATATAGGTATGTTCCATTTATTTTTTTGGATTTGATGAATAGTAACTTTCATAAATTTTCATTAAACATAGTTGAATGTAAATCAGTTAAATTAGGGTAAAAAATAATATGATAAGTATAATAAAATTTCCCATACATATTTAAAATAATATTGGATGATTAAAATTATATGCTTAAAACATTAGGATCATAATTTAATCACTTAATGGAATTTGTTACATGAAAATGTCATAAATATTAATAAAATAAAAAAGTAAAAAAAATTCACCCTCTTGTTTGTTATATGTTTAATAATTCTAAGATACGGATAATCATGATATAACTTGGATCATAAATATTATTCTGAAATATAATGAAATTATTTACATCATTGGAATTTATTTATTATTTTTTATTTTAAATAATTGCATCAAATTATGACAGAATAGTGGTATATTAATTATATAAATAATATAAATATCAAATAAATGATATGAAAAATATTATAATAAATATATTTTGAAATAATTTTGGTAAATCGTGAATTTTTTAGGTGTCTATGAAATATTTAATTTCTGTTGAATTTTTTTTTTACAGTTTTCTAACTTTTATTGGTTTTATTTATATTCATTTAAATTTATAGTATAAAAATTTAAATTATTGATATTTCGTAAAATTTATATTTTATTAATTTATTTAAAAATAATAGAAATATTAAAGAATTTAAAAAGTAATTATTATAAGGTCTAACGATTCATAAATTTTCTATTAATGTGAAATTTACCCCACATATATAAAATATATATCCACTAAATATCTATCTTTTTTTTACGATAATTAAAATTTAAATAGAATAATTAAGGGTAAAATTAAATGATAATGTTTAAAATTATAAATAAAATTAGATTTTATTTCAAACAATTATCTTCTAATATTTTAAATAAAATATTTCTGAGTGATTTGGAGTGATATATTATGTTTTATTATTTTAATAAATGAAGTGTTTCCAAGGGTACCAATCCCCACTTCTATAAATGGCACACATTATTCACTATTACTTACACTTAATAAATAATTTTTTATAATATCTTCCCCAAACACTTAATTTAATATCTCCCAGCATTCTAGAGGACATATATTACGTACAAAACCCTCTTTTGATGTGTTAATGGGGTATTTAAAGGAAACCATTCAAAGAAGAGGTATCGTTTTTTATATGTCTCTATTTTATTTATTCTTTCACTTCCTCAAAATATTATTCATCTCTGATGAAATAATAAATACAATACTCTTAACATAGTTATATGTTATTATGTTAATATCATCACCAAAATACCTCTTAACTTCAATCAAATTTAAAAGTGATTAATCATTCATGCGTACGGGTGGACTATCACTTCCACAAACAAATATAATTCATTTTCCAAAACCATCTGTCAAAAATAATTATAATTATGGAATTAATGTTCATATTTTATACTTATTATAGATCAATAACTATAAGATAACAATATATCAATTATTTTCTTACTTTCAACATACATCAAAATGATAACGTCATTCGTGCTTACGTGTGAACTATAACATCGACAAAATGAAGTAAGTCATGTTTTCACAAAATTACATATATAAAATATATTAGAGCGTATAAATGAGTAATATTATAATAATTATATCGTGACCTTTCTAGAAGCCTAATTTTATATTTACCTTCTTTCAATAATGATCATTGAAAAATGGAAATGTTACCCATGCATACGTACGACCTACGGTCTCCATGATTTTAACATTGTTCATTTTTTATAACATTACTAAATGGTTTGATTTAATATTATGAATGATTTATAATAATTTCAATAATTTCATTAATATATCTTTTAGATGATGTACTTATGATCACATATACTATTGACATCATTCCATGTACATTTCATACTCATGTATCAGATATCGACACAATGTTCAACATGAACAGAAATAATTATGTAATTGTTTTATCATGGTAATTGGTGATATGAAATGAATAGTAAACTTGAAAATGGTTCTAATGACATAAAATAATTATCCAAAATTTATTATTTAGGAATATTAATAACATATATGATGAATCCCACTTTATGTCAGGGGATTCGTCTTAATCTCCTTCCATTGATTCTTATTTTGATGCTATACTCCCCCATTTTATGGTGTAAAACCAAAAAAAATTAATTTTATTTTATTAAAATTGTTTTAAAAAATATATTTCCATATCTAGTCTTTTAAATTAATAATATATGAAAAATGGAATCTTCTTTTTAACATATACGCCGATAATGACTTCTCAGTCAACGTTGCTATTTTTTGATATTTATACAAGTAATGATGTTTGTAGAAGAAAACAATATCACTTATTCAAAATATATATATTTTTTGGTATTTAAAATTTTATAGAAAATTTAATTATTATCATAAAATTGATAATTTTTTTATTTCAAATGGTACATTATGACTGAATTAGTTTGAATATTTTAATATTTTATATGTTATGATTATATAATGGAACATAAATATTTTATTAGTGGTTACATGGTAAAATGATGATGATGTGTTTTTTTATATACCATGTATGATTATTTACATTATAAACTCCAATTAATTATTTATGGAAGTTATATTTGGGGATTTTCAATTTTTGTGTGTGAAATGTATAGAAGTCGACTGCATGTTAATTCAATTTATGTATGACTATGTACCATTTTAAATATTTGTGTTATATATTATTTATATGGTATTATATTTGCATTTATATTACAAATATGATATGATGTGATGTTATATCCATAGGAATTATTAACTACTACATAAAGGTGAAAATTATTACATTTTAATTAAATATTTATAGTTTCCCTTTTTTCACAACACTAATTATTTTTATTATTTGTGTAAACCTTACTTGGATTTTAATGCTCATACGTAGTTTTAAAATTACATTCAAAAGATATAAGTGCTAACAGAGACATTTATGATATCATGTGAAAATTATAATGGTTTAAAATGAAAATAAATCATGTTTTTTTGAAATTTATTATTTTATGAAAGAAATAAATACCATTTGGATGTTTCCACATTGTATTTCTATGGTTCTGTTAAGTGTGAGTTATGGCCTAATTCTCAAAATCTCTAAACCTAATAATATTTTCAATGTAAAATAATGTAAATTAATTTACATAACACATGATTATATAATTTCAAATGATGAGAACTTATAGTTGGTATCAAAGGATATTTTATATGAAATTAGAGGTTAGGGTAATATTAATAACTTACCATGAAAGAGTTTACATTATGATCAAGTTAGAATGTTATAAAATTATAATAATACTACGTTTATTCTTCTACGATATTTTTATTTAGTATGTTTTTTCATAGGGGAAATAGGGATGTTGTTCACGGAAGGAATCAAGAGTAAAAATTCATTCATCGGTATCTAGATATGGTCTGACTTAGAACTGAGTAGATCGTTGAAGTGAATCCATAGTAAACTCAAGTGTTAAATGGTGGTGGTGTTCATGCAAAGAGAAACCAGAGCTACCATAGAGAAACATGAATATAATTGCGAATTTTAGGAGACAACATCAACCATTATTTAGAAGATTATATAAACTGTTTCTAGCTAAATAATGGATTAAATCCCTGGAAATCGTGTTCCATATCATGTGTTTCATTTTGTATTACCAAAATGAAAATCATGTAATTTATTATTATCAATGTGAAGCTGATTAATGGTGGAAAAAGAATAAAAATATCATAGGAAATTAAGAGATCAATTCCATATAATGGGATGAATTTAAGAATGTATTCCATGAGAAATAGTTTCCTAAGGCTATTTGACATAGAATTGAAAAAAATACCATTTATTTAATACAAAAAATATGATGAATCTATGGATATAAATGAAGAAAATTTCACATGTTTGGTAATGTATGACCCAAATTTTATTAGGAATATTGATAGTAAGATAAATCTATTTTTAACCAGATTGAAGACATAAAATCAATGTTAATTAGCCTCTCACGAGTTCAAATGATATGAGACACATTTTTAATGTTCTACTATGGAAAAATTTGAGTTCTCTAAGGATCTTGTGTTTCATAAGATAATGAAAAAGATAAGGTCATGTAGGCTGGCAATGGGAAAGCATTCAACAAATAGTGTTGGAAGTGATAAAAATATATTTACATTGTATGATAATTGTGGAAACAATGTTAATATTGAATGACATTGAATGTATGGGAAGTAATTTTTGTGAGGTAATACTTTTCATATTTCTTCTAAACCCGAGGGATATGATCATAAAAGCAATGAAAAGACACTGGTGTAATTTTTTAGTTGCAATGAGTTAGTTAATTATGTTACTATGGGTCCAAAGTTGATTCCAAGGGTGGAAGATATCATGAAAAATTTCATAAGGGCATCTAAATATCATTTTATACTACTACTAATGTTTACTTGGGACCCTCAAATGATGTTTTGATAGCTTAGGGGTGCTCATAATTTTTCAAATATTGATTTGTTGTTTGGGTACCTTCAACTGAAGGTGAAGGAGGATTACAGTCAAATAATAGAAATCTGAATTAGATATGGGCATTTTGATTTTTTACTTATTCTCTTTGGGTTATCTGAATCACCTATAGTATTTATGAATCTCATTAATATAATATTTTATATGTTTTAAGAGTATTTTTTTATATAATAAAATTTTTATATTCTAATATCCAATAGTTTCAAGAAAGTCACTTAAATATTTCATTCAAAAACATTCAATGAAAAAAATATATGTAATGTTTCATAAGTGTGAATTTGGTTTTCAAAACATTTGTTCCTTGTTAATATTTTCAATAAATATAAAACAAAAATTGACCCTTATAAAACAAATGTTGTTAAATAGTGTCCATGGTCTACCATACCTCAAATATTTGTAGTATTCTTGGATTAGAAGATTATTAATAAGGGTTGGTTTAAATAATTTCTCATTTATCTAGCCCACTAAATATGTTACCACTTTTGAAAGTTAAGTTCATCTAAGAAAAATAATGTGATGATTGTTTTTAGAAACTAAAAAGAGCATTAGTAAATTCACCAGTTTTGGAATTTCCTTATGGAAATGGATAATTTTTATTTTTAGTTATGCTTTATTGAATGATATTGGGTGTTTCTTGATGATAAATGAATATTTAATTTATTATTCTTCATTTTAGTTGAATCATCATGAGTCAAATTACCATACTCATGATTTGGAATTAGCTATAGTTTTTGTCATTAAAAATATTTAGGATTCATTTGTGTCACAGAAAGTTTGAAATATAAACAAATCATAAAATTTTGAGGTGTATATTCACCCACAATGAACTGAACATGATACAAAATAGGTGGATGGAACTAATCAAGGATTATAATTAAATGATTTGTTAACATCCTTGAAAAGAAAATAATGTGGTTGATGCTTTGAGTCAAAAATGTATTGCTACATTAACCATGTTATGTTTGAAACGTGATCCTTTGGTAATTGATTTGATGACTTTCTTCATGGAATTTTTTGGTGAAGTAAATTTATCTATTTTTTTCAGGTTTTAGTGAAATCATCTATATCATACAAAATTAAGAAAACATATAAGGAAGAAAGTGACTTGCATGAAAAGGTAGAATTGGATCAAAATGGTAATTTACAAGGAATTTATATTTATAAGGGTTGTTTTTGATATTTGGAGGGATATTATGTTTGTCTTTTAATTCTTATTTAATGAAAAATTATTATGTGAAGCTCATAGTTCTCAATTTATTGTTCATCCAGGCATCACTAAGATGTACAAAATCTATCAATAGCAAAACTGGTGAGATGTAATGAAATGATATGGTACTAAATTTAAACAAATATGTTTTAATGTTAAACAAGATAAAGAAAAAAGATTGATTCTGAAGGGGATGATCTAACCTTTTCTATTTCCTAAGTGGAAATGGGAAAATATATCCACAGACCTCATAGTGGTATTACAAAAGACATTTCAAGGCAATTATGTGACCTATGTTATTGTTCATCGATTGAATAAATATTATCATTTTCATCATATTCATGACAAACTATCTCTAGATAAATTTTATTGGTTCTGTATTATAGACATAGTCATGTTATATGGATATCACCTCTCTAGGATTTCTAATCATGATCTAATTTTCACATCAAAATTTTAGAAATTCCTTAAAAATATGTTTTGTACTGCATTAAATATTAGTTCATATTTTAATCCTCAATTATATGGAAAATTAGAATAAAAAATTCATATATAGGATTATATTTTATGTTCTTGATCAATTTATTACTAAGGATGTTAGGATCAATATATTTCTTTGGATGTGTTTTATTTTAATAATAGTTTTCATTTTAGTATATAGATGGTGCCATTTGTGGAATTATATGGAGAGTGGTGTCAATCAACATATTTTTGTTATTTAGTAGGTGAAAATAAGTTAATGGGACAAAACTTTATCGAGAAATTTGTAGATATGGTTCCAGTGATTCAGTGACATGTGACGAAATCTCAGATCATTCAAAAATGTAATGCAGGTAATCCATGGAAATATATTTCATTCAAGGACGGTTATTATGTATTTCACAATGTTTCTACATGGAAAAGTGTGATGTGTTTTGGTAGTAAGTGTAATTTGATTTCAAGGATCCCTAAAAACTATTAAATCATTGAGAAAATGGATTAATATCATAAAAAGTGGATTTAACTCTTATTTTATCCCAGTTACAAAAAGTTTTTCATGTTTTAATTTTAAGAATGTATACATCGGATCCATATCATGTTTTGTTCCCAAAAGTAGTATAATTGTAATATAATATTTCTTATGAGGAACATCCAATTTAGGTTAATGGACAAAGGAAACATGTTTTGTGTAATAAGGTGATTCTTAAATTTTTTGTTTTCTAAAAAACCCATATGGTTGAAGAGGCAGCATGGGAACACAAAAATTCTATGAGGGAAAAATGTCACCACCATTTTGATAAGTGAATAAAACTGTGAGGAAAGAATTTCTAAATGGGCAAAGAATTTAACAACCAATTTAATAAAGTAATTAGTACATATTAATTTATAAATATATTGATATTCATTCAATAAATTTTATATTCATAATATTAGTATAAATCATTCTTTATTTGTAAAAATTTTATTTTTCAAAAAAATAGTTTTATGCCTTTTGATAACACACATGTTTTAAATCTAGGTTTGAAACTTTTGTGATTTTAATATGAAAATATAAATGTCAAATTTGAAATAAGAGTATAAATAGTAACTTTGGTAGAATATTTCGAAATTTTTGGATAAAAATTATTTTCTGTGAATAAGGAAAAATAATGCATTCAAATTGAAATCTTGTTTTTAATAAAACATATTTATAATATTAAATTATATTATTGAAATTATTTATAGTATAATTTCAAATTCATTTTATCATTTAATAAAATTCAGTTCATTTTTACTTGTTTCACATTGACATTTGATATAAACAGATGTCAATCTTTTGATAGATTTTTTTAAAAAACTTCTTTTATCATTAAATCGGTGATATTAGTTTTAATTTACTAATTTCAACTTTTGTGTTTTAAATTTTGTAAAATGTATTCCATATTTTGAACTACTTTTTCCACAAAAAAATAAATTTTTTTAATTGTTTAATTTTATGAATAGTAATGTTGGTATTTTTTTATAACCATAGTTAATAGTAAATTAGGTAAATTAAGTTAACAAAAAATAAGATAACAGCAATAAATTAGACTAACTGCTACCAAAATCCTATTGAATCAATAAAATTATACTCAGAACGCATTGGGATCATGAATTTACTAATATAATGGTCTTTTGTCCATGAAAATGATATAAATATTATTAAAATTAATGAAACTAACAATAAGTCACCCTCATATTTCTTATAAGTATAATAATACTAATATTGGGATAAAGAATATATATCTTTGATCATAAGTATTCACCAAAAATAAAATAAAATTATCTAAAATATGGGAATTTATTTAATATTTTTAGAAATAAAATTATTATTATAAATGGTTGAAAAATATTTATATATTAATTATTTTGTTAATATAAATATCAAATTAAATATATTAAAAATATTAAAATAAATATTATTTTATTTAATTAGGGTACTCCATCATTTTATAAGTGACTTTGCATGATAGATGTATATTAAATGGATTATTTCTATGTTATATTCGTATTTGAAATTTATTTAAATTCAATGATATTAATATTTTCAAAAATAATATTATCGATATTTTATACAAATAAATATTTTTTTATTTAAATTAAAAATCACAAAAATATTTTATAATTTAAAAATTCATTACTCTATGGTCTAAAGGTTATTAAATATTCCATTTGCGGACAATTTACCACATATGAGTAAACGTTATACCCCAGAATATGAAATATTTTACTAACAAATTTAAAATTAAATTAGAATAATTAAGGGAAAATATGATATGGTTTAAGTTGAAATCCAAACATATCTATTTTTTTTGGAATGTCCGAAGTATGTCTTGAATATATTCTGTTTGTATCAAATAAATCACTAAATTAATGTTTCTAGTATGTATATGGAATTTTTTATCGTATTTATGTTTCTTGTGTGACATTATCAATTGTAATAAATTTTGAACTTTCATTTGAACCTGAATGTGAATTCCCATTATTTGCTCTTGAATTTAGTTGTTGATAGTAAGGATTGTAAATTATTTAAAGAGTATAAGTCAATAAAATTATACCACTAAAGAACATATGGAAGGAAAAACCAAAGCCTGTATGAAACAAAAATCATACATAACACTACTTTGGAGAGAGGTTGATAGGAATATGGTTATTAAACATCATGATGTTTTATTCATATTTCATATATATAATATTCATTTGGATAGTTTATATTATTAGGATCCTAAAAATGATGGGAAATAATTAGTTGGAAATGATGAAGTATAATTAATAATGAGTTGATAGGGAATGTATATAGAGTGTCTATTAACTACAAAGAATAATTTAAATATACATTAAGGTATATCATCACATTTCTCTTCATTGATCAAATAAATGAAAAATTATACGTACATATTAATATTGTTTTCTAGATGGATACTATTGTTAAACATTAATAGATTAACTCTAGATGATCAAGATAAAATCAGAATCACCCATCCATATAGTACATTTTCAAATTACTGTCTACCTTTTTTAATGTGTTATGTATAATATGTGTTTTAGTAATTAATGATACGGACATTCAATAAAATGATGGAATTTTTTTAAAATATTCATCAGAATATTTTCTATATATGAGAATTAATTTATGAATTTCTATGACAAATGGATAATGATATATAAAGATGTGAATAAAAAAATTATATCCTAAATTGTGAAAAACATTAGATCATAGTACAAAGTGGGATAGTTTATAGAAATTGAATTTCAAATAGAATATTTAATGTTGGCCTATCCTGGGTAAAAAAAATTAAAAACTACATATTAATATATAAATTCATTTTATATGGTATTTTAATGTTCTAATTTATCTTTTCCATCATTTGAATAAGGATTAATTTTTTATTTATCACCACATAATACCCTTCCAAGAAATGTTTTAATTT
This sequence comes from Viscum album, assembly GCA_963277665.1. NCBI lineage: Eukaryota > Viridiplantae > Streptophyta > Magnoliopsida > Santalales > Viscaceae > Viscum > Viscum album. The sequence continues at coordinate 1,655,391,472 of OY728148.1, read as the reverse complement.
CCCATTTTGTCCCAAAATGTTATGAATATTTTCAATTTTAATGAAATATCTTGGTAAAATAATGTCAATGAATTTTCATGATTGGGAACCAGAATTTGAATTAATTTTTCATTAAATCGATTACATAGTTTGAATATCCTTTGCAAAAAGGATAAAAATAATTTAAAATATATATATTTTTTCGATGTGTTAAATGATTCTTGAACTAATTTCTCAATATATAAAAAACTAGATTCTTTTAGTTTTATTTTCATTTAATAAATTCTAATATTACATGATGATTTATAATTTCAATGGGTATGCATATCTGTATTACTTATAGAATTTGATGATAAATAATGGTTTAATTCCAATATCTATTTAGTGGAAATTGTTACGTCGAGGTTTTAAAATTGAAATCATGGATAAAGTGACCTATGAATGTAATTATTGATATTTATGAAACTTAAGTTGAAAATAAATTTCCTTAATTTTATATTAATAAATTAAACATTTTTTGATGAATAATTTGGTTCCATTTATATAGGAAAATATTTTTTCCAATATCATGAATTATATAGATTGATGTATGGTGCATCAGGATTTACCAAAATATTATAAGAAAACATTTTTTAATGATTAGATCAATTACAAGAATGATAATCCATTACTTTTTAATGGATTTTTTGATTTAATGATTCGATGATGTATCATAGTGTTAGAAGGTAATGAATATTTAAATCTAGGATATTATTGTGATGTTTTATGGCATCATTTATTATTTACCACTGTTAAAATGGTTTGAAATTTAGATTTTACATTCCCACCGCACATTAGGAAAATAATGATTTCATCATGAATTGAGGTAAATGAAAAATATACATAGTCATTATAATTACTCAATTGATGAAAAACAATAATTGTTGGAATTGAAATTTTTTAAATATGGGTCATTGAATTCAATAGATATTTCTTATATAATTTAAAAATTACTAAATATTATTCTACGTTGAATACCTATCAATGATTGATGAAGATGAAATATTTTTGGAAAAATGTTCATGAGGGGTAATTAATTTTCAAAAACAATTCATATTTTCCTGTTTTAAAATTACGAGACTCATCATTAGTGATCATGGTACTCACTTGAAAATGCTATCTTTGAAAATATCATTGCTTTCAATTGATTCATATACTAAATCAGTAACTCATATCATATTTAGACATCTAGGCATGCTAATATTTTCTCTTTAAATATCAAATGAATCCTTGAGAAATCTATGTGGACTTCTTGGAATAATTAAAACACTAAACATGATGAATCACATAAATAATATAGCACTTAATAACAAAAATGAATCATAATTTCTTTGTATAACATACTATTTTAATAATCCTTTCTTTTATTTTTAGAGATAGAAAATAATGATTATATTCTGTAAAGAAATTGAATGTGGATTAAAAAACCTCCCAAAAAATATATATCTTTAAATTATTGAATTTGAATATATTATTAGAAAATCAAAAGAATTTTATTTCATATGTAAATAGGAAAACCATATCAGGGATGAAAAGAAAATTCAATAGAGAAATTATCCACATAGAGATAATGTCTTTACCTTCAACTCAAGGATTATTGATTTGGTAGGATAGGTTATATCATAGTGTTCAAGACTATACACATCCAAAGAAAATTAATCATTCTCAAGATTTTTTAGTTTTAGATGGGTATATTCCTATATGTTAAGTGTAGTTTATGTTACTAAAACATCATCAACCTTAATATATGATAGGTAACATTGATGAAATATATTTTATATTATAGTTCACTCATTCAACTAATGATGTAAAACATTGCACCACAGGGTAAGAAACCCATATTATATTACATTTAATTTTTATTCTAGTTTTTTAGTATATAAACCATCATATGAGGAAGTTTTTTAGTTTTTAATAATAATTTAATGCACTCTCTATTATTCTGAATAGTTTTTTTCCACAAGATCCCTTTTTAGTGTTATTCTTATAGTATAATGTAGCTATGTGTTTCCTTCATTATATATTAATATGTACATAATTTATGGAACATCATTTTATATATGATGTTATTTTTTAACTATATATATCTACTCTATAAATGTTTTATTTATTCCACTTTATTTCATTTATGATTCCAAAAATATAATGAAATTTAAAAATATAATATTTAAAAAATAAAATATAACTAAAAAACTATCATAGTTTTCATTTTGTGTGAAACCATATGAAAGAAAGTATATTTTATTAGTATCACAATCCTGATTATGAGACTTTTTTCCATATTTAGTTTGACCACATGATTTTTGGGTGAAATGATTTCATTATGGATTCCATTATTTAAATTATTGATATGACATTCAAAATTATGAAAGTGATTTTCTCAAAAAAAAAATAATTTAAAGAATCATTTTTCACTCATTCTCATCCATGTTTCCATAAATTTTGTTTTTATAACCATGAAAACTATTGATCTGTTTTAAATATATTTCAATTTAAAATTTTCTTAATAGAAACTCATCAATGTCATGTAATATAGAACATGCTATGTTTTTTAACCAGTTAAATATCATGTTTGAATATTTCACTAAAATGATTCAAGAAATGGATTATTTTATTTAGAAATATTGATATACTAATACAATGTAATTCCCTGACCCCAGTTATCCAGAGTCCGTGCATTATGAAATAACATTGATATGATCATAAAAGTCCATTATTCAAAAGAATGATTAATTTAGTAGTATTGGAGATACTAAATACATTCATAAGTTTTACATACCATTATAATATGAAAAACTACAACAACATAGTCTCTAGGGGCCATAGTCATATCCCTTAGACTATCCCTACAAGTCAGTCATAATTTACTTCTTTGCATCCTGGGAAAAATAAAACATAGAATGGGGTGAGAATAAATGCTCAGTAAGGACAAAAATATAGCAAAATCATTCATAAATAAGCATTAATATTTATGGCAATGTATAGGACTAAAAAAGCCTTTTAAACATGAACATCAGTATACTATGGATAGGATAAAATCAAATAATTCCATTTTATTATTCATATGGATATTATACTAGTCGGATATTCAAATTAAATTTCAATAAAAACTTTCATAATGATGGAATGCATAATACCAGACTTTCATAACCACATAGTTAAGGCCTTGTTCAATGACTATGAGTACTATTTTTTCAAGGCCCTGTGCGAAGGCACTAGTTTGTCTTATGAGACATACTGATGCATCATGGAGCTATAGTGGGATCCACCCCTTCAATTACTAAGTCCAATGCATTCCTCATAGTAAAAGGTTTAAACATTACATAAAAATTAGTATTGAAACTATCATATGAAATGTAAATACTTCATTCATAAACCATTATTGTTATAGAAATAACACATCCACATTCAAATATATCACAAAACCTTCAATACAATAAGAAATATTTTTATTAACTTCAAATTGTTTAAAATCCATCAATGGAAGTTGATATAATTGAAAATGATTTGTAAAATTCATTGAGAGAAATATCCTATTTTCATGAAAAAATTTAAAAATCGCACAAATTATAAATTAATACATTTAAGGATATTTTTTAATCAATTTTTCACATACCATATTGAATCTTTTGAAATGAATTAACATTTTAAAAACAATCAAGACCATATGAATAAGTCCTTAAAAATAATTTTAATAACATGGACATTTATGAGAATATTTTAGAAGAATAAATCATTAAGATATTAAAATGATGTTTTATTAAAATAGTCCCTCAAAAATAATTCTCTTGGAAAAAAATATATGAATCATTTATATGGATAATAAATATGTCACAGTAGATACTTACGTAAAACAAACCTTAGATAATAATGAGATTGCGAAATTAACAATTACGATGTATTTTTCCTTGGTCGAGGGTAGGTTATCCTATTGTACAATGGTGAAATCGTTATTATTAAATTATTCCAGAGCCATATACATTAATATGATATCATATATGATCTTATAATATTTCTTTGTTAATGATATTTCAGCAATATCATCATTTCAGGTGTTAACTGATACGTTTTCTATTTTATTTTTTGTAACATAAGAAATGTTTGGTATGTATAGGATGTATCATATTCATATTCAAAATGATATTAAGTCTGTAAAAATTATTTTGAATCAAAAAAATAAAATTATTATTGAATGGATAAGACGTGGAATGAATCTCAGTGTGTTCGTGGAGGCGGTAATATGTATGTACGCACGAGCGAAAATATCATTCTTTTGATATTAAAATACTAAATAATTGGATTGTAAATCATACATACAGAATCATTAACATTTTATATTTATTATTTACATCAATTATACATCATTATTATACCCATCAAAACAGTGAAGTGTTGAATGAAAAATTACACCACGACGTGGAGACGGTAAGTTGTACGTACGCACATATGGTGACTTTGACATTTATTGGATGGATATAATAATGAATATGGTTGTACCATCTTTATAATAACATAACAGTATATATAATATACCATTTATATTAATTTATAATGGAATCAACAAATAGAGAGGAAGTGGAAGAAGAAAAGAACATGAAATATGTGATGAAATATTTACCTCTTCTTTGGGTTCTTTCAATTTATTCGATCATAATGGCTACTTATGTTGGATTTATGACTAGAGTAAGGCCTCTAGGATGATGGGATGATATTTGGGAGGATATTTGGGGAGGGTTTGGCTGATACAAATGGCTTTGGTGATGTGAATATGAGACAAGGGGAAGTTCCCTTATATAAGAGGGGTGAGGGGCACCTTATGAAAAGATTGGAATAATATTTTATAATAATCTTATATTTGGTTTATAATTGCTCCAAAATGATTTATTTCGAGGATTAGGTGGGTATGGGTCTAAATCTTTTCAATCAATTGGTTTTAGATAGGATTATGTCACCATATTAACTTTATAATTTAGACTTAACTCTTAGTTAAATAGTTTGACATTTACCATGTCTCCTTGTTTTTTTATTATATGGTTAATAAAATCACTATAAACATCCAAGACATATCATAGTGGTTCATTAATGGCATATATAATATTATTTAATCCCTTTGGCCAAATCTTAGATTTTTCAGTATATAATATCAATTAATAATAGAATATTTTTTTAAAAAACTCTTTTATGACAATTTTTACACTATTTGGTATGTTTATTTTGTTAAATTCATAACAGAATTATTACATTGAGAAAAATTCATTTAATAAACCCTAATATGTAATATTAAACAAGAGAATTATTGTAATTCATTAAAAGTCTATAATTATAATTATTTAGATATTTATATTTTCAATTATTTTAATCATTCATTAATAATGTAATTAATGCACCATCATTTTATCAAAAATAAAATAAATTATATAATGTCTAAAAATTATAAATAAAACACCATTAAAAATGTTTTAGTTATTAAACATAGATTTTAACTCTTACTATTCATTAAATTAAAAAATAACAAGTGGCCTAATCTAATTCAAGTAGACCTAAAGGATCATAATTTATTGCTAAGGTTGTTTTTCGAAGAAATACAATTATACAATAGAAATAGGACATGTGTTTATGGTAATTATGATATCATTTTTACCCTTAATTACCCTATTTACTTTTAACTGTGGTAAAAAAAAGTCAAAAGTTATGATTCACCAAAATTTATTTTCATCTCATTGAACCAAATTTAACTTAATGATATCAACCATGTCTCTCGGATTTTTGAAATTCAATTCATATAATTAGTAAAATTACGTTTTATGAAAATTTTCAAAAGCTCTTAGGAGGTGGGTAAATGAAGGTAAAAAGTTCAATAAAATATTATCTATCTATTTTTGTTATAAAAATGACTCCGATGATTTAAAATGAACTAATATTTGTATTATGTATCTGTTTTGACTAAAAATTAATTTTAAAAAAATCCATAATTATTTAAATTAAAAGTTGGTTTTAACAAATAACTATGGCTTTTTCACTATTCATCAAAAATTTATTGTTTTTATAAAATTAATAATAATTCACCCTAAGCTAATTTCGATATTCTGAATCCAAAAATGATGTACATTTTGAAAGATAAAATTTATAAAATTTCAGAAAGTGGGTATTACTATTCATAACGGCTAGTTTGATTGGTCGTGATGTGTTAGAATGTCCAAGTTGCGTATGATGCATGCTATTTCATTATTCAAAGGGAAATGTACCGTGGAAGCATGGGGTGTTACATTCTCTCATCCTACAAATAATTTCATTATCAAAATTTCTAGAATACTAGCATAAAGAAGATTTGGATGGTTCATCATCATAAGTTCCTCAGGTTCCCACGTTGCCTCTCCATCTTAATGTTTCTCCATGGGACTTTTACCAGACGAGTTTTCCGGTTTCTCAACACTTGTTCTCTGGTGTCAACATTCTTGACAGGCTCTTTACAATAAGATAGATCATGTTCCAGTTCTAATTCCTCATAGGCGAGTACACGTGTTGGGTCACTCATGTATTTTATCAACAGTGATATGTAGAAATCATCATGAACATTGGAGAGACATGGCGTCATTGCCAAATGGTAAGCTACAACCCCAATTTGTTCTAGAATTTTGAAAGGTCTGATGTACCTGATACTCAATTTACCCTTCTTACTGAATCGTATAACTTCATTCCCTGGAGATACCTTCAAGAAAACATAATCTCCTACCTATAATTCCAAATCCTTTCCTCTGTTATAGGCATAGTTGTTCTGCCTACTTTGTGCTGCTTTGATGTGGGTTTGGATAACCTTCACATTTTTCAATGTTTCATCAACATGTTCTAGGACAACATGTTTTCTTTCACCAACATCTTCCCAACTCATTGTCGTACGACAAATCTTTCCAAATAACACTTCATATTGTGCCAACTAAATACTTTAATGGAATCTATTGTTATAGAAAAATTCTACCCGTGGTAAATATTGATTCCACATAATATAAATTTCTAGTGAGAAAGATCTCAAAACGTCTTCTATTGATTGAATAGTCTGTTCTGATTGTCCATTAGTTTGGGGGTGGTAGGCAGTGCTCAAACAAAGATCAGTATCTCGGGCATTCAGAAGACTTTTCTAAAATCTCAGTGTAAAACGAGGATCATGATTAGAAACAACAAATATGGTACTCCTTGATGTCTTACAACTTCATTAATATATTGTATTTCTAGACATTCAAGTGGTGAATATTCTCTAATAGATAGAAAATGTGCTGACATTGTAAGATGATCAACAATGGCCCATATTGTGTCATTTCTTTTAGGAGTCATTGATAGCCCCCTGAAAAAGACCATTGTAACATCATCCCATTTTCACTCAAGTATGGGAATAGGTTGCATGACTCCACTAGGATGTTTTCTTCCAGATTTCACATGTTTTCAAGCCATACATTTCGACACAATATATAGAAATCTCTCTCTTCATGTTGTCCCACCAAAAATATTCCTTCAAATCACTATGCATATTGGTGCTTCTAGGGTGTATAGGGAAATTGGAGCTATGGGAATCATCAACAATTCTCTTTTTAGATTTGGTACATCGGGAACACAAAGTCTCTTCCCAAATTTTAAAATTACATCTTTATATATGATGTCACTCAACCCCCCATCATCCACATCTTTAATTTTCTTTTGAAACTCCTCATCATTAGCCTGTGAACTTTTTATCATTTATAGTATAGATGGCTTTGAAACCATTTGAAAAAGTATCGATGTTTCACCTTCCATTATTATTCCAATATCCATCTTTACTAGATCTATTAAAATATGATCTCTTTATACTCTCATCTTGTACAAAAGTCCCTGATCTATTCAGCTCAAATCATATTCCACCTTATTTTCCTTCCTCGGGTGGTAGTGTATTGTGCAATAATAATCCTGGAGTAGATCAAGCCATCTCCTTTGCCTCATGTTGTGTTCTTTCTGTGAGATAATATACCTCAATCTCATGTGGTCGGTATATATCTCACATTTTTTACCATGAGGATAATGTCTCCACTTTTTCAAAGCAAAGATTATAGTTGCTAATTCAAGATCATGAGTATGAAAGTATTATTAAATTATATTTATCTATTGTGATTCATTTCCAATATCCCTATAATTTTTCATAAGGAAACAAACATTTTATTTTTTTGATGCATCACTATAAATAACAAACCCATCATTCCCCGATGGTAGAGTGATGATAAAAGCATTGACTAATATTTTCTTCAATTCTTCAAAACATTTTTCACACTATTTTATTTTCAAAACAATTTAACCCCTTTACGTGTGAGATTGGTTAATGGGTTATAAAATTGGTCAAAATTCTAGACGAAATGTCGATAACAACCTTCTAAACTAATAAAACTGTGTACCTCAGTTATACAAGTTGGTGTAGGAAATTCTAGGATTTCTATCATTTAGAAGGATCAATAGAGATTCCATCCTTAGAGCTAATATGGCCAAGAAAAGAAATCCCCGGAAGCCAAAATTCATACTTGATAAACATATTGTATAATTAATTTCTTCATAGAGTTTTCAGAATTGTTCACAAGTGATTTTCATGATCTTCATATATTTTGGAGTATACCAAGATATCATCAATAGACACCACTACAAAGTAATTAAGATATTCCTTGAAAACATTGTTCATTAGATCCATGAAAAAATAGCGTGCATTAGTCAGCCCAAAAGGCATTACTGTAAACTTGTAATGCCCATACCGAGTTCAAAATGCTGTTTTTAGAATGTATTACTTCATTACACAAAAATAATTATATTCAAATCGAAGTTCAATCTTTGAAAAATATTTTGCTCCATGATGCTGGTCTCATAAATCATAAATGTGAGGAAGGGGATTCTTGTTCTTTATTATTATTGCATTGATCTTCCTATAGTCAATGCACAACCTCGTAGACTCATCTTTCTTCTTAACAAAAAGGATAGGGGATCTTCATAGAGAAACAATGGGTAGAATAAATCCATTATTACTCAATTCCTCTAATTGTTTCTTCAGTTCCATTAATTCCACAATGGCCATTCTATAAGGGGGCTTTGATATGGGCCTTGAACCAAGAATTAAGTCAATGGAAAACTCAATTCCTCATTCTCTAGGACATCCTAGTAAACTTTTAGAAACAAATCAACATATTTTTGAACAGTAGGTACATCCTCTATTTGAACATTCATTTTCCCACCAATAGTTAATTCTTTTTATTCCTCCCCACTAATTGAATTTAGTTAAACTACTAGAGAATGATATAGATAAGAATCAGATGGTGACGTTTCTACACTAAGGATATGGTACATCTTATCATAAATGAAAATTGTAACATTCTTATTCTTACAATAAATTTTTGCATCATGGTCTGAAATACAATCCATATATAGGGTTATATCAAATTCAATAATAGGTAAGATGATGAGATCAGCAGATAAATAACATTTATTTGCCTTAATGGGAACTCATTCAAAAACCATTATTGTAATGATACTTCTGTTAAGAGTTTTGACTAACTACTCTGTTATTATATCAAATTAGAAATAAATAATTTTCTTATCAAATTGGGAAGATATGAAACAATGTGATGAACCGAAGTCAAAGATAGCATTGGATAAACTTGAGAAACCCATTAAATTACATGCCACCACGTCCTTTGGACCTTAAACCTCAGTAGTAGTGGTCACATAAGATTGACCTTGCTCCCTTGGAGTTTTCTGAGGTAAGTTCCCTTGGCTCTTAAGAAATTCATTTTCATAAATTCCCCATTATATAAAATTTTAGCATTCAAAATTGACATTCTCTTTCTTCCCTTGAAATCACGACTGTGGTGTGCTTTTTCACCACAATTTTAACAGACTCACATTCCCTTCAAGAAAGTACTGGGGTGTTTCTTCCCATATTTACTGCAGGATAGATATTCAAATATTCCCTTCATCCCCTTATTTCTATTTCCAGATTTTTCATCAGATCTCTTTGTATTTTTCTTTTCTTTAAATCCATAATACATAGAGAATTCCTTTTTTATCTTGATAGCACATGAGACAATATCTTCGTATGATGAGAAGTATTATGAGACTAATGCTCACTGGAGAAATGGTTTGAAACCATCAATGAAATGATCAATCGTAATCCTTCGGTTACATATATAATATGTTTCATGCCTTACTATCCTTGTAATGTTAGCCTCATACATTGAGACATTATCATCCTATTTTTGCCTCAGACTTAGAAATTGCCTTTCCATATCCATACGATGGTCACTGTGAATGTATTTTTCTAAGAAAATATCTTAAAAACCCTCCATTCTATATTTGATATTTCATCATTTTACATTGTGTATTGTAATAATGACCACCATTGAATAGATTCTCTTGTGAGGTGATAAAATTGAAAGAGATCTTTTTCCCTTTTGCTACTCCCCAAAGAATGAAATAATTTCTCTATGTAACATATCCATTTCTAATCTACAAATGGATTTGTACTCCCATTGAATGTTGGTGGTTTTTTCCTCATGATGTGATCTACCATTTATCCTCCACATTTTGGATCAGGGTGCTCCATAAAGGTAAGGTAATTATTTATAACCTGAGTGAGTTGTCCTAGTATGGTGATAAGCTGATCAGCACTAGTTGCATCACCAACTCCACTACAATTATCTTGAGCAGGAGGGAAATACCTAAATGGATTACGTGCGTTGATACTGTTTCCATTCCTTCCACTTGGCACAATTTCTAAACAATGGTATTTAGTTGATTAGTTTATGAATCAAAATACATAATTCCATACTTGTAAAATAGTTAAAATAAATTGAGCAGTTTATGCATATTATCCATAATAATATAAAGGTTTTCTTTGAAGAGGTATATAATCAAAAATCCTTCATAATTGTATGTAATGAAAATTAGAATTTTCCTAATCATATCCCCTGGCAGTGTCGTATCTAAGAGTGCAGCAAGGCCCATTGTCATGCACCAATTCACGTTCGAGTCTAGTTCAAAGAGGTGTTTTCAGGTTTTACCCCTAAGCACATCTGTGCTAGACCCGCCTCTAACTTCTCATATCCAGATAGGGATGTATTGCTTGGGAAACTCACCAAATCTATACAATACAAAAATTCTATGACATTCTTCTATACTAATCCTCAAAATATATCTTAGGGTAATTTGATATAATAAGAGTTTATCTAAATCCAGTTTCCAAGGTTTTTACTAAAATTCCTATGATACCAACTGTAATGCCCCAACCCTAGTTACCCAGAGTCAGTGCATTTTTTCAGAACATTGGCATGATTATTAAAGATCGTGACTTGAACGACCTATTAGTTTAGCAGACTTGGAAATACTAGATACGTTCATAACTTTTCAATTTAATTATAAAATTAAAACCTACAATAACATAGTCTCCATAGGCACACTCATATCCCTTATACTATTCATCTTGATCAGTCATAATTTACTTCTTCACATTCAAGGAAAAATAAATCATAGAAAGTGGTGTGCTCAGATGCTCATTAAGGATAATAATATAGCAGAATCTTTTATAAATAATAATAAACATTTAAGGCAATGTAAAAGACTAAAACAAAAGCCTTTTAAACTTGAACATAAGAATAATTTGGAAAAAATAAAATCAAATAATTCTATTTACTTATTCACATGGATATTCAACTAATCGAATAACCACATGCAATATCAATAGCCGCATTCGTAATGATGGAATGCATAATGCTAGACTTTCATAATCACAAAGTCATGTCTGTGTTCCAAGACTACAAAAAATATTTTTTCAAAAGCTTGTGCCAAGACACTAGTCTATCTCATTAGAACTACCTGATGCATTGAGGGGCTATAGTGGGCTCCACCCATTACTTAATAAATCCAATGAAATCCTCATATGAAAAGGAATAAACCTTACATAACCATTCATATTAAAACAAGCATATGAAATTCCAATAAATTATCCATAAAACATGAATGGTATAAAAATTACACATCCACTGTAATAAATATCACAAAACATTCAATACAATATGGAAGATTTTAATCAACTTCAAACAAGTTTAAAATCCATCAAAGGATGTTGAAATAGTTGAAAATGATTTGTAAAACTCTTTGAGATAAATATCCCATTTTCAGGAAAACATTTAAAAGTCGCACAATTTAGAAAATAAGAAATTTAAATACATTTTTGAATCAATGTGTCTTGTACCACTTTGAAACATTTTAAAGGAATTAACATTTTTATAACATTCATGTCCATTTAAAATAAATCCTTAAAATGGATTTTAAAAACATGGACATTAATGATAAAGGTTTAGAAGGATATATCATTAACAAATTTAATATTATTTTTTATTAATGGATTAACTTACAAATAATCACTTAGGAAACAATTTTATGAATCATGGACATGGATAATAAATATTTCCCAGTAGATACATACATAAAAACAACCTCGCATAATAATGAGATTGTGAAATTAACCCATAACTTTTACTATTCCTTGGTCGAGGATAGGTTAAATTTTTTTATAATGGTTAAATCATTGTTATTAAATTATACAAGAACCATATACCTTAATATGATATAATATATGATATTCTAATATTTCTTTGTTAATGATATTTCTGCAGTATCATCATTTCGGGTGTTAACTAATTTGATTTCCATTATATGATTTTTACGTATGTAATGCTTTGAATGTATAGGATGTATCATATTAATATTCATAATAATACTAAGTATTTATACTTTATATTCATTCATCAAATGAAAATTATTCTTGATGGGATATTATGGGGAATGAATTTCATCACTTTCATGGAGACGATAATCCGTACATACGCACGAGCGACAATATATTTCTTTTGATATTAAAATAATTTATAATAGGATGGAATTTCATATATACAAAACCAATAACATGTTATATATATTATTTGCATCAATTTTACATCATTATTATACCCATCCAAACAGTGACGTGTTGAATGAAAAACTATACCACGACGTGGAGACTGTAAGTCATACGTACGGACGTATAAAGAATTTTTCATTTATAGGATGGATAGAATAACGAATATGGTTGTACCATTTTTATAATAACATCAAAATATAGAGAATATACTAGAGTTATTATTTTATAATGTAAACATCAATGAATGAGTAAGTGGATGAAGAAAATATCTTGAAAGATGTGATTAAATATTTACCTCTTCTTCGGGTTCTTCCTTTTGATTTGATCAAAAGGATCCTTATGTATGATTTCTAACTAAAGGAAGGCCTCTAAGAAGAAGTTAGTATAGTTGGTACGATATTTGGGTTTGGTTTTTCTGATCCAAATGGATTTGGATGTGTGAATTTTAGAGAAGGGGAAGTGCCCTTTTATAAGAGGGGTGAGGGGAACCATAGGAAAATATTGAAATAATAATTTATAATAAATTAATATTCTGTTTATAATGGCTCAAAAATAATTTATGTAAAGGATAATGTAGGGATTTGTCTAAATACACTCAATCAATGGGTTTTATATATGGTTAGGTCACCATATTAACCTTATCATTTATATTTAACTCTTAGTCAAATAGTTTGACATTTAACATGTCTCTTTGTAATTTTATATTATATGGTTAATAAACATGCTATAAACATCCATGAGAACCTAAAGTGGTTGATTAATGACATATATAATATTATTTATTACCATTTGCCAAACCATATATTTTTAGTAATATAAAATCTGTTAATATTAACAAATTTGTTTTATAAACGCTTTTATGTCAATTTTGACACTATTTGGTATTTTGTTTTTGCTAAATTCATAACAGTATTATCACAACGAAAAAAATTCATTTAATCAACCATAACATGACATATTAACCTAAAAAATAGTGTAATTCAATAAAATTATCAAATTATATTTATTTTGAAATATATGACATCCGTTATTTTAATATTTCATTAATAAGTTAATTACTACATCATCATTATGTTGTAAATAAAATTAAATTTTTAATGTCAAAAAATTATAAATAAAATACCAATATGTATAGAATAATTTTATATTTATAATGAATATTTATTTTCTAAATTAATTTATGTAAACCTGATATTATAAATGGTTTAGTTATTAAACATATTTTTAAACTCTTCAAACTATTCTTTAAATAAAACAATAATAAATATCATAATCTAATCCAAGTTGATATAAAGAATAATATTTTATTACTATGGTTGTTTTTTGTTTAAATACTCTTATCTAATAGAAATAGGATGTGTTAGGTAAATTATGATATCATTTTTACCCTTAATTACCCTATTTACTTTTAAACGTTGTAAATAAAAGTCAAAAGTTATTATTCACCAAAAATTATTTTTGTCACATTGAACCACATTTTACATCCTAATATCAATCATTTCTCTCAGATTTTTGAAATTATATTCACAGAAGTAGTAAAATTATGCTTTATGCAAATTTGCAAAAGCTCCTAGGAGGTGGGTAAAAGATGGGAAAAATTTCAATAAACTTTTATATATGTAGTTTGTTTTATAAAAATGACTCCATTAAATTACATTGAACTAATATTTGTTTTATGTATCTATTTTTAATAAAAATAAAAATAAAAATAATAAATAATTATTAAAATAAATAGTCGGTTAAAACCAATAATGCAATGTTTTTTAGTATTCGTCAAAAAATTTAATGTATTCAGAAAATTAACAAAAATTCACCATATGATAATTTCAATATTCCGAATCAAAAAATGAAGTCCATTTTCAATGATAATATTTATAAAATTTAAAAAAGTGTGCATTACTATTCCTAACTGATAGTTTGAATGGTCACATTGTGTTGGAATCTCGAAGTTGCGTATGATGCAAGTTATTTCATTATTCAAAGGGAAACATACCATGGATCCTTGGGATGTTACATAAAATCTTGGATATTCATTATTTTCTAGACTATATAGTAGGTGATTAATGATTTTTTAGGATTAATGTAATTGCTAATACACATAATGTCACAAACCAGGCCAGGTTGGAATTCGACCAGATTCCGGACCTGGCCTGAGAAAATCCTCGATTGATATTCCCTATGATCCACTGATAGAGACTAGCACCAGTAATTAATGATAAACAATGTGTCTATGATATCACCCAATAATAAATAAGGATAAAATAACTAAAATATGGAATGAAACATAACAAAAAACTGCACATCAATAAATATATAACCTCTCAAAATAAAATATAAAAAATATGATCATAAATTAAAATAAAATATAACTAAACAAAATTGAAATGATCTCCACATAAACAGTTTCTCACCACCATCCATTAAGACTCTCCCACTCCATAGGAAAACTAGAACCAAAAACCCACTCATTAATAAAATAACAGATCTACTGATGCTGAGTGGCGTAATTGGGGTTGACATAATATCATATTATGTATGAACCATAATATCCATAAATTTACATTCTTGAAATAGTAAATAAAATGGTTTGAAATAAATTTAGGAAAAATATGATTTTATATTCTGTAAATCAAATCATATCATTAAAGAGAATAAAACCTTAAAAACAACACACACACAACATTAATTATTGAAAAAATTCTTCCATATCGAAACCTATATCACAAATTCTAATCCAAATGAGAACCCACAACAAATCTTAATGAGGTTCTATGATGAAAATAGAGGGAATAAAACAAGATTTTAGATATCAAAAATGATAAAAAAAATTAAAACATGAACATCCAAATATATATAATCATGAGAATTTTCTAAACATTTTGAGAAGTATTCTATGTACATACTCGGTTTATAGTAACCTACTAGATTATGGTTCATGTCTATAGTGAATAACCAAATGGACGCCATAAACTATCCAATATAGTGGGGCATTCTACTTTTCCTCTCCAAAAATCTAGTGTGTACCATTATATATAATCAGGGTTGATAAGAAAACATCAAACGAACCTAATGTTGACATCTATAAATCCAATTATAATTTTACATGGTGGTTTCCTCACACATGTGGCTAAAACTAAATCCCAAAGCAATTTTTCTTGACATGGAAAAAAACTGACACTATCTATTTGACAACCCACTCAATATGTGGTCCCCCATACATGCACCATCCACATCAAGACAAACAAAAGTTCCAACTAGGCCATCAAGTCACTTGACATTCTGAACCATATTACCAACCATTATGAAGTTCTTTCTGACACAACACATCACATAACATTAAAATTAGTTTCCCAAATACAACATAATATAGCAACCAAGCATTGAAAATTTCAAATCAATATCCATTTCCAAAATAATTTCCAATTCCATGGTGTAAATAATATTTAACATGAAAGAATGCAAACGATCCTTTATCTCATTTTGTTACTAAAAAAAATCCAATGTTCCAAATGGGATAACCATTGAAGGAAACATTTGATAAAAAATTATGCTATTATTTTGAAACACATAAACTATTTAGAACACATAGTGCATTTAGTAGGGATATTTGGGATGATATGGGATAATGAAAAGAATATGGAAAGGAAAAGATTCTTTATAAATTTGGAGTTCAAGGGAATCATTTATAATGAAATCCATTATCAATTATTTTCCTACCCGTGTTTTCACCTCATGAACACATGGAAATTATCATATCCAATTTAACATACAAGGGAAACCAAATAATAACAATGGTTTCATTTTTAGATTGACCAAGAGACTCACAAACCATCACAAGAGTTCACACAGGATCACCAAACCATGAATGTCATCAAACCCCACAAAAAACAAACTCACATTAAAATGAAATCCATAATAAATAATTATAAATAGGGCCAATAACAATTTAATAAAAATAAATTAATCATTAATAATAAATGGAATTTTATTAATCAAATTTCATGCAAATACACATAGTCATAATTAGGGAATTCATTTAAATAAAAACAAATATACTAATAGATAATATTAATAACCATAATATTTTGGTATCATTTAAGGATTCCCAATAATTAAAATGCATACGTATCAAAGTAATGAGATGGAAACACCTACCTCATAGACATGCACACACAACAAAATAGTCAAGGATTGAAGAACTAAGATAGAGGGATGATCTACACGCCATGACATCAATGAAAAAAATAACCCCTACACATCGACCCTAGGCACTAAAGATTATTCAAGGGAAAAACAATGATGTAAGAACCATGGAATCAAGATAGGAACCAAAGAAGGTAAGGGAATTCCAAAAATAATTCAAAATAAAATTACATATGGATCATTGAGGGGCCTTAATAGTGATTAGAGAGCATGAGAGGAGGGTTTTATAGAGTCCCATTGTTCTCCTTGGTCATGAAAAGAAGGATAAAACTTATTTTGAGTAAAACCATGAGACGAGAATGGTGGGAAATGCATGTTTTGAATAAATTGGGAAACTAGTATGGTTTTTTCATATATTTTTCCAAACATTTTAATAACCGTGTGCACTCTACAAGAGAAGACAGACACCCACATGGTTTAGCCACCTGATTTTTGGGAATCTAGGTACCAACCAAGCACCATAGTGCTATGAAAAACAAATTCAGAACCACTCAAGTTCTTGGTGCATTGTTTCCATTAACCCTATGAAAGTCGCATTCCATTCCCATGTCATTATGAAAAAGTCTCACAATTATTAGATTTCCTCATATGGTATATCTAGAACTCCATGAAATACGTGAAAAGGATAACAATGAATGGATAAAATGATCTTGAAAGGACCCCATCCTCCATAGGTGACATGTTTAACACCCAAACAGTGCACACCAGCCATGTAGAGGCCTTAAATCCACCATGAAACTCAAAAACATTGAAATACTATCTGTGTACATGCCTAGAATCCCAAAAATCCTAGAAAAATGAAAATATAATAATAATGGAAAATATATTGTTGGGGTGTGACAATTCTCACCCCCAATGAATATTTCATACATGAAAAAGTCACCCATCTGAATGAGGAATAAAACTCATACTCAAACTGAATTTAGTAGGTTAAGGCAACAGACCTTAGTGTGGCCTTTACCTTCACAAGGCACACCAAACAAGCACTAGAGAAAAGTCCCAGAAGATACATAGGTGGAAGGAGTTGGATAGTGGACTTTCCCACAATATGAACTTTACTATAATTGAAAAACCTCATAAATAGGAACTCCCAATATAAACTTACCCAAACCATGCACCCATGTCTTTAGAAGAAACACAGTGAATAAATTCAACTTCATAAAAGGTAGATACAAATTTCATTTTTTACAAAAGACTCAAGCACCTCAAAAAATGTATAATCATAATCTAAAACTAATTTAAAAAAAGTCTGACTATTTGATGACCCACATCGATAAGACACAATTGTATGGATACAAGGAAATAAAACAACTAAGCAATTTACGACGAAATACTACATAAACCAAAAAAAATGCCAAAGTCGTGAATCTTAAACCATACCAATTTCAACAACAGATGAAACATCGATGCTATCATACCCATTCCATTAAAAATCATGACTTCATGAATGGATTATCTATGAGGCATATGGATGGATACCACATGACAAGAATTGTGTAATACCCTACAGTAAAAAAAATAAATGCTTCCATCATTGACTCCTATAAGAACCTATGTTTTTATGATAATTTCTGAATAAATTAAATTTATTAAATGAATTGTGTTATAATGTAAACCATGATAAGGATTCTCCCCATGAAACATGATATTTTCTTCAAGGTAACCAAATGGACCCATCGATGAAAATCCTAATATGTATTATGACCAGAATAATATAACACACTGGAATAACACAAGTGAATGGTTTGATAAAAAAGAATCCATTACTAATGATGTATATTTTACATAAACAAGTTCATATAAAACAAATCAATCTGTAGGTATGGAGCCTTCTACAGCATCAATAGGGATCATTTCATCCACCATAAACTAATCTCTAAGAACCAACTCTTCTATAAACACCTCTTTGATTAACTTCTCAAACTGAGCTTCCCTGGATGAAAGGACTATCTCCAATATATAGACAAATACCCCATATAATGAGAGAAGAATACAAAAAATCCAACAATTCTACCTATAAGGTGAAGGAAATTTACTTATTCATGTGATCCACATAGGTATTTACCATCTTTTGGCCTCTATATAAACCAAATATTTCATTTACATTCTCCTCCTTCACCTAATTATTTATAAAACATAAAAAATTGTTTTAAAATCTTCCCCTGACACATTATCATGTATTGATGCTGATATGATCACTGTAGACTGGTCCAAACAAGGATATTGAAATGAGCCTAGAACATCTCTAACCCCCATATCCTAAAAATCTACCTACCATAACATGAAAACCTCAATATGCACATTCCACTTTGTAGCCTCTAATATACTCCATCCACCAAAAAAATGGTAAAAAAATATAAACTTTATCCCATCATAAAATTAAATGTTTTTGGAGGGCTAAAAAAGTTTGTAGAATCACTAAAAACCTCCGGGACCTTTCTAGGTGGTGAACTCTTAGCTAAAGAAGTAAAATATCAAAATCAACATTGACCAAAATTAAACAAAAAACACCAAAAAATCTAAATGACACAAAACTAAACAAATAGTTCTAATAAAACCATTATATTCATATCACTTGAAAAAAGAATTGTCCCTAATGACACAATTATAATTCTAAAATCTTCTTTTAATCCAAATAAAACAAAAAAATATATAATATAACAAAATAAAACTATAAAAACCATTTTACGTTATAATAACAGATTCCAAAAACTATTTTCCCCATCATAATCCATGCACGTCGGCCAAAGCCAAACAAAAACACAACTCTCGCAAAACTATTGGACTACCGATCTTGTGATGAGGAAAACCTCAACCATGTAGTTTAGTATACCATTCCATAGGAAATAACCAATAAACAGAGGTCCTTGAACTATCACCTCAAGATCCCCATGTCTCACTAATCTAGAGGATCTCATAACACAACACTAGTCACCTCCATTTTCCTTCCCCATCCACACATGAAACAACAACAAAATATCCAGATCCTAGACTACACCTGGAAAGTCAAGGGTTAGAAACAAAGAGATCTCAACATCCTTATCATATCTACCTCTAGAGTTCAAAATGTCTTAATGTACTGTATACCAATTTCCCTAAAAATTAATATGCTACTCAGATACCATTTTCCTAAAACCAAGTTTCTCATTAATATAACTAGAATGATTACCCACCTGAAGATAATTCCCTATAGGAATTCCTAATATTCCCAAGATATATTTGAGTATCATACATAAAATAAGAACCAATTGGGAACAATTTCAACAAATAATCAACATTCTTAAAACTATAAAAATATACAATAAAGCATAATTGGAAAATATAAATCATTAGATATATCAGTTTTTAAAATATAAATAACAAAATAATATAATTAAAACTAAAAATGAAACAAAACCAAACTATAATGACAAAACATCCACATGATCTCTTGGTCACCGCCATACAATAAGACCATCCCACTACATAAGAAAACTAGATCTTGAAACCAGAACCTACAAAACAGCTCAGGATTAACTAAACAGAGTGACATAATTATGGTGTGATCATAAGAGCCTAGAAGGTAAGAACCATAGGATCCATAAATTTTCATTCTTAAAAAATTCTATAAACAATGTTTTCAAATAAATTTCTTCAAATTGGGTTTTATCATTTTTAAATATGATCAAATATATCTTGGAAACCCAACCTTTATAATAAAAACACACATATTTCATTTTTATGCAATTATACATTTCAAAAAACTAAAACCCAAATGAGAACCTAAACTAAATAAAAAATAGGTGATAGAAAAAATTAAGTAGAACATTAGGAGTCGGCCAATAACCAAATTATGTAAAAGTAAAATCGGAACATACAAATATATTAATGATGGAAAATTATTAAACATAAATAGATTAAAAATCAGGATATACTTTGTCTGGAATCACCTTTTGGTATGTGGATCCTATAATCAATCAATAACCCAATAGTCTCTCTAAACTAGCCAGTCCAGTGGCACATCAAACATGGTATCTCAACAAATCCAACAGGCACAACTCTATCTAATCATTGTCGATAATAAAAAATAACTTAAACTTCTATAAGAAACCTATTAATAACATGCTAATATTATGTAGTGAGTGGGGAGGTTTAAACACACGTGGCTGAAAATAAAACCCACAACCATGGTTCTTACCTAACCCAGACACTGACACCCCCTATGTGATGACCCTCTTCTCTATAGTCCAACAGTGAAGTTCCCATCACACATCCAGAAATAAATAAATCCCAAAAAGGATTTCATGTCACTCAAATCATATACACTATTCAATGGAATGAAAATGATCCACCATATTTCCCAATTTCTAAGTGTGATATAAGATGGTTTGGTTATCAATAAGATATCAACAACTCTGGATAAGATATGATAAAGGATAGGTTTTGAAACTAGGATTATTGAATGATATATTAATTATTTTGGAATCCATTTTGATGTTAGAGAGAGTGATGTTCTTGGACATACAGAATGGACGACCTTGTAAAAGATCCTAATAATTCACCTCAAATGAATCCCTACTTCAATTGTTCACATTAAAGGGAAAAACCACCAAACCACACACATCCCAGACAACACCTCATCCCCTCATAGCTCCCATGATATAGGATCCATCAATATTGAGTATAAAACCTTTGGTGGGAGATTCCATCAGATCCATCACACATTACTAATAACTCTTATCCCTTCGGATTAAATATTATTATATGACATCAATAATCTCAATGAGGGATCCACCGAAATTTTTTTATGTTGTGTTCTTAGGTCATAGACTGGTCACCTTATTCTAGATGCCAATTTTTTTCTAGTGCATGAGATACCCACTAGAAATTATCTGTTTTGGGCTTCGTAAATACACTATCATCTAGTATAAAACATTTTGTTCCTAGTTTTATTCTCTGTATTACTACTTCCCGCCCCCTAAAACTAATTTTGAAATAATATTACACCTTGTATAGAACTGAAAAACATATATTTAAAATCACACATTGAATTATGAACTATTTTTACCCACATTATATCATAAAATAAATTTAATGGGATTTAGTTCCTAGTTTCATGAAACAATACCTTTTAGAAATTGTGTGAATAAATTTCAATCTCAGCACTTCATTTGTATAGATCACATGATTACAAAAATACCAATGTTTAAAAACATACATCGAATGAAATTCAATGAATTAAATATGTTCACCTCGTATATCTTAAATTATATATTATAGGATACTGGTTCGGTAATCCTTTGTCATGAAGGAGCCTGTATAAAAAGTGTTGAATACACAGTGTTTCAGCTCGTTTGAGTTTTTAATGAGTTTTAAATGCTTGAATTGTTCTGTATTAGTCATGAGATGTGTAAACACATAATAACTAGAATCCATTCATCATATAGCATCCAGTGTCAAATATTCTAGGAATATGATCATACATCCTGCCCTATTATCATACTAGAAACTAATATCCCCATACCAATGAACCATCATGGATGTTGTTGAAGATAATTAATATTATTTTGGGTGGATTTTCATAACATAGAAGTGATCCAACACGGATACCCTATATTGCTTCCATACATCCAAAAATGATCTTTTCCTAAACATTTTTTGTTTAGATCACCTCTCATGCCAAGTGATAATGTGATTAATCTATTTAGTTAGTGACACTTCTCATCCCAACCCCCCATCTTGGGTACACAAATCTATTCTTGAAACTTTTTCCCAGTGATACCTCCCCATTGAGTGGGAATCCCAAATTACAATATTTAATATTTCTCAATGTTCTTTAAAACTATCTTTTTTACTATTAGGATTGAGAAAACAGGCATAGGGATTGAAAAAAACGCAATTAACAAGCATAATCCACCCTCCAATGAAGAAAACACTATTTTTTCAATTATTGACCCAAGAGGAAATTATATTCAACAATTTGTCTATATGCCAAATGTAAATCCTTACAACCAGGATTGGATGGACAAATTATTCCATTGACATATTTCTTTTGTTGATCCCCATTATGGAATAAAATCATTTAAGGAACCTCTTTCACCATCTCAATGAGATATATATACTACCTTTTTCACGATTGGTGAGTAACCTTCTCCATTTAAAGTATTTTTCAAGGATTTTCTAATTTTGATAAATAAAAATTCATTACCATTATGAAATATAACCAATTATGAGATGATTTTACATGATCTTTCAAGCCATTTTTCAGACCATCGCGAAATAACACATGGCCTACACATCACATCCCATTAAAACCAATTATGAAATACTAAAAAACGTACCAACTGATACTTTAACATTTTACATCCAAATCCATTTCCACAAAACATCCAATTATATGGAATAAATAGTTTTTTACATGAATGGTGTCAAATAATTATTTTCTTCATTTATTTACCATCAAATAATAAAATAGTAGAAAACAAATGAGCATTTATGGACACATTAGAATCCCAATTCATATAACATATATTACCATGAAACCTATAATGCCCCGACCCGAGTTACCCAAATTTAGTTCATTATTATGTAACATTGGCATAATCACAAAAGATCAAGTCTCGAAATACCGATTAGTTTAGTATCCTTGGAAACACCAGATACATTCATAAGTCTTACATTAATTCATAATGTAAAAAAACTACAACAACATATTGTATTCATATCCCCTCATACTATCCCTGTAGGTCATTCATAATATAATTCTTCTCATCCTGGAAAAATTAAATCATTGGAAGGGGTGAGCTTAGATTCTTAGTAAGGATAACAATATAGAAGAAGCTTCAGAAATAAACATTAACATTCAAGGCAATGTATAACTAAAACAAAAGCCTTTTAAACTTGAATTTCAGCATAATATGGAAAAAATAAAATGAAATAATTCCATTTACTTATTTACATAGATATTCTACTAGTCGAATAATCACATTCAATATCAATAACCACTTTCATAATGATGTAATGCATAATTCCAGACTATCACAACCATGTAGTCAAGGCCTCGTGCTAAGACTACAAATACGATTTTGTCAAGGCCTTGTGCCATGGAACTAGTTTGTCTCATGAGGCCTACCGATGCATCTAGGAGCTATAGCGGGCTTCACCCGTCACTTATTAAGTCCAATTCATGCCTCATATGAACAAGTTTAAACATATCATAAACCGTAACAAAATCGTATCATATAAAACATGGATAAAGGGAACATAACATTTCCACATTTCAATCACAATATATCAATACAACACATTGATATAATGAAAAAACACTTTCAAAACCATTTTCAATACCAAAATAAAATAAAATTAAAACTTTGTATTCATTTTTTATTTAAAAAATGTTATGGCTTGTAGAGGAAGTCAAAACTCAAATAATGGTCACGGCGGCAGAGAAGTCGTTGTCACCGCATACGTACGACATGAAAAACAATCCTTTTTGTTGTTTAGTAATATGATTCATATAAAAAGATTCCTTTTGAATAAACGTAAAAGTCAAAGGCATTTATACACCGTATAGAAGAAATTTGTGTGTAAAACAAAATATGCCTCAATGAAAGAATATTGAGATGATGTCCCTTAAAAAGATCATTTTTTAAATAAAATTGATCTATTATGTGTATTCACCATAAGTACACATAATGAAATTACTAATACAAGATAGGACACAATAATATCATGACATAACTTGAAAGTAGGAAATTAACCCAAAGAACGGAAATTGGGTTAAGAAGTTCCATTACCTCATGTCTGACTTGAGTCGATCGTTCTTTATCCTCCTGAATAATAAACTAGACTTAATTTCGACTTGATTAAGAACCTTCTTCAAGTTCATTATTCCTTTAATGTCACTTTTTACAATTTTATGAACATTATGTAATTATTTAAGTTAATAATGGTCGTTTGGTCGATCTTTGGTACTTCAGTCAAAAATAAACTTCTTATAATTACAAGTTGTTCATGTGGTAAAATATCAATTACATCCAGAATTATATTCATGATGTAGATATCATATATATCATATATATGCAGTATATATGCATTTTTTATATTACATAACATTTAGAGATAAGAAATGAAAAGCACCGTTCATGGAGACTGTAAGTCGTACGTACGCATGAACGCTAATTTCATTTATATTTCATATTTAATGGAATTAAATAATAATCATATAATGAGATATTATAATTCCAATATAATATATAATATCATTTACTCCATCCTTTATACATCCCATATATCACATTAACGATCCAAATCACTTTGAGGGGAGTAGTCCACACTCCCTCAAATAAAATTATCCCATTTGCACAACATGCAGAGCATTAAGAAATGTTTTAAATGTAAAATACAAAAGAATAGAGAGGAAAGAAATATAATATATATCATAAATAAATATAGTTCCATTATAATGGCCTCCATGAGAGGTGGTTGGAGAATATAGAACAATCATCGTTTCGTGAGGCAGTATTTCTCCACCCACAGAAATAGTATATTCTTTAACCATTAGACGGAGGTGTGTGTAATTGTAAATCAAATCCATCTCATAACAATATCCTAGTATATTTTATATACTGGTGTTTTTATAAAATAAAGTAATAAAAAGAGTTTAAGGGGTTGGAGAAGAAAAATAAAACATAATAACATAAGAGATGACATTACCTTAAAATCGGGTAAGCTTTTTAATTTTAGCCAAAGGCTTCCTTGGGAAGACTTCTGCCCAAAGTGAGGCTTCTAGGATTAAGAGAGGAAAGTTGGGAGTGTATTTGGGTAGGGTTTGGCCGAGCCAAATTTCTTGATGGTGTGACTAAGGTGGTAGATGTGGGGGCCTTTTTTAAGAGAAGTGGAGGGGCACACTTGGAATGTCAAGAAATGTTACTATATTATATAATTAATTTTGTATTTTAAATGTACCAAAATTATATATTTCGAGGAAAAAAGATAAGTGTTTTAAATATACTCATCCATTAGGTTTTGGACAAGTGTATGTCTTAGAGTTTACATTATCTTTTAATTTTATTTAAATCGTTAATTAATGAGGAAATTGCTGCATCATCATGGTGTCATAAAACATTTAATTTATTTAATGTCTTAAAATTATAAAAAAATTACCATGATGTAGGAAAAAATTTTATATTTCCAATGAATATTTATTGTCGAAAAGCTAACTTATATAACCCCATGTAATAATTTTTTTAGTAAAACAACACATGTTTGTGACAATTTTATTTGTACATTAAATAAAAAGTTATTAATGTCATTTTCTTACACAAGTGGCTCCATGGGGTCCCCAAGTTGACCCATGGATTGTCTTGGTAGGCCATGACTCATCCAATAAGGGTAGGAAAAGTGTCAAGATATATTTATATTTTCATAATATCATTTTTACCTTAAATTTCACTAACTCCCTTTAATCGTGATTAATAAAACATAAAAGTTACTATTCACCAAAAATTATTTTAATCCAATTGAACCAAATTTTACTTCCTAATGAAATCCATCTATGTCATATTTTTGAAAATTAATCACAAAAGTGGTAGTGTTTCATTTACACGAAAAAATTACTTTTTAAACTACCACATAGTGGTTTCAGTATTCATAAAAAATTGATGTTTTTCAGAAAAATACCAAAAATTCACCCTAATCTATAATAGATATTCTGAATTCATAAATGGTTTCTATTTTAAAACATTCCAAACATATAACTTGAATTAATTAATTTTATAATTAATTCTCGTTTTCAAAACAAATAGCATGTTTTTAAGAAACAATATCAATCAAAAGATTGACAATTGTTTATGTCCAATTTCAAAATGAAATTAATTGTAATGACCACCATTGGATAAAATGGTTAAAATATATTCTAATTATACTTTAAAGCAACTCAATAGTATAATTTATCACTGTTATTTATTCTGATTAAAAGATTTGTTTTTAATTAATATATATTAATTTTCACTATCCATCAAAATATAAAAGATATCCGAAAAGTTCCAAAATTTCACCCTTGGCTAAAATAGATATTCCGAATCCAAAAATGAATTCCATTTTGAAAGATAAAATTTATAAAATTTCAAAATGTAGGTATTACTATTCATAATAGCTACTTTTATTGGTTATGGTGTGTTTTAGACCTCGAAGTTGCGTACAACACACGCCACTGTATTATTCATAGAGAAGCATACCGTAGAAGATTGGGGTGTTACATTCTCCCCTACATTAAATAATTTCGTCCTCAAAATTTCAAATAATATCACTGTATAAAAAGACTCAGTTGATTCTTCATCATATGTTCCTCGGGTTCTCACGTTGCCTCCTCCATCTTATGGTTTCTCCATATAACTTTTACCAGACGAGTCGTCCGGTTTCTCAGCACTTGTTCTCTTGTATCAAGAATTCTGACGGGCTCTTCGCAATAAGATAGATCGAGTTCCAGTTCTAATTCCTCAATGTTGAGTACATAAGTTGGGTCGATCATGTATTTTCTCAATAGTGATAGGTGGAATACATGGTGAAGTTTGGAGAGATTTGGTGGCATTGCTAAACGGTAAGCTACAAACCCAATTCGTTATAGAATTTCAAAGGGTACAATGTACTTGGGACTCAATTTACTCTTATTTTGAAACCTATAACTCCCTTCCATGGAGATACCTTCAATAAAACATGATCTCCTACATGAAATTCCAAATCCTTCCTTCGGTTGTCAGCATAGCTCTTCTTCCTACTTTGAGCTGCTTTTATGCAGTTTTGGATTACCTTCACCTTTTCCATTGTTTCCTCCACCAGTTATGGGCCTACAAGTTTTCTTTCACTAACGTCATCCAACAGGTTGGTGTGAAACATCTCTTTCCAAATAACGCTTCATATGGTGCCATATGAATAATTGAATGGAAGCTAATGTTATAGAAAAATTCTACCAGAGGTAAATATTAATTCCACATACCCTAAAAGTCAAGTGAGCATGATCTCAACATGTCTTCTAAGGTTTGAATAGTTTGTTCTGTTTGTCCATTTGTTTGAGGGTGGTAAGTAGTGCACAAACGTAGTTCAGTATCCAATCCCTTCTAAAGACTTCTCCAGAATCTTGATGTGAAATGTGGATCACTATCCGAGACAATCTATAGGGGTACTCCATGAAGTCTCACAATTTCATTAATATATAGTCCTGGTAGACGTTCAAGTGGTGTATCTCCTCTTATAGCAAGAAAATGTGCTGAATTCGTGAGACGATCAACAGTTACCAATATTGTGTCATTCCTTCTAGGAGTCATTGGTAGTCCCATTACAAAATCCATTGTAATATATTTCCCATTTCCACTCAGGTATGTGATGAGGTTGCAATACTCCAACAGGAAGTTTCCTTCCATCTTTCACTTGATGACAAACCATACATCTTGACACAAAATTAGAAATCTTTGTCTTCATGTTGACCCACAAAAAATGTCCCTTTAAATCCCTATACATTTTGGTGCTCCCAGGGTGTATAGAGAAATTGGAACTATGAGAATCATCCAACAATTCCCTCTTTAAATCATGTATATTGGGAACACAAAGTCTCCTCCCAAATTTAAAAATTTCATCTTCATACACAAATTAACTCAATCGCCCATCATTCACAACATTAATCTTCTTTTTCAACTCTTCATCATTGGCCTGAGAACACTTTATCCTTTCTAGTAATGATGGTTTTGGGATCCATTTGAAAAAGTTATGATGTTTCACCCTCCATGGTGATTCCCATATACATCTTTACTAGATCCATGAAAATAGGATCCCTTTCCACTCTCATCATGTTCAAAACTCCATGATCATTTCTACTCAAACCATCTACAACCTTATTTTCCTTCCCCGAGTGGTATTGTATCGTGAAATCATAATCCTCGAGTGTTTGAAGCCAAATCCTTTGCCTCATGTTGAGTTATTTTTGTGAGAAAATATATTTCAAGGTCTTGTGATCGGTATATATCTCACATTTTTCACCATAGAGATAATTTCTCCATATCCTCAAGGAAAAGATAACAACATTTAACTCAAGATCATGAGTAGGATAGATCTGCTCAAGAAGTTTTAGCTTTCATGATGCATATTCAATAACCCAATCATTCTTCATAAGGACACAACCATGTCCTTTCATTGATGCATCACTATAAATAATGAACCCATCATTCCCTGATGGTAGAGTCGATATAGGATCATTGAATAATATTCTCTTAAGTTCTTCAAAACATTATTCATAATCTTTTTTCCAGAAAAATTTAACCCCTTTACATGTGAGATTCATTAATGGGATAGGCAATGGGGAAAAATTTTGTAAAAAACATCGATAATAACCTACCAAACCAATAAAACTGTGCAACTCTGTTATACTCGTCAATGCGGGCCATTCTTAGATTGCCTTGTTCATAGAAGGATAAATTGATATTCCATCTTTAGAGACAATATGGCCATGAAATTAAATCTCTTGAAGCCAGAATTCACACTTGCTAAACTTCCCATATAATTCATGCCTTCTAAGAGTATTCAAGATTATGCACAGGTGATTTTCATGATCTTCGTAGCTTTTGGAGTATACCAAGATATCATCGATAAATACCACCACAAAATCATCAAGATATTCGTTTAAAACTCTATTCATTAGACCCATGAATACAGAGGGTGCATTAGTCAATCCAAAAGGCATTAATGTAAACTCGTAATGCCCATACCTTGTTCAAAATGTTGTCTTCGGAATGTCTTACTTCTTCACACACAACTCCTGGTATACAGATCGAAGGTCAATCTTTGAAAAGTATTGATCTCCATGCAGTTGGTCAAATAAATCATCATTGCGATGTAGGGGATACTTGTTCTTTATTGTTATATCATTGATCTCCCTATATTCAACACACAACCTCATAGATCCATCTTTCTTCTTAAAAAAAAGTACAGGGGCTCCCCATGGTGAAACACTAGGGAAAATAAATCCCTTATTACTCAATTCCTCTAGTTGTTTCTTTAGTTCAACAAATTCCACGGTGGCCATTCTATAAGGGGTCATTGATATAGGCCTTGATCCAGGAATTAAATCAATAAAAAAATCAACTTCTTGTTCTAGAGGATGTCCAGGTAAATCATCCGAAAACACATCTAGATATTCTTTAACAATAGGTACATCCTATATATGAACATTCCTTTACTCTCTCCCAGTCATTTTATTCTCTTCCTCCCCAATAATTTCATTTAGTTGATCTACTGGGGGTGGATCTAAATAAGAATTAGGTGGTGACGATTCTCCACTAAAGGTAAGGTGTTCCTTATCATCATCATCAAAAGTTGTCTCCTCCTTCTTCTTAAAATAAATCATTGCATCATAGTCCAAAAGCCAATCCATACTGAGTATTATATTTATCTCAATCATAGGTATGACAATGAGATCATCGGATACAGAACATTTATGTGCTCTAATGGGGACAGATTCACAAAACTTTGTTGCAATGATACTTCCCTTAAGAGTTTTTACTGACAATTCTCTTGTTAAATCAAATTGGAAATATCTAATTTTCATAGAAAAATGGGAATATATAAAACAATGCGATGATCCAGAATCAAATAATGCATTTTCTAAACATGAGGAAACCATTAAATTACATACCACTACGTCTTTCTGAGATTCAACCTCAACAATAGTGATATCATAAGCTTGGACTTGCTCCCTTGGCCTCTTGTGAGGTATGTTTCCTTAACACGTAGGACATTCATCTGAATAATTTCCCATATCTCTACAATTATAGCATTACAAATTGACAGAAACTCTCTTTCCCTTGAAATCATGAGCTTGGTGGCATTTTTCCCCACACTTATAACAGAATCCCATTCCCTTCAAGCAAGTATCAGGGTGTTTCTACCCACATTTACTGCAGGACTGATATTCAACATTTTCCTTCTTCCCCTTATTTCCATTTCCAAATTAATCATAATATCTCTTCTTCTCTTTCTTTGTTTTAAATTCATAAGACATAGAGAATTCCATTTCTATCTTGATAGCATACGAGACAATATCTTCGTATGACGAGAAGGTTTGTGAGACTAATGCTCGATGGAGAAATGGTTTTAACCCATAAAATAAACGATCAATCATACTTCTTTGGTTACATGTATAATCTGGATCATGACTCACTAACCTTGTAAAGTTAGCCTCATACATTGCGACATTCTCATCCTCCATCTACCTCAGACTCAGAAATTGCCTTTCCATATCTGTTCGATGGTCATGTGGAAAGTATGTTTCTAAGAAAATTTCCTTAAACTCCCTACATTCCATACTTGATACTTCTTCATCTTCCTTTGTGTTTTGAAACAGTGACCACCATTGATCGGCATCTCCAGTGAGGCGGTAAACTGCCATGATAAGATTCTCCCTTTTGCTGCTCCCCAAGGCATGGAATATTTTCTCTAAGGATTTTATCCATTGCTCAGATACTAATGGATTTTTACCCCCATTAAATTTTTGTGGTTGTTTCCTCATGAAGAGGTCAAACATTGATCCTCCACGTTGCGGATCAGGGTGCTCTATACGAGTAAGGTTATTACTCATAACTTGAGTGAGTTGTTTTAGTATGGTGATATGTTGATCGGCACCAGTTGTATCTCCAACTCCACAATAATTATCCTGAGCATGAGGGAAATCCCTACATGGAGTGCGTGCATTGATACGGTTTCCATTCCTCCCACTAGGTTCCATTTCTAATAAATGCCATAAACTAGATTAGTTTATGAATCAAAGTACATAATTCCATACTTCTAAAACAATTAACATAAATTGAACTATAATCATAAAAATGTTTTCTTTGAGGATTATATACTCATAAACCCTTCAGAATGGTTTGTAAAGAAAATGATAATTATCCAAAGCATAACCCACGGGAGTGTCGTAACCAAGAGTGCAGCAAGGCCCATTGTCGTGCACCAGTTCTCATTCGAGTCTAGATCAAAGCGTTGTTTTCAGGTTTTACCCCTAGGTACATTGGTGCCAGAGCCACCTCTACCTTCTCGTATCCAGACATGGATGTATTACTTCGAAAACTCACAAAATCTCTATAATACCAAAATTATAGGATGTTCTTCTATACTAATCCTCAATTTCTACCTTTGGGCTATGTGCTCTAACCGGAGTTTATCTAAATCTACCTTCCAAGGTTAGTACTAAACTACCTCTAATACCAACTGTAATTCCCCAACCCATGTTATCCAAATTTAGTGCATTATTGTGTAACATTTTCATGATCAGAAAAGATCAAGTCTCGAAAGACCGACTAGTTTAGTAGCCTTAGAAACACTAGATACCTTCATATGTATTAAATTACATCATAAAGTAAAAAAAACTACAAAAACATCTTGTCTTCATATACCCTCATACTATCCCTGTAGGTAATTCATAATATACTTTTCGCATCTTGGAAAAATTAAAACATTGGAAAGGGTGAGCTCAGATTATCAGTATGGATAAAAATATAGCGAATGCTTCATAAATAAACATTAACATTTAAGGCAATATATATCTAAATCAAAAGCCTTTTAATCTTTAAATTCAGTATAATATGGAAAAAATAAAATGAAATAATTCCATTTACTTATTAACATGGATAATCTACTAGTAGAATAATCACATGCAATATCAATAACAACTTTCATAACGATGGAATGCATAATTCCAGACTATCATTACCACGTAGCCAAGGCCTCGTGCCAAGACTACAAATAAGATATTGCCAAGGCCTGATGCCAAGACACTAGTTTGTCTCATGAGACCTACCAATGCATCAGGGAGCTATAGCGGGCTCCACCCGTCACTTATTAAGTCCAATTCATTCCTCTTATGAGCAGTTATAAGGATATCATAAACCATAACAAAATCATATCACATAAAACATGCATAAAGGAAACATAAAATTTACACATTTCAATCACAAGATATCAATACAACACATTGATATAATAAAAAATCACTTTCAAAACCATTCCCAATACCAAAATAAAAGAAAATTAAATCTTTGTATTTATTTATTATTTAAAAAAAGTTATGGCTTGTAGAGGAATCTGAAACTCAAATAATGGGCACAGCGGCGGAGAAGTCATTGTCGCCACATACATACGACAATAAAAACATTATTTTTTGTCGTTTAGTAAAACGATTCATATAAAAAGATTCTTTTTGAATAAACTTAAAAGTAAAATGGGTTTATACACCGTATAAAATAAATTTGTGTATAAAACAAAATATGCGTCAATGAAAGAAGATTGAGATGGTGTCCCTTACAAAGATCATTTCTTAAAATAAAATAGATCTATTATGTGTATTCACCATAAGTACACATAAATAAAGTACAAATAAAAGATAGGACATAATAATATCATGACATAATATAAAAGTAGGAGATTAACCCAAAGAATGGAAATGGGGTTAAGAAGTTCCCTTACCTCATGTCCGACATGACTCGATCATTCTTTAACATCCTGAATAATAAACTAGAGTAAATTAATCATTCTTAAGAACCTTTTTTGAGTTCATTATTCCTTTTATATATCTTATTACCATGTTATGAACATTATTTAATTATTTAAGTTAGTAACGGTCATTTTGTCGATCTTTGGTACTTGAGACAAAAATAAACTTCTTATAATTACAAGTTGTTCATGTAGTAAAATATCCATTACATCCAGAATTATATTCATGATTTAGATATCATATATATCATATATATCCAATATATATATATATGTATGTATTTTTAATATTACATAACATTTAGAGGTAAGAAATGAAATGCACCGTTCATGGAGACGGCAAGCCGTACGTACGCATGAAAGCTACTTCCATTTCTATTTCATATTTACTGGAATGAAATCATTATGATATAATGTTATATTATAATTCCAATATAATATATACTATCATTTACTCCATCCTTTATACATCCCAAATATGGAATTAACAATTCAAATCACTTTGAGGGGGCGGTAGTCCACACTTCCTCAAATGAAATTATTGCATTTGCACAACATGAAAAGCATAAAGATATGTTTTAAATGTAAAATAAAGATGCATATAGAGGAAATAAATATAATATATATCATAAATGAATATAGTTCCATCATAATGGTCACCATGAGAGGTGGTAGGAGAAGATAGAACAATCATCGTTTCGTGAAGTAGTATTTCGCCACCCACAAAAACAGTATGTTCATTAACCATTACAAGGAGGTTTGTGTAAGATTAAATCAAATCCTTATCATAACAATATCCTATTATATTAAAGATACTGGTTTTTTATAAAATAAAGTAATAAAAAGTGTTTAAGGGGTTGGAGAAGCAAAATAAAACAAAATAACATAAGAGAAGGCATTACCTTAAAATCGGGTAACTCTTTTTGTTTTAGCCAAAAGCTTCCTTGGGAAGACTTCTGCCCAAATTGAAGACTCTAGGAGTAAGATAGGGAAGTTGGCAGAGTTTTTGGGCAGAGTTTGGCCGATACAAATTGCTTGATGGTGTGAATAAGGTGGTAGAGCGGGGCCTTTTATAAGAGAAGTAGAGGGTCACTCTTCGAACGTCAAGAAATTTTACTTTATTATATAATGTGTTTTGGATTGTAGAGGTCCCACAATTATATATTTAAAGGATAAGGTGTTAAGGGTTCTAAATATACTAATCCAATGGTTTTTTGACATTTTTAAGTCTTATATTTTATATTATCTTTTCATTTTATTTAAATCATTAATTAATGATGTAATCGTTGCATAATCATGGTGTCCTAAAACAATTAATTTATATAATGACTAAAAATTATAAAAAAATTACCATAATGTAGGAAATTTTTTTATCATTCCAATTAATATTTATAGTCGAAAATTTGACTTATATAACCCCATGTAATATTTGTTTTAGTAAAACAACACATGTTTGTGACAATTTTATTTATACTTTAAATAAAAAGTTATTAATGTCATTTTCTTACACAATTAGCTCCACAGGGTCCCCATGTTGACCCACAGATTTTCTTGGTCGGCCGTGTCTCATCCAATAAGGGCAGGACAAGTTTACAGATATTTTCATATTTTTATAATATCATTTTTACATTAAATTTCACTAATTACCTTTAATCGTGATTAATAAAACTTAATAGTTACTATTCATCAGAAATTATTTTAATCCCATTGAACCACATTTTACATCCTAATGAAAACCATGTATGTATGATTTTTTAAAATCAAATCACATAAGTGGTAATGTTTCATTTACATGAAAAAAAATTATTTTTTAAACTACCACTTAGTGGTTTCACTATTCATAAAAAATTGAAGTTTTTCAGAAAAATACAACAAATTCACCCTAAGATATAATTTATATTCTGAATTAAAAAATGGTTTATATTTTAAAAAATACCAAACATATAAGTTTCATTATTTAATTTTATTATTAATTTCCGTTGTCAAAACAAATAGCTTGTTTTTAAGAAACAATATCAATCAAAATATTGACAATTGTTTATGTCCAATTTCAAAGTGAAATTAATTATAATGACCACCATTGGATAAAATTGTAAAATTATATTCTAATTATACTTTAAAACCACAAAATAGTATAATTTATCAATATTGATTATTTTGATTAAAAAAGTTGTTTTTAATTAAAATTTTGTAATTTTCACTATTCTTCAAAATATAAAAGTTATCCGAAAAGTTTCAAAATTTCACCCTAAGCTAAATTCGATATTCCGAATCCAAAAATGAAGTCCATTTTGAAAGATAAAATTTATAAATTTCAAAAATTAGGTATTACTATTCATAACGGCTGCTTTGATTGGTTGTGGTGTGTGTTAGATCTTGAAGTTGTGTACAACACACACTACTATGTTATTCAAAGAGATGAGTACCGTGGAAGTTTGGAGTGTTAAAAAACCATTTGGAATACATATGGGTTTTAAAAGAACAATTTTGGAAGATAAGAGATAAATAAAATATGAAGGACATGGAAAAAGGTCTTTTGAAATACGGTGTTCTAGGGAAACATTTTTAAAACAATCCAATATTAGTGGAATGTTTAACCACATGTGCAACCTCTACAAATGTGGATATTACCACATTCAATGAAACTAAAATGGAACACCCAAAATACTAAAGGATTAATTTTAGGAGTTATAAAGACCTACACAACCCATCAATGGATTACACACATAATAACCAAACCATGAAATTCACTATACCCCACATACACAAGACACATTTCATAGTCAAAACCATACTACGAATTCAAAACTACGGATGAAAAAAATTTACATAACATAATTTCCCCAATTAATACCATATGGAATTTTATCAAATGTATTTCAAGTATATAAACAAAGGCATAGCCAGTTAAATCCTTTGAAAAATGATTTACATAAAATTTATAATAATTAATCACTTGATTTTTTGAACTCATTAAAAAAATATCAACATTATAAATATTTTTTGTGTTCTAAAGCATTCAATTGAATTATTTAGAAATTAAATGGATATAAACATCAACCACAATGATGTGAGAAAGCATCAAACCCATCTGGGAATGAAGGACCATGCCAAAGGGATGATCCACACAATCGAACATCAATGAAATGTAACCCACAGATCAAACTTGGCCTCGAGGTTATGCACAAGAGAGAACCCACTATGAAGACACCATGAAACAAAGATAAGAAATATATAATTTATTTGATTTGCCCAAAAAATTGAAACAAAACATACATATGATCATTTGAAGTGAATTTATTGATTAAATAGAGAAATAGATGGTTGTTTTTGGAATACCCCTAGTGATCCTAGGTTTATAAAGGTTGGGGGAACCTGATTGTATTAAATAATAATAGAGGGAATATGGGAATTTTTTTAATGACCTCATGAACTGACATGGTTTGGCTATATAGTTTTTCTAACTGTGCACAAATTTTGAAAACCCTACAAAAGAAGGATACATGTATGATTTTGATACTAATATTGGTAGACAATGAGAAACCACATTTAAAATATTTTTTTAAATAATTGTATAACCCATCATATGATTCATATATTATTTCTTATAAAAATGTATAATTCCATGAAACACTCCCTTGAAACCCATAACAAGATGCATGGTTACTCTATTTCTTCACAAGGTTTCTCCCAAATCATGTGAATTTCATGCATTGATATCTATGTAAGGATAAAATGAATTTAAAAGTATCACAAACTTAATAGGATACACATTTAAATCCTAAATCTTGAACACATTCATTTCACTTGCAATAAATCCACCTAGAAACACCAAATAAAGTAATAGGGAAGACATTAAAAACATTTAAAAAAATATACAACACCAATAAAAGAATATAGTAAAATATAAACTATGGTTGTGGTGTGACACATCCATACCCATATATTTAATATGTTCATTAAAATTATAGATCTTAGTTTTAGAAACTTAATTTTTTTTAAAGATAGTAGTTTGAGAGGACTTTAGTAATTTAATGTGTAACGGTAGACATTATCTTCTCATGTTATTCGTGTTCCATTACATATTAGTATAATACATTTAGCATATATTTGATATGGGAATATAATTTATTCGATATATGAATTATTAATACATTTTTTTGTTAATATATAGAAACAAAAACCTTAAGGTATGACTATAAAAGTTATAATATCATAATACAAGAACTATATAGTATTTATATGAATTACAATCATTGGGAATCAGTAGTGTCTGAGTAACGTCTATTATTTATGTTTGGTAAATTTTATTATATTTATTTCATGGGATTTTGGATAGGATAACCACTTGTATCTTAATATTATTTTACTTATTTATATCCCTATATTCCACATATTCATGTTTATAATATAATTTTTTTAGTGGAAATCAATATTTTATGTTTGGGAGAGAAATAGGTTTAGTGATAAATTTATATTCATAGATATTGATTTTTTTTTAAATATTAAACAAATCTTAAAAAAGGATTATAATATGAACATCCTTCCCACTACCTTAGATACCATTTCATCACAATTTAACTCCACAATAGAGGTGAATTATTTTGACTTCCACGGGAATATATATGGAATTCATAGAAAGCATATGGTAACGATTAAAATGGTTACGAATTAATCAAAAATTTAGTCAACAATTGTTATATGTGATTATTTTAATATAGAGGGGGGTCTCATGATGTATGATAATGTATGTGTATTTTAAAAAGGAATTTCTTACTAGTGAAATTAAAATATAAATATAAAATTTTAAATGAAACTTGTTATTTTATACGTAAAAGGTTTGAGAAATTTTTTACTTGTGATTATGTTGTTTTGATTTGACTAATAGTGTATTTTCTTCGTTCTTGATTTTTTCCATGGATTGTAAAATTTTAATTATTATATATTTTACCCATATAGAAATTATAGTTTTTCTATAATGTTTTAACATTTTTTAATTAACTAGTTAATGAATTTTTATTTTTTGGGGTTCTATATTATCGTTTGATAGTAACTTAGTTATTTTTTTAATATTTGTTTCATTATATATCAATTTATTTATTTATTATTATTTTTATATTACGCAAATTTGATATATTTTAATCACATATGTTTTTAAACATTTCATTTTATTAATATAATTATTGTCAAAATTAAGTAATATATATTATTATTATTATTATAAATTTATTGAAACTTTTAGTAGTATTATTACTATTTTAATATTATAATGTGTATCAATTTATGTTTATATAATTATATTTTTATTTTATATATTATTCCTAACATATGTAAATTTATATTTTTACATATATTTTTAAATAACTATTTATAAAAATAACATCTATTAATTTTATTAATGCAATTTTTTATAATTAAATTATACTATGATGTATTATTGGTATATTTATTATAGTATTATTTTATTCGTAATAAAATTAATTTAATTATGTATAATTTTAATGTGAATTCTTATTTATCAAATTATACACACAGGTACATATATTTGGTATAATAATTATTTCTTAGTAATATTCATATATTTTTTTGTTAGTAATTTTATTTTCATATCATATTATTAAAATATAATATCATATAATATCATTATTTTATTTGAAATAAACTTTCTCTATATTATTTTTATATTTGAACATTTTGACAATTGGATTTTTTAAAATTATGTATTTTGAAAGGAATAATAAAATAAACAATGGTTTCATTTTTTTGAAGAATTCACAAAGGTGAAAAGGTCCATCAAGAATTTTACTATCCTTGTCTTCGGAAATGTCTTCAAAACCCTTAATGTAATTTCATGGAAACATTAGGCAATGGCCATATGGTCAATAAAACATTTTTGTAAAGTAAAAAAAAACATTTTATAAATTAAAAACACACTCAAACACAGATATATATATATATATATATACGTGCATTTTAAATTTAAAATATTAATTATTATTTTCTGGGTCTTGTTGATATATATATATATATATTACTATTATCATTATTATAAATATTATTAAATTTATAATTTTTTAATATGATTTTTATAATTAATTATTTTTCTATATTTATAATTTCATTCATATATATTATAAAATTATATTATTAACTAATTTTATAGGTACATTAAAAATTATATTATTTACATTGCTAAAAATATTTATAAATTGATTAATTGTAAATATTTATTAATATAAATAATATTTATTAATATTGTAATTATTAAAATTTAATCAGCATAACACAATTTATAATACTTTATAATATTGAAAATAAAAATATAATATTTATTAATATTCATGCCCATAATGTTTTAAAAGTATAAATGTTTTGTTTTTAATAAAAAAAATTTTGACATGTAAATTTTCATTTATAATTATATTTATTAATTATTTTAAATATTATTTATTATCGAATTTTCATGTCTGTAAAATTTTCATTTAGATTGTATTTATTCATTTTATTTTATATGCCTTCAAATTCACATATATAAAACATAAAAAATGCTTCATGTATATGACTTTGGAAGACTACAAATTATAAAATATATATACAGTATAAATTTAATTTTACACAAATACATATGAAAATAATTTAAAATAAAAATAATTTGAAAGAAATTAATGAAAAGTAATATTAATGTCACAAAATATTTTTTTAATAAGACATAAAATTTTTATTATTATTTTTTTTAAATTCCTTCTACTTTAATTTAATTTTTATATGTTTAGTCAATATTATAAATTTCATATATATTTTTTTATTATAATATTTTATGTTCATATATTGTTTAATGTGTGAATAATATTTTTTTAATCGATAATTTATGTTTCATATAAATTAATTTCTAATTATTATATTGATGAAATTATATTTTCAAATACTTTTATAAATTTTAGGATTTGATTTATTTTTTAATTATATTGTCTTAGTTATTTAATTTTTGTTAGACTATAATAGTTAGTTACATGAAATATAACATTTTTTCCATTTTTTTATGTACTCACATTTGAGATATTATATAGTTTAAACTATAACCGAAATATAAATGATAATTTAAAAAATTGATAAATATTTAAAATAGTGTACATAATGAGAAAATTTTATCTATATAATAGACATAAGATAATATATATCATAGAAATTTTTTTGTTTCAAAACAATTATTTCAAACGAAAACTTGTAAATGAATAATTATTATTATTATCTATGATTGTGTATCATCCCACAATCCGGTGAGTGAATTGGATGAGCATATATAGATCACCAACCATTATGTCGGTGTAGATTTTGATGAGCTGGATAGGGATATTTCTCATGTGATTGAACCTAAAATGACTGATACAATTTCTTTGAATCATTGGGGGAATGTGTTATCAAAATATCTTGATGTTCACTTTATCCTTCTCCCATAATGTAAGAGTAGGGACACATCAATATCTTAAGGGTGAACTATAGGTCCTATGAAGGGTTGGTCATGAAATATGGGGTAATAAGAAATGAATTTTCATAAAATATGAGTTTAGATATACACATGAAATATATATATGTAATGATAATATAAATAGATTACATAGTTCTTAGTTCACACTATCAATCGATTGTTGCTTTACTTTAAGTGGTTTGAACTCTTCCATTGTAATAGTTGATTCCACATGTACAACATGACTTTGTATACATAATCATCATCATCATGGATCTTCAACATAAATATATTCTATGGCAGTTTAATGAGTAGGAACCTCCACTCTATATGAAATAACATAATCTCTTTAAGTATGATGATCAATGATAATATCATATCGAATAATATATGATAGAGGAATTCCCTATTCTTAATTATATTAAATTTCATACCTAAATTACATTCACTCATCTAGATCATACATTTGGATAATATACTACATTTGACTATACTATAAAGAGATTCAAATTAATTTAAAAATTGTATAATAAATCAACTATTGTAATTTTATGTACTTACCAGATCATAAATATATATTATTTTTTGTGGAAGAAAGATTACATCATTCAGTTTATATCATGGTTCCAACACAAGATGTTTTATTATATTGAATCACTTTTAAATATTCTCTCTATAAAAAAATTACCATGTTAGTCCTAGATGTTAAGATATTATACATGTTGAGGGTTTTAGTCGACCTCTTACCTCCCCTTCCGCTTCAGGTAGTGAAGTGATACTAAATGCATTGGTGGATATTGAATAATCAAGATAAATACAATCCATGAGATGTATTTATCTGGATAATGACACTTAAAACATGAATTTTAATGATATAAATTAGAATCGTAGCTTCTATAATCCCATTTTTTAGAATACTTGATTCTGGCATAATATTTTATAGTATAAAAGCCATTAAATATTAAATGACTTGTGAAATTTGTTAACATATTTTCGTACTAATAAAAAAATGATATCATTATGTAATTGATTATTCATAAGTTGAATTTAAATATTTACACTAATGGATAGTATATCATCTAACATGAGATGTTATGAAATCAAATTGTGTCTTGGAGTCTTGTAAAACGTGACTGTCTGACTCCATATTTAATGTACACTATTTTAGGTGAATAAAATAATATGAAATAGAGTATAATAACTCTTATTATCATTATAAAAATTAAATTTGATTGATCATGTCAGTGTACACTTGGATTGTTACAATATTCATCAAAATAATGCTATTGAATAGAAATAATAGGCTATAGAGGAGGAATTTTTTCCAATGTCCACAACTAAATTAGGTTGAAACATCCCACATCACCACTAAGATATGATCATTATGCCATATATAATTCTCTATATGTATATTCTAATCATTTAAAATCCTAGTTATATCTCTGGTCATAATCAACGTTCTCTATTATACCCAAATACATCATTTTTACATGAATACTAGAGTTATCAACATAAAATAACCCACCAATGAGTCATATGATATATGAACATGATCAAAACATGACTGTTTGGCCATAAAAATAAACACATATATATGTGAAGTGAATTTAGTGAATGCTTGTAGATAAATAACCTATATTAGTAGCAGTATCATCCCCCATAATTTTTATATCAGCTAATCTGTAGAAAATATTATGAAAATATCAATGATAGGGTCATATGACTAAAGAACAACTGATAGTTGGATGAAACATAAATACCACATCCTTAATTGGGGGAGTCATCTCTTCCTACAGAAATAAGAATTGGAGAGTCTTTGGACCCCATATCATAGTGGGGGAAATTAGATGGTGATGATCAAAAAATGTATAATTAGATATCATGACTCCATAGAATCCAACACGGAAAAACTATCGTATAATTGCATGTGATGGTGGAATGTGATGATAATGTTGCCTTGTACACACCCTAATATGTCGATCCTCTGGACACACTAGTACCTCATGTAAAATATTCGTATACTACTCTGTGATTTGTGTAGTATCCACCATATCTATGTAAAAATTTAAATTAATATTTTTAATGGTAAAATTAATGGATGGTTTTATGGTCGTTAGAAAGTTATGACTAGTAGATCAAAGATATTTCAAGCATATTGTGTTTTTTTGAATTTCTTATTTCCATAAGAAAATTTAAATTCATCTAGTTTCATGATAAATATGATTAGTTCCATAGATTATTAATATTCATTAATGTTTTAGATCAATGTTTTATATTTTAGTCATATATGATAATCCTTTTAGAAATATTTTTCCACATTCCATAATGTTTATCTTTTTAGATTTATTAACCTTTTTCATATAATATTTCTCCTTTTCTCATGTGATCTCTCATTATTATGATCTATCCCTCTATTAATTTTTTTTTAATGTTTTCCTACAATGTGATTTTAATCCCACTCCATTTTCTTTCCTACCTCTCTAGGAGATTATATATTGAATTATGAGTATATATATTTTTAGATATGGTTATTAGATATGATGATGAAATGATGTGCAATAATATGTTCTTATTAGATAATCATTAATGAACTAAACCATTGCGTTACAGGATTGTGAGATTATTTGTGATACATAATGTTTTATTTATTAATATAACATAAAATTTAAGCATTTTTACATTGTTTTTGATTTATTTAAATGGTTGTATAAATTCTGAAAATTTTAATATTTTATAACAAAAGTATTTTAAAATGCCACTTATTTCAAATAAAATATGGATATTATTTTAAAACAATGAAAATGATACTGTATAAAGTGTATATTATAGGAAATAAATCATCATTACAGAGAGTGAGAACTCATTCTAGGGATATTAGGGATTATTTTTCCCTTATGATAATTTATTTATTATATTTTTTTATCTAAAATGTTTCTTTTATTCATTGTGATTTTAAATCTCATTCAGAATCTGACTGGGCATTAGTATCACTCATGGATTCTAACTTTTGATGTCTGGTTTATATGTCATTTATTATTTCGGTATTTTGAAATGTCAATAACCCTTAAATATGAATATATGGTGT
This sequence comes from Viscum album, assembly GCA_963277665.1. Classification (NCBI taxonomy): domain Eukaryota; kingdom Viridiplantae; phylum Streptophyta; class Magnoliopsida; order Santalales; family Viscaceae; genus Viscum; species Viscum album. The sequence goes on along the minus strand of OY728148.1, from coordinate 1,655,347,228 downwards.
ACCATAGTTTTTATAAATGGTGTTGATCTAGTACACAATTTCAATATATAGTTACTATGTGATGTTTATATACTATCATGTTTCAATGGTGTATGTGGATGTAAAATATAATCCTTATAAGTCTAGACATTTATAATTTTTATCATCCTGTAATAATAATGAAACTCAACAATTATACTTGAGATAGGTTCATGTCACACATTCACATCAAATTTGTTGTCTTCTCATTTGATAAGTCACACTCATTTATCATAATATTCATTAGTGTTCCTTTCATTTTCTTGTTTAATGTGGTTTACTTACTATAAACGAAATTGAATATCTCCATTAGTCAAGTTTTCACTTTCTATGAATTATTTATCGAAATTATACACTGACTATTGAACTAGAAATGTTATAGGAATCATGTGACGCCCCATAAGTAATCCATTGATGATGTAAAGACCCATAAATTTGAAGGAATTTTTTTTTTCTTAATTTTCTTTGGAATTTTACAAGAACGCAGTTTCTGAAGGCACCTGATTCTGAGTCCCGGTGTGACCAGAATCATCTTCTGAAGTTTGGCTCGGGTACATTCAGTGAACGGACGAGCGAGTTTTTCTAACTTTTAAACCGGTGCCCGGAATCGAATTCTGAGGGCACCGATGGTATCACAACGCCAGTAATTGCATAGAATCGCCTCTTCCGAAGTTGCGTTTGCTCGGTTGTGGTTTTTAATTTTTTTGGGCTTAAAGTTAAGAAATAAAATAAATTGTACGACAAACTTTATTTTATTTCACTTAAGCCGCTTAGAAGCCACTTGAAACCACTTAAAGCAGATTAAGCTGAGTCGATACAGATAGGGTGCTATCCAGAAATATCCTACCCTCTTGGTAGGATATTTGTGGGGTGGGGCCCACATGAGCCCCACCATTTCTTTTCTGCTAAGTAATGCATCCGCGAAAACCCATCATTATGAAGGTCAACTGACGCGTTTTCTTAAATTATTAACGCACCATTTCATTGGGCGGTTTTATTCGTGAATTAAATGGGCGGTTTCTTTCGTGCAATTGATTCTACGAAATAATGGGTCGTTACTTACCTCTTTTTCGTTTGTTGGCGTAATAATAAAATAAGACCAACACGACATTTGGATGATTACACGTTGAGAAGTTTTTGACAGAAGTTCTTGTGCCTTCACCCTTCTTCGCGAAGAACGTGAAGAACGCGAAGAACGCTGGCCTCCGACGAAGAATGCCGAAGCCGCGGAAATCGACGACGCGACGCCGTGTTCCGCGACGTCGACGTTTCCTCTCCCGCGACGTTCTTCGGCGACGTACCTTAATCCGCAACAAAAACCTTCGATCATCCGTTGAGGTGAGGGTTTCATATTTCATTTAATTTTTCTTTTGTGGTTTTTTTTTAACTCAAGATGGATTTAATTATTAAAATTAAATCTGTTGTTTCTTGATCCTCGGAGTTCGTCGACACAGCGCCGAATACCAAGACGATCCCCTCCTTTCACGATGAACCCCTCCTTCCGCGACGATCAAATCCGCGAAGAACCCGCGGTGACGACTTGAAGAGGTAGGGATTTTATTTTGGAAATACCCCTTTTTATATTTTCCCGTGAATGTTTCTTTAAAAATTAAAGAAACTGGATTCATATGAACAATTTTATTTATTAAAATTGTTGGTTCATGTGTTGAATATTTTCTCCCATTGTTTTTATCTAACACGGAGGGTGCAGGCCAAACGAACACGTCCTGATAACCCTTCTCCGTTCTTCGTGGTTGTGTGGATTTGGCAGGCGATGGAAAAACATGGCGCAAGGGCGTTTTGATGATCCCGCAGTGAATAACGGAACCCAGGACGAACAAAGGCACAGACGAGAAGGAAAACGGACCACTAGAGCAACTATTCTGGCTCGTGGAAGCGGCCGGTGGCGCGCCGTCGGATGGGGCAGTTGCGGCTGAAGCTGTGGCGGCGGCGGCCAGCGGACCCGCGGCCGTGCGGGTCCATCTCGCCCGCACGGGATGCGGCTGAAGCCTCGTCCGTTTATCCAGCGCGGCCCCTTTTAGGGCCGCAACATCTCCAAGTCGCGGGCGCGGCGCCCCACGGCGTCCAGCTGCTCGGCCGCTTGACCGAGCCGAGCCAGGCCAGTCCGACCGGCCGGGACGGACCGGGTCGGGTCGACCCGGTTCGGCCGACCCAGGGGGGGTCGGACCGGGCCCGGACCCCCTGTCTTCGGACTATTTTCGGTGTTTTACCCATAACATGAGCTACGGGACTCTGAACGATGCGCCGTCAGCGGAAACTCGATCCTTGGATCGAGACGGTCGTTTCGGTATATCACACTCAAGGCTTCGGAATACTTTGAGTTTGGCCGGGTTGGTTCGTACACTAAACCAACCGGGACCTCGTAGTGGAAACAATCATATTTTGAGCTAGGGACGTCTTATTGACGTGTCGTTGACTTCGTTGAATTCCACTAAGTCAGACAGATCTTTTGGCATACTTCGTCCGAGGTTTGGATGTAGGTGGAGTACAGTCGGGTTGGTTTTGCCTTAAAAACCAACCGGGCCCCTGGGACGAAAAAGTCAATAACTCTCAGACTGGGCGTCCGATTGACGCGCCGTCTACGACGTTGAATTCATGTTGGTGATACGGAACGTTTGGATACATCAACATCGGACTTTGTGTCAGTTGAGGTATCATCCTCTCGGATCGTGGAGCGGACCCTCCCGAATGAGCTTGCTATGTGCGGGGACCCTAGAGCTGGCTGCGACTACTACTTCGACAGCGGCGATCATGCAGAGATCCTCAGTGGACTGTGATGACGACTGTGCAGAGATCCTCAGTGGACTGCGACGATGACTGTGCAGAGATCCTCAGTGGACTGCGATGACTATTGCACTCAGCGATCCTACGTGGATCAGTGCAACAGGTCCTTTGTGGGCCCGATCCTATTTGGGTCCTAGTTGTGCTGGTCTTGTATCCTATGTGGGTACTGGCTTAGATGATTCAATACTTTTCTTGTATCCTATGTGCCTCCCAGTATAGATGAATCAATGAAGACAGCTGCTCTTGTATCCTATGTGGGTCCTAGCTGTGCTAGTCTTGTATCCTATGTGGGTCTCAGCTTAGATGATTCAATACTGGTCTTGTATCCTATATGGGTCCCAATATAGATGAATCAATGAAGACAGCTGGTCTTGTATCCTATGTGGGTCCTAGATGTGCTGATCTTATATCATATCTGGGTCCCAGCTTAGATGATTCAATACTGGTCGTGTATCTTATGTGGGTCCCAGTATAGATGAATTAATGAAGTCAGCTGGTCTTGTATCCTATGTGGGTCCCAGTATAGATGAATCAATGAAGACAGATCGTCTTGTATCCTATGTGGGTCCTAGCTGTGCTGGTCTTGTATCCTATGTGGGTCCCAACATTGATGATTCAGTGTTGGTCTTGTATCCTATGTGGGTCCCAGCATAAACAAAACAATGAAGACGGCTGGTCTTGTATCCTATGTGGCTCCCATCTTAGATGATTCAGTATCTATGTATGATCATCTCTTTCACCTTTTTGATGATGTATACCTGTGTGAGCTGAATCCTGTGTTACTCTCCTTTGTGGATTGTGTTGAACTATCCTGTGTGAATTTATTATTTACTCTCCTTTGTGGATTGTGTTGAACTATCCTGTGTGGATTTACTGTTACTCTCCTTTGTGGATTATGTTGAACTATCCTGTGTGGGTTTTACTGTTACTCTCCTTTGTGGATTTTGTTGAGCTATCCTATGTGGGTATACGTTTGCTTTCCTGTGTGGACTGGGTTGTGCTTGGGCTTGGGCGTCGGAGCCGAACGGGGAATGGATGACTTAGGTATATGTATGGGCATATACCTAAACAGTGTCAGATGTAACTTTGTGATTTTATCATTCCTTGTGGTTTATCCTTTGGGGATTTTGGGAGACCTTCTGGGTATCGGGGTCCCTAATGAGTAGATTATACTCACTCCTGCACGGGTTATGCCCGCACTTCGTTGTGTTGGTTGTAGACGATGGACAACACTGATCATGGTGGAGGCTTGCAGAGCAAGACGGTACCTGGAGGTGGACCACTGGGCGGGACGTACTCGGAGTGGACGGCTGGACCGAGGAGCTGTGGAGGATATATGTACCCACCCTTCAGTTGGGACCTTCAGAGGACGGCTCGACGCTACGGCTTTTCTTTTCAGTTTCTGTTTTCCCCTTTCAGTTGTACTTTACAGTTGGTCTTGTATTTCTAGCCCCTTTTACTTTCAGCACAGCTTGTTACAGTTTTTACTTAGTGTTTACTTTTCTGCTTGCTTACTCTGTGGTTCTTGATTACTTTTCAAAGGCAATGTCTTCCCTTTTGTTGGGATTTATGCCTTTGTGCTAGTCGCCAGCCCCTGGCCTATGGAAGGAGGGCTTGGGGTAGTCACGGCACGGGCCCTGAGGACGGGTCGTGACAAATTGGTATTAGAGGCGGTCGGTTCTACCGTAGACTCTGATCTTTATTTTATTTGAAGCAATAGTGTTTAGCGTATTGGGTGTGGTTGTTAGTCCAGGGAGTCCAGTATTGGTGCGCCGGCCGACGTATCCGTACACCAGGACCCTGACTTCTGATTTCCGACATAATGCACAAAAACATTGATTGCATGTGTGTTCAAGTTTTCTTTGTGATTACTTGTCTCAGCTCACCAGGTATACAGTTCTGACCATGGTGCACCTGTTTCTTTTCAGGATGGCCCCACGATGGCAGCCTGCTAGGGTTCCTAGAGTGGAGCGTGATGACATCCCACTGAGCGACGAGGCCTCGGTGCAGGGCTCCTTGTCAGCAGAGGCACCAGCAATACCTTTACCCGCCGAGCCACCGATGCTACCAGCCCCAGCTGCTGACGATACACGTCGCCTTAGCGCGCTGCATGAGTTTCAGCGTCAGCGACTGCCCGGGTTCCATGGGGAGACGGACCCCAGGCAGCCAAGGACTGGATGGAGGCAGTGGTGCGAGTTTTCAGGCTAGTGAGGACACCAATAGACCTCATGGTGATCCTCGCGGTGAGCCTACTGCACGTAGCAGTGGGCCGATGGTGGAGCTTGATGCTCCAGGTGCACGACGAGGCATCTCTCCTCTAGACGGACTTTGAGAGCATCTTCCGCTCCGAGTTCGTCCTAGCCACCCTCCGTGCGGTGCGCATTCAAGAGCTTCTTCAGCTGCGGCAGGGCAGCTTGACAGTGGCCCAGTACTCGGCGAGATTTATTGATCTCTCGCGCTACTCCACAGATATGGTACATGACCCGTTCTTTCGGGCCAGGACCTTCGAGCAGGGACTGAGGCATGATATCAGGGCTTAGATGATCTCCCTCAACATTCCGACTCAAGCAGAGGTGTTGGAGAGAGCCCTTCTAGTGGAGAGTTTTCTTGCTGAGCAGGATCCAGTGACAGGGCCCCCACAGGACGGCCTGTAACAGGGTCTTCTGCAGTTGGCAGAGGTGACACAGAGGTTCAAACGGGCCAGACCATCAGATTGGCAGTCTTAGGATGATGATTCGGTCATGCGGGGCATCCGAAGGAGAGACAGCTACACGAGGGGAAAGCATTTCTAAGCATGTGGCGGGCGAGGTCACATGGTTCAAGACTGCCCGACTCGTCTTACAGATGAGAAGTAGGTGGTAGAGGGACCTCCCAGACAGGGGTTCGCCCACGGTGGTCCGCAGGGTGCGGGCGGACGAGGCAGAGGAGCTGGCCGACTAGCCGATGGTGGGAGACACTTCGAGGTGTTGCCACCACCACCACGAGGAGGTCCACCCCAACCGCAGGGAGTTGGTGGACATGGGAGAGCACAACTTCCGGTAGCCGAGGCCTTCGATCATGGAGCTCTGGGAGCATATGGACAGGAGCGGAACTAGTGGATATGTCCTTTGTACTTCTATTTCCTTGTTGTTGTTGTGTAGCTTCTTTATATTATGAGCTGCAATAGTAAAAGATGCTTACCTTTGTGATTTTTTCATTCCTGTCCTCTTTTGTGTTATTACAAAGAGGTTCCAGCTTAGACTGTTGACTTGACCTCACTTGTGAGACATCTACTGGAGGAGACCCAGTTACCACACACTGATGCCGACAGTGTGACTCAACCCTTGGAGGCGAGAGTAACGGTTGGATCTCTTGGTAGTAGCGTCGAGGTCTTACGATTTCATCCTTGGTATGGATTAGTAACATCCATGTCGGGATTTACTGTATTAGGAAAAGGAAGTGGTTCATCCAGGGGATGAGACCAGATTTCCTTTATCGGTAAAGATGAAATCTTTGCAGTTCTTGTGGGATCGGAGATAGTCCAGGTCATCCAGGAGTGGATGAGTACAGCTCAGTGCTAGCAGAAGTCTTATGCTGACAGGAGGCGGAGGCCACTAGTGTTCGAGGATGGAAACCATGTCTTCTTGCGTGTCTCACCTCGACGTGGATTACAGAGATTTGGCCGAGGCGGCAAGTTGTCTCCACACTTCATCGGACCTTTCTAGGTCCTCAGCTGGATTGGCGAGGTGGATTATCACCTGGCTCTACCACCTTAGTTGCACCGGGTGCACGACGTCTTCCACGTATCTCAGCATAGGAGATACGTGCACGACCCGACGCAAACCTTTAACCATGGAGAGATGGTCTTTGATGGTGGGAAAAATTTTGCGGAGGTCCCAGTAGGGATCGAGGATCGACAGGAGCGTGTCCTACGTGGATGATCGATTCCTCTAGGGCGCTTTAGATAGAAGCATGGGAACCTCCAGGAGAGCACTTTGGAACGGGGGCCTCAGTTGCGTGCTCAGTACCGCCTTTGTATCCCTATGTTTGTGGTGAAGCTTTACGGGGACGTAAAGCCCTGTGGTGGGAGTAATGTAAAGACCCATAAATTTCAATGGATTTTTTTTCTTTATTTTCTTTGGAATTTTACAAGAACGCAATTTCTGATGGAACCTGATTCTGAGGCCCGGTGTGCCCGGAATCATTTTCCGAAGTTTGGCTCGGGTACATTCAGGGAACGGACATGCGGGTTTTTCTAACTTTTAAATCGGTGCCCGGAATCGAATTCGGAGGGCACCGATGGAATCACAGCACCGGTAATTGATTAGAAACGCCTCTTCCGAAGTAGCGTTTTCTCGGGTGTGATTTTTAATTTTTTGGGCTTAATGTTAAGAAATAAAATAAATTTTATGACAAACATTATTTTATTTCACTTAAGCCGCTTGGAAGCCACTTGAAACCACTTAAAACTGCTTAAGCTGAGTCGATACAGATAGGGTGCTATCTAGAAATATCCTACCCTCTTGGTAGGATATTTTTGGGGTGGGGCCCGCACGAGCCCCGCCATTTCTTTTCCGCTACGTAACGCACCCGCGAAAACCCATCATTATGAAAGTCAACTGACGCGTTTTCATAAATTCTTAATGCACCATTTAATTGGGCAGTTTTATTCATGAATTAAATTGGCAGTTTCTTTTGTTGAATTAATTCTACGAATTAATGGGTCGTTATTTACCTCTTTTTCGTTTGTTGGCGTAATAATAAAATAAGACCAACATGACATTTGAGGGATTACACGTTGAGAGGTTTTTGATAGAAGTTCTTGTGCCTTAACCCTTCTTCGCGAAGAACACAAAGAATTCGAAGAACGCGAAGAACTCCGGCCTCCGACGAAGAACGCCGAACCCGCAGAAATCGACGACGCGACGTTGTGTGTCGCGACGCCGACGTTTCCTCTCCCGCGACGTTCTTCGGCGACGTACCTTAATCCGCAACAAAAACCATCGATCAACCGTTGAGGTGAGGGTTTCAGATTTCTTTAAATTTTTCCATTGTGGTTTTTTTAACTGAAGATGGATTTAATTATTAAAAATAAATCTGTTGTTTCTTGATCCTCAGAGTTCGTCGACGCAGCGCCAAATACCGCGACGATACCCTCCTTCCACAATGAACCCCTCCTTCCGCGACGATCAAATCCGCGAAGAACCCGCGGCGACGACTTGACGAGGTAGGGATTTTATTTTGGAAATTACCCTTTTATATTTTCCCGTGAATGTTTCTTTAAAAATTAAAGAACCCGGATTCATATGAACAATTTTATTTATTAAAATTGTTGGTTCATGTGTCGAATAATTTCTCCCGTTGTTTTTATCTAACGCGGAGGGTGCGGGCCAAACAAACATGTCCTGACAACCCTCCGTCATTCTTTGTGGTTGTGCAGATTTGGAGGGCGATGGAAAAACGTGGCACAAGGGCGTTTTGATGATCCCACAGTGAAGAATGGAACCCGGTAGGAACAACGGCGCAGAAAGGAAGGAAAACGGACCACCAGAGCAACTCTGGTGGCCCGCGGAAGCGGTCGGCGGTGGCAGCGGCTAGCGGAACCGTGGCCGCGCAGGTCCAGCTCGCCAACATGGGAGGTGGCTGATGCCGCCTCTGATTGTCCAACACGGCCCCTTCGACGGCCGCAGCATCTCCAAGCCGTGGGGGCGGCGCCCCGCGGCGTCCAGCTGCACGGCCGCGCGGCCGAGCCGAGCAAGGCCGGTCCTACCGGCCGGGCCATGCCCTGGCCGGGCCGGACCGGGTCTGGCCGGGTCAAACCGGGTCGGGTCGACCCACTTCGGCCGACCCAGGGGGGGTCGGGCGGGTCGGCCCGGGCCCAGACCCCCCGTCTTCGGACTATTTTTGGTCTTTTTCCCGTAACATGAGTTACGGTCCTCAGAACGATGCGCGGTCAGTGGTAACACGATCCTTGGATCGAGACGGTCGTTTCAGTATATCGCACACATGTTTTCGGAATACTTTGGGTTCGGCCGTGCTGGTTCGTACACGAAACCAACCGGGCCCTCGGAGCGGAAACACTCATATCTTGAGATACTGACGTCCGATTAACGTGTCGTCTACATAGTTGGATTCCTCTAAGTGAGAAGGATCTTTTGGAATACTCCGCCCGAGGTTTGGACGCAGGTGGAGTACAGTCGGGTTTGTTTTTCCTTAAAAAACAACCGGGCCCCTGGGATGAAAAGCCAATAACTCTCATACCGGGCGTCCGATTGACGCGCTATCTGCGACGTTGAGTTCATGATGACGATATAGAACTTTTGGATACATCAACTTCGGACTTTACGTCAGTTGATGTATTAGCCTCTCGGCTCGTGGAGCAGACCCTCCCGAACGAGCTTGCTGTGTGCGGGGACCCTAGAGCTGGCTACAACTGCTACTTCGACAGCGACGACCGTGCTGAGATCCTCAGTGGACTATGACGACGACTGTGCAGAGATCCTTAGTAGATTGCGACGACGAATGTGCAGAGATCCTCAGTGGATAGCGACAACTACTGCACTCAGCGATCCTACGTGGATCAGTGCTATAAGTCCTGTGTAGGCCCGATCCTATGTGGGTCCTAGTTGTGCTGGTCTTGTATCCTATGTGGGTCCCAGCTTAGATGATTCAATACTGGTCTTGTATCAAATGTGGGTCCCATTATAGATGAATCAATCAAGAAAGCCGGTCTTGTATCCTATATGGGTCCTAGCTGTGCTGGTCTTGTATCCTATGTGGGTCCCAGCTTAGATGATTCAATACTGGTCTTTTATCCTATGTGGGTCCCAGTATAGATGAATCAAGGAAGACAGTTGGTCTTGTATCCTATGTGGGTCCTAGCTGTGCTGGTCTTGTATCCTATCTGGGTCCCAGCTTAGATGATTCAATACTGGTCTTGTATCTTATGTGGGTCCCAGTATAGATGAATCAATGAAGACAGCTTGTCTTGTATCTTATGTGGGTCCTAGCTGTGCTGGTCTTGTATCCTTTGTGGGTCCCTGCTTATATGATTCAATACTGGTCTTGTATCCTATGTGGGTCCCAGTATAGATGAATCAATGAAGACAGCTGGTCTTGTATCCTATGTGGGTCCTAGATGTGCTGGTCTTGTATCCTATGTGGGTCCCAGCTTTGATGATTCAGTGATGGTCTTGTATCCTATGTGTGTCCCAGCATAAACGAAACAATGAAGACGGTTGGTCTTGTATACTATGTGGGTCCCAGCATAGATGATTCAGTATCTATGTCTGATCAACTCTTTCACCTTTTCGATGATGTATACCTGTGTGAGCTAAATCTTGTGTTACTATCCTTTGTGTATTGTGTTGAACTATCCTGTGTTGATTTACTGTTTACTCTCCTTTGTGGATTATGTTGAACTATCCTGTGTGGATTTACTGTTACTCTCCTTTGTGGATTGTGTTGAACTATCCTGTGTGGGTTTTACTGTTACTTCCCTTTGTGGATTGTGTTGAGCTATCCTGTGTGGGTATACGTTTGCTTTCCTGTGTGGACTAGGTTGTGCTTGGGCTCGGACGTCGGAGCCGAACGGGGAATGGATGACTTAGGTATATGTATGGGCATATACCTAAGCAGTGTCGGATGTAAAATCGTGATTGTATCTTTCCTTGTGGTTTATCCTTTGTGGATTTCGGGAGACCTTCGGGGTCTCGGGGTCCCTACTGAGTAGCTTATACTCACCCCTATACGGGTTATGCCCACACTTCGTTGTGTTGGTTACAGACGACGGACAACACTGATCATGGTGGAGGCTTGCGGAGCAAGACGGTACCTGGAGGTGGACCACTGGGCGGGACATACTCAGAGTGGAAGGCTGGACCGAGGAGCTGTAAAGGATATCTGTACCCACCCTTCAGGTGGGACCTTCAGAGGACGGCCCGACGCTGCGGCTTTTCTTTTCAGTTGATGTTTTCCCCTTTCAGTTGTACTTTACAGTTGGGCTTGTATTTCCGACCCCTTTTACTTTCACCACAACTTGTTACAGTTTTTACTTAGTGTTTACTTTTCTACTTTCTTACTCTGTGGTGCTTGTTTACTTTTCAAAGGCAATGGCTTCCCTTTTGATGGGATTTATACCTTGGTGCTAGTCGCCAGCCCCTAGCCTATGGAAGGCGGCCTTGGGGTAGTCACGGCACGGTCCCCGAGGAAGGGTCGTGACAGATGAACTCTATATTGTTTTTGGTCATGTTTTTATTCTTATTTCCATATCATATGATGATGTTCATTTTTGGTTTTGAACACACATCATGTAACAAAAATATTCTTGATTATCCCTTAGAATTCATTCTAATCACTACTCAGACCTTCATTGAGCTAGATCAGATGCTAATGTATGGTGATCATATAACACATAAAATAATTGTATAATAATGTCAATGTGGTAAAATATTATAAAAATATTTTTTACCATGAATAATGATAACCTTCTTAATAGATTCATCCTGAAATTTCATTCAGATAATGGTGAAAATGATTATGATTCATTATCGATGACGTGCATTTGGGGATATCCATGTAATAGGATATGCATTGACATACACATTTACTATCTAATAAAAATAAAAAATAAAACATACATACGGAATTTGGGTGAAATGGTTTTTAACACATCCAGAAAACCAACATCATAATTCCAAACATTTATTATCTATAATTGATAGGAAAAGTGAAATACGTGAATGATTCCAATATTGGGTTGTCATAATCAACAATATTCCCCTGTACATTTCAAATAGATATATTTTTTCAATTACTATATAATATTTACATAAAAACATGGAAATTAACGGAATTTATTCTAAAAATAACTGAAAAATTATTACATGGGATGAACCATGTTGCTAGTGTTGACACACATGTTAATTCATAACATGTTGGAATAAATTTTCTTTGTTTTAACTCAGTGTGTGTTGAAATTATGGAAAAAACTGATATGAATAATCTCTATCACCATAAAACATGAAAATTTAATTCTCATTCCTCATCCATGTCTTTTAATATGAAATATTATATTCATTATTTATTAATATCCCTTATTTCAAAAGGGTTACATGAGCATATTATTATGTCCTGATCATCCTAAAAAAATGAAATACATAAATTCATCTTTCAATGTTGTATGATCTTGATTCAATATTAGATACACACATGTATGAGATGCATTAATTATAGATATTCTCCGACCAACAAGAACAATATCAAGAATCTCCTTTAATATAAATCTACAATAATATCTATATTTGTAGCCCTATGATTTCTATCTCATTCCATTTTAATCTATAACTAAATACCTATGTTTTAACTCAATATGAATATTTTAAGTATATTTTTCAATGAATATTTACATAGAAATTATCCTCCATTATATAATTTTATTCCTTTTAACCAAATAAATTCTCTATAACTCCATAATCTCATTTTAGTAGTGATAGAATTCTTGTTGAATTCAAAAAGACATGCTACTTATTCTAACCTTGATGTGATGAATGGTGGTTGATTTATTGTGTGATGAGGCTAATGTAACACTACTAAAATTCTAACAATTCCATCCATAGCGGTTTTAACTTCCTAATTATAAACACTAATTTAATTTTTTGTTCATTCATTTATCATTTTGAAATCATAAAAATTATTTTTATATAAATCTGGGTGATTTGATTCATTGTCTTCTTCCAAATAATAGTTTATAGTAACATATTATTAGCATGTAACATCTTCAAAAACTCAGTTATGTTTACGTCATTGTACAATTTGATATTTCTACTCTAATTTTTGAACCAACTCATACATACATATTTATGCATTATCAACACATTGTTCAAATAAAATTATTTCATGTACCCAGTCCTTATCATCAGTAAATGGGAAAGCTAGATTACCTAAAATATATAATAATTTAATATTTATATAGATAATAGATCTCATGATCTTGTCTATAATTTAAGTGACCATGGATTATTTCTCAATGTTCTATTATGAAAAAATATATATATATATGAACCATTGTTTTTGGTTTTATAATTTATAATGGTCCTTAAATTGTTTGAATAAGGTCATTGTAATTGTAGACATAATTAGACAATATTTTACATGTTCGTTTTTATCAATATTATGATAGCACAAATAATATTTAAAATGAATAATAATAATGTACCTTTAACCACACCGTATTTAATTGACTAATTTTTTATTGTCTTCTTGTACCCTAAATGATGAAACATATTTTCATGGTACATAATTTAATATTTTAAAGAAAAGATTAGTAGTTTATAAATAAAATATAAATAAACTATATAATATAACACAGGATGGAAATACAATGTGTGGAGAAATTTCATTTAGACATTAAATAGGTGATGATTGAATCAATTCCTAGAGTCCCCTATTGTGGTTATTATCCAAATGTACAACTATGATAGAGCTAAATAACTTTGCTGTAGTTGTAAAGAAAATTCATTTCATAGATAATCGAACAAGCATCATGTTACCAAAGCAATCTAAAATAGACTAATTTGAAAATAATGAAAATTATTCTATAATAATTCAACTATATACATGACTTAACGCACTTTTTGAATTGTAAGTTATAAAATGATTTACACTATTTTTATATATGAAAATTCGGAATATTTAGAAATTAAAATTATTGAAATAATTAGGTGACCTTTTCTATCATAGGATACCTTAGATTTCATCAATTCGTATTAATAAAGACTACATGTTTTGAGAACAACCGTGAAAAAATATATATTACAAACAAAATCATTTACTAAATTTTCATTAATAAAGTAAAAACCTAAAAACATTAGTGTTTAGTTTAAATATCATATTTTTCTCTTTTGTTCCAATTCATGTTCTACCTATCATATAAAACATTCAATATATAATTCAAGAAAAAATAATATTGAGATGAGATATCATTTTATTAAGGAAAACGTTCAGTAAGGGGTAATGAATATGGTGTTTATCTCTACACAAGGTAAATCCATTGATATTTTAAAAAAAATACAAAAGGTAGATTTTGGAGGGCAGTTTTTGGACCTCGATGTCCAACTAACCATAATTCATTGTATTACCCTTCATCCCTAGACTTCTCCACTATTAACCACATGAACCATCCTAGAGCACCACCTTTTGAGAACACATCCATAAAGGTGACTCTACATTTATTTTGGTTTGATTTTATTATTTAAATGTAGGTTAACAAGGTCATTTGTGGAGCTCTAGTGATATTTTTTAGTCCTAGTGAAAAAATCTCCATGATAGAGGTAGGTAATCACTAGATTTGTTAGGTAACATTACATGTACAATTTTGATTTCTAGTCCTTACTTAGGAAAATATGATAATGGAATGGGATTCAAGAATTTTTGGTGTCATAAAGGGTTAGAAATTCAATAAATGACGTTTTACTAATGTTTTATGGTATGTGAAGGGAAAAAGTGAAAGGTTTTATGATTTTAAAATGTATCAAAAATGAAACAATTCCCTATAATTTAGTGGATAAATTTATTTTCCGGAACATTAATGATGTATTTCATAGAATGGAGGTTGTGAGCTTGATTTTTTTTTGAATGGGAGGAAATATTTATAAATAGTTAGATAACTCTATTATTTAAGGATATTAATCAATAATGAAAATCCTATATATCTAAATTTGTAATGGAATTTGAGGAATTATTTTCCTTCCTGAAGAATTCTTATCAATACGAACTTCATAATAAAGGAACATTTTCATATATTAAAATTTTTGGTGAATGATTGAGAGTTTCATAATGATAAATGCTTCGTGATGGATTGAAAAGAATCAATATAATTTGGTAGCTTCGTGAATGTTTGTTGATGATTTTGTGAAAGTGGAACTTATATGAAATAGATGGATTTCCCTAGAAATTATTTTGTAATGAAGGATTAATAATTTTGATAGAATAGTAAAATAATGATTCATAAAATGTGGTTTTAAAAATTCCAATCCATGTTATGACAAGAAGAATAATTTGTAAGATTGGTGAGCACACATTGTTTGAGGGAGCTGAGAACATTAAAATTGTGATTGTTTGTGAACTAGGAGGGACTATGAGTCTTCTAAAAACTTTTAAATAGTAGTGAGATTTAGAGGATTTTTATATCATAAAATTGAATTTGTATAATACTTTGGTGTAGCCCAGTGATGGTGAACCAAGATAATTTATAGTGTACTATGAATATTTTAATTCCAATTTATTATTTACAATGAGATAGAGTGACAATAGACTTTTTTCTAAATGATAAAAATTCCAAAGAGATAGTTTTTTTAAATTTTTGATATCCAAATTCTCCCCAACCCATATCCGAGTATTTATGCATGTTAGGATATCATCACCCTTTCTATGAATCGTAACATCTATACAACATATAATTCCAAGCTCTCCATCCTCAATTTATACCGGAACATCACCCCACGGGATAATGAAATGGTCACTTCCTAATGCACATATACCTAATACATACTCTATAAAATAGAAAACAGAATCAACCATCACTGAGGAACACCCCAAGAGATTACACCACCTTCCCACAACCCTATCATCATAATCGTTTCCCAAAATAACACTTTTGAGATTCATTACTACAAGTGACCTTAATATTTTGATCATGGAGGATCAGATCATCTACGTTGATTATTAAAAATTTATCATGGTAGGTACTGGAATGTGTTGAAAATTTGAGTTGAATTTTCAAGCATGTTCATAATTATATATACTCCACCTAAAACTCGATCACACATAGAGGATCAATTTTCATTCAGGTGATAAATTAGTGGTACATTATAGTCTAGAATAATATTATTCAGTGACATAATTTTTTTTCTCATGGCCTATTATTTTAATGATCATATGAATTCTCTCATTATGTTAGAATTATTTTTCTCTCTCATCAAGATGTTAACAATCGATACAAATATTTTTACATGCTAGAACCATAATTTTTTATGTATAATTATTTTTTGTATTTATTTTCATTGAATTATATTTATAAATATTTATATTTTATTTTAAATAAATTAAAATTTTTATAACAGATATTTGAGTTTATATTTTTTTAATTTTATACTAAGATAGTTAACTTTTTAACAAATCATAGTGAAAATAAGTTACATGTTTTTGTGAAAATTGTGTCATTATATTTCTCAAAATTTTCATTCCTTCAATTTAGTATCATAAATTATGTATAACTCTATAAAATATGATATTAATTAAAGTTTTATATAAAAATTAATTTTAAGAAATTGATCATATCTTAGGAACTTAAATTAATTGATAATATTAATTATTTAATAAAATCAATTATAGCACATGCAATCAATCACACACAATATTGGGAAACCCAAAAATTATATTTTACTAAAAATTCCATTTCCATTAATTTATTTTCATTATTTCCATATTTTTATAGTTATATTATATTTACAAATTTGAACTACAAAAATTAATGTTGTAAAAATTTACTTAGATAACATTCCCAAATATTGTAAAAAATATATCCTTTATAGTCACTAAGGACCCATGATCAATATATGTTTCCCCAATAAACCAATTATAAAATAGAAATAGGTTAAAATGTTTTATATTTTAACTATCAAGAAAATTTATATCGTGGTTCATTGAATTATATTCATAGTTATTTCACTAAAAAAATATGCCAATGATGTGGTAAAAATGATTCAAATGGAATATTTAAGTCCAATGAAAACTAAATTCACTACATAGATGTGGAAATTATGTGATTGTAAAAGGACGATGGGCGATGTGATAGAATACAAATATACATTTTGTAGATTTTTATACAAAAAAATAATAAAACATAACACCATATCTATTGTATTCCAAATAACACAATACCAACACATTCTCAATGAGAGTGATATGATGGTAGTAAAGAGGAAACTATAAAAATTCCAGTATTAATTAGATTTCAAGATAATTTATAAATATTTATTATAACATTAGTTATTAGGATTTAAACCAGAATAATTTGATGGATCAGTAAATTATAGGATGTCATCATTAGAGAGAGTATTTTATCTTAATATTCCTCACATTTATTAGATATGGAAGGAACACTTCTATATTTTTTTTGCGAACCACATAGGATTAATTTATAGAAGCAATGATATCATATAATAAATGTCAATATATAATAAGGCATACTACCGATATTGGTGTTTTTATGAGATCTCATATTTTTTATCATTCACGATAGACTGAATGTTATTAAACCCTGAGGAAATCAAAAACTATCATTCAGGAAAAAATGAATATCTTGATCAAATATGATTTTATTTTGGAAAATGATCAGTAATAGAAAATGAATTTGGTGAAAATTTCCACAGAAATGAAATTCACAAATATTTTGATAAAGGGACTATACAAGGATGATTTTGAAAGGCATGGGTTGGATCTTGAGATCAAATCAAATCTCCTCTATAGTAGTGTCCTATAATACTAAAAATTCACCTCCATCAGCCATATAAATCATCACACTACAACACCGTTATCGAGAATAATCCCTACTATACACTATATGCTTCTTTTATCTGTATCCTACATTCATACTAGTACATTTACCTATTAGAACAACACAACAAGAGTTTCTTATAATGTTCATTTCTACTACACATAGTTTAAAACCAACCAGATCATGAACCGTCGTCGATGAACACAACATAGTACAACACCACTACCATTTCACCCTCTAAGAATAAGGGTTGTTCAAACCCTCTATATTATGATTCATTCCTACATTGTGACCTCCTTGTTATGTTCATGGTGTATTAATTCATCACATTATTTGGAAACCTAATTTTATTTGTGTGTAATGATTTATGATTTACTTTTTTAAGGAATTTTGTATCATGTGGTCAGGTAAATTTAAGACATGAAAAACTTTGACACACAAAAAGGATAACTTATAATTATGTAATTATGTCAGTGTCATGTTCCAGTCTCACATGACATTATCGAGGGATGAAATTTTATTTTTCATCATATATTATTCTCTGGATCATGTCTATTTATTCATGATGTCAGAATGTGTTTTTTATTTCAATCAGAATGTTATATAAGAGGAAAAAAATAAACAAACATGCTAAGATTTTAATATTTTTATAATTAATTTTAATTTGGGTTTATTTTAATAGGATTCTAATATTTTATTTATTTACATTATATTGAATTAAAAAATTAAAATATGCCATTTGAATAAATATATTGAAAAGGTAAACTATGATGGTTAACATATCAAACCCATCAAATTGAAGATATGTTAGATGGAATTCTATGAAATGACTTATGCCATTTCATCAAAAAAAATTGTCCAAAATTTGCCTCTAAATTTATTTATAACACTAGATAATGAGAAATTAAATTAACTATAATATAAAAATGATCTTATAAAAATGATCATAGGATTGGAACTGGCAATAATTGAGAATAATATATATTAATTAAATTATTTATTGCATGTGCATTTGATTCCTTATAATGTTATTATCTTAAGAATTATTTTTTACTATAACGTTTCCTTATGTTTTTATAATTTCAAAATTTTAATTATTATTTTATCTCTCGTCAATTTTGAAATTTTAACTAAAAAATAATTACTATTTAGAAAATATATGTCATAGTCTACCGTTATAAATATTTATTAAAGGGATCCTTTATTGTGACCTAGGCCCCAAGATCACTGTGGTTTAACCCCTTTTTACCACTTCTATAATAGAATCCGCTTTTAAATTGTAAATTTTCAAAATCGTGATATTGAATATCATAGTTTAGGGAATGAAGGTCACATTTATTTATCAAAAAAATATTGCACATTTTTTCTAAAAATGTTTGACGTGGAAGATTCAGCTCTAATGAAAATTTTATATACTAAATAAATAATTTTTTATATCATTGTAATGGGAAGGTAGTTGATTTCAAATAATAGGCACACATTATGGATAATTAGTTTTACCTAAAAAGTATATAACATAATATATTCTATGTTTATACAAAGCACTATGTTACCAAAACCGCCTCCAAGAGAGCCATATCAAAGTATTGATTATGATAATATGATACCTCAACTTTAAAAATAGTTTGATACTCTTTTTCAGTTTTTAATCTAAATGGATTAATATGGATTTATATACTCATAGTGGAATGGTTTAGAAAATTATTGAAGGTCAACATTATGTGGCACATTTTTTCTTAGGAATCCTTGCATTTTATAGAAGAGTAATAAGAAATACCAAATTTCATTAAGCATCACAGAGTACAAATAAATATTATAAAACAATTAAATTATTTCTAGGGATAAAGAAACATTATAATGACATTCAATTGTATGAAAAAAAATTATATATCTCTCTTTAGTGATAACTCGGGTGATACTAAACACACTAAAAAATTCTTCAATAATTAAATTTCAACGTAGATAATGATATAATATAATTTTATCATGGATATGGTTTAATAATGGATAATGATGTTGGAGTATGTATATACTCAATTAATGTTCTTTGATATTTTGACAAAGGCACTATATAAGGATGATTTTAAATTCCTTGGTTGGATATTGGAATCTAATTTACTATCTCTATATTGGTATAATAGGAAAGGGCTCCTCAATCCCTCATGGAGGTTTCTATGAGTACTACGAACAATTTTCTCTCATGAGTGTATTTATTGGTTTTCTAAACCTCTATTTTGAATGTTAAAATAATTTCAAATTGGGTTGGATGAAAACATTGGTGAATTTGTTTTGGCATATGGGGAGAAGAATCAGTGGATTTTTCCGTCATATTGATAAGGGGGGATGTTTTCTAGAGAAAATGTGAGAATTTTAATGAAAAATATGGGTGAATATAATCTTTAAATGACCATAATGATTAGAATGATTACTAATGTTTTTTATGATTATATTTTCATTTAAATTTTTTTATCACTATAATATTGAATCAATAGTGATTCATGTTAATGTTATGAAAATCCTTCATAAACAACGTATATGTAAGAGGATGGTATTGTGTTTTTAATTAAATGTGGTCATTTTTTATGTTATTATAAAAATAAATGATAAACATATTTTATTTTTGTTAATAAATGAACCAGGGGTGTTTGAAAAGAATATCTTGGGTGTTATATTTGGGTTACTATTAAAATTAATGAATAAGAAATATTCAATATATGTTACAAATATATTTTTGAACTTATAAAATTGTGTTCTTAGTTATTTTGTTTGGATTTGGTGTGTTGTTGATAAAATTTATTTTTTCTAGTTTATGATTTTTTCATATTACAATAATTATAAAACATGTGTTTTCTATTTACGGATAAATGAATATATTTGTCTTTGTAAAAACTATCCAAGTGTGTGTTTGATTTCAAGGTTACAGAAGGTTTTAGTATCCAAGAATGGAATAATGTTCTTTTTGAAGGAATGAATAAAAATATTATTAATGATAAAATCTCAATGTAATGATTATTATTCTCTATTGAGGAATTATCAAGCCCTTCAAAAGAATAATTATATGTTTCTTTATTGATCATCCATGTTCATTATATGGGTGGATTTCCATTTGAATAATCTGGTTTGTTCTTATAAATTCTCATATTCATGATGATCATGAATAATATTTGTAATGATGATACAATTTTTAGTACATAAAGAAATTGATCCAAAATTTATAAAATGTATTTTATTAATAAAATAATATTACTATTAAATCGTAATTCATTGACTAAAGTGATTCATTCCAATATTTCTTGGATATTCATTCCATGGGGTTTCAATAATTTAAATCCATTATTTTTTTTGTGGATTTATGTGGTTCAATTTGACAAGACAAAGAACTTCTTTTAATAATATGGTGGTATTTTCGTCGGTGAAATGGGGATGAGTTGAGTACATATTCAAATACATGATTTGGTTTAACTTTATTTATATTAATTTTTGTGGGGGGTTATTTTGAGAATGATTTTATTTTTAATTATTTTATAGGATGATTGTTATTTTATGGAAAAAATAGATGTTATTTAGAATTTTTGAAATGAATTCTCATTATAAAGTTTAGGTGAAAATTTACCAAAATTTTGTAAAAGAAAGTATTCAAAATAAAAAAAATAACAATTTCGATAGATGTATGGATATTTTTTCATATAATTTAAAAAGGATTAAAATGGAGATGATGGATTTTATCCAAGAATTATTGAAAAATAAGGATCATTAGTTATCAATGACTAAGACTAGAAAAAAGAAAAAGAACAAAAATATATCATTCAAGGATCATGTATATATTCATGTAGTAAAAAATAGATTCATATTCAAACATTCCTGATTTTTTATCCCATCAACGATATAAGAAACCAACCTTATTAATAACCAGTTTTGAATTTTAAAATAAAGCACCGCATAATCACAATTAATGGGAACCCCAACCCAATTTATTCAGTTCATGTAGGGTTGTGTTCCTATTAAATTTATTCCCATTACCATCCATAAGAATACTCTACAGGACTCTTTTGATGTGATGGGGATGGAGGTATTGTGGAATGTATGGAATAATTAATAATTCCACTGATATTGTAATATCAAAATCCATTAACTAGGAATTATCAGCATGTTTTGATGATTAAATATAATCCAAATAAAAAAATATTTTCATTAGTATGATTAATTTATGTTAAATTAGAAAAGATAATCTTAATTGTGAAATTATATCAATGACCTATAAAAATTATTCTATCTTCATTTACCCAATATATATATAATTTCAGGGTTTACTCATTTCATTAATATTAAGAAGAATTTTTTTTTGTGTTCAAGCATGTTCAAGGCCCCCCTTAATCATCGACATATGAGATAATAGTAACAGCATGTATATTTAATGAATATAGGTATATTAATGGGAAACTAGAGAATGTAGGTGAAGGGGAATAAATTAAGGTATACAAGGTGAGGGTGAAGATGATTTGGTAGTTGGTGTCATAGAATATGATGAATATGGTGTTATATGGGGAGGGTATCCCACTGACACCATGTGAGATTCTTTAGTCCTTACGATGCACTCCAAATACCAATAATTTTTCAAATTCAACTATATTAAGAACATTTACAATAACTAAAAGGATATTTTTTACCCATACAACAAGTAATTTAAACAAATCATAAAAAAATTATCCTCTATCAAAAAAAAAGGCCCTTACCCATTTAATATTATTCATTTTCATAAACCATTTCTAAAAAGGAACTACCTATTGGCATAACCATTTTTTCTTCCATCGTGATCTAAAATTCTAGAATCTTCTCACTAAAAGGACAATGGATTCCTCTTGATTTTTTATCTAACTGTCATTTATGATTTTATTATTCCTCAAAATTGAAACACACCTCATATTATAAAACCCCAGTGAAGACCCCCAAAATCATTGATTGGATCGAGTTATTACTTATTATACATTGATATATACATATAGAAAAGAAATAAATAGATTTTTAGGAATTAAAAATATAAATATATATAAATAAATGAACACATACATGAAAAAACATATAAGTATTAACCTTGAGCATCCTACAATATGGAATGTCTACCACCACTAAGGTATAATCCTGAATTCTATAAAAATTTATTCCTTGAAATTACCATGAGATATTTATGTGGGGTAAAGTGAGCCAAATAAATCCATTGAATAGATGATACATAATAATGATAAATCAAAAATATTTGTATGTAAATTAATGTTTCCAAACAATAGTATAAAATAGATTTTAATCCCTAGTAATGTATTGATACACTTCCCAAAAATAAAATTAAGTCGCTTATAAATGTATAAAAATTACCTTTTACTATTCTAAAATTATTGTACCATAATTAACGTTTTATTTTATGTACTTCTAAGAAGATTAAATCTAATAAAAATAAAAAAATCCCCATGTTAACCCCCCTTCTATGCATCATAGTGATGATGGCATGCTTTGATTTGATGGGAAAATGATTCAAAACTGACACATGAATGAATTGTAGTTCTATATAATAGCTATATAAAAATGAATTTTTCACATTTCAGATAATAGAATTATGTTATAGATGTATAAATTTATTAAAAAATTAACCATATATAGGAAATTCTAATATCAAATTTTATATAAAAATATTTTTATTTTAAAATATTATTTTTTAGAAACATTAATTCATCTATACGAAATTTACATTTATGTTTAGTATATATAATAGTTCGTTGATTTTAAAATTTTGTATACAATTATACCAAATCTAATCTAGTTATTTCATACTGACATATTCACATGTTGTTTCTTTTTGTGACATTTATAAATATTCTATAAGTATCCCATTTTATATGACTATTTTGAAATCAATATTTGAAATATCTTAGGCATGGAAGGCTACAATAACATATAATCTTTTGACGGAACTTAAAATAGAAATAATATAAATTTATTAATTTTATTCAATTACATTAATATATAAAGGCACAATATTCACTAGAAATTATTTTTACTTATTTACATTACCTTCAACGTTGATTTTTCTATAGAAACACCTTTTGTACCAATTGGTTGATAAACCAGGACCCTAACATGGTTTCTGCCTATATAATCTATCATAATTTCATGGATTCTTCCCAACATGATTATTATGAGGTCCCTACTACCTGAATATTGGAAAGAGTATCATTACTATCAACCAATAATTTGTCACCATGTTCAGTGACTAGAAAATCATATCTCTTTATTAATCTTACCTTGTAATTTGTTTTTAATATTTCTTGTTCTTCAAGAATAATATCATTAATGGAAAACTATAGAATTATTTTGGGTATAAACACTTCTGTAACATGATAATTAAATTTATTTATGTCAATATTTCTATCACTACCTTTATTTTGTATTTAATATCTCTCTGAAAGTATATCATTTTGTATAATAGTGATCTTCTAATTTGAGTGGTTTTATAGATAATATGCCCTTATTTCCATTAGATACCAACGAAGGTACACTTCATGAATCAAGTTGAATTTATTTTCTTGGTCCTTAAAAAATTCATTCTTCCATATTTTTTAGTATATGAAAAAATGGGGTTCATTTACCTCTTTAAATCAATATAAATTATGTATTTTACTTTTATGTTACACAATTTAGTATGTATGTTGTAGTGTGTAATGAATATCCCCAAAAGGATGAAAGAATATATATATATATATATATATATATTTGTGTGTGTATGAATATTCTAAACATCACCTTGTCTTGTATGGTGTAAATCCTTCTTTCCCTAAAACGATGTCACTATGGTTGTTAAAGTGGGGTGAGTTGAGATAGAATCACATACTCACAATGAAATTCAATGAACTATAGGTTAATATATTTAACATATTAATAATTATGAAGCATATTTATCCTCTTTATATTATGATTCTCTACATAAATATTTAATTTTATGAATTTCACAGAGGTATCAGACTTATATATAATCAGGTATAAACATCCATATCCACAAAATTCCTTAGAAGAGTTACAATTTATGAATATCCACCTCTTACTTCTACTAAAAATGGTCCACACACATCGGTGTGTATCTATACACCTCATTAGGGTATACCATTCACGATATCAACTAAATGGTGGTTTTGTAATTTTCTATTATAATGGAGAACAACATATTTCAAGTGGTCTTGGATCAAAAAAGTCTAAATAACCTTCTTCATAGAGCATTTTCATATGCTTGTCATTTACATGACCAATATAGTGTTACCACAATATGGTGACAGGTGCTACACGATTACATGCCTCATTCTATATTTCCAATAATTGGTTTTGATATTTTAATATATAGGACTATTATTTAGTTCTGTCAATCCATAAAAATGTTTTCTTTATAAAATAGGAACTGTTTAATTTTAAATTATAAAAAAATCCATCCTTGTTAAGGAAAGAAAAATAAACTTTTTTACAAATAAGACATGGAAAACGATAATGGAAATATAATGGTATCATTCTAGTTATAAATGGATAGTGGTATAATACAATGGATAATATGTAAAGTAATGATCAATTAGTTTCTTGATGACCCACCTGCCAATTTGAAATATTTTTCAACGTAAATTGATCAGTAATTTAGATATTGATATGGACACAATAAGATATATTAAATTCAAAATATATAGGCATCAAATCAATACACTCAATAACAAATGAACCATTATATTCCCCACTCTTATGGGTTCATTTATACTTCCAATGTTCGTTTTTTCCACATCAAAACATTCTATATTATTTAACCTTTCATGACATTAAATATATGTCTTTGGGGAAAGGATGGTTATTTAGAGACTTATATATTTAATGAGTTTTAAGACACTATGAATTATTATTCCTTGTCCATTTCACCATAAAGACCACATGCTTTTCCAACCCTATATCCTTGTCAACATGTGGAATTAAATTAAAAAATTTCCAAAGATGCTTCTCAATATATTTCATTTTTTAATTCATAATGTGATTGGATAATAATTTATTTAGTGAGAAAATAATGGTAAAATTTCATAAATAATTTGGGATTATAAATACCAATATGTTTAAGAATTCCAGGTAGTCGATCATCTTAACTACATGAGGCTTATATGAAATTTT
The DNA here is from genome assembly GCA_963277665.1 of Viscum album. Classification (NCBI taxonomy): domain Eukaryota; kingdom Viridiplantae; phylum Streptophyta; class Magnoliopsida; order Santalales; family Viscaceae; genus Viscum; species Viscum album. The sequence goes on along the minus strand of OY728148.1, from coordinate 1,655,321,688 downwards.
AATTATAATTATGCCAGTGGATAATGTATCCAAGATATGTTATATAGCTTTTATCCCCATCATTTGATAATTTTCATGAAGGTGAGGCATTATACTATAAATATCCAGGTTCTTATGTTACTTTATATGGTCATAAAAAGTTACGATAGCATATAATATTTCTCATATGTAGTAACATTCATAAATTTCATGTAATGTGATAGTTCCACCTCTCTAGTTTTGTTTCCATTTTCATTAGTAATAGTGGGTTTTATGTGTATAAAAGATTCTATAATGGAATTGAATAACACCCAAGAACATTTTCTATTCCTCGAAATTTGTGTTTTTGATAAAGTTTACCTTATCTAGTATTAATAATGGTGATATATTTATTGTAATGTGATTTTTTTTCAATTTAGATGATAAAAATTTTCTTCAAAATATTTAAAAAAATGACAATAAATACAAAATTTATTATTTTTCCTTGATTTAATCGTAACACAATGTAACAACACAAATATTGTCAATAGAAATTATCTTCTTATAATAATGTCATAAAATCAAATTAAAACACAACATAATGAACTACTTTGTTCTAAGTGACCTTTAAACCTATGTTTTTCACTTTTGTGTTTGTAATTTTGGAAATCTAACATACAAAGTTGTGTTCAAGATGTTTTTTTTGGTGTTTAATAAAACAAAAAAAAATTTTGGGGAATAGTGACCTACCTTTATGAATAGAAAAATAAACTTATTTATATTGATATACCCTAATGAATAGTAACCTTACCTATGATAGTATAAAAATAATATTCAAATGAATGTATGATGTATCTTTATTTTAGAATAAGTAAATGAATTTTTTTAAACTATTTTTTAGTAATAAAACATTATTTCAATTAAAAAATAAATTAATCATATTTAGAAAATTAATTCTGAAAAATGGACTTCCTTTTTGGATTCTACATGCCGAAAAATGGTACGAGTGAAATTTGGGGATTTTTATGAAATATATGAATTTTTTTGATGAATAGTGACATTCCATAATTTACAAAATAAGCTAAATAAACTAATTATAGGATCATGTGTGATTTTATGCTAATGTAAGCCCACATGGTTCGGGATTACATTATAAAATTACTATTCAAGGTCATTCAAGACTCTCTATTCCTTTTCATTTTGGTAAATAAAAACTAATGAATTTTTTATTAAGGTAACCCCTCACCCCTCCACTATAATTACCAGACTTCACACCCTCATTTCCTCACTCTTATCAAGAATGATGTCTTGTATAAACTCTACCAAAGAATCATACCTAGCCAACCCCCCACCCCCCACATCCAATGGCTTTTGGTCTCATCAGAAGTCCAATCTTACAGCCCTTAAGGATGATCTATAGAGGAGTATTCAAGAGGTATTTCTCCACTCTTCTTCTCTAATTCCCTTTCAATGTCTTGTTATTTTCTTATTATCTTCCCCCTATCATTGTCCAAATTTTATGTTATATCTAGAATAATAAATATAATGGAGTTTTATGATTCTAATGTGATTTTATATCATCCAACCCATTTTCCTCTTCCTTTAATTTTATTAAAGAGAATGTTGTTCGTGGGGTGTTAATTTATCACCTTCAAGAACGACATGTTTTCTTCTTCCATTTCTACCTTCAGATCAGGTCATGAAACCATTTTTATGGTTCAACGAGAATATTATCTATGTATTATTTCCTTTTTATAGTTTTGGAACTTACTTAAGTACAAATTACTAAGTGATAAATAAAAACAAGTTCATTGTGATAAAAAACCACCCAAAATTAACCCAATCGGTCTTCATTTAATTTTTATCTAATGATTCATCCACATTGTATATAATATAACTAATAATAGGATCATTTTAAATTCTGTAATGTCATTAATTACATGTAAAATCTTTTCTGTATGTTTACCCATGTTCTACACGAACTTCAATTTATGAATACAAGACAACCACCCAAGGAAACACATAAAAACTAACATCCTCGAAAAATGTTTTTAAAATCTATTTGTCATCAAAAGGAACATAAAATGATGTAATTAAACCATAATGAACAATTTTCAAATAAAAAAATGTTCTGGAATTTCTAATTAATGAATGTAATATCATTTTACATGAAATTAATGAGAAGGAATCATTAAGATAGAAGGTAAGGGGAAATTCTTGAACCCAACTTTTATCCTTTGGGTTATCCATATTTCACTAAATATTTGATATGGTTACTCCTTAAAGATAATTTTCTCATCATTGGATTTTCTTTTTCTGGGATATAATTTTTTTTTCACTGTTTTTTATGTCAAACAAAATTTCTTCCAAAAGAACTCTTCTTTTAAGATCACACCTCTCAATTCTCACTCGAAGTGGACGGTTCTTGTAACATGTATGTTATTCCCTCATTATTTTTGGAACCCAGAGTTTATGAATGTGTTCATATGAGATGAATGAAATTCCTTTCCTTGGGTTAGTTATGTTCATTTTTTATATGTTTTCTATGTGACAAGCAAGATAATGATAATTTTATGATGTGACGGGTGCACCCAGAATTATATAGTGCTTCAATGCATTGGGTAATGTGATTAATATAATGCGTATATGTGAAATTAGGTGGAAAAGATTCTAGATTTGTTCACAAGTATGTGTTGTGGTGAACCACTAAGGCATGATGTTTCATTTTTATGCATTCCCACATTTCAAGTCTTATATTTATGCTTCCTCTCAAGTTCATAATCTTTTTCCTAGGTTATGATTATGATCACCCCATGCTATATTTTTCTTATCTATCCTATTACTGGATTTTCAGCTCATTCCTTTTTTGATGTATATCCTTCACTAACAACATTTACTAAAGTGTGGGAAAGTGCCAATAAGAACCTAGTGAAGAAGGAATTAAATAATTTTTTATGATTTATGTTTTAAAATTTATGAATGGCCCCAGATTTCCCAAGACAATAAACCGTTGGATCCTCTATGTGTAAAACTATTATGTTGATTATCTTTTAAATGATGTAATAGTAATGTAAGAAAAGTTTGGGTCACAATAGTCAGTATTAGAGGAAAGGTTTAGTTAATTTTGGAATTATAATTAGAGAACCCTACAGAAAAAATCTAGCATGAGACTAAGTACAAATAATCAAACTATAATATTTACAAAGGGATCCAATACGTTATTTTTTTGGTATAAGTTTTTTAAATGAATAATTTATTCATGACTTGTTTACTTATATTTTCTTCTAACATTTTATCTTTTAGAAAATGGATTGAACTATTAGAAATAAGGCCAATAACTCGTGCGAGGGAGATTTTAATAACATCCCAAATGACATCACCAATTTTATGGGAGGTGGAGTTCAGAAATTTATAGTGATGCATACCCAATTATCTCAGGTTATGAAAAATAACCACTATGATAGGGAATGTTCTCATTCACCAATGAGGGAGAAACTAGCTATCAAATGTTTTATGTGGCAACGAACATCGACGTTTAATAGGTCTTCGGATCCACAAGATGCGGAACAGTGTGTCAACTCCATAGTGAATATCTTTTTTGTTCTGCACTATTCTGAGATGGAGAAGGTGACCATAGCCATTTATCATCTAGATGGGGAATCTGATCAATGGTGGGTATTGATTAAGAACACCAAGCCAAGGGAGGAATTTGAAGAGTTTGAATGGGATGACTTTAAGATAATGTTTCTTAATAAGTATTTCCCAAGAACTCTTCACACGAAGAGGGAGAGAGAATTCTAAGAGATCATGAAAAAGACAAAGAATTTGTTACAACATACGAAGAGAATTTTAGAATACTTTCAAGGTAAAAATTGGTTTTGGCTATCAACAATGATAGAAAAATTGATAGATTCTATAGTGTATTAAAACCACACCTTCAAAAGTCTATTTCAATTCGAGATTGGGAGTTATAAAGAAGTTGTTCAGTGTGTTCTGAAAGTGGATACAGAGTTTGGAGAATGGTCCCATGGATATGGTGATAAGAAGAGAAATATGGAGTTTCAACCTAGTGGATCTAATGATAAGGGTGAGAAAAAAACTCAATGACCCACATGCAAAAAATGTGGGAAGTTTCACCATGGGAACTGCCTCAAGGGACGGGGAAGTGCTTCAAGTGTGGGAAAGAAGGACACCATGAACAAGATTATCAAAAATACATGAAAAGGAAGGATAATTTAGTCTTAGAAAGGATAGAACCACTCATGTTTCAATGCTACAACTATAGGTATTAGGGCATTATGCAAGTTAGTGAACTAATCCTCGAGTTCTCAAGGGTAATCAGCGTCAGCAACCACCAAAGCCAAATGAACAAGGGAAGGCTTATGAAATCACTACTGCGGAGGTAGAGAATGATAATGAAGTCATATAAGGTTCCCTTTCCTATTCAATCAACAATCGAAATGTCTTATTAAATTATGGTTCTACGCATTCCTTTATACCATTCTTGTTTGCTAGAACTATAGAATTGTTGCCCCGAAACCATGATGTAGTTATATCTGTATTACCACCAAGTGGTTTAATCATTGCAACCCATGTGTTTGACTCCTCTCTTTCTGGCTTATGTGTGAAGATTAATACAAAAAATCATGTAATAATTCTATCGGTGCAATATGATGCATTAACAGGAATGGATTGGATGTCAATATATAGAGATCATATCAACTGTTGGGCAGAGAAAATATCTTTCTATATTATTAACCATCCCATGCTCCTCTACAAATGCAAGTAAGATCATGAACCTCCTTTAAAAAATCCTTAAATGGTGTGGGTGTTGATTCCTTATGAAGAAGAATACCACTTCCAAATGGTCGAGTGGAATTAAAGTGCCAACCTTGAGGAAATTCCCATAATGAGGGATTAAAATGATGTATTTCTCAAAGAGTTACCTGAAATTCCCCCAGATTGTGAGGTATATTTTTCAATTGAACTCATAATAGGAGCTAATTCTATCTCAAAGTGTCTTTATAGTATGGCACCAATTGAACTGGAGTAGTTAAAGAAGTAGCTACAAGAACAGCTGGACAAAGGGTTCACACACCCTAGTGCATCAACTTAGAGTGCGCCAGTACTCTTTATGAAGAAGAATGATGGAAAAATGCAGTTGTGTATCGATTTTCAGGAACTAAACAAGATCACCATAATTAAAAATTATCGTCTTCTATGGATTGATTACTTTTTCAACCTGTTAAGAGGAGCTCAATAGTTCTAAAATTTGGATCTTCGTTCTGGATATCATCAGGTAATGGTGAAGATGGAAGATATTCAGAATACTTCATTTGGTACAAGTTATGGACACTATATGTTTTTGGTGATTCCTTTAGGACATACTAATGCTCCAGAAATCTCCATGGATGTGATGATGTCATCACCCGTCCTCGGGGCCCGTGCTGTGACTACCCCAAGCCCGCCTTCTATAGGCCAGGGGGTGGTGACTAGCACCAAGGCGTAATTTCCGATAAAAAAAGGAAGGAATTTCCTATGTAAAGTAAACAAACACCACATAGTAAGTAAGAAGAATTAAACACTAAGTAAAACTGGGTACAATAGTAAGTGCGGAAAAGTAAGTGGGCCAGAACACAAACCCAAACTGAAAGTAAAGTACAACTGAAAAAAAGAGTACAACAACTGAAAAGGAAAGCCGCAACTTCGAGCCGTCCACTGGAAGTCCCACCTGAAGGGTGGGTACAAATAGCCTCCACAGCTCCTCGGGTCCAGCTGTCCGCTCCGAGTATGTCCCGCCCAATGGTCCACCTCCAGGTACTAACCTGCTCCGCAAGCCTCAACCACGATCAGTGTTATCCTTCGTCTGCAACCAACACAACTTAGTGCGGGCATAGCTCATGTAGGGGTGAGTATACACTACTCAGTAGGGACCCCGAGACGCCCGAAGGTCTCCCAAAATCCACAAAGGACAACCCAGAAAGGAAAGATACAATCACGAAGTAACATCCAACACTACTTAGGTATATGCCCATACATTTACCTAAGTCATCAATTCTCGTTCGGCTCCAACATCTGAGCCCATGAACAACCCAGTCCATACCGGAAAACACAACCCAATCCACACAGGAAAGAATAATGTAATCCACATAGGAAAGAATAACATTATCCACACAGGATATCAAGTCAATATTATCGAAGCTAAGGATTGAAAGTGAAGACTCAGCTCACACAGGAATACTCCTTCGTAAGACAATAGAGATGATCAGATGTAGCCACTAAATCATATAAGCCATCGGACCCACACAAGATCGATAGGTACTAACCCCCTCAATGACCCACATAAAATCGATAAGTACTAACCCCATTAATGACCCACATAGGATCGATAGGTACTAACCCCTGCAATGACCCACATAGGATCTGACCCACATAGGATGAGTATGCGCTGGCCCACATAGGACCGCTGAGCGCTGACACACACAGGATCGGTAACACTGATCCACGTAGGATCGCTGAGTGCTGTAGTCATCATCGTCGAATCCACAGAGGAATTATGTACAGTCGTCATCATTGTCGCAGTCGTAGCCAGCTCTAGGGTTCCCGCACACAACAAGCTCGTTCTGGAGGGTCCGCTCCATGAGACGAAGGACTGATTAATCAACTAACAAGAAGTACAATGTTTATGTATCCATATGTTCTGTATTTTCAACAGGAACTCAACTTGATAGACGGCGTGTCATTCGAACGCCCAGTCTGAGAGTTGTTGTCTTTTTCGTTCTAGGGGGCCAGTTGATTTTTGAGTCAAAACCATCCCGGCCATTCTCCAAATGCATCAAAACCTCAAGAGGAGTAATCCAAAATGTCCTTCTCACTAAGAGGAAAACATCAATGTCGATGGCACGTCAATATGATGTCTGGAGCTCATGTTATAAGCGTTTACGCTCCGAGGGCCCGGTTGGTTTCGTGTACGAACCGACCCGACTGAACCCAAAGTTATCCGAAACCTTGAGTGTAATATATCGAAACGACCGTCTTGATCCAAGGATCGAATCACAGGTGACAGTGTGTCGATTGGAGGTCCCCATCCCATGATAGGGGAAAAAGACCGAACGAGGTCCAGAAAATATGGGGTTCGGGCCCGGTCCGACCCGGCCCGATACCCCCTGGGTCGGTCCGAACTGGGTCGACCCGACCCGGGTCTGGGTCCGGCCCAATAGGGCGTGGCCCAGCCCGGTGGCTGTGGCCCAGCCTAACCGGCGCAGCCCGGCCCAGCCTCGGTGTGGCCCGGCCTGGCCATGGCGTGGCCCTGCCCAACCTCGTGCGCTCGGCCTGGACAGCATGGCCAGGCAGCTCAGCCATAACGGATGAGCAGAAGGGGGGGGGGGGGCGCCCCATAGTTTGGAAAACCACAGCTTCCATGTGGGGGGCCACTCCTTCGGCCGGTCGGGGGTTACGACCCGCACTTCCTCGATCGGCATCCTGGCGGGCCTGCCGTGCTGCTGCCTCGGGACCCCACGGTCCCGCCGTCCCGCTCTGGTGCTGGCGGCCGGTAGCCGGCCGCCGCTTCCTGCACTACCACGGCCAAAGGTCGCGACCATTCTCTGACCGGCACGACACGACGACGCCACGCTCCTTTTCCGTGGTTCTCTCGTTTCCATGCGGCGCGACGTTACCGCGCCATCTCCATTCCAATCCACAACGAAGGACATCAATAATAATAGAGGGGGTTGGCAATGTTTGTGCAGTCCGGACCCCTCCAGTTAATCGATAGCATGTGGCTAAAAGGTAATTGATTAACGCCGAAAATTATTCACGACATAATACCAAACCCCTACTTCAAAGAAAAGGTTGAACGAAAGTTCATCGCAGAATTGAACGTCATGGAAGAAGGCGTCGTAGAAGGAGGATCGTACATGCTTGACGGAGATTATCTGAGGTGGGGCGGAATCTCACACCGGCTACAGAGGGGAGTAGAAAGACATGTTGTCTTTCTATGGTGTTGGCATTCTTTGTTGGAGAGTGGCGTTCTTCGCGTTCTTCAATGTGGTAGATGAACTTATTCCGAGGAATATTGCTCCCTCTCTAAAAAACCCAACACCACAAAACAACCCCCAAATAAAATAAGTGTTATGCTTATTTTATTATAACATTCCATGCATTTAAATTTTTTAAATTAAAATTCTTAACTCCAAAAATAAATGACATTCTTTATTGTGAAGGAAGTCACATAATTTAATACAAGGGGGTTTAAAGAGGAAGGGATATGGGGGGTTAGAGAATTTGAAGAGGTGGAGTTTTTGTGGGCCCCACCACCCTCTTAACCCCTCATTGGTAGTTTCCCAACTTCCACTCAAAGGATATAAGCACTTAAAAAGAAATAAAATTGTAGATCATTTTTATTTTTATCTTCCAAAATTATTAACATCTCCTCTCGAGCAAACGCAATCCCAGAAAAAGTGTTCCTATGCAATTACCGGTGATGTGATTCCATCGGTGCCCTCAGAATTCGATTCCGAGCAATGGTTCAAAAGTTAGGAAATCCCGCTCATTCGTTAACTGAACGTACCCGAGATGAACTTCAGAAAATGATTCCGGGCACACCGGGCCTCAGAATCAGGTGCCGTCAGAAACTACGTTCTTGTAAAATCTGAAAGAAAATTAAGAAAAAAAATCCCTTGAATTTTACGGGTCATTACATTACTCTCACCTCAGGGCTTCACGTCCCCGTAAAGATACATCATAAACTAGGGGAACAAATGTGGGTATTGTGCACGCATCTGAGCCTCCCGCTCCCAATTGCTCTCCCGGAGGTTCCCATACTGCCATCTAATGCGTACTAGAGGTATCAACCATCCATGTATAACCCACTCCTGTCGATCCTCAATCTCCACCGGGACCTCTGCAAAAGTCGCCCTATCATCAATGTCCAGCTTCCCATGGTCGATGATATGCATCAGGTCGTGCACGTATCTACTCAGCTGAGATACATTGAAGACGTCGTGCACCCGGTGCAACTAAGGTGGTAGAGCAAGGTGATAATCCACCTCGCCAATCCGGCTGGGAACCTGGATTGGTCCGATGAAGCGTGGAGACAACATGCTGCCTCGTCCAAATCTCTGTAATCCCCGTCGAGGTGAGACCCGCAAGAAGATGTGGTCACCATCCTCGAACTCTAGTGGCCTCCACCTCCTGTCAGCATAAGACTTCTGCCAGTTCTGAACTGTCCTCATCCGCTCCTAGATGACCTGGACCTTCTCCGTCATTTCCTGGACTATCTCTGGTCCCACAAGTTCTGACTCCTCAGGGTCTATCCATCACAACAGTGATCTGCATGGTCGGTCGTACAACACCTCGTATGGTGCCATCTCGATGGTGGAGTGGTATATATCATTGTACGCGAACTCCACCAAGGGTAGGTGGTCCTCCCACCAGCAACCAAATTTGAGGAAACATGCATGGAGCATGTCCTCTAGAGCCTGAATTGTCCTCTCTGTCTGATAATCCATCTGAGGTTGAAAGGTGGTGCTCAGACGTAGCTGTGTCGCAAACACCTCCTGCAACCCCTTCCAAGCCGAGAAGTATAGAGAGCATATCGATCAGAGATGATATATGATGGTACACCATGAAGCCGTACAGTCTCCTGAACGTAGAGGCGTCCCAAGCACTCCACTGATCCCTCCTCTCTGATGGGTAAGAAGTGGGCCGACTTGGTGAGTTGGTTGACAATCACCCAAATAGAGTCGTGACCTCTAGAAGAGCATGGAATTTCAGTCACGAAGTCCATAGATATCACATCCCACATCCACTCCAGGACCTCCAAGGGTTGTACCAGGACTGCTGGTAATTGGTTCTCTGCCTTCACCTGCTGGCAGGTGAGGCATCGAGAAACGAACTTAGCCACAACCTTCTTTATACCCGGCCATAAGTGCTGTCGTCTGAGGTCCTGGTACATCTTCACCACTCTTGGATGTACCGCTAAAGGAGAAGTGTGAATCTCCCTCAGCACCTCCTCCTGTAAAGCATCTGGTACCATGGTACGTCCTCTAAAAAGGATGACGTGCTCTCATCCCACAGAGAATCCAGCAGGTTCATGTCCTGAGGATATCTGTGCACGCCGTGTATCATAGTCAATGTCTCCGTGTTGTGCCTCTATGACCCGCTGTAGAAGTGGAGGAGTGACTATGGGTGACTATAGAAAGGCTGCTCTTCCACTGTCCACGATGGATATCTTCAAGCGGCTAGCTTCCCTGTCACCTCCCCAAGTAGCTGAATTCCCATCCTCATGCTAAGAGCATCGAATACTACGTTCCCCTTTCCAGGATTATAGACTATCTCAATGTCATAGTCCTGGAGAAACTCGAGCCATTGCCACTGTCTCAGGTTTAGGTCCTTCTATGAGAAGATGTACCTGAGACTCTGGTGGTTAGAATAGACTGTAAAGAGCTCGCCCATCAGATAGTGTCACCACATCTTCAGAACGAAGACCACTGATGCTAAATCCAGGTCATGGGTAGTGTATTTCTGCTCATGCTACCTCAACTTTCGTGATCCATAAGTGATCACGCTCTTATACTACATTTCAAAACATCCGAGTCCAGTCCCTGATGCATAGTAGTAGACTACGTACCCTACTCCTTCCTTCGGTAGCCTCAAGATTGGCGCACTAGTCAATATCTGTCTCAGCTCCTGGAAGCTCTACTGACATCTGTCTAACCATACAAATGGTTTCCCCTTCTTCGTCAAAGCTGAGAGTGGTGCAGCAATTCTGGGAAACTCTAACATGAATCTCCGGTAGTACCCAGCTATCCCCAAGAAACTCCACACCTCCGTCATGCTCCTGGGTGGATCCCAAGCTAGCACTGCCTCGATCTTCACAAGATCCACCGCAACTCCCACCTCAGAGATGATGTGTCCCAAGAAGTAGACCTCACGTATCCAGAACTGACACTTCGAGAGCTTTCCACAAAGATGGTGCTCACCGAGTGTGTCCAGTACAACCCGCAAGTGGTAGGCATGCTCCTCCTTAGTCGTCGTTTATATCAATATGTCGTCGATGAAGACCATGAAAAATTGATTGAGGTATGGATGAAATATCCTTTTCATGAGGCCCATGAACATTTCTGGAGCATTAGTTACGCCGAAAGGCTTAACCAAGATCTCATAGTGGCCGTACCGACATCTGAAGGCCGTCTTCTGCACGTCCTCGTCCCGAAATCTGAGCTGATGATAGCCTGACCTGAGGTCTATATTTGAGAACCACCGTGCTCCCTTGAGATGATCAAAGAGATTGTCAATCCTCGGTAGTAGGTACTTGTTCTTCAAGATCACCTATTTCAGGTGACGATAGTCAACACAATGTCTCAAGCTCCCGCCCGCCTTTTTGGCGAACAATATCAGGGAATCCATGGGTGAAACACTTGGTTGGACGAATCCCTTGCCCTGTAAGTCTTCTAGGTGTACTCGTAGCTCTCGAAGCTCGACGGGATCCATCCGATATGCTGGGGTGGATATCGGGGCTGTCCCGGTGTACGGGTCAATATAAATGTCTACCTCTATACGAGGAGGTAGTCCTGGAACATCGTCGGAAAAAACGTCGGCATACTGATCCACCACTGCAGGTAAGCTATGACTCCGCACGTCAACTGCTCCAAGGATAAGGCTAGCCAAGTGATGAGTGATGGGCTGCCCTCTCCTCTTCATGAGTCCATCCTGTGCTACAAAGGCTCCCTTCTCGCTGGTGAAGGTGAACCTTCTCCCATTAGTGCGAACAGATCGCACCTTGCGCCTAATGCAGTCAATCTGAGCATGGACTGTAGATAACCAATCAATGCCCAAGATGACATCGTAAGGACTCGACACCGCTACAAGAAGATCCCATCTGAATCTACCACCTCCTAGAGTAAGCTCACACTGCCGGCACCAGTGCGTAATCATCGGGTCTTCTCCCGTAGGAGTCTCTAGCCGTAAGGATCGAGCCAACGACTCCGTCAGAATCTCCGAGCTCCGAACAAGGGCAGTGAAAATTAAATAACGACTCACTCATGTGTATATAAGAACTGTCGCATGGGTGGAATAGACACAGATAGTACCTCGAATCATCTCGGGCGTGCCGTGGTTGTAGGCCTCCGTTGCCTGAAGCTGTGCATGTCTCTGCCCGCCAGCTCCCTGTGGTCGGGGTGGACCTCCTGGTGGTGGTGGTGGTGGTGGTGGTAGAGCCTCAAAGCATCGCCCACCACCTGCTGCTCAGCCAGCTCCTCTTCCTCATCCACATACTCCCTACGGACCACCACGGTTGTCCCAGTACCCCTGCCTGTGTCGGAATGCTGAGGGAGATCAGAGATGCCCTGATCTCATGCCTCAATCACTGATTGAAGGTCCGGGCTCGGAAGAATGGGTACCGAACCATGTCCGTCAAACAGCATGAGGGATCGGTAAATCTCGTCGAGTAGTGGGAGACTGTCAAGCTGCCCTGCCGCAGTTGTAGAAGCTATTGGATGTGCACCGCATGGAGGGTTGCTGGGAAGAACTTCGAGAAAAAGAGTCTCTCAAATCCCGTCCATAGGAGTGATGCCTTGTCGTGCACCTGGAGCATCAGGCTCCACCATCTGCCTGATATCGTGTGTAGGAGGCTCACTGTGAGGATCACCATGAGGTCGGCTGGTGTCCCCACTAACCTGAAAACTCTTACAACTACCTCCAGCCAATCCTCGGCTACCTGAGGGTCCGTCTCCCCGTGGAAATAGGGTGGTCTTCGACACTGAAACTCATGTTGTTCGCTAAGTCGACGTGCACTATCAGTGGCTGGGGATGGTAGCATCGGTGGCTCGGTCGGTAGTGGTACTGCCGGTGCCTCCATAGTAATAGTTCCCTACACCGAGGCCTCGTCCCTCAGTGGGCTGTCGTCACGTAAATAACTCGGAACCCAAGCTTGCTGCCGTCGTGGGGCCATCTTGAAAAAAGATAGGTGCACCACGGTCAAAACAGCATACCTGGTGAGCTGACACAAAGTAATCACAAGGAAAACTTGAAACACACATGCAATCAATGATTTCGTGCACTAAGTCAGAAATCAGAAGTCAGGGTCCCAGTGTACGGATATGTCGGCCGACGCACCAACACTAGACTCCCGGGACTGATAACCACAGTCAATACTCTTAACACTATTGCTTCACATAGAAAAAGATCAGAGTCCTATGTTTTGCAGTAGAACTGAACTCCTCTGATACCAATTTCTCACGACCCGTCCTCAGGGCCCGTGTCGTGACTACCCCATGATCGCCTTCCATAGGCCATGGGCTAGCGACTAGCACCATGGCATAATTCCTGATAAAATAGGGAAGGCATTTCCAATGTAAAGTAAACAAACACCACAGAGTAAGTAAGCAGAAATAAACACTAAGTAAAATTGGGTACAATAGTAAGTACGGAAAAGTAAGTGGGCCAGAATAAAATCCCAAACTGAAAGTAAAGTACAACTGAAAAAGGGAGTACAAAAACTAAAAAGTAAAGCCGTAACTTCGAGCCGTCCACTGGAAGTCCCACCTAAAGGGTGGGTAAAGAGAGCCTCCAAAGCTCCTCGGGTCCAGCTGTCAGCTGCGAGTACATCCTGCCCAATTGTCCACCTCTAGGTACTGACCTGCTCTGCAAGCCTCAACCACGATCAGCGATGTCCGTCGTCTGCAACCAACACAATGTAGTGTGGTAATAGACCATGCAAGGGCGAGTATACGCTACTCAGTAGGGACCCCGAGACCCCCGAAGGACTCCCAGAATCAACAAAGGATAATCTATAAAGGAAAGATACAATCACAAAGTAACATCCGACACTACTTAGGTATATTCCCATACATATACATAAGTCATCAATTCTCGTTCGGCTCCAACATCCGAGCCCAAGAACAACACAGTACACAGAGGAAAACACAACACGATCCACACATGAAAGAATAACTTAATCCAAATAGGAAAGCATAATGTAATCCACATAGGATATGAAGCCAATCTTATCGAAAATAAGGATTTAATGTCAGGACTCAGCTCACACAGGAATACTCCTTCGAAAAACGATAGAGACGATCAGATGTAGCCACTGAATCATCTAAGCCGTCGGACCCACACATGATCGATAGGTACTGACCCCCACAATGACCAACATAGGATCGATAGGTACTAGCCCACGCAATGACCCACATAGGATCGATCGGTACTAAAACCCGTAATGACCCACACAGGATCTGACCCACACAGGATCGGTATGCGCTGGCCCACATAGGACCACTGAGCGCTGACCCGCACAGGATCCGACCCACACAAGATCGGTAGCACTAATCCACATAGGATCGTTGAGTGATGTAGTCGTCACCATCGAATCCAATGAGGATTTCTGTATAGTCGTCATTGTCGTCGCAGTCACAGCCATCTCTAGGGTTCCCGCACACATCAAGCTTGTTCGGGAGGGTCCGCTCCATGAGCCGATGGGCTGATTCATCAACTAACACGAAGTCTGGAGTTGATGTATCCAAAAGTTCCATATCGTTAACAGGAACTCAATGTGACATACGGAGTGTCATTAAGACGCCCATTCTAAGAGTTATTGGCTTTTCCTTCCAGGGGGCCGGTTGGTTTTTAAGTAAAAAAAACTCGGCCGTTCTCCAACTGCATCCAGACCTTGAGCGGAGTAATCCAAAAGGACTGTCTCACTAAGAGGAAAACATCAAAGTTGACAGCACGTCAATCGGTCGTCCGAAGCTCAAGTTATAAGCGTTTCCACTCTGAGGGCCCGGTTGGTTTCGTGTACGAACCAACCCGGCTGAGACTAATGCTCTCCGAAACTTTGAGTGTAATATACTGAAACGAACACCTCGATCCAAGGATCGCATCGCAGCTGATGGTGCATCGATCGGAGGTCCGCACCCCAAGATAGTGGCAATAGACCGAAAGAGGTCCAGAAAATAGGGGGTTTGGGCCCGGTCCGACCCGGCCCGATACCCCATGGGTCGGCCAGAACCGGTCTGAACCGACCCGAGTCCAGGTCCGGCCTAATAAGTCATGGCCCGACCTGGTTGGCACGGCCCGACCTGGCATGCTCGTCCTGTTCAGCGTGGCCATGCAGCTCGTCCGTAACGGCCGAACGGAAGGGGGTGGCACTGCCCCCCTGTTAGGAAAACTGTGGGTCCCATGTGGGGGGCCGCTCCTTTGGCCGGCTGGGGGTTACTGTAAAGACCTGCAAATTTCAAGGAAATTTTTTTTTTCTTAATTTTCTTTGGAATTTTACAAGAGCGCAGCTTCAGACGGCACCTGATTCCGAGGCCCGGTGTGCCCGGAATCAATTTTCGAAGTTTGGCTCGGGTACGTTCAGTGAACGGACGAGCGGGTTTTTCTATCTTTTGAACCGGTGCCCGGAATCGAATTCTGAGGGCACCGATGAAATCGCAGCGCCGGTATTTGCTTAGAAACGCCTCTTCCGGAGTTGCGTTTGCTCAGACGTGGTTTTTAAATTTTGCGGCTTTAAGTCAGAAATAAAATAAAGTTTGTGCGACAACTTTATTTTATTTCACTTAAGCTGTTGGAAGCCACTTGAAGTCACTTAAAGATGGCTTGAACTGAGTTGAACTGGATAGGATGCTATCCAGAAATATCCTACCCTCTTGGTAGGATATTTGTGAGGCAGGGCCCGCACGAGCCCCGCCGTTTCTTTCGCTAAGTAACGCACCCGCGAAAACCCGTCAAAGTAACTGAAAAGTCAACCGACGCGTTTTCTTTAATTCTTAACAGACCATTTAATTGGGCTGTTTCTTTCGTGAATTAAATGGGCTGTTTTATTCGTTGAATTAATTCAACGAATTAAATGGGTCGTTACTTATGCGTTTTGCGTTTGTTGGCAAAATAATAAAATAGACAACTTGTCTATTTGGGAGGATTGCGATTCCTCTGAGCCTCCACCCTCTCCGCGAAGAACGTGAAGAACGCGAAGAACGCGAAGAACGCGAAGAACGCCGGCGACCGGAATTCGACGACGCACACCAAGATCTGCGACGTCGACGAGATCTACCCGCGACATTCTTCGGCGACGCCTCTTCTTCCGCGGCCGACCCTCGTTCGGCAACAAAGGTGAGAATCAGATCTTTTCTTCTCCCTTTTTTAATTTCAATATCAACGGATTTAAACTAATTAAATCCGTTTGTTCTTGATCCGGAGTTTGGCGACGCGACGCCGGATACCGCGACGTTTTTCCCCCTTCTTCCGCGACGAGCAATCCCGCGACGATCCCTCGTTCGGCAACGACAGCTGCGAGGTAAGGGTTGATTGGAATATTTTCCTTTCCCGTGATTTTATTTCTTTAAAGGTAAAGAACTTGATCTTCGAACAATTTTAACATTTAAAAATTGTTATTGATCGTTTTCTTGTTCCTCCCGTGGATTATGACTAACGCGGAGGGTGTGGGTCTAACGAACAAGACCCGGCAACCCTCCGCCAATCTTCTATTGTTGTGCGGATATGGCGGACGACGACGAACCGCGCGGCAGGGGCGATCCGTCGATCCCGCAGTGAAGGTCGGCATCCGGGAGGGGCAACGGCGCAGACGGGAAGGAAATCGGGCCACCGGAGCGTCCCCGGCGGCCCGCAGAAGGCGGCGGCGGCGCGGGTCGCCGGCGCGGCGGCGCCGGCGACCGGAGGCGGCGGCGGCCGGCGCGCCGCCGTGGAGGAAGCCCGCCGCGGCTGAAGCCGCGGCGGCAACGGCGGCCGGTTCCGCGGCCGCGCGGAACCGGGACGGACGCGGCGGCCCGGCCGCGTCCGCGTGACAGGCGGCCCCCCCGCGGGGCCGCGGTTCCCTCAAGCCGCGGGATCAACCCGCGGCGGCGGCGGCTCCCTCGGCCGCTCGGCCGAGGCCGAGCCGGCCGGGCCGCGCCCAGGCCGGACCGGACCCGGCCGAGCCGGTTCGGGCCGACCCGGTTCGGCCGACCCCAGGGGGGGGGTTCGGGCCGGGTCGCCCCGGGCCCAGTACCCCCGTTTCGGGCCCTCTTCGGTCATTCGCCCATATCTTGGGCCTGGGACCTCCGATTGACGAACCGTCAGCGGCTACGCGATCCTCGGATCGAGACGGTCGTTTCGGTATATTATACTCAAGGTTTCGGAAGACTTTGGGTTCGGCCGGGTTGGTTCGTACACGAAACCAACCGGGCCCTCGGAGCGGAAACGCTCATAACTTGAGCTGCGGACGTCCGAACGACGTACCGTCAGCTGTGGTAGTTTCCTCTAAGTGAGACGGAACTTTTGGCATACCCCGCCCGAGGATCGGATACAGGCGGAGTACGGTCGGGTTGGTTTTGCCCTAAAAACCAACCGGGCCCCTGGGACGAAAATGCCAATAACTCTCAGACCGGGCGTCCGATTGACGCGCCGTCTGTTGCGTTGAGATCCTGTTGTCGATACGGAACTTTTGGATACATCAACTTCGGACTACGTGTCAGTTGATGTATCAGCCTCTCGGCTCGTGGAGCGGACCCTCCTAAACGAGCTCGCTTTGTGCGGGAACCCTAGTGCTGGCTGTGACTTCGACGACAGAGCAGAGATCCTCCGTGGACTGCGACGACGGCAGAGCAGAGATCCTCCGTGGACTGCGACGACGGCAGAGCAGAGATCCTCCGTGGACTGCGACGACGGCAGAGCAGAGATCCTTCATGGACTGCGGCGACGACTGTGCAGGGACCTCAGTGGACTGCGTCGACTACTGAATCAGTGCCCGATCCTGTGTGGGTCCTACTACCGGTTCTGTGTGAGCCACTGCCTACCGGTTCTGTGTGAGCCACTGCCTACAGGTTCTGTGTGAGCCCGATCCTGTGTGGGTCTTCTGCGGGGGTTAGTACCTATCGATCCTTCGTGGGTCCGACGACTTAGACGGATCAGTGATCGTCTTTGACGTCATCTGAAAAAGTATACCTGGTTGAGCTGAATCTTATGTTACTCTCCTTTGTGGATTGTGTTGAACTATCCTATGTGGATTTACTGTTTACTCTCCTTGTGGATTTGAGTCTTGCTTTCCTTTGTGGATTGAGTTGTTCTTGAGCTCGTGAGCAGAGCTAGAATTGGGGACTTAGGTATATGTATGGGCATATACCTAAGTCGAGTCAGATGTTACTTCGTGATTGCATCTTTCTTTTGTGCTATATCCTTTGTGGATTTCGGGAGACCTTCGGGGGTCTCGGGGTCCTTACTGAGTAGCTTGTACTCACCCCTGCACGGGCTATGCCCGCACCTTGTTGTGTTGGTTGCAGGCGACGGACAGCGCTGATCACGGTTGGGGCGTGGAGCAGGACGGTACCTGGAGGTGGACCACTGGGCGGGACGTGCTCGGAGCGGACGTGGGACCCGAGGAGCCTGGAGGCTATCTGTACCCACCCTTCAGGTGGGATTTCCAGTGGACGACACGAGGCCGCCGACTTTTCTTCAGTTGTTGTACTTTACTTTTCAGTTGTACTTTACAGTTGGGCTTGTATTTCCGGCCCCTTTACCTTTCTGCACTTTACTTTCCGCTTGCTGACTCTGTGTGGTTGTTACTTATAAAGGCAATGCCTTCCCTGTTTACTGGGATTTTACGCCTTGGTGCTAGTTGCCAGCCCCTGGCCTATGGAAGGCGGGCTTGGGGTAGTCACGGCACGGGCCCCGAGGACGGGTCGTGACAAATTGGTATCAGAGGCGGTCGGTTCTACCGCAGACTCTGATCGTCCTTTCTTTCTATGTGAAGCAATAGTGTTTAGTGTATTGAGTGTGGTTATCAGTTCAGGCAGCCCAGTGTTGGTGCGGCGGCCGACGTATCCGTACACCAGGACCCTGACTCCTGATTTCCGACTTAATGCATGAAAACATTGATTGCGTGTATGTTTCAAGTTTTCTTTGTGATTGCTTGTGTCAGCTCACCGGGTTTACTGATCTGCTTATGAAAGTCTCAAGTTTTCCTTGTGATTACTTGTGCCAGCTCACCAGGTATAAGTTCTGACTGTGGTGCTCTTGTTCTCCTTTTCAGGATGGCCCCGCGACGACTGCCAGCTAGGGTTCCGAGTGTAGGGCGCGATGGCAGCCCACCGAGCGACGAGGCCTCGGTGCAGGGCCCTCTGCCAGCTGTGGCACCGGCGGTAGCTTTACCCGCCGAGCCACCGATGCTTCCAGTACCAGACGCTGACGATGCACGTCGCCTCAGGGCACTACATGAGTTTCAGAGCCAGCGACCGCCCAGGTTTCGCGGTGAGGCGGACCCCCAGGCCGCCGAGGACTGGCTAGAGGCGGTGGTACGGATCTTCAGGCTAGTGAGGACACCAGCGGATACCATGGTGATTCTCGCAGCGAGCCTCCTGCAGGCGGCGGCAGGACGATGGTGGAGCCTGATGCTCCAGGTTCACGATGAGGCATCCTTGCTCTGGGCGGACTTCGAGAGCCTCTTCCGGTCTGAGTTCGTCACGGCCACCCTCCGAGCGGTGCGCATCCAGGAGCTTCTCCAGCTGCGCCAGGGCAGCATGACGGTCGCTCAGTACGCGGCGAGGTTCACGGACCTATCTCGCTACTCGACCGACATGGTACGGGACCCCTTCTTCCGGGCCCGGACCTTCGAGCAGGGCTTGCGACAGGAGATTCGGGCGTCGCTGATCTCCCTCAGCATTCCGACCCAGGCGGGAGTGCTGGAGCGAGCCCTCCTGATCGAGAGCTTCCTGGCAGAGCCTTCTTCAGCGGCGAGACCTAGCGCAGGGCGGCAGGTAGCTGAGTCTTCGGCAGCAGGTAGCCGACGGATGACTCACGGGTCCAGGCAGACCAGACCCCCACGCAGACGGCCTCAGGACACCGGCTCAGCAGTACGAGGCACACAGCGGAGTGCCAGCCTTTCGAGAGGCAGGCTGTGCTACTCTTGCGGCGGGCAGGGTCACATGGCTCGTGACTGCCCGACTCGCCGACCAGAGGAGCAGCAGACGGTGGAGGGGCCACCCAGGCAGAGGCAGAGGGTCGACCGTGGCGGTCCGCAGGGAGGAGGCGGACGAGGCAGAGGAGCTGGCCGAGCAGCGGGTGGTGGGCGACGCTTCCAGGCTCTACCCCCACCACCACCAGGAGGGCCACCTCGACCACAGGGAGCTGGCGGGCAGGGACAGGCCCAGCTCCAGGCAGTGGAGGCCTACGACCCCGACATGCCAGAGATGATTCGAGGTACGATCTGTGTCTATTCCACCCTTGCTGCAGTACTTATAGACACAGGAGCGAGTCACTCTTTCATAGCCTCTGCCCTTGTTCGGAGCTCGGAGATTCCGACTGAGCCGTTGGCTCGATCCTTACGGCTAGAGACTCCTACGGGAGCAGACTCGACGATTACGCACTGGTGCCGGCAGTGTGAGCTTACTCTAGGAGGCGAGAGCTTCGGCTGGGATCTCCTTGTAGCGGCGTCGAGGCCTTACGACGTCATCTTGGGCATGGATTGGCTATCCACGGTTCATGCCCAGATCGACTGTTTTAGGCGCAAGGTGCGATGTGTTCGCACCGACGGGAGCAGGTTTACCTTCACCGGCGAGAAGGGAACCTTTGCAGCACAGGATGGACTTCCGCGGAGGAGAGTGCAGCCCATCTCTCATCAGTTGGCTAGCCTCATCCTAGGAGCAGTGGATGTGCGGAGTCCGGCTTTTCCTGCAGTGGTGGACCAGTACGTGGACGTCTTTCCCGACGACGTTCCAGGGCTACCTCCTCGTAGAGAGGTAGACTTTTACATCGACTTGTACCCCGGGACAGCCCCGATATCTACTCCAGCATATCGGATGGCCCCCGCCGAGCTTCGGGAGCTGCGGGTACAGTTGGAGGACTTGCAGAGCAAGGGGTTTATTCGACCCAGTGTTTCACCCTGGGCTTCCCCGATTTTGTTCGCCAAGAAGGCGGACGGGAGCTTGCGACTATGTGTCGACTATCGTCGCCTGAATCAGGTGACAGTGAGGAACAAGTATCCGCTGCCACGGATTGATGACCTCTTCGATCAGCTCAAGGGAGCGCGGTGGTTCTCGAAGATAGACCTCCGGTCAGGCTATCATCAGCTCAGAGTTCGAGACGAGGACGTGCAGAAGATGGCCTTCAGGTGTCGGTATGGCCATTATGAGTTCTTGGTTATGCCATTAGGCGTAACCAATGCTCCAGCAGTGTTCATGAGCCTCATGAACAGGATCTTCCAGCCATACCTCGACCGATTTGTCGTGGTCTTCATTGACGACATTTTGGTATACTCGATGACTGAGGAGGAGCATGCATACCACCTGCGAGTTGTGCTAGACACACTCCGAGAGCACCAGCTTTATGGCAAGCTCTCAAAATGCCAGTTCTGGTTACGTGAGGTCCATTTCTTGGGGCACGTCATCTCTGAGGCGGGAGTTGCAGTGGATCCCGCGAAGATCGAGGCAGTGCTAGCTTGGGAGCCACCCAAGAGCGTGACAGAGGTGCGGAGCTTCTTGGGCCTAGAGGGATACTATCGGAGATTCGTGCCAGAATTCTCCAGAGTTGCGGCACCACTCTCAGCGTTGACGAAGAAGGGGAAACCCTTCGTGTGGTCAGACAGATGTCAGCAGAGCTTCCAGGAGCTGAGACAGAGATTGACCAGCGCACCTATCTTGAGGTTGCCTGAGGAGGGAGTTGGGTACGTAGTTTACTGCGATGCATCAGGGACTGGACTCGGGTGCGTCCTGATGCAGGAGCGGGCCGTGATCGCCTACGGATCACGTCAGTTGAGGCCGCATGAGCAGAACTACGCCACTCATGACCTGGAGTTAGCAGCAGTGGTCTTCGCTCTGAAGACTTGGCGGCACTATCTGATGGGCGAGCGCTTCACAGTCTTTTCTGACCACCAGAGTCTCAGGTATATCTTCTCTCAGAAGGACCTGAACCTGAGACAGCGGAGATGGCTTGAGTTCCTCCAGGACTATGACTTTGAGATAGTCTATACTCCTGGGAAGGGGAACGTGGTAGCCGATGCCCTCAGCAGGAGGACGGGCATTCAGCTACTTGAGGAGGCGACGAAGCAGCTAGCCTCCTTGCAGATATCCTTCGTGGATAGAGACGGAGCAGCCTTTCTTCAGTCTCTCACAGTCTCTCCTCCACTTCTACAGCGGGTTAGAGAGGCTCAGCGTGGGGACACTGACTGTGAGACCCGGCGTGCACTGATATCCTCAGGTCAGGCGCCTGATGGCTTCTCCCTTGGAGCAGAGCACGACATCCTTTTCAGAGGGCGTACCTTCGTACCAGTCGCTTTACGAGAGGAGGTGCTGAGAGAGTTTCACACTTCTCCCTTGGCGGTACATCCCGGAGTGGCGAAGATATACCAGGATCTCAGACGACAGCACTGGTGGCCGGGCATGAAGAAAGCTGTGGCAGAGTTCGTTTCACGATGCCTCACCTGCCAGCAGGTGAAGGCAGAGCATCAGGTACCAGCAGGCTTGGTACAGCCCTTGGAGGTCCCGGAGTGGAAGTGGGATAGCATATCTATGGACTTCGTGACTGGACTTCCACGCACTTCCAGAGGTCACGACTCCATTTGGGTGATTGTCGACCGACTCACCAAGTCGGCACACTTCTTACCCATCAGAGAGCAGGGCTCAGTGGAGAGCTTGGGACGTCTTTACGTCCAGGAGATCGTACGGCTTCACGGTGTGCCATCATCTATCGTCTCCGATCGAGATGCTCGTTTCACTTCCCGGCTTTGGAAGGGGTTGCAGGAGGCGTTCGGGACGCGGCTCCATCTGAGCACAGCCTTCCACCCTCAGACGGATGGTCAGACGGAGAGGACCATACAGACACTCGAGGACATGCTCCGTGCATGTGTCCTCGACTTTGGTCGCAGCTGGGAGGACCACCTACCCTTGGTGGAGTTCGCATACAACAAAAGCTACCATTCCACCATCGGGATGGCACCATACGAGGCGTTGTACGGCAGACCCTGCAGATCACCGTTGTGCTGGACAGACCCTGGGGAGTCAGCACTCGTGGGACCAGAGATGGTCCGAGCCACGACAGAGAAGGTCTAGATCATCCAGGAGAGGATGAGGACAGCTCAGAGCCGGCAGAAGTCATATGCTGAAAGGAGGCGGAGGCCACTGGAGTTCGAGGATGGCGACCACGTCTTTTTGCGTGTCTCACCTCGACGTGGCTTACGGAGATTTGGCCGAGGCGGCAAGTTGTCTCCACGCTTCATCGGGCCTTTCCAGGTCCTCAGCAGGATAGGAGAGGTGGCTTATCGCCTGGCTCTACCACCTCAGTTGCACCGGGTGCACGACGTCTTCCACGTGTCTCAGCTGAGGAGATACGTGCACGACCCGACGCACATCATCGACTTTGGGGAGCTGGACGTGGACGATGGGGCGACTTTTGCGGAGGTCCCAGTGGAGATCGAGGATCGACAGGAGCGGGCCCTACGTGGGCGGTCGATTCCTCTTGTGCGCGTCAGATGGCAGCACGGGAACCTCCAGGAGAGCACTTGGGAGCGGGAGGCTCAGATGCGTGCTCAGTACCCCCATTTGTTCCCCTAGTTTTTGATGTATCTTTACGGGGACGTAAAGCCCTGAGGTGGGAGTAATGTAAAGACCCGCAAATTTCAAGGAAATTTTTTTTTTCTTAATTTTCTTTGGAATTTTACAAGAGCGCAGCTTCAGACGGCACCTGATTCCGAGGCCCGGTGTGCCCGGAATCAATTTCCGAAGTTTGGCTCGGGTACGTTCAGTGAACGGACGAGCGGGTTTTTCTATCTTTTGAACCGGTGCCCGGAATCGAATTCTGAGGGCACCGATGAAATCGCAGCGCCGGTATTTGCTTAGAAACGCCTCTTCCGGAGTTGTGTTTGCTCAGACGTGGTTTTTAAATTTTGCGGCTTTAAGTCAGAAATAAAATAAAGTTTGTGCGACAACTTTATTTTATTTCACTTAAGCTGTTGGAAGCCACTTGAAGTCACTTAAAGACGGCTTGAACTGAGTTGAACTGGATAGGATGCTATCCAGAAATATCCTACCCTCTTGGTAGGATATTTGTGAGGCAGGGCCCGCACGAGCCCCGCCGTTTCTTTCGCTAAGTAACGCACCCGCGAAAACCCGTCAAAGTAACTGAAAAGTCAACCGACGCGTTTTCTTTAATTCTTAACAGACCATTTAATTGGGCTGTTTCTTTCGTGAATTAAATGGGCTGTTTTATTCGTTGAATTAATTCAACGAATTAAATGGGTCGTTACTTATGCGTTTTGCGTTTGTTGGCAAAATAATAAAATAGACAACTTGTCTATTTGGGAGGATTGCGATTCCTCTGAGCCTCCACCCTCTCCGTGAAGAACGCGAAGAACGCGAAGAACGCGAAGAACGCGAAGAACGCCGGCGACCGGAATTCGACGACGCACACCAAGATCTGCGACGTCGACGAGATCTACCCGCGACATTCTTCGGCGACGCCTCTTCTTCCGCGGCCGACCCTCGTTCGACAACAAAGGTGAGAATCAGATCTTTTCTTCTCCCTTTTTTAATTTCAATATCAACGGATTTAAACTAATTAAATCCGTTTGTTCTTGATCCGGAGTTTGGCGACGCGACGCCGGATACCGCGACGTTTTTCCCCCTTCTTCCGCGACGAGCAATCCCGCGACGATCCCTCGTTCGGCAACGACAGCTGCGAGGTAAGGGTTGATTGGAATATTTTCCTTTCCCGTGATTTTATTTCTTTAAAGGTAAAGAACTTGATCTTCGAACAATTTTAACATTTAAAAATTGTTATTGATCGTTTTCTTGTTCCTCCCGTGGATTATGACTAACGCGGAGGGTGCGGGTCTAACGAACAAGACCCGGCAACCCTCCGCCAATCTTCTTTTGTTGTGCGGATATGGCGGACGACGACGAACCGCGCGGCAGGGGCGATCCGTCGATCCCGCAGTGAAGGTCGGCATCCGGGAGGGGCAACGGCGCAGACGGGAAGGAAATCGGGCCACCGGAGCGTCCCCGGCGGCCCGCAGAAGGCGGCGGCGGCGCGGGTCGCCGGCGCGGCGGCGCCGGCGACCGGAGGCGGCGGCGGCCGGCGCGCCGCCGTGGAGGAAGCCCGCCGCGGCTGAAGCCGCGGCGGCAACGGCGGCCGGTTCCGCGGCCGCGCGGAACCGGGACGGACGCGGCGGCCCGGCCGTGTCCGCGTGACAGGCGGCCCCCCCGCGGGGCCGCGGTTCCCTCAAGCCGCGGGATCAACCCGCGGCGGCGGCGGCTCCCTCGGCCGCTCGGCCGAGGCCGAGCCGGCCGGTCCGGTCGGCCGGGCCGCGCCCAGGCCGGACCGGACCCGGCCGAGCCGGTTCGGGTCGGCCCGGTTCGGGCCGACCCGGTTCGGCCGACCCCAGGGGGGGTTCGGGCCGGGTCGCCCCGGGCCCAGTACCCCCGTTTCGGGCCCTCTTCGGTCTTTCGCCCATATCTTGGGCCTGGGACCTCCGATTGACGAACCGTCAGCGGCTACGCGATCCTTGGATCGAGACGGTCGTTTCGGTATATTATACTCAAGGTTTCGGAAGACTTTGGGTTCGGCCGGGTTGGTTCGTACACGAAACCAACCGGGCCCTCGGAGCGGAAACGCTCATAACTTGAGCTGCGGACGTCCGAACGACGTACCGTCAGCTGTGGTAGTTTCCTCTAAGTGAGACGGAACTTTTGGCATACCCCGCCCGAGGATCGGATACAGGCGGAGTACGGTCGGGTTGGTTTTGCCCTAAAAACCAACCGGGCCCCTGGGACGAAAATGCCAATAACTCTCAGACCGGGCGTCCGATTGACGCGCCGTCTGTTGCGTTGAGATCCTGTTGTCGATACGGAACTTTTGGATACATCAACTTCGGACTACGTGTCAGTTGATGTATCAGCCTCTCGGCTCGTGGAGCGGACCCTCCTAAACGAGCTCGCTTTGTGCGGGAACCCTAGTGCTGGCTGTGACTTCGACGACAGAGCAGAGATCCTTCGTGGACTGCGACGACGGCAGAGCAGAGATCCTCCGTGGACTGTGACGACGGCAGAGCAGAGATCCTCCGTGGACTGCGACGACGACAGAGCAGAGATCCTTCGTGGACTGCGGCGACGACTGTGCAGGGACCTCAGTGGACTGCGTCGACTACTGAATCAGTGCCCGATCCTGTGTGGGTCCTACTACCGGTTCTGTGTGAGCCACTGCCTACCGGTTCTGTGTGAGCCACTGCCTACAGGTTCTGTGTGAGCCCGATCCTGTGTGGGTCATCTGCGGGGGTTAGTACCTATCGATCCTTCGTGGGTCCGACGACTTAGACGGATCAGTGATCGTCTTTGACGTCATCTGAAAAAGTATACCTGGTTGAGCTGAATCTTATGTTACTCTCCTTTGTGGATTGTGTTGAACTATCCTATGTGGATTTACTGTTTACTCTCCTTGTGGATTTGAGTCTTGCTTTCCTTTGTGGATTGAGTTGTTCTTGAGCTCGTGAGCAGAGCTAGAATTGGGGACTTAGGTATATGTATGGGCATATACCTAAGTCGAGTCAGATGTTACTTCGTGATTGCATCTTTCTTTTGTGCTATATCCTTTGTGGATTTCGGGAGACCTTCGGGGGTCTCGGGGTCCTTACTGAGTAGCTTGTACTCACCCCTGCACGGGCTATGCCCGCACCTTGTTGTGTTGGTTGCAGGCGACGGACAGCGCTGATCACGGTTGGGGCGTGGAGCAGGACGGTACCTGGAGGTGGACCACTGGGCGGGACGTGCTCGGAGCGGACGTGGGACCCGAGGAGCTTGGAGGCTATCTGTACCCACCCTTCAGGTGGGATTGCCAGTGGACGACACGAGGCCGCCGACTTTTCTTCAGTTGCTGTACTTTACTTTTCAGTTGTACTTTACAGTTGGGCTTGTATTTCCGGCCCCTTTACCTTTCTGCACTTTACTTTCCGCTTGCTGACTCTGTGTGGTTGTTACTTATAAAGGCAATGCCTTCCCTGTTTACTGGGATTTTACGCCTTGGTGCTAGTCGCCAGCCCCTGGCCTATGGAAGGCGGGCGTGGGGTAGTCACGGCACGGGCCCCGAGGACGGGTCGTGACAGTTACGACCCCCGTTTCCTCATTCGGATGGCAAGTGCTACTGTCGTAGGACCCCGCAGTCCCGCCCTCCTACTCCGGCACCAGCGGCTGGTAGCAGGCCGTCGCTCCCTGCCCAGCCGCTGCCAAAGGCCCCGACCTTGGTCCGACCGGTGCAGCACGACGGCACAGCGCCCCTCCGTAGTGGACCCACTTCGGACGCGATGTCTTCATAGTTCCTCGGCGCGACGCGACGACGCCGTGCTCCTTTGCCGTGGTTCTCTCGTTTTGGCATGGTGCGGCGGCACCATGCCATCTCTGTTCCAATCCACAATGAAGGACATCAATAATAAGGGAGGGGGGACAGCCGTATTTGTGCGGTCCGACCACCTCCAGTTAATTGATTGTATGCGGCTAAAAGATAATTGATGAACGCCCAAAATTATTCATGACATAAAAACCAAGCCCCTACCTCGAAGAAAACGCTGAACGAAGGTTCGTCGCGGAATTGAACATCGCAGAAGAAGGAGTTGCGGAAGGAGGATCGTACATGCTTGATGGAGATCATCCGAGGTGGGGCGACGTCTCTCACTGGCTGCAGAGAGGAGTAGAAAGACACATCGTCTTTCTTTGGTGTCGGCGTTCTTCGTTTGAGAGTGGCGTTCTTCACGTTCTTCAACGTTGAAGATGAACTTATTCAGAGGAAGATTGCTCCCTCTCTAAAAAACCCAACACCACGAAACAACCCCCAAATAAAATAAGTTTTATGCTTATTTTATTATAACATGCCGTGCATTTAAATTTTTAAAATTCAAATACTTAACTCCCAAAATAAATGACATGCTTTAATGTGAAGGAAGTCACATCATTTAATACATGGGGGTTTACAGGGGAAGAGTTATGGGGGGTTAGAGAATTTGAAGAGGTGGAGTTCGTGTGGGCCCCACCACCCTCTTAACCTCTCATGGGTAGTTCCCCAACATCAACTCAAAGCATATAACCACATAAAAAGAAATAAAATTGTTGCTCATTTTTATTTCTATCTTCCATAATTTTTAACACCTCCTCCCGAGCAAACACAATCCCATAAAATGTGTTCCTAAGAAATTACCGGCGCTGTGATTCCATCGGTGCCCTCAGAATTTGATTCCCAGCCCTGGTTCAAATGTTAGGAAAACCCGCTCATTCGTTCACTGAACGTACCCGAGATAAACTTAGGAAAATGATTCTAGGCACACCAGGGCTCAGAATCAGGTGCCGTTAGAAACTGTGTTCTTGTATAATCTCAAAGAAAATTAAGAAAGAAATATCCCTTGAATTAAATGGGTCTTTACAGATGAATAGAGTATTTAGAAATTACCTTGACAAATTTGTGGTAGTGTTTATTGAGGATATTCTCATCAACTACAAGAGAAAGGAGGAAGATGAAAACCATATAAGACCTGTCTTAGCAACATTGATAAAGGAGAAGTTTTACGCAATGTTTAGAAAGTGTTACTATTGGATGAAACATGTCACATTCTTGGGACATGTGATCACAAGTGAGGGAATTTATGTGGATCCTTCGAATACAAAAGTGATTGAGGAATGTCCTAGGCCCTCTAATGTCACAAAAATCCATAGTTTTCTTGGATTAATAGGGTACTACAGACGTTTTTTGGGAAACTTCTAACAATTTTCAATCCTTCTAACTATGTTTACTGGGAATGGGGTAATGTATGTATGGACAGAAGAATGTTAGGGAAGCCTCAAGGTGATAAAGAAAAGGATGTTCCCTGAACATGTACTCACACTATCGAAAAGTGGAGAATGTTTTATGATATATAGTGACTCTTCAAAGAGAGGCATGGGTTGTGTACACATTCAAAATTATAATCTGATAGCCTATGCCTCAATGCAGTTGAACATCCATGAGCAGAACTACCTGAAACATGGATTAGAGATATAAACTGGTATTTTTTCCTTGAAAATCTGGTGGCACAACGTTTATGGTGAGAATTGTGACATATACACTGACCATAATATCCTAAAGTATATATTCACACTAAAGGAGATCCATATTCATAAATGAAGATGGTTAGATAAAATCAAGGATTATGATTTCTCAATTCACTATCAACCTAGAATGGAGAACAGGGTAACTACTGCTCTAAGAAAAAAATAACCTGCTACCTTGTCCATGTTACAGATTGAGAAAGACCCTATCTTCATAGATATGCAAAGGATGGATTTAGAAATCATAAGGGAAAGGGATACATCCTACCATGACAAATAATTTCACAACCATCCATCCATTAGATGATTAAGGAAGCACAAAGGGATGAAGTGGATATTCAAAAGACGGTGAATGTAGTAAATTAAGGGAAGCGGCTAGAGTTACAAATCAACGATGATGGTGTGATTTGGTTTGGAACATGGATTTGTGTGCCTTCATCACCCAGGATATAGAAGGAGCTATTGGACAATTCACATAGCATAACATTCTCTATCCATCCTGGTAGTACCAAGATGTACTGCGATCTTCAAGAACACTTTCTGTGGGATAACATGAATTAAGTGATTGCAGAATATATATCAAGGTGCTTGCTATGTTAGAATGTTAAAGCATAGTGAAAAATTTACAAAGGGATTATGTATCCATTTCCAATACCCATGTGGAAATGGGAAAATTTTACTATGGACTTGGTCAGAGTTCTCCTGAAATAGTCGATGGGAAATAATGCGATATGGGTTGGGGGTGACCAACTCACCAAGACTTCTCATTGTATCTCCATTAGGGATGATCTCTCGCTGGAACAGCGTACAATGATATATGTGAATGAAGTGGTGAGACTGCATGGTGTTCCACTCCCAATTGACTCTGACCATGATACAAGTTCACATATATATTCTGGAGGAGCCTTCAACATGCATTGTGTACTGAATTAAATTTCAGCATGGGTTATCACCCCAAAACTGATGGCCAGTCTGAAAGGACTATTCAGACTCTTGATGATACTAAAAGAGCATGCTCTCTTGAATTCAATGGTGGATGGGATCATAAACTCCCATTGTTTGAGTTCTCGTACAACAATAGCTTCCACTGGAGTATTATGATGGGTCCATGTAATGCTATGTATGGAAAGAGTTGTTGAACTCCAACCTATTAGGATGAAGATTGATAAAAAAAAAGATACTTGGTCCTGATCTTGTTCAATAGATGAAAGTGAAGGTTCAAGTCATCCAGTAACACATCAAAGCTACCCAGAGGTGGGAAAATATCTATACTGACCACAGTCAAAGGGACTTGGAGTTTGACATAGGAGATAAATTCTTCTTTCGAATATCTCCATGGAAGAGAGTCATGTGATTTGGGGTGAAAGAGAAGCTATGTCCAAGGTAAATTGGGCCCATTGAGATCCTTGAATGAATAATATTCCTGGACTATCTACTTGAACATTCACTGAATATGGATCAATTTAATGATGTGTTTCACATATCACTCCTGACAAAGTAAATACAAGATCCCTCAGATGTACTATACTCAGAGGTGGTATAGCTAGTTTATCATCTCTATTATGAGGAATATCCAGTAGAGATTGTAGACCAGAGAGATATGGTTCTATGCATCAAGACAAATAATGTTGTTAAATTGTTGTGGAGGAACCATATGTTTGATGAAGCATCTTGGGAACTGGAAGAGGCAATGAAAGAGAAGTACTCTCACCTATTTGTGTAATGTGAAATTTCAGGGGAGATATTTATTAAGGGGGGAAGAATGTAACAACCCAATGTTTTTCAATGGAAATTCCCTTATTATAATTGTCCTAAAATCACATAAAAACAAATCATAATGAACTACTAAGTGCTATGTGACCTTTATACATATGTTTGTCCCTTTTGTGTTTGGAATTTTGAAAATCTGACAAACACGGTTGTGTTCAAGATTTTTTTTGGAGTCTAATAAAACAAAAACAATTTGATGAATAGTGACCTACCATTATGAATAGTAACATACCATTATGAATAGTGATATACCCTAATGAATCATAACCTTACTTATGATAGTATAAATATAATATTCAAGTGATAGTATCATATACCAATATTTTAGAATTATTAAATGAATGTTTTAAAACAGTTTTTTAGTAATAAACCATGATTTTAATTAAATATTAAATTAATCATATTTAGAAAATTATTTCTAAAAATTGTACATCATTTATGAATTCTACATGTTGAAAAAATTTTTGGGTGATATTTGGGGATATTTCTGAAGGACATGAATTTTTTGATGAATAGTGAAATACCATAATTTACAAAATAAGCTAAATAAGATAATTATAGGGTCTTGGGTGTTGTTATGCTGATGTAAGACCATTTGGTTCAAGATTAAATTATAAAATTACTATTATTGTTCATGAAAGACTCAATATTCCTTGTCTTGAGGGGAAATAATAAACTTATGAATTTTATATTAAAGAAACCCCTCTCCCCTCCACTGTAAATACCACCCTTCACACCCTCATTTCCTCACACCACTCAAGCTTGAAGCCTTTTGAAAACTCTTCCCATTAATATTTCCTAGAACCTATCAAACATCAAAGAGCTTTTGGTCTCATCAAAAAACCAATCATAGATCCCTTAAGGAGGATCTCAAAGGAGGATTCAAGAGATAATTTCTCTCCCACTTATTCTTTAATTCCCTTTCAATTTCAAGTTCTTTTGTTATTATCTCCCCACAAATCATTGCCCAAATGGTATTGTAACTTCAGTATCATGATTATAGTATAAAGTTATTATAATAATGGGATATTATATCATCCAACCCATTTATTTCTTCGTTTTATTTTATTAAAGAGAACGTTGTTCGTTAGGTGTTAGTTTATCACTTTCAAGAATGACATGTTTTATTCTTCCATTTCTACCATAATATATGCTAATGATACCATTTATATGTGGAACCAGAATATTTTATACTTATTATTTCCTATTTAATGTTTGGTAACTTACTTATGTACCTATTACTATGTGATATATTAAAACATGTTCATTGTGATCGAAAAACCGCCCAAATTAACCCAAACAGTCATAATTTAATTTTTATCTAATGATTCATCCACATGGTATATAATATAACTCATTATAAGAAAATTTTAAATTATGTAATGCCATTAATAACATGTCATATCAGTTCTGGATTTTAACCCATTTTCTACCCAAACATCAATTTATGAATACAAGTGAACCACACAAGAAAAACGATAAAAACGAACCTCCCCGAAAAATGGTTTTAAAGTTTATAAGTCATCCAATGGAACAGAAAATGACATAATGAAACCATAATTAACCCTATTAATTTATAAAAGGATCTCTAATTTAAAAATAATGAATACAATGTCATTATACAAGACATTATTGAGAAGGAAGCATTCAAATACAAGGTAAGGGGAAATTCTCGAACCCAACTTTCATCCATCGAGTTCTCCCTCTTTCACTCCATTTTTGACATGGTTACTCCATAAAGATCATTTTCTCATAATTGTAATTCCTTTTCTAGGATATAAATTTTTTTCACTTGTTTTTATTTCAAACAAAATGTTTTCCAAAAGAACACTTCTTTTAAGAACACACTTTTTACTTCTCACTCAAAGTTGATTGTTCATGTAACAAGTATGTTATTCCCACCTTATTTTGGGAACCCAATGTTTATAAATATTTTATTATGAGATGAAACCCATTCCTTTCCATGGGATAGTTATGTTCATTTTTGATATGTGTTCTATGTGGAATTCAAGACTATGATAATGTAATGATGTAACGGGTGAACCCAAAATTATACAGTGCTCCAATGCATTGGGTAATGTGATGAATCTCATGAGTAAATGTTAAATGATGTGGACAAGATGATAGATTTGTACCCAAGTATGTGTGGTAGTTAACATATAAGACATTATGTTTCATTTTTATGCATTTCCACATTAAATGTATTATATTTATTCTTCCTCTCATGTTCATGATCTTTTTCCCATGTTATGATTATGCTCACCCCATGCTATATTGTTCATATATACCCTCTTAATGGGATTTTAGATCACCCCTTTTTTTATGTATAAACTCAGGTGACAACATGTACTAAGGATACAGAAAGTACCAATAATAATATAGTGAAAAATGAATTAAATTATTGTTTATGATTGATATTTTAAAAGTTATGAATGTTCTTAGTTTTCCAAAGTCACTAAACTGTTGGTTCCTCTATGTGTAATACTATTTTGTTTCTTATCATTAAAATGATGAAATAATAATGTAAGAAAAGGTTGGGTCACTATACACAATATCATGCACCTTTTGTTTTGAAATGTCCCATTTTTTTGTAATTATTGTTGAAAATAACTATATAACCCTTCTCATAACCTAGGATTAGGCCTGAAAATTAATTTGTATTGTTTTTGGTACCTATAATTTATAAACTAAATTTACTCATTACTCTTTGATTTTTTGAGTGGATTCACCAATCCTGAAATCCTTAATAATTATTTACTAAACTCATTACACATAGTTACATATTTTTTTACCTGGTTATGAAATCTATTATGTGATCAAAATATATTTCCACTGAAAATATAAGGTAAAATTCCAAAATAATTTAATGTACCTCGACTTGGACTAGTCAAGTACATTCAACCATTGTTCAATTTAAATTTCTATAGTGGAAGGATACAATGTCATAATATATTTTTTTAGGAATTTTATTTTCATAAATAAATTTATTATTATTATTTTAATTACATAGTGGATAATATTTATTTTATTTATAAAATGTATTAACCATACCTTCGATAGTGATTACATAGAATCCAATTAATTTTTGTTCTCTCATGAATTTTTGTTAATTAATTAATTTATGTGATTCTTATATAGTGTCTATAATAAAATGAACCATGATACTTTATATAAATTTGATAATATATAGTGGTAGGATCATGAGTCTTTCAAAATGGTGATTTTATCAAGTCGATAACAAATTAACCCTTAGACTTCGGTGAATAACACCTTGAACCATGACCTAGTTCACGTTTCCCATTACAACCAATCCTCCAATTTATCTCTTAGATTGGTTCCACCTTGGATCGCAACTTCAACCACCAACATATTTATTTGATCCACATCGTCATTATAATCATTAATTCATAAGAATGTGGGTGGAACCAATGGAATTTTTTATGGTGTCAACATAGAAGGAATTCATTGACACACATGCCATTATATAATGACATGATGTTTAATGAAAATGATATCAATTTAAATATATTATAATGGTAAATAAAATGTAAAAAAATCAAATAAAATGGTCTAGAAAAATATCATGATCGTTCATATACATACAATTATTTACACATTTTATAAACTATAATTCATTCCTAATTGTTTCTATTTATGAAAAATATCATTGATATTAATTAGTTTTTTCATTAATTAGTCAATTATTTTATTTATAATTCTCATTAAATTATTTTTATAATCTCATCAATTACAATTTTCAAACAACTAAATTATTTATTTAAAATTTACTTTGTAGAAAATATGAATCATTGAGGAAACATGTTGAGTACATTCCCAAACAACATGGTGTATATGATGGTTGTATTCTTATTTATTATTATGTCATATACCATATATGTTTTATAATTTTAATTAAAGAAAAGTACTATCCTATAAAAATAACATGTAAATAGGGTTACATTTTATAATTTTATAACAAGTTGAGTAATCAACATTTTTTTTCC
The DNA here is from genome assembly GCA_963277665.1 of Viscum album. Taxonomy (NCBI): domain Eukaryota; kingdom Viridiplantae; phylum Streptophyta; class Magnoliopsida; order Santalales; family Viscaceae; genus Viscum; species Viscum album. The sequence continues at coordinate 1,655,286,905 of OY728148.1, read as the reverse complement.
TTAAACTCTATATATATTGTTTAATAACAATAGAAACCATTATATGTTTAATAAATAGAATTAACCCAGCAAATGGAGTGTAAAAAAAATAAATGACAGACATGAATTAATGTTGATATGATTTAAGATGTACAATAAATTAATTATAATTTCATCATATTTAGGAAATATATATTGTGTGTACTATCCATCCATATTTCATGTATCGTTATTCATCAACTATATTTATCATACACCTTGAGATTGGGCATGTTGGATATTCAAGGACACAAATAGTGTACTCGACATGTTCTAATGATTCATGTAAGGCGGTCTCAGAGTTTAACAATTACAAGTAATGTTTTATGTGTAACAAAAATTATTCCTCCAGGACTAATGGACTACATGTATGGTATGAAAGTTACCCACTATGAAGTCCAACTATATGTGTTATATGATGGACCGATCAACAGAAGTTGTGTATTAATTAAAAATTTAATGAAAGATATTTAAAAAATAAATAGTTAAATTATGATTCATTTGGGTTTCATAAACATGACTATATGGTATATACCTATAGGTTATATTCCATGTATCTGTTATCTAAACATAATAAATTTAACATCAGAATGATTTCCTCTACTATTATTTGATCAAAATTGACCAATGTTTAATTACATTTTGATAATAATGGAGATTAAGAGAATATAAAATAATTTATATATAATGATTAAACTCTTATTGGAAACTATTAATAATTATATAAATCAATCACCATATTTAAACAATTAAAAATTATTATTAAACTACTGTGATACCACTTTATAGTTCTTGCTATACTATAAGTTCATGTTGCGATTGGCTAACTCAACATTTTATCATAATCAATGATAGATATAAGATTCACATGATGTTATATTCTTATTAGTGGAATTAATTCAAGTATTAATTGATGTATAATATCTATAACCATAATTAAATATCATCACATAATGATTTATAATAAATTTTAGTCGTTCAAGAATTACTTTATGATTAATTCATTCTTTTATAATAAATTTTATAGTGTCTCTAAATAATAAAATAATTCCTTATAAGAATAATATGTAGATTCCCTTTATCGAAGATCTACACGTACGCTAATCACCTTTGAGAATATCTATAGAAGTCATTGAGTGCTACCATGGGAGAACCTAACAATTTCTTCAATCATATATGATTACCATTAGAATCACATCATAGAGGGTCTCCCCAGGATACCTTTTGAATCAAGACGGGTATAAGAGGAGGATAATTCAATGTTCTTGAGGGAATTCCTGAAGAGGATCTCTCGAGAGATTGGGTGGACCCTCTATATAACATTGTTCCCAATTAAAACAGTATTAAAATTTTTTATGGATATAATATAATTGGTTTTAAATAGTTTTTGGATTATAAAATAATAATTGCACAATTACCTAATTCATTTTTTAATATATTTATAACCCCATTACAAAATAATAATATTTTTATTTTTTTCATGAGATACAAATGACTCATGTATTAATCAAATATTTTTTATTGAATAAATTTGATTCATATTTATTGATGTAATACTTAAAACATATTTTCACCCATGCTCATTAATCCCAGTCTTCGATTCCTAAAAAATATTTATTTTTTCTTAAATAATTAATATTTATTTAATATATAATATATAACTGCATTATTTTCCCAAAAATAAGTAAGTAAAAATATTACTTACTACATATAAAATAAATATTTTTTAATTGTTAGGCCCACAAATATTTAGTCAACTAACCATTGCCTAAATAAATGTGATTAAGAGATCATGAATAACTATTAAACCATGTATGGTAATTTTTTTATTAAACATGTTAAAAAATAATAATATTTTACTTACGAATTGAATAAATATCATTTTAATCCCTTTAGGACTCTTTATCTATAGCATTAGGAAGAGCATATGAATGTCCAAGGTTAGAATCATTCAATGCACCTCAGAACCCATTCAAAAAAAATTCTTATCTTAATGATATCAAACTAAATATAAATCGTTACTATGAAATATGACCCCAATATCATTACTATTCATATAATGAAACTTTTTTGGTGTTTTCATCAACCTATGTAATCAATTCCACATTATTTAAGATAGATTATCCTACCCAAAGAATACCATGGGAATTTAATTATTTGGGTTATTCCATTTTCATCAATGCACATGTGATAAGTATTTAATTAATGAACAAGAGAGAAAAACAATTTTTCACATTATTCATTAATGAAATATCTCATGTGAGATACCCAACATATCATACTTTTCGAAAAACATATGCTATCATAATATTCTAAAGTACATCCTAATATGCAATTGGTAATATATATTAAAGAAAATTATATTCTAGGAATTAATATACCCATTCATAGATATTATCTTCCAATTAAACAGATAAATTTAGATTTCCAACCGGGGGGTCTTGTTCATAAAATCACATTCACTAGAAATTACTAAGGGTGTAAACCATTGAAAAATTCCAAAATGTAATTTGGGAATTCATCGTTGATAGTGTGAATCAATTATATAATATAAAATGATATCATTTCCCTATATAAAATATTTTTTAGAATATTATCACAAAACATCATGGTTCTCATCATTGTGGGGAAATAATATGACCTTTCAACATGATAGTTACTCTTAGAACATTTTAATATACTATGATGTGAAGACGAACAATCATGATGTGAATATATGTTTATTTATATAAAATATAATAAATATTGGATAAAATGAATAAAGAGTTTTCTTATAAGGAATGAAAACTAATTTACATGTACATATGGAACATTCCCGTATTTATTAATACATTTTTTAGTTTTCAGTGCACCAATAATGTTTTAGTAATGTATAATAAAAATATTCCAAAAAATGATTAAAGATTTTTTGGAAATATTTTTGAATAACTAAATTATTGGTAAAATATTCCTTTGATGATTGACTAAAACATTTGGATATGATTTTGGAAAGATGTACAGAAAATAGTTGGTGCTTAATTGAAAAAATGTCACCTCATGGTAAAATGTGGGATTGATTTATAACATTATATTTCATATAATTTAATTGAACTACACCCAACTAGGATTAGTAAAATTTATTAACTACACATGAATAAATTAGGTCATATTATTAGAGGTTTTATTAGTAATGTTTAATTTAATGAATTATTCATTAATGAGTTCATATTTATTTCACACCCACTAACCACCATGTTAGTAAAACACATGATTTTCAATTTTGGTCTTAAATGTCTTGGAACATTTATTTTTTTTGGAAATACATTTTATAATTGTAAAAAATTATTTCAACAGACTAATATCAATTATTTCAATTATGAAGTGAGGAAATTGAATGGGATATAAGTTCTACCTATAAAAAATGATATATTTAAAATTAATTTATTATTCTAGATTAATATTTAATGCTACTCAACCTAGTTACATGACAACTAAAAAAGAGCTACTTCTAGTTGACTGGGAATTTAATATAAAAATCATGATTTTTTCTACATTAGTGCACTGTATATGTATCACCCTTCTTTTAAGTAATTCATGAGATAAAACGTGCTAATACTATAATTATTCAATTTTTAATGATACTTTAGGAAAATTTTATTTAAATTATTAACTATAAGGGAACTAAGAATTTCATTTTTGATCATCTATAATTCATAAAATTGGGAAAAATGATATCAACTTATATTTAATAAATGAAAAAATTTTATTAAATATATGACACCCAAACTATCACACCATAGTTGGTTGATATCGTGAATTATATAGTTTTGGGTGTGGTGCATCCAAATTTATTGAATGAGGATTGGATAAATTTATTAATTAAAGAACACCATTATAACAGTGATGATATGTTACATCAAAAGGAATGGGTAGACTAAATTAATGGAATATTTATCCAAAAGGGTGATGTTAATAATTTCAAAATAATATTTTATTCTTGGGAATATTTAGGACATCGTGGAATTCATCACATTATTAACATTGTGTTATAATGTCGTTTAAAATGGCCCAACATGCATGTAGATATTCCAAAATTCATCATGAATTATGGTAAAAGACAAATAACTAGAGAAATTTGGTGAATGCATTATATGTTATAACAATATATTACAGGTGTAATTTTTTAATATATGTGGTCTGTACATCATGGTTCCTTTTTCCATATCATTTTGTAGTTATGCATCAAATATTGTGTTGAATTCAGATAACAAATGGTGGAATCTAAATCATGTGTAGAAAATACTACTAATTTGGTACTTAAATTATCATAACAACACATTTTTAATCTATTAATAATTCCAAGACTCATTATCAATGATCTTGGTACTCACTTAAACAATATGATGATTCAGACTATAATGAATCAAAATGGATTTTTCATTACATGAACACCGCATATAATTTAATCATAAATGTGAATGTTTAAATTTCAAACTAATATATTGAAATCATCTTAGATAATGTGATATATAATTCTTGTAAATATTAGAATATTATATATTATTGATATGTTTTTAGAGAAAAAATAATAAAAACCCATTGGAATGTCCATAATGGGCTTATTAATTGGTAGAACATTCCTCTAACATAAGAAATGAAAATATATTTTATTCTGAAATAGTAAAAGTAATTAGGGATTTCGAATCTACATTAGATAACACAATTTTTTAGATGAATAAATTGAATGCGATAAGTATAGAATCATGTGACAATGTTATAATCTATAAAATAAACCAAACTCTCTGATGATATTAGAATTAAACAATGAATTATTTTCACTAGGTTAGATGTTTTACTGTTAAAATAGGGATTTGGGTTATATTGTTAATGATAATCGATATCATAAGGAAGATCACATACAAAATTTTCTCTCTCCATCTAAGTGTTGAAATTTTATATGGAAATATAAATTCATTTTATGTGAACGGTTAATTCTTTGAAAAATATCACATTTAAAAAATTATAAGATTTATTGATGAAATTTATTTATAGAGTGATGTCACCAATCCAAATAATAATGAAAAAAATAATTATTCCTATGAGGAACCCCATATGATATTCATTTAAATTATTTTCAATTAGTTATAGTATAAATCTAGCATGATTAGATAATTTTTATATCATTTGACATTTTAATGACCTTTATATTCCGTAGCATATATAGTTAATTCCTGTGATACAATTCTCTTATTGTTATCTTTATAGTTTGATGTGTCAATGTATTTCCTGGGATAACAAATTACTAGTTCATAATTTCTATTTCTTCATTAGATACAAGAAGTCATTATGTGCCTATATATACATACACAATGAATTCATAATTTTTTGATATATTTTTATATTAATCCAAATATTCTATTTAATTTAACTAATTATTAAATAAAATCAGAAAAAAAATATAATTCCTAACAACACTTGAATTTGTGAACCCCTATGTAGAAAACTATATTTTTATATACAACAGTCGGGGGAATATCATCTTCCCCCTTGTATGTTATATAACATGATTTTTTTAAAGTATTTTATTTATGATATCATTTTATAAATTACTTTTAATAACATTGAGTACTATGAATTTTTTATAAAATAGTTTTTTTATTGAGAAACTTATTTTCAACCATTATAATCCATGTTTTCTTAATGTACAGTCTAGTTCATTTGAGGACTCATAATCAATTTTACATATATTTTTATATAGCTAATTCTTTTGTGGGAATTTATCTAATTATATATATTTTAGAATAATACTCGTTTTTCTTCCTAGAAATAATATTTTTTAATGATTCTACAAGATAAATATGGATTTGGAAAAATTTTTAATGATTCATTTACCCTCCAATCCACCCTTTCAGTTTCCTCATTTTTATCATTTATTAGACCTGAGGAATCATTTTTATGATGATATCGATAGATGATAAACTTCCTTACACATATCCTGAATATTTGATTAATAATATCATATACAAGTATGAGGGGCTATATTCATGGGTAGGGTATTTTGAGGTTCAATGAGTCATTTTATGTACATAGATTTACAATTTCATCTCATAATATATGTTTTAAATCAATTTACCTTTATCTATTGTATTTATATTATGATATGGGACTGTAAATTATTTTTTGTTATAAAGAGGAAAACATTTTTTGTTATTACATGTTAAACAACAATATTAGGGACACCTATCAAAGATATTACACCTTTCCCTGAGAGAAGTATAGTATTTATATGGAAAATATTTATTAGTATTCCACTGAGTATGAGATACTTATATACTCTATCTTGAGGATATTTTCTAAAATTTACATCATTGATTTTTTGATATAATACTCGTATATTGATCTTCTTATTGTTTGATTGATTTATTTCCCCTTGTTTCACTTGGAAATATTGAAATTATCATTTTCAATGTGATAAGAAAGTTTTTATGTGTGTGTGGTGATGGGTAGAGATACATTTTTATATACATTTGGATTAATATTTATTATACATTTATTTCATAATCCAGACATCACTATTCAATGTAATTTCAATTTTATATGTAAAAAACTCCCACATATGTAGAGAATATTTTTACAAAGTGAAATGTCCTTGGGTTTAGTGAATTAATTATACATCCACTAGAGGTGATATAAAATTCATCGCAAGCATAGAGTAGGATTTATTTTATGTAGTAATTAATAAATTATTTTGTCATTCTTATTTGTAATAAGAGTTAATAAGAGTTTTGTCACATTATTTATGATTGTACATATATATATTCAATAAATATGAGAAAAGGATAAATTATTATCAAAAAATAGTATTTAAAATGAATTGTGATTTTTTGTTAAAATTATTAAAATTTTGTAATGTGTTATTTTTATTTGTTTGACCTAAAAAAGGGTTCATTCGTGTCTCCTTATTGAATTTTTTTCAATGGAATACATTAGTTTAAGTGTGGTAGCATTTATGTTCAGGTTAATTACTTAAATTAATATAAATTTTTAGCATTTTTAAATTATTTAGTTAATATTTTTTATGATTCCATGCTTTTTAAAAAATTTAATAGTGTTTAGTGATTTTTTAAAAATTTAATTAATTATAAATTTATTTATTATATTATTATAATAATTTTTTTGTAATAATTATATATATTACGATCACATGTATTTTCTAGAAAAATGTAATATTAATATTAGGATAATAAATATTAGGTATTAAAATTTGTATTATGTTTATAATCATCATATTATATTAATAGTTAATATTAGTATTATTTTTATATTATTATCATGTCTGTAGTTATAATTTTATATAATTAAATTTATATTTTATCTACAATTTTATGCATATAAAAATATATAAATGTACATAAATATTAATATAATTATATATATTTATTATATTGGATATTTTCAACATTATCATCATTATTAAACCATATTAGTATTTTCTTATTTTTAAATTTATTATAGTATTATTTAACAAATATATATTAATGTAATTGACTTTAATTTTAAATATTTCTCCAAAATATTCTAATTACATTCATAAATATATATATTCTAGTAATATTTATGTATATATATAATTAATAGACAATACTTAGAATTATATTATTTTTTTATCTTATTATTATTATATATCAAACATAATATATTTAAAATTTTGAAAAAAAAAATTTCTAGCCTTGTTTGGTTTTTGATATTTCATGAATGGTAAGAATTCCCCTTTTGTGGATTCCCCTCTTCAACAATAAATAATACTAAGATTAAGGGGGATTAACAAATTATATTATAGGGGACCACTCCCAAATGGGGGATCTATGGATTCTTATGTGCAATCCATGAACCATACAATCATGGTACCCTGGCTAAGCACCATACAAAATACAAATCAACCACACACTAAATATTCTTATTGCACCCACTATGTGGCCCTAGTCCCTTTGTGATAAAATACATATCAACCTCCCAACACATTCACTTAATTATAATTAATGCCTAATATAATGTATTAAGCATCATTATCCTTAGAAACAGTTATAGCCATCCTTAACACCTGGATGTTTTTATGAAATATTTATTTAAAATGGTTTTAAATATTCAATAATGTTTATTTAAAAAATCATGAGTTTAATCAAACCATGATATGCCCTTAATATAAAATTAACATTTTAACCTTGATGTTTGGTTAGCAGGAAGAAGTTTAATTATCTTATGAAAATTTATGGTGAATTCCTTCGTGACCAATTAATTCTGAAAAATATAAATCAATTGTATATTTTTATTTTTTATATTAATATATTTAATAAATTAATATTTTTAAATTAAATTTATGATATATACTTGTTATAAACAAAATAAAATATTTTTTATATTCATCCAATAAATACTTTTGTCATAGGGTGTGAATAAACCCTGTTTGATGTACACAAACATGTATTACTAAAAAGGGAAATTTTACCACTTTTAATGGATAACCCTATTTAAATTACTATTTTGACACATAAATAATTTTTATATGATAAAAATACATATTCATTGTATGTGGGATATATAATTATACATTTAATGAAATTTTAATATTTTCGGATAACATTCGATATTTGATGAATACTAAAAATAGAAAAAAAATTTAATTAAATACAAAATTTTGAAAAAAATAATATATATGATTAAATTATAATATTTAATAGTTTTAATGTATAAATATAACATATTTTTATTATTGTATATACATTATTTCATTATCATTAGTATTACATTCAATTTATATATAAAAACAATTCAATCTTTTGCAATGTTTTTACATTTAAAAACATATTCTCTCTTTCCAACCCCTACTAGGAATCCATGTTTTCCCAATGGTTTTAAACAGTTGGAAATGTCCCTCAAACTGTTGGGAAATATTATCCCAACGGTTTTAGAAACCGTTGGTCTCTAAGGCGTCGGAAAATCCTTATACCAACGGTTTATATTGAACCATTGGAAAAAGGCAGTTTAGATCCTGTTTTACCAACAGTTCAGCAGAACCGTTTGGAAAATCAGCCCACAAGGGGTATAACCCAATGGTTCTAAAAACATTTTCATAAACATATAGAAGATATAAACCAATGGTTTTGACCCATTGGGAAATGCAACAACGTACAGGGGTATAACCCAACGTTTTTGAAAATGTTGGCTTAGACCGCCATTAATTTAAAATGAAATATCTTGCAATCAACTACAAGCTACAATGAAAACTGTGTGAAAAACATTCCATCTCACAAAAATACACTGAAATCACAAAAAAACACCCATTCTATGTGTTTAGGAACACTGCAACCTGCAAACACAGAAAACACACTGCACACATATAAAACTCCCAAAAACTCACTTCAATCACCTTCAATCACACAAAAAATATCAAGAAAAACATAGATTTATAATCTCATTTTTTAAGGCTTACTCACATCCCTTCCCCTTGTATGGTTCACATATTGATGTGTTATACAGACCAAGAACCAAAAAAATGTTGTGTTGTTGATCAAATAGGGATGGGATATTGGAAATTAAATTTTATAACAAATACATGAAGAATCCCCTACCTCAATCTGGATCTATCAGATAAGGGATATTGGTTTTGATTACTCCAGGATAAATTATATACTTTTTTGATGAATTTAATCATTCAATATACTATCCTAGAAAGATATTTACACTATCACAATTATAACCCTTTTGTTCCTAGAGTATATTGATGGGGGAATCATATACTATGGGGAAATTAATTTAATAATGTCAAGAGATTTAGATATATTTTATCATTTTTCAAGTTATTAGTTTGTGTTTAACAGAGGGATATTGGCCCGGCTTCTATGACACGTAGATTATATGGGGATGGATATTTACTTGATTCATGAGAGATATCACATGCCTAATTTTCTAGTGGATCTTCTATGTTGACATCCAACATGGTGTTTGTTAGTGGTTATGAATCATTATATCATTTGTTGGGATCACTTTGGAAATTTTCTATCATATTCTAAGAGGATAAGATTACAATGTAATATTCTATCCCAAATCAGTAATGCAAACATTCAGATAATCCTCCATGACAATCTAGTAGATAACTACATGATTTTTTGTATATACCTTCAATAGATGATTTTTGTATCCATTGAAATTTGAATGATGATCCATAGGGAGAATCATAAAAATGAACCATTTATCCCATGGGATCATGGTCATCCTGGTGGTACACTTGATGGTGAGCTTTGATATGGACCAAATTCCCTTTTTATTTCATACACATGTTTCATGACAAATTCTAACAATTATAATGAAATATCATAAGGAATGACAACACCTTGAGTGATTAGGTGTTGTAAGGACCCTTAATTTTGTGATAATTATGCTATCATATTATATAAATGATATCTAACAATAAAATGATTAATAAGGTGGGTGGAATATGTCCCAAGTGACTAGAATCATGTACATATCTGGTGAGCTATGATATGGAACAAATTCCTTTTTTTTGTTTAATACACATGGTGGGTGAGAAATTCTGACAAGTATAGTGATTTATAATATGTAATGACAACACCTTGAGTGACAAGGTTCTATAAGGACCCTTACTTGAGTGATATTGAGGATATCATATTATAAAATGATATCTAACCCTACCATGATTGATAAGGTACTGGTCAATATAATGGCCTCACCTTGAGTGATAAGGTTCTAGATGAACCCAACCCTGAGTGATAATGGAGCGTTTGGAATGTGATATTAAACCTACCGTGGTTAATATATAATTATTTCAGAAAATCGATTTACATTGATCATAATTTATTAACATGGATGTTTGTTGAGTGAGAAGGATGGAATATGATATATAGTTGTATGTGACACTACCTTTAGTAGTGTGGAAGATGTTGCAAGTTGAGTGATGAGATATATTGATTGAGAATTATTAGTCTAAGGCTTTGATAAGGGTAAAAGTAGTGGATATATATAAAAATGTTGGGATAGAAAAGACATGTGTGAATATAATATACTATTTCGAAAGTCGTATATTTCTACTTGTGTAGAGGTAATAAAGAGGTAAATGAGGGAACATATTGATCCTTTCCAATTTTTACTTAGCAGTAATGAGACATGTGTAAATTTATTAAGGACAAGAATCGATTAGTAGATTGAATGTATATATATGATTTCCTATTAGAAATGGTGTGAAAATTATTATGTCATCTCCCATACTTATCTTGACTTTCCTTTCATGTTTAAAATTAATCCAATGGTATTCATGGATCTCATGAATGAGAACTTCCATACATATCTCAACTCATTCATTGTGGTTCTTATTGATTATATCCTTATATACTCACCGACCATTGATATACACATTGGACACATATAGATTTTTTGACCACATTGACCACATTATATGTTTTATAAGATCTCAAAGTCTCACTTATGCTTCCATAAAGTATGTTTTCATAGGAACGTACTCTGTAATGTGGGAATTTATTTGGACCCAAGTAATGTATAGGTTGTGGTGTCTTGAGATGGAATACAAAATATTTTTGATATTGTGGGTTTCCTTTATTTATTTGGATTTTACATATAGTTCATTTAAAATTTTCCCCTATAAAATTGCATATTACTAGGATTAATAATAATGTAATTATGTTTGAGTGGTCAGATAATTTTGCACTGTCCTTCCTAAAAAGTAAATGATTTTTTGATCCTTTTGAATTACTATAAATTAAGATTCAGAAATGAGGTCTCCAAATTGATCCTTGAGCATGAATTGGACTTATGGACATTTCTATCATTGGACATAGAGCTATAGTATCTATGTGGAAGGTTCTATATTGTCCTCATCATATCACATATGAGAATGTGTCAACATTGGAATTATATTATATCAAAAATCATAGTCAATGTAATATTTTCAAATATTGATAACATTTACCATTAAATACAAGTAAAAGGGTCTGATGTTTCTCAACATAATGACATATAAATCATGATCTATGATGGATATAACATTATTACATTCCATAGTAATTGTACCTAGTTGGATTATGAATGGGGATCTTCCTTCTACTAATAGACTCAGTAAATGAGTCTTCCACGGTTTCTAGAACAATGCTAGTCTATGTAGGGACATGGCTATAATTATAGATTCTTCCATGAATGTGCCTTATCCGATATACTCAGGTCCTACAAAATCATTCTATAGTTCCCTAATTGGGTTCAAGGAACTCAAGATCATCTCCATACTCATCCAACTACCCAACCCCCCCCCCCCCCCCCAATACCCCACCTACACAACCCCCCTGTCTAGCCTAGCCTAACCCCCTGCACATCCCACCCCCTCCCCCACCTTCACTGCCCCCCCAACTACCCCACATGCACAACCACAACCCCACCTGCATAGCCCCCCCTACCTAGTACCCCTACCCCCTGCCTAGCCTAACCCCCATCACATCCCACCCCTCCCCCACCTACCCAGCCCACCTCCCCCACCTGCGCAACCACCACCCCCACCTGCACAACCCCCCTACATAGCCCCCCACCCCATCTGCCTAGCCCCCCACCTACACAGCCACCCCCTTACAACAGAACAACTCCCTATACACCCTGTCCAGCCTACGCCCCACCTCACCCCTTCCAATCACCCCCACCTCCCCCAAAAATTCCAATTGTGTAGTTGATTTCAAGTTTTAATCGTATTTTTTGGGTTTTTGGTGACCCATTCGGGATTCAATCTATGGATACTTTGAAGAAACTAGGTGTTTTGAGATTTTTTTGGGGTGTTTAGTTTTGGAGAAATCATGTACATGATTTTTAGTTTTGAGAACACACATCATGTGTTCTTCTATGATGGGAATGACGGGTTTTGGGAACTAAAAGATTTATTCAAGGGTGTAGGTTACACACCATGTAGTGGTGACTCGGGGTGTGCTAGTGGCAGATGTCCATGTACTGTATAATTTCATATCAAGTGTGAGGTACATGGATAGGCATTGTGCGTGGGAAGGCCTTGTGTTGGGGGGATATATGGATAGGTACATACATGGGAACCATATTTGGGTTAATGATTGTGTATGGGGTGATACATTCCATGTAATAGGGAATTTTTCATGCTAAGTGGGGCCTTGAATGTGAATGTACCCAGGTGGGGGTAAACATCATATACCAGAACACATGATGTGTACTTTGGAAAAGTACACACTGAGCAGTCTATGTCACATTGAACGATGGGACAATTTGGGTCAAATATAATGTACCTAAAGTACATGTTGGGAACTTTTTTCTCCTTGTAGTGTTTACCCTATTTTAATCCTGGAGTCAAAATTAGACTTATGAGTATTAAATTATGATAATTTTTTCATATAAATTTCCATGGTGGAATAATTTCTATGATTGAATGTTTTCTTTATCATGTTTTGGAATAAAAGTATTATTTATCAGGATTTCTTCATGGATTGGATTCAGAATCCTCCAGCAGGTTGGGTTGTGAGATAAGAATCATGTGTGAGGGTTATGAGATCATTAGTTGGAATGGATTGTGAAATCTAAGCTAGTTTTATTCCATGTTATTTTATATATATCCTGAAAATTATAATCAATTAGTATATATGAAGAGATATTTTTTTATCCTGACATGTTGGTAACTATTTCTCAAGGTTATAACAGTTCAGGATTTCCTTCTTTGTTTTGGATTGGACCTATTGGAACCATTGGGATGATATGATGTTGGGGGTACGAAGTTATGGTAGTATTTCCTTAAGCTATTTATATGCGTCAAAGGGACTCATGAGGATACCGTAGTGGGCTTGTTATTTATTGAGTGACCAGTGTTTTATATAGCTATTAATTAATAATGACCATGTGGCGTGGTCATTCTTGTATTATAGAGACCTTATAAGGTAAAAATTTTAAGATTTTCCTGAGGGATGTTGATAATTCATTGGTTATTCATTTATTTTATATACCCCATTGGGTGAATTTTTTATAGATGATAAGTTGGAGACGGTATTGATCGATGATCAGTTGGAGGCCATTTAGGGGAATTTGGGATATTTTCTGCACTGGGTGTGTCTTGTGCTTTGGATGTACTTGAGGTACCCCTCATAGGGTGTATGTTCATTCTGTGGACTTCTTCCCATTTGAGGGTTTTTTTGAATGGCTTGGGCCAGTATTTTGGGTGCACCATGGGCCTCTATAGTTTGAAATCACTTTATATTGTCACATTGAGGACCATGAGAGCCCCATGTTTTGGTTTGGCAATATGGTGGGTCAAAGAGAGCCAATAGTGGTTGTTTTTAGGAGATAATTTCCCAGGGACCATGGATAGGTTATGTTATTTGTATTATGTGAGTTGATATATGCTTCTAGATAATCTATTTGGATAGTGGTTTGATTGCTAGATCATCCCATGTTTGGTTGGAATTTGGTCGTGTAGTTTGTGGATGTTTCTGGTCAGGACTATAGTCCAAGGAGGAGACACATATGATATCATAGATCATGAATTAGAACTATGTTTTGATCTTGTTATCTAATTTTTTTGACTATATTTAGATGTTATTAGTGATCTAATGGGTTATTTGGATGAGTGAAACACCCCTGTAGTTGAATGAACACTTAGGATAGATTGGATTTCACATTGTAATGTGATGAGGCAATCATAGAGCAGGTTCTTCTAGTCATTGATGTATTGGTGAAACTGTCAACATGGATGTTCTTTCACCCCCATATCTTATCTTAACTCACCCCAGCACATCCCCCCTCTCCCCCACCTGCACAGCCACCTCCAACCCCCTGTCCAGCCCCCCTCCTCCTCACCTCACCCCTGCCCATCCCCCCACCGCCCCCTCCAGCACATCCCTCCTCCTCCCCACCTCATTTAGACCTCTTCAATATCAATAAAAATGATTATATATAGGTAAATTACAAAAAAAATGCAACCTAAAATGATTTACTGCTTGTGTTCATAAGGGGATCATAATAGAAAGTACATTGCAACGAAATGGAACCAAAAAATCGAAAATAAATGAAGCCATACATACTGATTTAAAGTGAATGAAGAAAAATTACGTTAATCAAAGATAAGATGGCAGGTTGGAAAGTAGAGATAGAACCCTCGAGAGTAGGTAAGGAAGCAGGGTTCCAAACACAACCTAAAATCGTAAGGGGATCATAACACATACCCATTTAATGCAGAAGAATAGAGAGTTGTAAAATTATATCTGTCGCGCTGGGAAGTAGGGTTCGCATCGAGAGTCGGTTGGGAAGTACGATTCATGTCGAGCTATTTGAAAAAATCATCCATATGGCTGCATCGAGCTATGGTTTTGGGTAAAACGACAAGGGCTAGGGGTTCACATCGAGATTTTGTAATAAAAGTGTGAGCGCTGATGATTGGGGAGCGGGGAGCGGGGATCAGCGAGGGACGATGGGTGGTCGCGATGGGAGCGGTGGTGAAAGGTGATCATTATCGGATGGCGAGGACGCGAGGAGTATGGGATTGGTGTCGAGGGTTTGTAGAAGTGTGGATTATGGATAAGAGAATTATCCCTATGGTGGGGTGATTTTAGTTAGATATATCCCAATGGTTCATTTGAACCATTGTGGAAAATAGGTTATTATCACCTATATGCCAACGGGTCATATGAACCATTGGAAATGAATGGAATAGGGTATTTTTTCAAACAGTTTCTTCAAACCGTTGGAAAAAAAGCATTGGGAAAACTTCTATTTCTAGTAGTGAAAATTCCGATTGGACTACGAACTACCACACGGTGTCATCCTGGAGCAGGGACAAATCATGATAAGATCACGGCGTGATCGCGGCCTGACTGTGGCGTGACCGCGGCATAACCGCGACGCGACCATGGCGTGACCACGACGTGACCACGACACGACCACAACATGTTGGCCCGGTCCAGCAACATCCGTGGGGAATCATCTTCTCGCTAGGAGAGAAGGGAGCGGGAGGAGGCAGAGAAACATTCCTCACGTCGCCTCCCTCCCCATTATTTATAAGTGGGTAATATATCTAAAACTCTATCTATGTATCAAACATCGAATTATGATAGGATTGCGAACCACCACGGGGTGTCGTCTTGGAGGAGGGCCAAATCAAGGCACTACCGCAGCATGACCTCAACATGACCTCAGCATGACCGCGAAGTGACCACGGTGTGTTGGCCCGGTCCGGCGACATCCGCGGGGCAGCATCTTCTGGCCAGGAGCGAAGGGAGCCGGAGGAAGTGGGGCAGTATTTCGGTCATCGCCTCCCTCCCCATTAACTATTGGTGAGTAATGTATCTAAAACATTATCTTGGTGTCATATATCGAATTCTTTTAGGACTGCGAACCACCGTGGGGTGTCGTCATGGAGCAGGGCCAAATCACGTCATGATCACAGCATGATCACGGTGTGACCGCTGCGTGACCACGGCGTGACCGCGGCGTGACCGCAGCGTGACCGTGGCGTGACTGCAGCTTGACTGCAGTGTGACCACGACTAGTTGGCCAGGTCCAGCGATATCTACGGCGCAACATCTTCCATCCAGGACAGAGGGGAGCAGGAGGAAGTGGGAAAACATTCTGGTTGTCGCCTCCCTCCCCATTAACTATGGGTTGGTACTGTATCTAAACCTCTATCTAGGTATCATACATCGAATTATGATAGGACTGCGAACCGTCGTGAGGTGTCATCCTATAGTAGGGCCAAATCTCAGTGTGACCGCAGCATGACCGTGTAGTGTTGCCCCGATCCAGCATCATCTACGGGGTAGCATCATTCGGCCAGGATTCCAAATAAATCCTATGTAGCTATCCTTAAAATTATAGAAACTGATATTATGTTATAAAAAACAGGCTCTGGATTCAGGATTGTGGTATGATAAAGTTATATATTTTATATTCATTGTTTTAAAAATTGGTCTTATTATAAAAATATGACGTTATTTATCATATGAAACAATTATATTAAAGGAAAATTATACAAGATATTCAATTCAATATAATTTAGAAGAATTAAGAAAGATACTAAATTCAATTTATAGAATTGTTAAATTAATGAGGCTACGAGAGGGACTCCACCTCAAGGTGGAACAAAGCCATCTACTTCAGCTCGTGGATATTTTTAACTAAAATTTGCGGCTCCCCCACTTGGTATACGCACCTTCACACACTTGCAAGGACACCTAGACCCTATGCACACACCCATGTGGCCATGAGAATTAGCAAGGGGATCCATACACATATGCTTATATTCATATACGAGACTCCACTCACATGTGTACGCATTTTTATATATATACATGGGAACACCACTCCCCATACGTGTATAATCATTTCCATGGTTTACTATACGCGTAACGGGGGATCCCACATACATATACTTACTTACCTTTGAACATGCAGGCGATTCACCATTGACTTGGTGACTCGAAAACATTGAGATTGGATCATCACAATACACAAAGGATATTAAGAACCATAAAACACATAAAGGACCCTACATAATGAGAGAAAAACCATCCAACAGCAATAAAGCCTTACCTCGATTGGAGAGAATCAAATCCACCTGAACCAACACAAAACAATCCAAATCCCTACCAAATACATAATATGGATTCAAAACATTGATATCCACAAAATATTTGAGGTGTGAGACAAGTAGTAATCATAGACTCATACCTCATATCAAAGGTGATGGACTGAAACAACTTGAACCCATTCTAGCCTCTTTCTTAGAAAATAACTACACTCTGTCCATAGAAACCATTAAAAGACCTAAGTGGCCAATGCGATAAAGAAAATGAAATAAAAACTAAACTAAAACATACCTACCTCCTGTGACTATACATGTCACCGCCCAACATATAAGAACCACAACACCACATGGGTCAAATCAAGTTTCTAGACCAATGGGGAAACAAATCCATATTTCAAAATGATACTATCATAAAGTACATTCCTATTAATTAATTATTAATCTTCCAATAATTGGTATATAATTAGTTTGGATTGAGTTTCTACTTAGTTTGGATTTGTTCAATACAAGTTTGTTTGGGAAATTACATGGCTACACTATTACTAATGGGTCAAGATAGGTTGTAGTGTAATGTTAATATTGAATGAAGGATGAAAAAATTATTATAAGTGATTCCAACTAATTTTCAGTGACCAAAACGTCCCAGATGATCTTAAACAAGCTAGATCATGAGATCTCTTTCATATTGGGTAGGATAAATTGTTAGTGATTGAATATGAATCAACATTCACTAATCTGGTAAGTATATTTCAAATCATATGATTAATATAAGTCGTAAGGAATGAAGATTTGTGATGAAGTTATGATGAAATATGTGATCAAGGACCAGTCTTCTGATTTTTCTCAACTATATATTTTAGGTTAGTATGATGTATTTAGAAAATATAGGTTTTACATGAACATGGAAGGGGAGTTATTTTAGTCCTCATTCAGGTGGAGGGAATATATCATTTAACAGTTAGAAGATGTAGTATAAGCACCTCCATGGGTGATGAGCCATTACTTTAATTAATTGATTCTTTAAATAATAATTCTTATCTATATAAAGACAGTATTAAGAGACTCGATAGACCCTTAAACACTAACTTGATTATATGATCATTTATTTCCAAGGGATTGATTATAACTATGTTCCATTGGAGTAATGGAGTCTATGTATGGTAAATAAATGTAAATAGATCAACATTTTAGACCAAAAGATATGGTGTTCACAAGATTACAAGGATTAGATAATTTTTTTACTGATTATATGGAAATGAAATCACTCTGTCACTAGGTCTCTAAGTGGATATGATATCGATTGGGATATGAGTTGTCTAACACATGTCTTATAATATGGATGATATGTGTATGGACTGGATGGGGGTTTAGATCAAGTAAAATATTCCTAAGAGGATTGGGCCTTATGGTTATATATGTGGGAATTGTACGTCTAGTGTTTGATGCAGAAATAATTATGAGGATGGATTGGGACTTATCTAGGTATTATACATCGAATTCCGATAGGGCTGCGAACCGATGTGGGGTGTTGTCCTAGATCAGGGCCAAGCAATGGCATGACCACGGTGTGACTGCGGCGTGACCGTAGCATGATCGCGGTATGATCACGGCGTGACCAGGTCGTGACCGCGACATGACAGAGGCGTGACCACAGCCTAATTGCAGCGTGACTATTTCGTGTTGGCCCATTCCAACGACATCTGTGGGGAATCAACTTCCAGCCAGAATCAAAGGGAGCGGGGGGAGGTGGGGAACATTCGTCATTGCCTCCCTCAAGGGGGAAATTGTTCCATTTAAGAACCACACCACCCCATGGGTCAAATCATGTTCCTACAAGCAAGGGGAAAATAGTTCCATTAAATTATCTCCTCATTTTTCATTATATTCTTTATATAGAACATTGTTGGAAACACTATACTAGTATACTTTGCAATTGAATATAAACCAATGATTCATTAGTTTAGTTCAATATTGTGCACATAACCCTGCTAGAACTCCTCCTTGTCGCACTGCGATCCGAGATTTACTAAAAACCCATTCATATATTAATGTAGTCAAATATTATAAAATCCCAAACCAAAATTAAGAAACAATTATAATAAGAGAGGAGGTATTGAAGGAATTAGAGGGGATTATCTGAGGTTCTATGTTGTTGGGTTTTCCAGTTCCATCACATTCTGTAACAAATGGAGAAAATGAATAAAATGGATATAAAATAATGATAGTAAAAAATTTATTAGATGAAATAGTTGTCTGGATATTTTTTTAATGAGGGAATGAAATGACAGATAATTACATCCCATGTCTTCCAATGTCCTATTTCTTTGACCCTCTAAATTAGGGTTATAAACTAACTTGAGTGCTCTCAATCTAATTGGACTCTCTAGAAAAATACTTGAATTCGGTTTGGATTTTTTCAAGGACAAACTGTGAGTACTGAAGCCGAATTCAGTGTTATAATAACACAATCAAGTCAGTCGCAAAGAATATTCAAACATCTTATATTTTAACATGTTATTTTTATTCAATATATGTTCATTTAATTTCAACATCGATCTCCAATTCAAGAAAGATCTTGTAATTAATATTATGACAAAACATCATAATCAGAACAAGTTGGGCCTAATTGAGTAGCTCGATTAAGCTCGAGGTCGAGCCGGAAAATTTTTGCTCGATCGAGCACTGAGTATAATAAAACCATTTCATTTTACCATTACTCAAACATTCAATTATGTTCCATTCCATTTTATAAAATCTCTCAAACATAATTGAATGTACGATGGGAGTCATTGAGACAGACCCATATCCAGCACCCGATCATTTCTGTGACATGTGAGGCATCTATCCACAGCATCCCTGATGAGTTTAGAGGGTTCTCTCGCACAAGGAACACTGTTGAGTTTCTGTAGAATCCATGAGGTTGCAGATATTATCCCATATTTAGGGACACATATTGTGGCCTATAATGATCATTGCAGATATAACAGAAATGATCATTACAGATTAAAAAATACTAAAACAACAAAAATTTCACTATTTTACAGAGGGAAAAAATATAGATTCATAAAATGTAGAGAAATAAGAAGTCATTTCACCCATTATATTAGTACCAATAGAAGAAGAATCTCCCCAAAGCTAAGGCTGAGACCTCCCATTCATCTAAAGATGAAAGCAACCAAGAATTGACTCCAACATAGAAACCCTAGCTCTTTGGGGTCAGGGGTCAGCCCAGAAAATCTTATTTCCCAGGCTGGAGGAGAGGGAGCCGAGAGAGGTGGACATCCCGCAGGGTGTTCGACCATGGGGGGTCTCACACATTATTGGAGAGGAGGCCAAGGGATGTTGGAGTAGGAGATTTTGCTCAGATGTTTCCAAGATAGGGAGACGAGAGGGGAGGGGGGAATGTATCTAGGGGCCGAGAGGGGAGGGAGATGTCATCTTCATAGAAGGAATTGAGAGGGTAAGGAGATCATCATCAGAAGAGAATGAGGGGTCCGGGATGTGGAGGTGGAGGCCGGGAGGCGGAGGCCGGGAGGGGGAGGTTGGGAGGTGGAAACCGAGGCTAGGAGGAGGTCGAGGTCGGGGAGTGGAGGAGCTCGCGGGGATGAAATGTCAAGAGGAAGGGAGCCCTAATTTGGGTTTATTTTTTCCAAATGGTTGATAAAAACCATCGGTAAAACATCTCTTTTCAAACATTTCTCTTAAACTGTTGGGAAAACAAACCATAAAATAGCATGTGCCAATGGTTCTAGTAAACCGTTGACATATGTTCTTCTTCCCAATGGGATTTCTAAACCGTTGGGAACAAAGTGTTGGTAAAGGCTCTATTTCGAGTAGTGAACTGTGGGAAAATTTTTAATCAATTTTTGAAACATAATTGGTTTTAATGTTCCAAACGAGATTCCCTATTTTGAATCAATTGGAACAAATTATGTAAAATACGTTATTGTATTTTTAGGCATTATGGATAGTAACTTCGATAATTCTTATTAACACTGTAAAATGATAAATTATGTAATTAAGAGTAAGAATAATATTATTAAATTACACTGACAATTGTATAAATAGAATTGGATTAGTGTGTTCTATACTAAATAATCTTTAGATAACAATAGTATACTTTGGAATCCAGTTGGATGAGATAAGAAAAATTAATTTATTTTATTTAATGAAAATGATAAATATGTCTCCCTAAAATTTTAATAAGTATATATTTTTTGCTAAATTAAATATTTGATTAATTCTGTCATAAAAATTCATTTTAATGATAATGTTTTCTTTTTTTTATGGTAATTTACTTTTAAATTTTCGATAATAAATAATAACATTAAAGACATATAGATTGATGATGTAAAAATTAATTAATTGATGAGAACACGATAAAACTTTTTTTGTTAAAATTATAATAACCATTGAAGGAACCAAAACTATAAAAAAACTCTTAGTAGTCTAGTATATGTCAACCATAACCAAAAAAGGAATGAGTTAGTGACTATTTGGATCCTTATAGATGAGATTTTGATGCTTATGTTATTTTATTTAATGGTGGTGTTATAGTTGTCACATTCATAATTTATTATGTAAAACATTTTAAATGATGGAATTTATAGAAGAAAAATTAGTCTATATATAATATAATAAAATCTGAAGTATATTTCTTATCATATTATTTTAATTTTTATTTTTTTCACAATACACATATATATATTATATAATTACACAAAATTTATATAGTAATTATTTTATTAAAATAGATAAAAAATTAACGTTATCAAAAATATTAAAGTACATAATATTTGTGCTAATTAATATATAAAATTAATTTTATATATTACATTGATCACCTTTAAATAAAATAAAATAGTAGTTTTTGAGTTATGTTGTAATATAAATATTTATTAAAAATCATTAAATTGAATAGTGTCAAAATTGACAATATTGATTGTTTATAAAAATAATATTTTATAAAATTATATAATAATAATAATGAATTTCTAAAAATATGTAGTAATTATTATATGTTATAAAATTTTCTATGGTATATATTTGTGGTCTAATTTAAATTATATAAGTAAATATAATTCCCATTTAATATTTAAATATTTGTTACCCTAGTTACAAAGTAAATAATATATCAAAGTGTTAATTGAAATGGTAATGTTTATATTAATAGAAATACTTATCATAAATTTATTGGTTTATAATATTAGAACATTATGTAATATTATATTCAAATTTGGGTCTTTTGTGGTATTTTTATGGGGTTTTATTTTATTATAATTTAATATTTTTGGAGATCCCAAATGCTTCCCTCACATGAATTATTAAAGGGAACCACCTCTCTCGTATCATCAAATCAAATTGAGCCTTCATGCCCATCCATACCCTTCCTTCTTCCCTTCTAAAAATCCTTAGAATCATTCTATATGTTCTGGTCTTCTTAAAAGTCCAACTCTACTACTCAAAGCGAAGATTTGAAGGAAGAATGTCGAAGAAGAGCTAACCTCCTCTCTCGATTCATTCAAAAAACTTTCTCCATATACATCCTCTTCAGGATTTATTCCATTTTAAATTAATAACTCAAGTATGAAATATATAATGAGATGTTAAAATAATTATTAAAAACCATATAGAACATTCTATCCATCCCATAAAAAATGAAATCACTATAGGTGTGTACATATGGCTTACCATCTCCTTGTCATGGTGTAATATTTATTAACAACCACCTTACTTGGATGGGTATAATTATGGAAATAAAACTATATATGGTTATTGTGAAATTATATTGAATTTGAAATATTATACACCATTAACTTCAATACCAAATAAAAAATTATGGAATTCTATTATCGCTCGTGTGTACATATGACCTACAGTCTCTATGGTGTGATTCCATTCATTCTATATGATATTAATTAAAGTATGATTATATAAATTTATATACTGAATAAATATGATATATATAATTTTAATATCATTGGGGAATTATATAATTATGACCTATGAAGGATAACCAAAACTTATTCAAAAAACATGCATAAACAAATGAAGCTGTTAATACCCAAATAATTTGTAGTAATGAAATGTCATTAAAAAATGGATGACAATATGACCATATATGATATCATAAAATTAATTATTATTCTGAAATACGACATTGAAATTATTTAAATAAACTTACAATAGTTTCATATACATACAAAGTTAATGGTTCCCCAGGTATGGTATAATTTCACAGTCTCATTATTATCTATAATTGTTTATACATAAGTATTTAATGTGATATATTTATCCTAACTGTTCTCAATTCATAATTATATAATATTATTTATATTATTATAACAATTTTAATGTCTACCCAATTTTTATTTCATTAATTGTATGAAATAAATATTTTATCATTATTGGATACAATTTTAAAATTTGACTTTTCCAGAAAGAGAAAAACTGTAGTGTTATTTTAACTTATATGGCATGAATTTATTTTTACATTTTAATAACTTCTTACTTCAATGAATCTTTCTACACAAATATTTTTATTTTATTTTCAAATAAATTATTTTATTTTAAAATTCTATGACCTTTTTAGAAAATTAAATGTTTTTGAAGAAGAAAAGATATTTTCCTCCAAAATTAATATAAAGTGTTTTATCAAAATAATTTTTCACCTGATATTTCATTGTTTAAATAGGGATATTATTCTATCCCTATTATTAATGTTGTATGATCTTTTAAATAATGGATTTAAATTTATATAAACCAATTGTTTTATAAGTATTATTATGGAATGTTATTTTAAAAACCCATTTTATATTTTGGGATATCTTAATGATGAATGCTTTATGTTTTTCTGGAAGATGTAAAAATGATTTCATTATAATATTGGTGCGAACTATATGTCCATAAAAATAATTGGGTATTGATTTATATCTAATGAGATAAACATGTTTGGAATGGTAAATGTTCTCAGTTAAGTAGTATAGGACTGGAACGAGAAGTGAACTTAGTTTAATAAAGGAATGATTCTCTATGATGGTCATGGAAATGAGGCATGACTAATATGATATGATTTTATATGATTTTTTGTATGAATAAAAATTCATGTCTTATTTTATGAAATTTGGGATTATGTATATTTATTCTTATGAACCTTAATGATTTTTCCCATGGAAAGATTTCACAATCCTTCATATACAAGATAATATTTTTCAAATGTTATGATCTTATGTACTATAATTATTATATGATTTATATATCCTTGGATTACAATTACTGATAGTCTGGTCTCACCATTTCATTGGATTGATTTCCCTACGTCATGAAGAAGGCTATTATGTAGTATTTGTCCAAAAGGAGTATACTTAAGATGAACTATGTGAGAGAAAATGAAGATATCTTATGAACAATTTGTTTATGTTTTCCATTTTATAGAGACATTATAAATATAAAGTCTTATCATGGATATGTTATATTTTTTAATGTATTCATGAACATTAAATTAATATAAATTTATGTAAAGTATGTTTAATTATTGTTTTTATTAGAGGAATGTTATAGTTAACCATTGGAAACTAGGATGAGAAAACCATAGTAAGAATCCAAAGGATATGTCAATGTATGGGATAATATCCAAGTTTTTTATAAATTATAATTAATGACCTTGGATAAAACCTTCTATCTCATAAATTAATAATTTATTATTGAATCTGGGGTTTCCCAATTATGATTATTATTTCTCACAGAATGCGTCTTTTTTTTATTCATTGGTTGGAACTTGAAGGAAATATGTCAATGATGAATACGACTATAAATGAAATGATTATCCTCAAGGGAAAAATTTTAAGGGAGATGGAATGAAAATATTGTATCTACTCTCACACAACATTCTGATGCTATGAATCATTCATGACATCCAACTAAGAAAAAAAGGGAAAAAATTTGTTGAGTCCTTTATGAGGCAGTGTCCACCTTCTTCTAGCAAGTCCTCTAATCCATTAGTGTATGAACAATATATTAGTAGCAATGAAAAGTTATTTTAGATCTCTATTTTTTAGAACATGACAATGTTATCGTAGTAGAATATTCTTTGGATGGTGAAGTTGATAAATGTTGGAATATTATATGAATTGGATAGAAAAAGATGAAATTGAATCCCTGGAATAGAATTTCATAAAGAACATATTTTTCAATTAATATGTTCCTCATATTCTTAGAAGGAATATAGATAAGTTGTTCCTTGATAATAAAAAAATAGATGATAATTACATTGATACCTGTGATGAAAATTTAACAAGACGTTCAAGTTACTCTTAGAGAATTATTATCTAACCTGATAGTAAAATTGATTGATTATTTTGTTGCATAAAACCAATTCTACAAAGGGCGTTATATATAAGTGACATCAATAGCTAGGAGGAAATCATTAAATGTTCTCTCAATGTGGAAATGGAGATTGGAGTAACACATCCTTCCTATGGGTTCGATAAGAATCGACCAATTGAAATCAAGGGAAAATATAAAGAGCACACTGAAAGTAAGATTAGTTTTTTGTAATGACTCAGAAATTTAAAGGAAATTTCTTTTATTAAATACTTTATAATTTTATGAGTCTGCAGTTTCTAATGGTGCCTGATTCTGAGGAATGGTGTGCTCAGAATAATTTTCTGAATTTTTGTTCAGGTACATTAAGTGAACTTATGAGCAGGATTTTCTAACTTTTGAGCCGCTGCTCGGAATCGAAATCTGAGGTCACCGATGAAATCGCAGCACCAATAATCTCCTAAGGGGACCTTTACCATAGTTGCGTTTTACGAGGAGGAGAAGTTAATTTTTTTGGTTTGTATTTTAGGTCTATGCAACACTATTTTTTCATTTTCAAATAGCCGGTTTTTGGGTATCCGGTTCCCATATACAGGTATTAAACCATCCAAAATCCAGAAACCACATCCAAAATTAACTTCACATTCAAATTCAAAATTCAAAATCAGACATCATCATACCATATCTCTGACTAATACAACGTACACCATGTGGCTCATGATGCACCACCGCCTCCAGTTCACTATCCATCTGACAGGAATTCCACCAGAGTAGAGAGCCGACTTCAAACTGTTGTTGATCATCACTGGTGAGAACCCTCAAAGGACTCATCCATGAAACCACCATCACCAGACAAAGGCCAGATGCCAGATCCCATTGCCGCCACCCAGAATGCACGCAAAGAACACAAAAAATCACCCACCACACACCCTGGAGATGAGACGGAGACCTCCGAACACTGGATCTGGAAACTCGATTGCGGACATGACCTGCACCGCCTTAGAAACCCTATCCAGAGAGAAGGCATCGGTCGAGGAGAGGCCAGCAACAAAACATCAAGCCAACCGAGTCCATGAAGCGCCACCGCAAGAACACTCGCCACCAGATCTCGCCGAGAGCAGAGAGGATCGGCGCAACAACCCGAGGAGAGGGAGACGATGACGAGAGAAAAAACCCTACAGTGCTTTCCCCTTATAGGATCATCCCCAACGTACCCCTATCTAGGTCTACAAAGGGTGACCATAAGGGACATTCCTAGTTTGTATTTTAAAATAAATAAATATATGAGTTAGATATTTTTATTTGTTGGGTGGTTATAATATCCTAAAGGAAGTTGGAGGTGGGTCCCACACCCCACATAACCACCCATGAGAGGATTTAGTGTGGTGGGTCCCACATGAACCCAAACCCTTTCACCTCCCCTCAACTCCCATAAACTCCACATTAACACCCATTAATTAATTTGAAAACATTCATCTTTTAATGTGAACTCTTTACCTCACTAAATTGATAGTTCCAACCGCATCAATTGAATTTATTAAGCTTCTTTAATTGATTAATTTGTGTGTCAACAACTCAGTTTGAATTGTTTTGAATTGCATGGAAATGTTATTATATTGGAGGGCATTTTATTATATATTCTGGGAAAATTTTTGTTTGAAAACATTAGGAGAAAAATGATTTGTGGAACTTCATTTTCTTGATGAAAAACACCATTATTAAATGAATAACATACCTGACAAATAACACGAAGAACATCTTACATGAGGATTCCTCTTCTGATGCTCTCTGACGTCAACGAGTCTATTCCATCTTTGAATTATCTTCCTCTGTCACAACAACGTCTCTTCCTCCAACGTTGACTGGATGACACTGTTATCTGCGATGCGTCTTCCGTGACGCCTGACTACCATGATGCTCTTCTTCCGCAGCTCATTGACATGCGACATAAATAAAGAGTTAGGGGGTTTGTATAATTTAAATTGAATAAATTGTACCTTCTTTCTTGTTGAATGCATGTCATCCTCTATGACCATTTGTTTACAGTTAACGTGGGGGAACGAGCCGAACAAACATAGACTGATGACCCTCCACTGTTTCTTGTTTTTATTCCCAATGGAGATGGTGTTGGATGAGGTGGCGAAAACTGGAGTTCACAACGATCCGGCGCAATGACGACCGAAGGCGGCGACCACAACGGCGGTCGTGCACCAACCTGAAGAGGACCGCAACACCAGATTCCATGTGTAATGTAGACTACGGCTTGCAGCCATGGGCCTCTCAACCGATGAAGAACTGGACTGATAAAACCGGCTGGGCTGGAAGAATTGCAGCACCTCTCCGCGCTCCACGATAGGCTTCGGCGGGTGAACCAGCATGCCTCCTGCCAGCAGGGTTGAGGGAGGCCGTGGCACCTGAAGTTGTAGCATGGGAGAATAGATGCCAGCCTGTGCGGGCCCCTCGTGGTGGGTAGATCACCTGACATTGGCCATCTGATCAGGAGAGGCGGCGCCACCCGGCACCGCCGTTTCAAATAACCCCCCTCCCCCCCGCTCCGCTCGGCCAGCCACGGGCCATGCCTCATGCCGCTAATCCAGGCCGCACCCCACTAGGTCGGGTCACACACCATCAGGCTGGGATGCCCCCCCACCCCAGCCGGGTCGGACCCACCGAGCCAGGACAGGCCGACCCACCAGCCCACCGGGCTTGAGAGCTGGGCCTGTTTCACTTAATCGTGTTTTACTCAAAGATCCCACGTCTGATTGACGCGCCTTCTGTGGAACTAGGTCCCTCTGGATGATGTGGTCATTTTTCAATAATCTAAGTTAGTGTTGGAAAACATTGGATAATAGTCAGGTTTAGAACGATCATAACTCCAACCAGGCCCATGAATCGAAAAAGCCAATAACTCTCAGATCGTGCGTCTGATTGAGGATCCGTCTATCGCATTGGGTTTCCGTTGATGAGATGGAATATCAGGATATATCAACTATGTGCATCATGATATTTTATGTATTGACCCCTTTGATCGAGGAGCAGACACTCTCGGAATCGAGAGCGCTGTGTGCAGGAACCCTAGAGATGTATGCCACTACGAAGTCTACCATACTGGAATCCTCTATGGGTTAGATGATGATGACTACAATACTGGGATCCTCCGTGGGTTTGACAACGATGACTACAGTACTAGAATCCTACATTGGTTTGACAGCGATGACTACTATTCTTGTATCCTGGGTGGGTCCGAATGCATTGACCTATGTACTTGTATCTTGTGTGGGTCCGACAGAGTAGCTGGTCTTCTATCCTGTGAGGGTCCGACAGCTTAGTTGTCTTGTATCATTTATGGGTTCGACAGGTTAGATGAATCAGGGACTACATCTGATCATCACTATATCTATATGGAAGATGTATACCTGTGTGAACTGAATCATGACATTCAATCATTATCAGTGTTTTGATTGACTTCTTTCCTATGTGGACTAATATTTGCTTGGGCTCGAGAGTTGGAGTCGAACTAAGATTGATAACGTCAGTATATGTATTGGAATATACCAATGTAGGGTTGGTTGATACTTTGTGGTTGTATAATTACTCTCTGGTAATATTTTGTGGATTTTGGGATAAATTCAGGGGTCTCGGGGTCCCTACTGAGTATTGTATACTCACCCCTTCACGAGATATGCCTGCACTACGTTTTTTTGTATGTAGACAACATACATCACTGATCGAGGTAGATACATGTATAGCTGGATAGAACCTGATGGTGGACCACTTGGCGAGACATACACGGAGAAGAAGGATGGACCTAAGGTGCAGTGGAAGCCATATGAACCCACCTTTTTGGTGGGATTCCCAGAGGACGATTCTGTAGTTTCTATTTTACTTTACTACAGTTGTACTATATTATCAGTTGTACTATTCTTACTGTTGGTCTTATATTTCCAGCCCCATTCCTTTTACAACGTACTTTTGTATACAGTTTTACTTTGTTCTTACTTCAGTTGCGTACTCTGTAGGGTCTATTTACTTTTATAAAGGCAATTCCTTCCCTGTATATAGATTTACGCCTTTTGTGCTAGTCTCCAGCCCTTGGCCTTTGGAAAGAGGGCCTGGGGTAGTCACGAAACGATCCCCAAGGACGGGTCGTGAAACATTGGTATCAGAGGAGTCGTTTCTACCGTAGAACTTAGGGATCTGATCTTTCATTTATGTGAAGAAATAGTGTTAAGAGTATTGAGTGTGGTTTTCAATCAAGGGTGTCTACTGTTGGTGCGGTGGCTGACGTATCCATACACCATGACCCAGACCTCTGATTTCCGAACTCAGTTCACGAAAAAACTGATTAAATGAGTGTTTCCTTTTAAAATTGGCCTTTGTGATTACTTTTTTTAGCTCACCAGGTATACTTTTTGACCGTGGCACACATGTTGCTTTTCAAGATGTTCCCACGAATGTAGCAAACTAGGGTTCCATGTTACGTATGAGATGGTAGCCCACCGAGCGATGAGGCCTCAGTGCAGGGCCCCATCCTTGCGTAGCCACCAGCGGTACCACTACCCACTGGGCCACCGATACCACCAACTACATCAGAAAAGAGTGCAAATCGCCTAAGAGAGTTGCATGAATTCCAGTGATAGAGGGTGTCGAGGTTCCACGGAGAGACGGACACACATGCATCTGAGGATTGGCTGGATCCTATCGTAAGAATTTTTAGATTGGTAGGGACACTAGCTGACATTATAGTGATCCTTTCCACGAGTCTGATGCAAATAACAGCAAGTAGATGGTAGAGCCTGATGCTCCAAGTTCGTGACGAGGAATCTTTACTCTGGAAAGACTTTGAACGTCTCTTCCGGTCGAAGTTTGTTCCAGCAACCCTTATTGTGGTGCAGATTCAGTAGTTACTTCAACTGTAGCATGGCAGTATCCCAGTACTCAACGAGGTTCAATGACCTCTCATTCTACTCTACTAATATGGTATAAGACCCATTATTTAGGGCCCATACCTTCAAGTAGGGATACATGCATGAGATCAGGGCTTCGAAGTTTCCCCTCAGCATCCTGACGCATGCGGGGGTGTTAGAGAGAGACCTTCTAGTGTAGAGTTTTCTTGCGGAGCAGTCACCAGCAGCGAGACCCACCGCAGGACGACACGTAACAGAGTCTTCTGCAGCCGGCAGTAGACAGTTGACATAGAATTCCAAGAGGACCATGCAATCAGGTGGGAGACCTCCGGATACATGTTCGGTTGTGTGAGGCACACGACACAGAGCCATCCTTACGAGGAGCAGTCAGTGAAATGCATATGACGGGCATGGTCACATGGCTCGAGACTTCTCATCCCGACATGCAGATGATTAGTAGATGGTAGAGGGACATCCCAGGCAGAGGTAGAGGTTTGACAGTGGTTGTCCGCCAGGAGCAGCCAGAAGAGGCAGAGGAGCTGGCCAAGCAGTGGGTAGTGGATGATATTTCGAGGCTCTACCACCACTAACACCAAGAGGACCACCCCGACCACAGGGAGCTGGCGGACAGAGGAGGGTTCAGCTCCAGGTAGTCGAGGTCTATGGCCAGGACGCACGTGAGATGAATAGAGGTACTATATGTGTCTACTCCATCCTTTCTACAGTACTTATAGTCACATGTGCGAGTCATTATTTTATTACTGCTTCCCTTGTTCGGAGCTCAGAGATTCCGGTAGAGCCGTTGGATAGATCATTAAGGATAGAGACTCTTACGAGAGAAGACATGATGATTACGCACTATTGATGGAAATGTGAGATTACAATAGGAGGTGAGAGCTTCTACTGGGATCTTCTTGTAGCAGCGTCGAGGCCGTACGACGTCTTCTTCGGTGTGGACTGGTTATCTACAGTCCATGCTCAGATCAACTCTATTAGGTGAAAGGTGCATTGTGTCCGCACGTATGGGACCAGGTTCTCCTTAACTGGTGAGAAGGGGGCCTTTGCAGCACATGATGGACTTATGTATAGGAGAGGACACTTAATCACATATCAGTTGGCTAGTTTCATTCTCGAAGCGGTGGATGTGCGGAGTCCGAGTTTTCCTACTGTGGTGGATCGTTATGTGGATGTTTTTCTAGGAAATGACCCAGGACTTCATCCTCACAGAGAGGTATACTTCTACATAGACCTGTACCCCGGGTAACACTGA
The DNA here is from genome assembly GCA_963277665.1 of Viscum album. NCBI lineage: Eukaryota > Viridiplantae > Streptophyta > Magnoliopsida > Santalales > Viscaceae > Viscum > Viscum album. Next base: position 1,655,254,807 of record OY728148.1, on the reverse strand, counting down.
TATCTACTCTATCATATTGGATGGCTCCTGCTAAGCTTTGTGAGATGCGGGTACAACTGGAGGACTTTTAGGGAAAGGTATTCGTCTGACCTAGGGTTTCACACTGGGATACTCTGATTTTGTTTACCAAGAAGTCGGATGGGAGATTGCGACTGTGTGTCGACTATCTTCACATGAATCAGGGGACCGTGAATAACAATTACCCAATACCGAGGATTTATGAACTCTTTGATCAGATCAATGCAGCACAATGGTTCTCGAATATAGACCTCAGGCCAGGATATTACTAACATAGTGTTCGAGATGAGGAAGTGTAGAAGATGTCCTTTAGGTGTCGTTATGGACACTATGAGTTCTTTGTTATGCCTTTCGGCATAACAAACACACCATCAGTGTTCATGAGTCACATGAACATGATCTTCCAGCCATACCTCAATATATTTGTCATAGTATTCATTACAACATACTATTTTACTCGACTACTGAGGAGGAGCATGCCAACCACTTACATGTTGTACTAGATACACTTCGAGAGAACCAGCATTATGGTAATCTCTCTAAGTGGTAGTTCTTTATTTAAGAGGTTCACATTCTAGGACACGTCATCTCAGAGGATGTGGTAGAAGTGGATCCAGCAAAGATTGAGGAAGTACTTGCTTCTGACCCCCACAGGAGTGTGAAAGAGGTATGGAGTTTCCTAGGTCTGGCTGGTTACTATAAGAGATTTGTTCCAGACTTCTCTATAGTTGTAGCACAGCATTCTGCATTGACGAAGAAGAGGAACCCCTTCATGTGGTTAGAGATATTCCAGCAGTTATATCTTGATCTATTTTAGAGGTTGACATGTCCTCCAATCTTCAGGCTCCGAAGGCGGGCACTGGGTACGTAGTTTACTGAGACACTTCAGGGACCAGACTTGGGTGTGTCCTGATGCAAGAGAGATTAGTGATCACATATGGTTCATGACAATTGATTCAACACTTGTAGGACCGGATATGGTGCAGGCTACGACGGAGAAGGTGCAGATCATCTAGGAGCAGATGAAAACTGCACAGAGCAGATAGAAGTACTTTGCTGATAGGAGATGAAGACCACTGGAGATTGAGGATGGTGACCACATCTTTCTATGGGTTTCACCTCGAAGATGTCTACAAAAATTTGGCCGAGGTGGAAAGTTATATCCGTGCTTTATCGGGCCATTCTAGGACCATATCAGATTAGGAAAGGCGGATTAACGCCTGTCCCTTCTACCTCATTTACACCGGGTGCACGACGTCTTCCTCGTATCTCAGTTGAGAAGATACGTGCATGGCCAGTACAACATCATCGACCATGGGGACATGGACATCGATGACGTGGATACATTCAAAGAGGCCTCGATGGTGATCGAAGATCGATAGGAGCGAGTCATATGCGGTCAGTCGATTCATCTAGTGTGCATTCGCTGGAAGCACATGAACCTCTAGGAGAGAAAATCGGATCAGGAGGTTTAGATTCCTTCTCATTGCCCTAAATTGCTTCCCTAGTGTGTGTTGTATCTTTATGTGGATGTATAGACCTGAGGTGGGGATAATGTAAAGAACCGGAAATTTAATGGAAATTTATTTTCATAAATACTTTGGAATTTTACTAGTACGCTGTTTCTGACGGTGCCTGATTCTGATGGCTACTGTGCCTGGAATCATTTTCTGATGTTTTGTTTGGGTACATTTAGTGAATGTATGAGTGGGATTTTCTAACATCTAAATCGGTGCTCTAAATCAAAATACGAGGGTACTGATGAACTCGTAGCTCCGATAATCGCCTAAGGGACCTTTATCGTAGTTGCGTTTCATCGAGAGGAGAAGTTAATTTTTGTGGTTTGTTGTTTAATATAAATAAAAATATGAGTTAGATATTTTTATTTGGTGGGTGGTGATAATCTCCAAAAGTAAGTTAGAGGTGGCGGCCACACCCCACATAACCACCCATGAAAGGATTTAGTGTATTGTGGCCCACACGAACCCAAACCTTTTCACCTCCCTTCAACTACCTTAAAATCCCCATTAACACCCCTTAATTAATTTTACAACATTCATATTTTAATGTGAACTCTCCACCTCCCTTCATTGATTGTTCCAACCCCATCAATTGAATTAATTAAGCTTCCTTAATTAATTCATTTGGGTGTCAAAAAATCTTTTTGAATTGTTTTTAATTGCATGGAAATGTTATTATATTGGAGGGACTTTTATTATATTAGCATGGAAAATATTTGTGGGAAAACATTGGTAGAAAAACTCTTGGGGGAACGTCCTTTTCTCAACGAAGAACTCCATTCTTTAACGAAGAACATCCTCGATAAAGAACGTGGTGAACTTATTCCACGATGCTTCACTTCGAACACACCCCGACGTCAACGAGTCTACGTCGTCTTAAAATTATCTTCCCATGTCACAACAACGACTCTTCCTCCATCATTGATGCTATGGCACCATTCTCTGCGACACTGTCTTCTACGACGCCCGACTACCACGACACTCTTCTTCCACGGCTCATCGACGTGCGATGCCAATTACGAGTTAGGGGGTTTTAATAATTTAAATTGAATAAATTATACCTTCATTCTAATTGAATGTAAGTGATGGTCTATGGTCATTTGTTACCACTTAAAGCGAAGGGTGTTGGCTGAATGAACAAGGCCTGACAACCCTCCATTGTTTCTTGTGTTCTTTCATGATGGAGATGGTGTTAGAAGAGGTGGTGGTGACCAGAGTTGGCGATGATCGGTGGCGGAAACAACCAAAGGCAGTGGCGGAAAAGGCGGCTACGCGCCGACCAAAAGAGGACCGTGCAACCGGGTGCCATGTGTAAGGGACACCTCGGCCGGCAACCGCGGGCCGCTCGGCCAAAGACGAACTGACCGGGTAAATTCGACCGGGCTTGAAGAACAGCGGTGCCTCTTGGTGCTTTGGGCTGCTTCAGTGGGAAAACCGTTAGGCCACTTGGCGGTTGGGGTGAAGGAGCTCGTGGCACCTGAAGGTGTCGTGTGGGAGAACAGCGGTCCGCCTAGGCGGGTTTCTTACGTCGGGAAGACCCGCCAACATCGACAGGCTGATCAAGTTAGGCGTCACCACCTGTCGCCTCTGTTTCGATGAACCCCCCCCCCCCCCCCCCACCCCACTCTGCTCGGGCAGGTGGCCAGGCCACGGCCCGCCGCGGGTTAGGCCGGCCTCCAGCTGGGTCAGACCCGCCGAGCCAGGACGGGCTGACTAGCCAGCCCACTGGGCTTGATGGGCTAGGCCCGTTTCATTTAAATATGTATAACTCAAAGACCGTGTGTTCGATTGATGCGCCATTTGTGGCACTGAGAGCCTCGCGAAGAAGCGGTCCATTTGAGATACTCTATGTTAGTGTTGGACAACTTTGGAAAACGACCTGGTTTGGAATGAGCGTAATTTGAACCAGGCCCCTGGAACAAAAAACCCAATACCTCTCAGACCGGGTATCTGATTAACGTGTTGTCTATTGCGTTGGGTTTCCATTAATGAGAAGGAACTTCTGGATACATCAACTCTAGTCTTTGTGATAATTGATGTATCAAAACCTTTTTTCTAGGATCATAACCTCCCATAATCGAGCGTGCTATAGGAAGAAACCCTAGTGTTGGTTGCAACTGCGACGTCTACCATATTGAAATCCTCCGTGGGTTCGACGACGATGACTACTATACTGGGAAACTCCATGGTTTCAACTGTGATAACTACTATACTATGATCCTCTATGGGTTCGACGGTGATGACCACTATTCTTGTATCCTATGTGGTTCCAATAGTATTGACCTCTGTACTTGTATCCTTAGTGGGTCCGACAGAGTAGGTGGTCTTGTATCATGTGGGGGTCTGACAGTGTAGCTGGTCTTGTATCCTGTGTGGTTCTGAATGATTAGTTGTATCGGTGACTAAATCGGATCATCTCTATCGATATATGAAATATGTATACCCGTGTGAGGTGAGTCTTGACTTTCAATCATTATCATTGATGTGATTGACTTATTTCCTGTGTGGACTATGTTTTGTTTGTGCTCAAGGGTTGGATCTGAACTGAGATTGATAAATTATGTATACGTATGGTAATATACCTAAGTAGGGATGGTTGATAATTTGTGGTTATATCTTTCTTTTATGGTTAACCTTCGTTTATTTTGGGAGACCATTATGGGTCTCTGGGTCCCTACAGAGTATCGTATACTCACCCCTGCATGGGACACTCCTCTACTACATTGTGTTGGATGCAGATGATAGATAACACCGATCGGGGTAGAGACATGTAGATTTTCACAGAACACGGAGGTGTACCACTTGTCGAGATGTACACGGAGTAGACGATCAGACCCAAGGAGCTGTGGAGGCCATCTGTACCCACTCTTTAGCTAGGATTCATGGAGGATGACTTAGTAATTGTTGTATTACATTACTGTTGATGTACTATCTTTTCAGTTGTACTGTACTTACTATTGGTCTTGTATTTCCGGCCCCTTTCCTTTCAGTACAAACTTTTGAAAACGGTTTTACTTAATGCTTACTTCAGTTTCATACTATATTGTGTTTGTTTTCTTTAATAAAGGAAATGCCTTCCCAGTATTGGGATTTACACCTTTGTGCTAGTCTCCAGACCCTGGCCTATGGAAGGAGGGATTGGGGTAGTCACGGCACGAGCCCCGAGGAAAGGTCGTGACATTTTCCCTTAGGATTAATTTACAGAAACATACATAGAAAAAATTTACTTACAGTGACTTATAAATGATTTATAATTGTAATAAATGGTCATCAAGATATTGAATTCCAATGTGATGGAAAGAATATGTGTATAGATCTGAATAGAGAAAATTCTATATAGAATGAACCTCTTACACTTCAAATATTCCAGTGCAATGAAATGGGGAATTATTTCAATCAAAACCATAATCCATGGGTAAATGATATTAATTTATGTCAGAAAATTTTTTAAGGATAATGAAAAAGTAACTTTATATGAAATCACTATCAGCGATGTGGATTATGCTAATCATGTTATAAAAAGTACATGTATCATCCAATATAATGTAGAAAATGTTTTAACTGATTCTGGAACCACCAAGTGTTTATTTTTTTAAGGTGTTTCTAATGGTGGCACCATATTTCCTCAAAACATAGTTGTTGAGATAGCTGTGACAACTACTTATGGAACATCGGTGGCATCCAAAAGATTATAATTATTTCATGGATGTAGATTGTGGGAATTTACTTCCTATAACTATTTTGATCCTTCCTATAATTTAATTTTATGTTATTATTAGCATGGATTGGTTTTCTTTATATGGAGCTCATAAAAATTTCTATTTAAGGTAAGTCACATTTCATATTTCTGAAAATATCTATGATCATCTATTGATGTAATGATATGTATGACCTTACAAAAGAAATTTCGTCCATATTATGGGTGTTTATCCCTATAAATGAAGGTTTTTTATCTCAAATAGTTGTATAGAAACTCACAATTTAGAACACTTCCATTTTTTGGGAATTTGATTATGTTTATCTAGAATGATTACCAAGTTTTCCACTAAATTATTATGTTGAATTTTTAATAAAAATCATAATGGGAGAAATTCTTATTTCATAGACACCATATTGAATAAACCTAATAAAGTTGCATAAATTAAATATGTAATTCCAAGAGAATATTGAAAGGGGATTTATAAACCCTAGTGCATCACCATGGGGTACACCTATTTTTTTTAAGAATAATGATTGATCAATAAGACTCTTCATTGATTATTGAGAACATAAAAATATCACTATCGTGGAAAAATATCATCATCCCCACATTGTTCATTTATTCAACCAACCATGTGTAGCTCAATACTTTTCTATGATTAATGTCCATTCATGATATGATAAATTAAGGGTCATGAAGGAGGATATACAAAAGACAAAGTTTTGTAAAAGGTATGGACACTATGAATTTATCTTGATTCCATTTAGTCTTACTAATTCCCCCGCTATATTCATGGATCTACCGAATATAGTGTTTAGAGACTGTCTTGATAAATTTGTGGTAGTATTTATCAATGATATTCTTTTCTATTCAAAGAGAAATAAAGAACATTAAGATAAGTTGATAATTGTATTGAAAACCCTATTAGTGGAGAAGAATTATGAAAAATTAACCATGTGTGAATTTTGGCTTCATAGAGTTTCATTTTTTGTTCCATGTTATCTAAATAGTGGGGGGTATCTGTGGATCCTACAAAACATGATTTTTTTATGTTGGGAAAAGACAAAAACTATAACTGAGATCAGATTTTTTCTTGGTCTAGCTGGATATTATCAATATTTTATTAGTTATTTTCCTAATTATGTAATCCACTCACTAAGTCAATGTGAAAAATAGTTAAGTTCATTTGGATAAGGAAATGTGAAGAGAATTTCAAAGTTCTCAAAAGAGGATTATCCACTGCACTTATGATCACACTACTTTGTAGTGGAGAATGGTTTTGGACCTATAGGGATGCATACAAAAAGGGTATGAGATGTTTTCTCCAGAAAAATATTATGTTTATATCTTAAGGGTTGTGACATTTGGGAATCTATAAGAAAAATTACCCAACTCATGATTTGGAGTTAGCTGCAAAAATCATTCGACAAAAGATATGGAGGCATTATCTTTATGATGAATAGTGTGATATATATACCGATCATAAATGTTTAAATTATATATTAATAAAAAAGGAGATTAATATGTATAAAATAAGATGGTTTGAGTTAATTAATGAATAAAAATGGTCATTAAATTACCACCTTATGAAAGTGAGCAAGGTGGTGTATGATTAGAGTCAAAATGACAAAGATAGGATTTCCATGAAGAAGATAAAAAAAGATCAAATATTTAAGGATAATCAAAAGATGGATCTTATAGTTTTAAAGGAAAGGTAGAAATCATATCTTTCATAATTGAATGCTCATCCATTTATACATGTGGAGACTTTGGAGGTGCAAAAGGATGATGTAGAGATAAAAAAGAAGGTGAAATGTTTTCTTGAATTCAGCCTTGATTGTGAGAGAATAATAAGGTTTTGGAATTGGATTTTTATTCCTTCAATATAATAAATAAAGAAGGATATATTGGATGAGGCTAAGATTTCATCATTATCTATTCACCTAGGAATCAAAATGATGTATAGGGGCCTAAATGATTATTTATAGTGGGATGGAATGAAAAGGCTTGTTGTTGAATAGGACTCCCAATTCGTTGTTTGTTAGTAAGTTAAGGATGAAAGGCATAAGTCTAAGGTGATATAATAACCATTACCCATACTCGAATGTAAATGTGAAAAAACCCTATGGACTTTATCATCGAACTTTATAATACATCTATTGGTCATAATTCTATATTCATTATTGTTGATCATCTTACGAATTCGGAACATATAATCGATATTTGAGAGATTTCTCTCCTGATCAAAATATTAGGATATTTTTAAAGGAAGTGGTGATATATTATGTAGTACCACTTTCCATTATATATGATAATTATCTGAGGCTTTCCTTGAAGTAATAATGAAGTATTTTGTAGGATCTGGTTAGAGAGCTATATTACAACACTACCTATCATCCTCAGAGAGACAGTAAGTTTGAGGGTATAATTCATACTCTATATGACATGTTGATAGCTTTATCTGTGTATTTCAATGATGGTTTTGATCAAAACCTACCATTGGTGGAATTTTCATAGAATAATAGTATTCGCTCTATTATTCAGATGGATCCTTTTGAATCCCAATATAGAAATAAGTGTATAAATCAAACGTTTTTGGATGATGTTGGGGATGCAAAACTGTTAGGACCTGATATTATTGATGAAATGGTAGAAATGTTGTATCTATTCAGCAACACATAAGAGTAACTCAGATTCAACAAAATGGTTATGATGACATCCAATGTAAATTCATAGAGTTTGATATGGGTGCCATGGGTTTTCTAAGAATATCTTCGTATAATAGAATAATGATATTTCAAAATATGGGCCATGTGCGCCATAGGTATATTAGTTCGTTTGAAATTATGGATTGTGATAGAATGGTTTCTTACTGATTGGTACTTCCACCAAATATCTCACATGTTCATGTTGTGTTCCAAAGATCCATTTTGATAATGTACATACTTGATCCTTCAAATGTACTAAACATGGAATTCATACCATATGAGTGATATCTTTCATATGAAGAACAATCGGTAGAGATTCTGGATCGTAGATAAAATGTTTTGAGAAACAAGACCACCTTCATGGTTAATGTATTGAGAAGGAAACATCAATTTGAGGAAGCTACATGGGAATTTTAGGATATTATGGGGGAGAGAAATACTGATATGTTTGTATCCATTTGATGAATTTTGAGAGCGAAATTCTGATTAAGGGGGGTAAAATGTAAGATCCAAATTTTCGTACGAAATATTTTCTCTAAAAGATTATAAATCGTGAATATATTACAATTCAATAAAGCATGTGATTAAATGAACTACTAGATACCCTGAATATAAAATTACTATTATAACACAACTTTTTGGATATTTAGATGAAATATAACTAACATATTAAAATGTACGGTGAAGTCGTTAGCTATAAATTATTTAGGAAAAATATAAATCAATTATTTTTTTCTTCTGTTGTTAATAAATTGAGTGAATTAATTTTTGAAAATTAAATTAATGAAATATATATGTTATATACTAAATAACATATTTCTCTATTTTTATCCATTAGATATTTTTGTCATAGGGAATGAATAAACCCAATTTGATGTATAAAAACAAATATTTTTAAAATAGTAATTTTATTAATTTTTAATGGTAAACCTTTTAAAAATTCATATTTTCAAACAATAATAATATTTATATGAAAAAATAATGCTTATTTAGTATTGGGATATATAAAATTTATTTTTATTAAATTTTAATATTTTTTTGATAATAGTAAAGTTTTTTTTGAAATGTAGAAATGCACAAAATATTATTTAAAAAATGTTTTTCATCCAAATAATTCATATGAATAAATTATAATATTTATTGGTTATACATTATAAATAGGATATATTTTTATCATTCAATATAATTTGTTTCATTATCAATGGTTTTACATCGAATTCATATGTAAAAACAGTTCAGTCTTTTGCAATGTTTAGCTTTTAAAAACATGTTATTTGTTTCCAACAATGAGAATAATTTTAAATTAATTACAAGAAATTATATGTTTTGAATTTTGGAAAATGGAATCTATATCTGGAATTATTATTTCAAAATTATGTAAATGCATTTATTTTATTTTTAGGAATTATGATTAGTAAATTCAGCAATTTTTATTAATAGAGTAAAATTGTAAATCATGTAATTAATGGTAAGAGTAATATTATAAAATTAATCAAACAATTGTATTAATATATTTGGACAATTCTTTTTTCATCCTAAATAATACATTGCCCGAAATGGTTCACTTTGAAAGACACAAAGATGATATTAGGACATGTATTTATTTTATTTAAAGAAAACTAAAATATGTATCACTAAAATGTTAATAAATAAATAATTTTTAATATATGGATATATAGAAGATAAATTTGATTGTAAATACATATTTGAAAGATAAATTTTTTTATTTATAATTTTAATTTATTTTTATCTTTTATGAAACAAACATTTACCTTAAATACATATACATTGATGATGTAAAAATTAATTAATTAACATGGAATTATTAAAAAATTATTAAAATTATAATAACCATTACAGTACCCAAAAACAAAAAACATATATTTCAAGTATATATCGACCATAAACATACAAGGGTAAATTTTGTGACCATTTTGAGCCTTATATAGGACATTGTGACACTTATACCATTTTATTGAAATTGATGTTAAAGTTGACACAATCATTTTTTAATAAGTATAACATTTTAAATGTTGTAATTCCATTATGAATCATTTTTCTACATATATTTTTATTAAACCTAGTATATGCTTCTCCATCATAGTATTTAATTTTTAATTTTTATTCCACATATTTGTATATTAAGAAGTTACAAAAACATTTTTCTACATATAATTTTTATTGAGTGACCGTGAGGATGGTCTGAATAGTGATGAAGTTTCAGTACATGGACCATTTTCTTAGATGGTTCCATCGGGTAGTGTGCCATCTATATCAGTGCCTGTTGGTCAGCAGACACTACCAGTGGTACCTGTGAATGCTTACTGCCTTACATGTGTTTCAGCACCAGATATCCCTCATGTTCCAAGGCGAGCCCGACCCACATGTGGCTGAGGACTGGCTTGAGGAGGTGGCTGCGAATTTTCGAGACCTTATACAGCTTCGACAGGATGACATGTCGATAGATGAGTACTCATCAAGGCATACAAATCCTTCTTGGTACTCGATTAATATGATTAGATCAGTGCATTAGAGCTCCGACCTATGAGCGAGGTGTGTTTAAGGATATCTTAGCCATTACGTTTTCCTCTGGGAATTCCTACTTATGTTAGGGTGATAAATAGAACATTTGTGGTTGAATGTTTGTTTGTTGAGCGGATACAACCAGTGAATGATAGTAGTTGGAAAGCATGAAACATGTGTTAGTATCAGAGTCTTGGGCATGTAAAATGTTTCGAGAAGAGGAAGTGTTAAGGAAAGATGAAGCTTAAGGTCAGGGGAAAAGAATAGATGCATGTGGTCAAGGAGTGTGACCCAAGGGCTCTAGGAATGATTATAGGTATGGTCTGTCTATACTACTAGCTGTTGTATCAATAGACATAGATAAGAATCATTCCTTCTTTCCACTAATCATGTCCTAGACCTAGAGTTTCCAGTTAAGTCATTGACTTGACCCTCACGTCTGGAGATACCTTTAGGAGGGGATTTGATAATCACACATACGCCGATGGTGTGATCTGACCCTTGAGGGACGAGTTTCGGTTGGAACCTCTTGGTGGAAGCGTCAAGGCCTTACGATGTAAGTTTGGGTATGGACATAGAAACGACAGTTCATAAAAAGATTGATTGTATTAGAAAAAATGGTCATGGTGTATCTACAATGTTGTGATGTGGTTTTCTTTGGTTAGTGAAAAGGAAACCCCAGGCAGTACAGGATGTAATCATGTATAAGAGGGTGCAATCGATCACTCAGGAGTTGTCCAGACATACCTTTGTGAAAAACTTCTCCAGAGTTACATCACCACTATCTGCATTGACGAAAAGGGTCAACCAATCGTTTTGTCATAGAAATGCCAGCAGAGCATTCATAAGATGAGGTAGATGTTGAATAGTGCGCTAATCTTGAGGCTACCCGAGGAGATCGTTGGGTGCGTAGTTTACTGCAATGCATCAGGGAACAGACTCAGTTGTGTCCCTATTTAGGACCGAGAAGTGATTGTGTATGGTTCTCGGTAGTTTAGACTACACGAGAAGAACTATGCTACCCATGAACTGGAGTTAGCAGCAGTGGTCTTCTCCTTGAAGATGTGGTTGCACTATCTTATGGGTGAACGCTTTACTGTCTACTCTGACCACCAGAGTCCCAGGTTTATCTTCTCCCAGATGGACCTAAACATGAGACAACGACGATGACTTGAATTACTCCAAGAAAATGACATCGATATACTCTGTACTCTCGAAAAGGGGGAACATTGTAGCTGATTATCTGAGTATAAGATCAGGAACATAGCTATTAGGAGAGGAGAAAGAGCAGATGGATGACTTGTAGATTTCCTTGGAGGATAGAGATGCAGCAGCCGTTCTTCAGTCTCTTATAGTCACTCCCCCACTTCATTAGCGATTTTGGGAGGTGCAGCATGGGAAAAATGACTATAAGACATGATGTGCTCAGATATCAACAGGAAAGGCACCTAATGTATTTTTTGAAGGTGGGGAGAACATTATCCACTTCAGAGAATTTACTATGGTATTAGTGTCACTGTAGGAGGAAGTGTTGAGGGAGTTCCACACATCTCCTTTATTGGCACATCTAGGAGGCAGAGACCTCTGGAGTTTGATGATGGCGACCACATCTTTCTATGGATCTCATCTCGATGAGGTCTATGGAGACTTTCCCAAGGCCTCAAGCTGTCTCTACGATTCATCAGACCTTTTCATGTCCTCAACTGGGTAGGTGAGGTGGCTTACCGCTTGCCTCTTCCACCTCAATTGAACCAGGTGCATGATATCTTCTACATATCTCAGCTGAGAAGATATGTGCATGATCTATCCCACATCATCGACCATGAGGAGATATATATCGATGATGGGGAGATATTAAAAAATGTTATAGTGTATATTGGCGATCGACAGGAGTGGGTCCTACATGGATGGTCGATTCCTATTATGTGTGTTTTCTAGAACCATAAGAACCTCCCAGATAGCACATGGGAGCTAGAGGCTCTGACGTGTGCTCAATACCACCATTTGATCCCTTAATGTGTTTTGTATCTTACTAGGACGTAAATACCTGAGGTGGGGAGAATGTAAAGACCCAAAAATCCTATGGAATCATTTTTTTCTAATATACATGGGTATTTTATGAGTCCACAGTTTTTTACGGAACCTGATTCGAAGGCCCTGTGTGCCCGGAATCAATTTCTTATGTTTTGTTCAGGTACGTTCAGAGAATCTATGTGTGGGATTTTATATCATTTGAACTGGTGCTCAGAATTGAAATCTAAGGACACTGATTAACTCGCAGCGTCTGTATTCGCTTAAGGAGACCTTTACCGCTGTTGCGTTTGGTCGAGAGTGGAAGTTATTTTTGGGGATTCTAAATAAATTAAATAAAATTTATGTGTTACGTAATTCTATTTTATGTGGTGGTTATTTTCTCTAAATGGAAGTTGGAGGTGGGGCCCACACACCACATAATTTCCCATGGGGGGATATTTTGTGGTGGGGCCCATATAAGTTCAAACTCTTCATCTCCACTTTAAACTCCCTTGAACCCCCTTAAACTCTTGGAATTCAGTGGTTTAATACTTTCCAACACCCCACAATTAATAATGAGTATTAATTTAATTTTTAATTCAAATATTTTTGAATACATCCCTCCACATTTAATCTAATGTGTTGTCTAATTTAATGAGAGACACCTCTTGAGTTGTTGAGCCATTAAATTAATAGAGAAAAATATATATTATTTTGTCTTAGCTTTGTGGAGAGTGAAGGAGAAGAGGGAGATCCTTCTTCCCACAAAGAACATGAAGAACATATCCTCCACTTCTTCAACCTGGGAAAGAATGTGAGGAAACACCCACGAGGAATGCCTGTCTTTATTCCTCTTCCTCCACGTCAAGGGAGAAGATGTCGTCCGCAAAGAACTCTGCCAACGACAACGACATTCCCCCGACATTGACGGAACAAATTCTGTCTCCCACGACACCCTTCTATTAGCAGCTCGACAACTTTCAATGACAAGTTATGAGGTAGGGTTTGGTTTTGAGTTTTTTATAATTCCTAACACCATTTACCTAATTAAGGAATGTGAATTTCCAACTGTTAACATCATTACGAGGAGGGTTCGTTCCTTATGAACACAGACCGAACCTCGCCCATATTTGTTGATCATAATAACGATAGAGGCAGAGCAAATAGTGTGTGGTACCGTCACACTGTTCCAGAAAAGAACCGCAGTAGATGAAAAGGTGGGGTGTTGTCGCACCGTGCTATACAACTGAATGCTGCAGCCAGGACAGGCCGTAGCGGTGGTGGGTCGGCACCGTCGTTCCAGCCGCGTGGAGGAAAACTGCGGCCTGAATCTATGGGTTGCTTGGCTGGAAGAGCCGGATAGATTCTGTCAGATGGGATGGAGGACCGCGACACGCATAGGTGCCGCGTGGAGGTGACGCGGCCCTCAACTGCGGGCCTCTCAGACGAAATGAACTGGCCGTCCACCTGCCGGACGTGCTGAAGAGTCGCGTCACCCACTGGCGCTGCGTGGTGGATGACTGCGGCCCGCTTACGTGGGCCACTCTGCTGGGTGAACCGGTTGGCCGCCTTCCATCCAGGCTGGTGGACCACGACACCGCTTGGCGCCACACGGTGGGGAACTGCGGCACCGTATGCGGGCCGTGTGCACCGGGCAGAACCGGCCGACGACAACCGACTGGGTAGGGATGTGGCGGCACCATCGGGTGAACCGAACCGGCCAACGCCACGGGTCGGGACTGTAGGTGGGCCGCGACCCACCGGCCCGAGCTGACCCCCTAGCCGGGTCAGACCCTTCAAACTGGGCCATGTCGAACCCCCCGTCAGGTTGGACCCTCCGAGCTGGGTCGGTCCAATACTCTAGCCCACTGGGCTTGACGGGCAAGGCCCGACGTCCCTTAATTGTGAATATCTTCAAGATCGCGCGTCCGAACAACGCATAGTCGGTGACCCCTGGACCCTCGCGATTAGGAGGTCCTTTTGGGATAATATAAGTTATTTTTGGATGAATTTGGAAGAAGGACTTGTTTAGATCGAGTATATATCCAACCGGGCCCCTAGAACGAAAAGCCAATAACCCTCGTATCGGGCTTCCAATTGACGTGATATTTGTCCTGTTGGGTTTCTTTTGATGAGACAGAACTTTGGAATACATCAACTCAGGACATAGTGATAGTTGATGTATCAAACCCTTTGCTCGATGAGAAGACCCTCCAAGAATTGAGTGTGCTATGTGCGGGATCCCTAGGGTTGGCTTCCACTATGACGACGACTACTGTACTGGAATCCTACGTAGGATCGATAGTGACGACATCTATACCAGGATCCTACGTGGGTTCGACAGCGAAGACTACTGTACCAGAATCCTACGTGGGTTCAAAAGTTACTTCTTCTGTACCAGGATTCAGCGTGGGTTCGACAGAGAATACTACTGTACCAGAATCCTACGTGGGATCGACAGTGACGACTTTTGTACCAGGATCCTACATGGGTTCAACAACGAAGAATATTGTACCGGAATCCTATGTGGGTTTGACAGTGATGACTTATGTAGTAGGATCTTATGTGGGTTCGACAGCGTAGACTACTGTATCGAAATCATACATGGGTTCGATAGTGACGACTTCTATACCAAGATCCTATATGGGTTCGACAGCGAAGACTACTGTTCCGGAATCCTACCTAGGTTCAACAGTGACGACTTCTGTACCAGAATCCTAGGTGGGTTCGACGGTGAATACTACTGTACCGGGATCCTATGTGGGTTCGACAGTGACGACTTTTGTACCAGGATCCTACGTGGGTTCGACACCGAAGTCTACTGTACCAGAATCCTATGTTGGTTCGACAGTGACGACTTCTGTTCTAGGATCCTACATGGGTTCAACAACGCTGATATTGTTCTAGGATCCTACAGGGGTTCGACAAAGGAGATGATTCAAAGGATAAATCTAATCATCTATACCCCTCTTCATGAGTGGTATGCCTGAGTGAGCTGAGTCATGTTATTCATCCATTATCATTGTGGTGATTAACATTTATTTCATTGTAGGATGGTTTGTTCTTGGGCTCGAGAGTTGGAGCCGGATTGTGATTGATAACTTAGGTATATGTATGTGCATATACCTAATTAGGGATGGTTGATACTTTGTGATTGTATCATTCTACTGTGGTTTGTTATTGGTGGATTTTGTGAGACCTTGAGGTTCTTGGAGTCCCTACTGTGTATCGTTATAGTCACCCCTATACAGGATACGCCCTCACCTCAATGTTATGGATGTAGACGACAGATAACGCTAACTAAGAAGGAGTGTACGATGATTGGACGACAGCCGGAGGTGGACCTCATGATGAGTAGGGACCCAGAGGAGAGGGATAGATGTGGAGCACTGAGGAGACTATCTATACCTACCCTTCAAGTAGTATTTTTGTTGGTTGAACCAGGATCTCCTAGGAACCATCTAGCTGTATGTCCTTATAGTTGTACATGTTTGTCCATTCCTTGTACTTTACAGTTGGGATTGTATTTCTGGCCCTTGTACCTTCCAGGACTTCTTCATTATTCAGTTTTAACTTTGAATTTTCTTCCACTTGTTCTCTAGTTGTGTTTGTCTGCAGTAATAAAGGAAATGTGTTCTTAGATTAGGTATTTACGCCTTTGGATCGGGTCACCTGCCCCTGGCCTATGGAAGGCGGGCTTGGGGTAGTTACGACGTGGGCCCCGGGGGATGGGTTGTGACAAATTGGTATAAGAGGAGTCCGATCGACCACCGTACTTTGGACTCTGATCTATTTTACTATGAATAAATAGTGTTAAGAGTATTGAGTGTGGTTTTCAGTCCAGGGAGATCGTTGTTGGTGCAGTGACAGTTGAATATAAACACCAGGACCCTGACATCTGATTTCTGACTCAGTGCATAAAAACACTGATTGCGTGTGTGTTTCCAGGGTTTCATTTGTGGTCTCTCTGAGTCAGCTCACCAGTTATAAATTTTTGACCGCGGCGCACCTGTTCTATATTAGTATGTCGCTATGAAGACAACCAGCTAGGGTTCCTGAGGGAGTACATGATGACGGCCCATCGAGTGACGAGGCTCCGGTTTAGGTACCTATTTCTATTTTTTCTCTATTGGGTGGTGTACCAGTAGCACCACCACCCATAGGGTAGTATATACCCCCAGCCACACTGGCGGATGGTGCATGCTGACTGAGTGCCTTGCACGAGTTCCAGTGGAAGATGCCAAGGAGGATTCAAGGTGAGACAGATTCCCAGGTAGCAGAGGACTGGATGGAGGTGATTACTGGAGTTTTCCTCCTAGTTGAGACACTAGAAGAGAATATTTTGATTTTAGCTACTACTATATTTCAGTGAGTGACTATGAGGATGGTCTTAATAGTGATGAAGTTTCGGTACATGTACCATTTTATGAGATGGTACCATCGGGCAGTGTGCCAACAATATCACTGTCTGTTGGTCAGCAGACACAACCAGCGGTACCTGTGTACTCTTAGTGCCTTACATGTTTTTCAGCACCAGATATCCCTCATGTTCCGAGGCGAGCCCGACCCACATGCGGCTGAGGACTGGATTGAGGAGGTGGCTGTGAGTTTTGGAGACCTTATACAGCTTCAGGAAGATGATGTGTCGATAGCTGTGTATTCTTGAAGGAATACCGATCTTTCCTGGTACTCGATGAATATTATTCGATCATTTATTTAGAGCTCATACCTCTGAGCGAGGTGTGTTTAAGGATATCTGAGCCAATAAATTTTCATCTAGTCATTCCTACTTATGTTAGGGTGTTAGAGAGAACATTTTTGGTTGAATGTTCATTGGCAGAGCGGATACAACCAGTGAATGATAGCAGTTGGAAATCATGAAATAAGTGTTAGTCTTAGAGTACTGGGCATGTAAAATGTTTTGAGAGAGGAAGTGTTAAGGAAAGATGAAGTTGGAGGGAAGGGGAAAAGAATAGATGCATGGGGTCCAAGAGTGTGACCTAAGGGCTCCAGGAATGATTTTAGGTATAGTCTGTGTCTACTACTAGCTTCTGTATCAATAGATATAGATACAAATCATTCAATCCGTCCACTAATCATGTACTACACCTAGAGTTTCTAGTTAAGCCATTGACTTGACCCTCACGTCTGGAGATATCTTTGGGAGGAGACTCGATAATCAAACTTATGTAGATGGTGTGATCTGACCCTTGAGGCAAGAGTTTCAGTTGGAACCTCTTGGTGGCAGCATCAAGGCCTTATGATGTTAGTTTGGGTATGGACAGGGAAACCACAGTTCATACAAAGATTTACTGTATTAGGAAAAATGGTCGTCGTTTATCTACAACGTTGGAATGGGGTTTTCCTTGGTCGGTGAAAAGGAAAACCCATACAGCACAGGATGGAATCATATATAATAGGGTGCAATCGATCACTCAAGAGTCAGCCAGACATACCATTGTGCCAGACTTCTCTAGAGTTACAACACCATTATCTGCATTGACGAAAAGGGTCAACCATTCGTATGGTCCGAGAAATTCCAGTAGAGATTTCATAAGATGGGGTAGAGGTTTACTAGTGTGCCGATCTTAAGGCTACTAGAGGAGATCGTTGGGTGCTTAATTTACTGCGATGCATCAGGGACCGGACTCAGGTGTGTCCTTATGTAGGACCGAGAAGTGATCGCGTATGGTTCTCAGTAGTTGAGATTACACGAGCAGAACTATGCTACCCATGAACTGGAGTTAGTAGCAGTGGTATTCACCTTGAATATGTGGTGACACTATCTTATGGGAGAACGCTTTATAGTCCACTCTAACCACCTGTGTCCGAGGTATATCTTCTCTCAGATGGACGTGAACATGAGACATCAGCGATGACTTGAATTACTCCATGATTATGGCCTCGAGATTATCTATACACTCAAAAGGGATAAAATTGTAGCAGATTCTCTCAGTAGGAGATCATGAATTTAGCTATTAGGAGAGGAGACAGAGTAGCTACCTTCGTAGCAAGTGTCCATTGAGGATAGAGATGGAGCAGCTGTTCTTCAGTCTCTTACAGTCACTCCCCCACTTCATTAGCGATTTAGGGAGGTGCAACATGGGGACAATGACTGTGAGACACGATGTGCTCAGATATCTACAGGAAAGGAACCTAATGGATTTTTTGAAGGTGGGGAGCAAGTTATCCTCTTCGGAGAATTTAATATGTTACCAGTGTCATTGTAGTAGGAAGTGTTGATGGAGTTCCACACATCTCCTTTAGAGGTACATCTGGAAGGAAGATACCTCTGGTGTTTGAGGATGGAGACCACATCTTTCTACGGGTCTCACCTCAATGAGGTCTAATGAGATTTGGACAAGGATTCAAGTTGTCTCTACGATTCAGTAGACCTTTTCATGTCCTCAAAAGGGTAGGCGAGGTGGCCTACCTCTTGCCTCTTCCACCTTAGTTCCACCGGGTGCATGACGTCTTCTACATATCTCAGCTGAGAAGATACGTGCATGATCTATCCCACATAATCGACCCCGAGGGACTAGATATCGATGATGGGGAGTCATTCACAAATGTTATAGTGTAGATTGGGGATCGACAGGAGTGGGTCCTACATGGATGGTTCATTCCACTGATGCATGTTTTTTGGGTCCATAGGAACCTCCAGGAGAGAACATGGGAGCTAGAGGCTCAGAGGCATGATCAGTACCACCAATAGATCCCTTAATGTGTGTTGTAGCTTATTGAGACGTAAATCCCTGAGGTGGGGAGAATTTAAAGACCCATAAATCCTATGGAATCATTTTTTTCTTAAATACATGGGAATTTTATGAGTCGACATTTTCTAACGGCACCTGATTATGTGGCCCGGTGTGCTCAGAATCAATTTCTTAAGTTTTTTTCAAGTACGTTCAGAGAATGTATTTGTGTGATTTTATATCATTTTAACTGGTGCTCAGAATTGAAATCTAAGGACACCGATTAACTCGCAGCGTCAGTATTCGCTTAAGGAGACCTTTACCATTGTTGCGTTTGGTCAAGAGCAGAAGTTAATTTTAGGGATTCTAAATAAATTAAATAAAATTTATGTGTTACATAATTTTATATTATGTGGTGGTTATTTTCTCCAAAGGGGTGGTGGAGGTGGGCCCCACACCCCACATAACTTCCCATTGGTGGATATTTTGAGGTGGGTCCCACACGAGTTCAAACTCTTCACCTCCGATTTAAACTCCCTTGTACCCCCTTAAACTCTTGGAATTCAATGGTTTAATACTTACCAACACCCCACCATTAATGAAGAAAATTAATTGAATTTTTAATTCAAATCGTTTTGAATACATCACCCATCAATTAATTTAATATGTTTTCGCATTTAATGAGAGACAAATCTTGAGTTGTTTTTCCATAAAAATAATAGAGAAAAATCATTGTTGTTTTGGCTTATCTTTGTGGAGAGCTAAGGAGAAGAGGGAGAGCCTTCTTCCCCTGAAGAACATGAAGAACATCTCCTCCACTTCTACAACTGGGGCTAGAAAGTGAGGAGACACCCATGAAGGACGCCCTTCTTCCTTCCTCTTCCTCCGCATCACGATAGAAGATGCCGCCTGAAATGAACACCACCAACGACAACGACATTCCCCTGATGTTGAAGGAACAATATCCGTCTCTCGTGACACCCATCTTTTAGAGACTCGACAACTTTCGACGAAAATTTACGACATAGGGGGTTATTTTGAGTTGTTTATATTTCCAAAATTTGTCGCCCTAATTACGGAATGTGAATTTACAACCGTTAACGTCATAACGAGGAGGGTTCTGGATGCACGAACACAGACCAAACCTTCCCCATATTTGTTGATCTTAATAACGAAGGAGGTGGAGAAATAGGGTGGAGTGTTGTCGCACCACATCAGATAAGAACTACGATAGATGAAAATGCATGGAGTTAACATGCCGCTCTATGGATCTGAAGGCCGCGACCATGTCGGGCCGCAGTGGTGGTGGATCAGCGTCGTCGCACTGTCCGCATGGAAGAAAAACGCAGCTCCTATCTATAGGCCGCTTGGCTGGAAGAGCCGGCTGGATTCTTCTGGTCGGGCTGGAGGAATACAAAACCTGCAGGTGTCGCGCAGAGGAGACGCGGCATGAAACCGTGGGCCGCCTGGCCGAAGCAAACTGGATAGGGGTCGGCAGGCCGGGATGAAGAGCTGCAGCGCCTATAGGCGTTGTGTGTTGGAATACTGCAGCCCACATCTGCATGCCGGTCTTCTGGGCAAACCGGTCAAGTTGTTTGTACACAGCGCCTTGTGGCATCGTGCGGTGGAGAACCGTGACATGGTGTGCATGCCGCGTGCACCAGGAAGAACCGGCCGGCTACGACCGGCCAGGCAGAGAAGTGGCAGCGCCACCGGGTGAACCTGACTGGCCCGCTCCAATGGTCGGGTCCGCGGGTGGGTCGTGCACCACCAGGTCGGGACGACCCCCCAGCTGGGTTGGACCCTCCATACTAGGCCAAGTCGAACCCCAAGTTGGGCCGTACCCACCAAACTGGGCCGGGCCGAACCACTAGCCAGGTCGGACCCGGCGAGCCGGGTCGGGCCAGTCCGCCAGCCCATTGGGCTTGACGGGTCAGGCCCAAATTTTCTTAATTGTGAATATATTCAAGATCGCGCGTCCGAATGACGGGCAGTCTACGAAACATGGACCCTCGCGATGAGGAGTTACTTTTGTGATACTCTTAGTGAGTTTTAAACGAAATTCGAAAATTTCCAAGTTTAGATCGAGCGTAAATCCAACTGGGGTCCTGAAATGGAAAAGACAATAACTCTCAGACTGCGCGTCTAATTGACACATCATATATCGCGTTGGGTTTTTATTGATGAGTCAGAACTTCGGGATACATCAACTCTAGACTTCATGATAGTGGATGTATCGACCCCTTTTTTCAAGGAGCGGATCGTCCTAGAAATGACTGTGCTGTGTCTGGTAACCTTAGAGCTGGATGCGACTACGACGATGACTAGTGTACCAGAATTCTACGTGGGTTCGATAGTGACAACTTATGTTCCAGGATCCTACATGGTTTGGACAGCGAAGACTACACTACCTAAATCCTACGTGGGTTTGAGAGTGATGACTTCTGTTCCTTGAACCCAAGTGGGATTGACAGTGAAGACTACTGTACCAGAATCCTATGTGGGTTCGATAGTGATGACTTCTGTACTAGGATCCTATGTGTGTTCGACAATGAAGAATATTGTACTGGAATCCTATGTGGGTTTGACAATGATGAATTCTATACTAGGAGCCTATATGGGTTCAACAGTGAAGACTACTGTACCAGAATCCTATATGGGTTCGACACCGACGACTTCTATACCAGGATCCTACGTGGGGTCGTCAGTGAAGAATTCTAAACTGGAATCCTACGTGGGTTCGACAGTGATGACTTCTATACCAGGATCCTACATGGGTTCTTCAGAGAAACTACTGTACCAGAATCCTACGTGGGTACGACATCGAAGAAAACCCTACAAAAATCCTACGTGGGTTCGATAGTGACGACTTTGGTTCCATGATACTATGTGGGTTCGACAACAATGATATTGTTCTAGGATCCTACTTGGGTTCATTAGATGATATGATTCAGAGGCTACATCTAATTATTTCAACCCCTCTTCATGGGTTGTATACCTGTGTGTGCCGAGTCATGTCTTTCAGCCATTATAAATGTTGTTATTCACTTTACTTTCATTTTTGGATGGTTTCTTCATGGGCTTGAGATTTGGAGAAAGAATGTGATTGATAACTTAGGTATATGTATGGGAATATACCTATGTAGGGTTGGTTGATACTTCATGATTTTATCTTTCTAGTGTGGTTTATCCTTTGCGGATTTGTGAGCCCTTAACGGCCTCGGGGTCCCTACTGAGTATCCTTAAACTCACCCCTGAATAGGCTATGCCAACACCTCATTGTATTAGATGTAGACAATGCATAGCGCTGACTGAGGCGGAGTGTAAGAGGACTGGACGGTACCCGGAGATGGACCTCACGATGAGTCGGTACCCGGAAGAGACGGATGGATGTGGAGCACCGAGGAGACTATCTTTAACTGCCCTTCAGGTAGGATATGTGGTGGAATAACCAAGCGCCTCTAGGAACCTTCTAGCTGTTTCTTTTTTTAGATGTACATGTTTGTCCATTCTTTGTAATTTTCTATTGGGATTGTATTTATGGCCCTTGTACTTTCCATCACTACATCTGTATTCAGTTTTTTTACATAGTGTTTACTTCTTCTTGTTCTCTAGTTGTGTTTGTCTGCATTTATAAAGGAAATGCCTTCCCAGTTTAGGAATTTACGCCTTTGGTGCTAGTCACTTTCCCCTGGCCTATGGAAGGCGGGTTTGGTGTAGTTACAACGTGGGCCCCAGGGGATGGGTCGTGACAGGATTCATTATAATGTAATAAATCAAATATAAATTATACACAGATATATTATTATAATTATTAGACAACCATTTTCCACCTTCTATCAATTCTAGAAATAATGAAATCACCATGTGTGCGTACTTATGATTTAATGTCTCCACGGTGTGGTATAATTATTTTTTCACCACTAAATTACTTGGATGGGTATAATGATGAAAATAAAAACATGAAATGATTATTATAAAATGATATTTGTTTTGATATATTATTCATCAGCAACATAAATACCATTCCACTGTTATGGGAATGGTATGGTCACTTGTGTGTACGTACGACCTACCGTCTCCATGATGCGATTTGATTCATTATATATTTTTTTCTTTAAAGAATGATTATATAAATGTTTAGAATGAATTAATGTGATATATATAATATTAATATCATTTTTAATGATATAACTATAAACTATGAAGGAGAATCAGAACTTATTCAACAAAACATGCATAAGAAAATGAAATAATTAATACCTGAAAAACAGGTAATAATGAAATGTTTTAAACAATAGATGATAATATTATCATATATGAAATCATAATAATGATTATTATTCTGAAATAGGTCAATTAAATTCTTTAAATCCTCATATTAATGTTCAAGTAGATGCAAAGGAAATTAGACCTATGGAAAGGGAATAATTTTTCAGTCTCCATATAATCAGATATAGTGTATACATAAGTATTTACTGATGAATATTTATCATCCACAACATGATTCAAATATATGTAATATTATTTTCATATTTATAAAATATATTAAATAAAATTTAACCTGTTGGTGAATTTTTTTTAAATGGTATGAAAGGAATCTTTTGTCCTTATTCGATACGAGTTACTTTTTGGCTTTTTCCAAAAATGTAAGTGGAGAATTTTTTTATCTTATATAGAATCAATGGATTTTTACATCTTCATAACGAAATATTTCCATGAAGCACCATCTACATGATTTCAAGTTTATTTTATTAAAAACATTTCTTTTATAATTGTGTAATATTTTGTAAAATGAAAATGTTTTTGAAGAAGAATGGATTTTTTCCTCAAGAATTAATATCAATTGTTTTATAAAAATTAATTTTCATCTAATTTGACATTACTTAATGAAGGTTATTTTTATATCCCTATTATTACAATGGTATTATTGTGTTTATTATGGTAATATTATAATGAATTGTTTTATGAATTATGATGGAATTATGTTTACGAAACCGATATTATTTATTGGGTTATGCTGGGATGAATGATTTATGTTTTTGTGGCATACATAAGAATGATTTATTTATGAGATTTGTGGGACCTATATCTCTATCCAATGCATTGATTAATGATTTATATCACAAGTGATAGACGTGGTCGGAATGTGAAATGATCTCAGTTTTGTAATTTTGGGATAGAACTAGGAGTGAATTTGTTTTAGTAAATGAATTTGTTTGCAATGATGGTATTAAAAAATAATCCTTCACTAATATGAAATTGTTTTCAATGATTATGTGTATGAAAAAAAATCATGTTTTAATTTAGGAATTTTGGGATTACATTCATTGATTTTCATGAACATTCATGATTTATCGCATGGGATGATATCATGACCTTTCATATGCTGGATAAGATTTTCAAATGAAATATTCGTCTGTATTATGAATATGATATTATTGATATCTATCTTTTTTATGTTAATGATCATATGGGATCACCCATTTATATTCTTATTTTCTCTATGGATACAATGAAGGGTATTAATTAAGATATTTCAAAAAGGGGTCTAGTTATGACAAAATAAGTGGGAGATAATGAGGATGTCTTATAAACCATTTGATTACATTTCCTAGTTTATAAAAACAGTACACTAATATAGTGCTATCATTTATTTGATATAATTTTAAATGAATATTCATTAAAATTGAATTAATATAAATATATGTATTTTATGGGAATTAAAACATCATCCTTAATATAAATCCTCCAAGTTGTGTGCCATCACCCACAAGACATATCCTATAAATAGAATACATGCACACATCAACCATTTGAATGAAGTGTCATCCACCACACACCATAGAGCATCCTATTGTGCACCATCTACAAGAAACCTGAATGTGAACCATCCCCAATGAGCACCCCATGCATATAGAACATCTTCTCCTCACCCTATCAGCATCATTCTAGCTCAAACACACCCTTTCAATATATATTTCTATATAAAACCTCCCGCTTATTCATCAAGATTATTACAACATCACCTAGGATGTATGAATCCTCATTTAATAGTGGATTTCACTATTAATTGTCACCAGCTTTTGTGGACAATTGTATCATGTTCTTAGTTAGTTTTATATTGTGGAACCATTTACTTGCCCGAAGGTCTGATAAGTGACCAGATCCAATATGACCTAAATTTATTTTATAAAAATATTATAGATTTCATGATTTATTATTTATTTTATCATATAAATGTTTCATGATTTCAGGAGGAATGTTTATTATATTTCAATGTTAGCACTATGATTAAAATTATTCTACATTCCCTAATTTTAAAGCCAGTATTATTATGTATTGGTTGGATTTCTTTTCATTAGATTATTAGTTTTCATAAATATATAATTTTTTAATATAATTAAATAATTAAAAAAATCCATTCTATTTCATAGATATCAAAGTTATACTATGAGTATTAACCTCTATAACTGATCATAACACAATGAGGTGATGTGTATTTATGAAAAATTAGTCTTGTCATTCTTTTTAAATAATTCCACACTCAATTTAGTTTTCCATTATATTTCCAACACTATGAAATGATAATTTAGATATACATATTGATATAAATAATATTTTAAAAATTTATTATAACATTGGAAAAAGAGATAATTGAGGATAATAATTTTTTAATCATTATAAAAATAATTTTTTCATTATTACATAGTCATTTTTGTATGACATTAGAATCCCACAAAAATTTTTTTTTTAAAAAAATTACACCTAAGTTTTTTAATTTACATTTTTCGTGTTTTTATATTTATCATCAATATTTTATATCTACTTGAATATAAAATATTTGAAAAAAATATCTATTATATCACCGACATAAATATATTGATAATATATCTTTTTAGGTGCATATGAACCATCATCTTTATCGATCATCCTTGATCACCACTTCTATATTAGTAATTGGTTATAAATTTTTAAATTTGATAGAAATTTATATTGTGTACCATGGAACAAGGAATTACTATTACATTTATTTTTCAATAAATATATGTTAATGATGTTCTCAAAATTATTTATATGGGGAATTCAATGAAAATTTTATATCCATGTACTAGTCCATGAGGTTTCTAAAATAATGTGATGGAAGGGTGGTTAATGTGAAAAAATATAAAAAATTAATGGTGGTATACTATAGCAAGACAACACAAATACCCATATATTATTTTTTTATATGTAATTATTAATGTTATAAATAATATACTGAAGTGATAAATATTCATGAAGTGAAGAATATACTCTCATAATTCAATTATATAAATTATATTTAGATGTTTTCTCATTTATTATAACATTAATATTTTTTGGAATGTATAGATCTAGTATGAACATGTTAAAAAGATGAAAGGAATTCAATATTTGGTGGTTTATTTTACATTGTGAATCCATTCAAATAATTGTGTATATTGAAAAAAGACTACTATTATTTGAGCATCATGAAAAATTAATATATAGTTGATAGTGATTCTTATACAAAATATTATATGAAAATTTAACAATTTAAATACAATGGAGGTGATGTGAAATCTATTATTTATATTTTGTGTGATAAATAATGGGATATAAATCATTGAAATAATATTTTCAATCATTCATGGATAATAAAATCTAGATAATATATCATATTATAAATTATAATTTTTAGTTAGGTCTTGTAATGTTTTATAAAATATCCACAGAAAAATATGCCATTTTTATTTTTAATAATTCACAAATTAAATAGTATTTTCAAATAAATGAGTTTTCAATCTATTTTCAACATACTCCATCCAACAACATGAGATATATACGGGACCCCCACTCCCCTAGGGATGTTTCTTTTAGTATCTTGATATATTTTCTATTTTTAATTTTTGTATTGGGTTTCTAACCATTATTTTTTATCCATGTGAAATGTGGACATTGTGTACATTTATAAATGGATGATTGTGCTTATTTATATGGGATAAGGTGTTATTATATTATTCATTCCTATTGATAAACGACGAGTCTTGTTTTTTTATAAAAGGGATTGAACATGAATGATTTATCATGGGATGAAAATTCTTGGAAATATGTATAAGTGAATTAATATCACTAAAGTGTTTCTGTGTATAAATTTTCATTTAACTATTTTTTACTCAACATGATTCAATAAAGTGTTAATAAAGATTATGTTTTTTGACTCATTAACTCATTTCTTGAATGAAAGAAAATATAATTGTGTTTATGATAATATCCTTTAATTTATGCTATCCTTAAACAAAATAAGTGATAACACAATTTTGAATTTGTCACGAAACCCAAATGGTGAGATTGTTGAGAAAAAACCTATTTGAAGTTCTTTTTCTGTTTTATTTGTTATCAATAATGTGGATAGAATCTTAAATGAATATTATTTACTCATTTTATAATTTTATATTGATGGATGAAAGTTTTTATATCATTTTTGGTTTGTTTAAGATAAATTCATGGTTTTGTAGTTTTATAAATAGCCTCTAACTAAAAAAATATTAAGATCATTATACTCTATGCAAGGATGAAGGATCATAATTCTATATGTATGAAATGTTTTGCATTTTTATGTATGAATCTTGATCTATGGAAGAATTTGAGGATTTCCATAATGATAAATGTGACCAATTGATGCATGAATTAATTTTATTATAAGGATAAATGCTCTACATAAGTATAATTGTGCTATTTGTATGTATCATCTAGGTTTACGTAAGGAATATTTTTAATTGATGTATAGATCAACCTTTTTTTATCTAAGGATGGACATTCACTAGTATGAATCAGGTTCATCCTAATGATTTGATTTGCAAATAAGAATTATTATATTATACATATATATGAATACCATCTATCAAAAGGTATGATATATTTT
Source organism: Viscum album (assembly GCA_963277665.1). Lineage (NCBI taxonomy): Eukaryota > Viridiplantae > Streptophyta > Magnoliopsida > Santalales > Viscaceae > Viscum > Viscum album. The sequence continues at coordinate 1,655,226,704 of OY728148.1, read as the reverse complement.
ATTCAACATAAAATATTATTTGTAAATATAGGTTATTTGAAATATGTGTTTCAAGATTATACTAAAGGTTGGATCATTCAATAATCATTACATTGCTTCAATCCAATATGAAGGATAATTTTCTAGGTCTAACTATCAAAACACATAAAACATCATAGAAAAAGATGATGGTGGTGTGGAGTGTGTTCCAAAGATTAGTTGAGTGTGTTTATAAATAAAATAAATTTCATACTTTCATGGATCCTATTTTGACAGCATTTTCCTGACATGAATATGTTTTCATCATAATTTGGATGAATGATTTTTCTGTCCTAGAAATCACATTTTTTTCTAATCCCATATGAAATGAAATTTAATTTAAAATATTATGTATTGATTTTAGATAAATATAGGGAGTTCAATTTTCCAAATGAGTGTTAAATCCATTATTAAAATTGTTGTGGAGATTTAATTTTGATTTAAAAAAAGATAAATGTAGTAGAAGGTTTATTTGTGAGAGGTTATGAAGAATTAGAAACAACAATTATTTTATACTAATACTATAAATTAATATCTATATAAAAATATGGTTCTCAAGAATCATATGAATCTAATAATATTAAAAATATGTTATATTAAACATAAATAGTGTCATGTATCCTATTAATGATACTCGAACTCTGCTCAAATAATAATTTTGTAGGGAATAGAAAATTTTATCTTGACCCAAACTAGATTAAGGGTCGCTTGAAAGCATGTTAATCAATCATGGTGGGGTTACGTACCTTGTAACGAGGTAGAAATTTCTAGATACAAGATGAATCAATATATCTCTAATGAAATTGTGTTGAAGAGGGAATCATGGAATAGTTGTAATAATCATGCGGTCCACTCTTATCGTAATAACACATTTCCTCACATGGAATCTGAAATAAATATAAAGGATTAAATATAAATAAAGAAATATGATTTTATGTCACTATAGTCACTTTAAATATTAGAGTTAATATTATTTATGTAAAGATTTAAATATCCTAATTTATTCACTCTATAACCATTTTCCTATTATAGATCACCTTCTAGGGTATCGTCATTATATTGATATTCTAATGTGATACTTGTTGTGATGCAGAATAATTATTCACCAACTCAATCATCACCATTCATAATGATATCCCTATATAACATGTTTCAATAAATGATAAAAATAAAAGTTTTGGAAACTTGATATGGTAAGGAAAGGGGAATATAATATGTTTTAAAAAGAGAGGTGGAATCATGGTAGTTTTTGGTAGTGAAGAAGATGAGACTAGAGATAGATAAGGATGGAATATCACTCACCACAATGTGAGGGGTGTCACTCCTTCTTGTGCTCTCTCAGTTACATAAAATCATACTCCTCTTTTTGGTGATGATGGAGAGTAATTAAATAGTAGTTATACACCTTGTATTGATGTATATATATATAGAAATCAAAAAATTCATTGACTTCTATAGTAAGTCCCTTCCCTATTCCATCTACTAATGAGTTCATTAACAAATCTATAAAATAGAATCCACAAAAAATGACAAAATCTATTAAAATAATAACCCTAGAATTTCAACATAATAAATGATCCATAAATATTCAATATTGCATATATTTCAATGTATAGGTCTTTATTATCCTTCTAAAAATCTGAACTCTTAGTACTATCATAATACAACACTATGCACCAATATTGTTGTTGGTTTCAACTCGTTACTTCAATGATTCTAATATATATAAATATTCATAAATATATATATCGTTTTAAAAATATTAAAATATATGTAAACTCAAAAACACACACACAAATCATAACCTTGAACTTCCAACCATCTGGATTTTCTTTAACCTATATGGTCTAACAATAAATTAAATACAAATTAATTCCTTTGAATCCTAATGTGATATGTATGTTACAGTAAACGATAAATATAAATAATTGGAAAATAATATGGGTAACAAATCAACATGTGTGGTATGAAAATTAATTTTCACCACCACCATCTCAATTAGATTTTAAAAATTGGAAATAAATTCACACACCACCCAATAATGTATAAGGAGTATCACTCAATGTGATCCAAAATATTATCGATTATTGTAAAATTAGGGTACCTTAAAATGGAAATATTTTTTAGAGATATAATAATACTATTTTTAGCTAGAATAAATTGATGTAGAAATTAATCCACACTAAAAATGATAATATATATCCTCATAGTAATTTATTTGATAGTTCTTTGTGCCTAAATAGGAAAATGATCCAAAATTAGACTTGTTATGTAGCTCTATCAAGATGAAATTTGATGTTTCATTTAATATAATTTGGTTCAATTTTAAACTTGTTAATATTATATTGACTATATCTCATAGAATTTAATATTTTATTGTATAACAAAATAAATATTTGTATTAAATATTATATTTTATGGATATTAATTTTAATGATGAAATAATCACAAATGTTATTCATATATAATTTTGCATTGATATTGACATGTGGCTTAAATTTAACATCAATGATAATTTATTCAACATTAAATTAAATGGATGTAAAATTAACTTTTGGGAATCGTTCTCTTTAAGATGATATTTTTATTCAGAAACCAAGTGGTTTTACTTTTAATGTCAATGGTTGTATGGTGTTTTTCAATAAGATTATACACCATGGCTTAAAAATGGCTCTTAGAGACTCATTGTTAAAAAATGATATCATTATTAAGAACATATAATTAAAAAAGGTGAAAGTTGAAAGAAACATTTCTGTGAAATATTTTTTCATATGTACGCTGATTATAATAGTAGATGTGGATGGAATTATATTTTATAGATTTAAATGGTATATTTCTGAGGAGTTTGTTAAATAGATTGTAGTTTATTCTGAAATATCCATATTAGTAGAAATGATATACATTATGAGATTACATATTAAATAAATGTTTGAAACCATATTGTTTTTCAAAATAAATAAATATAATATAATTCTTAATGGTTTTCATAATATTAGAATTAAGAGGGTACTAAATCCAATTCCAAATGAAACAAAATAATGAAAAGATTATTTTGATATAAATTATGATAAAAAAGTGTTCAGAATACTCATTGTAATCATAATGTATTTTTCAGCTACCAAACTTGGAATAGCTAGTACAGTTAAACTCTGTATAATATTTTAACGATACACAACACTTGATATAAAAAATTTGGGTTTTACATATTGTAATATAATCAGAAATATTGTATTCAATATATAAATAGTGATTATTTGAACATACTTGTTTACATTAATGTGCATTTGGTAAATGATTATAATGATATAACAACAACATACAATTGTAATTTATTTTTTCATTAATTTGGATTTGGTAAAAAATGTGGACCTTTCTACAAATAGATTAAAATAAGTTATTTCTATCAGTTTTTTATTTGATTCAAAAAAATTGAGGAATGAGTTTGAAATTAGGAACTCCAAAATCTAGAGTGTATAATCCCAGTTCTTATTTTAGAGGTACGAGTTTATTCTTTTTCCTTTTCCTTAAGTGTTTTTGAGAAAATATAGAAAATGGGGAAAAATGCTAAATTTCAAAACAACACGATGTGTATGTTTTCCACACGCCGAGTACTTTTGGCAATGTTGGGATAAGTACACGGGGCGTGTAGCCATGTCGGTGACGAGGGGTGTAGGAACCGACTACACGCCGTGTAGTGGTTCCTTACACGCCGTGTAGTCAGTCGACATGCTTGAATAGTAAGGTGGTGGAGTCGCCGCCAGCTGGGCAATAGAACACACCGTCTACTTGGTAGTGCATATCGTGTACTCATGTCGACAGATGAACAGTGTGGCAGTGCCGCCAAATGAATAGTTAAATGAATGGAGTACACGCCGTGTAGTCATAATTACACGTCGTGTACTTTGTTTTTTTGGCTTAAAACAGGCCGTAGCATCCTCATTTGGAAAAGGAGGCACTTGAACCATTTTTGGAGCCAAAGGGGGAGGACAGATCTTTAAAGATCCACCGGGAGTTCGTCTGGAATCCGATTCGGCTTCAGACGATCTCGTTGGAACCGCACAGGTAAGCCCTGTCCTCTCCTGGTACTGTTCACACCAATTATTCTCCTAACGTAAGTTATTTATATTTGAATGGGTTTTGTTCTTTGTCAGATCTACACTGTTATTGGGTGTTTTTAGAGTCGGCGTTTGGGTATATCGTTCTTTGTCATATAAGGTAGGTGGATTTGTGTTTAGTTTTCCAACTGCTATGTGTTTTGTGCGCTTTTGTGCCACAAACACATGTTGGGGTGTCGTGTGGATGAGTTTGTTGCTATGTTTAATGCCTATAATTTCATAGGTGATTAAACTATTATAATAAAATTATGGTTGGGATCGTTGCTTGGATCCAGAACCACCCCTGGGGTTTGTTTCACTATTTAGTTGTTTTTCTCGCATACCCGAGGGTATTCCTTTAAAGTAGTAATTGTATAATTTCCTTGAGAGGAATTTCTTGTTACTGCTGGTTTACCTATTGGGTATGGTCCAGTTACCTGTTAGCCTGAGGGCATTGTTTTATTTAGCCTTAGGGCGTTGTTGTGCTTAGCCTGAGGGCACTGCACTATTTAGCCCGAGGGCTGTTGTTATTTCGCCTGAGGGAAACCATTCTTGCCTGAGTGCATGTCTTCTGTGCCTGAGTGTGACACTTCCTACGCCTGAGGGCAATTTATGTTATGCCTGAGTGTTATACCTGTGGGTTGGATTCTGGTTACCAGAGGGTAAGGTTTTTTTGTCTGAGGACGTGGACTGTTAACTTAGAAATGCACTATGGTGATTTCTAATATTTAAATTGATTGAATGGATAATAAAATGGCAATATAACTGGTAATTAGTTACTTTTGAGTACTGCTAACTTTATTGCATTTTACTAGTGCACACTATTGTTGCATGCTTACACGCAGTTGGGGATGGGCCTTTGTTGGGTTCCAACTGAGATATATTTCTCACAACCTATTTGGGTCACGGTTTTCGGCCCAAACAGATTACGTTGTTGTAGGTGTGGATAGGGGATAGAGCCCCTATACAGATACTTGACTATTGCTGTGGAGTAGGAGGGGATGGGACCGAGCCTAGGCTCGCAATGCCACTGCCAGCTGTTTTGATAGTTTTCTTGTAATCTGTATTTTGTTGTACTGTTTGGATGTATAACATGTTCTGGATGTTTTTGTAGAACATTAAACATGTAGCATCATCACTTATATACTGTTGGTTATATCCACTACTGTAGTTATTTCAGTTTTGTATGTTTACTGCTTCCGCTGTCCTTGTATGTTTATTCGGTATTCCGCTGCGCTACACTTTGAAAAATTAGGGCATAGTTTTCCCACTATCAGAACTGGGCCATCGCTGCTAGTCGGCAGCCTTTGGCGTTTGGGGAAATGCGCTTGAGGTCACATGGAGAACCGGGCTCGGGGAACCCATTGCGTGGCACCCTGGTCTGGGACGTTACAAAGTGGTATCAAAGGGGTTTCTTTTCTTTGACTTACTATTTGGAGCCATATTCATGGATAGGACGGAACGGTAGTTGGTAAGAAGCTCTGCCCGGGCTTAGCTAACCCATGTATAGGGAAAAAGCTATTCTACCTCGTATTTTGCAATTTTATTGATTTTGGAATTTACAGTTGATATGTTTTCACCGTTGGGTGACTCACTAGGAATGTGATGTTTATATTTTATCTGTGGGTTCTGTTTAGTTGCAACCTCATGAGATGAAGGTATGCTGTCTCATACAACATATAGGCATATGCTAGAAATCACATGCCATTCATAGTTTCCATTCCATATAGGTGCATTATAATTTGCATTTTTTTGTGATAGTTGGTGTGCTAATTAAGCATGATGTTGTGATAGTTGCTTGATAAATACCTGCCTTGTGATATGGTGTTTGTGTTTGAGCCTGTTTCTAAAATGGACGCCAAACATTGGTTTTTGGGGGGTATAGGCCCCCATTGACCGGAATTTGGTGGATCATTGAATGTTATTGGTTATGACACAGCTAAGATGCCAAGATTTGATTTGTAGGGAGAATGGGCCCCCACAGGTCAGAATTTGACCCTTACGTGTCGTTTTTTTGTATTCTCTGGGTTCCGGGGACATTTCTGAGGCATACTGTCCGGAAAACCCAGAATACACACCGTGTAGGACCTCATACATGATGTGTGTGTTCTTCTATTCAGGAGGAAAAAAATGAACATTTTGAGTACACGCTGTGTACCTCGAGTACACGCTGTGTAGTCTCTTCCTGTGTCACAAACTATGTGGGCAGCGGCACGGGGTAGGGAAGGGCTTGGGTAAAACAGGCAGTGTAGTTTTTGTGCACGCCATGTAGTGTGACCCGGAGTCCGGCCGTGTAACTAACAACACGGGTCAATGAACTTCTTGACAGAACACGTCATGTCAATAATAGACACGCCGTGTAGTGTGACATGGGGACTCGGCCGTGTAACTAACAACACGGGCCAATGTAAACTCACCCTAAACACATCGTGTACCTGTGGGACATGCTGTGTAATCTTGTCTGAGGACAGACCGTGTAGAGTTATCCATGTGGATGGGAAAAATGGTGATGTACACGCTGTGTATGGGTGTAACAAACCAAGTGGAGTTAATCCGTGTAGTCGGCCGTGTCACAGACGACAAAGGCAGTTGGAAAATAACACAATACACGCCGTGTAGTTTTTTTGAATGGAATCTATGTGGCTTAGCCATGTAGAAGGACCCGGGCAGGGGAAGGAATGTCAAGTACACGTCGTGTAGTCAGTGTACACGCCATGTAGTCTTGTTTTTCCAATTTTTAAAACCTTCTTCCTCTTGTTCCCTTTGTGGATCCTTCACTTTCAGTCTTAATAATCTTGAATCTGAGACATGCTTTTGACCTTGTAGAGTCATTCCGCCTAGACGACTGTGAGTTGTTCGCCAGGAGAGCGGAGATGATTAAACTCTGGAGATGGTGGTCCATGGCCTACCAGTTGATCCACCCGTAGAGACTGATGCAACACCAGCTGTTATACCAGAAACAGGCGTGGAGGTGCAGTTCCGTGAAGGATTATTGAGGTTCATGCATACCTTTTAGGGAGAACCGAAGGCTGCCACATCTATGGCCGAGATGATGCATATCTTTTAGCAGCAGCATCCACCTGCGTTTTCAGGGAATGGAAGACCATTGGCTGAAGAGTCTTGGCTAGGATTGATGCCGACTATTTTTGTGCACTTGGAGATGCCTCTAGGGTGGAGGGTCAAGCTCACGATTTACATGCTGCGTGATTCTACTAAGAGGTGGTGGGATGTTACAACCCAGATAGAGCATCACAGGGACATGGAGTGGGAGTATTTTCAAGCATTCTTCTATGACTTCTTGTTTCCCGAGACGCTGAGGGAAGATAGACCTCGAGAGTTCATGAATCTACAGTAGGGTGCTATGTCAGTGATGGACTACTCTGCTCGTTTTACAGAGCTTCGGCGTTTTTCACCCGTGCTGGTGGGTGATGAGACGTTGAGAGCCAGATGTTTTAAGGATGGTCTTTGGTATGACATACGAGTGATGGTGAATGTTTTCAGGTTGCCTTCTGTACACGCGATTTTAAACCAGGCGTTGATTACAGAGAGGATCCTACATGAATCTAGTTGTGTGGGCCAGGGAAGTTCATCACCGGTTACTGGTGTTATTTCTTTTGTCTAGAGGAAGAGACATATGGACTTCTCTCAGGGAAGCAGTACCAGCCAGGTAGCTTCTTCAGGTGGACTGGTCAGGTGCTACCAGTGTGGAAGAGAGGGGCACAAGAGGCCGCAGTGTCCACGTGACCCAGTGGAGTGACGATCTTGCGGCAAGATGGGTCATCTGCAACACTTTTGCAGGGCGTTTCTAACAGTGTCTAGTGAGAGGGGTTCTATGCAGACTTCGCATGCGGGAGAAGGACCAGTGGCTTCTTACTAGTCAGGGAACCTGAATACGTCAGGGCATGAATGCCGAGATGGTGTTCATGGCCGTGGTATCCAGACACCAGGATCGCAGAGGCAGCAGGGCGGGACAACTCAGGGTAGTCAGGCTGTGTCGCAGGGCCGCGGCACTGGGCAGGCATATGAAGTGCAATAGACCCAGCATGAGCAGGATCTCGGACCATTGACAGTCATAGGTACTATTCTAGTAGCTTCTGTCTTGTCTTCATTACTTTTTGATACGGGTGCTACACATAGTTTCATATTTGTACCCATTGTGGAGAGCCTTGGGCTTGATGTTTCTACTTCTTTTGATATCTTGATTCTAGACACTCCGTTTGGGACTAGAACGGTTGGTGTGCGTCAGTTCAAGGGGTGTCCCCTTGAGGTTGGATGCTGTCACTTCCTTTGGGACCTCTATGTCTTGTAGATGAAGAGCTATGATGCCATTCTCGGGATGGACTGGTTGGCTCCCTTTCGAGCTTTTGTATATTGCTATCATCGCAGGGTGTGTTTCACGTCACTAGAGGGCGGAGAGTTTCTTTACAAGGGAGAATGGGATGTTTAGGCGAGTTGAGTTGGACCAGAGCATCATGGGCGAGGTGGAGTCACAGCCCAGATTGCGAGTTTATATCTGTATGATCAGGGGCTTGTCAGACAGATTTCCCTTTAGTTGTTGATTGTTTCAGGGATATCTTCCCAGACGACATTCTAGGTCTACCTTTGGAGAGTCAGGTGGATTTATCTATTGAGCTTGTGCCAGGAGCAGCACTGGTGTCCATTCCTCCTTATAGGATGGCCACGCCTGAATTCAAGGAGCTAAATAGGCAGTTATTGGAGGTTTAGGAAAAGGGCTTTATTTGACCCAGTAATTCTCCTTGGGGTTCTCCAGTCCTTTTTGTGAAAAAGTTGGACGATACCCTCAGACATTGCGTGGATTATCAAAAGCTAAACCATTTGTTGGTTAATAACTAATATCCCTTATTGAGGATAGATGATCTGTTTGATCAGATTCGTGGAGAACGAGTGTTCTCAAAGATTTACTTAAGATCAGGATATCATCAGTTGCGCGTGAGACCATCGGATGTACCACTTACAGCCTTTCGGAGCAGGTATGGTATATATGAGTATATGGTTATGCTGTTCGGACTCACGAATGCGCCATCAGTTTTCATGGCTCTGATGAATCCTTTGTTTCATCCGTATCATTATTCATTTGTGGTAGTATTCGTGGACGACATCTTGGTGTACTCTCACACTTGACACGACTATGCCACCCATGTGTATATCGTATTGAGTACCCTGAGAGAGCATTTTCTATATTCTATGCTCTCGAAGTCCCACTTTTGGATGGACCAGATTCAATTCTTGGGTCATATCATCTCAGAGGAAGGAGTTGCAGTATACCCAGAGAAGGTGAGAGCAGTAGTTTCCTGGGAGAAGCCTAAGAACGTGTTTGAGATACAGAGTTTCTTAGGGCTGGCTGGTTACTACAGACGCTTCATACAAGACTTCTCCCGCTTAGCAGCACTGTTGACAGGTCTGACTAAGAAGTGGGTGAAGATCAATTGGACGGAAGCTTGCGAGGAAGGTTTTCAGGACCTGAAGGGAAGGTTGACATCAGCACCGATCCTAATACTCCCAGAGAAGGGGAAGAGCTATACAGTTTACTATGATGCATCAGGGATTGGGTTGGAGGGCGTTTTGATGCAGGGTGACCGAGTTGTTGCAAAGGGGTCTCTGTAGTTGAGGCCACATGAGAGAAATTACCTGACACGTGATCTCGAGTGGGCTACAGTTGTTTATGCGTTGCTCTATTGGAGACACTATTTGTTGGCAGAGTATTTTTTGGTTTTCACCGACCACAAAAGTCTCAAGTATATCTTTACTCAGTGTGACTTGAATCTGAGGCAGAGAAGGAGGTTTGAGTACCTACAATCCTTCGATTTTGAGTTTTCCTATACACCTGATAAATGTAATGCAGTAGCTGATGCACTAAGCAGGAATACTCAGATACAGGAAGTGCAGGTGGCCAGTGGTGAGTGGGAGGTTATGGATTTGTTCTCTGAGATGCATCTTGAGGCGTACGACATTCAGGGGCATGCTTATTTTTTCATCTTTAGCTATGAATTCTACCCTCTTGGATGGAGTGAGGATTAGGAAACTATCGGTTTCAGAATGCCTAGTTCTACGGGAGTCGGTGGCAAGTGAGGAACCTCCTCCCGGTTGGACGTTAAGTGATGATGAGGTTTTGCGTTTCCCTGGATGTGTATGTGTTCCAGGGGATATACGCGAGGAGCTAATGTTGGAGTTTCATGCTTCAGCTTGGTCCGTTCATCACGGGGTTACCAAGATGTACCATGATTTGAGACGTCAGTACTAGTGGCCGGGTATGAAGAGAGAGATAGATGGTTTTGTTATGAGGTGTTCCACCTGTCAGCAGGTGAAGGCAGAGCACCAAGGGCCAGCTGGGCTGTTACATCAGTTTCCCATTCTATAGTGGAAATGGGATGATGTTGCGATGGATTTCGTGACGGGATTGCCGAGGTCACCACGAGGTAATGACGCCGTGTGGGTTGTTGTCGACAGACACACAAATGTAGCTCACTTATTGCCGATCAAGGAGACCTTCAGTGTCGATTAGCTCGGAAGGCTGTATATTCGAGAGATCGTACATCTAATTGGGGTCCCTCATTCTATAATTTCTGATAGGGACGCCCGTATTACGTCTCATTTCTGGTAGTGTTTTCAGAGGGCGCTGGGTACACAAGTGCTTCTAAGCACAGCATACCACCCTCAGACAGATGGGCAGTCAGAGCGTACGATACAGGTGCTTGAGGACATGCTGCGTGCATGCGTCCTAGAATTTGGGGGCACTTGGGAGAAGAATATACCCTTAGTTGAGTTTTCCTATAACAATAGTTTTCAAGCGACTATTGAGAAAGAACCATACAAGACTTTATATGGTAGGCCATTCCGATCACCTTTATACTAGTTAGAGGCAGGCGAGGCTGCTTTACAGGGGCCACATCTTGTACAAGAGACATCTGAGCAGGTCCAGTTGATTCGGAAGCAGATTGCTACCGCACAGTCTCGTCAGAAGTATTATTCTGGTCACCGCAGACGACCTTTGGAGTTCACGGTCGGGGATCAGTTTTTTTATGTGTTTCGCCGAAGCTGGGACACAAGAAGATCATGAGACATTGTAAGCATTCGCCGAGGTATGTGGGAAAATTTGAGATTCTGAAAAGAGTCAGGCTGGTTGCCTATCGGTTGAAGTTACTGCAGCGGTACCAAGCCATGCACGACGTCTTCCATGTGTCTCAGTTGTGTCACTACCATTCAGACCCATCTCACACCTTTCAGCCAGAGGTGGTTGAGCTGCAGCATGATGCGTCATTTAAGGAGCATCCAATCTGTATCGTTGACAGGAGGATGATGGTTCTTCGAGGCCAGGAAGTTCCTCTCGTACGGGTGCTATGGCAGTATGGCCATGTACAGGACGAGACCTGGGAGCGGGAGGCCGACGTACGTGCTCAGTGGCCAGAGCTGTTCTGATCTTTATCTTCTCCACACTTGGAAGGGAAATTCGGGGATGAATTGCTATAAGGGGGGATGTTTGTAAGAACCCGGTGCTTATTTTAGAGGTACGTGCTTCTTCTTTTTTCCTTTTCCTTAAGTGTTTTTGAGAAAATATGGAATATGGGGAAAAATTATATATTTCGAAAGTACACGCCATGTAATTTATCCACACGCCGTGTACTTTTGGCCGTGTTGGGATGAGAACACGGGGTGTGTACCCATGTCGGTGATGAGGGGTGTAGGAACTGACTACACGCCATGTAGTGTTACCTTACAAGCTATGTAGTCAGTCGGCATACATGAATAGTAAGGTGGTGGAGTCTCCGCCAGCTGGGCAATATTACACACCATGTACTTGGGAGTACATTCCGTGTACTCATATCAACGAAAGAACAGTGTGGCGGTGTCGTAAAATGAACAGTTAAAAGAAGGGAGTACACGTCGTGTACTCAGAATTACATGCCGTGTACTTTTTTCGGCTTAAAACATGCAGTGGCCTCCTCATTTGGAAGAGGAGGCACTTGAGCCATTTTTGGAGACAAAGGGGGAGGCCGGATCTTTGAAGATCCACCGGGAGTTCGTCTGGAAGCCTATTTGGCTTCGGACGATCTCGTTGGAACCGCACGGGTATGCCCTCTCCTCTCCGGGTACCGTTATTACCAATTCTTCTACTAACATAAGTTGTTTACGTTTGAATGGGTTTTGTTCTTCGTTAGATCTACACTGTTCTTGGGCATTTCTGGAGTCGGCGTTCGGGTATAGCGTTCGTTGGCGTATAAGGTAGGTGACTTTGTGTTTAGTTTTCAAACTGCTATGTTTATTGTGCGTTTTGGTGCCACGAACCCATGTTAGGGTGTCGTGTGGCTGAGGCTGTTATTATGTTTAATGCCTATAATTTCATAGGTGATTAAACTATGATATTAAATTTCTGGTTGTGTTCGTTACATGGATCCAGAACAACCCCGAGGTGTGTTTCACTGTTTAGCAGTTTGGCCAGGATACCCGAGGGTATGCCTTTAAAGTAGTAATTGTAGAATTTCCTTGAGAGGAATTGATTTTTACTGCTTGTTTTCCTGTTGGGAATGGGATGGTTACCTGTTTATCTTGAGGGCGTTTTTGTATTTAGCATGAGGGCGTTGTTGTGATTAGCTTGAGGGCACTGCACTATTTAGCCTGAAGGTTGTCGTTATTTTGCTTGAGGGAAACCTTTCGTTCCTGAGAGATTGACTTTTGTGCCTAAGGACGACACTTCCTTTGCCTGAGGGAAATTTCTGTTAAGCTTGAGGGCTATACCTGCGGGTTGGATTCTGCTTACCTAAGGGTATGTTTGTGTTTGTCTGAGGACAAGGAATGATTACATAGAAATGAACTGTGGTGATTTATAATATTTAAATGGATTGAATGGATAATAAAATGGAAATATAACTAGTAATTAGTTACTTTTGAGTATTGTTTACTTTATTGCATTTTACTACTGCACACTGTTGTTGAATGCTTACACGCTGTTGGGCATGGGCCTTTGGTGGGTGCCTACTGGAATATATTTCTCACACCCTGTTTGGGTTATGCTTTTCGGCCCGAACAGATTACGTTTCTGCAGGTGTGGATAAGAGAAAGAGCCCCTATATAGGTACTTGACTGTTGTTGTGGTGTAGGAGGGCATTGGACCGAGCCTATGATCATGATACCGCTGCTAGCTGTTTTGCTAGTTTTGTTGTAATATGTATTTTGTTGTACTGTATTGGTTTATAACATGTTCTGGCTGTTTTCATAGAACATGAAACATATAGCATCATCACTTATATAATGTTGGTTATATGAAATGTTGTAGTTATTTTAGTTGTGTATGTTTACTGCTTCCACTGTCGTTGTATGTTTAATCTATATTCTGATGCGCTACACTTTGACTAATGAGGCCATAGTTTCCCCACTATGAGACTTGGGCCCTTGCTGCTAGTCGGCAGCCTCTGGCGTTGGGGGAAATGCGCTTGAGTTCATGTGGCAAACCGAGCTCGGGGCACCCATTGCATGGCACCTGGGTCTGGGACATTACACAGAGACCAGACAATATAGAAGGATATCATGTAATCTTCAAAAATAATTTTGAGATTATAAAAATTATGTTCCCAGTTTAGATCACATTAATGTTCTTTAGTCTTTAAAAACATAATCACCATGTATCATTTTATTATACAAATAGTAGACCATAGAGAAAATGTGTCATCCAAGAATTATATTTTCAATTACATCAAAAAATACATACCTGAGATTAGATTTACAATGTTGAGGATACAATTTCATATTTCTACTTTTAGTGTTATCCAATATGAGTGGAAGTTGAACAAGCTTAGGTAAGTGGGTTATTATATAAAAGGGTTGAGATAAATCTTAATTAATTTTCCTGGTTTTCAAATGGGGAGTAAGACAATTTAACATAAATTGTCAATATAACGTTTTTGATATTTCTCAATAGTGTGGAATAAGAATTGAATGGGATCTGGATGGTTTTTAGGGAATATCATATATATCACTTGGTCACAAATCGTTTTCAAAGAGGTATATAATTATTTAAAAAATGTCACATTTCAAAGGAAATTTTTTGTAGACATTATTTGATTAATGAAGGGGGTTATCTGTTGAATCTTATTAGAAGTCAGGTTTTTTAGAAATGTTGATTGATGTTTCTAATAAACCCAAAAAGGGGAATATAGTAGAACCCAAGGAAAATTTTGAATGTTTTTTTATTTCTTCAGAAAGAAATATTGATAATAGTTATAGAATAATGGGGTAGTGTTGTTTTTTATATTATTAGATATGTTTTTAGATGATTTGAATTCGTTTTATGATTTACTCTTTTATTATAAAATTCTATAAATAATTGAAACTTAGATAAGTCCTTAATTTAGTAATGACCATTCCTAGATATATAAGAATCAAACACCAATATATATATATATATTAACAACTTCTAACATTGCATAAGCATAATTTCATCATGCAGAATAGTCATTTAAGCTACATATGAAATAATTATTTTTTATGGATGATTCACTTCATCATAAGAATAATCGAGGAAATTATATTAAAATTTTCATTTCATAATGGATTATGTACATAGAGTTTTTTTGAAATCAATATATCGAAAATATAGTTTTAAATAATTAAATTATACCGTGGTATAATAAATAATATGATTTTAAAACACATATTCATTATATCAAATGTTACATTTTAATTTAATTCAAGATTTATGAAAGCATTATGATATGAATTGAAAATATAACAAGATATATTGATGTGATCGTATTCATGAGGAAATATTAAAAGGATATTAACATTTTCATTAGAATCCCATGATAAAAAAATATACAATAATATTAAACCAATTATATATTAATTTCAAATTATTTTAAATAATTTTAGTAGTTTATGAGGTGATTTGGGATATGAATATAAGTGGTTGGTTTGTTCAAGTTGTTCAATTTATTTTTTTATTCCATGAAATAGTTATTTAATCAATAATTTTATTTAAGGATATATCGAGGAATAGATAGTTAAAATGTGAATATGGTGACTCGTATAATTCAAAAATATTAATTTTTTGAAATATTATATGATTCTCATGTTATTGAATTTTTTTCATGTAATTTATATTATTATTCTTTTAATTATTAAATAATATTAATTCCTAGAATTTTATATCTAGAATGTAGCAATTTTAATGATAAAATATTTATAAAATTTCATTCATGTGTTTTAGAATAATTGAATAATAAAATTTTTGTAGATCATGTTGTAATATTCTATTTAAGAGATATAACTTGATATTTAGCTTGTATTTTAATTTCCAAAATTATTTTAATTTTCGAAATAACATTTCTTGTAATATTGAAGATATAAATTGAAGTTGAATATTTTGGGAAATAAATATATAAAAAACGAGATAGATGAATATAGATCGGGGTATAAGTTTTAAGTACACATTCTACATTACATTTTACTTGAGTATGCAGTGATTTATATCTGTCATTAATAATTGATAATAATATCTAAATTAAATTATACATATTATGAGAAACCATTCCTTTAATATTTTCGAATTATTATGGATTAATATCATTATCTAATCATTCAGAAGAATCAATATCCCTTGAAGATATCGTTTGAATTAAAATTTCTATAATATAATTTTACCTATAAGAAGTCCATAGTCGCTGAGGAAATTAACTTTTAGATATTATTAAAATGAATGAAATATTATATTCAATTATGTTTTTAGTAAGGAATATATGATTAGGGTGTCAAAATATAAATAGAATGTATTATGTATTCTGATAATTATCAAGTCCTTATAAAACAATAGTTTCCTTGCAAAATTATTTTCATTCTTGTGTAATCTACGGAAATAATTTAAATTGTTGTAAAAAAAATCTAAAATATAGTAAAATATAATTTATAAAATGATAAATAATTGTAAAATCAATGATTCACTAATTAATACCCCTTAGTGAAGGAACCATAGTCAGGTTACATCAACTAGTCCTAGAGTCATGTTTCACTAAAGGATATATTAATTTTGCTATGAATAGAAATAATGAATTATATTAACAATATGGGAGTGAATATATCTGATAGATATAGATATCATATCAAGATGAAAAGGTTGTTACACTATCATTTATATTTAGTCATTAATGTTTGCGATGCTTGAATAGTGGGGTTTTCTTCCTTTTGATAGTATTAAATACTGTTTTTTACTCATAGAAGTAACATAATGGTTTATAGAATAGATCATAACAAAATTCTGACATCCCATTTAGATAAATTATACACATAATTGATGCGAATTCTAAGTAAATAAGTGACCTGAATTAAATTTGGTAATATACTCTATAGGAAATATAGATATGAATGAAATAAAACAAAAACATCAGAGAAAAAAATATAATTATATAACAATAGTTGGAGATGAAAATATTGACAATTATTTTACAATCGACAATGAAATTATATGTTATGTTTGAAGAATTTCTGGTATGTTTAATTAAACATCAGTTTTATGAAAATTTATAAGACTTTTTTAATTTGTTTTGATATAAATATATCATCTCTAAATGATAGAGAATATCATTATTTCATAAATTGCATAACATTATAAATGAATATGAGACGAGAAAACATAAATCATTCATGAATATGGTAAAAGAGGAAATCAATTTTGAGTACATAAGGATGATGAATATAAAAGTAGATTCAAATTAATATTACTCATATATTGATTAATCATAATATGGTAAATATAACTAATAGATGGAAATTTGCACATATTATATAAATGAAATTTATTTAGTTATATTTTTCCAAAGTAGTGTAAAAAATAATGTTGTTTATTTATAATTTGAAGATATTGAGAACCAAAAAAGAAGGAATTATGGAAAATCTATCAAGTGTTCTATAAATTTGGTGAAATACATATGAGTATTCCTAGAACCAACAATTGAAATTTTTCAATCAAATAAGAGTATTAAATTCATTCATCCAGAAATAAATAAGAAAATGAATCCACTAGAAAAATAAGAACCTCTAGTTATTGGACAAAAACATTGTATTAGGCCCTAATAAAAGGGTTGTAACCTACAACCATGATCATCATAGATGGTGGAAATTATAATTGTAGAAATTTTATTTTTAATATGGCCATACTTGGTAACTATATCTATATGAATCACCTAGTATAGGTGGATTTTGGGCAGAGCTGACAATTGTCATGTTTTATGAATGTGTCTCTAAACAATAAAAAATATAAAAATACATGTAACTGATATTAGGTTCACATTTGTATTGGTTATAAGAAAATACACTGTGTTGTAATAAACTATATGTATATATATATAAAAATAAATTTATTTTTATAAGTGCATGTAATGTAATATAATTGTAATTATTAATCTTTTTTTGAAACATAAAACATTGGTAGCTAATGCATCCAGTGAACATTGTCTAGATGGACAGTGGCCATATGGGTTTCCAAAAATGGTCCTTTTTCTTGAAAATATCATTTGATTTATAGTGAAAATATATTTTAATCCATTAATTTATGACCATGTTCATTCCCCCAAATAGCCATATTTAGTGGTTAACCCTGGAAATAAGTCTCCAAAACCATGGTCATGCCTAACATTGGTTATAGTACCATGGATCTTCCAAATATTTCTATTAGTTATCTAATGAGATAATATAAAATTTTATATCCCTTGTTAAAACATAGTCTTAATCCACAATAATTATGGATAATATTCAATCCTAACTGAGAAAAAACATATAATTAATGATAATAAATGAATGTTGTCTTGATAAAAAAATGTTGATAAAGGATATAAAACTGTTTATGAAGGAATAATATTTACTAAAATGTGGATTTCATTTTTCAAAATGGATGAATATTACCTTGATGAAAAAATGTGTTGATGGGTGTTGAATATAGAATGATGGCTAAGGGTCTTCTTAAACATATTTTATATTAATGAATGATTTTTATTTGAAACTGTATATAAAATATATATTGTTGGTAAATTTTTATATAATATTAATAAATAACTTTGAAATCTATTTATGTTTAGGATAAATACAATAATTATATTATTATATCTACTGAGGAAGATCAAGTTAAATCTGTACTTGATAAACCGATTTGTAAATCTATAATCTCTAACTAAAGAAGATGAAATTTTACATTGGTCAAATCTAGTCCAAAATCAATGGAGATGACCAATATACAATTTTAAGCGAAGAAAAGAGGAAATAAAGTTACTTACATACCCCTTATTATAAGATAATATATACATAATAAATAGAAGAATTTTAGAAATCATGAAAACAATTTACGCAGAACATCAATTTCAATTGAAGATTTAGATTTCTAGACTATAATTATCACTGTGGATTGTATGTCAAAAAAATTTCATGTGATTTCATAATTTTTCATTACAAAGAAGGAATTACTAAATCATGGGGATTATTCCAAGGAGCAAAATCATATTCAAGTTCAAGAAATAATGTGATTAGATATATTTCAAATCTATTAGTAAAGAAAATATTTGAGTGCATTAATGAAATTTAAGGCTAGTGTGGAGGCCATTATTGGGTAAATAGTTTATAATAATAAAAGGAAATATTAAATATATTGATAAAGGAATATATATTTATAAAAATAATCAAGAAAAAGATATCCTATTAAAAATTTCATTGAAATCATATAAATGAAACAAATAATGGATAATTAATAATTGGTGCTCCTCCCACATGATATGTGACAAGAATGTTCTAAATAATATTAAAAATATTGAAGTAAGCGTTGAGATATTTATAAATTATTTTTTAAAAAAATTAGGGATTTGTATAGACTCAAATAGAATTTCAAATTTAAAATTAGAATATGTTTTTATGTAGGTGGGTTAAATCACAATACATTTATTAATAAACATATTGATGAATAGAATGATGTTTTTTCAAGATATATTTAGGAATTTTTGGATCATTGAATGTTAGGAGGATCATTTCTCATAGTTTAATGAATATATAAATATGTTTCAATTGGTGATCCTACCAATTCGTGATACATGATTGAAAAAATAAGAATATGTAATGGAACATAATTCTTTTTAATATTGAAAAAACTATCCTAAGAAACAATTGTATTAATTAAATTGTGAGAGATCTACCCAAGAACACAATAAAAAATGTTATTTTATTCCAAAATTCTAATAATTTATAATTGCTCAAAATATTCATAATGTAGTAGGCGTTATTTTATTCTAGTCTATTAGATCATAGAAATATATACTCACATGGTTCAATGGAACTAAATTAAATAAAAGATGATCTATATTTAATATTATTTATTTATTTTTATACTCATATGTACAATTTTATTTTCATAATGTACAATTTATAATGAATTAACTTGTTAAAAATTAATTAAAGACAAGCTGATATATAATTGGTACATTGTGTAAGAAAATTATAATATAAAATGGAAAATAATTTATAATTGATTTATCTGAATGATATCTTTCATAACATGTAATCAAATACCAATCAATCACACTATATAATCTATAAAAATAGTGTTTTTGATATGAATAATACATAAACTATTGAGATGGGTAGATAAATGTTGGCTGAAAACATGATCTCAAATAAAATTTATAGAAAATCTGTTTATATATATATTCACATTCAAAAAAGGTGTCTATTGAGACCTTGGAAAAACTCTAATGATTTTTAGATTTTGTATCATAAGAATCATGTTATTTTAAATTTTAGTTTATTTCTTAGTCCCTAAAAATGAAATCAGTGAAACCAAGATGGGAAATTGTTAATATATTGTTGGTTATGGAATTTATATTGTCTATATATATATTATTAGTTGGTACATATGATGGAAAATAAATTCAACATAACATACTATATTTTTTAAAATATAAAATTATTAAAAATTAGTCAATATTATAAATTTTCTTCCAAATCAATTTAAAATTTTATATGAAAAAAATATATATTTAAAACCAGATGGATGAAGAAAAAACTAAATAGGAACCAATTTTTGTTGACATTGATTCAAAATATACAAATGATAAAAATGAAAACAATATTAATTATTTTTAGTGGTTTCGAGTTTATGTATGTTTTTAGATAATGGAAATATCATAGGTAGTAAATAATCAAGTTTTCATTTAAGAATAAGGAAATGAATTTAAAATAAAATAGTGTTTTTCTCATAGCTACAACCAATCATTATGGATAATTAAATTTAACATCAAGAGTTTATTAAGGATATTGATGGTGAGATAATTTTTTTAAAAGAACTCCATATAAGATATTTTAATAAAGAGAAAATAATACAATGCGATTAGAACAAAGTAGGTGTTTATAAAAAAATGAATGATTACAGTGTGGTTACACGAAATTAATATAGGTCGGTTTAAAAGGGATATTCACAAAAGGAATGTACAGATTACGGAAAACCCATTTCTGTAGTAGAATGACACGAAAAAATTAGGATATTTCTTACAGTCACATCATAATAGAACTAAAATATAAATAAAATGAATGTAAAATAAACCTTTTAGAATGGTAAAATCGTAAAAGAGTTGTTTATTGAAAAAGATTAGGATTTAATCTTAAAGAGTAATGGATGAAATATTTAGAGGGTTAAAAATCCATTTCTGGTTTAGAAAATGATTTAAGAGATTAGTACTCATATCTTGTTCATTGAAATTGGAAAATGGGAATCAGAAATGAGAAATTTTATACAAACATTTCAATATAATATATTTCTCTTGGTATATTTATTGTAAAAATAAAGGTTACAAAAATTATATTTTATATTTAGAATAAGATGTTGAGTCATTTTTTTGTCTTTTCCATTAATTTTGTTTTTTTAAATCAAAAACTCTTTCTAAATACTTTCTATGGTTATTCAAATTGAATATTATTTATAATGAATTATTTTTAATCTTAACCACATGTATTGTTTTCCATTATAACCACATGTATTGTTTTCAATAGTAACTGAATATTTTGTTCACTATCCTAATTGTATTCTATAAACATTCATAACTGCATATCAATCATAAATACATGTCATGTTTTCAATTTTAATTTTTTTATAATAGTACCTATAAATTATGACATCTATTTTCAATACGTGTCGTGGTTTCAATCATATCCACCTATTCATTTCATTACAAAAATCACCAGTCTATAATTTATATTTTCTATTAATGATTAATTTATATAAAAGAAAATATTTTATGTTAAAATGATATGATGAAATCTATTATGTATCTCTATTAATATAATTTTGTGTAATGTATTCTGTATTTCAATTAAAATGACATCGTTCATTTTTTTTAATAGGACATTTAATTGGCCATGTGTCTAATTCTGTCTAAATTTTACAGAAAAATATGAAAGTTTGACCATGAATATGACTATTGCGATGAAGTCTATATATACCATTTCATTTGAATGTCCTCATATACTATTTAAATCTAGATAAACTCTATGAGAGATCATTCAAAATCACTCCCTTGTGTGAATGCTCTAAATAATACAGGTCATGGATTGCTTGTTCCAAGCAATTGTATCTTATAATGGTTTTTATTTTGTCTGTTACCTATAAAATGTAATAAAGATCAATGGATTACTGGGATAGACATATAAATTTCAATAAATAATTTTCATATCATTGTATTCCGAGGTTAAAAATATAGAGGTGAAAATTACATGCTTAATCGATGGATGTCAAGAAAATCCAGATAGACTAAACTAGGTAATTGAATCAAATACATACCCTGGTGTGGATAAGAAAGACATTCTTGAAAGTATTAATCAAGGAACCTCTATTCAAGGTTAGTGGATACCATTCCCTTTCGGTTAAATAATTTCATTCTTATCATTTTTACTATAATTTTAGTAGAATGATAAATCTTTTAGTTTACTATTCTATTCGTGTTTCATAACATTATAATTGTTTCAATTACAATATGAACATTTCATGTTAAATTTGGGATTTTTAGTCTTTACAATATAGGGTAGACTCATTTATTGTGGTAATACTCTAATTATAATAAAAATGTAATTATAATAATTTATTCTCTTACTCTAAAAATCATATTGATCTAGGATAGGAATATGCTTTAAATACAACCTTATCTATACTGATCAAAATCAATATGATTACAATTTATATCGTAATCAACCAAATCACAATTATCTTTCTCATCTTTACCGGGTCCCACACCGATTGATAATTTCATCACATTTACAGGTATTGTGTAATGGATTAGTTTAAATCCATTTAAACTATGTTTAGTTTATGTTTGATAACATTTTTTTTAAAACCTATAATTCACCCCCTCCCCCACCCCATTTTATTATTCCATCTACATATATATTTTGATTAAAAAATTAGTATCAGACTAGGATTCCATTAATTTTTACTTTTTCAATCTTTTATTACTTTTTAAAGAATTTTTTACTATAAATTTAAATTAATAATTACAAACTACACTAATATGTGGATTGGAAATGTTTTTTTAGTGTAATATTGAACGAATCAAGGTTGTATGTATTGATAATATAAATACAATTAGACCAGTTATTTCTTATGTTATTGATTATAAGTATTTTAGATATTGAATGAAGAATTAGTTTATTAACACTGGAGTATAAAATTATGTGTTTCTCACTTGAGATTACAAGATACCCGACAAAGAAGTTATATTTTTTTCATACCAATAAAAACAGTAATATCAATTAAATTATAAGGTATTAAGTAATTTTTTGTGATAAATTAACAAGAACATATATAGAGAAATATCTTTTTATAAATACACAAATATTATTTATAAGAAACTGGAGATTATTATTTTTTAAACATCTAATTTTATTCATACAAGGTGATTCAATGTTAGAGAAGATTATCATGGTTTTTCCATGTATATAACGTATAGATAATGTTTAATAGATATTTATGAAAATTTTTAACAGTCTATAGTCAATGGGATAAAAATAATAAGACAGTGTGATGTTTTAAAGAAGATCATATAAATCATATCTAATGAATGAGAATCGATGAGAACTTCTATTGATGAGTCAAGAAAGTAACAAATGGAACTATGGATGGTTTATTTAGAACACTCTTTTAATATGATAACAGATTAAATATAGATTTTGAAAATGGAAAGAAGAAGAATGAATATGTTTTATTTACTTTAAAAAAATCAATTAATAGCACGGACTCCTTTAAAACAATAATTTCGTCCAAGAAAATGAATGTTTTTTATATGAATCAAGTAAATATGAGAAATATTGAAATTATTTTTCTAATCATGATAGAATAATGAAATATATTGTTATAATGAATGATTTTCAGTATAGATATAGAAAAAAATGATTGAAAGGATAATAAATATTTATAAGTGACTTGTTGTGAATGAAAAAGAACATGACACATCAGTCTAGATTTTCCTATGATTGACCCAAATGATATAAGTGGTAAACATTCCAATAGAATTTAAAAAAAATTGAATGACATGGGATGTAATGTGGCCAAGTAAATTTTTATTTGAGTGTCTGTGGTGGAGACTCATATGATGAATCATCAGATATTGAATATTCTAGATTTAAAAATATTTTTCATTATTCCATGATTCCAAAATAAAATCATTTCATCATAGGTAATATAGAAAATTATGAATATTTAATAAATATGGATTTTCATACTAATAATCTGGATGAAAATTATTCTGAATCATCTGACTAAGATTCCAATTCAGTTAGTGATAATGAGTCATTACAATTTTTCTATAAGTCTCTAGATTTTATAAATTATCTGATAATTAAAATTTTATGATCCAAATGAAACTTGATAAATAAAATTATATAATACATGTTATGACAAAAGTTGTATCAGATCCATCTAATGATCTTGATGAAAAGAATCTTCCATTTTGAACCTATTTCTAAAAATATCAAGGATGTAAATTATTATATGTATAAACTTTCTAACAGTAATAAAATATTTTTTCTTCCAAAAAATCATTAGAAACAAAACTAAATTCTAATACTAATACATATGAAGATAATAATTTAGTAATAAGACTAAATTATGAAATGTTTTACCAAAAATACTTTTAAAAAACATCACTTCATGAGAGAATGAATTTGATAATATGTATTTTCAACTTCATCCTCTATGGCATTGTTCTATAGTGGGTTATTATCATCCAAAAGCTATTTTTTCACAAATATTTTATACCCAATATTTCCAAATTTTTCAATAAGAGTGAAAATGGTGGACATTATAAAAAAAATTATTAAAATAAAATCCAATCATTAGGATTTTATAAGGCTCTTTATTCTACGAAAATAAGTATTCTTAATATTTTACATTCTAATGTTACCAGACCAATGACATATTAGTTTCACAAAACGTAACTATTTTTTTTACGAAAAAAAAGTGAGTAGCATCAATAATAGTATTTTGTACGTGGATAGTGGATGATCTCGTCATATGATTTGAAACAAATATTTCATTGAAAAGATAATTGAAATGAAGGTTGGAAGAGTTACCTACTGATATAATTCCTAGGGAAGGATCATTGTTATAGGTAATATATTTCTTTTTATAAAATACTTAATTTCAAATGTTTTATTCATGAATGGTATTAAACAAAACCTTATATGCATAAGTCTATTACGTGTTGAATGTTACCTTGTGAATTTGAGGAATGATAAATTTTTAGTTCACAATTCCAATTATAACTTTATTCTTTCAGGGAATAGGCATGAATATGTTTACACTACAAACAAATATTACCGTAGGATCCAAGACATACATTTTCTTAGTGAAATGGATGAAAAAACAAGGTTTTGGTATAGAAGTTTAGGATATTGTAACAATAGGAACTTATAAAAATAATAATTAAAAGGACATGTTAAGGATTTACTATATCATATATAAGATTATTCAAAAGTATGTAACCCTTGTTAATATGGAAAAAAACATAAGGCTATCGTTAAATCCATAAGTGATTTATGAAAATATGAATCATTTCATCTAGTGTATATGGATCTTGTCATCCCACCACAAACTAGATGTATTGGAGGAAAATACCATGTAATTTTTATAGTTGATAATTACACTAGATTTACATGGGTCTATTACATTTGTATCCAAAGTTAAAATGAGAAAAACATAACCTTCATAACTATTCGTAGTGATCATGGTAGAGAGTCTTAAAATTATGATTTTGAACCATTTTTTACTAAGATTGGAATTAATCAATAATTATCATCCCTAAGAACTCCTTAGAAAAATGATGTTTTTGTATGATGAAATTGTATCCTTCAAGAAATAACCAGAACCATGTCGAGTGAATACTGAATTGCTAAAAATAATTTTGGAAGAAATAGTTAGTACTACTTGTTATACTATAAGTTGAGTTTTAAAAGGACATTTCATAATAAAACACCTTATTAATTGGGTATAAAAAATACGAAAAGTTTCTTACTTCATATTTTTTGGTTTCCAAGAATACATTTTAAATTCAATTTATAACTTAAAAAAATTATCACCCAAATTTGATAGCAGAATATTCATATGTTATTATAAAACTACTAAGGAATATATAGTTTTCAATGAAAAAAAACTAGGGCTATTGAAGAAAAAATATATTTCAAATTTGAGGAAAGTAATCATTTTTTTAAACAAACCCTCCCAATATATTCTGATTTTTTCTGAAATTAATTATCATCCCATGATAGAATATTCTTTTAGTAAATAGATTACTCAATAACATATTTTGGAGGTATTTACTCCCAAAAATTTAGACATTATGTTGATGAACATACCTTATAAAACCCAAATCTGTTTTCCCTTAGGAATCGTCCTAGTTATAGTATCGTTGGGGATATAAATCATCCATTAAGGAATATAATATCCCTAATAAATAACGTATAACATTTAGCATATTTTTATCAATATAAACCTAATTGTCCAATTGAGTCTTTAGGTTCTGAATATTGGATAAAATATGTAATAGATAAACTAAATGAGTTATAAAGGAATAATGTATGGAAATTGATTAAATGACATAGAGAAACCACTGTAATTGGGGTAAAATGGGTGTTCAGAAAAAAAATGCGATGGAAAAGGAATGATCATTCGAAATATAGAGAGTGTTGATGATAATGGAAATAATAAATATAAAGGAATAGATTATTATGAAACCTATGTTCCAATAGAAATAATTGAATCTATTTGTATTCTAATATCATTGAATCATTATTAAATTTCAATTTTTTTAAAATTGATGTGATGTTAGATTTCATT
This sequence comes from Viscum album, assembly GCA_963277665.1. Taxonomy (NCBI): domain Eukaryota; kingdom Viridiplantae; phylum Streptophyta; class Magnoliopsida; order Santalales; family Viscaceae; genus Viscum; species Viscum album. The sequence continues at coordinate 1,655,200,229 of OY728148.1, read as the reverse complement.
AATGGGTATGTACAAGAGAAATTATTTGTATAAAACCCCTTGTATTTGATGATACAAAACATCCAAACTATTTTTTCAAATATACCAATTATTTATATGGGCTTAACGAATCCCCTGGATCATGTTATTATAAATAAACATGATTTTTATTTCTATAAAATTATGATTAATAATTATTAGATCTAAATAATTTAATAAAGAACAAAATGAAAAAAAATTAAAAAATTAAAATATATGATAATGATAAAATTTAGGGATAAAATCGTCAATCTTTAATAGATTCATTTTCAGATCATTGGAAACCTATGTTTGAGATGAGTTTTAAGGGTAAGTTAACATTCATTACAGGAATTCAAATTTATCAAAAACTAGAAGGATCATATATATCTCAATATAAATATATTAATTATTTATTGAAAATCTATAGACATGACAACACTAAATGTTTTAGTACCCAAATTGATGCCCCAAATACATATGATCTTGAAAAAACTGGGAAACCGGTTGATCAAACATCTTTTTAGAGGTATAATAGTTTATTTATTATACACTATATGTCTTCATAAAAAATAATTTTTAAATATTATAATGTGTAGGATACCAAAAAAATAAAAAATAATCCCATTTAAATGTAGTGAGAATTGTTTTCACTATTTAACCAGAACTGTGGATTTTGTACTATTCTATTGTTTCAAAATTTATTTTTTGCAAAATCATTTTTGGGATGGTGAATTTAGTGGTTGAAGATTGGATAGAAAAAGTAAATATAAAACCCGTATTTTTTTAAGTGATTATTTTGATTATAGCTCATGCCTGAAAAAGTACACAGTAGCCCTATCCACCACTAAATCTGAATATGTGGCAGCTAAAAGTTATTGTTTCTCAAGTAATTGGGATGTAACAAACACTCACAAATTAGATCATGAGTATTATTAAAAAACAAATACTATATGATAATAATAGTTATATATCCCTTAGTAAAAATCATGCACATCACTCTCATTCAAAACACATAGATATTATTCAGCACTTTCTTAGGGATCTCACAAATAAATGAGATAAATATTACAATTCATCAGAAGTCAAGAAAAACTTCCTTATATTTTCATAAAAACCATACCTACTGATATATTTTAATATCGTAATTATGATATTAGAATGATCATTGTAAAGTAATCCACCACATCTACATCTTGTTTAAACCATCACATTATATTATGTTACTCATTTTCATAGGGAGAGTACATATTATTTCCATGTTTTTAATCGGTTTCATGTTTTTAATTGGTTTTATGTTTGCAATCGAATTCAGGTTTTTTTTTATTTTTTTCATTATGTTTTATCAGTATTAATATTTTATTAGTATTATATTATCATTTGTATTTAATTGTAATGAAAATATCATGTCTACTAAAAATATATTTTAAATAAAAATATATCATATTTGAATTTTATTTCAATACTTTAAATTTATATTTCTTAATAATAATATATTGAATCCAATACATCATTCCTAATACTTCGACAGGTACAATTTCTAAACCATACACTTTCTATTCCATTTCAAAAAATTTTGTATTTCAATTCATTCACATTCTTTAAAAAAATTATAATATTCATCATGAATATGATAATTTAAAAAGAACCTCAAGTGATTGAAATCATTATCATCAAGGGGATTTTTTCTGACCTAATATGAGTCATAGAATCTCAATGGCCAGATTTCGATCACCTATATAAGGGGACCCTCTACCTCATCCCACATCAACTTCTCACTAAACTACACCAAATATCTACTTCCCTTAATGTAGTCAATACAATTTATTTTTGTAACTCGATGAGTTCTTTGATTTAGTATTTAGATAACATTTCAATTTTCATGTTGGAATCAATTTCCTCATATCTAAAAAAATTATTAAAAGGTTATTTCATCTATGAACATTAAATGTAAAAGGAATGACTCTCAATAATTTTTTGATTGTTTTGATTCTTCATTGAAAATATTTATAGAATTGCAAGGCTGGATGTCTCTCTGTATTGAAATACCTAGATCCGAGCAAGATAAAGTTCACTCTGAGGAGTTGAAGGAATTATATTTTATTATGGAAATAGATGATATTATCAATATTTCTTTTACAATATTTGAGAATAGATACACCACACCGTATGTAAGGATGTATATTTTTTGGGAGTTCTTTGGGAAGTAGTTTCTTTATGTCCATCCCATAGGTTGCCTAAATCGAAAGGGACATTCGATAAAAAAGGTAGATAATATCTTTTAATGATTCAAAAATTAAAAAAGGTGAATGATATTTTACTGACAAATGATTAATAGAATATAAAACTCATCCACTATTTAATCATTATTATTTAATATGTTTTGTTTCTATAACCCTATAAATGTTTCTCTAGATTATCTCGTTCATGAAAATAAAAAAGTTCGAGAAAGTTTTGTATTTGGGAGAATTTTTTTCAAAAAAAGAAAGAATATTATATTAAGTGGTAGAATCCTTAAGAAAGGGGGAGTAAAATATTATAGAGAAGAGAGTATGCTCCTTAGGGATAATTGTACCCTAAGGAAAGAATTATTCATTTTCATAATAAAATCATAAATATAAGATAGTATTATTCACATTTAATATAATTTTTATGTATTATATTTAATTTTAATTGCATGTGGTTTCTTCAATCATAAATGCATATATTATTCTCAATCATAACCTCATGTACAATTTTAAATATTAACCACATATTTTATTTACCATTATAACTATATTCTATAGGTATTTGTAACTACATATCAATCATAACAACATGTCATGTTTTCAATAGTAGTAGTGTATAATGGTAAGTTTAAATCATGATATCAATTGTAATTGTATGTTGTGGATTCAATCATTACCACCCATTCTTTTCTTTATGGAAATAATATATATTATCACTATGGATTCTAGTGAATATTAATTATTATAAAAGGAAATATACTATATCAAAATGATTTCAGGAAATCTATTATGTATTTCAATTAAAACGATATTGTCCATTATTTTATGTATTTAAATTAATATGTGGTCATGTATACTATTTTAATATTAAAATTGAAGTGCCAGGTGTGCAAGCCCCTCTGAATATTTTCAAAAAATAACCATTAGGTCATGAATATGACCATTGAGATAAATGCTATAAGTATCGGTTCATTCAAACGAACTCGTAAAACTTTTTTCACTCTAAATATACTCTACGAGAGCCCAGTCAGAATCACTACCATAAACAAATTCTGTGAAGAATTAAAGTCATGAATAGATTGTTCCAATAAAATATATCTTCAATGAGTTTTGAATTTTTTTCTGATAGCTATCAATTGGAATTATGATTGATGGTTAGTAGGGATAGGTAGATATATATGTGTCAATCATTTTCAAATCGAGGGCTTCCTAGACTATGAAGATTGAGATGTTGATTACCTACTTAATCAAGGGATTTTGTGGATAGGATGACAGACTATATATGATCTTATAATCATGTTATTACCCTTTTGGGGGTAGTAAATACTTTCTTGAATGTATATATCATGGCACCAGTATCATATGTTGATGTATACACGTTTCTTTGGGGTAAAATAATTTTATTCCTTACATTTCCACAAAAAATTTGATATGAAGATAAATATTTTAGTTTTTCTTTCTATTCATATTTCATTACATTTTAATTATATATATTATAACAAATAAATTTCATGTTTTATTAGTTCTTACGATTCTATACATTGTTTTGTATAATCATCTATTGTTGTAATACTATGATTATAATATCCACTGTAATTATGATCATTTATTCACTTACTATGATCATCATATTCATATGGGATATGATTTTTATTTAAATTCAACTTGTGGTATACTTATCATAATCAAAGTAATTATGATTATTTTCGTAACCTACCCAATTATGATTATCTTTTTCATTGGTACTAGGGTCCATATTTATTCATTGTTTTATCACATTTTGAGGAATAATGAATTAGAATAGTTTGAATCCCAATTTAAAAAAGTTTATTTTAGGTTTGAGAATGAATGTTTTTAAAACCTTCAATTCACCCCCACATTATTGATATTTTCAACATACATACATATTTTTATCCAATAATTTGTTTTCGAAACAATTCTATTTCTTACTGATACATTCATTTATGAAAAAAAATTAAATTTATTCTTTTCTATTGTAACCATATGTATTTTTTTCAATTGTATAATCATGTATTATTTTCAAATGTAAGTTCATATTTTCTATACAATCATATCTATATTCTATTAAAATTTTTAACTTCATATCAATTATAATTTTATGTCATGTTTTCAATCGTAACTGTTGTATAATCATAATTGTAAATCATAATATCAATCTTAATTTCATGTACTGGTTTCAATCATAACCACCTATTCTTTTAAATATGAAAATAATCAATCGTGACCATATCATTTCTAGTAAAGATTAATTATTATATTGTGAAATATTTTATATCAAAATGATGTCGTACAATCTGTTATGTATTTATATTAAAACGATTTTGTGAAATCTGATATGTATTTAAATTAAAACAATTTTTTACATTCAGTTTTTATATAACCATTAAATTGTTGGGAGTCCATGTCCCTCTAATTGTTTTGGAAAAATATAAATGTTGGACCCGGAATATAGCCGTTGGGGTGAATACTATCAATAAAAAATCATTTGACTGAGATCATATAAATTTTTTAATCATGATATACACTAAAATATTCTATTAAAATCACTACCTTTTGTGAATTCTCTGATCAATACAAGTCGTGAATATCTTATTACAAGCACATGTATCTTTGAGGAGAATTTATTTTCATTCTGCATTACTGGTCAATTTTGATTATGATCGAGGGCTTATAAGGATATGCAGAGATACTGGTGCTGATAATTTGTGGATCTTGCGATTTTGAGGCTATTAAGATAGATGTGCCGATTAACTTCTTAATCAACAAATGTTGGGGATAGGTAGATAGACTGATGTTGATCATCAAATTGCGGGTTTTTACTAGTGGCAATAAGAGAGACATGATAAAAGGTATACATCACGGGACCTATATTATACGTTAAAGGATACATTCTATTTTCGTTAAAAGAATTGTATTTAGTGCATTTCCACTATAATTATAATAGAATGATTAATATATTATTTTTTCTTTCTATTCATGTTTCATAAAATTGTATTTTTTTCAATTAAAATACAAACGTTTCACATTTTATTAGTGATTATGATTTTATACTCCCTATGGTATAATAATATATTGTTGTAATATTCGTATTATTTTAACCAATGTAATTATGATTATTTATTTCCTTACTCGGATTATATCATTCATCTAGGATATGATTGTGCATTAATTAAAACATATGGTATACTTATTATAATAAACCCAATTATGATATTTATCTTAACTGACCTAATTATGATTATCATTCTCATATTTACATGGTCACATGTCGATTCATATTTTATCACCATATATTTTGTCTTTATGAAAATAATATTTAAATTTTATAACTCTATGGTTTTTACTCTTTTGTAAGGATTCTCAAATGTATTTTACATTTACAAGGAACATATAGGTTGATAGAATGTCTAATAATATAATTATGATGTCTATTTTTTATAAATAAGATAAATAAGTAATTATCCTTAAGACTATAAATGATTTATAGGACATATTTTTAATGGAATATAATGGAAATCCCATTATTAAGGAATACAAAGTAAAAATTTCTAGAATCTAATTTTATGATATCAATATGGATGAATAAGAACATACCTATTATTATTTGATAAGTGTCAATCTATTTTTTAAAAATATCTATTCATTTAGTGATAATCATCATACCTTTATAATTGTGATGATTCTCAAGAGCTATTTTAAACATTTTCATGATCCCAATATCGCAGTGGTTGAAGATAGAAAATGTATTTCTCTTATGTATTTATAAAGCATTTCCATTTCATCTCAGATGAGAAAAATTTTACCCTTCAATATAAATTATATTGAATAAATGTGCATGGAGTCTTTGAGTAATATTAAAATAAATATTGATAATGATGTAAATGTATCAAATGAATTTTAATTTAAAGTGAATATAAATATTATTTGTGTATTGTTTTTTATTTAAAAAAACATTACTTAATAAAATACGAATAATGAAGGTAAATTTCAAACAAGATTATAAAAATTTAATGAAAATTGAAATGTTGTAATAAATTATTTAATTATTATTGGAACATATTTTTCATCTTAATATGATGATACATATCAAAATAATTAAATAAAATATTTAAATAATTTTCTAAACCAATTATAACCAAGAAGATGTTTCTATAACGAAGATAATAAATCAAATGTTAGAAAACATATGATTCCTTAAATAATTCTCATAATGAATCTAAAGATAATTCTATTTATAAAATTTAACTTTTGTTTCCAAGGATATAAAGTGGCTTGACTCCATAAGAAGTATAATAGATTATTCACAACCAACTAAGATGTAACACATGTTTAATTATCAATATGAATATTATGTTTAGAAAATTAAAAAGAATAAATTTGAGAAGAGATAGTTAATGTTGAAAAAAAATAATTTAATTGAGGAGTGAAAATTATATTAAGGATGTATATTATTTAATAAATCAAAACACTGATGTTAAAGGAGCATAAATTTTAAAAGATGGTGATAGATCTTGAAGAAGGATTTCTTATTAAGTATAATGAGTTATAAAAAATATATTATTTCTATGAAGTATATACTTAGATATATAAGATTATATAATAAATTAAAATGGTGGTTTATTAAACAATGAATAGGTAAGTATATTCGAAGATCCATTTAACAAAAATAAAGGTAAATCGATGGCTTTTTATCCAATTTTTAATCTTTTCTCACAATCTATATAGGATCAAAATCTACATCAGATCGAAATATGATCAAGAAAATAACGGAGAAATATTATCCTTAATTTGTTGATAAATGAGGATATCAATAGTATCACCTACCTGTTGTCATAATAAATATTAACCCATTCAATTTAGAAATTTTGTAGATCTTAATAGTGTAGTTTTTATTTTATATCAATCTTTTCAAGGATTTTCATTTTATGATTATTTGTGGTGTAAGAGAGGTTTTGGTCACAAAACCTACACATGATTATACAATAGTTCATTACCATAAATGATGTAATATTTAATGTGACTCATTATAATTAGTTTAAATTAAATTCTAAAAGAATACATGTTTTGCAGAGATATATTTAATATTTTTTATCATAGAATATATTTGAGTATCCTGAGGAAATGTGTTGCGGTTGTGAATATTAGGTCTAATTTTTTGATAAGTTAATGAAAACATCTAAAAAGTATTCCCTATTTTTAGAAATTGAATGGAATTAAATATAATAATCGAGAAAATTCTACTATAATAGAAACTTCATAAATGCCATAGAGAAGAAACAATGCATGGATACATGATAGCAATAGCTCTATCCACATGGAATTTTTGTAAAATATTTTCAAAAAAATTGAAAAACATGGACATATATAATTCATATTTATATATGGGTTATTATTAAAAATAATTTCATTTTTATTATCTCAAAATAAGGAAAATGTATCAAATAAAATGATGCTTAATATGTGAATGTGTTGGTGAAAACAATTGTGTGTTAAATGAATTTGTAATGATGAGAATTACTATTTTTATAGAACATATTCATGACTCATTAGATGTATGAAATATTAAATAAAAATTTCTCCTAAAATAAGTTCAAATTAAAAATATTTTTACATTGGTGATCCAACCAATACTTGTAATATTTGTGAAAAATATAAGAATATGAAATTTTATTTAATACTTTTAATTCATGGACAAAACAATTATGAGAAAAATTATGTGTAATTATAATTTGAGAGATATACCAAAATATAAATGAAATAAACTTTATTTTCTAGACATACAAGAAAGAGAATATTTATAAAAAACTCATCCGAAAATATAAATTTAATCCAAAGGACAAATTGATATTATTCATAAAGGATTATGTTTATAATGGGAGAAAATTGCACTTATTTTATAATTATATAAACCCATATATTGAAGATTATATTGAAATGAAAATGTCATTTCAGTCAATAATATGTGATTATAAAATGTTATATTGTTAATTTATAGAAAAAATTAAAAATGAATATTGATATTGAATAATAATTATTATCTAAAAATTGAATATAAAATATATGTGATTATTTTAAAAGATAAAATTCCATACCTGGAATAAAATTCCAATAAAACATATCATATAATTCACAATAAAAAATATTTTTATATAGGATAAATAGAAAAATAAATTGGATGGGTAAAACAATGTTATATAAAAACAACATGTCACAATTTTTTTGCAAGGGAATTTCATTGTTTTAATGGATACATTCATAATATTCTACTAATATGTACTATGAAACATTACCAACCATTTAATATTTATTATAAAATTTCAAATTTAGATATTTCATTTTTTTTCACCCTACAATATAATGATAAAATAAAGGATACTGGGAAAATTTGAAGATGAGGATGGTGAATTGATTTCCATGGACGTTTATATAATGGTAGAGGGTTAAATTTATTGAATAATATTCTATACATGGTTACAGACTATTTTTACTTTTCAATTTTTCAAAATGAGCTCAAATCATATCAGTATTTCTAATATGATTTTGAAATTTCATATTTAGAACCCATATATATTTTAGAATAGTTTTCTTAATAAAAAGAAAAATATAAACCACAATTTTTTATAAAAATTAATAATATAAATTTTATTTATATGAGAATTAATCTACTTATTAGAAGATATTTTGGGGTTCTAAAATGTATTTGAAATTAAAAATATCACTGGGAATTAAGATTCTCATGTTCAAATGATTAGAATTGTATGAATTATAAATCGGACAACTCTTATTTTATAGGTAGTACAAATAACTATATATGATTATATTTAAAATATATATTTGATTAAAGAGATTAATATTGAGAAAAATAAAATTGAAAAGAGCTCAAATATGGACATTTTCCCACGGAAACAAATACAAAAATTTATTGTCATAAAGTTGGTATTTATAAAAAATTAATAATATATTTGAATTTATAAGATATAAACATAGGTTGTTCTATTAGGGTTATTCTAAAATTAAAGGTGTAGAATTTTAATGAAATAATTTTCTAGTTATAAGGCATAAAAAAATCAGGTTATTTTTAGTAGTGGCTTATAAAAGAACAACAATGCTAAGAAAATTAAGGTAAAATTAAAATTTCTGAATGGAAAAACATAAAGGCAATGAGTTTATATTGAAAAATGATAGTTTTAATCGCGAATAATATGGAATCATTTCATATTAGTTCAAAATGGTACTAAATGATTTAAAATAGTCTTTATGTTTCTAGTACAAAAAGTTTTCGTAACAGAAAAATTAAAATGGGATTCAATAAATAGAAAGTTGATAAAACCGTAAATGTGAATGTGTAATTCATAGGTACATTAATTTCCAATATCTATGTTAATGATATTATATTTTTCAGTTAGAAGGGGTTTACTTTTGAGTAGTTTTTTGAAAATATTAATCTGTATTTTTAGATATTCATTTATATATTACTAGCTTTATTTTTGGGAATAGATAATAAAAAATATTAGATTAAATAATTTTATAGAAATATATATATAACATAAAATTATTGAATAATTTGTTCATGGAATAATGTAGGTATGTGTCAACCAAATGTTTAGTTTGAATGGAACTATAAATGTATTATAATATTAGTATGGTTGATAAAAAAAATCAGAGGATTCAATGGAAACATATTTTATTTTGAATATACATAACCTAACATAATTTTTTGCAGTTAAACTGTGTCTGAAGATTCCAACTTATCCAACAAATTCACAAAATCTTTCACTAACAGTATAATAAGATATTTTAATGCTATATTAAATTATGGGTGGTTATAATGATATAATATTTATTTGAACATACTTGGATACACAAATAAATATTAGTTATGTGATTTTACTAATTAATTACCACTTACAGTTGTATATTCTTATTTATTTAGCATTGTTTTTGGTGGTATAACAAGAAGAATTATTTAATGGGACATAGAATAGAAGTTGAATAATATGTGGCATCTATACATGAATGTGAATATATTATATGGATTCAGGTACAACTGTCATTTTTAATGAATCTGGATATATTTTTATTGAGGATACTATATAGAAACAAGACTGCTATAAATATATCTAAAATAATAGGAGAAATATAGAACAATTCACAACGACATACAATATAATTTTATTAAATAATTATTTTCCAATGAATATATAATTAATAAATATTTTTTAAAAAACAAATACTTCCTTTATCATTAATAAATCCATACCATGATATAAATTTATTGAGTTGATGTTTTAAATTCATCTACATCCTTCAAACTCGTATCTATAGTGAGTCAAGGTTATAACCCTCTAGGGATTTGGATATTTTTGGAAATGTGGGTTAGGTAGTTGTAAATTAAATTTCTTTCACATCAATGAGTGAGTAATAAATTTTCAATGTAATTATTGATATATTATTTTGGTTATTTCATAAATATTGATGTATATTGGAACTATAAGATAAAATGGAATATTATTTGATATAGATATATTCTTATATATCTTAGTTTTAATTTCTTCTTACCAAAAGAATAAATTATCTTGAAAACATTTCATTCTTGGGAACTTTAGTGTCATAAGGTCACTATATTATCATTTTTTAGATTTTCATGAGAATTGAGGTGTTCTAGATGAATTGTTTATTGTTACATCCCTTTAATATTGGATTATTGAATAATTGAATGAAATTTTTAATAGTTTTTGTATTACTTTTACAATATTGGATTGAGAATCATTAAAGACCAATGAGATGTTTTAATTTTTATTAGAAATTAGAAATAGTTTTGATTTTATTTGAATATATACAATGTTTTTTAGAATAAAAAATAAATCTATATGGGAATATAAAAATAGGATATATTATGATGTTTTTAAGGGTCATTTCTACCTTAATAAGAATCATCTTCTAATCTTGATAATCATCGTCAAAAATTATGTAGTAATTATTCCTTCATGTTCTTGGATCATCGTTGTTATGTAAACATGAATTTGGTTTTAATAAGGATGATTTACCTTTGTATAATAATCGTCTACAATTTCTTAAGGGTTGTTTGATGTGTTTATGTACAAATTAATTAGATAAATTTTATGAAATATATAAATGGAAAAATTGAATTTCCTTAATATAATTATGATGATGAATATAAAACCAGACAATTTCAAAAATGATCATCAATTAATAAAACATCACATTTAAATTTTGAATCAATATACATAATGGGATTATGATATAAATTTCGTAGAAAAATTTATATACTGATGTATACATCATTATGAGTAAAATTTTATTGGGTTTTTAGATTGCTATTGAGAATATTATTATAATAAATCTTCCATTTTCTTATATGTATTATCTATATTCCTTAAATACAAATAATAAATTTCCACAGGTTCTGTTGTGATTTGATCCTAGGTTTTTACTATTTTTTTCAAGAGTTTGTTTATTTTTGTAATATTGTTAATATTATGATCGTTTTGTGAGTGTGTTGAATGGAATTTTCAATATAAGAGAATTAAATTATAAGATGTGTAACAGCCCAAGATTTTATGAAAAATATTCTTTTTAATTTTATTAATGTCTTATGTTGTACTCTACACCAAAAGGAGCTTGCACAACACACATCCTTGACTTGCCTTGCATTACTCGACCTTCCTCGATAGCGTGTGTAGTACGCAATATCGAGTTTCACTAAACAACGATATGCTATTAAAATATTATTATAACTAGCCGTTATTAATATTAATAATCACCTTTTAAAATTTTAGAAAATTTAGCCCTCAAAATGGACTTCACTTTTGGATTCGGAGTATCGAATTTAGCCTAAGGTGATATTTTGGTACTTTTCGGATAACTTTCATATTCTGATGAATAGTGAAAATTACTAAATTATTATTACAAACAACTTTTTTTATCAAAATAATTAATAGTGATAAATTATTAATTTGAGTGGTTTTAAAGTATATTTAGAATATATTTTTACAATTTAATACAATGTTGGTCATTGGATGTAATTTCACATTTAAACCAGACATAAACAAGTGTCAATCTTTTGATAGATATTGTTTCTTAAAAACACGCTATTCGTTTTAACAACGGGATTTAATTATAAAATTAATTAATGCAACTTCTATGTTATGAATTTGGTAAAATAGACTTCATTTTTGAATTCGGAATATGAAATATAGCTTAGGATGAAATTTTGGCATTGTTCTGAAAAACATCATTTTTTGATGAATAGTGAAACTACTAAGTGGTAGTTAAAAAACTGAATTTTTCATAAAACTTAATTCTACCGCTTCTGTGAATGGAATTTCAAAAATCCGAGAGACACGGTTGATGTCAGTAAGTAAAATGTGGTTCAATGAGATGAAAATAATTTTTGGTGAATAGTAACTTTTTACTTTTATTTACCACGGTTAAAAGTAAATAGGGTAATTAAGGGTAAGAATGATATTAATATTATCCTAAAAGATGTCCTAATTCTATTGGACAAGTGTATCTCGACCAAAAACAACCTTAAGTGTAAAATATTATCATTTAGGCCCACTTGGATTAGATTAAGACATTTATTATTATTTAATTCAAAGAAGAGTTAAAAGAGTTAAAATCAAAGTATATTTAATAAAACATTTTTAATATAGGGTTGTACATAAGATACATTCGATTGTAAATATTCATTAGAAATCTAAAAAGATTTCCTAAATGATGGTATTTTATTTGTAATTTTTAGACGTCAAGTAATTTAATTTATTTATGACACAAAGATGATGCAGTAATTATCTTATTAATGAAATATTGACATAATTGATATTATAAATACCAAAATAAATTTAATTTAAGACTTTTTATGAATTCCACTAATTTTCTAGGTTACTATGATATATTAGAGTTGATTTAATCAACTTGGTTCGAACATATAATTCTGTTATGACTTTCAAAAAAATCATATATCAAATAGTGTCAAAATTGACACAAAATAGTTTTTAAATAAACTTTTATATTATTAATTGTTATTTTATTCCAAAACATCTAAGGTTCGGCCAAATGACTTAGATAAGGATATATATATTAATAATAGACATTTTGGGGTTCGTTTGGCATGTTATAGTAAGTGTATTAACCATATAGTGAAAGAAAACAAAAAGACACGGTAAAAGTTAAATTATTTAACTTAGAGTTAAAATCTAATTGATAAGGTTAAAATAATACCCTAAACTTGTCTAAATCCTATTGGTTGATAGGATTCGACCCATACCCACTTTATCTTTTAAATAAGACCCTTTGGAACCATTATAAACCGATTTTGACTTTAATATAAAATAATATTTTGAGATATTCCTAAGGTGCCCCTCTCCTCCCTTATAAAAGGGCACCTCCTCTCTCTCTTCCTCACACAACATTGAGCCTTCAAGCTCGGCCACCCCGGCCAAAATCTCTTCTCCACTTCCCTAGAAACATCCTTGAGGTTCTGGCCTTCCACAAAGACCAATTTTAGTGCCCTAAGAGGAGGTCTCAAAGAGGCGCTTCAAAGAAGAGGTAATTACCGTTACAAATTCTTTCATCTTTATTTCTTCCTCCACTTCTTCTTCTTAGGTTGTTTCATTATGAAGTAATAACATCAGTATCACTCATATACTGATATGTTATTATAAGTATGAAACCACCCTATTTCACCATCTATACATCCTACGGAAAAAGAAATCACCGCGCGTGCGTACGTACGGAATACCGTCTCCATGCCGTGGTGTAATCTATTTTCCACCACCACCTTACATGGATGGGAATAGTGGTGTAAAGAATAACTATACATAGTTATTACAACATCATATTGATTCTGATATATTGTATAATCCACTCCAATTCAATTCAATATTTATGGAAATGATATCATCGCTCGTGCGTACGTACGGACTACCGTCTCCACGACGTGATGAGATTCATTCTCAATGATTAACCATTCATGAATGATTATAAAGTATATATAATAAGTACTAATCAAATATATGACCTAATAATGATACTGGAATTATTTATATTTATATGTATTTCATCTACTTAATTCCATTCAATTCAATAAGGAAACGAAAACAACGTTCATCCGTACGTACGGACTACCGTCTCCATGAACGGTGTATTTCTTTCCATTTACTGATTTATTATATATGTGTATTATGAATATATATATATATAAATCATGTTTTATATTCTGTAATTATGTAATCATGATCTAAGTAATCATATGAATAATTACAAGTTAAAAACACGAACGATAATGAGACGATTTTACCTAAAACGCTACTTTAACATGAATTTACAAAAGAACGGGTAATATAAAGTCATAATTGGACCATATATGATATAATAACAATGAATATGAATCTGGAATAAGTCAATAACATGATTTAAATCATTATAAAGGAGTTTCGGACACTTACAATGCAAGTCGGACCTAAGGTAAGGGAAATATCACAATCTCATTTTTATCCGAGATTGTTTATACTTTGGTATTTACTGGGGTGTATTTTATCATCCACATCCATGTTCCCTCAATATGTAATATTGTTTCCATCCACTTACAATATTTTAAATCCAATTTTACCCTTCGGTGAGTTTTTAGTAAAAGATATGAAAGAAATCTTTTGCCGTTTTTCGTACGAGTTACTTTTTGAATTTTCCGACAAAAGTACGAGAAGAATGTTTTTTTAACTTAAACGGCACGAACGGATTTTTACGGTTTTATAAAGCATTATTTTCATGAAGCTTCCTCCAAAAGATTTCATGACTATTTTCAATAAAATCACTTTCTTTTAAAATTGCATGATGTTTTCTGAAAATAAATTGATTTTTGAAGAAGAAAGGATATTTTCCTCAAGAATTCAATTCAAGTGTTTTATCAAAATTATTTTCCATCTAAGATAATAATGGGTTCTGTTTCTATCCATATTTTTACATTGATTTGACTATGTTGTTATTGAATTATGTTTATGAATTCCTTTATCTTATATGAATAGTTTTATGATGTCATGTTGTTTAAGAATCTCATTTTTATTACATGGGTAATGAAATGATGTATGATTTAGGATTTTGTGGCACACATAAGAATGGTATCATTATGAGATGGGTGGGACCTATATCTCCCTCCAATTCATTGGGTAAAGATTTTATATCTCATGAGATAGATAGGGCTGGAACGGTAGGATATACCGGTTCAGTGAAACAGGACTGAAACGAGGGTTACTCGATTCAGAAAGGGACTTTGTCCACTAAGATAGACTTGGCAATGAGTCTTGACTAACAAGAAATGATTCTCTATGATTATGTGTGAATGCCAAAAAGTTTCATGTTTTAAGTTATGATTATTGTGATTACATTTCATTTCCATGATTTACCCCATGTTATGAAATTATGATCTCTTTTGCAGGTTAAGATTTCCAAAAGTTATGTGCTTATGTATATGATGTGATTGATATTTCTTTTGTTTACCCTTACTGAGCATTTGAGCTCACCCTTTTATGTTTTCTTTTCCCCAGGATATAAAGAAAGGTTTTAGGTAAAAAAAAGTGAAGATCTTTATGGGAGATATTGGAGATCTTTCACCACAATTATAAGATTACGTTCTGAGTTTCCAAAGACACTAAACTATTACGATCCTTGTGTGTGTGTTTTTGTTATGTACTAAGTATTTCGCAAAAGTAATGTAATGTTCATGTACGTCAGGCTTCGGGTCTCTATAGTTGGTATCAGAGGAAAGGTTTAGTCAACCTTTGGAAACTAGGATGCGATAACTTTAGTGAGGTCCCTAGAGATATTTATAAGGTATGTCTAGGGATGTCCCTAAGGATAAGTATATGTATAGGATACAGTCCTAGAACTATGGTAACGATCATAGAATTTAACCTAAGTTTTTAGATATTGAGGATATTCCACCTTTATTATGTTGTTTTCCCTAGCATGATTTTTTCCTCTCACACTATTTTTTTGGTTTTTAGAAAATGGCTGGAAACAAGATGATTCACGATAATGGAGGATATGATGGACAACAGAATGATATTCTTCATAATGAAATGGGATTTGGAAGTCAAAAAATTATTATTATGCTGAATCAGCAATCTCATAATATGATCAATAAAGTAAAATTTGGTAAGTTTCCTGACTCGGATAATAAGAGAAAGATGGAGTTTCATGATGATCATAGAGGAAAGAATGTTCAATTTCCCCTATGTAAATCATGTGGGAAGAGGCATCAAGGAGAATGTTTCAAAGGAACTGGAAGATGCTTTGGGTGTGGAAAATAAGGACACAAAGGACGTAAGTGCAAAGGAAAAGGTTCAGTTAACACCATGGATGAGGATAATGGTATTGCTACGACATCAACAATGGTTAAATGTTTTAAATGTGGAATGTACGGGCATTATGAAAACCAATGCCCTAAGGGAAAGTCTCATGAAGATAATCAGTATGGTCGTATGGGAAGTATTTATGTTGATGATGATGAAGAGACTATAAATGATATGTGAGATGAAAGAATTGTTGAAGCTCGGTCAATGGTTTAAGAATGTAGTGGAATGATTACATGTTTATCATGTGTAATGTTGTATAAGAAATCTCATGGTACTATGGAATAAAGAGACACTTAATGATTGTTACACTGTTGTCTTTCCTTGAGTTATGAAAATGTATGATTAATGGTACCAATATCCATGAATGGTTATTCAGATATTTTTGGAATTTAGATGATATGCGCATAATGAAGGAATAATAAGATAATGAGGTGTTTGATTGTATTCATGAGCTCGTGACTGATATAAGGAGAAGGTTATATCATGGTTTGAGTATAGAGAATTTTTGGATTTTGGTATGTGGAAAGTGTTAACTTTTAACTGCATTCATGTTTTCACTAAGGATCAATGGGTATCCAAGAGAATACATGATTTAGGCCTTTGAATGTTTGGAATGTGACCAACAAGACATATCTTATGATATATGGGGATTAACGACAGTATTAAATCTCTGGTAAACGTTTTCACTATATTATGAGTGTGGACTGTAGTATTCTGGATAAGCCTAATGATTAGAATGGATTATGTTGGACATAAGTTAGTTTAAGGATAGAAGATTTTCGATATTATTGATGTGATGTTATAGTAATGTAGTTTTAGAAAAAGGACAACCTACAAGACGGGCGACAGCCCATCGATTCAGACAAGGCTGTGGGAATCAAACCCACAACCGAAGTGCGACTGGCCTTTATCGCCTACCACTGGCCTACAGGAAGTCCCTGTTTATTATATACTAGTTTTATTATATTAAGCAGTATGATATATGAAGTATAAAGTCCATTTTAGGAACCATATATGATTAATCTCACTATAGATCGACTTATGTATATAATTCTTGAGACAGATGGAATGACCCGTCATTCTATCACATGATCTGCTAACACTTAATGAATAACAAATTCAGCTTCATTTATTTAAGAGATGAAGTGAAAATTGTTAAAGGCACGAACAACAGTGAGATTGTAGCAAAATAATGTAAGTATTTATTCTAATTCAAATTCTTTAACTTTAGGGAAACGATCTTGAAAACCAAAAATGTTGTCCTAGTGATATTATATCTGATTAATCGGATGGTACCTTAGATCGTCACAAATTTATGGATTTGTGATTGTTTGCTTTTCCATATCCATGTTCTCTACCACTCTCCATCAGAACATGATGGTTAGATTTTTCTTCCATATCCATATTTTCACCTATGTGGAAACCCAGTGATTAGTTTATTTGGGTAACCGTTATGTTTTATACTTTTGTTTTTAAATATTGGTTTTGGTTTTCCATTTTACGATGTGGGTTTCTATTAAAGAAACTTTCAAATAGTAAACCATTTATAACCCCGACGAATTTCGAGGGCGAAATTCATTTTAAGGGGGGTAGAATGTAACAGCCCAAGATTTTATGAAAAATATTCTTTTTAATTTTATTAATGTCTTGTGTTGTACGCTACACCAAAAGGAGCTTGCACAACACACATCCTTGACTTTCCTTGCATTACACGACCTTCCTCGATAGCGTGTGTAGTACGCAATACCGAGTTTCACTAAACAACAATATGCTATTAAAATATTATTATAACTAGCCGTTATGAATAGTAATAACCACCTTTTAAAATTCTAGAAAATTTTGCCCTCAAAATGGACTTCATTTTTGGATTCGGAGTATCGAATTTAGCCTAAGGTGAAATTTTGGTACTATTCGGATAACTTTCATATTCTGATGAATAGTGAAAATTACTAAATTAAAATTAATAACAAATTTTTTATTCAAAATAATTAATAGTGATAAATTATTAATTTGAGTGGTTTTAAATTATATTTAGAATATATTTTTACAATTTAATACAATGTTGGTCATTGAATGTAATTTCACATTTAAACCAGACATAAACAAGTGTCAATCTTTTGATATATATTGTTTCTTAAAAACACGCTATTCATTTTAACAGCGGTATTTAATTATAAAATTAATTAATGAAACTTCTATGTTATGAATTTGGTAAAATAGACTTCATTTTTGAATTCGGAATATGAAATATAGCTTAGGATGAAATTTTGGCATTGTTCTGAAAAACATCAATTTTTGATGAATAGTGAAACTACTAAGTGGTAGTTAAAAAACTAAATTTTTCATAAAACATAATTTTACCGCTTCTGTGAATGGAATTTCAAAAATCCGAGAGACACAGTTGATTTCAGTAAGTAAAATGTGGTTCAATGAGATGAAAATAATTTTTGGTGAATAGTAACTTTTTACTTTTATTTACCACGGTTAAAAGTAAATACGGTAATTAAGGGTAAGAATGATATTAATATTACCCTAACACATGTCCTAATTCTATTGGACAAGTGTAACTCGACCATAAACAACCTTAAGTGTAAAATATTATCATTTAGGCCCACATGGATTAGATTAGGACATTTATTATTATTTAATTCAAAGAAGAGTTAAAAGAGTTAAAATCAAAGTATATTTAATAAAACATTTTTAATATAGGGTTATAAATAAGATAAATTCGATTTTAAATATTAATTAAATAGCTACAAATATTTCCTACATTATGTTATTTTATTTGTAATTTTTAGACATCAAATAATTTAATTTATTTATGACACAAAGATGATGCAGTAATTATCTTATTAATGAAATATTGACATAATTGATATTATAAATACCACAATAAATGTAATTTAAGACTTTTTATGAATTACACTAATTTTCTAGGTTACTATGATATATTAGTGTTGATTTAATCAACTTGGTTCGAACATATAATTCTGTTATGATTTTCAAAAAAATCATATATCAAATAGTGTCAAAATTGACACAAAATAGTTTTTAAATCAAATTTTATATTATTTATTGTTATATTATTCCTAAAAATCTAAGGTTCGGCCAAATGAATTAGATAAGGATATATATATTAATGATAAACAATTTGGGGTTCGTTTGCATGTTATAGTAAGTGTATTAACCATATAGTGAAAGAAAACAAAAAGACACGGTAAAAGTTAAATTATTTAACTTAGAGTTAAAATATAATTGATAAGGTTAAAATAATACCCTAAACTTGTCTAAATCCTATTGGTTCATAGGATTTCGACCCATCCCCACTTTAGCTTCGAAATAAGACCCTTTGGAACCATTATAAACCGATTTTGACTTTAATATAAAATAATATTTTGAGATATTCCTAAGGTGCCCCTCTCCTCCCTTATAAAAGGGCACCTCCTCCCTCTCTTACTCACACAACTTTTACCCTTCAAGATCGGCCAACCCCTGCCAAAATCTCTTCTCCACTTCCCTAGCAACATCCTAGAGGTTCTGGTCTTCCTAAAAGACCAATTTTAGTGCCCTAAGAGGAGGTCTCAAAGAGGCGCTTCAAAGAAGAGGTAATTAATATTACCAATTCTTTCATCTTTATTTCTTCTTCCACTTCTTCTTCTTAGGTTGTTTCATTATGAAGTAATAACATCAGTATCACTCATATACTGATATGTTATTATAAGTATGAATCAACCCTATTTCACCATCTATCCATCCTACGGAAAAAGAAATCACCGCGCGTGCGTACGTACGGAATACCGTCTCCACGTCGTGGTGTAATCTATTTTCCACCACCACCTTACATGGATGGGTATAGTGGTGTAAAGAATAACTATACATAGTTATTACAATATCATATTGATTCTGATATATTGTATAATCCACTCCAATTCAATTCAATATTTATGGAAATGATATCATCGCTCGTGCGTACGTACGGACTACCGTCTCCACGACGCGATGACATTCATTCTCAATGATTAACCATTCATGAATGATTATAAAGTATATATAATAAGTACTTATCAAATATATTACCTAATAATGATACTGGAATTATTTATATTTATATGTATGTCATCTACTTAATTCCATTCAATTCAATAAGGAAAAGAAAACAGCGTTCATGCGTACGTACGGACTACCGTCTCCATGAACGGTGTATTTCTTTCCATTTACTGATTTATTATATATGTGTATCATGAATATATATATATATAAATCATGTTTTATATTCTGGAATTATTTAATCATGATCTATGTAATCATATGAATAATTACAAGTTAAAAACACGAACGAAAACTGAGACGATTTTACCCAAAATGGTACTTTAACATGAATTTACAAAAGAACGGGTAATATAAAGTCATAAGTGGACCATATATGATAAAATAACAATGAATATGATTCTGGAATAAGTCAATAACATGATTTAAATCATTATACAGGAGTTTCGGACACTTACAAAGCAAGTCGGACCTAAGGTAAGGGAAATATCACAATCTCATTTTTATCCGAGATTGTTTATACTTTGGTATTTACTGGGGTGTATTTTATCATCCAAATCCATGTTCCCTCAATATGTAATATTGTTTCCATCCACTTACAATATTTTAAATCCAATTTTACACTTCGGTGAATTTTTAGTAAAAGATATGAAAGAAATATTTTGTCGTTTTTCGTACGAGGTACTTTTTGAATTTTCCGACAAAAGTACGAGAAGAATGTTTTTTTAACTTAAACGGCACGAACAGATTTTTACGGTTTTATAAAGCATTATTTTCATCAAGCTTCCTCCAAAAGAATTCATGACTATTTTCAATTAAATCTCTTTATTTTAAAATTGCATGATGGTTTGTGAAAAGAAATTGATTTTTGAAGAAGAAAGGATATTTTCCTCAAGAATTCAATTCAAGTGTTTTATCAAAATTATTTTCCATCTAAGATAATAATGGGTTATGTTTCTATCCATATTTTTACATTGATTTGACAATGTTGTTATGGAATTATGTTTATGAATTCCTTTATCTTATATGATTGGTTTTATGATGTCATGTTGTTTAAGAATCTCATTTTTATTACATGGGTTATGAAATGATGTATGATTTATGATTTTGTGGCACACATAAGAATGGTATCATTATGAGATGGGTGGGACCTATATATCCCTCCAATGCATTGGGTAAAGATTTTATATCTCATGAGATAGACAGGGCTGGAACGGTAGGTTATACCGGTTCAGTGAAACAGGACTGAAACGAGGGTTACTCGATTCAGAAAAGGACTTTGTCCACTAAGATAGTCTTGGCAATGAGTCTTGACTAACAAGAAATGATTCTCTATGATTATGTGTGAATGCCACAAAGTTTCATGTTTTAAGTTATGATTATTGTGATTACATTTCACTGCCATGATTTACCCCATGTTATGAAATTATGATCTCTTTTGCAGGTTATGATTTCCAAAAGTTATGTGCTTATGTATATGATGAGATTGATATTTCTTTTGTTTACCCTTACTGAGCATTTGAGCTCACCCTTTTATGTTTTCTTTTCCCCAGGATATAAAGAAAGGTTTTAGGTAAAAAAAGGGAAGATCTTTATGGGAGATATTTGAGATCTTTCACCACGATTAGAAGATTACGTTCCGAGTTTCCAAAGACACTGAACTATTATGATCCTTGTGTGTGTGTTTTTGTTACGTACTAAGTATTCCACAAAAGTAATTTAATGTTCATGTACGTCAAGCTTCGGGTCTCTACAAGATGTCTATTCCATGATTTTTTAAATTAATTATTTGTGAATTATTTAATTTTTTTCATTTTGGTTTTCTCATATAATTCTAATATATAGGTTATTGTGTGGAATGAAATAATGGGTATTTTAATAAATTATTAAAAAAAATTATTTTAAAGGATGGAAAATTCAAGTAATTCATGTGTATTTTTTTGAGACTATAATATGAAAAAAAAATTAGTTCAGTTGGATTAATTCGTTTGAGAATATATTCCACTAAGCTAATGTTTAATTTTATTTTAAAAAATTTCATTAATTATGAAAATATTGGTTCCCAAATTTCTAATGTTATCAAAGATTATATTGCTTTTGATAACACGATTTTGAAAAAATAGAGAGATTAGAATATATTGATAGGATAAATATATATTGATACACAATATATCATATTGAACTATATTTTTTTTTATATTTTGGTTTTAGGGTCACGAAGTAGTTCTATAGGAAATTATGGATTTTTTGGATAAACCATTTTTCACATGTTTTAGAGGCTCATTCAGAAACATATTTAATTATTATAGTTCAATAAATTGACTACCTTAAATGGATACATCTCATTTATATTTATATATTATCCTTTTAAAATAATTAGGAAATGATCAGTTTAGTTTGACTCTAGATATTCCTGAGATTTTATGTGAATTATTTTCTACTTTCACTAAAATGTATTTATTGTGAAGAATTAATGATTGAAAAAACCAATGAATAATCATTAAGAGGGACAATACTAATAAAGGCCCAAAACATATAAAATATATGGTGTCATTTTCACTTTTTTAAAGCATGTTTGAAGTGTGATTTTGACTTTATTTGGAGTGTAAATTCCCCTAATTCATCATGGAGGATGTTTTAAAGCGTGAAAATGAATTATAAAAATAAATATCCACTAATTCACCCCTACTTGTTAGAGAGTCCAACAACACGGAACACAAATATACATATAATTATATATAATTATATATATAATATATATATACACACACACAAAAATATATATATTTTTACAAAAACATATAAATATATAAACACACACACACACACAATTTATAACATTATAATTCCTATATTAGTCATATCCATCTTTTAGTTATTGATATATGGTATAAACTGATCCATGGAAATACTTTACAGATATATTATGTCATAAAAAATAAATCACTAAATACGGAAATACAAATACTATATCCCCACCATAATATCAATAATATTGTATCCCTATGGAATAAATTCATAAAATTTCCCACATTGAAAATAATAACCTAAAAATTTTAACAAGTACTATATGATGTTCATAAATTATGGTTTTGTATCTTAAAACATAGTTTTAATGGCCTTTCATACCATTTCTACTAACTAAATTGGTGTGTTGTAAACATACTTGTATGAAATATATATATCGACCTAATATTCAATTTGATTTTCCATGTAGCCCAAATTGATAACCATATAATTATTAGTCTTTTAATTTTGTTTCATCAAATATGTATTTCATGATGAATTAAATAGATTTGGGTTGCAGTTTCATCAAATTAAGGTATTATGCATAATATTTTATATACTTTACTAATTCATTATGCATAAAATATATTTTTATTTTCAATTGTTATGAGTAATAGATATATTGTCAACTATATTAGACCTTCAATCATATTCTACATATACCACACCTCTTTAATTATCACATGATTTATCTAGTTGGTCATAACACTAATTTACACAATAATAACTAAATGATTTTACTCCCTTGTAATAGTTTTAGACAAGAGACCATCTTTTATGTATTTCCAATCATCCCTATTAGTCCCTTAATAATTTCCCACGAATTAAAATTATCATTTTTCTATATTATATTCAATGAAATGAATCTAAACTCCAAAAAATATAATTGATAATTATTAGAGTCATTTATCATGTTTTTTCATGATACATAAAATATTTTACTAGAATTATTGATTTTGGTAAATAATTACACATTAGTGGGGGAATATGAACCCCTTTTAATTAATTGGAAACTAATATTTATTAATTTAATATTATATAAGATATTAATAAAAAAAATATATGATACGGCCATTGTAGCCATGAATACAATATGATATTGAATTTTTTTACATGATTAAATTTAAGGAATATTAATCACACAATAATATTTTTTTATGATCATGATTAGATGGTAAAATAAAATTTATTTTCAAGTATTGATATTATTTTTTTATAAAAATTCATGTTTTTTTAAACATGATGTATAATAAAAGAATTATTATGTGATTTCAATATATGAAGATAAACATAAATTTCATAAAATTGATGTACTGGATATAGCTGACAAAATGAAATCTAAACATGTGTGAGTACTATAATATTGATATGACACCCCAAATATCATTCAGAGATGATGGTATATATATGTGGAAAATTTAAGGATATCTATGGTTGAATCATTGATAAAAAATTCATTTAATTGATACAATAAGAGAAATATAATAAATTATATAGTGATGTTGAAACAATGTATTTTTTATTAAAACCAATCATGTATCTACATATATTACAATTTTAAATTATATAAATACAATAGAGTTCAAGAGAGTCTATTTGACCCTAAAAAGATCAACACTCTACACAATAATATTTCAATAAAATTAACAAAAATATATACCATAAATGGTATAGGATATAAAAATATAGACATTACACTTTATATATAAATTATTTAATAATTTACAAAAAAATAACAAACAAAATCCATATGATACAAATTTAGGATATTTATCTAGATATTATACAGTACACATAATATATTTGTTTTTGTGTTTACACCATATTTTGAGCATAATAGTACATATAGACTAATATTATAGGCATAAATCCATTTTTTTATTGATATATACTATGAATACATTAGATCTTTTCATTGGTGATAATGTAATATCTATAAATTTAAGAAAGTGAATCAAGGTGGATAAAATATGTGTGATTTATAGAATATATAAAAGGGATTTCATGAGGGGAGATAAGTACCAAATATAAATTAAATCCAACTACACAAATGAACATGTTCATTAATTTTATTAATGAAATTATTTTGGGAAACATTTATAATTTTCAATTATTTATTATATACCCACATCACATTATCATCGCCCTACAAAAATATAGCTAAAAATAATACAAAATAACTAACTAATCATGATTACATTAAAACTAACCCATTTATATAGATGAATAATTATTCACACAAAATTTCTACTTAAACCCATACAATAATGTTTCATAACCAATATAATAAATATAAACCACACCTTAATAAATGGTTGGTATGATATGAAATCAGTATCCCCATCCAGAACAATAAACTCATCCCAACAGAACCCATTTCTATGATATTGTGTATTGTATCAACTATTTTTATAAAATATCCTTATACAATATTATTTAATTTGATGATATTTATCCTCCCCATACACATTATTAAAACATGGAAATAGAGTTAACAAATGTATGATAAATTCATTCATCTTATTCAAGGAACACATCCCCCATCTTGATTTAGTACATTTTTAAGATCAATCTCAGTAGAATACACCCTAAGTGAGTCTCTTATCCTCTTGTTAAATGCATGAAAATTTTATGGAGTGGTAAAAATAATATTTATCTACTTTTTTATTCAATATTTTCATGTCCAAAATTATGGTTTCAAAAATCCCAAATCTATACTTTTTGAGTTATTATTTTGAATGAAATATGAAATAATTTTCAAGGAATACAATTTATTTTCATTTGAATTATTATATTGAAGGATATAGGTGTTTATGGTTGTTTTTAATTTTTTAATTTTATTAATTTATAGGTTTCCAAATTTTAACTATTCCACAAATTATAAGGATTATATTACCCAACACAGGGTTGAAGGATTATCCTTGTCTATATAAGAATCATTCTATTCTGCATAAGCAAAAATCTAGTTTTGTTTGTGGATGAAGGCTCCAGAAATGGATAAATTTTATCTGTATAAAAATTAATGTAGGTCTTCATAATGAGAATGGCTCTTGGTAATGATAATTTTACTTTCTTTATTAATAATCTAGGGCATTGTAAGTATGATACCATGTTTTCATATGGATCATCCATATTACCTGTAGTGATAATTTATAATATGACTGATCTGGGTTTTTCATATATATGAACCTATGCATAAAATTTAGGATAGCGAGGCATGATGCTCAACCATTTTTTATTTTACTATAAAATCAATGTTGATTCATGAATAATATATTTTATTAGTCATGAAATTTTATAATTAAATCAAAATTACTTAAATAAATGGATTTAGGAAAAACATATATCACAGCTAATTCATTATCTTCTAAATTATTTTAATCAAAAATTATGGTTGGTTGTGTAGAACTATCTTTAAGTACTCATATTACATCATAGAAATTGTAAGTGGTGATGTGGAGGGTGAAACAACATTGAGTTGAGTATATTAAGTTTATAGATCATGATTTTGTCGAATAGTCACATCAGATGTTTTTTCATTATTATTAAGGATGGATTTTATATCACGGAAACAAAATATCACTTATCCAATTTTAATTGAAATTTCCTTAAAATAGTATAAAAATATTTCAAGTAATGATGAGGTAAAAATCATCAAAAATTGAGTAGAATATTATTTAAAAATCATTGAGAATATTATATCATGTGGTTAAAAAAACATATAATTTGATAGGGCTGATTTTATAAGAGATATTTGAAAGAATACATAATAACAGTATTTTTATAATATCTTATTAAATAAGAATATGAAGTGAATGTTTGTTTTCTTAGAGGACTATCACATGATGTTTTATTATGATCATCAAGTAAAAGTATTATTATTTAATTTATGCACATAAATTTGTTTAATATGTTAAATAAATCCCGTAGGGGGATAAATAAACACTAAGTGGATCCGTTCTTACACCATGTGGGAGAGAGTAGTGACCTTTCCATTGTTCAATATTTTATTCCAAAAGGGTATGTTTAGTCCCTCTAAAACCCATTCTTAAAATTAGCCAACTAAAATGTTTTTATTTCATTGGAACATTTTTATACATTCTCTATGGATTATATAATTTGGTGAAACCCTAAATATCTATTGTTCTTAAATTTTATATATTTTACTACTTTATAAGGATTGTGAGAACGAGATATGCATCCAAAATTATTACATAAAAATCTAATAAGAAACATATAATATAAAAATAATAATGACCTAATTCACACTATACTATTAGGTTATGTTATTTATTTGGACCAAAACATTGTGTCAATTATATTGTTATGGGAGATATTGTTTTCACCTACTGAAATTTATAGTTTTTTTTCTATCCAAAAGGGATTACAATTTCAAAATAAAACGACATCAATATATAAAAAACATAGATAAAAAATTCATTTCAATAATTATGGATGAATATATAAATTGTATGTATTAATTATATCATTATTATAATATATATTAGATATATATATATGAATATGATCATAAGGAGTTAGATGTTTATAACATATTGGATAATTTACTACTTGGAGGTATGGTAAATTACATCTTCATTAAAGTGATGTTGTGTGAATCCATAATTCATATGTGGTATAATCTTAGAAGTATTAATAATTGTGATCCAAATTTTTAAGATAAAGTTATTTCTATTTTTGTTGACTAAATATTATGATTTTAAAATGACACAAAATGAATCAGTTGACACATTATTTTCATCTTCTGAATGGCCAGGTAAAATATGCATGGTCTTTGAGAGGTCCTTATTTGTATAAAGTGTATAAAAACAATCCTGAGAAGATTATAAAAACAAATCCACCTTATTTTATTAGTGATTAATGAAAAAAATCAACTCTATATATATTTATTAAACCTCTGTAACACTATTGTGGAATATGAAATTGGTAATATTTATTATGAGTCTATACCAATATATAATTTTAAGGAGATAATATTTAATTATATTAAAAATTCTCATTTAGAGATAATCTCTAGGACAATATTTTTTATTAGATGGTTTAATTTATTTCCTATAATCATAAAATGTGAAAATTGAAATTCAAAGACAATATTTAAATTTCATGATCTCAATATGGAAAAGTAGTAAATATAGTTTTTTCATTACTCATATAATTTTTGGATTAATATATTCAATAATAACCCATAATAATTCAATTTAAACCTTCAAACTATAAAATTAAACTATCAAAGATGTTATTTAAAAAGTTGAAATATATATCTTAAGAAGATAGGAGCATAAAAGAGAGACTATTGGAGTATGTCAATGACTATAAAATACTATAAGATTTTAGAATGGTTATTTTTAAAATTTATAATGCTGAGGAAATAGATGAAAATCGTTTTTGAATGGATAGAATAATTGGCCTCAATGATGAACATAAGAGTGATATTTAGAAAATTAAAATTAGAGAAGTGGGTATTCTTACATTAAAGTTGTTTTTTTAAATTTTTAATGTAGTTTCTACTCAATTTTGGTAATTGAGACATCTAAAGTAATATTTCCAAAATTGGTTTTTTTAACAATCAATGTCAATATGTCATGTAAAAATATTTTAAGGGATATTTCATTAATTTTTTTTAAATGTCATTGAAAATATAATCCCACATATATGTAATAGTGTAAACATTGATGATATATTTATTAAATATTATAGAAGTTTTAGAATCTATTTTCAAATAAAACAGACATGAATATATGATTTTGATGTTTTTTTGTAGAACCAATTTTCCAAATCGCTTAACATTCATGTTTCATGTTATTTTATAAAAAAAATAACATTTAATGTTCTAAATTAATTAAAATAGAAAATTATATATCAGCCACAAATATTTAAAAAAATATCTGAGAAGAAATAATATAGGAAACCAATACAAAATATGAAATTCTTCTCTAAGTACTTACATGGTTGACCTTAATTAAAATAGAAGTATATTATAATCAATCTAGAAATTAATCACACATAAAAAAGTCAATGATTAATTTATGTTTGTGGTCTTTATCTATATATAAAAGCAAAAAAATGAAAATATTTAATAATAAGTAATTTTATAATATTTAGAAATAGAATATTTAGTTATTAACCCTAAAATTAATAAAATAGCTAACATTATTGAAATCAATCATCGATCGAGCTATGATGATTTGAAAAAAGAGTGTTAAAAAATATTAATCTCATACTCAATTTTATTATCGATGATGACCCTACATTTATAAAACATTATACATAAGGTAAAACAAAAATTTATATAAGAAATTAAATTATTATCTAATAAAAAATTTATTTCCCATTAATGTGATTTATTTAATTTCATATAGATCATATATCGACAAGTGGTATTCTTTAAAATGGTCAAATTAATATTTTTTCACATATTATTTAAATATAATTTACAAATGATGATTTAATATTAAATTACTTATTAAAGAGAATAAAATTTACATTTTCCTCAATAGAATAGGTGTATAGAAATCATTATAATAGAGATAAAACCCTATATATTGTGTATCTATGTGGGTGGAATACTCTTCATATCTAAAGACCACATAAATATAAATTTAAATAAATAATATTAGTTCATAATTATATTAGTCTTACTGACCATCATGTAATGGAGACAAATGAAACTCAATATTTGTATTTTATAATTTTTCACATATATATGTATCACTACCATTATTATTAAATTATTTTAAATGAGCTAAATTTTTTTCTATATCCATAAAATCATAAATGTCAGTGCTCCATTCTGAAAAAAATAAATATATAGATACCTAAATAAATAAATTTAATATCAAATCACTTCAATTCATATTTTTTTGAAAAAAAAACAGAAAATATATATTCACTTAAATGGAAGGAAACTTTTACACATATATGGGGATATCATAAAAAATAAAAAGATCCATGATTTTTTTAATATTGTCAATGCCTGGTGTTTTCCATGTATTTTTTTTGTCAATAAACAATAATAAGTTTTAACTATGAAATATGTAATCTAGAATAACCTTTTTATCCCATAATATATAATATATTAATCTAATGTTATTGGTTCATAATCCTTTTATTGATTTTATATTAATTATATTAATTTTATATTTAACTATATAAAATATGTAAAAAAATTAATTATAATCTATTATTAATAAAATAAAATTAAAATTTAATGAATAATGCATAACTCATATGTCATGTGATAATGAAGTTATGAAAGATTGAGTTAAAAATGTATACACGACAGCTATCTATGGTAACCTCCTCATAAAATAATGGAATAAGAGAATTTGGATTAATAATATTTTGTATCATTACTCTTACCTAACCCATCATCATAGGATAGGGATATATAGAATAACAATATATATATATATATGACACTATACACTACAATATCTATTTGAGGATATATAAAATATAAATACCAATATATGGTAGGGTCCAAATATAGTCATAGGGGATCTGAGTAGAAATATTGTATAGGTAATTGTTATCTAATATTTTCTTCAATAATATCCTTCACTAATGATTAAATATGATCCCCCATGGACTGTTTTTGGTCTTTGACAATATATTTTGATTAATCTATAATATAACAATCAATTTCATATTTTGACGACAAAAAAATTATATTGAAACTGGTATCACATAATATTATATGGATTGTGTGTTCTATCATTCCTAAATAGTTTATACAACGTCCATCTTACCATGATCGATAAAATCACACTACGTCACCTTCTCCTAATGGAATCTTGAAATGAATTTTGATATTGTAAATTACTTTTATTAATATAGGATATAAACATTATGCATAAAAATAATATTTTAATACATATAATTTAATTAGCTACATTATCAGATTGATCTATATGAAGATTTACATTTTTCATCATTCTATCTCTTTTTCATTTTTCATGGAATGTTCATGGGAGATAGAGGAACGAACCAGACCTATTGAAATACCCTACTAAATTCATCTCTTATTGCATCAGATATTTATATAATCATTAACTCCATTTGTAAACGATACCCTCCATATGATAATATTTTATTGTTTACAATCTACAACTGGACATCTTAGTGATATATAGTACAAACATGTTATATATGAATTCGAAAATAATTAATTTGGTAACATAAATGGAATATTAAAACATAAAAATAATTATTATTCCGTAAATTATTCATAATATTATATGGATACGAATTGAGTCCAAATATCTATATATACATACCCTTACATGATGCATGGGTTTTCATTCAGTATATTCCCATAAATTTGTTTTGTTAAATCTTGTTCAATTTATCTATAGAACTGATGAAAATGATATATACCTATTTTTAATTTAATTAATTTCATTATAGTTTAATAATATATATAAATGAATACATTAAATAACAGTGATAAAAAATTATTAATATTCATGTAATGAAATAAAAATTAATCAATTGATATATATTACCACCAATGACTCCTATATCTTATTTTTCATCATCATGTTAATGAATTTACTAAAAAATATATAAATTTACAATCCATAAATGACTCTATTTTGCAATATAAATCTTAAATTACATTTCAATTTGACCTATTAGTTTATTATGTCATCAAGATATATATGTAACCTATACATTATATGATAATATGAATGTTATAGTAAACATATAATCCCATATCTACCAACTTTATGTATTTTGTTCTTAAAATAATAAGAATAAGATTATATTGTAAGAGGATCACCATTAGGGCTAAATATATATTTTTTACAAATGAAAAGTTTACATTCACGAAATTATTACAATAATAATTATTTTAAAATAAGTAAAGATCATACATAAACATCAATAAATGTTCCTTTTGTAACTATGTATCTCATTTAAATAGATGAATGTAATGATATTTCATATAACTAAATATGATCCTGATTTTGAACATATGAAAACAATAAATACAAAAATATGTAAGTAAAAAAAATAGTGTCACACATATTCATGTTTAATGTAAAAAATAAATGATGTCATTTTTCTTAAAAACAATAATCAAATGAAAATAATAAATAGAAAATTAAATAAAAATTGATAGAAACTATAAATATTTATAAATTTAAATATCTCAATTTCAGATATCTGTATTTATACATGTATTTCTAAACAAAACATAATTATTAATGTAGATTTTTTCAATAAAAATATGATTCACCATAATTATTGTAGATAAAATATATGATAGAAATGTCAAAAAAATAATCAATATATATATATTTAGACATCCAAATTAAAAAATAGTTTTTTATATGTGTGAATTTCAATCAAATTAAATGAAACATAAATATTTAGATGAATAATTATAAATGTAACTTAGTGATTTACCATATTACATTTTATCAAATTTTTTAATAACATATACTATATCTTATTTATAGTCATTTTTATCATTAAGAAATCATTTAATAGATAAATACAACTCACATAAATTCAACGAATTATCATCCTCATCATCTTCACCCAAAGAAATTATTTACCCTTGAAAATTGATGAAACAATGATCATTTGATTGGTTAATAACATAAATAAATTTTCTACATGTGTATCCATGATAAATGGTTCTTCTTTGTAACTAAATCCTTTCATATAATTGAGTGTAATTCCATAATCATCATGTTTCAGAAAACATGTACTATCAACACAATTACAGCAAAACAGTGTTGCTAGAAGTTCTTCATAATACATTTCCCATATATCCTCAATAACTAAAAAATATTTCATTGATTCATATACTAGGTTTTTATATTTTTCACTCAAAAACTAGAGTTTATCAATGATTACCGTTACCCATATATTTTTGAATGGAACTCCTATCATACTAACTTTTTTGTAAAATGTCAAACCATTAATATCAAAACATCACCATGTGTTCCCAATAACAGATAGCCCCCTACTAATAATTTCAATGATTTTGATGTAGATATTGATTTATTTAATTTCTTTTCAATACTCTCGATTGATGTCATTTTATGCTCAATCAGGAACTAGATTTCATTTCTTTTCAAAATCATACCATCAATTTTGTAATATTAAATGATATATAAGGTTAAAACGCATCATTCTCATTCAATTTTTTTAAATATTTCTACATAACTACCTGAAAAGGAATAAACATAACTTTTAATCTAGGATTCCCTTGACCTTCATGTAATGTTATCATATTTTGAGATATTGAGACACCAATTTTCTATACATAATAAAACTCATCAGTAAAAACTCCAATAACCACTTCCAATATATATTTTTGTAAATATAGGCTTCTAATCGATGGGTAATAAAAAAATATCCCAAAAACATTTTCACATATGACTAAAAAGGATACATACAATATTAATAATCAACCCCACATGTTCATGTCTCTCCCACAAAAATAATAACAAGTTTAAAAATTACATAAAAATA
Source organism: Viscum album (assembly GCA_963277665.1). Taxonomy (NCBI): domain Eukaryota; kingdom Viridiplantae; phylum Streptophyta; class Magnoliopsida; order Santalales; family Viscaceae; genus Viscum; species Viscum album. Next base: position 1,655,166,265 of record OY728148.1, on the reverse strand, counting down.
TAGTTCTTTGGAAAATCGTTTATATTTGAAAAATTATTATAGAATATTTATACTCCAACATATATAACTATATTTATAATTGAAATTTATATTAATGGATTAGAAAAAATAACATACCTTAATGATAGTTTTTATGAATCATATTTGTAACATACCATCGACTGTGACTAGTAGCAGTTGTGGAAACAACAGATGATAGTCATGAAATTATAAAATTTTCAGTTCAAAATAAACCAATGTCGCCAAATTTTTCAAATTTTACGAATACCCACTAAGTGACATAAAACCATGAAAATAGTGAAAAAACATTATCTTACCATTATTTCATAATTTGTGAGAAGCTTAAGGATAATATGTTTTATTTCTATTTATACTGGGAGATTACTCTAATCATATTCCCATGATTATTAAGTCTAATATACCATGAAATACATATCATTTATTTTTGTGTATGTCTAATAGAATTCAAATCAATATGGATGATATTTTTGTCTCATCATGAAAAAATTCAATGTTATGATTTATATCTAAAAATATACAATATTATTTATTGAATAATATAGACTTTATACAGAGTTTCTTGATGATCGAACCTCCCATTCATTCTAAATGTGAAAACAATATTTTTCACATATAGTAATATTATTCTGTTGAAAACAATTTTGAGGGGATATTATATTCTAAAATTATATAAAATATCTATCTTTTTGAAAAGGATGGTCTATTAGATAAAATTCGTAAATGTTCAATGTACATTGTCATTATTCAACGTTGCATTTAATGAAATTAATTATATTTTTAAAATATTAGACAATATTTATATCTCGTAGACTGTATGCAGATTAGTTTCCATGTATAGAAATATTGATTATACCAAACCACATTATGGAATTAAAAATAAAATAATATTTCATATATGAATTAAATGGTGTAAGAACTATCATCCATATAAATTTCAAATCAACATTCAATTGTGAATGATACACAACAATATTATTCCCTAGTGTTTCTTTACCTAGAAATCATCCCAGTCATCATGAAATAATTTTTATTCATATATATTTATATGTTTTTGTGGGGGTACATTTTATAAACTGTCCAAAAAAAGGTTTTCATCTATGTTAGATGTTGTGACATCAATAAATATTTATTCCACCTATGTTTATTCCAAGTCGAATATTTCTTACATCACATCCAAAATTAGTAAATATTTTATTAAACCACTTCTAATATAGTTAATCAACAAGGTGATGTATATTATAATCAAAAATGATGTTATCTGAATGACATATTTACCTTTTTTAAATCATTTTAGTTTTTACTAAGTTGACTAAAATGGGGAATTATTTTTTTATGATGTTTATTTTGTGGTATTTTTAGTTCTGATGCCTGATAATGAATCAGTGAAGAATGTTACGTCAATATTATATCATGGGGTCTGATATTTTGGTAATTTTGATAAACATTCATATCCCCTCCTATAGAAACATTTTCATTGAAGAAATAATGTATATTTTTATACCACAATTCCTTTGAGTGTGATATTTTCCTTACATCATTATTGGAATCTAGAAACTCATTTAATTATAGAAATATTTTATTTAAAATGAAATTAAATTAATGAAATATTTATCAATCAAAACATAAAATTATTTCTAGTGAACTATTATATTAAATAATGTAAGAAATATAAATTTAATAAAACCAAAGTCTTGTACTTTCACAGAATTTTCATAAAATTTTTTAGCAGTTTCTTTTATATTTGATTTAATACTTATATAATTAATATATTCTTAAATATTATCATCTGTCTCATGTTATATATTTTCAGCAACATTAGATGTTTAATTTTCTGTTATTTCACCCTTCCATATCCAACAATAATAAAAGAAACTACTTAATAATGAATCTAATGAATAGATAAAAGGATTCATTGGATAAGAAATAAAAATAAAATTAATAAAATAATAAAATAAAACAAACATATTTGTGGGATACGTAGCGTATTCATTTGTAGATCATTACATATTTTCAATATTGTGGAAAAAGAATGTGTGTTGAATGTGGGAAAGTCCACTAGAATTTAATTAATTTTTTTTTACATTGGTTCTTCTTAAAAAAATTTTTATCCTTTTTAATAAAAAACATTCTTCATTCCTTTTTTATAAAAACTAATGAATTCTTTTAAAATAAATAATGAAGTCTTGTTTTTATAAAAACATATGTAAGAGGATCAGAATAATAACTTTTGGCATCATTTTTTAATAGAAACTAATTCAAAAATTTATGTTCAACAGAAATTTTAAATCATTTTTTAATATTATGATAATAAAAATGTATCGGTATCCATTAAGACATTGGTTCTGATAAAAACAATGTTAAAATTTCAGTGTGGAAATAAGATTGTCTACCAGATTCTATAAAACTAATAAAATGAAGGATAATGGTGTTTCTTGTGATTATAATGTGTATATGTATAAAAATAAATATGATAATTCAAAATTTAAACAATATATTAAAACCATAAATCTAAATAATATACAAATAAGGATAAAGAAGATTAGAATATAACAAATTATCAATAAAGTGAATATATCATTAACAGAACAACTAATACAATGAAAAGAAGTGGCATGATAATCGAATGAAATAAAGGTGGTGTCATGAAAATGTACTATATGTGAAATCTACGAAGTGAAATTATTACTCTAAAAATGATATTAAAGAGTTTGAGTGATTTAGTCTCTAATGAACATATAGGAGTTTTTGGGTAATATATGAAGATTGTTAATGTTTTTTCCCAAGAATATTGATTATAGATAAAGGAAAATTAACTAAATGGACACATAAAAAATGATACTGAAAAATGATAATTCAGAACCCAAAACACCTACACCTGGTAGAATTTTAATGTTCATAACAATAATGAAATTAAGAATAGTAATATTATTATTAATAAAATTTCATAAAAGAATAAATTTTGTATTCAGTGTTATTTTAATTAAAATATGGGGAACACAATATTTATGTGTTGAATAGTGGATATATATTTCTATGAGAATGGTAGACAATAAATAATGAGAATAATTATATACACATAATATGATTTCTATGGTTTTTTTGTTATAGTTTTTGGGAAATATAGTTATTTTTTCATCAAAAGAATATATATGTGTGCTAATGAAGAAAAATATGAAATTAAAATGAAACTAGATAGTCCTTAAAAATAGTTAAAAAATAGAATTTAATACCTATGATAAGAGGATTAATCCATTGAAATTAATATAGAACAATATTATTTACCACATAAGGAAGTGACGTTTCAAGCATAGATCTGAAAGGGAAGAGCTGAAAAAAGCCATCATTAAAATAAACATGACAAAAACTATGTGAGATAGAACATAAATTTTAGATAGGGGATTAAATTACAACATATAGTTAAAAACAATTATCATAGATGTAAAATATAAAAAAATGGGTTTGGGAAATTAGATAATGATGAGTGGCTAAATATCATTGAATTTTTGATGGCCTAGAGAGGTAGAAATGACCTAAGGCTCTCTAATATCTTGTTAGTTAATGGAAATATTAACAACCCATTTTGCATTAGTAAATTTTTTCAAATTAATAAAGTTGTTATGTTCATTGAGATAAAATTAATTATTATAGAGAAATTTGAGAATATATATTTTCAAGGAAGAAGCATAAAAAAGAAACTTATTATATCTTGAATACAGAATTATATATATTTTTGTTTTCCAAGGGGATGAATAAATTATTTCTGAAACAACGAAGAAAATGGATTCCAATATATATGGATTAATTTTTAAAATATAACGGTGACCTCTATCAATTCTTATGAGATAAACCTCACAAGTGTGATATATTTCAAAAAAGGGAAGATTATTTATAATACCTACGAGACAAAGGAGTAGAATTCCACAAGATTTTATAAGATAGTGAATTTGGATATGTATGGGATGATGAATAAAAAATATATTGACATGAAATGTATTATTATATTTTCATTGAACAATATAGAGGGATATCAATACTTATTTTCATTACTAACATATAATATGTGTTCTGGCGTATCACTAGTCTCTGTGGATTTGTATAGAAAATTCTCAGAAACAAATTACATGATTAAAAAATAAAATTGGTATGAATTTTACAATTATTTAGATTTTATAGTAAAATTATAATCAATTGTTATGATTTCATGTTTCATAATTTATTACTCTTTATCTAAAAGGATTCATTGAGGGGAGGATCCAAATTAATAATAATACGGATGTGACAATACTCACTGAACAGAATCAACCAAAGATATATTTGAAGGAATATATTTTCAATTTTATATAAAAATCCAATATATATGTATTATGTTTAAATTATTAAAAAGCCAATTATGATATATTTTTCAAGAAGAATCTAACACTGAAGTACATTCTATTTTTTTGAATAAAATTTTATCTAACAAAATGTGATGTATAAGAAGCTATTGATTGTAGGGATATATGTATTGTCATTAATTATTGATCTATGATAATTTATTATAAATAATATAACATAAAACATTGAAATGGTATGTAAATAAAGGACATTATAAATTTCGGTGATTATTATATATTCCAAACTAGTTAGTTGATTTCAAAGAAAATAAAAAAACTGCTTAGAGTAATATGATTTTTTAAAAACATTTTGGTAAGAGTTCAAAGGATAGAAAATAATAAATCATTCAAATAAAATTGGGTATTAAATAATATTTTTATTGATGAATAAAAAAAAATATGGTGAAATGATGATTTTTGTTAATGGGATATTCTCCAAAAAATAGAAATGATGTGGATGTGCGTTTTTCACTCGTATCTTTTCATGAGACAATAAAAAAATTATTTAATTAGCAGGTGAAAAATTATATAATTGTGTGTAAAAAGGATATCAAATCATTATTCATTAATATATTCCTTAAATAGGTAGTTTACATAGATAAAGGATATGTATTTATTATGGATTAAAATGAAAAAATGTTGTCCTGTTAGAGTATAAATTCCTTATCCAAAATCAAGTGTCATGGGCAAGGTATTCATAACATTATTTTTATCTAATGAATATTGAAATAATATGTGTAAATTTAAATAAAAACTTATATTTCTTATTGTATAAGTATTATAGGACGTTAGTAGTAATCTGTATAGTTATCATATTTTTTTGAATTATTATATTGGACATTATTTAATAATTTTCGTCATTACATGATGTGAATGTTTGAAATGAAAAATTTTTATTATTAAATATTATTCATTTATTTATATGTGATACAAGGGAAAATTAAAATTTATTTCCCAAAAAAATTACATATATGTGTTTGAAATGTTTGACATTGATAATTCAAGACAAATTATAACTATTTTTGCTACCTGGTTAAGGTTATCACAATATAGGAATGGAAAGAATGTTGATGTGACTATATATATATTAGTGGGTTTTTTATAACATACACATTGTAATATATCATTTTTCATGTATGAATATAAATATTTTATCAAATTAGTCTAAAATAGAACAATATGGGATTAATAATGTAGTTGTTCTGACAGTAATGGCAAGACATTCGGGTAAGTAATTTCTATAAATCAATATTATTTTAATATAATATTCATCTTGAAAAACCAAAATAAAATTAGCAGTCTAATATTATATTAAAATTATTAATATAATTAAATAATCATAAAACCTACAGTAAATAAAAATATATAGTTGAATAAAAATTTTGATCATTTATTGTGTAGAATTTTAATATTACATTTTATTAAAGAATAATTTATATTTCTCAAATAGTTATTTAATGATTTAATAAATTAAATGAACAAAATTTTAATAATAATTAGGATAATATTTTATATTAAAATAAATGATATTATATATTAAAATTCATTGAATTTTTAATTGGTATGGTATAATATGATGAAACTTAATGTTATAAAATGATATTTTTCAATAATCACACATTATCCATATTTTTTATTTTTATTTAATATAAAAAATTATAAATCTATAATATCAATTACATATAAAGAATAAAATTTCTGAACTGACTAATTCAAATTTAATTTTTTTAATTTTTGGATTTATTTAAAGTAATTGATTTTCATTGAAATGTGAAAAGGTAACTTTTACTAAAATAGCGACGTTTATGGCTCTATCTAGATATACATATAACATAAAAAACTATCTTCTAGAGTAAAATAAATATTTAAGGAGTACATATGTACATTTTAAATTCCATAATGAATTTCGAAAACCAACCTTTAACATTTGATGAACATAATTAATGTATTAAAATAAAAAAACTCTTCGATGTTTTTTTTTGTTAAATAATAATTTTGGAAAATTACCTTTTATAATTCCTTAAAAGATACCCAAATTTTATTCTTCTTAAAATAAAATAATTTATATCTTGAGAATCAATGAAATTGATTGGTTTATCTTTCACATAGATTTATATATTAAAAAAACTTTTTATAAATTATTTTATACTTCATATGAGATAATGTTAATATTTATTTCAGTTACACAAAAAAAATTTATTTAACAAATTTATTTCATATTTCAATTCATTGATTCCAAATTATTTTATAAATTATGTAATAGCCCAAATTTTTCATACATAAATGTTTCTTTATAATTTCCCAAAATTCAGTATAGAATATAATTATTCACGATTGACTCATTTAGGTGTACCTTATTTGTAGACATTGATACATAAGCATATAAATCATAAGTAAACTATATCATCTATCACTATGTCATTTATAATTATAATCTTCTAAGAAATTTCAAACATAATAGTTTTTTTCATATATTGAAGAAATTATACATAATTAATAGTGAGATTAGATGCTTATTAATGGTTGTCAATGATGATATCAACATCATATGAGAATAAGTGCATGTTAATATGATAACGACATCTATAAAAATAACCTATATATGAAAGATAATATTACTAATTAATGGAATAAATATTGGCTGGATGACATGAATAATATAGGAATCAACTAATATAACCAATGATATAATAACAATGGAATAATAGATTGAATTTTGGAATACACATTACAGTAAAACATTGTGATTCTATTTAAATATAGATAATTTTACTCATTAATATATGTACATTAAATCATCCAACCATATATACATATAGACCATAAATTCTGTCCACACATGAAATTATGCACAAGAAAGTATACCCATGGACAACCATATTAACATGAAAGAAGGCCAATAAATAAACTTGCAGATATGAAAGAAGGTACACCCATGAAATTATGAACATGAAATCAGGTCCAAACCTTAAATATTTAACATGAGACTTAAAAATCATTACTAAATGTATTATTAGGATATATATAGCTCCCACATGTTCACAGTTATTGCAAAACCATCATTATTGTTTATGAAATAATCATATTACATAACTATAATATAACCACCATAAAATAATGAATAAATAAATAAGTGTACCACAGGACCATAAAAAATCTATCATATAATAAACTATGAAAATAAAATTATTTTAAAATCATTTCATTATAGCCAAACACATATAAAATAGAATAGTTTCATAAAAATTTCATTATTTCAACATTATATAACTCATGGAAAAATTTCTAGTTTCATTAAAATATTTTCATCATAAATTTATTAAATCTAGAGAAATAATAATGATGGATTTATAGGATCATATCCCATGTAAATGTAACGTATCATATAATGATTTAATCCTTGATGGATAACGATTTTGAGAGTTTACATTGAAAATTTCATTAGGAAATTATCATTTCCACTATGAAAATAAATAAATAAATTAGATATAGAAAAATTGAAAAAACATTATTAAAAAAATTGGAACAAATAATGGAATATTTAAAACATTGAATGGTTAGCATGGGGGTAAATTCTGTTCATACTATAAGAAGTTAAAACAAATATTTTATCACATATTTGAAAAAGACCAAATGATTATTTTTTGGAAATTGACATGAATATTAATTTTCGAACGTATTCTAAAAATATAAAAAAAGAGAAGAAATTAAAAATATTTTTTATTAAAAATATATATTGGAACATATAATGGAATATTTAAAACATTGAGTTGTTAGGATTGTGGAAATATTGTTCATACAATATATGTTAAAATTTATTATTTCATATGTTTGGAAATACGAAATTATCCTTGTTTGGAAAAGGATATGAATATTTATTTTAATACACATAATAAAAAATAAATATACATATAATTTACATTAAGAAATTAGAGGAGAACGCAAAAATATTTTTCATTTTTTTGAATGCATTGACATAACAGAAAATCGTATTTTGACCAAAGAGAGAAATAATAAAAGATTTAAATAATATAATTACTTTTGATTATTGAATACATAAATAGAGAAAAATGAAGAAAAATATATTTTAATGAAATAACCATAGCAGGAGAAAATTAATGATGTTCTTGATAAATAGATAATTAATATATCATCATTAAAATCATAATCATAAACAATTAAGATATTTAAAGAGATTTTAACATCAAACCCTTACCACATTGGTAGCTATTAGATAATATTCCATGTGAAAGAGATAAGAATTGACGACTGTATATTTTTAATGTTTTTCAGGATTATAATCAGAAAATTATCTCATATTAATTATAATCACAATACAAAAGAAATAGTTGGTGAATACAAAACATGTATCCCTGAAATAAAAACAAGAAAAGAAATTGCTAACCGCATTAGTAATATTTTAAATCATTAGAACAATTAAATAATGACAATAAATGAATCATTATATATCGTTATAATAAATAAATTAATTATATAACATGTCAAAAGTGATCTATATACTCCTCAAAAAATAATATGTCCTCATAACCTAACATATATTCTCAAGAAGGAAGCTTCAGATGAAATCCTCACACATTAATACTCAATATTCTTCTAATACATTTGAAACTTCTATATAACAAATATAATTTTATTATTAATATTTAATTGAACCACATCATACAATATATTAGTTAAAAACCCATTTATTTTTTATTAATAACTGTTTTTAGAAACAATAATATTTTTAGTAATAACTGGATCATTTTTATTTATGATTCTGTTTGCTACTCTTTATCCTTTTACGTTGAAAATTGTTCCCTAGTCTCCACAATTTTAAACATGATAGAAATTTTAAAAAACAAGGTACTTCTATAATTATTTATTTTAATATTTTTTAGTATTCTTGAATTATGTAGTAATATTCATTATAAATATATTATGTAATTCATAAAATCAAAAAAGAAAAGTTTTTGTTAAACACATTTCATATCATATTATATTTAATAATTTATTTTTAATATTATAGAAATTATTTTTTGAGAAAATCAATTTCAATTTTGAATATTAAATTTTAAAATAATGATATAATACAACTTTGAAATTTTTTTGAATAAATTTACTTTTATATTAATATTAAAAAATATTGATTTTTATTAGAAGTAATATCCTATTTTAGTGTTTTTACAAGGAAACCCATGCTTTCATATTTTTAAATTATATTTTTTTATTTCTATTTTACAAAATTCATTTTTTTAATGTATATTATACTAGAATGTAGTATTAAAATATTTTTAAGGGAATGTTCTAGAAAATGTGTTTTCATTGCAATTTTCAATTTAATTTTGAGTTAAATTATTGATATTACTTAATTTAGATTTTGAAATATGAATTCTATTTTTTAAATAAGGAAGTCTAGATTTAATAAATAGGTTCATTTTATATTTGAAAAATCTGAATTGTGATCTTAGTAATTTAATAACCCCAATAAAGGGTAAATTTTGTAATTTATGTTTAAAAAACATTACTAAATTATATAAGATATTGACAAATCATATATTTGGACTAGTTATTTTATTATGGAATAATGTATCAACCATTTTCTATTTATTTTTAATTGTTCATTTTTAGCTAAAAATATTAACACTCAATTTTTAAAAATCCATGTTGTCACAATAAGAATTAAAGGGAATAAATATGGGTTGAAACTAAAATTATATTGTATAAATATATTCAAAATTATAATATTTTTATTGAATGAGTGGATTTAGAAGAAAATTCATATTATATTTTCAATTGAAAGTATTGGATCTCTTTTTTATTCAATATTATTTTTCTTTAATTTATTATTTTGAGAAATTCCAGGAGTGCCCCTCCCCACACTAACAAATTAGAACAAATGATTCTAATTTATTTACACATAAAAACCCATTTTGGTAATCCAATAACATACCAAATTAATTCCTATAACAAATCCTCTAATTATTGATGTATTGGTCTAGGAAATAATTGAACCATAGTCATCATAAGGTGTTATGGAAAAGATATTATTCAAAGAAGATGTATAATTTTAATTAAGTGTTTTTTTATTGTCTATTCAGCCAAAACCCTCAGTCCTTCATCAATTATTATAAAATTACATATATATTATCTTAAAAAGAATTATATTTACTAATGATATTTTAATTAACTATTTCTATCTCAATTTCTACCAAATGAGAAAATAATTCATCATTTGTCTGTACGGTAGACTATCACATATTGAAGGAAACAAATGTTTTGTCCGTAAAAGTCTATCAAGTCTGGTTATACTAATTTTATTAAGTATTATATATGATTTTAATGATTTATTTTTCATTTTTAGAGGATAATATATCATTTACATTCTTACCGTTCCATGCATATGAAAACTATAACATCATTTTTGTAAATGTGTGATTTATCTCCTCCACAAAGTAATGTCATTAATGGTCCATCACCAAATCTCATAGATGATATAATTATGTATATTTAAATTGTTAATATTATATTTTTGATATTATTATAATTTTTAAATTATTAAAAAAACTTACCTTAATTCAATAATGATCGTTGAAAAATGGAAATCTCAGTCAAACGTACATACACCATACCATCTATATGACTTCATGTTAAATGATATTTTATAAAAAAAATTATTAAATGGAATTAAAATTATAATATAACAATAATAATTAATATTATTCCATTATTATTATTTATTATATTAAATAATAATGTCTACAATGACCATAGTCAACATAGTAATTTCATTTTCGACTTCGGAAATTCATATCATCCAATGGACTAACATAAACTCAAAAAATAATGTAATTGTATAAGACATTGAAATATTAAATATAAAATTGATAATAAACATAAAATATTTTATAAAGAAAGAATATATTTATCATATTTTCATTATTCAAAATGTTATGAAAAGCATTTTAATAGTTGGACTTCAGGTAAGGGATTTTCCTTAAGAAACGTTTTTCTAAAGTTCATCTTTCAAATATTTTTACAAAAGTCTGATGGTGTGTTATTTTTTAATTATTGTACATGAAAATAATTTACCACCATCATAATACATCAATTATATTATTTTTACTTTATAATTTTCAGTATTCCTTTCAAATTAAATGGTTTCATTATTATGTGTGCAGTTTATGAATTTTAGAAGATATTTTTATTGAAAATTGTAATATTATATCCAAATGTTTTTTTTCATGGGATTAAAACATATTTTCAAGGGGATTATTTATGATATGGTCCATGGAATGTTTTTTTGAATGGTAGATCCACATTATATATTTTGGGTAGTCCTGATATATCTTTGGGTTCTCCTATATAGTTCTCCAATGTCCTGGCTATAGATTTTGTTATCTGGATAATTATATTAGATGTATGTTGTATGGTTATTCCCATTTTTAAGTGTTCATTTAAGATTTATAAAAGGGATATATTATGTTGGTGTCCCAATACATATACATTAATATGAAATTATTCTTAATGCATTTTCATGGAAATCTTTTGATTTTAAAATATATGAAAATTGTTTTTTTAAAAAAAATTCTATTTTTAAATGATTTGGTATGTCATTAACAAAAGGATTAAAATGTGTTTTCATATTATTACTAGACTATCATGTTTCTTTTCATGAAAATTTTTCATAATAAGAAAAAAAAATTCATTTTCAAAATATTAATATTATAAAAAATATGTTTATAAATTACAAGTTTCCTTTTCATAATTTATGGTATATTTTCAAAATATATTTTATATTTTTGTAAAAAAATAATCCCAAATAATCATTATGATTTTTTGAAAAACTATTCTCATCTAAACCTATAGTAAAATTTAATGATTAATTTGGTTTCATTATATTTTATATAAGAGACTTGAATTAGATTTCTTTAGGGTTAGAATAATGATAATAGAACACCCATAAAATATTATTCCTAATGTATTTTTTTGAAATTACATACCATTTGTTGATTACAATGATTCATTGACCAATATATGTTTCTTCCGAATGATTTTACATAGAATAAATTGGTATATTATTGTATGAAGGTATCAAAAGGATGATATCCTTCCAAATAAACAACCCTGAATGGTAATTAATTAAATATAGTGTTTGTTACAAGATGGATCACCAGATGAAAACTATAAATCGTTCTTAAATCCATTATAGAGGTAATACAAATATATTAGATATGAACATTATGATAGTTTATAATTTTATATTACAACATCCTAAACATTTCTTGAATCATTTGACCTAGTTAAAAATCAATATTGGATCAATTCCTTGTAGATGACATTTTCATTCATGGGGTGTTCAGAGAATAAAATGTAACCTTATCAATTTTTTTTATTGAAGGTGAATTTATTCTATGGAATTATCTAGTTCTGAATACTTAAGGGAAATATTATCTTGATTATGTGGATGGAAAAATTTTAAAGATGTTTTTTGATGAAAAATACATCTCTAATGTTGTTCTACCCTGTTTGAAAAAAATATGGGCATTAAGGGAATGAGATTATGATTATTTATACATTTATGAATGAAATTATAAAATATTTTTTACATACATACCATGTATTTTCAAATAAATAAATTTTACATAGGGCTGAAAACAAATATATATATATCTTTGGATTCATGAGAATTTTAAAAAATGATAATGTTTTTTGTTGTACTGAAAAGGTTGAGATTGAGTTTTCTGACACCTTTCTGCCTCATGGTAATAAAATTAATAAGTGTTCATGATGGAACGCAATAGGGAAATATACATAAAAGATATCTGGATGTAATAAGATGATGTTCCCATCTTGTGGTATGTGTTTTAAGAAGCTGCATAGAGAATGTCTTCTGAGATAAATAATGGGTTACCATTGTGTATGGTGGGATCATAGGGTGTATTAATATAAAGAAAAGATTATTTCACAACTAGTTAATGGGAAATATGATGTCCATATAATGGTTATGAGTTTTAATTGTAATGATTTGGTTCATTATGATAAAATATTTTCATTTTCAGTTCCATAAGATGGAAATAATTATGATTAGAAATTGAATACTTCAAAAAACACATTATATACTACTATAATATATGTCGGAACATAAAAGAAATTGTTCATATGTATGTTACTAGTTTATAAACATTATAATAATACCATTTTTTATTATAAATCATTGATATAATTAATTATTTATAAATCATCACAAATATTGTGAGTATCACATCATGAAGGCATGATAGATCTTTTGATTAAAACAATAGGTGAGATTATTATAGAAGCCATGATATACAGGACACTTCCATTTTTAATCGATAAAATTTACATTCTAGATAATCTTGTTGAACTACCGGTAATAGAGTTTATTATTATCTTTGGAATGTATTGGCCTTTAATTTATCATTCCTAGAGATATTTTAGATACAATAAAATATTCCTAAATTATTTAATAGCATTAATAAACACCCAATAAGAAGTGATATTTAATATAAATGTTAGAAAAATATTCCTAGAATTTTTTTTGAAAATAAATAAACTACTCAGATTAGTGATGTGTCAATAGTGAATAAATATTTGGATTCATTTTCTAATGATTTACTAGGAATAATTCATGATGGGGAGGTTGAATTTTCTATTTACATGGTGAATGATTCTAAGACTATTTCCAATCATGATTAATAAATTGAAAAAGTATAAATTCTAGAATAAAAAAATAATACACTAGAATTTATAGATTAAGGATTAATTAATATGAGTACATCAACTCAAGGTTATCGTCTTTTATTTGATAAAAATAAATATGGTTCAATGAGTATTTTCATTGATTATATATTATTTTTTAATATCATTGTTGAAAAAAGTGATTTTTATTAATATAGATGATTTTTTTAATCAGATACATGGAGATCAATATTATTCAGAAAATGATTTTAGGCCTAGGAACCATCAGATGAAGGTGAATATTCTAAATAATACTTTTTGAACTACATATTTCCAATATGAGTATGTAATTATTATTTTTGGGTTTTTCGATACAATATCATCTTTTATATGTATAAGGGAAAAAAGTCTTCTATGTGTTCTTGGAGAAGCTTGTGGCTATCTTTGTTGATGATATATGAGTATATTCCTAAATTCCTATGAAAAATGATAGAATCCTAAGGATTGTTTTTAAAAAATAAAAATAAAGAAAAATATATGGAAACTTTGGTCAGTTTAAATGTGTCACACTTGACCTGATTACCCACCCATACAACACATTTTGGAAGACAATCATAGGCCATTGGCATGCCACCCCATTTTCCAATGTTTTTCGAATAGAAGTGAGAGTTTTAAAGTGGTAGTGGGGAGACTATACACACATTTGACAGTATAATAATGGTTCTTATGGATATAGAAGTTGAATAGAGATACTAATAGAAACAAAATAGAACTCGCGAATGGATGAAAAAAAAAAATATTTCATACAATAGAGGATGTAATATATAAACAGAAACAAAAAAAATAAATAAAAAATCTAAACATACCATTTGTAGATACAAAGGTCATCATGCATCACACCACATTCCATATAATGAAATAAACATGATGGGGTCACCAATGGACTACCTTTAGTACATAAATATTCAAAATAATTATTGTACATAATGGAAAGAAAAAAAAGAAAACACTAGTTGGCGAAAGATCCTCATGGTCTTCTGCCGTCCATCCCATTCCAATAAACCAACATATGGTCGATTACTTGAGATAAAACCTTTAACTATTTTTAAAATTAGAAAATATAAAAAAAATCAACGCACTATATAGGGTGAGAGAATGATTTTAAGTAGGCTACCACCCATCTGTTCATACATTATAGTTTTGATTTGGACGGTTTATAAAAAAAATTAATAAAGAATGCAGTCCAAGCATTTAATAATCACAAAAATCCATGGTGGTCAACAGACACTGGTAAGAAATCGTCTTCTTTGGCCATTAAATTTTTAATTAAGGATGATAGGTGTAATATCAAACCACATATCAATGGATTGAGAGGGCAGTGAGAAATTTCTATGCCTTAAGAAACATCCCTATGATGATGAAGGCTGTCAATAAATATAGAGGGGTTCATTTATAATTTTGGTGATGATATTCCATTTAAAGATAAAAATTTAATCATCAAACCATTCAAAAATAAAACACTACATGATGCATTAAAAAATAGTCAATCCCAATATTCCATTTAAATTAAAACCATCCAAATATTACCACTATAGAATACAAACTAGCATCATGTAAAGAGTAGAAGAGTAATCTATAAAAATTCTAAGAGAACCATGTGAACCCCATGATCCGCATTCTCTGACATTAAAATTCTCCAAATATCCCAATTTCATGAATTAGTTCTATAGATCAGTGATACATTACCTTTTCTGGAATCCTAATAGGTGATATCTTCAAAATCACCAATGTTCAAAAGTATGGATGAGTACTAAAACTCTGTAGGTTTTCCAGATGACTTCCCAACTAACACCACCAGTATAGATCATTTTAGATACATTTTGATAAATTATATATATATAATAATTTCTAAACTATTAATATAAAAATTTCGACAAAACCAAATTTAAATAGTTTTCCCAAGAACGAACAAATTAAACCCTTAAAATAATTTGGAATTCTCTTTATGCGTAATCCATTAATTTCCATGAAAACATACTTCCAACCATAAATTTTACTAATAGACCTCCCAATAATAATAGGTGGTGAGTTATACTTCGCCTAATCTATCACATATTGGACAAATTTGATGGGGGTACTTCATGACCATATCTATACCAATCTTTTTGATTGGTGTACATCACATCCTTATGCATCCAAATTCATTTGATCATATTCCAAAAATTCTTGGTAACTGATGCCAAATCTAACCGTGTTAATAAAATTCCATAAAAAATCATTATTTTTTATTGAAACATATTTTTTTCACATAGAAAAACAAATAAGAATATTAAAATAAACATTTAAAATTCATGTTATCAAAAAAACATTCGTATAACAAAACAAATTTCCAATTCCCCAAACCGTCATTCAAGAGGGTTTCAACAATTATTTTATAGTGGATAAATAATCCATTATAATAAATGAAGAATGTTTCCAACCAATCGTTCAATTTATAAAATATAGGATTCAATAGAGAAGCCATCTACATCAATTGTTTTGATGAAAATGAATAATGACATCAAGATCATTCATGAAACTAATTTAAATCTCCAAAAACATCCTTATATACCATTCTAGTAGGGGTTTAGGTTCTAATCACCACGGTAATCCTTTATATCACCTCTATAAATAATGGAGAACCTTCATTGACCTTTGGGTAAGAATCCTCCCATGTTACATACACATTACAGGAAAAAATAGTGAGTTAAATAGAAAACTGATTGAGATCCACTTTTTAAGGAACTAGTTTCTTTCTGTGCATGGTTTAGTATCAAAATTAAGAGTGGCGTGCATTAGTGTATTCATAATGGATAAAACCTGAAATGTTTTCTACTAGAGTTAAAAAACCATGAACCCACCCTTCCAAATCACACTTTCCAACAAATTTACAATATGACAGGTTATCTCATAGTCCTATGCATGGTTTATGAAAATCGTACACAGACTGTGCACCTTCCATTTTTTCCCATTTATTAACTATGTATGGTTTCTTGAATTTTTTTCATGGTATCATCAAACCATGAATCACATTTATACCTTTAGAAAATCCAAAAAAAAATCAATATGTTTTCCAACATCTCCCGCACATCACCTATATACATTATATACATAATACACATATTGAAATGGTTACATTTTGGAAATTGAGGATGCTAAATTCTCCACACAAATGGTCTCTCCATCCTTGAAAAGTATTAAATCAACACCAATATAAAAAATTTCTTGTCATTTCTCTTTCATTTCCTTCTCACATTCCCATTTATCCTCAATAATCTGACCATGTTTCCATAAAAACACACTAGATTGATTCCTTTTCTATATAAGACATTCCCTTACCTATCCACAATATGCATTGTGATATGTTGCAAGGAATCATCTATATATAGGATAATGTGATTCCATCTGATCACATTGTTATGATCAGGTTGATAGTTTTTCATCTAATATATGTGGAAGAAATTATGCTCCTCTCTCAAACATGGTGGAAATTCAATCAGATATTCCCCCTCTCCAAGAAGGTCCATTATATAAAATGGGGATATATTTCAAGGAGATAAATTTTCCTACATTCCAAAATGATGATGTCTATATCCTATTGAGATCTTCAAGAACACATGATTACAAAATGCGAATGAAAATGGACATCGACAATGATCGACATATAATTTTTGAAGTCTTTGAGCCATCACTATACTCTTTCATAACAACTAAATCTTCTCCATTGTTTCATGGAAAGGATCTTTCCAACTAGTGATGTCTCGCCTATTTCATCCCATCAAAGTAGAGAACGAAAAGGAATCCCATACGATTATTCAAAATGTTCCATGTGTATTGAGGCTCGATAATTGTTATTATATGAGAACTCCAATAATGGACCGTGCTCTTCCTATGACTCAGAAAAATCCAATGTAAAATCCCATAGAATTTCTTCCAATGTTTGTATCATCCTTTCAGATTTACATTCTATCTAAGGATGATTTTTCATACTCATATTCATCTGAGTCCCAAGGTATTTGTTTAATGATATCAATAAACAAAACATGAGCCTTATGTCTCTGTCTGATATGATCAAAATTAGTATTCCATGTCTCTTTACCACTTCTAAGTTATATATTTTTGAATGATCCACAATTTCATGAGTTTTATGAATATGTACGAAACGGTCAGACACTGTGAGCTGATCCAAAAATCCCTCATATGTAATCATGTTTTAAAACCATTCTTGGGGGATCTGTTACAAATTCCATAGCTATCTACTTTCATTTCCACCTTATTAATAAGTAAATTTTGTAACACACTATATTATCATTGATGTTCCGCCTTAAATTTAAGTCCACTTAATCATATGGAAACAAAATCATCGATCTTTATTTTCATGAATAACAACAAAAATTTTGTATTAAAGGTGTTGTAAATATTTTTTATTTCTGTACGGACATCCCTTATCAAATGGTGGTATTCATGTAGATGTTTCTCCTAATAATACAGAAGTAGAACCTTCCGATTCTTGAACCACAACACTGAAGTCCTATCTGTCATATATACCTCAATGGTCTCCCAAGCATTGTGGTTTTCATGTAATATCCACAAATATTTACTCTTATTTCATTTCCTATTTTACCATATTAACTATATTACTATCAATAGAAGCTAAAATTAAAACCAAAACATCACATCAGTGTTTTCATTCCACATACATGTCATCTAGGACTGAAATCAACCACCACTCATCTAAAGCTTATTTTTCCAGTTGAGAAAACAAATTTTTGTTTAATGCATCAGCCACTAAATATTCATTACTTGATTAATTCATCATGTCAAAGTAAAATAATTAGTTAATCTCCATCTATATTCCTCTCCATATATTCAAATGCCATTGTGAAAAAAAAATCTGTTTTATGGTCCTATGACCAGTAAACACAGTTAATTTCTCACCAAAGTGATAATAATAATGTTTCATTGAAGCATGGATGAATGTAGATAACTAAAAATTTGGTGGTGGGTAGTTATTCTAATGATCCCTCAACTGTCTTGAGAAATAAGAAAAAACATAGTCTCCATGCATGAGGACACACCCAAACATATTTCATGAATCATCACAATACACCATGTACTCTATTTTATAATTCAGGAACCATCAAGATAGGTTCTAATGTAAGCCAAACATTTAACTCTTGAAATGATATCTATCATTTAACTGTCCAATTTAAAGGAACATTATTCATTTCCAATGCTTGAATAGAAAAATATATTCATGATAAGTCATAAAAATGAATTATTAATAACTAAGTATGCTAAGAAAAATATATATCTACAAGGCATTCCATATAGGTTTCCAAGACATAAAAACGTCTATATTTTCTGGATCCACTGAAATCAATATTTCAGAAATTACATAGCCTAGAATGTGTAACTATTATATTTAGACATCACACTTTTATATTTTTTCATACAATTTATATTTTTTAAATATTCCCCGCAACGTCACTATAATGAACCATACTTTATATACATTATTATTACTTCAAAATTGAAGTACACTTATTACAATATATAACAAAACCATGAATGAACCGTATAAGTATAATGTCTTTAGAAACTGGGAAACATAAAAAACTGGTTCATAAAGAATCTACACAGTCTCCAATTTATTTCATCATATCTATAGTAACTTTTGGAATATCTTACTTAATAGCCTCTATCCTGACCTGGGGAAAGAAAACATACAAAAGGATGAGCTCAAATGCTCAGTAAGGGTAAAAAAAAAGAAATATCATTCACATCAAATTCATAAGAACATAACATTTTGGAAATCATACCCTACAAAAGAAATCATAATTTCATAACATGGGATAAATCATGGAAGTGAAATGTAATCAAAATATTCATAACATAAAACATGGAACTTTGTCTCATACACACATAATCTTATATAATCATTTCTTAGTAGGCAATACTCATTGCCAAGACTATCTTAGTGGACAAAGTCCATTTCTGAACTATGTTCACTCCTCGTTTCAGTCATGTTTCACTAAACCGGTTTAACCTGCCGTTCCATCCATGTCTATCACATTAGATATAAAATCATTACCCAATGCATTGTAGTGAGATATAGGTCCCACCCATCACATAATGATTCCATTCTTATGTGTGCCACAAAATCATAAATCATACATCATTGCATAACCAATGTAATAAAAATGGGATTCTTAAACATCGTGACCTCATAAAACAATTCATATAAGATAAATGAATTCATAAAAATAATTACATCACAACATAAGCAAATCAATTTAATAATAAGGATAGAAACAGAACCCTATATTATCTTATATGGAAAATAATTTTGATAAAACACTTGAACTCCATTCTTGAGGAAAATATCATTTCTACTTCAAAAACATTTTTCATTTCTTAACATGTCATGCAATTTTAAACTAAAAGAAGTTGATTAAAACTAAACATGAAAACTTGTAAATTAAGATTCCTGGAATTAATGTTTTAAAAATCCATTCATGCCGAATAAGTTAAAAAAACATTCTTCTCATACTTTTGTTGGAAAAGTCAAAAAGTACCTCGTATGAAAAATGACAAAATATTCCTTTCATATCCTTTACTAAAAACTCACCGAAGGGTAAAATTTGATTTAAACAATTTTATGTGGATGGATACAATATTACATATTGAGGGAACTAGGATGTGGATGATAAAATACCCCCCAAAGAATACCAAAGTATAAACAATCTCAGATAATAATGAGATTGTGATATTTTCCCTTACCTTAGGTCTGATTAGCTTCGTAAATGTCCGATCCTCCTGTATAATAATTTAAATAATGTCATTGACTTATTACAGAATCATACACATTGTTATGATATCGTATATTATCATATTCTTAGCTTCTTGTTAGTAATATTTCATTACTACTTGTTATTCGGGTGTTTATTACTTTTTGTTCTTATGTGTGTTTTGTGGAACAAATTATTATTCTTCTATTTAGGTTATAGATACATCATTTCCATAATGGTATTACTATACTATATATCATATTTATTCATTCAATTCATTTATATAATCATTATGCACTGACAATCATTTAGAACGAATAACATCACATCGTGGAGACCGTATTCCGTACGTACACACGAGCGAGGATATCATTCCCATGATCATGGAATTGTATTGGAGTGTATTTATACTATTTTAGAATTAATACCACTTTAAAATAATCATATATAGTTATTTATTTTCACTATTATACCCATCCAAGTAAGGTGGTGATGGAAAATAGATTACACCACGGCGTGGAGACGGTATTCTGTACGTACGCACGCGCGGTGATTTCCTTTTCCGTAGGATGGATAGATGGTGAAATAGGGTTGTTTCATACTTATAATAACATATCCGTATATGAGTGATACTTATTCTATTACTTCATAATGAAACAACTAAAGAAGAAGAAGAAGAAGAAGAAATAGAGTTGAAAGAATAGGTAACGGACATTACCTCTTCTTTGAAGGGACACTTTGAGACATCCTTTTAGGGCACTAAACTTCGTCTTTGAAGAAGACCAGGACCTCTAGGATGCTTCTAGGGAAGTGGGGAAGTGAAATGGGAAGGGGTTGTCCAAGCATGAAGGCTCAAATTGGTGTGAGGAGGAGAGAGAGGAGGTGCCCTTTTATAAGGGTGGAGAGGGGCACCTTTGCAAATATAAGAAATATTAGTTTATATTAAATACCAACCCCACATAAAACCTTCAAAAATGACTCATATCCGAAGATTAAATGAGATATGGTTGTAATCTAATCAACCAATAAAATTTAGACATGTTAGGAATTTATTTTAAACATTATCAACCTTATTTATCTTTATTTATCAATTTAATTTTATTTGTGGTAATAATATTCTAAATTTTAAATTATTATAAATAATTACATATGTGTTGTTAATTTTCCATAATTTGAAACTTTATGACATTTTCGACCATATAAATTTTAATTTATAATTTTTAAGTATTTTTGTTATTTTTAAACAATTTTATAATATGTTATTTTTATAAAATAACAATATTGTCAATTATGACAATATTAATTTATTTGAATTTAAATAAAATTTATACAGAAGAAATGTCCGAACTAAAAGATTTAATATATTTATAAAATTTCATATGTATCTAGAAAATTAGTGTAGCACATTATATAGGTCATATAATATTTATTTTAATATTTTTAAAACCATTTCCTTGATATTTTAATTAATAAAATAATTTCAACATCACTATTGTGTCATAATTAATGATAATTAGTTAATCCTTAAAAATTATAAATAAACTCCTATGATGTATATAATTGTATTATATTTATGGAGACTATTCATGTTCAAATATTCATTAATTTTATCACCAAATTAAAATTATTATACTTATAAGATTTAAGAAAGTGAGATGTTGTCAAATTCTTTGGTTTTAATAATATTTAAATTATTTTCATGGAACAAAGTCCATTAAAGGAATTTAATCCGACCCTTAGGTGATATGGGTTGACTTTTAGTCATAAAATAGGATTTTTTTCAGGTGTTAGGGTAATTTTATAATCTTATATTTACCCTTAATTACCCGATTTACCTTTAACTATGGTAAATAAAATTTACCGTACATACTATTCATAATTCCCAAAAATAAAAAGTAGCCTATTAAAATAATTTGGACCCACTGATTCCAAATATGGAATCCATTTTTCAAAATTCAAAACATATAAGTTGCAGTAATTAATTTAAAATAAATCTCGTTGTTAAGAAAACGGGTTTTAGAAGTTAAAACATTTCCAAACTTTGAAATGTTTTTACCTATAAATTCAATGTGAAATTAATTCTAATGACATAAATTATATTAAATGGTGAAAATATATTCTATTTATACTTTAAAACCATTCAATATTATCATTTAACCATATAAATTAACTCAATGAAAAAATTGTTTTTAAATAAAAATTAACGTATTTTTACTATTCATCAAAATATGAAAATTATCAGAAAAACATCAAAAAAATTTCCAAAGTATATTTTTATACCCAGATTAAAAAAAAGTATTCTATTTTTTCAAATTTAACTTATAATGATGTAAAAATCTATATTTAATGTGGGTGTGCTATCAAAAGGAAGCAAACCCGCATTTTTTGAAAAATAATTATTTTACCCAGAAAATTTATTTTGTTCTCTTAACATGTTCTAGAAAATGTGTATGATGAAAAATAAAATTCAAAATGTAGTTAATACTATTCATAACAGCTAGTTCATAATAATATATTGTTGTTTAGTGAATCCCGGTATTGTGTACTACACACGCTATCGAGGAAGGTCGTGATTGCGTGTATTGCAAGCCAAGTCTGTATTGTGTGCTGTGAAAGATTCCTTTGGTGTTGCATATAACATAAGACATAAAAAAAATTCTCATAAAATCTCATGGTGTTACATTCTACCCCCCTTAAAATGAATTTCTCCCTCGAAATTCATCACTTGTAACAAACGGATGAGGATACCTCTCCCTCATCATATCCTCAAGCTCCCATGTAGCTTCTTATAATTGGTGGTTCCTCCATAAAACTTTCACCAAGGGAGTGGTCTTGTTCTGTAGGAATTTTTCACTATGATCGAGAATCTCTATTGACTGTTCTTCATAAGAAAGATCTTGTTCCAGCAGTACAACTTCTGAGCTGAGTACATGTGAAGGGTCAGGTATGTACTTTCTCATGAAAGATACATGCAATACATTGTGAACTTGAGAGAGATTCGGTGGAAGCGCCAATCGGTAAAATATCTTCCCAACATGATCAAGAATTTCAAAAGGACCGATATACCTATGTCTCAACATTCCATTCTATCCAAATCTCATGACCCCCTTCTAGGGAGATATTCGTAAGAACACATTATCACCCACTTCAAACTCTAGGTCTTTTCTTCGGTTGTGGGCATATATTGTTTGTCGACACTGAGCTTCTCTTATGTGTTGTTGAATAGATCTGACATTTCCTTCCATTTCATCAACAAGATCAGGTCCTAATATCCTTCTTTCCCCAACTTCATGCCAGAAAGTTGGAGTCCTGCATTTCTTTCAATAGAGAGCTTCATAAGGAGCCATCTGAATTCTAGAGTGAAAGATATTATTATAAGAATATTCCACCCAAGGTAGCTGTTGATCTCAACCACCTTTGAAATCTATAGATAAAGCTCACAACATATCTTATTGTGTTTTAATTGTCCTCTCAGACTAACCGTCTGTCTGAGGATGATAAGCAGTGCTGAAACTGAACACTGTATCCAGAGTATGCTGAAGACTTTGCCATAACATTGAGGTAAACCCCAGATCCCGATCAGATATAATATAAAGTTGTACTCCATGAAATCTTACCACTTCATTTACATATATCCTGACAAGCTGATCTAGAGAGAAATCCTCTCTAATAGCAATGAAGTGTGCAGACTTTGTAATACGATCAACTATAACCCAGATAACATTATTTCCTTTAGATGTTTTAGGAAGTCTGGTGACAAAGTCCATAGTGATGTTATCCCATTTTCATTCAGGAATGGATAATGATTTTAACATCCCCCTAGACTTCTATCTCTATGCTTTATCTTGATGACAAACCAAGCATCGAGAGACATATTCAGCAACATCTCCTTTCATGACATCCCACCAGAAGTACTCTTTCAGGTCCCTATACATCTTCTTGCTTCCAGGATGAATAGAAAATGAAGAACTATGAGCCTTATCCAGCAGATCCTTCTATAATTCGGGTATGGGAGGAACACATACCCAATTCCTGAACATTATTATCCCATCACAATCAAGTTTGAATTCAGGAACATTTATCACCTTATTTTGAAACTCTACATCTTCTTTCTGTGCCTCTTTAATCTTCACATGCATAGATGGTTGAACATTCATTTGAGAAAGATACAATTTTCCCCCTTCCATTATAATTCCAAAATCCATCCTTTGTAAATCAATAATTATTGGATATTTTGTGATCCTCATCATGGATAAAATGACATGGTCTTGTCGACTGAATGCATCTGCCACCCGGATTGCATTCCTAGGGTGGTAATGAATTGAGAAGTCATAATACATAATCAACTCTAACTATTTTCTTTGGCGCATATTCAACTCATTTTGTGTGAAAATATACTTTAAACTTTTTTGATCAATAAAAATGTCACACCTTTCTCCATAAAGATAATGCCTCCAAATCTTTAATGCAAAGATTACTGCAGATAACTCCAAATTGTGAGTTGGGTAATTTTGCTTATTGATTTTCAACTGTCATGAGGCATAAGATATCACCATATAATTTTTTATAATAACACACCCCAATACATTCATGGATGCATCACTGTAGATCACAAACCTTTATCCACTACATGGAAGTGTGAGTACAGGTGCACTGGATATCCATCTTTTCAACTCCTTGAAATTCTCTTCACATTCCACTGTCCAAACAAACTTAACTCCTTTTTGAGTCAACTCGGTGAGTGGATTATATAATCGTGAAAAATCTTTCACAAATTGTTGATAATATCTAGCCAAACCAAGAAAACATCGGATCTCAGTTACTATTGTTGGTCTCGACCGTCTTTCGATAACCTCTATTTTTGTTGGATCCACATATATCCCCTCTTTTGAGATTATGTGACCCAAAAATGGAACTATTTGAAGCCAAAATTCACACTTGGTAAATTTTTCTTAAATCTTCTACTTTCTCAAGGTCTTCAATACAATTCTCAAGTGATCTTCATGTTCTTCCTTGCTTTTTTAATAGACAAGAATATCGTCTATAAAGACTACCAAAAACTGATCAAGATAGTCTCTAAAGACTCTATTCAACAAATCCATGAAGATAACATGGGAATTAGTAAAACCACATGGCATCACAATAAATTCATAGTGTCCATACCTTGTACGGAAAGCCGTCTTCGGTATATCCTCCCTTTTTACCGTTAATTTATGATACCCTGAACGAATATCAATCATGGAAAAGTATTGAGCTTTGCGTAGTTGGTCAAATAAGTCATCAATTCATGGGAGAGGATATTTTTTCTTGATAGTGATCTTGTTAAGTTCTCGATAATCAATGTAGAGTCTCATTGATCCATATTTCTTCTTAACAAACAGAACAGGTGCTCCCCAAAGTGACACACTAGGGCGTATGAATCCTTTATCAAGATTCTCTTGTAGTTGCTTCTTCAATTTTTGTAACTCAATTGGGGTAATTCTATAAGGTTTCTTTGAAATAGGTAAAGCACCTGGTATGAGTTCTATTGAAAACTAAACTTCACGATTTGGTGGAAGACCCGACAATTCCTCCGAAAAGACATCATCAAACTCTCGTACAATGGGCACATTCATAATCATGAGTTTCTCAACAACCATTTTATATAAATAACCTTCATTTAGTGGAATCAAGACCCATAAGATGGATGAAATTACCACTGGAAGGTTATGTTCATCCTTGCATTGATAGATGATCATAGATTGATTTGGAATATGAAATGTGACATCCCTTCTTTGGAAATTTATATGAGCTCCATATAAAGAAATCCATTCCATGCCAAGAATCACATCAAATTCCCCTATAGGAAGTATCACAAGATTTGTAGGAAGCACTTTCCCACAAATTTAAATTGGAGAATAATTGTAAATGTTTGATGTGACTGATGTGCCATTAGGAGTTGTCACAACCAACTAAACATCTAATTATTGAGGTAATATGGTGATACCCTTAGAAAATTATTCAGAAATAAAAGAGTGGGTGGATCTAGAATCAAATGAAACATTTTCTACTTTATAGTGGATGGTAAGTGTACCTCTCACCACTTCTTTGTCGTACTCCACATCGCCGATAGTAATTGCATGTGACTTTCCTTTGTCTTTGGACTTAAGAGTTTTTTGAAGTCTATCATCATAATCAACCCTTGGATTTGGGAATTGATTGGAATAATGCCCCATCTCCTTGCACTTGAAACATTGATGTGTAGTAGGTTCATTCTATGTGTCCTTTCCTTTATTTGCATCATTAGACATCTTCTTCCCATTATTTCGACATTCAATTGCCTGATGAACTTCTTTTACAAACTTATAACATTTTCTTGTCCCCTTAAAACAATTTCCTCCATGTTTCTTTCCACACATTGAGAATAAGGGGAAACTCATCTTTTTTTCAATGTGGTATTTAGATTTTCCATTGAATTCCATTTTCCTCATCTTATCAAACCCATGTCACAGATGTGTTACACCAATCTCCATCTCAACCTTGAGATCACATTGAACAATTTCCTCGTAGTTATTGAAGTCCCTTATGGATAACGCCATTCGAAGACTTGGTTTTAAGTCACTAAAGAATCGATCGATCTTACTCTCAGGTTGGATAATAATACCAGAAGCGTACCTTGAATGTATTGTAAAATTTTCTTCATAGGTACCGACAGATTCATCATCCTTTTGCTTCAGTTCAAGAAACTCTTTCTCTATCTTTGTTCGAAGAATTCAAGGGAAGTACTTATTGAAAAATAAGTTCTTGAACTCGTCCCATTCCATGGACTCAATTTTATCTCTTGGCCTCGTATTCTTGATAAGATTCTACCATTGATCAGCATCACATTCCAAACAATACACTACTAAGATGTCTTTATCATGTTCAGAACATTGAAGAACTGAAAATATCTTTTCAGTAGTACTGATCCATTGTTCAGCAACTAATGGATCAGTAGACCCGCTGAATGAAGGCGGACCCTGCCTTATGAAGGATTCAACAGAATGATTCTCCTTCATTTGCTGGTTTGGAAGTCCTACATGATTCATATCTTGAGAAAGCTGTGTGAGCATGGCTACATGATTTTTCAATATAGATCCCATAACGTTTGGTTGCTCAGGGGGACAATCATTGCATTGCCTGTCACATTCCGTATTAACACGGTTCCTTTGGGTTTCAACCATTGACTAAAACCAAGAAGAATAGTGTGAGAAACACTAATTTTAATAGGAAAAACACATAATGAAGAATAAAATTTCACATTTAAGGTCTTATCCTAGGTTATTCGTGGTCATTTCTAAAAAACTATGTTTTTGTTCTATGCTTAGACTTATCCTTAGGATTATTACCAAGGATTTCACATCCTACATTCCAACGGTTGACTATACATTTCCTCTAATACCAACTATAAAGACCCATACATTACATACATTGTTAGTACTTCAAAATTGATGTACACTTATTATACAATATAACAAAACCATGAAAGGACAGTATAAGTATAATGTCTTTATAAACAGGGAAACATAAACAACTAGTTCATAAAGCATGTACACTGTCTCCCATTTATTTCATCATATCAATCGTCCCTTTTGGCATATCTTACTTAACACCCTTCTTCCTAACCTGGGGAAATAAAACATACAAAAGGGTGAGCTCAAATCCTCAGTAAGGGTAAAAAAAAGAAGTATCAATCACATCAAATTCATAAGAAAATAACACTTTGCAAATCTTACCCTGCAAAAGAGATCATAATTTTATAACATGGGATAAACCATGGTAGTGAAATGTAATCAAAATATTCTTAACATAAAACATGGAACGTTGTGGGATACATAGATAATCATAGAGAATCATTTCTTATTAGTCAACACTCATTTCCAAGAATATCTTAGTGGACAATGTCCATTTCTGATCCGTGTTCACTCCTCGTTTCAGTCCTATTTCACTGAACCGGTTTAACCTGACGTTCAAGCCATGTCTATCTCATGAGATATAAAAAATTTACCCAATGCCTTGGAGGGAGATATAGATCTCACCCATCTCATAACGATTCTATTCTAATGTGTGCCACAAAATCAAAAATCAAACATCCTTGCATAACCCATGTAATTAAAATGGGATTATTAAACATCGTGGCATCATATTACAATTAATATAAGATAAATTATTTCATAAAAATAATTCCATCACAACATAATCAAATCAATGTAATAATAGGGATAGAAACAGAACCCTATATTATCTTAGATGGAAAATAATTTTGATAAAACACTTGAACTCCATTCTTGAGGAAAATATCCTTTCTACTTCAAAAACATTTTTCCTTTCTTAACATGTCTTACAATTTTGAACTAAAAAAATTTGATTAAAAATAAACATGAAAACTTGTAAATGAAGCTTCTTGGAAATAATGTTTTAAAAATCCATTCGTGCTGTATAAGTTAAAAAAACATTCTTCTCGTACTTTTTTTCGGAAAAGTCAAAAAGTACCTCGTACAAAAAACGACAAAAGATTCCTTTCATATCCTTTACTAAAAACTCACTGAAGGGTAAAATTGGATTTAAAATTTTTTAGGTTGATGGAAACAATATTAAATATTGAGGGAACATGGATGTGGATGATAAAATACACCCCAGTAAATACCAAAGTATAAACAATCTCGCATAAAAATGAGATTGTGATATTTTCCCTTACCTTAGGTCGGATTTTCGTCGTAAGTGTCCAAACATCTTGTATAATGATTTAAATAATGTCATTAACTTATTACAGAATCATACTCGTTATTATGATATCATATATGGTAATATTATTAGCTTCTTATTAGTAATATTTCATTGCTACTTGTCATTCGGGTGTTTATTACTTTTTGATCTTATGCGTGTTTTATCAAATAAATTCTTATTCTTCTCTTTAGGTTATAGATACCTCATTTCCAGAATGGTATTAGTGTACCATATATCATATTTATTCATTCAATTCATTAATATAATCATTATCCAATGAAGTTCATGTAGAACGAATCGCATCACATTGTGGAGACAGTATTCCGTACTTACGCACGAGCGATGATATCATTCCCATGATCGTGGAATTGTATTGGAGTGTAGGTATACTATTTCAGAATCAATAAAACATTATGATAATCATATATAGTTATTTATTTGCACTAATATACCCATCCAAGTAAGGTGGTTATGGAAAATAGATTACACCATGGCGTGGAGACAGTATTCCGTATGTACGCACGCACGGCGATTTCGTTTTCCGTAGGATGGATAGATGGTGAAATATGGTTGTTTCATACTTATTATAACATATAAGTATATGAGTGATACTGATGTATTACTTCATAGTGACAAACTAAATGAGAATAAGTAGAAGATGAAATTGATTTGAAAGAATCGGTAACGGACATTACCTCTTCTTTGAAGCGCCTCTTTGAGACCTCCTTTTAGGGAACTAAAATTGGTCATTGAAGAAGACCAGAAACTCCAGGATGTTTCTAGGGAAGTGGGAAAATGAAATGGGCAGGGTTTGGCCGAGCTTGAAGGCTCAAATTGGTGTGAGGAGGAGAGGGAGGAGGTGCCCTTTTATAAGGGAGGAGAGGGGCACCTTTGGAAATTTAAGAAATATTAATTCATATTAAATCCCAACCCCACTTAAAAACTTCCAAAATGTCTCATATCTGAATATTAGATGATATAGGTTTGTAATCTCATCAACCAATAAAATTTAGACATGTTAGGAATTTATTTTAAACATTATCTACTTGATTTATCCTTATTTATCAATTTGATTTTATTTTTGGTAATAATATTCTAAATTTTAAATTATTATAAATAATTACATATGTGTTGTGAATTTTCCATAATTTGACACTTAGTGACATTCTCGACCGTATAAATTTTAATTTATAATTTTCAAATATTTTTTTGATTTTTAAACAATTTTATAATATGTTATTTTTATAAAATAACAATAATGTCAATTTTGACAATATTCATTTATTTCAAATTAAATAAAATTTATACAGAAGATGTGTTTGAAATAAAAGCTTTAATTTATTCATAAAATTTCATATGTATCTAGAAAATTAGTTTAGAATATTTAATAGTTCATATGATATTGATTTTAATATTTGTTAAACCATTTATTTGATATTTTAATTAATAAAATAATTTCAACATTACTATTGTGTCATAATTAATGATAATTATATAATCCCGAAAAATAATAAATAAATTCCTATGATATAGATAATTGTATTAGATTTCTGGTGACTATTCATGTTTGAAGGTTCATTATGTTTATCACTAATGTGAAATTATTATACTTATAAGATTTAAGAAAGTGACATGTTGTCACATTCTTTGGTTTTAATAATAATTAAATTTATTTCATGGAAAAAAGTCCATTAAATGAATCTAATCTGACCCCTAGGTGTTATGGGTCGACTTTTAGTCATCCAATAGGATTTTCGAAGGTGTTTGGGTAATTTTATAATCTTATATTTACCCTTAATTACCCGATTTACCTTTAACTATGGTAAATAAAATTTACCGTAGTTACTATTCATAATGCCCAAAATAAGTAGCCTATTAACATAATTTGGACTCACTGATTCCAAATATGGAATCCATTTTTAAAAATTAAAAACATATAAGTTGCAGTATTTAATTTAAAATAAGTCCCATTTTTAAGAAAAGATGTTTTAGAAGTTAAAACATTGCCAAAGATTGAAATGTTTGTACCAATGAATTCGTTGTGAAATTAATGCTAATGACATACATTATATTAAATGGTAAAAGTACATTCTATTTATACTTTAAAACAATTATATATTATAATTTAACCATATAAATTATCACAATGAAAAAAGTTGTTTTTAATTAAAAATTAGCGTATTTTTACTGTTGATCAAAATATGAAAATTATCAAAAAAATATCAAAAATTTGTCCAAAGTAAATTTCTATACCCTGATTCAAAAGATGAATTTTATTTTGTCAAATTGAACTTATAATCATGTCAAAAACTATATTTAATGTGGGTGCGCCATCAAAAGGCGGCAAAACTGCATATTTTGAAAAATACTTATTTTACCCAAAAAATTTATATTGTTCTCTTACCATATTCTAGAAAATGTGTATGATGAATAATCAAATTCAAAATGTAGTTAATAATATTCATAACGGCTAGTTCATAATAATGTATCATTGTTTAGTGAAACCCAGTATTGCGTAGTACACACGCTATCGAGGAAGGTCGCGATTGCGTGTAATGCAAGCGAAGTCCGTATTTTGTGCTGTGAAAGATTCCATTGGTGTTGCGTATAACATAAGACATAAAAAAAATTCCTCATAAAGTCTCAGGGTGTTACAGTCACTAATTGTTGCTCCTTCATGGGCCTTCTTATTGAATACACCAATATGTCATTAACAATATCCATAATAATAGAATCCAAATATCACTATGAGTTTTGATTCATCGATTCCATAAATAATGATGGTGGATTCATAAAACTAAAAGTAATTAACATATATTTATAATGGACATATCTTCTTCTGAATGAATTTTTCAGTAAATCCCTTTTACGCTATCATAATTAGTGATATCCTGAACACATGCCATTAAAAGAGAACCATTTATCACCCATAATTTGATAAAAAAATCATCATTGTGATATGAGGATACATATTCATTATCATAACGTGGTTGAGGTTATTATTATCCACACACAATTTTATAGTTCCATATTTTATCATCACGAACTAGAATGCTGCTGCACACAGAGACATGCTTGGTCAAATAAAACTATTGTTTTCTAGTGCTTCAGACTCCATATTAAAATCCCAACATGTTATTGGTTCCAATATATAATATTGATTTGAGATATAAATATTCTTTGATATGATATAAATCATAAACTCTACTTCCCATATCGGTGGCAGCATAGGAAAATATTTGGGAATAAAATATTGAAAGTGATCCACCACCACTTGAAAAATATTAATCTCTATCTATTCCAAGGATATCAAGGTCAAAACAACCAAATTTTTAAGAGATAAAACCCATAATAGGTTTCAAAATTCATTTTCCTCCTAGATTTATACTCTGGTCACCTCTAAAAAGACACTCGATGCCATCTTCAGTCACAACAGTAACTATTATGCTTTGAGAGTCGATGTTATCCTTGAAAATTTTCATCCAATGCATACCAAGGATTACATGATATAAATTTATCTCCAGCACATAAAAAAATTATTACAGCTCAGTTACAACACTAATTATATAATACACTATATATATAAATGCTCTATATTATCTTCTCCCAAGAGTATTTTATAGTTTTCTCCTGGAGGGAAACATATCATGTTATAAACATCAAAAATCAATAATACAATAAGTAATAATGGAAGTTGATGCACTAGTACATGAAAATACTTATATAAGGGTAGATCTCATAAGAATCATATCTTCTTCTATATATGTTATAGCCTAATCATCCACAATAACCTTATGAGATCTATGTAATTTTTTTTATCATTTCACAATGTTATATAGTGACATGATTTAACTTCCCTTGCAGGGAAGTCCTGAAATTTCTAGTATCAACATGACTTGCTCTATTCTACTAATGAGATTCATTATTCATTCCTTACCTAATTAAATAATATGAAACCTTTTGTACTTAAAAAGTGTCCCAAACACCTGAGCTCAGAGCACTATTACAACAGCTCTAAAAATTCCCTATCTGGGTGTAGTTTTTTCATGGTCTAGGTCGTGTTGTACAGTCTCACATTATATAGTCATGGGAACAAAACAAGAAACATAAGGCTTCTCTCTTGGGTCATGGAGTAAGGTTAACTAATCTAGCTGTCCGATTTTGCATAATTCTACCCCTAGAATATGGTTTCAGACATTTTATTTCTCCAAGAATTTGAGTTTCCACCATTTCCCATGGGTATCAACATACTTCCTCCACCCATAGATCCTGAGATATCATGTTCATCCACCATATCATTATTCACTAACTCTATATGAACAATAATATAGTACATATCTATATTCAATTGAATATCCTATATTATCCCATATTCAATGATGTCTTCCGTCTAGGATGCACTAGTAGCAACTTCGGGTGAAAATCTACCAAAATTCATGAATTTAGCCTCATACTGAGTGACATAAATATTATCCTACTCCATGATAATGAATTATGTTATTCTATAAATCTTATACATGTTATGATATAATTGTTTTTCATCAATTCTTAAAAATAATCAAAATTGAGGCCTTGATTCACTTTATCGTAGAATTATATATCTCATAACAAGCATGAAATGTCCACTAGCATATATGTCTCTAACTTGAATTTTATCTCATCTAGTGTGATGATGAAATCTAAAATGTGATTCATATTATTCATCCTCACCTCTCTCTTTTCTAGTTCAAAATCACCCTAGAATATGGGTGGATTATACTTCTTGAACATGATTTAATGATCCACTATCCTCATCTCATCCCTTCGGTTCCCTATGTTCATATATTCAAACACTTGTACAATACTTTGATCCTTATTTTGGTTCACATGTAGCTTTGTCTTAACAATTTTCTCAACAAATTTCTTTGTTTGTTATATATGATGCCTACTAGGTTCCAAATCTATATAGAAAAAACCAGTAATCTAACTCTCTTACTAATGAAGGATTTCAATTTCAAATTTTAACACATAAATATCACAACATTACACTCTAAAATCATCCTTTTTCTATGTTCAACTGATTTTGTTAAATATATATTTTTTTAAATCAAACTATTTTCAAAATATCATCATGATGCACTTTTTAAAAATCATTCATTTGAAAAAAAATATTTAATTTTTTTTTCAGAAACTAACACTTGTGTACAAAATACAAAATCCTTACTAAAATGAAATATCCATTACTTTTGGGAATTATTTTTTTAATGCATGAAATTATTGTTTCATTGCCTAAACCCTTGACTTTGATATTGATAAATCATTTATGTGTACTTAAACATTTTTGTAACTAAATACAAGGTAACTTGATTTTCCACATAAAAATGTTAGATAATGATTTTTAAGCTATAAATGTTAATTCCAAAATTTTTTAATACTTTTAATGATCCAAAATCAAGGAACATACAAGAATGAATTGAACTCCAAGACCAACATACCAGATGACAAATTGTTCTACAAGGAAAGGACCAAGATGATACAACATATCTCAAGTTGTCATTTGGAATGAAAAAATTGATACCATTATTAATGTCTCATTCCTTCTCATTTTCATCAGAGGGAGGTGAGAAGTTAGTAGGCCTTAAGAAACAAGCCCAAGATGTGAAAGGCTTATAATAAATTTCACATGCTTCATTTATATTTTAGTGGATGATTTTCTCATTGAATAGGAAAAACAAACCATCAATCCATCCTTATATAAAACACTACATTATCCATGGTAAAAATGATAACCAATATATATATTCAATTTATAAATAATCCATACAAAGAGTATCAAAGAAGAAGAAAAACAAACATCATGTAAATAGAAAAATACAAAACTATGAATACAAAAAGTTAACCATATGACTCCAAGACTCCAAATTCTATAAGATCCAACACCACCAAACAACTCATGTATTTTTAGGTAGTTATAAATATGTGTGATATATTACCTTTATCCATATCCCCATACAATATATTTTCAATATCACCAAAGTTACAATGAAATGGTGAGTACAAAAACTAAGATTGTTTTCCCAGATAACTTCCTAACTCTAACCACATGGATGGAACATTTTAGAAAAATTTATTAAAATAATTTATATCAATAAATTTTTAAATAGATTTATTCAAAATATAAATTCAACCCAATGTAAACATTTTCTTAAGGAAGACACATTAAAAATTCTTTAAATAATTTGAAATTCTATTTCAGTATAACCCATTTCCTTCCACAATACCATATATCTAACTGTGCATGTAACCCATTGACCTCCCGATACTCGTCAGTGGGGACTTATCCTTCCACTAATTCATCACATAGTGTAACAATTTTATCAGAGTAATTCCTTCCCATATATGTCACATCCTTTTTGATGGGGGTACTTTATGCCCGTATATATCCTAAAGAATATGAAAACATTATACAAAACCATCCCAACTCATTGAAAATCTATTTTTTTTAAAACCATTCAATAAAACATTTTTTGAAAACAATTTTTCCAATGTATAAAAACCAATAATTATTTTAAAATAATCATTTAAAATTCATCTTATAAAAAATGATACACAATAGAATTTTTTTCCAAACATCCACACACCACCACTCAATAGGGTTTAAAAAAACAATTTCTAAGTCGATAAACAATAAATTCCAATCAATGAAATCAATCTGAAACTAAGCCTTTATGTTGTAAAATAGATGAGTTCAGAGTGAAGCCACCTACCAAATGTGTTTTCTGAAAATGTATAACTACATGAATAATGTTCATGAAACCTGGTTAAATCTCCACTAACCCCCTTATATCTCTTCCCCATGAGTAATATGATTCAATTAACTAAGGTAATCCATCATAACACATCCAAATTGATAGAAAACAATTCCATGATCTTTAAGAAAGAAAATTCATGAGTTACATCTGTATAAGAGGATAAAAGAGTGAGCCAAAATGAAAAATCATTGAGAAAAACTTTTTAAATATGTATTTTTTTTCATGTGTAGTTTAGTCACACTATTAAGAAACCCATGTGCAAACCGTATCTTATCCACTACCTTAAAGGTGAACCTATCATGATTGTCTCGAATGGTATCAAAACTCGAACCCAACCATGAAGAACCTCGTTGTCCCTAAAATTCTCAAGAAATAATGGTTTCTCCAATTCCTCCACATGGTTTGGACAAACTGTAAAAAGCCCATGAACCTGCAATTTTTTACAATTTCTAACTATGCATGGTTTCCTAAAAGTGTTTCATGGTTTTAATAAATTGTGCATGACCTGTCTACCTGTAAAAAGTCACCAATATCCTTGAAAATGTTCCCCAAACACACCAAAACATCACCAATATACATTATATAATTAAAATCATAAACAAAGGGTTACATTCCAGAATCCATGGGTGCTATAATAGGATACTATTCTCATAGATCAAGGAATCATCTGATGTCATAATGCTCTAGGTGAACACTCAGGTTCCGCTTAAAAATTTCACACATAACATCATGACCTTAGACATGTATATGATGTCCCAATGTCATGCCTTGACAAAGAATATGGCTCTTAATACCCCTACTCCAAATCACCTATCTTCTTTAATCTCGATACCCCATGCCACAATGATACCTTCCTCAAATAGTAGACATTGTCTGCATGACATATCATGTCCAAAGGAATGAATATTCCCAGACTATGAATGGATCCTAACCTAATGGCCTCATGTAATATGACCCTCATCCCCCAGCTGACAGCCTCGCCAATATCCTTTGATAGATCCTCAATATCCATGTGTATTTCTAGGAGAGTCATATACATCATTTTACGTAGTTTGAAACTGGCTAGGACTTCATCCCAATGGAGTGGTTAAAAACACCTAACCAATGAGTCTACCATTGTGTGCATGACACCAAATGGTATTTATGATAACATATGTGAGTGTAAATCACCAATTTATTGTTGAATTCACACAAATATAGACACCTCATTCCCCTATGACCATGTCACATAGTTTGATTACTGTGAAATCTAAAATATATCGATCCATATATGAAACATGATGGTCCAATCGTTTCAACTGATGGCCATATATCCCAATAAATGGTCAACACCAACAAAATTATTCATACCAATCTTGTCCTAATGATCACATCACCTCAAATATATATCTATCACTATCTAAATCCTTGGGGTCTAACATTCATGTTCCACTGGATTGTAATATTTCATCATAATAAATTTACATTATATAGATATGTAAAATAAAATCAACTATGAAATTAAATTGAGTTATTTTATTTTTTTAAATTAAATAAAAAATAAATTTAATATAATGAGGTGGTTTTAATAAAATAGGTGTCACACCCTTGAAATACTACCCAAATACTTGATCCCCTCACAATGCCCATCCATTTTTGTCAACTGAAATCATGCTCCTAAGCATCTAAAAAATCTCAACACATTTAATTAGAATCACCCATTAAACTAAAATGGTATCTCACATTCAACATAATGGAAATCTATAATCCATGCCACCCAAACACATGTGAAATATAAGAGAAAATTATGCACCCATATCTTGGAGTAACTTAATTTGGCATGTTTGATGGTAGCCTCCAAATATGACTGATTTGTAGGAATTCCGTGTTTCAGATGGAATCCCATAAAAAGTTAAAAATTTCATAAATAAATATAGAGGTATGTGAGGAGAGAGAAAATTAAATATAATATTGTGAGAGGATAGACTTATAAATATGGATCGAATTCCATAAACAACTTGAAGAATATATGTTTGATAATGTGATGGGATCAAAATCATGTGTAAGAGGAAAGTGAGGGTTTATTATTACTGTGTGCAACCCAATGAGGAGAAATGAGAGGAGAGATTATTTTTTAGAGGGGATGTAGAAAATTAGTTATATCACTCAATTAAGACTCCTCACGATTACCACTCATGGTTTCCCAAAACATGGGGAACTAGCTATATAGGATTCATGCCCTAAATAATTAGCCAACATGGTTATCCCTATCTATTCCCAAACCATGCAGCTATAGAGTATAGGTACATACTAGCTATAACTAACCATGAATATTGTGAATATTTTCTCAAACCTTGTGCAATCCATGTTGAATACCTCAATAAAAAATAATGTTTCTCTTGAAGAGTTGGTCACCCCATCCTGCATGGTTCCCAAAACCGTGCTTAGTAAAAAAAGGGGCTACATGTATTTCACTAAGAGGATGCATGATCGGATATAACAACGTGCCTCAATATAAACTTCTCGAAAACCATCCCTATTGGATCCAACACACCCAAAATCCATCCAAACACTGGAGTATTTCTATATTCCCTCAATACCATCAAATAACATGTTTTTTGATCACATAACAATTAGTAATTAGGTTCAGATCAACAAGGAATAAGTTTGTGTACCCACCAAACATAAAAATTTAATAATTATATAGGATTTCAACCCATTCCAAATATTCATGTTGTTGAAATCTCCCAAACATAACATAGCTCATACCCATGTCACAAAAAAAGGACAATATTGTACCAGAAAAACAAATCTCTTTAAAATTTAACACAGAATCCACCAATCTAAATATATTAGGTCAACTACCTCAAGGGGGATCCCCAAATGTGGGGTTACCTACCATAATAACATCACAAAAAATCTAAAATCTATCAAATGTTCATTCAATAATGTACTAGATTTAATGTCCTCCCATGAAGTATTGTCACTTCCGTAAGTCATCATGTTCTCTAGTGTCATTCCTGACACCGATATGAATCCCTCATAACTTCAATTTCGGCCTTGTGCTCATTTCATAAATGATTCCAATAAGAGCCTTCATCTAAAAATATTCTTAAAAAATACACGGTTCCTCACACCTCAGTCATGTACCACTTGTAAATGATGCCCATATTCCTATGATCCTCAAAGTAACCCACATAACCCCAATCCCTAATGAATAAAATCCACAATAACCTTGAACAAAAAGTGGTCACATATATGTCCAATGGACACACACCTCATTTATAGAAATATTTTTTTTAGATCTAGTTCCATCATAATAACTATTATATGATTACTCTATATGTAGATATCATTCACATTGTGTGCTAAAAAATTATCCTAAAAAGTCCATTCTAAATTAAAAAAAAGGAGTACAGATTCACATATGAAATACCTCTAACCATCATTATCTCACCAACATGCTCATCACCTGTGAGCTCCAAGTAACACACCTAGAATTAAGCCCAACTATAATGGCCAATTCTTGAGACACATTAGTATTAATTATCTTTTGGGGAAGACAAAAACCATTGCATAATGAGACTATTGAAGGTCGTACTACTCTAGTGCATTTAGAAACATAGAAGAATAATCACGGGTACATAAATGACCTACATTGTCTCTCACTAGGTTATTCCTACCTAAAAACATCATAGACACATCAAACATAACACATATCTTAATAACATGATGAAGGAATCTTTAAAATGGGTTGCCCAAATGCTATGTAATGGTACAAAAGGGATACATGTAATCATAATCATGAGAATAAGGGTCTAAGAATAAGATCATGATAAGAGAATAACATACCATTCATATCAAATTACATATACATGAATCATGGAAGAGTGATTAGTAGTCTATAAGATATGAATTAAATGAAAATAAAGAACATAAGCTATGAAATCGTAACTTATGAATGAAAACTGGAATTACGGTAGCAACATAAGCATATTATATGACTGCCATTGTTACCAAGGAATCTATGCCAATACTATCATGGTAGTATAGGTCCACTTCTCATTTCATCTTGGTTGTCAGGGTTAAATACCATGGTAATCATGGAAGCATGAGTTCACTTCTCATATCATATTGGCAGTTATTATTCACTCCCTTGTCTATCTTAGTAGTCAAGGTTCATTTCGTAGACAATATTTTTATATATCATGAGATTTAAATACACACCTAGTGAATTATAGGAAGATATATGTCCCATACATTTCATAATGAAATCATACATACAAGTTTTACAATATAATAAATAAAAATATCATAAACGATGATATTAAATTGATATTATAAACATGAAAGTAGATCATAACCATTGTAAATAGGAATGTTTCAAAATATATTCATCATAAACAAAACATGGGAAAAGAATCGGTCTTCAAAAGAATTTATCCCATGAATATGAAACTGGTTCAATAAACATAATGCCACAAAAAATAATCAATTCCAAGAATTAATATGAATGTAAACATTAAATAAATACACAATAAAGTCCTTATTAACACCATTGGATCTTATCTTAAATGGGAGTGATTTGTAATGGTCTTTTAAAACATTTCTTAATGAAAAATTCTTTCTTTTTAGAAAGAATGTTTTTTGTTACTTAGAAAAAATTTAAAAAATTATTTTAAAATAGATTTGGAAATATATTATTGAACCTTTTAAAATAATAAATCGTTTTTAAAATCGTTTTTCTTTGAAAAATACCTTCAAGTGTCTTAGGAAACCATTTTTTAAAACATTATTTTTTTAATATGATAGATTTATGATCTAAGAGAGAGATGGTAATATTTTACATGAAAATATTATCATAAGTTATAAAGAGTGGAAAAATGGTATTATTACATACAGATATATGAAATAAATAGAGAAGAAATAAACCCATGAGTGTTCTAGATAGATGGATCATAATATTTCATCAATGAAACATAGTCATAAACAATCTTGGAAAGTTATGATATTGTTTCAACGAACTCTTACCACTTGGTTACATGGAACCATAGTATTCATGTAGTAAAAGGAAATTATATGTAGCTTTAAATATACTGAATATTATGATATTTTTTGTATAAGTGAAGTGTATACACCTTGAAAATGAGTTTAGAAATATAATAACACAACATTCTCAAAGAAGGAAATTTGTGAAAAAACATTTTTTTACTGATTTGGTAATATTTGAAACATAATATCCATAAAAGAATGTTCATAAAATTGATATATCAATATCCATATATTTATGTAATTAATATAAATAATTCAATCATCTAAATTAAAAAAACAACATAAAAGGAAAGAGTGGTGAACATAGAGTGTATCTCATGAAAATAGAAAGTGAGAATAAATCCCCTTTCCTTGGACCATGAAGGTCATCATAATCGTTAAAAGCACATGTATGATAAATATAAATTTATTATACATCATTTATAAAACCATATATTATATATAATACCATATATATTCTGATTATGACCTTATATTTCATGCTTGTTAACGATCCAATGTTAAGGGTTCACTTCATATAATATTCTCTTTGTTCTTCGTATATGTCTTAATTTGTCATATCGTGTATCCTTACAATAATATCATGAATCCAGAATTTGATAAAATTTATAAATATCATTTATATAATGAATATCTATACTAAAAAAGTATATAGAATATATATGTAAGAAATGGAATAGACTATTCCTAGAGATAGTAAGTCATAC
Source organism: Viscum album (assembly GCA_963277665.1). Classification (NCBI taxonomy): domain Eukaryota; kingdom Viridiplantae; phylum Streptophyta; class Magnoliopsida; order Santalales; family Viscaceae; genus Viscum; species Viscum album. Next base: position 1,655,124,065 of record OY728148.1, on the reverse strand, counting down.
GTATGCATGAACGTTGTTTCTATTTTTATTATCAATTTAAAAAATGAATATAAATGAAATATATATATATATATATGAATATATATATATATATGATTATTCAATTAAAATTTTTATAGAATATATATCATATAATTTTAGAAAACCAGTCCTTAATGCATCCCATGTGGTGTGTAAACGAATCAAATCGCTTTGAGGAGGCAGTAGTCCACAGTAAATCAATTGATATTATATTATTAAAAACAAATGAGAAGTCAATTTTTTTGATAAAGATAAAATGAATATTTAATACGTAAAAAATATCATATATTATGTAAATAAATAGATTTTCCATCATAATGGCCACTGTGAGAGGAGGTATGGAAAATTAAACAATCATCTTTTAGTGAGGTTGTGGTTCTCCATACACATAATCATTATGTTTGTTACCCACTAAATGATGGTTTGTGTAAGTGTAGATTGAATCCACATCATAAAAAAATCTTAGAATATTTATGATACCCGTGTTGTTATATAATCCAGGAAAAAATTTGAGGTGTGGAGAATAAAAATAAAATAAAAGAGGTGAGAGAATATGTTACATCATGATCGGGTAACTTCATTTGGATTATTCCAAATAAGTCCTTGGATTTCATTTTGCAAAGGGAAAGAATCCTAGATTGAATATAGTGATTTTTGGAATTTTATTATGCATGAATTATTTTGAATATATGATTTTTGAGAGGTTTGAGGAAGTGGGAGAGGTGGTTGTTTTTCTATGGAAGGAATGGAATCACATGGATTTTTTAGAAACAAGTTAGGTTTACACATGATAATACATATTGAAAATCATAAAAACTAATTAAATAAATAATTTAATTTTTATGGATGAACTATTGACAAAAAATGTCTGTTGGACAAGTGTCTATGACATTTGGGCCCTTAATTTTAATGATTATTCACTAATTAAGCTTTAATTGGCCTTTATTGCTGTGATTAAGTTTAATCACATTTACTAATAATGTTTGAAAAAATAAACTTTTTTTTATTAGACACTAATTATTATACTATGTTCAATGTTTTATGATTGTTTGTAAAAATTCAAATCACTAAAGTGGAAAAATAAGAATAATGTTAATCCCACAACATGATGAAATAACGGGGTTTTAGAGTAGAAAAATGTTCAAAAGATTTTCAATATTCTATATTAATTTTCAATGTAAAATTGAATATGGTGAATTATATTATATTTGTATAATTAATATTTATTCAATATTTCCTTAAAAAATTTAATAATATCATATAACGTAAATAGTTAATTAAGATAAAGGCAATTTTTAAATAAAAAGCCATATTTTTCATTATTCATAAAAAATTTTGTTTCTCAAAAAAGTCACAGATATTTACTTTAAGATAATATCGACATTATGAATTCAAAAATTTATTTTATTTTATCAAACTAAATTAAAAAATGATTTTTAAATTAATAATTTTATTTAAATATGGTTATTCGAGAAAATGATATTTTAAAACATAAAAGGAAATTATCAAAAATAATTTCATTTATTATCAATATGTATTATTTATTTAATAAAATAAAAAAATAACTTAAAATTATTAATTAATTTTTATATTCCTATATTTAATGGATAGATTATAATTATCTCATTTAAATAATTATATACTTAAAACGGTGTATTGTATAAACTCTGTGTTGCGTGTGATATACCCTAAGCTGATGTAGTGTGTATCAAACACCACTTTGGTGTTGCATGTAATTTATTCCATGTTAGAATTGGGTGTAACATATTCTTCTTTGGTTCCTTGTGAATGTAATGTTTGACTTAATTCATACCAAGATACAAAGGAATAATTTTTTTAAAAAAATGACTATAAAAACTATGGGTGTGACATTATTCTTTCCTTAATATGAATTTCGTGCTCAAATATTTATCCCTTGGGAAAAACAAATTAGGATACTTATGATTCATCATATACTCAAGTTACCACGTAGCTTCTTCTTACTAGTTAATTGTCCACAAAAAATTTTCCAGGTCAGTGGTTGTGTTTCTTAGAACATTCATTATCATTCAAAATTTTGAACTTGTTATGCTTCATAAGAAAGATACTACTCCAGTAGTATGACCTCTAATTTTATTAAATGTTAAGTGTCATATATGTAATTCCTTAGTAGATATACATGGAATAAATCATGGATTTGGGAGATATATTAATGAAGTGACATGTGATATGATACCATCCCAATAACATCAAGAAACTCAATGGGAAAAATATACCTAGGGCATAGTTTTCTTATCTTCCTGAATCTCAAAACATTATTTCAGGGTGAGATATATAGAAACTCATTTTAAAAAAAAATTAAATTCCAGATAATTATAATATTTATTAGCATTAGTTTTCAATAGACTTGGATCTTCCTTGAAATATCGTAGAATGGTACCCTCCCAACAATTTTTATAGTGATCCTAGGTGCCAATATCAGCCATTCTATAACTTCATCCCAACATGTTGGAGCTCTACATTTCATCCTATAAATGGTTTCATATGTTTCGATCTAAAAACTTGAGTTAAAACAATTATTCTATGAAAACCCAACTACATGATGGTATTTATCTCAACCACCATTGAAATCCAAATAACAAGATATCCACATATCCTCTACGGAAAGAATTTTTCTTTCAGATAGACTATTTGAATGAGGACGATAAGAAGTTTTGAAAGTAAATTTTGTATCAAGTGATTTTTGAATACATTTCCATAACATTGAGGTAATCCTCAAATCTCGATTTGAAAAAACCGAATGTGCCACTCCATGTAGACTTACCACTTCCTTAATGTATATCTTGGAAAGTGTTCTAAAGTGAAGTCTTCTTTAATAGCGATTATGTGTGCTTTCTAAGTAAGGTGATTAAATACCACCAAACTATAATTAATCCCTTTAGACGTTTCGGGTAGTACAACAAAAAAATCAATACTGATGCTCCCCCATTTTCAATCTCATATGTGTAATGGATAAAATATTTCATCCATAACTTGTTGGAATACAAATAATCAAGATACTTACTATATGATATATCTCTTAATGCCATCCCTATAGGAGTAATCTTAAATGTTCCTATATATATTCATTCTTAAATTAATAATAGATAATTAAAATCTATGATATTCCTCTATTAGCTCCTAATTCAAATATGGTATAAAAGGAACACATACACGGTTCTGGAACCATTCCATTCTATCTTGATCAAGGTTAAACTCATAAACAATTCTGATTTTATTTTTTACATCCTGATCTTCATTCATCACCATCTTAATTTTAATTTAGATATATGGTTGAACATTCATTTGAAAATGATATGATTTCCCATACCAATTGGATTTATAGACCCTTCCTTTAAAAATATATAAATATTGGATCTTTTTTTATCATCAACATGGTTGAGCTACCTGATCCTTCAAACTCAAAGCAAGGACCACCTTATTCTCTTTCACATGGTGGTAATTTTCTGAGAAATAATAATTCTTTACCAAATCTAACAGTCTTCTTTGGTGCATGTTCCACTTTTTTTGTGTGAATATTTATTTCAAATTTTAATGATCAGTTTATATATCAAATCATAATCCATCAATATAGTGCCTCCATATCAATAATAAAAAATTACATTACAAACTCCAAACCATTAGTTGTGTAATTCGTCTCTTGAATCATCAACTATTGTGTGAAATATGATATAACCATGTTATTATACATAAGAACACATCCCAATCATTTAATGGAATCATCACTGTAGATTATAAACCCTTCTACAATAGAGGGTATTATAAAAACAAGTACACTGACCAAACATCCATACAGTTAAATGAAATTTTCCCCACATTCATCGGTCCAAAAGAACATGACAATATTCTCAGTTAACATGGTCTGAGGATTATATTGTCATGAGAAACTCTCCAAAAATAGATTAAAATATCCAAATAATCCATGAATTCCATGATTCTTAGTCACTGTGGGTTTTCTTGGCCATCATTCAGTAGCCCTCATCATTAACAGATCTACTAATATACCATCTATTGAGATTATGTGACCCAAAAATTAATCCATTTGCTTCCAAAATTAACACTTGGTAAAAGTCACATATTATTTTTTCTTATTTTTAACCTTTAGTTCAATTATCATATGATATTCATGTTCTTTCATTATCTTTGAATAAATATGTACATCACCTATAATGACTACTATTAAAATATAGAGGTAATTCTTGAAGACACTATTCATTAACTCCATTATAATATTAGGGTAATTAGTATAAACAAAAGGCATCACTATATATTTATATTGTAGTTACTGTGTATAGAATATCATCTTGGGTATATCATCTTTCTGGACCCCCAATTGATGATATCCAAAATAATGGTCAATCCGGGAAAACTAATGATCTTCATGCAGTTGATTAAACATTTCATACATGCTGCGAAGAGGATACTTCTAATTAATTGTGATCTCGTTCCACTCTCGATAGTCAATGTTGAGTCGCATTGATATATATTTATTTTTCAAATAAAAAAATGTTGCAACCCATGGAAACACACATGGATGAATGAATCCCTTATCAAGGTTATATAGTAGTTTATTCATAAATTCATGAATGTCAACCAAGTCCATTCTACAAGGAGTTTTTGAAATTGGTGTAGAACAAAGTACGAGTTCAATATAGAACTCACCTTCTCATTTTGGGGGATGACTAGGAAACACTTTCAGAAAGACAACTGAAATATCTTAAACAATATTCTTGTCATCGATGAATGTTCTCTCCCCATCCATTGGAGGTAAAAACCCCTTTTAATGACAATTAATACACATACAGTGGATATAATCTCAATATGTGGTTCATACATATCATCACATGGATGGATAATGAAATGTGGGTTTGAAATATCAAAATTAAATTCAATTTTTTAATCAAAGGATGAATTATATGATTTTTGGGAAGAAAATTTCCACAAACCTCATATAGTGTGGAACCATATATGTGAGATGAAATTAACATACCATTATGTGTGTTCACTACTAATTTCACCTCTAATTATTTTGGTGTAATATTAACACCCTTATCAAATTCAATAGATATTAAACAGTGGGTAGGTCTAGAACTAAAAAGCACATTATCATTTCTAGAGTGGATGGTTAGTGTACCTTTAACCATTATTTTTTCGCACCTCTCATCAGAAATAACGATTGCATGATATTTCCCCATGTCTCTCACCTTAGGATGTTACTAACATCTATCATCGTCATTATCCCTAGAGTTTGGGAATTGGTTATCACAATGACCATTCTCCGTAAAAATGTATCATTAAATCATTAGAGGATCATTATTTGCCACTTTTTTCAATTCACAGTGTTTGATAACTTATTCACATCACGTCATAAATCAACGGCCTCATGGCCTTCCCTTCAACACCTAAGAAATTTTTCTGACCCCTGAAGAAAACATTCTCAATGATTTTTCAACAATTAGAGAATAAAATAAAATTTTATCTTCTTTTCTTAATGGTTTTTATATTTTCCTTTAAACTCAAATATCATTTTCTTATAGAAAAAATTATATTAATACGTGACACTAACCTCCATTTCATCATTGATTTAAAATTTCAAAATACCTCCTTAGAAACTTATATCTCTTATGACCAATTCCCTTATAACACTTGGCATTAAGACACAAAAAAAGATAACAACATTACTTTCGGTTTGGATAATAATTCCTAAAGTTAACCTCACATGTCTCATGAAATTAGCCTCATAGGTACCAACACATTGATCATACATTTCATCAACATACTAATATATTTCTCCATATAGATATGAATAATTCATGGAATGTACATATTCAAAAATTATGTTCTTGAACTTATCCAAATATATATATTCAAATTTTTCTTGCTTCCTCATATTCTTGATCAGAGTCCACCATTGATCTTTTTTTACTTGAAACTAATAATCAACGAGAATGAATTTATCATGCTCTGAATCCTGAAGAACAAAAATTATTATTTAGTGGTATTGATTCACTATTAAGAAACTTTTGGATCAATAGAACAGCTTAAAGAAGGTGAAAATTCCATCACGAATGAATTATTAGAGTGTTGTTCCCTCCATTGCACATTTAGAATCCCACCATTATTCATAGATTTAGAATGACGTGTGATCATAACAATAGGATTTTTCATTCTAGTTCCCATAAAATTATGTTTATCAAGAAGAAAATACTTGCATTTTCCATCTAAATATGCATTAAAATGGTTCCATTGTGTTTCATCAATTAACTAAAACCAAAATAAAAAATAAAGAAATAGTTATCATAATGGGGAACCACATAATTATTAATAATCACTTATAGGATTTGTAACTTATGTAACATTACATAATCTATGAAACCATATGTTTAACATAAGTTATTACTAGATAAAATATTTTTAAATCCTTCATGATGGTACATGTAGAGTTTGTTAATTTCTATGGTATATCCCCTTACAGTGTTCAACAAGGTGTGAACAAATTCAAGTTTTCATGTATGAGATTACACCGAATTTGGGAGAAATATCTTATAAGTTTTTTTACCTGTGGGTACATTTATTCCATAGACACATACACTTTTAGTATCCATATAGGAATGTATTTCTAGTAATCAACTCACTCAATCCTTTAACAAAATTCCAATGCATTTTACTAAACATTGGCTCATCAATATATAATTCCTGATAAATTTCATTAGGGTTATCAAAAAGGTTTTCTCATCCAAGATTCCAAAGGATCACTAAACATTTACATTAAAAACAACTATAATGACCCATTATTGAAATACTTTAACATTATATAACTTTTATAGAATACATAAAACATTACATCAGAAAAATATTGATGAACTTACTATTCAAATTCTATTGGGAACATGGAATCAAAAAGAATAGGTATATAAATATTCTTTATTATCGCCCACTAGGTTCTTCATAACTAGAACCATTATTAGACATAACAAAAATAATACATATCTTCATAAACTTGGGTGAGGATCATAAAAAGGGTGAGATCAAATTCTCAGGAAGGGTAAAAAATGGAGACACATATTAATAATCATAAGCATAATGGTATGAGAACATGATTGTGAAAAATGAATATCATACCCTATATATCAATGAACATATACATGAATCACTGAATTACGATTTTAAGATCATAAGACAAGAATTATTAGGAAATAATGAATATAATCCATGAAATCATAACACAGGATTGAATCATTGAATTATTTTAGAAACATAAGTATATAATATAATTTCTATAGTAGCCAATGCATCCTAGAGAAGACTATCTAGGTAGTATAGGTGAACTCCACATAACAAATTGGTATGCATGGTTCCCTCCCATGTCTATATTGGTAGCATGAGTTGGATCCTCTTAGCATCTTGGTATTCATGGTTAACTCACATGGCCATCATAGTAGTCAAGGTTCATTCACATGACCGTATTTGTCTATATAACGATATATAAATATTTACCCAATTCCGTGGAAGGAGACATTGGGCCCACTCATATCATAATGAAATCATACTTACTTGTGCCACAAGAACATAACATATCATATCATAACCCAAGAAATGGAAGTTTTATAAAAAACATGTTTTCATATCATAATATATGGAAATAGACATGTTTCATAATAATTTAATCATAAACATATCCCATGAAATGAGTTAGGTTTTAAAATCATATAACCTAAAAAAATAAGTGGTTTTCAAAATCATATAACTTTTAAATGTGAAATGGGTTCCATAAAAATCATTCCATCAAAATATAATTCATTCAGAGAAATAATAATATTGGAAACATTGAATTAATACCCTATAATGGCATGAGTATCACAAATGAATGTCATATTTTATGGGAACTAATTTTTAACGTTATTTTTAAAAAATACTTAAGGAAAATATTATCTCTTATTTAAAATAATGATTTTTATAATAGAAAACCTTCTGAAAACCATTATCATTGAAAATATATTTGAAAACATATAATTAAAGACTTTAAAATAATAAAACCTTTTTCAAATAAATTTTCATTGAAAATTATCTTCAAGGATATTTTTAAAATATTTTTAGAAACATTTTCTAATATATAGTTTTTAAATATAATATGTTTCCAGCTGAATAGAATGATAATAATATTTTACATAAAAATATTATCATATGTACCAATGAGTGGGAGAAATGGTACTAAAAATGAAGATATATTGAATAAAAATAGGACTAAAAAACTCATGAGTGTCCATGAGATATAGATCTGAATATACCTTCAAAGATTCATAGTCATTAACAATCTCGAAAAGTAATGAGATTTTTTCAATAAACACTTACCGATTGGTTACATGGAACCATACTATTCATGTAGAAAACATAAACTACATGAAGATAAAAATAACCTTAAAATAAGGAGGGTTATGATATTAAATGTCAATATTTGAACCTCTAAATTGTTTTTATGTTCATAAAAAACATGAGTCTCAATGAAGGAATTTTGAGATAAAATAATCTTTTATTGTTTTTGTTACTATTTTAACTTAAACACCATAAATTAAAGGTCATAAAATGGATATTTTAATACCCATATATTTATGAAAAATATACATATAATACAATAATGGTATATACAGTCATCATAAAAAAAGAATGATTATTTAACATGTCATGTATCTCCTAAAAATATAAAGTGAGAAGAAATCCACTTTTTTGTAACTTGACTCTCATCATACCCATTAAAACCACCTATATAATAAAAATATTTTATTATAAATCATTTATATAAAAATATAATTATATTTAATACTATATAAGTGTTTATTATTACTGTATATTACCCTCTTCTTAATGTTCATATGTTGAGGTTCCACTTCAGTTAATAATCGCTTTTCTCTTTGCATATGTCTTAATTTGTTATAGCATTGGTCTTTATAAATTTATAATGAATAAAATATAAGAACCATGATATACACATAATTTATCCATAGTATATTTTATAATAATAATATTTATATTATAGAATTGTGAAATAGAATACATTGTTTAGGGATATGGTAAGTCGTGTGTATGCATGAACGTTGTTCCCATTTTGATTTCCGTATTGAAAGAAAGTATGTAAATTATATATATATATATATGTCATTATTTAATTATAATTATTATATCATATATATTATATAACTTCACTTAAGAAATTCTTAATACATTCCTTGTGGTGTGTGAAAAAAGCTCATCATTTTGAGGGGGTGGTAGTCCACAATTTCTCAAATGAGAGTATGAAATTAACACCAAATGTAATTTAAAAGGCAAGTGATTGAAATTTTTTTAAATAATCTTAAAGAAATTATAAATATCATATTTAACATATTTAAATATATTGTATATCATAATTTCCACCATGAAATGTGGTATGAAAATTTGAACAATCATAGTTTTATAAGGCGGTGGTTCACCTAACACATAAATAGTATGTTCGCTATTAATTAGATGTAGGTGTGTGTATGTTTAGGATGAATCATTTTTTTATCAAATTATATATTTATATAGGATAATATAATTCTTATAAAATCATGTAAAAAATTATGTTGATGGGTGAAGCCTGAAAATTAAAAAAGGACTTGAGAGAAGATGTTAATACTTGATCGGGTAACTCCTTTTGATTTTTGAAAAAAAACCTTTCATATATTTCCTAATGTAAAATTTAAGGATTATAGGGTAATATAGATATTTTGGTAAGACTATTGGGTTTGTCTTTTCTAATATTAATATTTTTGAGTGGTGCGAGGAAGTGGGAGTGGTGGTGAATTTTATAGGGGAGGAAAAGGATTCACTTGTATTTTTTAAAAACAAGTTAGTTGTATACATGTTAATACCTAGGAAAATTTACACCAAACAAAAAACATATTATATGAAGTATTACCAATGAAATATGTATAGAAAATTTGTTTTTGGAAAAGTTTCTAGGTCACATGTGCCCTTGATTTTATGGTTTAGTGCCTAATTAAGATTAAGTTAGTCTTAATCAATTTGAATAATTTAAATAACTTTTATTAATCAATTTGGTTGAAAATTAAAAAAAGATTATTAAATTATAAAAATTATACTGAATAAAAGTTTTTTATGTTATTTTTTAAAAATTAAAATCATTGAAGAAGAAAAATGATGATTAATTCCAATCTTGCTGATGGGGAAAAATAACGTAATTTTAATGTAGTAAAAAGTTAAAATGATCATTATGATTTTATATTCAATTTCGAGGTACAATTGATTCTATTGAAATAAATTTTATTAATATATATAATATTTATCAAATTTTACCATAAGATAAATTTGTAATATCATTTATTATTAATAATTAATTAATCCAAAATGTAGTTTTTTCAAAAAAAAAATATTTTTTCACAATTCTTCAATAACTGAGGCTTTTGAGAATAATCACAAATGTCAACATAATTTAATTTAAACCTTAAATATTTAATTAATAAAGTTTATTTTATCAAATTAAATTTTTATATGTGTATGAAATTAATTTTATTAATAAAACTGGTTCAATTGAGAAAATAGTATTTTAAAAACAAAAAGTACTTTTCCAAAAATATTATATATCAATATCAATATTTTTTATTTAAATAAAAAAAATATATAAAATTATTTTAATAGTAGTCATTACTCTTTATATTACTATGTTTAATATCTATATTATAATTAGCTCATTTAAGTAATTATATTATTAAAACAAGCTTCGATAGAATCTCTGTGTTGCGTGTGATGTAGGCTAAGTTGGTGTTGTGTGTATTGTAATCCAAGTCATTGTAGCATGTAACATACACTCATTCGATTTAATGTGTAATTTATCCCAATTTGGTGCCATATGAAATGATTGTTGACTTAATGAATTCCAAGAAGTAAATTATTATTTTATTTATTCAAAAATAATGTCCCTAAATACTAAAGGTGTAACATTAATTAATCGAATACTAGTCTCCATGCGGTATTATTCTAGATATAGGTCATTGCACCCAATTTTGGGTCCCAGTATCTCTACCAAAACATCTATGTGTAGATGAATATTGTCTATCATCACTTGGTACCACTCTAGGTACGATCTCAGATCCCTAACTTTTCCCAACTCCTTGACTTATGATTGATCGAGATGGGTTCCAAAAGAACATCCTGATATTCTAGACGTGTCCACATGCTCGAAAAACCTTCATAGTCTTCTCACGATACATTCAAATATTTCCAAGAATTATGAACTATAAAAACACCATCATTGTCCCACTCTGAGGTCATCTCCTCAAGGCCTTGTCCTAACATCCATGCTAGAACTTGTCTCATCCTCATTTCCTTCCATCAAAAGAATCTCCCCTGAAATCACGTGAATCTATCACCCTACTATAGTATGACATGTCCTTCATGTGTTACTTTGCTATGAGAACATATTTAACCACCTCTAAGAATTTTTCGTACCTCAATATTTCAACATATTCCCAAATGGAGTTCCTTAGATTATCCTTGAAATGCCTAACCCTCAAGGTTTCATATACCACCTTGCCAAGTGCGAAGCAAGACCAATTAGTGAAAATTTCTACACAATCCAATAAAAAAATTTCATTGTGTTGATGTCAAAAAATCATTACATCTTTTTACGACCTCATCATCTCTGGGAAAATATATCAATGAATTTGTACACAATATCCATTCAAGCCTATCCCAAATGTCTTCATCACTAATCATTCATATACCAACAGTGATTAGCTGGTCTTCTGAGCATGTAAATATATATATTAATCCCCCCATCAGATGAATCTCCAGATTATGGATGATCATATTCATATCTTCAACCCATTTCTCAGCAGCCTATGGTCCACCCTTACCTTGACATAGTAGTGGGTTTTAAGACATGAACCCCCTATTCAAATACGTCATTCATTAATTTAAACCTTGGGACCACTAATAAATTCACATGATATCATATACCAAACTATACCTGATCGACTATGTAATACATGTCCCAAAAGTGGAATGCTCTGGTGACTTCACCTCTTGCATTGGAATCTGCGCCTGAGCCTATACATGCGACTCTCAATCTACCTAACTCTCACAGGTGTCCACCTAATCATTCTCCCTTGATACCCTTTCAAATCCTACTAGATTCTCTATCTTATTCATCCTGGTGGGATCACATTCAATACCAATACATGGTCATAAAATCAACATAACATATTTATAAATATTTGATCTAGGGAAATTAGTAACATGATGCATGATATTTTTACACTTACCCATTTCCATCGCAACAATTTCATAATAAATCTTGGAATCATGGTCTCTATAGTCTCCCGTAACACCTAGAAGTATCAAGTATTCATTAGGCCATTCCCATCCAGATGAAAAATGTCACCTCAAACCATAAATCACGTCGCCCATCTTGGGGTCCAGTATCACCTAGTATCATTATCCATGCATGATACTATAAGATCTATTCCCATATGAATATAGATATAACATATCAAAAACATATTCCATTGGTTCTCATTTTATTGGTTGGATGAATAATAATCCATGTGATAGAATCTAGGAAAGAAAAAACCTCTTATTTCCCTTTGATGAAACATTAGAAAACCCAACCACTCTTCCAAACATATAGGTCCCAAATATATATCCAATGTAGTTTATTTCATATACACATGAATATATAATTTTAAGCATCATATGTCCCTATTAAAAAGCATAAAAATGTATAGAAAACACGTTTTCGGTAAAGGTAAAAGGTTCCAATAACTTATTCCTTATACCAAGCCCTAGATTACAATCTATAACAAATAACAATTCCAATATCATGTGAAACAGTTGTTTAGTGCTTTAAGTCCAAGTTACACCAGCCTTTGGTGTGCCTCCCCACATGCTATAGGCTACTTACAAGATGTGATGGTTTAATAGAGAGGTATTATGGATACTATACCCTTTGGTGATTATATAATATTGTTCTATATAGATATATTTTTGTAAGGAAGAAACCAATATAATCAAACCCAAACCCACCCATGGAATCATGGTTCGTCCCACATGCATGTGGTTACATGCACCCAAACATGATCTATAAACCTACTTATGCCATTATCTTAATATCTAGTCTATTATAACATAAATAGTAAGGAAGAAATATAAGAAAATCATTTGGTACGATCAGTATCTATTCTAACAACACTACTAAATCCCATTCAATAACATATCTGATTCCATTTGTACCACCCTAACTTGAGTAGCAACCTGAATGGTTCATTTTTGAGGAGTAACCCTAACCATAGATTTTCCTGTCCATACATAAATGGAATTATACTAGTAGTGATGGTGTTACCTATTGGTATTTTTATTATATACCCTTTTGTGGTAGTAAAATAATTGTATACATATATATATTAATAGAAGGAAATTACAATAGGCTCAATCAAGAACCCACACATGGTGAAACCACAAAAAATATCATAAATTGTAAAAACCAATATATAAAAAACCATAGAGTAAAGAAATATAAAAGTGAAATATTCCATTTTTAGATACTATGATGATCATGAATTGTAATAAAATTCATACAATGCAATAAATAGTAATGGGATTCCCATGTATGACCATCCGTCTATATATATAAATAAGCATATTGGTAAATGAAATAATTTTAGAAAGAAAATATCCATCTAATGAAGGAACCTCATGGTCCCTTTACATCCATCCCATTCCAATCACCCAAAAAATAGTCTATCTTCATACCCAAACCCTTGCCCGGACACAAAAGCTTGAAAACTACACGGGTCCGGAAGGGCCCATGTATTGTGTGAGAATGACTCTCAATGAGATAAAACCCACATGTGAATACCTTACATTAGTAATCCATCATGTTTGTACTGAAAATAAATAAAAAGGTATTGCATTCATTTAAGTGTCATAGACAGTCTTAGTAATAAGCACCCACTAGGATGATATCACCTTCTTCATCCATCACGTCAACAACTGAGGAGGGGAGGATACATACCTCACAAATCAAGGATTAATATGTTGATAAAAATCCACTGGTGAACCCTTAGGTTCCACCTCAAAAAATCACTTGGAACCTCATGACATTAACCATTTAGATGACATCATTAAGGCATGCCCAGTAAAAGAATGTAGTCCCTCATCCCCCTTCTTGAAAGCACCCATCTAATGAATTCCTGATGCATGGAGGCACACACATAACTATAATATAATAGAATCCACCATGGGATAAACAATTTATTTCCCACTGAACAATGGTTATCATTCTTGAAAATGATCCAGGACTAATTTCTTCATGAATAGCATGCCATATCCCCCAACAGATTGACTCAATGTTGTCCTATAATGGATCCTCACCATACCTGTTAATTTTCACAAAAAGAACTACCATAAATTTAACTAATCTATAATTATTGGGGTCCACAACCATCAAATGTGGCCAAAAACACATCATCATTGAGTTAACTTGTGTTCACATGATTCTAAATGTCTCTTTGTCCAACACAAGTGAGCATCAATCAGTAATTTTGAACATATTTCACACCAATCCTAGCACCTCATACCCATGAAACCATGTCAACCAAACCTCTTAGACTATACCCACAACATGATATCCTTCCCAATTAAATAGAAAACTGAATCAATCGGTCGATGGTCAAAACCACCCAAATGCCTCAAGCTAATCTCTTCCTTAGGATCACATCATCTCAAATTGATATCCATCCCTATCTTGATATTCAGGCTAGGCCCCTCATGTTTCAATGGAACCCAATATTAAATCACAATTATTTTACATTATATTTTTATATAAAATAAAATTAAATAAATTATTCCATGAAATTGATATTCACATATCGAATTTAATTATAAAATCAATTTAATCTAGCTAGAACATTTTAATAAAAAGGGGACACCCCCCATCCTAACTTCCCCAATGATCAATACCCTCACACATATATACCATTACTCCCACATATTATGTTGTCTGTTAGGAAAGATAAAAAATAAATTTAAGAATTGGATATGAGATCCTTGCCGAGACAGATCCAACGAAACAAAAAATTTTATGAACAAAGTTTGGACAATGATATGGGTCAAACAAAAGATGTGTGTGGGAATTGGAGATTCTTCCTTGAGTTTTCCAATCCACAATACTGATATTAGATAATAAATTAGGTTTATATAGATAATGGAAAAAATTTTGTTCAAAAAATAATGAGTCCACATGGTTATCTCACATGGTTATCCAAACCCTGAAACAATTGTTTGGATCCTGATAATTAAGAGACACACCATGCATGGTTAACCATCATGGTTATCCATAACCATATGAAAACCATTTGGATATAGTGAATAGGTACTTCCTAACATGAATAAATCATGTTTCTTGCACACAGTTTATCATATCTATATATAAGTCAAGTGAAAGTGATATGAAAAAAAATGTAGTTGTGTAAATAGAGTTGTGCACCATTAATACATAGATTACCTTAAAATATTCTCTTTTCAAAAAGGGGATTCTCATTTTTCACTACGTGGCCACACATTGTTTTCAAACAATTACACTCATCCTACAATTCCATAAAAAAGATAATTTTAGAATTCAACACACTCAAAACCCATAAACATACATGAGTATCTTATTAAACCAATTTGATTATCTCAAAACAAGGATTTGGTTAAAATTAACTCTTTTATTTGGGATCCAAAAAAGGAGAATGAATTTGGAATACCCTCAAAAATTAAAAAAATAGAGATGATTTAGACCCACTCTAAATTCTGAAATCATTTTATTAAATATTGTTTGCAACTACTTTTTTTTCAAGGTTCTATTGTTTCTTAAGATAGAATTACTATGGAACATGGTAAAACAATAGTTTATGAAGAATGGAAAATGCCTTAAAATATAACCTAGAATTAATGTTTTCAAGGATTATAATGATATTACCAACATTTTTCTGAAAACCCCCATTATTATATATCCTATTTTCGTAGACAAATAGAAATGATTTTAAATTTTTCTATACAAAACATTGTGTGATCATTTTCATAAATTAAAAATATTATTGGTGAATTTTCTAGTTTTATAACAACCATAAAAAAATGGTTATTTTTAATCTATAGTGACACATCAATGAAGGTACTTGGTTGTGATCTAATGAAAAGTGATCAGGTAATTTATTATGCATCATGACATATAAAACCTCATGTGTTATATTATCCAAAATATGAATTAGAATTAGATGATTTAATTTTATTAGTTTCCGAATTTGGTTAAATAATTTATATAGGGAATGATTAGAAATAAATATTTAAAAATAGAGTTTGAATAATATATTAACATTGAATGAGATAAACATGAGTTTGATAAATTTTATGGAATTTATCAAGGATTAGGATTGAAAGTCTCATTACCCCATTGAATGGGAAAAAAACTATCTGATTCTTTGAGTAGGAAAAATAATACTATATTAACCATGTTACCATTGTAACATGACCCTTTGGTTAATGATATGAATTTTTTCCTAGAATTTATCAGAGTATGATCGTTATCTTTTTTTGTTTATGGTGTAATTGCAATCATTTTTTATATAGAATTGTGAATGATGATTAGGAATTCATTGAATTACATGAAAAATTAATAATTTAGTATGATTGGTATGTGGAATAAACTTAATATTTATAATGAATGTGTTTTGAGATTTGGAAACAGATTATATGTGCCTTGGGATTCTTAGTTCCATAGGGTGTTGTTAAATGAATCTCAGAGTTCTAGAATTCCTATTTATTTTGGAGAAATAATGATGTAAAGATGAGTTCTTGAGTATTAATATTTTGATGGAATAAAAGGAGATATTTCAAACTTTTGTATGAAATGTTTGACTTATCATCCAGTAAAATTAGAATGGTTATGAATGAATTATATCCTTAATCCTTTTCCAGTTCTATAGTTGAAATAGAAAAATATATCCATGGATTTCACAGAGGGATTTTCAATTACATATTGTAGTAATAATGAAATTTTAGTTATTGTCAACAAATTAACTAAATCATTCAATTTTGTTACATTTATTTTGGATTTAATGTATTTGAATCATATTAATAAATTATTTTAATGGTTATAGTAAATTAAAAAGGACTTCCGCTCTCCATCTTATCTGACCATGATCCCATGTTTACATCGGTGTTTTGGAAAAAATAAAAATTCATTGGGTATTTAATTAAATTTTTGTACAGAATTTCATCCTACTTTTGTTGTAAATTCTAGAAAAATAATTCATCAATTGGAAAATATGATTTTTTTTTCTTGTTTTATACAATACTATGTTATTTGGAATCATCAACATTCGTTTATTGTGTTTTTTTAAAAACTGTTTCATTCCAGTATTTATATTTCAATTTTTGAGGTATTATATTTAAAGTGTATTCAAAATTTATTATTCTATGTTGAATTAGTTGAATTCTTGTTAATGGGATCATAATTATTAAATGATGTTGATGAAAATGTGATGATGATTCATTATTATTGTAGGACTAGTTAGGGTTGGATGAAAATTAATTAGGATAACTAGAAAAATGATCTTTCTTATGAGGTAGGAGATTATGTTTTTATTAATGTATCTCCACAAATAAGGATTATGCATTTTGGTATAAATGGAATGTTAATTCGATGGTTCAATGTACTATATGAAATCATAGATAATTCACAATAATTTTATTTCTCGAGTTGAGTTTCATCCGATTTTATCCCAGGTAGAAAATGTTTTTCATGTTTTGATGTAAAAATGTATTTTTTAGGTAATCTCATGTTTCGATCCCTGATGTAGTTCAGTTGAAAAAGATCCATTCTTATGGGGAACAACTGGTTCATACTATTTAATATAGATATCATGAATTATAAAATAAGGTAATTCACCAGGTTAGTGTTTTGAAGAAAAGTAATGAAATTGATGAATAAACATTGGAATCTTAAGAAAACCATGAGAGAAACGTGTCCCCACTAGATTATTTTGTGAATAATATTATGGGGAAAAAATTCCAGATAGTGGAATAATGTAAAAGACTAAGAAATATTATTCTAATATTTTAACATATATTCTTGTATTCATTTATTATGTAGTTTTATTCATTATAAATATATTATGTATTTATTAAAATCCAAAAATAAATATTTTCTTTAACTCATTTACTATAATAGTCGACTTAAATTTTTATTATTCAATTTAATAAAATTTAATTTGAAAAAATGAATATCATTTTTTAATTCATAATTTTCATTTAATCATTGAACAAATTTTTTTAGAATTCTATTAATATATTGTTTTTATATAAATAGTGAAAAATATAATTTTTATTGAAAACTATATCATAATTTGAGGTATTTAAATGGTAAAACTATATTATTGAATATTTTTATAGATTATTTAGTTAGTTATGATTTAAAAAAATATTTAAAAAAATATTTTATACATTAATTTTTTATAAAAACAATTTATATTTAATTGGAATGTAATGAAGAAAATCAATTTTTTCATTGGGTTATTCTAGGTTAATTTTCAATTAAATTATATAAGTTATATATTCTGAATTTGGAAAATTTTATACCATATTTTTAATCATTAGGATCAGAATTACTAAAGGAATCCCTTTTACATTTGGATAATATTAATTTTAAAAATGGTAATTTATATTACCATGGTAATGGGTAAATGGGATTATTTAAGTTAAAATAAAATTATTTGAACTACGAAATGACCCAAACCCTTTCCAAAATGTTATTTTATGTGTATATCTGTACTATAATGCTAAACGAGTATAATTTATGTATGTTTGGGGCCACATGTATGAGACAATAACCTTTATTTATTTTATTTATATGAAATTCAAACATGACATTCTCTTATTTTCTTTAATAAGTGGTATATATTTAATATTACGTAATATAGAGGACATTACTAACTAAAATAATAAATTTTATATAGAATTTTTTTTATTTATGATGTTATCTTTTTTTATTTTTAGTGATGAAATAAATAACCAAAACTGTTAAACAAAAAATATTTTGTAAATATTATTTAATAAAATGAAAATAAAACATATTAAAAGATTAAAATAAATAAAATTTGAGATAAATGTTGTGATCAAGGAATTTTTAAGATTACCATGACATGTTATAAAAATGATATAATAAATTATTTCAAATTATAACTTTTATCATGATATTATAAAGGTCATTGTAATAACGAGTTCAAAAAATTGGCATTATGGATCCCTTATAAAAAATAATATTTTATTAAAATATATAACATTCCATTACATATAATATTAGTAAAATTGATTATTACATGATTTATCATACTATCTGTGGTCTGATTATTCATTATTTTTCATTTTATATTAAATTTAATAACACTCTATGAGTAAAAATCCATGTTTTCCCAATAACAGTTTATGGCGATAAAAATGTGTTAAAACCATAATATTTGGTTATAAATATAGTAAAACTCATATATTTGTTATTTAATGAATATATTTTAAACCATAAACATCTTATAATTGAAATTTACTAGTTTTTAACTATTTATAAATATATTTTATTATATATTAATTTATTAATTTGAAAAACTACAAGAGTTTCCCTCCCACTATCCAAAAAGGGAACACATTATTCTCATTTCATCCCACTAAGTGACTAATTTTTTATACAATCAATCTAAATATACCTTAATAGAATAGACTAATGAATTCATGATTCCATTTATTTATAACACCATAAATAGTGATGTTATGGTGTTAAAAAGAGAACACTTTCTGAATTATAGGTATCATTTTTATCAAGTGTTTCTGTTTTGGTTATTATTCAAAATCCATAAAACCTTATTAAAAAATCATAAAAAATAAATATTTTATCCTAAATTAACATATACGTTATTTTATTATTTTCTTGTCCAATAACCATCTATTCTTCTATTAAATGGGAAACATATTCATTGTTCGTGTGTACAGTAGACTACTGCTTCACAAAAAGATGTAATTAATTTTTTTAACCTTCTATTTTTACTAGATATAATGATATAATTATGTTTCATATATGATATTCATGAAATATTTATTTTTATTAAAATATAATATTTTATTTTCATTTTTACTTGTCCATGCATAGAAAATGATAAAGTGGTTTATCCATACTGTGAATTATCACCTCCACAGAGCATTCAGGTTCATTTTCCATTCCCACAACAAATGGATGACATATATAATTGTATTTAATTACATAAAATTATACATATATATATATATATATGATTTTATGGATATATAAAATAACTCTTAACTTTATAATATTATGATCGTTGAAAATTTGAAACATTAGTCATAAGTCTCTATGACTTTTTGTCTCTAGGATTATAATATAGTTCATTTTTATAGCCATATTTAATTGATAGAGTTAGAATTATTATTTATATATATATATATTATAATTATATTATTATTATCCTGGATATAATTTTATAATTTTCACTTTGACCATAGTCAACATTCTGATGTAAATTTTGATTTATGAACCGAATATCATCAGAACGTCAAATGTGAAAATAAATAACTAAGAAATGATATATACCATGAAATTAACTGAAATAAAATGATAAATTATATTGAAAAAGTTAATTGAGAAATTATATAATTATGCGATTTTTTCATGAATAAAAACCACATATATGACCAGTTGGACCTATGGTATAGGACTTTCTTTAAAAACCTTCTTTTCAAGTTTCCCTTTTACCAATTTTCCAAAATTCTACATGAATATTTTTTATTGACTTGTATTTCGTTCGAATAATTAACAACCATAGTGATTCAGAAAATATATTTTTTTACGTTATAATTTTAAATAGTTATTTTCAAGTAAAATGGATTCATTGTTTTGTGAACAATTATTTGATTTTAAATTTAATTATTATGAAAAATATTATTTTAATATCATAATCTGTTTTGTTCATTGGATTAAAATATTTTTTGTCACGATTTCATTCCTTATGTAATCCAGGTAAATTTTTATCATGTGGTTCATACCTATTATATCTCATGAGTGATCTTGTTATATCTATCTTGAGTGCTTTGATAGTGTTCCCTAGTAGTGAGTACTTATTTTTTCAACATATCAATATATTGGATTTGAGTTGTATTGTTATTCAAATTTGTAAGGGTTCATGTAAGGGGTTTTAAGGGTTATATTTTGATGATTTCTCTCTGATATTTTATTAGTATTCTATTATTTCTAATTAGTTTTAAATGAAATTGATTTATTTTCATTGAAATTATAATTATTTATTTTTTCTAAAGAAAAATTTATTCACTTTCCGATTGATATGGTATGTTATTAAGTGATTATTTTAATGAGTTTTAATTTTTCCACTCATTTGATGGTTTCCTTCTTTTATATCTCTTACATAGATTTTTATTTCCATCCTAGGGTTTTTAAAATTTCCCATTAGGTTTTAAGAATGGGTATGATTAGACAATAATTCTAGTTGTATGTCATGAAGATTTTTTAGGAAAGGAAGCCAATATTATTTTTTAAATGTTTTTTATTATAAAATAAAATGGATGATAAGTTAATATTTCATATTTTTAATATATATTCTTTTATTTAATAGTTTTATAAATTCCTTGACTCTACAAACCAAAAATATCTATAGGATTGTAAAAAAATAAATTGTATACTAAAGTCCCCAACACATGTTATTTTTAAGGATGGATCTCTATTGATTGTATTAGAGGAAAGATTCATACATAATTTGGGTATAGTATAATTGAATAGAAACCAATAAAACAATTATCACACATTGTTATGTTTAAGTGATATAGAATTTTATTATTTAAATTTTTATGAAACTAAAAAATGTCTATTAAAAATGGTTTTCCAAAAAATAAACATTGAGGCTATAGTAGGAAGCCATAAATATTATGATATCTATCAAAATCATAAAAATATAATTGTTGGTATTAGATCAGATTAGTTTTTTTTGTAAAATATCATTTGATGCAATCTATAAATATTTGGTGAAACTTTTCAAGAGAGAAGCCAAATCTACTGTATAGGAACATGAAGATTATGATTATGAGGTAATATCTGCAAACATTAATTGGATCATGTCTCCTAGTGGATGCTAAAGAATGTATCAATTATGTAGATAAAATTTTTGAATTCATTTTTTTGAACTTAAAATGTAAACACTATAAATCTTTCATTTTGAATAAGAATATAATTTATTGTTGTATATTATTAAAAATTCCAAATAGAAAGATGATCATGGAATGGAAAAATTCTAGGTCTAATTTGTTTGAAATATTATTCACTATAGTTTTTATCCTTCATATGGAAAAAGAATTTTAATAATTATGGGAAATAAATTGAGATTTGTTATCTATATATGAACAAAATTTTACATGAATACCCATATACATAATAAGTTTTTGCCGGAAACGAACTGTAAAATTAATAAATTTTACTCTAGGATGAAAAAATGTATATATAGTTTATTTGAAGAAAAATTAAATAAAAGATATTAATAATTTATTAATTATTCAATAAATAATTTGATGAAGTTCTATAAAATTTGATTACCTCATGATTATTAATTTATGAAGCATTTAGGATGGTATGTAATGGGTAAAATATGTTATTGAAATCACGAGGTAAGAAAATAAAGTCCCTATCTTAGGATGAGTGTGGTAAAAAGCACATTGGAGAATGTATTTATAAATTAGGGATGTTTTATTGGTGTGTTCAATTGGGTCATAGGTCTGGTGACTATAAAAAAACAATCTTGCATAGCCAAAAAACTGGGTAACAAATTTTCATCAAACGGTGACGTGTTTTTTATTTCAATGAGTAAGGTCATTATGGTAACATTTTTCTAAAGGTAGAAATAATATGTATAATTAATCATGTTAAGAAATAGAATGGTGTATAGAAGTCATTTATTGCTTCTATTCTAGATGTTTGGCAATCCAATTAATTACTGAGAGTTATTTTATTAGATTATCCAAATTATTACAATACATTATTTTTTTGAGAACATCCCATTAATTTATTTATGAGAAATATTATAGAATTTTGAGAATATCACATCAGGATTGTATCATAAAACATTGAGTGAAAACACCAAGCTGGAATGTTGATGCAACCCATATATGGTGGAATCTTTTTATTATTAAAGGTGAAATGGCCTTTCTTACTAATATTCTAGATCTACCCATAAAATAGTTTGATATTATTCTTGGTATGGATAGAATTTAAATTTGTCATGTTATACTAGATTTATTATCCAATAAATCCTTTTTCAATGATTTCATACATTTCATAACCTACTAAGAAAGAGATAATTGATATGAAATAGATATGAATGATTTTTTAAACATGTTGTTGAAAAGAATGAAACTATTTATATTTTTGAGGTTTTTTATGTTAATTAAAACATGGATATATTCCATTAAGGTTTTCGTGAATTAATTAATGATCAAGGGAATTAGTTTTATGTTCACATAGTGCATTATTCCATGACTATTTCTATTACACCTTATCAAATAACTGAAGTAGAACATTTGGAAATAGAAAATATGTTACAGGAGTTTCTAGATAATGGTTTTCATCATACATGTACATCACATTTAGGTGCTTATTTTTTGTTTGTAAATAATAAATATGGTTATATGAGGTTTTTTATTTATTATATTGAATTTTATAACATCATAATTAATAATGTGAAACCTTTTAAAATTTTCATTAATTTTTTGTCAACGACATAAATTTAAGTAATAATTAAATATTGATCGTAGGTTTCGGTTCAATCAGTTAACGGTGAGGGATTTAGATTCAACAATGAATACATTATATAATAGATATGGACATGTTGTGTTTTTATTAATACCCTTTTATTTTTCCAAATTAACTATATATACTTATGGATCTAGTGAATTGAGTTCTCCATGACTTGATGGATAATTGTTTAGTGTTATTAGTAACTATATACTAGTATTTATTATAATGAATAATGATTATTAATGAAACATAAATGTTATTTCAAAAACACTAAATGAATATAAAATCTATGTAATATTTAGTAACAATGATTTTTTTTTATAGAATTTATTTTATTGGCTATATTGTTTTTAATAATGGAATTACTGTTATGTATGTTAAAACAAATGTTCTTTTAGAATAGCCAATACTAGATACTGTTACTGAGATTCAATGTTTTCATAGATAAAAATGATATTATTTGTTTTTTGTTGAAAATATTTCATGGATATCAACCTTAATAATAATGTTAGCATGAAAAAGAATTAAATTAATATATATAAAATATTTTAATTATTTTCTTCCAATAAAATAGAAGATAAGTTATTATTGTAGTTTTATACCTACTAATATGAAATGGTAACTTTTTCATCTACAATGATGCTTAATTTAAGGTACCTGGTAATATTTACGTAGATTAATTAGCTAATTTATGATTCTTTAACAAAATAAAATCATAATGAGTTATGTTCTCGAATACATGTTTTTTAATTAGATATTTTTTTCTATTTTTTCTGACATCATTTAAGTGGATCAAGGTGTGAAATATAATCTTATCATAAAATATTAATGTTTATATTCACTATGAATTTATTTAACCTGAGGAAGGGATGTTGGATGGAACTGGTTTAAGACATTTATTGCAAGATCTGTTACCACCCTTTAATTGGAGATAGTGTAGTTTATGATTTGATTCAGAATTATAAGAAAACATTATTAGTGTTACATTTTTAACACGGCCCTTTGGATAATGATTTAATGAATTTTTTCTGAGGGGTTATGGGTGAAATAACTTTCTCTATTTTGTTTCAGGTGTCAGTGAAATCTTCTCAGTAATATATAATTAATCATGTTGATATGGAAGACATTTAATTATATAATAATGATAAATTTATTTAGTTGGGTATGTTACCCAAATTTAATATTGATAATTAATGATTCATGAGATTTAGAAAGAGATTTCAAGTCCCTTTTCATTCATAGTTTAAGATGTTATAGTTAAATGATTCCAAAATTCCCCATTATTTGACCATCCTTGAATCCCCATGATATATGAAGTAATTTGGGAGTATTACAAATGGTGGGAACTGAAATAATATATTGTTGTATTTCCCTTTAAATGTCTTATTTTCCATGTTTTTCATTAATAACAACAATTACTAGAGGGTATTCTTAAACAATTGTCAATGACACAGTGGGAATGGGAAAATATATCAATCGATTACATATTAGGATTAAAAAAGTCATCTTGATTTGATAATGTGATCTGGTTATTTATTAATCAACTAACTAAATCAACAAATTTTAATCCCATTTGTGACACAATGTCTTCAGATCCACATTCTCAATTATATTTTATAGAGATAGACAAGTTATGTGGATTTCCACTCCCTATCATATCTGAAAATGAAAATTGGTTTACATGATATTTTTTTATTGTACATTTGACATTTTATTGTAATAAAATGGGATTTCTAATTAAATGATTAAAATATTAGAAGAAATTCCATGTTCATTTACTCTGAATTACCGTGCATGTTAGGATCACTATATTTCTTTGATCGAGTTTTATAATAATATAAAATGTCATTATAGTATATAGATGGTTCCTTTTAATGAATTATATATAACGAGATGTCATAATTAATCATTTTCGGATGATGTGGGTGAATTTTTAATGATGGTACAAGAATTGGTTGTGAAAATGGATTAAAAGATAAAGATTACTTAGTAACATATGATGATTTCTCATTACATGCATACAATTTATTATGATAATCATTGGAGATATATTTATTTCGAGATAGGTGATCATGTTTTTGTTCATGTACATCTTTGAGAAATGCTTATGAGTTTTGGATAAAATATATGTTAATTCAATGGTTCATCCAACCATATAAAATCCTGTATAAAATATTATGAGAATCATACCTCATAGAATTTACTCCGATTTAATCTAAGGTACACAATTTTTATCAGGTTTCTAGGTTAAGAATGTACATTCTTGATCGCAATAATGTTTTGATCAATAAATTATTACAGTTGGATGAGAACATTTCTTATGATGAATAACTAATTTAGAATTTCAATGGTAAATAAAAAGTAGTATGAAAAAAGATAATTCACCAGGTTAATATTTTTTGGAAACCCCATATAGTTGCAGAAGGAACATTGTAATATGAACAACCTATGGTGGTATGGTATCCCTAAATGTTTAATAAGTGAATAAAATTCGGTGGATGAAATTTCAAGAAGAGGGGAACACTATAAAAACCAAAATATTGATTGATTTTATTATTTTAGTATTTGATAAAATCTATTTAATTTCATAAATAATAATTTAAAAATATTCTTATCATGAATTTTTGAATATTTCCATAAAATAATTATTTTTCATGGAATTAGAAAAAATACATATAATTACTAAAAACTATTACTATAATTATAGGGGTAAATTATGTATTGGATAATTTTTAAAATTTCATTAGTTATCGTGGATTTAAAATTATTCAATTATTTTATTTTGAATTATTTTTATACTAGTATTTAGTATAAAATAAAATTCTATTTATGATAGGAATTTTTCAGAAAAAACGAGTATCCATTGTATTTATACAGATTATTTTTAAATTAAATTATAAAACATATGTGTTTTATATTTATAAAAATTCATATCATATATCGAATTATGAGGTATATATTTATTAAATAATTTTTTTATTTTGTAATGTTATATAAATTAAAATTATTAATTTTTATTTACATGGTAAAGGCTAAATCAGGTAATTCGTATTAAAAATAAAATCGTAGGAACCATAAAATGGCCTGAAAAATTTCTTATATAAAATTGGATGAGTATATCTTTATCATAATGATACAATAGTAAAACGTTTTACATTTTTTCGACATGAATTATATTATTTCTTTTGTAGTATTTTATTTATAGAAAATTAAAACATATCAAACTTATTTTTATACTCTATAATATTTTTAATATGGTGTAAAAATATGGATATGTTTATCTATAGATATTTTTTTTAAAATCAATAAGATTTATCTTAATTATATTAAATTAATTTACATTTTTACAAATATTATAATTAGATTATATTCTTAGACAACAAAAATGAAGAAATTTTTTATATAATGAAATAATATAATATAATATATTAAAAATATTATGATAAATTTATTTTTTCATAAGTTATGTAATAAATGAATTTTTAATATTTCCATGATATTTTTGGAATATAAACAATTTTTGGTTCAAATTATAAGTTTAATCATGACATTATTGAAGTAAAAGTAATAAATTGTTTTAAAAATTGACATTATTGATATTTTATAAATTATAATATTATTGTGAATTGTATAAAAATAAAATACTATTAAATTACAACCTGTTATTATGATAGTGTTTAAATTATCATCCATTTACATTTATTGGTCAATTTATATTTGATAGTAACTATATTGACCGTCAATGGGACAAAATCCATGTTTCCATTATAAGAGTTGAAGAATAAAAATAAGTGTTAAAACCAAATTATTAGAGTTGAATTATAGCCAATAAAACGTGATTTTTATTAGATAATTTTACTTATATATATACTAACCTTATATTCTAAATCAATAATTTTGGAGTGATTTTTTATTCAATTTTATTATATATTTATTGGTTATTTTTAGATATTCTATGTGTACCCAACCGATCTCTTATAAAAGGGAACCACTTCTTCTCGTTTATTAACACATCATCCCCAATTTGTTTTAGAAAAGAATTCCAATTAACATAATAGAATATATACTCTCATTATAGAGTTCACTTTTTATGTAGAACAATATCCTTAGTGGACTCGAGGTTTTAAGAAAAAGGAAATTTATGATGAAGTTGTTTCATTTTAATCGATAGATTCTGCTTTTTATTCCAAATACCTCAATAGTTATTCAACAATTATAATATAAAATAACATGTATCCTACATATTATGATATTTTTTTAAATTATTTTCATAACCTATATCTATCTCCAATTATATAAAATTGGATAATAATTCATCATTCATGTGTACAGTTGACTTCCACCTCGGAAATTAATGTCATTATATTCCATTATTGTCACATAATACTAATTATAATGATGGAATTGAGGTTTATATATGATATTAAATAAATATTTATCAACATTATCTTACAATATATCATTTACATTATTACCTAACGATGCACAAATAAATTAGAATTTATTTCATTTATGCGTGTGAATTATCACCTCCACAATGTGATGTGATTCATTTTTAGCCACCACATCACATGGATAATATATTTTTGTTTCTTAAAATGAGTTAAATTATATTAAGTAAAATATAATAATTCTTACAGATAAAATAATTCTTACATTATTTCTATAATTTTTGTTGAAAAATCGAAACACTACTCAAATGTACATATGACCTACATCTCCATGATTTCACTATAGTTCAATTTTCATATCCATATATAATGGATGTAATTAAAAGTTTAATTTTAATATAAAAATAATAGTTATTTTATGACTATTTTTATATTGATGATCGAATAATGACCTCTCTAACCATAGTATACGTACTAGAGTAATTTTAAACTTATGAACTAAATATTTTAAAAACAAATTTCATGAACTTAAATAATTAAGTAATTGTATATAACATGAAAATAAGATATATAAAATAAATTATATATATGAAAAACGATTCTAAAATTTTTAATAATTTTCCTATGTTTATTATTCGGGATGATAAATAATGTATATAATGAGTGAAAGTTATTCTAATGGACATTTTGTAAAAAACCAATCATTTAAAGTTCATCTTTTTTATCTTTTTCAAAAAGTCTAAAATAATGAATTTTTATAACCTACATGGTGTAAAAATATTTTAATTACATCATGAAACCTCAATGATTTTATGTTTGTATTATAATTTTCCAGGATTATTTTCGAAACAAATGTTTAATTAAAATGTGAAATGATTATAAATTTTAAAAGTGAGTTTTTGGAATGGGGGTATTATAATATGTAAATGTCTTCTATATATGGGTTTAAAAGATTTTGTTAAGGGTTCTATTTATGATATGGTTCATGGTAATTTTTTATTATAGGGGTAATCCATATTATAGATCATTTTTTTTCTTCTTATAGCTTTTTGTTTTCTTATATAATTGTTCAATGCTTTGAGTAATTATTTTTTTCTCTAGTGAATTACATTGTTGTCACCTATATGATTATTAAAATTATTATTTGTTCTTTTAAGGGTTATGATGGGTTCCATTATGATTATTTCCCATGTAACATACATTTCATTTAAATTAATTATAATATGGTTTTATAGAAATAATTTAATTTCAAAAGGTAAGATAATGAATTTTTAATGAAAAAATGATTCCTTTTATGAAATGGTTTTTAATAGGATTTAGTAATTTCAATGGACAAATAGTTTTTGTTCTGTAATGTCAACTATTTATAATTTTTTCATCATCCCATGTTTTTAAATTGATTATGATCAGTCTTTATGATGGGTATAAAATATAGAATTCAACTTGAAATTCATGTTGATTAGTGATTAAATCAAAACATGTTTTTATTAGTTTAATATTATATAATGAAAAGGATACTGAGAATAAGTGTCCTTTTGTAATATATTAATTTTTTATTTATGTTTTTTTCATGATTCTCTAAACTCTAATCACAAATTATCAACATTATTTAAAAAAATAATTTTACTGTAATGATTAGAGAATATGTAATGATTAAATTTAATGTCCATACATAAATATAAAATATATTTATTATAAATTTATTTATATTAGTCTATAAAATCTAAATATATAATAAATTACACAGTTAAAGTGGATAATATTCCAGACAGATGCATGAACATTCGTTCAACTTTCATGATGAATGAAATAAAATAAAGGCACTAAATATATTACCTATAAATAATAATTACTGTTATATGTATATCAAATATTTTCATTGAAAATATTATTCTTACCTTCTATGAACGGGTTTATGTTAATAATGAATCACATCACTTCGATGGGCGGTATTCCACAAGACACATAGCTGACATTATCAGATTAAAATGGACTAAATTTTTTTATGGTATATGATAAATTATAATACCATTTGTATAAATATGTATCAAATATAATATAAATATTTTAAATACATCATCATATATAACAAGGATAGGTGGGGATGTAAAACACAATAAATTAGTTCTTGAGGGAGTATTCCATCATACACACTATCGACATTTTCAGTTCACATTTTACGGAAGAGGTGATAGATACAGGTTATCCAATGATCAAAACACATCTCTATAATTTTTATATACTGATGTTTTTTTGGGGAACTATTTGAACATGTATGGAGGTGGTATGAGTATAAGTGAAAATAATTCTCTTCAAGAAGGAAATTACCCCTATTAGAATGTCTAACATTTGATCACATTTCAAGGCCCGTAGGGATGGACTTTGGGGATGAAATGTATCACTAAAACCTTGATAACAGTGTTCATGGGGGAGTTTTTTTTAGGTTTGGTCCGGAAGAATTTATAAAAATGTGTGAATAAATGAGGGGAGGAAGGTATCTTTTATAACATAGGAGGATTAGAAATTTTTTAATAATGAAGTCTATTAAATATTGGGAATTCACTATCACCAAATGTGCCCCAATTTTTTTCTAAAACATATTGTATAGATGATGTGGTCGAGACACATAACAAAAATAAAAACACTTCTTTTTAACATTGTATTACATATCTATTATGTTTATATAATATTGATATATTATATTTCAACACGATAACTTTTATCTTTTTATTTTATAGGTAATTTATCATCAATCAATAAAATTAAATGGGAACATAATATTTAATTTAAATTTAATTATTATAAATTTTAAATTAAATTTATTTAATAAAAATACAATTTTTTTGGAAAATTTCTTATTACACAAGTTCATGTCATGCACAAAACCACATTTTATCCTTAATTGTGGAAATTAATATTTATTTTATTTATTAATATTTTTGAACAAAATATTTTTGAAAAATTGTAATAAAATATAGATTATTATAATTCTAAATATTAATTATATTTTATAAAAGTCAAATAAATTTAATGGTAGAGTTCTATTAATTATTATTCTTAATGACGTAATAAAAAATCAGTTTTAAAAGAAAATCTACTAAAATTTATAAAATTATGAAATATAAACATTCAATATATAATTTATTATAATGATATAAATTATATTAACAAATATAATTGAGAAAATATTACTTTTAAATCCATATTAATTTTTTATGACTTTTTTAAAATTATTTAAATTAAAATATAATTCTTATTAGAATAATGTATTTTTCAATGTTCATTGGAATTGGTTTTTGAAAATTATCACAAGATCACTCTATGATAACATTTACATCCATATTTCAAAAAAAATAATTATTAAATTATGTTTTTTTTAATTTTTAATTAATTTATTTTATAACAATTTTGTAACACAGAACCTAACTATTTCTCAGAAATTTGCTATTTATAAGTTTAAAATTGAATTTATTCTAATATTATACCTGCAAAGACATAAGAATAATTATAAAAAGGTTTAATGAATATATAATATATAAATTTCATTAAATTAATTCACTAAAATTTATTTATTTAATTTATTGAGAGAAAAAAAATTTGTTCACATAAAATATGTTTTGTTGAAAAAACATTTCTTTATTTTAAAATTTTTTGCATATTAATTTATAATTAATTAGAATCTAAATAATATGTGTGTTTGTTTGTATGTGTGTGTGTGTAAGCCATATATTTTCATAATTTATTAAATACTAATCATACCCGCCATTCCATTGTATAGGATACATATTCCAAATCAAATAATAATAATATACTTATAGTATGTCATATATAATTTAAACTCACTTTTTCATTTAACAAAGCTATAAATAACATAAATTTATTTTATTTTTTATGTAAAATATCATGGTGTAATATTATAACCCTCATTAAATGATATTCACACTCAAATAAATTACCTTGACTAAAAAAATAGGATACTCTTACTTCATCGCATCCTCTTGTTCCCTAGTAACTTCTTCAAGCTAGTGGTTTCACCACAATAAAAATATTACCCAATGAGTTGTATTTTTACAATTGCAGCATTTCTGTATGATTTAGATTCTCATCCTTTTTTTAAACATATGATTTATAACTCTATATGGAAATGACTTATGAGTTCAGTATATATGAAGGATTGGGTATGTACTACCTCGTGAATTTTATATAGACCACATCGTGGACATGAGATATTTTCAGTTTGAGTTCCAAATGATAAACTACTATCCCGACACAATAAAATTTTTCAAAGGGACCTACATTTCAATTTCTAAAATTTTCTTCATATCATATGAAAAATTTCGACCTTTTGTTATGCATCGATCAATTTTCACATCCTTTATTATTCAATGAAATTAATATTCTAGAATACATTTCTCCATTTATGATGCACTAAAACCATTTTATGATTCATAATTTATTCCTCTAGTCGAAAAAATTACTTAATGTATAATTTTTATAAAATGATATAGAATAACATCAATGGTCTCATTTAGTCCATTCCAAAAATTGATAACCATGGTCTCTTCCAAAATACATCAATAAAAAGAAAATCTCATGTATTAGAATGATTTGACCACATATTCTTAAAACGCTAAAACTAAACAAAATAATGTTTCAAAAAAATATATAAATTATAATCACATCAAAAAATTCACAATAAATTAATTTTTGATCCCAAAAGATAAATAATTTTTATACCTTAATAATTTCATCTCCTGGAAAAAAATATTCACATTCAAAATCTAAGTTCATCCGTACAATGATAGATGATCATAAGATGATTCCAAATATCAAATGTGATTTCATTATTCTGTTATATATATATAGGTAGATAATAAATTATAAGAATTACATCACATTTTTAAATATTATATTAATATTTTTATAGAGCACATTCATAAAAAATACCACATCAAATTCCCAATTATA
Source organism: Viscum album (assembly GCA_963277665.1). Lineage (NCBI taxonomy): Eukaryota > Viridiplantae > Streptophyta > Magnoliopsida > Santalales > Viscaceae > Viscum > Viscum album. Next base: position 1,655,090,771 of record OY728148.1, on the reverse strand, counting down.
TAGTGACCTAAATTTAATTACTCACATCATTCATTGTGATTGAATAAGTGTTAATTTATCATTTATCTTAATGAATGTTTTTTCATCATCATCATTATCCCTTTCATTAGTGAATTATTATGAAAATTTTCAAAATAATTTTTATTTGAAACACTTTACTGTAGATTGTTCATTTTTCAGCACTTTCTTCATTCATAGTATTTACTATTCTCTTCTCATCACTCTGAAATTCTATTTCTCAAAGATCATTCTTCCAAAATTGGTAACACACTATTATTTCATTTAATCATTCATATATGTTCTTCTTCCAACATTTATATAATGTATGTGATGGGAATATCATTCCACAATTTGGTTTATTCGAGTTCCCATGACACTTGATCTTTCTACTCTTATCATATCCTTGGTAATGGTAAGAATCAATATTTTCAATTTATTCATTCTGTGTACATCAAAAAAATTCATCATAGATAATAAATACATGTATAGAAAACTCAATTATATAACATAATTTTAGTCCTCTAAAAAAATGATGGCAATTTCTCATAGGGATGATGGTTAAATTAGATGATTATCATAAAATTATTGAAAAACAACAACTATATGTATAAATATAATCACCTTGATTATTTTTGAGATTTAGAAATTCCATATTAATCCTATTTCATATAATACGAGTGAATTAATTACTAAACAATATACTCTCAAACTCTTCACATTCAATGGAGTCAACTTCCTCCTATTCCCTAATATTATTATCATGGTTCCACCATTGATATTATTCTCATTCCAAATAATATATAGATAAAATTTCACTTTCATTCATTGAACTCATGATAATGGAAAATATATATTTTAGTGGTATTGAATCAATTAATAAAGAATATTGTATAAATGGATCCACTAAACTAATTTATAATTTTCTTCATTAAGGACTCAACATAACTATGTTACCTCCTTTTTTGTTTGGAATATCATCATGACTCAGATCTTGAGAATGTTATGTGGGTATTAGAATAAAATTTTGCTTTTCAACTCCCATGACATTTGGTTCTTTAATAGAAAGATCACTACATATTTTGTTTCATTCGGCATAAATATGATCCCTTTGTAGACTATCCATTATCTAAAAACAATAATAATAGTGTGAGAAACTATAATCACAATGGTAAAATACATCATCCTGAAAATCATTTACATGATGCCTAAATCATTACTACTTCAATTCAATAAATGAAGCGATAATTTTATTATAGATAATTTATTATTATCATATATTCAAATAATTCATAATGGTTGATAAATAAAATCATCATTAACCAAATAATATCTAGAGGGGGTGTTAAACTATGTTCATAGTAAGGGAGTACGCATTGTGCAGCAGAATAATGTCAATGATATACTCGACCACCCTTTATGTGGTCATATAACCATGATGAGTGTATTCCACAACCAGATAAACATGTAGTATCCAAACAATGATGTATTTATAGTATAATAACATAACATATTCATTAACAATATTATGTAACATTTTCATATATATAGACTATTCCTATAGGTTCTTCACTCATGTTTTCTCATACTGATTTCTAAATGATAACTAAACCTTTATCTGATGCCAATTATAATAAGTAAAAATTTTCATATATATATATATATATCTTCATAATAGAATAAAATTTAATAAAAATCATAATGATTCATGACAAAATCAATTATTTTTGGTTCCTTTGCTCACATGGATAAAAAACTAGTTCATAAGTGAGCTATATCATCTACAATTGTGTTCATCATAACTACAACCCTTTTTAGAACTATTAAACATAAGTCCATTCTCTCTAAACTAAGGAATGATAACATATGAAATGGTTTTATCATATTCAAAAAAGGAAAAACAATGGATATATTGATATTTCATTAGCAAAAGGCAATGAGAACATGATAATAACTTCTAAAATCAGTACAATTCATGTCATACACCATATGCAATGGTCATGGAATTAATATAGTATTTTATAAGAGATGAATGATATTGGAATCAACGAACCTAAACCATGAAATAATAATATTGGAATAATATGTGGAATTTTTGTATATACATAATATTAATATATTTTTAGCATGATAAAATAGATATATGTTAACTAATTTTAGGAAGTACATGAAATTGTTCCCTCACATGAAATTATGTATATTGAAATTAGGTCCAACCATTATATTATGGTATAATAAGTGGTCCATGTATAAACTTATGGACATGAAATAATATCTGAATATAATATTATGTAAATGAAATAAGTTCCATGCATAACTTGTGAGTATGATATCAGGTTAACTCATTACATAATTAACACAAGAGTTCTCCATAATTATCTAATGCATTAGAAAAAGATATAGGATCCACCCATCTTGGTTTATATTGTAACCCTCATCCTTAGTTATAACACAAAAAAATCCTCATTTATATCATAAAAACAATCACATAATAAAAACCATACATATGTGTGAAAGAATGTCATAAAAAACGTATCATATAAAGACTCGGAAAAATAATGATCTTTATAATAATTTAATCATTTCCTGTCACAATGAAATAAATTGAATTTCATAAAATTTTATTCATTTCAACAAATCAATAACCTTTGGAAAAAGGAAAATGTTTTGTATTTACGACTTCATCAAAAAAATGAACCATAATTTGAAATAATAAATGTTGGTTTATATTATCATACCCATGTTAATTTTTTTTAACATCAAATTAATTTGTCTTTCATAGAAATTATTTTGAAAGATCACACAGAAAATTTCATAATGAAACCAACATTTCCACTATGAAGTGATAATTATAAAATTAAAAATTTATTAAAATATTAAGAATTTTTTTAATGAAAATAACTATTGAAAATTATAATGGATTGTTTAAAATATTTAGTGTTCATAAATGAATGAAATTTCATTTATGCCGTACACATTAAAAAAACAATTCTATTCACATTATGAATAAAATAAAAATAGTCATGGTATGGAAAATGAAATTATGATTCAATTTATTTATTTCTAAAAAGTGAAAAAATTGTAAAACAATAAAAAAATTTATATTAAAACATTAAAACATTGTTGAAAAAAATATAAAATAAGGATATTTGATAAAAAAAATATTTCAAATGAAGAGAGAAATTATGTATGGATTCATTGAAAAACATATATGATTATTTAGTGTATATAAAAGGATAAAATTAATTGAAATAATTTAGTATCAATTAATAACCATAGTAGTAAAAAATTAATGAATTTATTTAGAAATACATCCTCATATTGTATCATTTAAAGAATAATCATCAAGAATCTTGATAATAAAATATATTTTAACATCAAACCCCTAAAAAATTGGTATACTTAGCATTATAATCCCCATGGAAGATATAAAAATAGATGGATATGTATATCTGATAATTTTCTTGATAATAATCGAAAAATATATCTATCGGTACAATATAGACTATACAAAAAGTGGTGAATATGTCATAAGACTCCTTGAAATAAAATTGTTGCAAAAATCTCATACTACTTTTGATATCATATAAATCCTAATACCCATTAAATACAAATAATAAATTTAAATTAAAATTTAATTATAATAAATAAACTAATTATATAACATTTCCAAGTGAATTTATATATACCTCATAAATAAATATTGGTGCATAACAAAACATATTCCCCAAATAAGATAATTTTAGATGAAATTCTATTTCCTAAATTATCAATATCATTTTTATATATTTGAAAGTAAAATATAATAAATATAAGTTTCAAATAAGTATATTTTTTACCATAATTATATATATCATAAAACATATTATTTACTTATAATCATTTATTACCCATTCATACTTCCATGTTGAAATCACATTTCATGTAATAACAGCTTTTTCTTTCATGTCTGTATAGATCTGTTAATTTTTTATCATTATATATTGTTCATTTTAAATAATTTAATGAATTTTAACCATGATATAAATATCGTATCTATTCAATATATCTTTATTTTTATAGTAATACATAAAATTTAGTGATGTAAATTTAATTACAGCATTCAACAAGATAGTAGGTTATACGTATGCGTGAAATTTTTTTCCATTTTCTCAACAGAATAAACAAAAGAAAAGAAAATATTGTATTACTATACGTGAATAATTTTTATTATATATATATGATAAATTATCTTTAGAACTATCATTATTACATTATTAGTAAATTTTAGGTGAATAACAATTCAGTTGGCCTTTTGAGGCGGTAGTTCACCGAACACATGAGCGATCTCATCATATTTATATACAGTGGAAATTAAGATTTCATATATAATATTATATTTTAAGAATAGTATATAAGATATACATAACATATTTATATATGAAATCCATCATTTTATACATAAATTATTTGAGTTGTTGAAAATGAATTACATTGATTCGTGAGGGGGTAACCCGCCATTTAGATGATCGACATATTTGTTTCCCATTTGATGGGTGAGAAGATGAATATAGGTCAAGTTATTAAAATAATAACATATAATTATATTTTATATTATAATTTTCATATATTGAATTTATTAGGACATTAATTGAGGTGTCGAGAGAATAATTCAAAAGAAAAATCTTATTGATCACAATTACTTTCACATAAAAAAACCTCCTTTGAATCTATCATTAATAAAAATATTGGTGTAGTTATGGGAATAAATGAATCAATATAATGTGAGGAAGGATTTTATTGTTTGATTTTTTATGGTTTTTTCTATACAAAGTTTTTAATAGGCATGAATATTCTAGAGGAAGGAATTCCCTTTTATAATTGAGGAGAAGTTATATTTTTTCAAAAACCAATACCTATTCAATAATGGGAAATCCCTATAACACCAAGGGGATATGAAATTTATTAATAATATATTATATATATTATATTTTTGAAAAAAAAACCACCATAAAAAAATATTTTGTAGTCATGTTATTTCTTATCTATTAGGTTTACTTAATTTTACCATTTTAAATTTCACCTCAATAATTGTATATTTTCATTTACCAATGTAATTTATCGTTCCGAAATAATATTAATGTTTAGATTATTATATAATTTGTAAAAAATAAATATAAATATTAAATTCAATTTGTTAAATAAATATCAGTTGTTTCTGTAAATTAGAGTTTATCATAAGGGATTATAACACACAAGCAAACCATTTTAATCTTAATCATTGTAAGTAATATTTATTTTATTTATTACAAATTTAAAATAAAATATACTTCAACTTATTATATATATAAATAAATCTAATTACCAATATAGAATCCATTTTATCAAATTCAAGTCACATAAGAGGTAGAATTTAATTTAAGATTGATCTTTTGAACGTGAAATTAAATAAGATTTCAAAAGAAAATATTTTTTATATAGAAAATTTTTTCATATGAACATTTAATAAATAATTAATAAAAAATTTATAAATTATATTATTGATTTTATTATTGATTTAATTTTTTCTCTAAAACCATATTAATTTTTTTTAATTTTTTTAATAATTTCAATAAAAATATTATTCTTATTATTAACTAGTATTTTTCTATGAAATGAATATTTAAACTTTTTTGAAAATTAAAAAATTCCAGTATACATTATTTTTTTACATTATAAAATAAAAATAAGGCTATTTTTTCAATTAAATTTAATAAAAGTGTAAGAAATTAATTTTAAAATAAGTGTGCAATATGAGACAAAATAGATTTTTTTACAAATACATTTTGAAGCCTAAAATTAGATGTATTATTATACCAAACCTAGAAAACACAAAATATGAATGTTAAAAAATTTTAATTAATATATAGTATTTAAATTTATTAAAAATGATTCAAAAAATATATGTGATTTATTTTTTTAGAAAAAACCTCTTATGTGCAGAAAATAGTTTATCAGAAAAAATAATATTTATTTTGAAATGTATTTTTTAATTTATAATTATGTTATATATAAATAATTAATTATATATATATTTTTTTAAAAAATAAATATTTATGTATTCGTATTTATACTCAGCATTCCAATATCATGGAAATACCTACTGTATTTAATAATAATATTTTAATATTATGTTTTGTTTCATCTTTGTGTTGTGTGTAACATATGATATCAAAGAAATTTAATTTATTTGAAAATAATACATCTTAAAATATTCAAGAGTTACAAATGAAAATATTATATGTTATTAAAAGTTAATTATACATGTAAAAAATCATTACCATGGTAAAACCAATATAGAAAAAGTGAGAATTATAAAGGTATAGGACATTAAAACATGTTTAAAACCTGTAATATACATATTTATTAATTTTTTAGAGAAGATATATCATCCCCCAATAAATTATTTTCCATTTTGGTGTCTTATATACATATAAAACATGAGGTCCCATTCTACTAATATGAAAAAATAACAAAAAACCCCTCTCACCACATATAAAAGGAACCTTTTACCACCCATTCATGAACATTCCCAAAATGATTGATTCCACTTTAAAATATGATCTTTTTTATTACAATGGGTTTATGTATAAATTATTTTAGTTTCTTTTATAAGATAATTAGACTATTAATTCTATTCAAATTCATTACTCTAAAGATAATCCCATGTCACCAACGTGAGTATTATTTTATTTCCCTGACTTCATTTTATTCATTATTTATTTTAAAATTATAATTCTATCATTCACATATAATTAATTATTTATTTTCTATAATTAATTTTATTATTATATGGTAATAAATATTAACCAACATTCCCCTTTTTTATGGAAAATGAAAACATCCTTTGTTCATGTGACGACTATCACCTCAATAAAGTAATGTATCTTGTTGTTCTTATTGTTTCATTATTACTTATTAATGTCACATAAAATAAAATTAAACAACTTAAAAATAATCCAATAATATAATTATTATTCTTTAAAAAATATATTATTCTAAATTAATCAACATTTATAATCATAATCATCCATTAATTTTTGTATGTTCATGTTTTGGTCTATCCAACCACCTATTTGAATGATGAAATTAAATAATGTTTTATATTACCATGAGGATATAATTACTAAAAATATTAGATATAAATAATTAAATAATGTTTTCACTTTTTTTATTCAATTGAAACATTAATGTTATTCTGTGTAATTAACAAATCACTATTTGTTTTTTAAAGATTAATAAAACATTGTAATGGATGATTCTATCATTAAGGATTGTAATAAAAACTCATATAGAAAGAATTTATAACATTGTAAATAATTATAAAAAATAAATTATAGTAAATATAATTATAATGAATGTTTAACCTTGTTGTGAATAATGAATAAAATATTTTAATTATGAAACTAGTTTAAAATGAACAAGAATAATCACTCCAAATATTAAAAATAGATAATAAATAGCTAATATAAATGTAGATAATAATTGTAATTTAATTTAATGAATGTTTATTGATATTATTATGGTTCCTAAATATGTTATAATGATATTTATACTTTTTATATAGGATATTTATGTTCATTAGTGTAAGTTATGAATTAAGTTAAGAGCTTCTTTATGTCAAATTTATTTTCATGACACATATTTCACATTGTACTCAATGATATCTATAATATGGTTTTACTAATAATATATATATATATATATATCAATTTAAGTCAGGTGTTTAAAGGGAAATATCATGTTATTTCATCAAATGTATTTTGATTCAATGAAAGTCAATGTTGTAAGGGTTTTCTTAACTCGACTCCCATCATTGAGTTCTAATGCTTCTCTATGAACTTATTCATCCAATATTTGATTAATACAACATAATATTTTTTTTAATAATACCATTTCATGATTTTTAGAGAGATTATTTATTAAATACATGATTCTACAAAAATGAATTTATTTCGAAAAATTATATCATTGGTGAGTATTATTTTTCACCCCTTTAACAATGGTGCCCCCTCCCAATCTATGTCAATTTCCAATAATTTTATCTTATATTTTTTAGAACTTAATTTCATGTTACCTAATTTAACCTTCATAATACCCTTTTCTTACTAAAAAAGGATGTCTTGTTTATATTTTTACAATATCAGTTTTCAAATTTGTTATTTAAAAATATTAAAAACATTCACCATCCTTATAAAATAATTTTTTTAGTTCTTCACTGCATAATAGATTATGATTACTATTATGTATTAACAAGGAATTATTTTTAAATTAAAATTTTAATTTTAATTTTTGTTTTCATATCATATTTTTTAATAATGGTTCTCTTTTTCAAGGAATAATTATTGAAAATACATTTTGTATATAAATGTTTCAATGAAATCACCTTGTCATTTTTGAAAACATTATTTATCTATCAAGTCATCATTATTGAGATTTATTTCAAAATAATAATATTCAAAATTCACTATTATCAACTTCTTAAAAGATTCATTTCCAAACATGAACATTATAAAAGATCTATAACACCCTTTTATAATTATAATAATAAATTTTTCTAAATTTTTTTTTCTGTTTGAACTTCCATTTTACTCTTTATTTTCCTTGGAAATTTATTTTCATGTATTACTTATTAAATGATATAATATTATCATATGGTAATAAAATCATAGATATCAAATAATATTTTTTTTCTTTATCATAGAATATATATAAAACTGATAGATATTTAAATACCTATCTAGTATGAAAATTATATATTTCCTTCCATTTATTTTAAAGTGTTAAACTATATAATATGTGCCAATTAATTGGGTAATTCTATGTACAAAACCATCTTTACGTAACCATGGGATTTAATTTATGAAAAAAATCCTTCTGATCGATGAAACACACATAATGATTCATATATGAAGGATCTATTGTTTTATAACTTGAATGCATCATGTAAAAAATTAATCAATAAATTTCTCATGTTTGAGGTACCTTGGATGCATGATTTTGTAATTTTTTGAAAAATTTTGTTGAACTACCGTGGTAATAATTATTTTATTAAACCATAATGATTATATTGTTGATATTATTATGAATGTTTCATGTTTATGTTTTGGAATTATTTCCATGTTATGCTTAAAATATGTGGGAAAAGATTTTCCATCTTATCTGTATGTTTATGTTCATATTATTCTAAATGTTATATCTAAGATAATTTATATGATCCATTTCAATTGTTTACTATTATTAAGAATGTGTTATTTCCCCCATTATAATTTTTCAATTTCACCATGTTATAAATAAAAGTAATTCATATTATGCATGTAAAATATTATATAGTTAAAGGAATTATTGGGATATTTTTAGACCAATCATGGATAAAGTTGTTTATATAGAGTTGAAAAAATTTCATTTGGTTGGAAAGTCATGGGGTTCTTTAGATAATTTTTTTTCATAATTATCTCAAACACTATACAAAAACGAACATGGGAATTTGTGGTGAGGAATACATTTTCATTAAGTAATTTGATTATGATATGTTTATGTTTTCATGATTTAATATTTAGTGTCCTAGAATTGTTAACATATCTTTATAGGTTAAGTTTTTTTTGAGTATCACATAAGTGTTGATAAGTCAAGGATGATCATAATTTCAATGGTATATATAAACCTTTTTGTTATTTGACAAAATATTGAATATTTTATTTATTATGATAATATTAATTTAGTTAAAATCCTTGGGATAATTATATGGGATGTCTCTAAGTATATGATAATATCCTTATGATTTTGGTTATGAATATATTGAAGGGTTATACTATTTATTAGATCCTATTTAAGATATTGGCATGTGTATATGGTAAAGAAACAAATTAATCTACGGGTACATTCCACGAAAATGTTTTTTTGAGTATCAAATATCCTATCTTAGACCATCACCATATTCATTTAATGATCCCAAATCCTTTATTTCTTTTTATAAATATTTTTTTTTGTTTCTATATGAAAATATTTTACTAGAAATTTTTTTAAAAAATTGATATTTACATAGATTAATGTGACACATTACCATGTGAAGGTGAACTAATTATATCACCGCAAAATAAGTTATCTTTCGCCTTGCCGAATACAAAAGAAAATCATACTATAACATAGATGAAAAAATCTATCTATGTCGGTACCTGGATGCATATTGAATAATAATGTTATCATGTGAATAAGAACAACCTTATATGAAAATCTGTGAATCTTAGATAATTAAGTAAGTAAACAAAATAAAAGGAATAAATCAAATTAACATTAAAACTAAACTAATTGAACACATGAATAAAATCTACCATGGAAATTTGTTTTTAAATATTCAATATAAATTAATGAAAACATGTTTCAGATGTTTTGATTCCATAATAAACAAGCATAACACACAAACTATTCAATTGATTACATTACAAAAAGATATAACAACCTGATGTGATGTAATTTCCGTATCACCTTACCACATCAACAGACCGGGATATGTTTACTAGAGCATACCTGACAAAAAAGTTAGTGTAGATAACATTCCATTTCTATCTTAGTAGTGAAGGGATTAAAATATTCAACATCTTGTTTTTGACATATTAATTAAAGTATTGATTCATTTACTAAATGAATATTATTCTCCAAATGATACTTCTGGTAAAGGTCAATTCAAAAAGTGATTCATGATATTATGATAAAAATATGATTATGTACTTATGGAAAAATATAATATTACAAATTGAATAGATGAGGATTTATAAAATATCTCCTTTTATAACAATTAATTTTTAGATATACTAAGAATATTTTTTGATCTCCTTAAAAATATATAATCAAGGACATAGATATATAAAGCATCATAGATCATGTTTCAACACACATTCTGTCTATCTCTCTATTTCTCTTTTTTTATGATTTTATTTCCCGCAGTGTGTTCTCACAATCTATTAATCAATAAACACTATCCACTATTATTAAAAAAAACATTGTCTCGACAATTTCTCTCACAATTATTTTATTTTATTCCAATGATTAACAATGAAATATAACCCCGATAACCTCATATTTTTTCATTCTACATAGTAATATGAAACAAGATTTCATCTAATAGATTGGTTTATTTTTTGTTATAAAACCCAATCCAGGTTTTCGACATGGTTAATGTTATTATAACCTACCTGTAATTAGTTGGTATCAATGTCGATGGGAATAAGTTATGACTTGATTTTGAACCCCTTTTTTATTTATTGTATTTATTTTGTTATATTTTGTTAATTTAAAATGAAATTTTTATTTATATTATCAAAATAATACAAAATATTTCATTGATAGTTTTTCCTAATTTTTATTTACATAAAGATATTTATAACGTAAATTAGTTTCAAATGATAAATATTTATAAGATAAGTTATGCCATCCTTAATCATGCATCTAATAAATTATGTGAATGGAATAATTATACTCTTTTAATAATTTTATTAACTATATATTATTATTAAATTAATGATTTATATTTTAAATTATTTTGAAATAAAATTTATTTGGTAGCTCAATTCACGCCCTATTGAGTTACTCACTCCGACAAACATTTGGCATCAGAGACTTTAAAAATATCTCTTTTACTATGGTTTATTTGTATTATAATGATATTAACATTATACAAATTAATAGTTTAATTCTTAATGGATAATAATAGGCCAGAAATAACTACCACTAATTTGCCTCCTTTCGTTAATTCCATTAACTATTCATAATAGAAGATTTAGAAGAAATTTAGTTTTTGAGAGTTTGGGTTTTTGCCTTTTTGGAATATAATTGAATATAAGTATGAAGACCCTAAAACATCAAAATAACATGGATTGATGCATCCAAAAATACATATGAAAATAATTATACTTCTATGAATGATTTATACACTTATTTAGGTTAATATGAATTTAAAAAATTATCTACCTATTATAATACGATATAAATTTTGCATATAATAGATATTTCTCATGAATGAATATATTATTATTTAGAAATGAACATAAAAATTTGAAATACTAAATATGATAAGTTTAATATAAATGTTTATTATTATATATCTAACACATATCTTGGGATCAAGGATTTAGTGGACTCCTTTTATACATTGGGGATGCAAATAAAAAATGCAGATCAAGTTAGGGGACATCATATATATTTTCCATATTGACGGAGAAGAAAATATCTTTCAATGAGAGAATAATTTAATATTATTAAAATTATAGTAAAGGAATGTATTAGAAAGCTAATGATATATAAATAAAAACAAAAAGTAAGAAAGTAAAATGTAGAAAAAAAATTTAAAACTTATGACTTTCAAAACTACTACTTCAAAACAAAATGATATTATCAAAGATTATATCTAATGAAATTATGATTAACCAATTTAGAGTTATTAAGAAATTTAAAAATGGGTTATGAGTTTCCAAATGTTATATAGAACCAACAAGTTCAATAGGAAACCCAATTATAGAAGAAATTATGAAATTAAATAATTTTTAAAACAAAGGAATGAAGGATGACTCAACAAATGAAATATTTTTCAATGAATGAAAGAGAACAATAAATATCAATGATCACTATCATAAGATAAATTATGCTAATGACTATAATAATGTGTAAAAAAAGAGTGAGAAATTTATTAATGAGACTTGGAGTGATTAAGAAGATAGTTCAAGTGAATCGGAAATAATCAGAGAGGATAAATTATGATAAATCCAATATATCTTATAAAAAACACTTTAGAAATATTTAATATTTTTATTGAATCCCAAAATCAAATTTAAAATTCTGCTGAGATTGAAATTGATGAATAAATATTGTCTAATGATAAAATTTCTAAATATTATTATATGATGGAAGAAATCAATAATGAACATAATGATAATTGATAAGGCTTAATGAATAATCATTCTATGGACACTCACATTAAATCCTATCATACTATAAAAAAGGATTAAAATGATCAACTACTAATATAAAACACTAATATGAAACTATGAAATTAAATGTTAATTAAATATCTATATATTTTAACCTATTCAACAAACAACCTTAAATAAATTCTTGGAAAACAAATAAATCCCCTATATAGAACTAGAATATGATATCATCTTAGATAGTGAATGATTATTAAAAACAAATTTATACCTTCCTCCAGTTCTAGTTATATAGTTACTAGGTTATATTTTGTGTGACCAAACAATGTATTTAGTTTTAGTAGTATAAAATATATTTATAAGAGAGTTGTTAAATACCTATGTATACCTAATGATATTATTACTAACATTTTGGAAACCATGAAAATATTGTTACCAATGTCATTATTTCAAATATATATTGTATGAATCCTTCTACAAGAGTTCTAGTAAACATCTATAGTGTTAGGACAGTGTCCTGTCTAGACACATGACTTTAAAATCATCACCTTTTAAGAACCTAATCATAATTGGTGGTTGAAATGTCAAATTCTATGAAAATTATCATGGATAAACAATAGGTCGTTTCTAAATTAGAATTCTAGTGTTGTATGAATTTACAATGTATTATTTTTAGATGGATTGAAATATAAGTTTATTATAATTTCTAAATTTTGTGCTGATGACTTCTAATTTCCAGTTTAGTATAATTCCTATATAGTTTATAATTTTAAAAATGATTAAATTTTTTTATTATGAAATGGTCATGTTTATACACTTAATTTAGATTCACTATTTTATCGAAACATTTCCTCTAATAATTACTATCACAAATAATAATTTTTTCGAAGAACATACATTTCCATTACAATATTCACAAACATATAATGCTAATTGGGAAAGGTTTAATCATGGATATTCATAAAATATAATTCCAAGATGATAAATTCTATAACCCTTGATAAATAGTGACAATGTATAACATATATATCAAAAAAAATAATATAGTATCGACATCTCAACCACTAGAGTTTCTTCACATAAATTTTTTATGACATTGAAGAGTTTCTTGTTTAAATATAAAGGAATATGTTTAGGATCTAGTGGATTACTTTTCTGTATATACTTGTTTCATTATTCTTGTTCAACAAAAGTGAATCATTTAACTATTTCTTAATATATTAAAAATCTATAGAATATCATAGTGGAATTAGAATTAAGATTGTAACAATTGATCATTACTGTGAGTTTTAAATTTATGAATTTGAATCATTATATTTATAAAATGGATATATCTTCTAGAACTCCATTGAATGCTGGTGTAGTATAAATGAAAAATAGATCCCTTCATGAAATTTCAAGGACCATGATTAATGAATATGATCAAACAATTTACTTTGGGGAAGAATAATTTAATAAAATATGTTATACTTTTGGGAAGAATAATTTAATAAAATATGTTATATAATCAATGGAGTTTTAATTTGACCTCTCTTAAAATGGAAGAATGTCACGAAACCCCCCCCCCCCCACAATGTGTACCCTTCCTAGGCTGCAATGTGATAATGGAGATAATGATCCCCGAGTTCCATCTCCAGTAGGCCTTGGGTTGGAGACATGGACAAAGGGTATAGTAAACACACAAATGAAAGATATTACCCTCTAAGAGAACACATCTAAAAGTGAGAGATTAGATTGACACAAACCAACTCCAAATCAGACTAAAATATAAATGAAAACCTATGTGCACATAGGTATTGTCTTGAAAAACTACTACAACTGGAAGGCGAAAACTACAAGTACCCAAAAGAATATAAAAACATTAGCAACCACAAGCCCGAACAACTCCGGAAACCAGAAGCTGGTAGAAACCAGCTTGATCTCAACCCTTCTAAATGTGACCAGAAAAAAAGTTTATATACACATAGGGTGAGTATATTAATATACTCAGTAGGATCCTCCCTGAGGAATATAATGCAAAAGTAATGAAAGCATGCTAAAACAGAGTGAACAACAAGGGAAACTAACTCATCACCTAAATATATATACTAAGTTCTCACCCTCACCATGGATTCTTTCTCCAAGTAATGCATACAAGAGTTTATAAAACAATAAATAATATCAATGGTACCTCACTACTATTTCCCCGATGGTTTTCTAATTTTCCCCAACATCACATGTCATAATCATCTCTCTCAAAAATTGTTTGCCCACAGACACCTAGGTGAAGCACTACAACATAAACCTCGTGCAACAAAACCACTATGTCCACTCAAGGAAGTAACGAGTAGTCTGGGAGCCACAAAAACTCATATAACATGTATCATACATTGAGTATAATACGTCAAGCCATTACATGCCATTCACTGAGAAAGGATCCTCAATCCATCACAGCCCATACACGTTACACCTATAATATTCCATAGGATTCTAAATATAAAATATATATTTGGGAATTACCACAAGCAATTACATCACTCTACACACATATAGATGGAAATCTGACCACCGTTCTGACTAGCTCATGTAACTACCAAGAGAAGAGGGTGGGGCCAAAGGGGGTAGTCATCCATCCATTCTACCACCTATATATTGGGGAAAACAAACCCCCCCACTAGTGTTCAGAATCCTCGGGGTGTTGGTTTTCCTAACTGAATGGGGGAGTATCATATAGAAACAAAAAAAGTAAAGAAAATATTATATCTCATAACCACACTATGAGCATAACATAGTCTTAGAGACAAATACATCAAACGTCTCTTGAACACCCGCCTTCCACTTTTAAGACTAGATATACTATTAGCACATATCCATTTAAAGAGATTTATTACATAACTTCATTCCCTTTTTGTATGTTCTAATAAAGTTAATTAATTCATTAAACATTAATTAACAATAAAAAACTTCCACATTATATTTTATTAGCATAAAACCCAAATTCCACTGTCCCTTTACAATTATACCCTAATCATTTTGTTCCAGCAAGCTCCAACCCCATTGGATAACATCATTTATTAAATTATTTATTTACACCATTACATTCCCATATTTCCTGGAATTCTATAAAAACATTCTATGCAATTAAACACAAGGGATATCAACATGGCGAGTAGATAAATACCCTTAGTGTCTTTTCCGCCAATAAAAAGATTTTAGACACATCCTCCCTTGAAAAGCTAGACACAGAAAGCATGTGGCTTACCACACGCGTGTTTGTGCCTTTCAAATTAAGGGTAAGCAAGACCAGCTGCATCGAGCTATGGGGAAACTAAATCAGACAACCAATAAAAGAAATATCAATCATCCAAACATTGACATCCAACCCATTCCATCATCCCTAGTGTCCTCTCTAACACCCACATGCATTAACCGATTCCTCTCGCCACTCTAGGTGTCATCTGCTACCACAAACAATAGCCCTCCATGCCCCACATATTACAACAGCCTACAGAAAGGAATGGTATTTTTGAGTGTGTAACACCCATGAACAAGGAGGAAGAAATAGGGAGGATGATATATCATCAGATTAGAATATCTAACGGATCAGTGGTTCATGATATGATGGGTTCTCCATTAAAATTGGATCGCATTAAACCCCACGGTTTAACTATGTTAAAACATCCCGAGCCATAGGAGAAAATAATATTGGATTTAAAACAATTGAATCACCAATAGAATCCTTAAAACAAGGCATTAAATGAATTTTTTGTCAATGGAAACATTAAAGGGGAGAAACAATAGGAAACTAGAAACACTGATCACGAACTCAAAATTTAGAAAAGGAAAATGACGATTCATGAACCTCACCATTGTAACCTCACCATTATGGAAATACAATTTAGGAACCTCACCATTAGAACCTCAATGTTCAGGAAACACAGTTCATGAAATCGAAATATTTCAATGGAAAAAGGTCACAGTGGGAACCTCACAGTTCTGGAAACACTACTCATAAACTCAAAATTTGGCAAAGGAAAAATGTCACTGTTGCAACCTCACCATTCTGAAAACACTGTTTATGAAATCAAAATCTGCAAAGGAACATGGTCACCATAGGAACCTCACCATTCTAGAAACACTGTTCATGAATTCAAAATTTGGCAAAGAGAAAACATCACCATTGGATCCTCATCGTTTGGACCTCAATGTTGAAATGCTCACAGGGTGTTACTGATGCACTGTTCACAACAGTCTAACATTGTAACTGTTCACTGATGGAATTGTTTACAGAATTGGAAATTTATAAAGGAGTTGGGTATAAGACACCTTGACCTCCCGATACACCTCATACACATGATTTTCACATAGGAATGGAAAAGCGAGGTTCGTTCCATTACATAATATACCTCTCAAAACATTCTCATAGTCGATAATTTAAATCCCACCTAAATGGAAAACGAAACGGTATCCGAAAAACCACCCATCGACATACCTCTCAATAGAGAGAAATCCACAAGAAGCAACAAAAGAAATCCATATAAAATACATGAAATATTTATCACCACAAAGGATACATCGATACATAAAAAGAGTTAAAAATCAAACAACTATGGGTACTGAGAGTGTATCTATGACTCACATACAGAGGTACTCTACTTCTTTCCACCATATGGCCATGAGACCTGAACCAATGAGATAGAACTCCTGCACAACACCATCTCTTAGCGGTCTTGGATCTCCACAGGTCACTCCTCAAAAGTTTCATCATCATCAATATCGATATCTCCCCAATCGATGACATGATAGTCGACATGAAGATAACGGAAAAGCTGTGATACATGGAAACTATCAATTATCCGACTCATCTTTGGGGAAAGTGCTACTCGATACGCCACAACTCCAGCACAATCTAACACATCAAACATCCCAACAAACTAGGGAGAAAGATTACTCCAACGATCAATCCTTTACTATCCATGATGGGGAGTCGCCTTAAGAAACAAATGATCCCCAACATTACACTCCAAGGGTATCCTCCTTTGATCAGCATATGATTTCGGAAAATCTTGCACAGTCTTCACCCACTCATGAATCACCTGAACCATCTCTATCGTATTCTGCTATAGTTCCAGTCTAAGAATTTCTAACTCTCTGACCAAAGTCCAGCACAACGGAGAACAAAAAGTTCATCCATATAAGGCTTCAAATGGAACCATACCGACGATGGAGTGAAAACAATTTTTTTAAACAAACACAACCAAGGGTTAGTGCCTCATCAATGATCCTCCAAAATCTAGAACACAAGAGTGTAACATGTCATCAAGAGTCTGGATGGTTCGCTCTGTCTAACCATCCATTTGAGATTGAAAAAAGTTTTATGGAATATTTGGGAACTAAAACCATGCGGGAGACCTATCCAAACCCTACAGGTAAAATGAGGACCTTGAATATAAATGATCATCCTTGGGACTAAATGAAGTCTCACCACCTCCTCTAGATAATACCTTGACAAAACATCAATTGATATTGACTTCTTGATTGCTATTAAGTGGTATGATTTTGTTAAACGATCCACTCCCTCCTCAATTGCATCATGTCCTCCCTGAGTTCAAGGTAATCTAGTAAAAAATCCCATTGAGATGTCCTCTCACGTCCACTAAGGAACATCTAACGGCTAGTGCAGACAACCAGGTACACAGTTTTTGGAATTCACCTTCTAGAGGATAAAACATCAAGACACAAACTTTGCAACCTCACACATTATCCCATTCCACAAAAAATAGAATCTCATGGAATCCTACGTCATTTTCAGGCTAGGATACACTACTAAAAGAAAACTATGGAACTCTCTAAGAATCATCTCATGCATTGTAAACTGAACAAACATCCTTCCCTGATACAACACTTGGTGTTGTCCATCCTCAGACCAAGCATCAGGGGCCTCTCCAAAAACAACTTGGTCTCTCCAGACCTCTATCACTAGATCCCTCAACTGGGAAACTTCCTCCTTCTGCACCATAGATGAATACACTATCACATGAAAAAGACAATATATCCCACCCAACTACACCCATTTTATGATTTAATGCTGACAGTTCTTTCATCACTCTCAAGGAGTCACCAGATACAGAGATTTTATCATTGCGTGACTTCTGACTCACCACATAAGCTACCAAATCCCCCTTTCTAGGTATATATGATATTTCTAAGTCGTATTCATGTATGAACTCCATCCTCTAAGCTATAATAATTTAATTTCACCCTTGGAGAAGACATACTTTAGGCACTTATGATCTGTAAAAACCAAAAAGTGCTCACCATTGAGGAAATGTCTCCACAACTTCATATAAGACACTACGACTAGAATCTCAAGATCATGGGTGCATAGTTACATTCATGGGGATATTACCGCCAAGACCCATAAGAAACAACTGATCATTGATACATCAGAACACAACCTATCCCTGGATGCGAAACATCATAGAAAAAATAAAACTAAAATCTTTCTTCTAGAAGACATAGAACTTGATCAATTAATAACTTCTATTTTAGTTACTCAAAAGCTTCCTAACACTGATCAGTCCATATAAATACTTGACCCATCCTGGTAAAGGTTTTCATTGGAGTCTCAAATCAAGATATATATTCTATGAACCTCTTATCATAGCCTGTGAGACCAAGGAAACTTCACAACTCCGACACAGTCTTGGGGGCTTCCCAAGACACAACCGCTTCTATCTTCAATGGATCCACAGCTACTCCCTAATGGGAGGCCACATTCCCCAAAAAACTGGACTTCTAATGCCCCCAAATCACACTTCGACAGCTTCCCAAACAACTGATGTTGATGAACAACTCCCAAAACGGCATGTAGATGTTCTACATGGTCTTCTTCAGACATGGAGTACACAAGTATGTCATCAATGAAAACTACAACGAACGTGTCCAGGAATACACTACACACAATGTTCATCAATCCCATGAACACAGATGGATTATTTGACATGCCGAACGGTATTAAAATGAACTCATAATTACCATGATAAAAACAAAAGGTAGTCTTAACGATATCCTCATCCTTCACACGCATCTGATGTTATCCTGACCGCAATATGGTATTTGAGAACCAACGTCCACCCTTCAGTTGAACTAATCAATAATCAATCCATGGAAGAGGACATGGATTCATTATTGTCACTTAATTCAAGAGACGATAATTGACACACAACCAAAAACTGCCACTATCCTTATTTATGAACAAAACTGGTGCACCCCCTGGTGACACACTTAGCCGAAAAATTCCACACTGTAACATAACATCAAGCAATATACATATCGCTCATAACGCAGAAGGGGGAATCATATATAGAGACATGGATATAGGAGACACTACTATAGGTAGATCGATCCCAAACATGATCTCTCTTTGAGTGGGTAATGCTACAACCTCTTCTCGAAGGACATCATGGTACTCTTCTATGACCCTAAAAAATTCCAACTGCTGAATCAATAAAAAACTCAACATCAGCATAGTCATCATGGATGATAAGTACAAAACACACCTAAGACCCATCCGAGGACCTCACACTCCAACAAACACCACCGGATATCCATCCGCATCAATGAAAAGGACCTCTATCTAGAAGTAATCCATGATATCCTGCAACGAATACAACCAATCCATAGTGAGGATCACAACATATGGTATTATTCATAAACATAGAAAATACCTCCAAGATTGGTGTTTCCCAAACACTAGCTCACAGACTATACATACTTTAAACAAGTCAGCTCAACCTCCAATTGGTGTAGTCAACGCCAAGGGTACATGAAGCCTCTCTACCTCAAGTCCCATAGCATGGACAAGAGCAGGTGATACGAAGGATTGTGTCACTCCTGAATCAAACAAGGTATAAACCATGGTAGAAAACAAAAAAGGGAACCTTGAATAATGTCTCGCTCGCCTGATGTTGGCAACCCAAAAGCATGAAAATGGCCACGACCTCTTCCATAACCTATCTGACTCTGATGATGACCACTACCACGACCACAATCTTCTCTATGAGGATGTGGAGTGTTAGTGGGTTGTCCTCTACCTACCCCATCTACCATCTGCTGATCTAATAATGGTGAAACATGCTCCTTCTGCCTCTGCTGGAACTACCTCAATGGAGGAACTTGGTGTGGAAGACCAAGTCCACGATGACTACTCTGAAAGGTCCAGAACTCTTATAGGTAAGGACCTTGACCACCACAAAAATAAAACAAGTACCTGATCGCTTGGCATAGTCCTGAGATCTGCTTCCTTTGGAGAAACTAGATTCTGATGGGTGGGACCACCCCCTAGCTCAACAGAAACACTTCTACACTGAAAATCGAGATCCCTATACCATGACTATGCTTCGTGAGCATTCACGACGACTCCACTCTCTTGATGATCTAGTTCTGGCCAATATCCTCCCAAAGACCTATACCCTCACCAGCACCTCAAGATATGTCTTCAACATAAATGGGGGGACCTGGCATTGGACCTCTAGATGCCAAGCCTACTCAAAATGCCTTGCCATGTCCTCATCATCTGACAACAAGTCTGAATCATATCGTAAAAGGTTTTTGAAATGGTTTATGAACTCTCTCACACTGGAACTCACCTATCGAAGGGATAGAATATCCTATAGAATGTAGGGATTTGCGGTCAAATAAACATACTCAACTCTAAAATTGTCTTGTAACTACACCCATGAGATCACTGACTCCTCGCGATCCTTATGGAATAAGAACAACCA
Organism: Viscum album; assembly: GCA_963277665.1. NCBI lineage: Eukaryota > Viridiplantae > Streptophyta > Magnoliopsida > Santalales > Viscaceae > Viscum > Viscum album. The sequence continues at coordinate 1,655,069,071 of OY728148.1, read as the reverse complement.
TTGCATCACTGCTCCATGCAGTATCCTCAAAACCAAGGACACCCAGTGCTCCTTCCGATAATAGATTGAACTGATGCCAATCTCAAACTCCTCAAACTAGTCTTCCGTGATAGCATCTTATATGATGCCCTCATAATTCAGAAAACTCTGAAACTGAAACTCTCTGAGTGTCCTCCTCCATGTGTAATTGTCATCGACCTCTACACGGTGGTGATCTGTTGGCATAGCCTTCTAGATTTCTTCTGTACAATCCTAACAAGGATGTCGACCAAGATCCATAACATCAAAATATCAATAGTTAGTGATTTTATACCTGGAATATGGAAGATTCATCATTAAATAATTAATTGTTTTCTTTTATTCATTTTAGGTTAACATATCCCATGTTCTACCCATTCAAATAGAGGCACAATGAATAATGATGTATGATCTTTTCCTAGGTCTCTAACCTGCAACTAGTATAACCTCGTTTAGTATCTATTGTAATCATAATGAAATGTTCCTCAGATCATAGGGGGGCATAAATTCCCATGTCTGAGCTGATATCTAATGTTTACATCCCTTGATAAACTTGACTTACATTCTTACCTACCAACCCATTCATCTTCACCAATGCTTAACTCCAAACTCCATCCTATCCCTTAAACAGACATCTGATTCCACTTGGTCGTGACCCCCTCCCCACAAAGTGTACCCCTTTTGGGACGGAAATGTGTGAAGGGAGATAATGAACCCCAAGTCCTGCCTCCAGTAGGCCCTGGGTTGGCGACTAGCATTGATGGAATAGTAAACTCACAAATGGGAGGTCTTTACCTTTAAGAGAACACGTCTGGAAGAGAGTGATGAGATAGAAACCAACTAACTCCATCTCAGACTAAATTATAAAAGAAAACCCAAGTGCACATATGTAATGTCATTCAAAACTACTACAATTGGAAGGAAAACTACAATTACCCAAGTTAAAGTAAAAAACAACAACAACCACAAGCCCGAACAACACCTACAACCCCAAGCTACTAGAAACCATCTTGATCTCGACCCTCTACAAGTGACAAAATAAAAATTGTATATACACATAGGGTGACTATAACATTATACTTAGTAGGATCCTCCCCAAAGCCTATCATGTAAATGTAATGAATGCATGGTAAAGAATAGTGCACAACAAGTGAAACTTACTCATCACCTAAATAGGTATACTAGGTTCCCAACCTCACAATGACTACTCTCACCAAGTAATGTATACAAGAGTATATAATAAAATAAAGAATATCAAGGTTACCCCTCTACTACATCACCACTAGTTTGCCTCTTTACTCTAAAATTTCATGTTCAAAGCATCTCTCTCCAAAAAGGATTGCCTGCAGACACCTGGGAGAAGCTCCAAAACATGCACCTAGTAATCAATACAACCATGTCCACAAAATAAAGTAACTATGTAGTTTTTGGGAGCTACCAAAACTCTTATAACGTGTATCATACATCAGGTATTATACCTCGATCCATTACAACCCATACACAGAGTAATATCCTCAATCCATCACAGCCTATACATGATACAACTATAGTAGTTCATAATATACTATATCTAGAATATAGGTGTCTAAATTACCATAAGCCATTACGTACCTCTACAAACATATACGGGGAAAACTAAAAACTATGCCTACCAGCACAAGTAACTATCAAATATAAGAGAGAAGGACCAAAGGGGGTATTCATCCATCCATACTCGCACCAGAATGTTGGGGGAAACACCCCCAGGACTCGAAATCCACGAGGTGTCAATTTCCCTAACTAACGAGGTAGAGTAGTGTATATAAACACAAGATGTACAGAATTTACTATATCTCACAACCACACTATGGTCATAAACAAGTCTTAGACACAACTATAGCTAACATCTATCATACCCCCGACTGCTACTTCTATGACTAGGTATCCTATAAGCACACAACCATTTCAAGAGCATTATAACATTACATCATACCATTTTTGTCAGTTCAAAATTATGTTAATTAATTATTTAAACCTTAATTAACCATTATCAATTTCCACATTATATTTTATTAGGATCACACCCAAAGTCCACTGTATCTTTAAAATTTTAACCTCAACATTTCATTCTAGGAAACCCCAAACCCATGGGTTTACATCAGTTATTCGATAATTTATTCACAACATTACATTCCCATATTCCCATGTATAATAGAAAAACATTCTTTGCTACAAAACACAAGGGGATCATCACAGTTGGTAGATAACTACCCTTTTAGTCTTTTTCTCCTATAGAAAGAGCGTAGACCTATCCTCCCTTGAGAAGATAGAAATGGAAAACACATGGCATACCCCATTCATCTTTTCCCCTTTAGGAATATGGGTAAGAAAGACAAGGTGACTCGAGCATTGGGGAAAGTAAAGCATACAACAAATCAAATAAACACAAAGCATCCAACAATTCACATCCAACCCATTCCATCATCCCATGTGTCCACTCTGACACCCACAAGCATAAACGGATGCGTCTTGCCACTCTGTGTATCATCTAATACAAAAACAAATAGGCCTCCCTACCCCCACATATCACAACAGGCTTCCAAGTTCACATCACAACAAAAGCAGTAGGAAAACAACCATCATATCAATTGGTCACATAGCCCTTAAAAACCAAGAGGGTAACTCAGAACCCGGCAATGAATTATCTTTTATCAAACAACTATTTTTTAATCCATCTTTGATTAACTGATTTATTATTCATAGGTTCCAAATTTGGGAATTATAATCAATAAGCTATCAAAAATAATTAATCATGCATGTTGAACCAATTCGATTAACATCAAATTAGTTCAACATCAATCAAATTCAATCACATGCTTCATTATCTTTATCCAACTAATTATCAATTAATTCCATCATTTTGTTCTTTACTAATTTCCATCAAAAATGAAAAGCTAAACAAAACAAACTTGGATATCACACTATCTATAAAAAATAGAGACAATAATATATGATCAATATCAAGTTATTTATCTGGGTTAAATATTTATTATGTCAATTACATTGTGATACTGTGGGATAAAACAAGCTAAAATACAATTTCACACAATAGAAGAGAGAAGAAATTAATACCCTACCTCATATAGTTATTGATGTTATTTATATGAGAACAAGCCACACAACTAGTTATGATCTCCTCCCCTGTGACTACTGTATCCACCCTAGCATCCAGGGACACCACCACGTCGACCCAAATCCATGAAAATCCCATTTGGAACATGGGTGTAAAATTCAATAAAAAGGGCAAGGATAAATAAGGATATGAACTCGAAATAATTTAGATATATCATACCTAAAATAGAAGACCGATGGATACTGCTTGGTTGCATCAAAACAGTTCAGAAAACTCCAAGGAGGAATGTTGTATTTCACAAATCCTAAGGATATGAATGTGATGTCTGAGTGTCTCATAGTCTAGAACAATGAGGATGAACTATAGAGGAAGATATATCACCCCTTTAGAAGATTTAACAGAGATTTGGTTTTTCGATGCACTGGGTTCTGCATTAATATAGGATCACATTGAACTACACGATGTGACTAAGTAAAAACATCCTGATCCATAAGATAAAATAATATAGGATTTACAGGCATTGAATCACCCTTATAGTCATTTCAACAAGGCTTTAAATTAAATTTGCATCAAAGAAAATGTTAAAGTGTTGAAACTATAGGAAGCTAAAAACATTGTTCACGAACTCGAAATTTGGCAAAGGAAAAACATTGTTCCTGAAACTCATTGATGGAACCTCACCATTCTAGAAACACTAGTCGCAAACCTCATGGTTGGAACCTCACTATTCTAGAAACACTATTCATGAACTCACAATTTGGAAAAGGAAAAAGGTCATTGTTGGAACCTCACCATTCTGGAAAAACCGTTCACAAAATCAAAATTTTGAAAAGGAAAAAGGTCACCGTTGGAACCTCACCGTTTCACTCTTCACATATGGTTACATATACACTGTTCACAATGGTCTACCAATGGAAACGTTCACTGATGGAACTGTTCAATGAAAAGGAAATTTGGAAAATCGTTGGGGATAAGTCACCTTGACCTCCCAAAACACATCAAACACCAGATTTTCGCAAATGAATAGACCAGCGAGGTCCATGCGATTATAGAGACCAAGAAAATATATAATGGAGTAAAAAATTTATTAATTACTTTGGAGTATTTGGTTATAATGAATTTATTATAACTATAATCATTGATCTTGATGATTTTTGTTAAATGTCTAATGATGGAATTTTCATTGGGTACACAATATCTAATAAATAATATATTCTGTTTTAAAAAAGGACTAAGACTGTAGAAGAATTTACACATGTAAAATTTGATGAAAAAGATACCCGTGAGCCTAAATCCTCTTTATAAAATATTTGGGAATATATTTTACATATTTGGAAAACTTCTAAATTTAAGGATCTTAATGTATATACAGATGAATATATACAAGAAGGGTGATTTCTTTAGTTCAAAAACATACTTTTTTAACCTTATAAAAAATAATATAACCCATTATAAAATAATATTGTAAATGAACTGGCCATTGGGTCTTGTTCTAAAAATACCATAATCATGTTTATTCTTATATATATTCCACATATTGTATTTAATCATATTCATAGTAATCATGTTAAGTATCATAATCACAGTGGTGACAATAATTATACTATTTAAAAATAACGATTAATCATATAGAATCATACTGGGTAAATAATTTAATTGTAATAAATTATATCTTAATCACAAATTAATTCAAATGTATCTTAATTTGAATAAATTTAAAAAATATAACATAGAATAGAAAAGTGAATATATAAAACTATTCGCATTCTTTTACAATAGTATTAGAAATAAAATATTTGTAAATAAAGAGCATTTTATTAATAAAAAAAGTCAGGTATAAAATAACCCAGAAAAAAGGTCCCTTGATTTATAATTTCAAGTATGTTTGTCTTCCACACACCAAGGGAATAACTTGATATGATTACCTGTATTGTTCTATAATTTTACCCCCAGCATTCCTCAATCTAGTAGGTGATCAATACCTCTTTCTTCTTTGCATCAGAATCCCAAAAATCAATGAAATATCAACACAGTTATCTTCCCATCCATGTAATCCCTCAATTGTAATCATAATGATATGCATCTCATAATGAAAAACAAATTATTTTTATGTTATATGTGTATGGAAAAAGTAGTTCATAGTTTTTAATCTATCATAGTTTTCATACATAGTAAATATTGATGAGATCTTCTATAGTGTTTCTAATTCAATGTTATGATCTCTTTCATATGAAATTTTATTTTTAAGTCTTTATCCCAACGGTCATATTTGACTCCATTGGTCAGATTTTATTCACAATGTTTGAAGGGAAATAGACACAAGGAACATCCATAGATAATATTGAAACTAAAATCACGACAACATTTTGATTAACATAATATAACTAACATCATTTTGAATTAAAGGATTTCCTTTCTTTACGATTATGTTATCTTGGTGTGATGAAAAATTAATTTAAAAGTGTCTGACGATATCCATTACGAGAGTCAGTAAGATTTATATCATTATGAAAAATATTTTCATTGTGAAAAGCTTGACAGTGTGTATGATGTTAGTTATTTTATGTGTCTATGTTATAAATAGCATCTTGTATCACTTTTATATTCATTCAATGAATCATTAGTAAAATTATCATGATCATGGATTTTATCATAAGCACTAAAAAATATTAATTTTTAAACATGAATTTATTTTCATAAAAAAAAGTTTGATACAACTGTTTTGGACATAAAATAGTTTGTAATTTATTATTTGAGAAAGTGCTTGTGATTTTCAACAAAAAATGAATTAAAAAGTCAAACAAAAACAATTGACCTAAAAATCTCCCTATTTCAGGAAAGCACAAACAAAAATACATTAATAGAAAATTACTTTGTAATATTGAAGTACAAAAATAGTTTCAGTTAAATTTTATATTCAAATGTACAGAATTATACATATGTGCCCCTAATTTTTAAAACACTTCTAAATATGATATTGAATATAACTAAATCAACCATAAGATAAAAAATCTCTACATATCATATTATCATTATTTTACGAAATTTTACTTCCCCTTTATAATTCATTATCCTCTTGTATATATCATTATTCCCCTTTTTTATGTAAAAAAGTAATGGTTAATGTTTTATAATTGCTTAAAAAGGGCTTGAGAAAATAAATATATAATGTAATAATGAATTTTATCATATATAATTAATTAAATAACATTCATCAAAAAAGATTTGGATAGAATTTAATCTAAATATATATTGAAGAAAAAAACATTCATTGATGATTAAAAAAAATAAATCTTGAGTTTAATTATTAATTTATTAATCATCTCATTATCCTTCTTTAATAGGATTCAGAAATCTATCTTGATTTTTTTGATTTTTTTTCTATTATCTGTGAGGATTTCAATGGATTCCAGCTGAGTCCAGAGATTCTATTCCTATTCTGAATACAATTGATCCGGGTTATGATACAATTAATCTTGAGAGAGACGTTTTTCATCATGAAAATGAATCTTATCATCCTAGAACAATATATTATATTCCTAAATATGAATTCATTCTTCCTGAGAATTTTTGAAATGTTCTTGAAAATAAATTTATTTAGTTATCAAAACAATTTAATTTATTAAATAAACAATATCATCCCTATAAAACATAAAATTTGAAAATTATAATTTAATGACATAAAATATATTGTTTATTTACTTGATTTCTACAGTTATGATTATATTTGGGTTTTTAAAAACAATCAATTTTTTAGTAGCATTATTTACAATTTTTTTGAATGAAACATTGATCACTGTATGAAGACTTATAATGTCTTCAATTTAATCTTCATAGAATTTGATACATTCATCAACATTATAATACTACTTAAAAACAGTTTTGTAAGCCTATATATGTCCCTTATTACTTTATTCAAACATTATTAAATTGGATTCAATCCTAATTAGTCTATGTCTTCAATGTTTTCTGAAATCTGATATTTTATTTTGGTTTTCCAAATCCAAATCAATATTTCCTTTAAGCCTTATGAAATATGAAATAATATTTTAAATTAATTTTAAACATGAATAACATACTTATATACTTTTAATGAGATTTTATTTTTTGGTTTAGTATCTTCCTCATAGTTGGGAAGATCTCCAGAATGAGTTCTTATAGAATTAACTTCCAAAATCTGGTTTGACCATCATTTGTTATGCTCTCTTCCACATTACATGAAATATGAATTATTTTATAAAATTATATTCCCTTAGTATATTTATTTCAAAAATCTACTCATAGGGATGGTAATTTTCATGAATTATATTATGATGAATGGGTCATTATTCTGTTAGAATAAGTTTTCTTTTGGAATTTCATCATTTTTAATCTCATCATCTTGGTTTTGTTTCTTTTTATTTTTTCCTATTTTTCTTTTTATTACCTTTAATTTTCATCATTTCTATCTTCCTATACACCAAGATATTTATTTATCACTCTCATTTTACTATCTTTTTGTTCATCTGATGATTTTTCTTGACCATCCTTTGTGGTGACGATTCTTTTCCAAATGTATTCATCTTCTTTCCTTTGTTTTTCACTGAGGGAGTAACTAAATATTCTGAAATTTATTCCTAATTAAAATTCCAGCACATAAATTTTCCATATATTTTAACAAATTATCAATATCAAAGAAATCACAATTTTTCTTTCTCATCTTATTTTTATTCTCTTCTCTAATAAAATATTCACTACTATAATTTTTTTAGAAATGGATTTAGAAGGGCTATGAATTATTTGAGGGTCTATTTTCTTTTCATTATTCTCCCTTCACCATTTAGTAGTGATTTTATCTATTTTTTTTTTTTTTTTTTTTAATGTATAATAAGACTTGGATTTTTGTATATGTTGTAAAAAAATTAGTAATAATTGTTTCGAAACTTTCAGACATCCCCCAACTAATTCTTTTGAAACTTCAGCTCCATCTTCTTTCATAAATTTTATTGACTCTGAATGAAAATGAAATTTTATCATTTTTATCATGTCATTACTCTTTTTTGGGACTGTTTTATTTTATGGTGATAACATGATTGAGGGTTTAGAACATGTCAAACATTCAGAGATAAAATTACATTGAATTTATCGAAACATATTCATCAAAGGCTTAATAGAAGAAGATATTAATTTATTGATGGTTAAATTGATTTAACCCATCTAATTTGTCTTTCTAAAATTTAAAAGTTAATCTAGAAGGAATATATTTGATAATTTTAATGTATCCCTATCACCTTTTCATGGATTTAAAAATACTTTCATCCAAAAAAATTAAACAACAATCAGATCAATGTTGATTAGTTATCACTTTATCTTTAAGAATATAAAAAAGAGATTCATATCACATTCCTTAATGATGGTGAATTTTCATTTCAGCATCTTTTGATAATGGAAATAGATTCCACCTTATTATGGTATAATAAGAAAATTTTCAGCTTATTTTAATGACATTATTATTTCTATATCATACATATGAATTGATACAATTAAATCCTCATCGATATTCAAAAAAATATAAAATTATCTATATTTATCATTTAGTAAAGGATATTTATTGGTGTTGGGATACTCAATGAAAATACTTCCCCATTATTGAAACATGATAATCCTTTTCATAGAAGAATAATACCTGTCATAAAACTCACCGACAAATATCCTTTACCTGAAAAACATCATGGTTAAGAAATATTTCCATGCCATTATCATATGGGATGATTGTGTTGATTCAAAAAAAAGTATGAGAAAATATATGAGGAAAATATATGTTAGACTTGGCTACTTGAAGTGTGACAGAGGTTGGGAATAATGATTAGATAAATCAATTAGGGACATGTAACGACCCAAACATTTATTAATGGAATTTCATCATGATCAAAGTAAATTTTTTATTATGTAAAATGGTTATATAAAACAAATTAAATTCCTTGGATTTATTTTTTTTATTTTAAAATACTAATAAGAATTGTTATCATTTCTAATATAGCCACTATACAGTGATCACATGATTAGTATAAATATAGGGCTTTATCAAATCCAATTTACTCAGAAAAAGTATGCGGTGGACTCATCCAGTGGAATTGCTCCACAAAAAGTGCATTTTTCAGAAATCACCAAGTAGGTAGCATCACTATTCTTCTCTCTTGACCAATTCCATGTCAATCTGCAATGCGTTAGGCTTGAACGAAACCACCTATGGGATTAGAGGAAGTTAATATAGATTACCACCTAAGCGATGTTATCTTATTCGATCCAAGAGTATGTCTCCATCGCACAACACACTCATAGTTATAATCTGGGTGTTATAAGGGGTTATGTTACAAGACCTAACACAATTATTATGTCCATTAATTTGGTTTAAAGAATATACATTCATGTTATCATTGTTAATTTGTAAATGGTTTTAAAGTACAAATATTATTTTTAGTTAATATTTAATTAAGAAATATATTTTTAATGAAATAATTGATTTTTAAATTAGAAACATTTTAATAAAATATAATTAATAAATTTATTAATTAAATATATTTTAACATACAAAATATTATACAATTGGAATTATTTTATTGGTTTGAAATCTATTTTTTTCAAAACGATGAATGTTTTTATAAATATGGGTTTTTATTTTAAAATAAAAAGTTTACATATTTATAAAATTATTTACATAAAATGAATATTATTTTTGGATTTTGTCATACAAAATTATCTGACGCTGAATTTTACAAAATTTTACGTGATAATAGAATTTTTAGGTTTAAATTAAATATAATTTAAATATATAATGTGTTTTATAAAATAATTATGAAACAATTGTGATGTAATAAAATAATGTAAAATGATTAATAGGAAAATATATATTTTAACTTCAAAATAATGTGATTTAATATTTTTTTTATTTAAATTTAACGTTCCTTAGTGGAGCCTCCAATACATTTAAAATATTTTAAATTTTTAAAATGATTTCTTTGGTATTATAACTCACTTCCAAATAAGAAAGACTAATATTTTCATAAGTTCGGAAATTGGCCTTATAAAATTCTATTTTCCACTCCCCTTTGGAAAAAACTATGGGACGAAACCATGGTTTGGTTTGTGTTTTTAAATACTTAATTCTGTAGATTCTAAATCCTATGTTTGTGAAATATTAAATAATTACCTTCACTTTTCCTATATAAACCCCCCATGATTCCACTTATCTTCACCAAAAACCCTTGGATTATGTCTCAACTCTTACATCATCTCTCTATAATCCTTCAAAGGTTCCCCAAGCTCTCAAAAATGTCGTCCTGAAGATCTTGAAGTCAAACACTTCCAAGTAAGGGATCCTCACATCCTTCTTTCTTTATCTCCCAATTTCCTTATATTTGTATGCCCATTTATTTTCAAATAAAAATTTTACGTACGATTTATCATCTATCTTATGTTTACCTACTTATTTATTAATGATGATAGTCCCCCTTTTCTTTCATTAATGACTCCAATTTACACCTATTAGCAAGGAGAAATTCCGTAAGGGATTTCATTCTCCTTATATACTTCCACGAAATTAATCTATATTATGAATCTAAATTCCATTACATATGTTTGTATATTAAGTTAAATGAACCCCATACTTTCCATTTCAATTATAAATTATTATAGACCCACTTATCTCTCATAAACCCATTTTATGATTTTTATTTGACATCATTACATTCTAAAAGTTACAACAAAATTTCCCATGCCATAATCATCATGTAAGTGAATACAATACCCATTTATCAATCAAGATTATTCACTTTTTTGAATAAGTAAATTTTGATTTAGGTCTTAAATCTATCTATTAAACATCTCAGATTTTTTAATAAATTATTTTGTTCAATTAAACCTTGTTTTATGATGTATGTGGAACACATATGCATGAAATGAAAAGATTAATAAGGGTTTTCCCTAATAGTGCTCCAATGTATTGGGTAAAGAATTGTATCATGATACTTAATGTGAAATGAGGTTTTACTCATACTAATTCAAGGACAATGATGGTTTACTCATTATCCATGCATAATGGTAATTGGCTCATGCTAATATCAGGTTAAATGTTGTTCCCACATTTCCTTGTTATGATAATCATGTTATACCATGCCTTTATGTTCATGTTTATCCTATGCTCCATTGATATTTCTATATATTAACATATATTTTATTCATCATATTTTTCATTGTTTACTCCCTTACTTGGCTTTATATATCATCATTTTCTTATGTATGTCATCATGCTAACCCTTGAAATGCTATGTATGAAGGAATTTTGTGGTCATGTAAAATAAATTTTCAATAAAGATGTTGTATTTTATGAATTAATTGGTCATTTAGTGTTCCTAATTTACCATTACACTAAGCCACTCGATCCCTATAGGTGTCTTGTGTGAAATTTATGTAATAAATCATGTTTAAGTGTGTAAAAAAGTACACTGTTGTTATAGTTGGTATCATAGGGCAAGATTAGATATTTTTGGGAATTGGATTATAATCTCCTAGTTAAAGACATTTGGATAAGACTATGTATAATAAAACATCCCAAAATTTTGTTGAGTATATATTAAGTGGTTTAGAGAGTAAATACATATTTTTCTAGATAGAAACAAGTAGAGGTGGCTCTAGCACATTTTTATGTAGGGGTAAACCATGAAAACACTACTTTAATCTAGACTCGAATGGGTATCAGTGCATGAAAACATGTCTTGCTGCACTTTTTTTCAACACTCCTGGGGGACAATCATTGGTAAATTTATAATCTTATTATGAATCATTATTATGGGAAAAACAAATTTTCCATATGAATATATGTTTGGAAGTAGATCATGGATAACATAGATTGAATCATATAAATTCATAAAATAAAGAAATAAATGTAGTTTATATGTTATCTATTTTTTTCATTGGATTCCCCTTTATGTGGTACCCCTAACATTACTTTTATTCCATGCATCGGCTGATTATTGGAGGACATAGACTAACTACCTATGTGATGACATTAAATGTGATAACCTTTCTCTTGATATTACCAATCTAATGGGAACGGGAATAGAAAACATTGTCACTATGATATCTATGATTGTTGATGTGATGAATAGAACATGGTTCAAGAGGATCATCCACCCCCCCACCCAATAAAGAACAAGCTAAAATAATGATCTTCATGATACAAGTGCCTCTAGCTTTCAATGGATCATATGATCCCTTAATCTTCAAACAATAGATCAACTCCATTGAGATGATATTCTCTATCCTTAAATTTTACGAACAAGATAATGTTCTTCTGGATACCTATCAAATGGAGGGAGAAGATGATAAATGGTGGAAATTGATACAAAATATGAAGCCGGAGGAAGATATCGAAGCATTGGAATAGAACAACTTCCAGAAAAAAATGATAAATATTCTCTATTCACCCTTGGACTGAAAAAGGAATGGGACATCCATTCCCTCAAGAAAACAATATGAAGAATTCATCAAATAATATGAGGAAAACATCACATGAATTGCATAATATGCCTCAGGAGTTGTCATTACCCCCAAATTCAAGGTTTACGGCTTTTGTGATGGGATAAAACCAAGCCTATGGAAATCCCTAGTGATCTGTGACTTTGAAATCATTGAGGAAATTGTCTGATGTTCCTGCAAAGTTGAAATGGAGATCGAAAAATCACATGAGTATGATAGGGATAAGAAGTGGAAGGTGGTCTTTAATTATGGGGTCCTGATGGATAATCACAATGGAACTATAAATGTTTAACACCCCACCTTCCAAAGGTGCGGAATCAAGCACCCCAAGAATTTCCTAAATGGGATGAGGAAATACATTAGGTGTTGATGAGAAGGGAACATAGCCATTAAATGTTGAAAAGAAAAACCCACGACTGCGACAGAGGAGTGGAACAATTCGTTTGACCCTCAACCCATTGTTTATTGCATCAACACTTAAGAACTTGGGGACATGGAAAAATAGTTCCCTAAAACAAGGTTTTTCAGAGGAAACCAACAACCTCCATGGAATAAAGGGAACACTTTTTCTATCACTACAGAAAAGGAAAACCCCAAAATGAAGTGGTGATAGGTACAATAGTTAATCATTAAAAATTGAGAAAATATTTATTTATTTTAGTTTTAGGCATTCTTTTATATCCTGAATGATTAATAGAACAATCCCAACACCACAAAAAATCATGGAAGTAGATATGTTAGTGAGAACATGAAATGGGAAAATCATTACATCCCATGAATATAATTCCTCACCTATCAAAATATGTGTATTGAAATTTCCAAAGAACTTCTTCATTCTACCTCTGGTAGAATTTTAAAAAATATTAGAATTGATTGACATTCCCTATATTGAGCCATCATAAATAACTGTGAGAGGGAAAACACACTCTATATTTAGAAATAACCCCTGATTCTGTTCAAGTGGAAGGAGGAGGTTGAATCTTCTTTAGCACCATAATATCAAGTGTGGATATTACTGCCCAATGATAATGTTTATCATTTTCAGATGATTGAGTCTAATGTATCCACCTTTCTTGAAAATTTTCCTAATATGAGGGAATTTGCTGAAGTGATTCTAGATGAATTAACTAGACTTCCTCCTAGAAGAAATTTTGAATTATCTATTGATCATATACCCGAGTCATTTCTAATATCAAAGACTCTATATATAATTCTTGTTGTGGAGCATGGGGATATAATGAAAAAACAATAGAGGAATCTGGATAAAGGGTTTATATGCACAAGTGCTTCACTATGGGGTGCACCTGTACTCTTCATCAGGAAGAAGGATGGGTCAATGGGCCAATGCATTAATTATAGTGAACTCAAAAAATTCATCATAAAGAATAATTATCCTCTTCCATGAATTTATGACTTGTTCGATCTGCTATATGGAGAATAATCCTTCTCCAAGGTATATCTGCAATTGGGATATTATCATATAAGGGTGAATAAGGAGAATATCCCCAATAATTCCTTTTGTACAAGGTATTGTAACTATGATTTTCATAGTAATGAATTTCATAATTAGTAATTCACCAACAATAATAATAGTCTTTATGAATAGAGTCATTAGAGATTACCTTGAAAAATGTGTGGTAGTCTTAAGAGAAGATATTCCAATGTTGTTGAAAACCAATGAGGAGAAAAAAGAGAATCTATGCACTATACTATAGACCTTAAAAAAGAAGAAGATCTATTCAATGTATAGAAATTATGAGTTTTAATTGAAGGATGTCTCATTATTGGGTCATATCATCACAAGAAATGGTATATCTATGGATCCCTTCAAGAAAAATGCAATTGAGGTATTGTTAAGGACAACATCTGTGATGGATATCCATAGATTCCATGTCTTATCTAGATATTATCACTGATTTAGAATATATTTATCATGATTTTCAAACCCTCTAAAAAGGTTAACTCATAAGGGAGACATGTTTACTTGGAGTGATGAATCTGTACTGAGCATCCTGGAGATGAAAATGAGGATTATCACTATGCATGTTCTCACACTACCAACAAGTGGAGAACACTTCATGGTATTCAGTGATGCTTTGAAGAATGGAATATGATTTTTGTTGATGCAAAATGAAGACAATTTTTACTATGTATCACGGCAAAGGAAAATTCATGAGAATAAATATACAACACATGATATGTAGTTAGAAGTAGTAATATTTTCCTTAAAAATTTGCTAATATTACCTCTTTGGGGAGAAGTGTAAAATCTATATGGATAACAAAAGCATTAAGTATATATTAACACAGAAAGAGATTAAAATGCACCCATCAGTATGGTGAGATCTAATCAATGACTAGGAATGCTCAATTTACTACCATCCATGGAAAGTGATTTAGGTGGAAGATGCTCTATGTAGATAAGATCCAATAACTCATTCATTGTTTAGAATTGAAAAAGATCCAATATTCTTATATTTTATGAAGATGGACATGGGAATAATAAATAAGGGATCATCATAAATCCTTTCACAAATGATTTCTCAACTATCTATTTTGGGATGGATAAAGGATGCACAAAAAAATGTTGTGGGAATTATGAAGTAAGTGGAAACAATCTGAAAACGGAAGTCCTTATAGATCAATGTTAATGATGAAGGAATTGATAGAATTGGGTGAAGTCTATTTGTTCCATCAAATATATAGTTAGAGAATGAACGTTTGGATGAAGCACAATGTTTGTATTTCTCCATTAAACAAACAAACATAAAGATGTATCAAGACCTCCGAGTGCATTATTTGTGGGATAACATGAAGAAGGAGATTGATGTGTATACAAAAAAGAGCCTAGTATGTAAGCATGTGAAGTCTATGAAGATGAATTTTAATGGGATGAAGCAACCATTACACATACTAACATGAAAATGGGAAAATATTTCCATTGACTTTATCACTGGACTTCAGAAGAATTCCAAAGGAAACAAGGCTATATGGGTTGTTGTGGAACATATTACAAAGACTGAACACTTCATTTCAATTTTATAGGATTTCTAATTGGATCAACAGGCATGAATATACATAAGATAAGTGGTAAGGCTTCCTGGGGTTCCATTATCGAGTGTAGCCAATCAAGATCCAAGATTCACCTCTATGTTATAGAAGTGTCTCCAACATGCTCTAAATAACGAGCAAAACTTATGTATGACCTGTCATCCTAAAACTACTGGCCAATCTGAGCATACTATCAAAACAGAGAACGACATGTTGATAACATAATTGGTGGACTTAAATAGAGGATGGGATCAAAATCATCCTCTAGTTGAGTTCTCTTAAAAAATACTTTCCACTCAAGCATCGAAATGACTCCATATGAACCCCTTTATGGGAACAGATACTAACACCAACACGTTTGGATGAATGTTGGGATCTAAAATCCTAGTTCAAGAAATGGTGGATGAAATGGTGGAGAAGGTTAATACCATCCAGCAGCGCATCAAAGCTGCTCAGAGTCAACTTAAGAACTATGCTAACAATCATCGAAGTGACCTATAGTTTGATGTTGGAGAAATGGTATACCTCCGTATATCACCGTGGAAGTGATTTATGATATTTTGGAATAAGGCAAATATTGTTACAATATAAATTAGCCCTGTTGAGATCCTTGATCACATTGGAGTAGTGGCCTATCAAATAGAACTCCCACCGAACACATATCAAATACATGAAGAATTCCAATTATCACTATCGAGGAAGTACATACATGACCCATCTCATTTACTCGATCAAAAGGTGGTACCATAAGAGAATTACCTCTCCAATGAAGTTAATCCAGTTAAGATCATAGATCTTATAGAAAAAGTTCTATGAAATAGGATAGTTCCCCTCATCATTAGGTTGTTGAGATACCACAAGATTGAATAGTCATTGTTGGAATTATAGGAAGTGATGAAGAAGAGTATCTCTCATCTATTTAAGTGTGGGACAAAATATAGAGTGAAAAATTTCTTAAGGGGGGATGATTGTAATGACCCAAATCTTTATTAATGAATATTCATATTGATCTAATTGAATGTATTATTATGTAAAATGGTTATATAAAACAAATGCACATCTGTGGGTTAATGTTTTATAAAATTAAATGACCATTATTAATTTTTACAATTTCTAATATAGTCATTGAACAGTTATACAGTGATTAGTATAAATATTGGGCTTCAAAAAAATCCAATTTACCCAAAATATAGAAATTTATCGCCTTATCGGGTATAATTGCTCTATACAAATCCCATTTTTTAGAGCTCAGTAAGAAGGAAGTGTTTCTAAGTTTCTTTATCGACCATCCCAAGCCAAACATCAATTCATTGAACTTAAACATTATCACCATTGGGAGATGTGGAAGTTAATATAGATTACCAACCGAGCATTGTTATCCGAGTCACCCCAATAGTCTTTCATCATCCCAAACCATACCCTTAGTTATTATGCAGGTGTTACAATGGAATATTTAACAAGAACATATCACAATGATTATGTGAATTTTTTTAAAGAATATACATTCACAATATCCTTGTTACTTTGTAAATGGGGTTTAAAGAACATATAGTATTTTTAGTTAATATTCAATTATGAAATATATTTTTGTGAATTAGTGGATTTTTTAATTAAATACTATTTAAATAAAATCATTTTACAAAATTAATTTTTATTTTATATAAATGATCATAAAATATTATAAAATTATAATTTTTCTTAAGGATTGAATGTTTTGTTTTTCAAAATCAATGAATTTTATATAAATGTCGGTTTTTATTTTAAATGTAAAAAAATAAAAATTAAGAAAAATATTTAGATAAAATTAATTTTATTTTGTGATTCAGGATGTCGAAATCATCAAATGTTGATTTTTCCGAATTTTCCGATACACTCAAATTTTTGTGTAATAATTAAACATAATTAAAATAAATAATCTATTTTATGACATCATAATGACCCAATAGTGATATAATAAAATATAATAAAATTTATATTAGGAAAAAATTATTTTAACTTTATTATATTGTGAGTTTAGATTATTTTGGTTAATTATATGATGCCTTAGTGGAGCCTCTATGACCTGTAAAATATTTTTCCCATTTTAAAATAACTTCCTCGGGAGTGTGACTCACCTCCCCATGAGCAAGCCTAATTTCTTAATAATTTCTACCTTTTGTCTTAAAAATTATGTTTTACTCTCCCAATTGGAAAAAATGGAAAAACAAGAGATGGTTTATGGTTTTGAATATTTAATTATGTAGATTCCGAAACATATGCTTTTGAAATACTAATGTATTCGCCAATTTATTTCAATATAAACCCAACCAAACTCCGACATATATTCACTCAAAACCCCAGGAGCACATTCCTAATATTCCCTCCTCTCTCTATAATCCTTCCATGTCTTCTCATGCCCTCATGATGCTACTCCTAAAGCTATTGAAATCAAACACTTCCAAGTAAGGGATACTCAATTTTATTTTTTTGAAAAGGTTGGTGCTGAAGCCTCATTTATTATTAAAGCAAATAAAGGACCTCTTTATGAGGGTAGAGGGAGACCCATTACATTTCCTAAAGGCCCAGTGGGCATTTATCCAATTACATGGCTTGTAGGACCATTTTTTTAGCCCAAGGCCCATTCGATGAATAGTACTTCTACAGTAACCATGCTACTACAGTACCCTTCCACAGCTACAATGAACCACTGGTTCTACAGTTCCACTGCTACAGTCCCCTCACCCAATGGGTTTTGAAACCCCATTTTTCATGTATAATTAATGGGTTCTTACCACTATGCCAAACCCCAACAACAGGATCCTCAATTTCCTTCTTTCCTTATTAATGTCCAACATTCCTTATATATTTATTCCCATTTATTTTCAATTAAAAATTTTAGAGTATGATTTTTTACCACCCAAATAATTCCCTACTGATGATTTAATGATGAGATACCCATTTATCACTCATTAATTCCTCCCCATGTACACTTGTTACCATGCTGAAATTCCGTAAGGGATTTCTCTCTCCACACATTCTTTCAAGAAATTCTTTTATATTAAGAATCAAAATTCCATTACATATGTTGGGATATTATATTCCATGACCCCCTAATATACATTACATGAATGAATTATAAGATACACCTTTATCTCTTATCAACCCATTTTACGATTTCGATTTGACATTGTTTTTTTGCCGATGTTACACCAAAATTTCACATGCCCAAATATCTGTGTATGTGAATACCATGCCATTTTCTGTACCCAGAGTATTAACCTTTATGAACATGTACTTGTTTATTGATGAATTAAATTTATGTATTCCAAATCTCTAATTTGAAGAATAAATTATGATGTTTAATTAATTGATGTTTTATGATCTATGTGGCACAGTTATGCATGAAATGAAATGATTATGAAGGGTGCTCCCAAATATTTCTCCAATGCATTCGGTAAATAATAGTATCATGATACACCATGTGAAATTATGGTATACTCAATATAATTCATGTTCGATGAGGGTTTACACATTATCCATGTGCAATGATCCTTGGATCATGCTAAAGTCTTGTTAAATTTTGTTTCCACATTTCCATGTAAGGATAATCATGCTATATCATTCCTTTGTGTTCATGTTTCTCTTATGCTTCATTAATATTCCTATTCCCTAACATGTATGGTACTCTTCATGTTATGACTTGTTTACTTCCTTAATGGGCATTATAGATCACCCTTTTCTTATGTATGTCCTTAGGTTATCTCATACAATGCTAATTACTATAGAATATCATGGTCATGTAAAAGCATTTTTCAATAAATATGTTTTATTTTATGTCTTAATTTTTCATGTAATGTTCCTAATTTCCAAATACCATACACCAATCATTCCTTAGAGTTGTCTTAAGTGACATTTTATGTAATAAATGTTATTTAATTGTGTAATAATGTGTAATTTTGTCAAAGGAAATCGTAGGGGTTCCCATTATATAGGTGATGAAATGTGACCATTGAAATTTTATGGCTAATATTTAATAAAAAAGAAAGGAAGGTTAAAAATATTTTAAATCTTGATGTTTTTTTTAAAGAAAAAAACTATACAATATATCATATTTTCCTTAATCTAATAAAGGTTTTAAACCTAATACCAATAAGAATAAAAGTATTAGAAGAGATAATGTATAAAGTAGGAATATTTACCTTTCAGTGTTCGAAAATAGAGTTATTGTTTATGATAATTTTTTGTTATAAAGAATTAAAATTTGAAAACATTGAGCCTGAAAATATTATAAATATGAAAAAAAATTATGAAAAATTTTTGAGTATGAAAATTTTCAGTATAAAAAATAACTTAGATTTTAAAATTTGTGTACAAAAAATTCATGTATGAAAAATTTTAGTACTAAAAACTCTTAGAATGAGAAATTTTATTTTAAAAATTTTGAGGAGGAAAATTTTATGAGTATGAAATTTTTTCATATGAAAAGTAAAAAATTAAAAATTATCAATAATATGTACTCCACCTTCAAAAAAAAGTGAATCATAATGTAAGAAAATTGTTTAAAAATATGGATATATGAATTATCCCTTTATAATGATCATTTATTGCTTCCATTTAATTTTTACAAATATATTAGAAAATAATGGTTTTTAAAAAATATTAGCAAATTTTTCTTACATTTAAATAAATTGTAAAATGATATCTTTTATAAGTGTGTGATACCTAAGAATTTGATTCCAAATATCTATAGGTTTTTTACATGAGTGATTTCCATGGTTGTTGATTAAATCTATGTAATTGGTGTAATCACATAGTATTTTAGTTTTAGTAAAACTCATTACATTATTAGTGAATTTTTGTTGCATCCACAATCCCAGAGCAAAATAACCTCTCGTTTCCAGATATTCTGCTTCAGTAGTGGTATCTTATACTGGGTTTTATTTCTTACAAGACAATTATATTAATGAATCACATAGGAAATGAAATTTAAATTCCCATTTTTATCCATTCTATACTCACTAAAGTCAACAACATAAAAAAAATTATAAAAAAATTATTTAAGAAAAAAAAAACAAAATCCACAGTTCCATTTAAAAAAAGAAAAATTCATTTTATAGCTTTTAAATTGGATTCCTTTATACATTCTTAATATCATTCACATAATCACGGTAAAAATGTTATGCTTTCATAACTAGTTACTAAGTATAGTAGGAATCCTAGAAATCCTCTAAACATTGATTGATTAAATGGTTTTCCAGATTCAACTAGATCAAGTATATTTGACCTACACATTGGAGTACTAATTATTTTAGTGTTGTTATATAAATAATTTTTAAAAATTTATGTTATATACATATGTTTAATTATATAAGTACCATCTGGATTTTGATATATTTGTAAAATGAGAAATAATGTTATCACACAGATCAATTTTTATAAAACTCATATTTAATAATATTTACAAAAGAGTATTTTAAATATTTCTTATTTGATCTGGATATAATGTCATCAATATAAATTTTAAAAACACTTTCATCTTTATTTCCATTAGTTTTGAAAATATTTCAATAATAAATTCCATTAATACATTTTTTAACCAAAATCATGTTAATCTATCTTACCTTGCTATTGTGGATTGTGTAATTATATATAATGTTTTTTAGATCAAAAAAATTTTCGAGATGATATATTCTTCAAAACCGTGAGTTTGTTCAAAGAATCCTCCTATTGAAGGTATAAATTATTGAAATCACACTTCACACACATTTGAAAAAAATAATTTATTAATGAATTATGTAAAGGCTAGTAGAATATGAATAGATTCAAATCTAGATACCAAAGAGTTTTTTTTTGTTCATAATATATTACCTCTTTTTGATTATATACTTTATCAACATGTCTTGATTTATTTTGAAAAATTATTCCATTTTGATCATATTTTTTTTATGAAAACCAATTTAAATCCAATTGTAATGAATTCTATAGGTATTTCAACCAAGGTATATAATTTGTTCCTTTCTAATTCATTTATTTTATATTGCATTGATTTAATAAAATAAATATCACTTAAAGAATTATCATGAATTATAGGTTCGAATTGAGAATGAAATGAAATATTTTCTATTCCATTTCTCAATGAACATGTAGTCTTTACAAGTTTATTTATAGCACCAATGATATTATCACAAGCATGATTCATAAGAAATAACTTACTTGGTTTTGCGAAGACTATTCATCAACATAATGTAGAATGTCTTCCAGGGTGAATAATTTTGAAAAAAAATCTATGTTATTATCATTATTATAAAAATATTCTATCATAGATTGATAATTTGTTTTGGAAAACACATCTGACGATGAAGGTTGGGATTACATAAAAATAAAAGTATTAGTTTCATCACATTTTACATATAATATTTTCTCTATAGTACATGAGTTTTTATTGAAATATCTATATGCCTAAGAAGTAGTGGAATAGCCTTAGAATATACCTTCATAATATTTTGGTCCAAATATGAGTAAATTTTCTATTGTATTGAAAATTATTACTTTTCATTCAAATAAATTACATCAAAATAATTTTAAGTATAAATATTTTGGTTTTAAACATGTCCCTAAAACTTGATATGTTTATTAATTAATTTTATAATTAAAAATCAATTTATAGTATAGAATGAAGTACTCATAGCTTCAGTGAAAAAATGTTTATTATTTTAGAATTAAATCAACATGATTCTTGTTATCTCCTGAAGAATATGATTTAATTTTTCAACAACATTATTTAACTAAGGATTTCTTAAAGAATAAAAGTTATCTACAATGCCTTTCATACTATAAAATTTTTCAAAATCATAAATCAAAAATTATTCACCATGTTCACTATAAATATTCATCATGGGAAGATTTTTCTCATTATTAACATCAGCTACAAAAGTTTTAAAAAATAAATAGGCTTAATTTTTCATTACAAGTATATAGATGCATGTGTATCATTTATAATCATTAACTAATACAAATACATAGTACATTCCTATCATACATATTGTTCCTATGAGAAAAAATAAGCACTTGTAATATACTTATAGAGAATATATAGTTGAGACTTCCCAAATTGATTTAATTATTGACAATGTTTCAATCTATATTGACAAAGGCCATGAACTCTTGATGAATCATCTCTATGATATGATTGATCCTTAACAAGTATTTTTATAGAAAATATATCTATGTTCCTAAAGTTATAGTGTCCTAACATTTTATGAAAAAACAATGATTTATCTACCCTTTCACTAAGACAAGGAAATTATTTTCTCCTAAGGTCTTTTAAGTTATGTGTATAAGCTTTTTCATACCCATAGGAAGAATTAATGAATTCATATTGTGAATTTTTTACCAAACAATTATCATTCCAAAAATTTCCAAGGTAAACTTCATCACATAATTGAATTATTCATATACTGTTTTTGATTAAGACCATTGACAAATAATACATCTGAAATTTAATCTTTTCCCAGATGAACAATATTACTTGTACGAACAATCATTCCATGAGAATTAACTCTAAAGGTACCTCTTCCACCCCTTATTTCGATAAAAATATCAAAGAAGTATTTATTACTAGTAATATGTTTGGAACCTATACTTTAGATTTACAATATATTATTGTTTTTCGTACTTCCTTTTTTTCAGAAGATAAAACAATTTGGTTTTTGGAAACAAAACTATCATAGATCCGAGAATATAAGAAAGAAATATATAAAGAATCCACTTTTCTTTTGAAAATATTCATTATAAAATCCCAAGTATTTAATTTTTTAATGAAAAATTTTTATTTCAATTTCCACCACTTTGACATTTAGTATAAAATATGTCACTTTTAGGAAAAAATTAATTGTTACAAAAAATATTCTTCAATGAGAATAAAAAAATCTAGATCTATTCCTATTAGGACATAGTTTTTTATAAATTTAATTATAATCTTCATTACTATATGTATTTTTTGAAAGGGGTTTTTTATATTATTTATTTAGGACATTAGTTTTACAACAAAATATTTAAAATCACAATCACTAGTTTTGGAAATGAGTTCTATTTTTAAAAAACATTTCCTAGGAATTCTATTTCAAAAATCAATAGAAATATTATTATTATTAGTATTATATTACTAAAGATGATTATTTATCTTATCAAATTCAAATGTTTTTGTATCTATATTTTAAATATTTTATACATCATTTTATAAAACTTTTATTCTATAGGTTTTTTTTCATGTTTCTTTCCAATATTACAATTTTCTTTCTCAAGAAATTATTCAAATTTAGAAAAAGATTCATAATAATGTAACGTGTTGTTATCACTGGATGAAGATGATTTTTCAACCAAATATATATAATTATTTTTACCAAGATAATTTTCATTTGAAGACATATTTTTTAGTAATTCCATAGTTTGTATATTTTCTATATGATATTGACATTCAAATGTTATTTTGTAATTAAAAAAATATTCTATCAGGAATATTCATTTTCGGACTATTAATCCAAATAATATACACTAATATAAAATTTTCAATCAATAATTTCCTTCCATTGGACATAAAATACCATTCCTGGATTCTTTTATAGTTCCATTCTTTTTTATGTTTCATTTACAAATTTGGACAGTATGATATGATGTGTACATATTTCCTTCATTCACAATAAGTATCTTCAGAATCATTCTTATCCATATTTTCCTTGTTAACTTATATATATTGTTATTGGAAATCCATTTTTACTAAAATAATTTTCATCCTTCGATCATTATTAGAAAATTTATTCATAGAATTTTGTGATTCACTTGAGTATGATTGAGTTGTAATCCTTTTTGACTTTGCTGCTTTAAAATGTTTATTAAAAATCTTAGAATTCATCATATTTGAAGAACATGTAATAGAAACTACACTATTAATCTTTTTGGATTTCATAGAATATTTTTCTAATCTATTATCATATTTAAAAAGAGTTCCAAAAAACTAATCAAGAGTTTCTTTTTTAACCCTATATTACACATCTACAACTATTCTTTTTTATTCACATTCATTTGACATAATATATATTATATTTTCTACA
The DNA here is from genome assembly GCA_963277665.1 of Viscum album. Classification (NCBI taxonomy): domain Eukaryota; kingdom Viridiplantae; phylum Streptophyta; class Magnoliopsida; order Santalales; family Viscaceae; genus Viscum; species Viscum album. The sequence continues at coordinate 1,655,044,286 of OY728148.1, read as the reverse complement.
AGGATCTCACCATATAGTATTTTCTACCTCATAGAGTGTAATTTTTTTAAAATTTTCATGATCCTTGGTTTTAACTTAACAATTGTTTCCCCATTATATAATTCAAAATCCAAATAATCATCCCTCTATATTTATCTTCTAGTTTCAACAATATTAGAATTACTAAAAAGTGTAATCTCTAACTTTTTCCAAATAATATTGGATTATTGAAAATATGAAATATGGCTATATATATTTATATTAATTGATAAAATGAAAGTATTTCATACCTTATAATTCAATTGATATTCCCACATCTCTGGATTGGTAAAGACTCCAACATCCTTGTTAGGAATTTTATATTCCCTAGTTAGCATAAAAAAATTATCAATCCAAGTGTTTATTACAATGGAAATTATTAAGTCTCTCAAGTACACATAATCATTGATATAATATATTGGTGGTATGGTATTATTTAGATTATCTATATAATAATCATTTAGTCTTTTCATCTTTGGAAAAATACAAAAAAAAATCATTATCAACAATACACGCTTGTCTACAAGTATTTATAGACATAGTATTATTAAATAAATATAAATAAGTTGATAAAGAGAATAGAAGAATCATTAAGTAATAGAAGTGGAATCCCGCAATGATACCAAATATGAGTATCAATATTATAGAGACTTGGTTGTGATAAAAAATTTTGGATCATAATTTATATTCATATGAAAAAATACAAGAGGGGTTGAATTGTAAGTTTAAAAACATTCATTTTTAACCATAAAATTATTTATTTTAAAATTATATAAACTAATGGAATTATAAAAAAACATCTTACATAATAAAACATTAAATGAACATTCCCTTGGGACTGGTAATAAAAATATCGTAATTAGGTTGATTCACATATAAATTCTACATGTCGCCTTTAATTGTATTCAAAATAAGAGTGGTAAGTTTTATAATCACAGTGGTTATGATAAATAATGAAAAAATAATAATTACTCTATAATAAAGTATATAAATTTTATTGGTTAAAAAATATAATCATAATGATAATATAGTAATCAAATTTTTATACCAAATATTGTAATTAGATTAATTAGGATAAAAAGAATACACAATTGAAAATTAAATATATTAAACAATTAATTTTATTTTACAAAAGTGTCATAAACTAAATAAATGTATATCAATAAGATTCATTTAACATAAAGAAATGGGTATCCAATATCCTAGTGAAAATTTCCATTGATTTTACTTTGAATATAGACTATCTTACCCATGCTAGGTTAAGCACTCTATATGATTATCATCTTTGGTCTATTTGTCAATCCCTGAAAGCTGTCGATCAAGATAGTAATTGGAACCTCTGTCTTCCTAAATTCGGAAGACATCAATCCAGAAAATATTATCACAAATATCTTTATATCCATGTAATCCCACAATCGTAATAACAAATATCAGTGTCATAGAATGTAAAACAAACTATTTTAAAGAAACAAGAAAAATAGAAAAAGTAGTTCACAACTGTAAAACAAATCATAGTTTTGAAAGGTAGTAAACTTGAATGATTTCTCTCATAATGTCTTCAATTCATTGTTATTGTCTCTTTCAAAGGACCTAGTATTTATATCCCTTCATCCCAATTGTCATATTGGACTCCAACGTTTGGATTTTATCCTCGAATTTCTAAGGGATATGGACACTTGAGACATCTTATGGTTATATTGAAACAGAAAGCATAAAATAATTTTTATAATAATATAATAAAAGAAATATTTTTTATTTAAATGAATTTATATCATTATGATTATATGTTTTTGTTAGGATAAAAAATTAAATAAATATAGTCAAAATATTTCATTATTATAGTCAATACAATTTATATCATTATGAAAAAATTTATTATAAAGGACTGGACAATGTGTACGATGTATGTAATTTGAGTTGTGTAACATATTAATCATATCTAGTCTTATTAGTATAATCATGGATTGAGTTATTACTACAATACACATGAATATTTTTTTAATTCTATTCGCCTTAAAAGATTTAATGATAAAATATGCATTGGTTTTCGTAAAATAATGTATGATAAAAATGTTTTGGACATAAAAGAATTTTTAAGTTTGTTATTGAGAAAATATATATTATTTACAAAACAAAAGGAATTGATACATCATGAAGCGAATTTTGACTTAGCATAAACATGGTGACAATTCTGTCCCACCAACTAAAAAGAACTCATCTAGTTCTGATGAACAACCAACGCACACACCTGTAGAAGATAATGAAATATCTTCAACTTCTATTCCTACAACTATTATGACTCATAGAAACCATACAATAGATAAGTAATTCATGACCTTGATAAAGGAACCAAATAAAATATTACCTTATAAATCAAGTTGACCATCGAGGATTCTTACCAAATATTGATCTCAAGAACATTGATGATACATTTAATTATTAATTCTGGGTAATGGTAAATCAAGAAGAACATAACCAGTTTGAATGGAAAAATGTATGGAAATAGGTCGATATACCTAAAGAATACATAAATAATGGAACTAAATGGGTGTTTAAACCCAAATTTAATGATTCATTAACTATATTGAGAAATAATTCTATATTAGATTCACAAGTGTACTATCAAGGAGAACATATTAATATTGAGGAAACCATTATAAAAATAGATAAACATGAATCCAATATAATATTGCATGCATGTGAAGAACATTTGGATTTTATACTATATCAAATGGTTGTCAATAGTTAATTCCAAAATGGTTATATTATTGAGGATATTTGTTTTTCTTGAAAACATCATTTTTTTAAAAATTAACATTTTCTAAATAATGTTTTTAAATTAACTAAAGATTTATATAATTAAAAAAGGATCATAATGCATCATATGATATAATTATATCATTTATATGTTCTAATTTTTTATACTAATGATATATATATAACAACATTATTCATTTAATGAATTTTAAATAATATTTTTGTTGTGCAAATTAATGTTGGTGATATTATATTTTTTATCATCAAAAACTATTTAAGCTATAAATTTTCAAATTTAAATCAATGTAATTTTGAAATGAGTTTAATGGGTGAACGAAAAATTAATTTGTAGCAATCAAAATTTTATAAATAATTATACAATTTTTTAAATCATATAAATTACACCAGAAATCCAAAAAAACATTTGTTTTCAGGAAAATAATAATAGTAGTGATACTATTTTGAGTACTAACAGCACGAAAGAACATGATGAAGTTATAAATTTTGTTAATTAATCGAATTATAAAGGAATGATTGGTATTTGAGCTATTTATTATTAAAACCCAAAATAATCACATTTCTTATATATAAATAATAATTATTAATGAAATTAAGAATAAACCAAACCTAGTATTTTATTACTCTGTATGAAAAACATTCGATTTAGATAGTTATTCAAATTCATAATTTGGTGGTTGTAATTTAGATATAAAAAGAAGATCTAAAACATGTACATTTTTTGGGGAGTCCCTAGTTTCCTGTTGTAGTAGAAGAAAAACAGTTTTCCGTTACCCAATTCTAAAGATGGATATATATTTATTGATAGTTGTTGTTGATAGAGTCCTTTGATAAAACACACATTTTTATACTATTGATGTCAATTAATACATGTCACTATAAATTGTGATAATCAATGTGCTATAAATATTTCTAAGAATCCTCTATCTCAATATTTCACAAAAGAATATTGATTTAAGACATGAATTTATGAAATATTATTATAGTAATGTTTACATTACCCTTGAATTCTTATGTATTGAACATCATCTTGTTGAAATATTTTACAAAGACATTAAATATTGATATAATAAACTATATCAGACAAGAATTAGAGATGATCACTTATGTTTAAATTGTTTTATTTGGTGACTTGCTATTTATTTATAAGTTAAAATAGATTTAATTATATTCTATAAGCTTGTATGGTAATAACTATGATGTTTTATTCACATAGTCAGTAATCTGACATTGAGTTTGTTTTTTATTCATATATTTAGCATCCCTACAATGAAAACTTGTTAAAATATCGTATATTATCAGATTGTCACTATGCATATCATGAATATATATTCATACAGTTACTATATACAAGTTCGGAATTTCATGGTAGTTTGATTAGATCACCTACCAAAATTTATGTTTAGAATTCCACCCATGATTATATTATTTAAATGTCTATGGTAATTAAACATTCTATGTCGATTTTTACTTTAAAATTTTTGATAATTTTTTTGGAAAGATTTAATTTATTTTTGTTATTATTTTAATCCCAAAATGATTTAACATAAAAATAGAATATGAATATAAATTGGTAATTAAATTTTTATTTATATCTCTTATATAATTTTAGGATCTTTAGAGGGGATCATTTTCTATCATCTATAATATCTCAGTCTATATAACTACAATACTCTTTAATACTCAATAATACATGTTTTATTACATAAAATTAAACTTTATACAATCTATAAGGTCAATATATCTTATTTTTTATGGAAATTTAGGTACATTAAATAATAACATAAAACATTAAATTCAATATCTTTATTGACAGTTTATTTAACATGACCTAAATGTTCCTTCTTACTTAACACTATTTGGGATAACATGAGGACATATATAAGAAAGCGGTGAGATACAAATCCCAAATTGGGAATAAAGAAGGAATAACCCAAGGAATACAATACATGTTAGATAATATGAATAATAATGGATCATAAAAGTAATATGAATAATATGTTATGGTATAGCATGATAATCAAGAAATAGGAAATTTTGAAACAACTTTAAACAGTAAATAATAAACAATGGTCAAGGATAAACTCAAAATAAACATCATTGTGGAAAAATTTACCTAAATGAATCAATCAAACCCACAATAAAAATGTGATGTATCATGATATTATCCATTTCACAACTCATTGGATCACTATTAGGTTCACCCTTCACAAACACTTCATCTTCATACTTAGGAGTGCCGCATATATCATAAAAAATTGATCCATTAAACGTTATAATTTATTTTAAGAACAGGTAATGTGGATTAATAAATTTCTGTGTCATGACCTGTCGCTCAGGGCCCATGCCGTAACTACCCCAAGCCCCCCTTCCATAGGCCAGGAGGTGGCGACTAGCACCAATGGCATAATTCCCTAAAATTGGGAAGGCATTGCCTTTATAAACTGTAAAAAAACATCCGAACACACAGATAGATACGAATCACTATGTAAAACATTATAAAAAAAGTGTATTTAAATGTAAAAGGGATACAAATACAAGCCCAACTAGAATGTACAAGAACTCAAGGTACATGTACAACTGAGGAAATAGGAAAAATAGCCATTGAGTCATGCTTCGAGGTTCCTACGTGAAGGGTAGGTATAAATCGCCACCATATCAATCCATGTTTGTCCTTCTCCTCCCCGTACCATCACTCTTCGAGGTCTACCTCGGTGTACCATCCAGTCCTGGTACTCTCATCCTCGATCAGTGACGTCTGTCGTCCGCATCCAACACAATGAGGTGCGAGCATAACTCGTGTAGGGGTGAGTATAAAGATACTCAGTATGGACCATGAGACCCACAAGGTCTCACAAAATCCAATAAGGATAAACCACAAGATATGAAATCAATAGATAACCCTAGTGAGTTATATGCCCATAAATATACCTAATTTTTCATGTAATTCATCTAAATCATGAGAAATATACAGAGTTACAGACTCCGTTCACACAGATATACAAATCATTTATAGTGTTAGAGATGATTATATTTGGCCACTAAATCATATATTCTGTCAAACCCACATAGGATCCAGGAACAGTATTCAGAGCTGTCAAACCCACACAGGATCCATGAACAGTATTAGAGAAGTCAAATCCAAACAGGATCCAGGAGTAGTAGACAGAGTTGTTGAACCAACATAGGATCCAGGAACAATATTCATAGCTGCCGGTGCCATACTAGATCTAGGAACAATATTCAGATCTATTGAACCCACATAGGATCTTGGAATAGTAGTAAAATCTGTCGATACCACATAGGATATAGGAACAATATTCAGTGTGAAGCCAGCCACATGGTTTCAGCACAGTGCACGATTGATTCCAGGAGGTTCCGCCCCTCAAACCATGTTTCGATAAATCAAATTCCACGAAGTCCCAATTTTATGTATCCAAAAGATCTGTCATTCCAAAAGAAACCCAATGTGATAGACGGTGCGTCAATCGGACGCCCGATCTGAGAGTTGTTATCATTTTACTTCTAAGGGCCCGATTTGATTAAAGTTTTATCCAATGCGGCCACACCCCAACTGTGTCAAATATTAGAGTGGGGTATATAAATAGAACTGTCTCCTTCCAACATTTCTCTCATTGTAGACGGTTCATCAATCAGACACTCATAGCTCATGTTTTGGGGAAAAGAGTGAAAAAAGGTCAAGAGGGTCCGGGTCTGGTCCGACCAACTCAGACTGACCCGACCCAACCCATATCCGGAATGGGGTCTGACCCAGACCGTGGGGTTGGCCTGACCTACTAGGGGAGACCACCCCAAGGGTCGTACCGACCCACGGGGGTGGCCCGGCCCGTGGGGACGTCCCGTCTCGCATAGGGTCCGGCCCGCGCGAGGCCCGCGGCTGGAGGCCCGTGGGCTCCGTCCTAGCTGCGTCATGGGGGGAGTTCATGCCCCTTGGATTCAATAAAGACTTCTCTGTTTTGGGGAAATCAAACCAGGACCACATGGAGCCAGTCCAAATGACGCTGGACTAACGCAACAAATCCCTCTCATCCCAACTGGCCGAGCAGCCATCCATATTGCTCCATCGCGCGGCGCGGTTGCACCACAGATTGTTTGGAAACCCGGTCGCTCTAGCCACTAGTTATATTCATGGTCGGACTTCCTCCAGAAACTTCTGTTCCATCACAGCCCATCGGCCTTAGCCTACTCCTGCGACGGAGCGGTGCACCGGCACCGTCCACACGGTGATGTTCATCGGTTCCATCTGCCGGTGAAAATTCCACAGGTCACCAGACGAGCTTCAGTGGCCCAATTCTTGTTCCGGAAGTAGCCTCTCACTCCTCGACACATCTCCTTTTATCCTCAATCATTGTTGGTGAAAATTGATCAAACCAGAATCATACCACGATTAGCGTCAAAATACATAAAGATAGGCGGTGGGGTCAAGCCGTGTTCATTGGGTTGTACCCTCCGTGTTAGAGTGACAGCATGCAGCTTCGATTCATAATCCTTGAAGTAAAATGTTGAAAATGATACAATTAACAAAGAATGAACCCCTAACATTGTTTATTGTTCGTTGACGGAGTCGTGGGGAAGAAGACTATGTTGTCATTGTTCGTCGTGTCCGCCACGCACTTCCAATACAAGATTGTGTCCCAGTTCATTGACGACGATGAGGAGGGAAGATTGGTCGAATACGTCCCACGACGAAGGGGGTCCCGATGAAGAAAGTCGAAAATGCTCCATAAAGGCGTTCATCATTGGAAGAATACGTTCTTCATTGGGAGATCTTTTCTCCCTAATATTTCTCCATTCATCCAAGATCCACCAACAAGCAAATGCCAACCCATAAATAATGGATTTAGATAATCTATTATTTAATTGTTGGAACTAAATTCAATATATGTGGATTAATTAAAAGTGACGGATTTGGATCATTAAGTGTTAGGGTAGTTGAAGAGGATCCCCTACACTTAATGGATGAGGGAGGGGTTTTCCCCTTTAAAGGGGAGTTTGAAGGGTGTTTAACCTCAGGTGGTCCCCACCATACTAAACAAGAAAGGGAGGTTTAGACCTCAGGGGAGCCCCACTTACATAACCTATCATTGGAGGTTAATGTGTGGTGGTACACACCTCTAACCTCCATATAGAGGTTTTAAAAAACTAACAAAAATTATGTTTAGACAACCTTATATTTATTAAATTCATTCATAAAAAACCCAAAAACTAACGTTTATTTCCCACCATTTACCATCGAGGTGAAAGTATTATTAAGGGAATACGGGTGTTGTGAGTTCAATGGTTCCCTCAAATTTCAATCTCGAGCAACGGTTCAAAAGTTATAAAATCCCGCTTGTACGTTTAATGAACATACCAAAAAAAATTCATAAATTTGATTTTGGGCACATCGGGCAACAGAATTACACACCATCAGTTTTAATAGACTCATAATGTTTCCATGTATTTAAAAAAAATCCCGGGAATTACGGGTCTTTACATTTTCCCGACCTCAGTGATTTACGCCCTCAAATTCTACAACTATAACTAAGGGAAACAGTGGGGGTATTAAGAACGCATATGAGCCTCTCACTCCCATGAGCTCTACTGGAGGTTCCCGTGCTTCCATCAAATGCACAACAGAGGTATCGACCATCCACATAGGACTCGCTCCAGTCGATCGTCAATCTCTACTAGAACCCCCATAAATGTCTCCCCATCATCGATGTATTTCTCCCCATCGTCAATGATGTGAGAAGCATCATAGACGTATCTCCTCACCTGGGATACGAGGAAGATGTCGTGCACCTGGTGAAACTAAGGTGGAAGAGCTAAGCAGTATGCCACCACGCCAACTCTGCTGTGGAATTGAAAGGTCCCGATGAATCTCTGTGATAACTTTCTGCCTCGGCCAAATCTCTGTAAACTATGTCGAGGTGAGACCCATAGAAATACATGGTCCCCATCCTCGATCTCCAGATTTCTCCATCTACGGTCATCATACTACTTCTGCTCACTCTGTGTAGACTTCATCCCCTTCTGGGTGATCTTCACCTTTTCTGTGGTAGCTCGTACAATATCTTTCCCCACAAGTGCTAACTCCCCAGGGTCATCCCAATACAAGGGTGATATGCAAGGTCGCTCGTTTAATTCACCAAAAGGTGTCATTCCAATGGTGGTGTGATAGTTGTTGTTGTAGGAAACATCCACCAAATGTATGTGATCGTCCCAGCTCTAATCTATGTCATGGACACAGGCACGCCACATTTCTTTGAGGGTATGAATGGTCCACTCATTCTGGCCATCCCTCTATGGATGGAAAGTGGTGCTGAGATGAAGCTGCATCCCAAAAGCCTCCTGCAACCCCTTCAATAGCCGGTAAGTAAACCATGTGTCATGATCAGAGACAATAATCGAGGGTATACCATGTAAATCCAAAATATCTCGAACATAGAGGCATCCCAAGCTCTCTAATGAACCCAATTCTATAATCGGTAGTATGTGGGGCACCTTGGTGAGTCTATCGACAGTCACCCAAATCGATTCATGACCCCTGGATGTTCATGGATGACCTGTCATGACGTCCATGGATATACCCTCCCACATCCACTCTGGGACCTCTGAAGGCTGCACTAAGCCTGCTGGTACCTAGTGCTCTGCAATCACTTGCTGAAAGGTGAGGCATCGAGAGAAAAACTCCCCTACTACCTTCTTCATTACCGGCCACTTGTGCTGTCGTCTGAGGTCCTGGTACATCTTCGCCACTCCTAGATGTACCGCTAGATCGGAAGTGTGGAACTACCTCAACACTTCCACCAGATGTTCCACTGGTACAAAGGTACGTCCTCTAAAGAGGATGATGTGCTCCCCACCTTCAGAAAATATATCTGGTACCTTACCTATGGATATCTGATCACGTCGAGTATTTCTATCTGAATCTCCACACTGCACCACCCTGACTCATTGAAGAATTGGGGAGTGACTGTAAGAGTCTATAGAAAGGATGATCCATCTCTATCCACAAAGGATGTCTGTAAAGTAGCCAACGGATCTATCGCCTCACCTAGCAGCTGTATACCAAATCACTTACTGTGTACATATGCTACAACATCCCAATTCCTGAGAGTATAGACTATCAAGAAGTAATAGTCCTGATGGAACTAAATCCATCGCCGCTATCTCAAATTCAAGTCACTCTGAGAGATGATATACCTGAGACTCTTGTTATCAGAGTATATGGTATAACGTTCACCCATCAGATAGTGCCGCCACATATTAATGGAAAATACCACATTTTCTAACTATATGTCATGAGTAGCGTAGTTCTACTCATGTTGTCTTATTTAATAAGAACCAAATGAGATCACTGCTCACTCCTACATCAAGACACACCAGTGTCTGGTCCCTGTTGCATCGCAGTAGACTACGTACCCAATACCCTCCTATGAAAGCATCAAGATGGGGGTACTAGTCCGCCTCTTACACAGCTTCAGAATGTTCTGATGGCATCTCTCCGACCACACGAAGGGTTTCATATTCTTCGTCAAGGTCGATAGTGGTGTTGTGACTCTGGTGAAATCTGGTACGAACCTCCGGTAATACCCATCCAACCCCAATAAACTTTGTACCGATGTCACATTCTTGGGTGGCTACCAAGCATGTACCACCTCAATTATCAATATATCTACTGCAAATCCAGCCTCTGAGATGACATGTACTAATATGAGAATATCTCGGATCCAAAACTAGAACATTGAGAGGTAACCATAAAACTGTTGCTCATGGAGTGTGTCCACTACTACATACAAATGGTAGGCATCCTCCTCCTCAGTAGTCGACTAGATCAGAATGTCATCAACGAAGACTACGACAATGTGATCAAGGTATGGATGGAATATAATGTTCATGAGTCCCATGAATACTTTTGGAGCGGTGGTTACGCCGAACAACATAACCAAGAACGTGGAGTGGCCATACCGACATCTGAAGGAAATCTTCTACACATCCTTATCTCGAAATCTATGCTGGTGATAAATTGAATTGAGGTCTATCTTTGAGAACCACCATGCTCCCATAAAATGATAAAAGAGGTCATCAATCCTCAGGAGTGGGTACATTTTCTTCACGGTCACCTGGTTTAGGTGAAGGTAGTCGACACAAAGCCTCAAGCTCCCATCTTCCTTATTAGCGAACATAACCAGAGCTGCCCAGGGAGAAACACTAGGCCTGATGAATCCCTTCCCTTGGAAGTCCACTAGTTGTACACACAACTCGTGAAGCTCTATGGGAGCCATCTAATACACTGGTGTAGATATCGTTACCGTCTTGGGGTACATGTCAAAGTAAAAGAGCACCTATCTATGAGTAGGTAGACCTACAACATCATCAGGGAAAAAATCCATGTACATTTCCACCACTACACGGTAGCTCAAACTCTACACATCAAATGATATAAGGGTAAGGTGGGCCAACTGATGAGTGCTCAACTAAACCATCCTCCGAGTAAGTTTTTCACTTGCTGAAAATGCTCCCTTCTCGCCGGTGAAGGTAAACCTAGTCCCATCCATGCATACACACTGCACATTGTGCCTAATACAACCAATTTGAGCATGTACTATAGATAACCAGTCCATGCCCGAGATGATTTCGTAAGGCCTCGATGCTACTACTAGGAGATCCTAGATAAATCTCTCACCTCCTAGAGTAAGCTCACACTATAGGCACCAGTGCATAATAATCGAATCTTATCCCATAAGAGTCTCGAGAAGTAAGGATTGAGCCAAATACTCTGTTGGAATCTCTATGTCCCGAACGAGGGTGGTGGGAATGATAGAGTGACTGGCACCTGTGTCTATAATAACTTTAGCTAAGGTGGAGTTGACATAGCCTGTAGCTCGAATAATCTCCAGTGAATCATGATCATAAGCCTCAGCATCCTGGAGCTGAGCTCTCTCCTATCCACATACTCCCTGTGGTTGGGTTGGATCTCTTGGAGGTGGTGGTGGTAAAACTTCGTAACATCGTCCAACACCAGCTGCACAACCAGCTCCTCTGCCATGTCCGCCTGTGCCCTGCGGATCACGTTTATTGAACCTCTGCCTCTGCTTAGATGGTCACTCAACTGTCTGCTGATCATATGAACGGCGATTTAGACAGTCACGAGCCATGTGGCCCTACCCACCACATGTGTAAAACACCCTGTTCCTCAAATGACTGGCTTTGTGTTGTGTGCCCCACACAACCGAACCAGTTTTCGGAGGTCGTCCACCATATGGTCTGGTCTTCTTGGATCTCTACAACATCTGTCTGCTTCCTACTATATAAGACGTTGCTACATGACGATTGGTGGAGTGTCTCACTACATGTGACTGCTCAGCAAGGAAACTCTCCACTAAGAGGGATCGCTCCAACACCCCCACCTGTGTCGTGATGCTGATAGAGATCATCGAAGCACTGATCTCTCTCCTGAGTCCCTGCTCAATGGTCTGGGCCATGAAGAATGAGTCCCACACCATATTTGTGAGTAGCATGAGAGTTCGGGTAACCTCATTGAGTACAATGACACAATCATGCTACCCTATTATAGATGAAGTAGCTCCTGTATCCACACTGAATGTAGAGTGGTTGGGATAAACTCTTACGAAAACAGGCTCTCGACAACTGCCCAGAGTAGTGTCGCCTTGTCATGAACCTAGAGAATTATGCTCCGCCATCTGTCTGTTGTTTCCCGAAGGAGACTCGAGACAAGGATCACCATAAGTTCGACTGGTGTCCTTACCAGTCTGAAGACCCTCACCACATCCTCCAGCCAATCCTCAACTGGTTGCGGGTCCATCTTGCCACTGTACCAAGGTGGCCTCTGGTGCTGGAACTCATGCAACGTGATCAGGCGGCATGCACTCTCTGCAACTGGGGCTAGTAGCATCGGTGGCCCATCGGGTAGTGGTACCGATGGTGCCTTCGCTGTGATACTTCCCTACACAAAGGCCTCTTCGCTCGATGGGATGTCATATCGTACAAAGCCTAGAAACCTAGCTCGCTATCTGCGTGGGGCCACCCTAATAAGAAACAGGTTTTCCATGGTCAATAAGTTATACCTGGTGAGCTGATTCAAATATATCACAATGAAAACTCGTGAAACATACACTCAATTAGTGTTTTCATTCACTGAGTCAGATATCAGTAGTCGGGGTCCTGGTGTATGGATAAGTCGGCCGCTGCACCAACACTGGACTCTCTGAATTAAAAACCACACTCAGTACCCTTAAAAATATTATTTCATAGAAAAGATCAGAGTCTGATGTTCTAGGGTAGAAATAACTCCTATGATACTAATTTTTCATGAACTCTCCCTCATGGCCTATGTCGTGACTACCCCAAGCCCGCCTTCCATAGGCCAGGGGCTAGCGACTAGAACCAAAGGCGTAATTTCCTAAAACTAGAAAGGAATTGACTTTATAAACTATATAAAATCTACATCAGAGCACACATATAGATACGAAACACTAAGTAAAACTGTATAACAAAAGAGTATTGAAATGTAAAGGGAGGGAAATAAAATACCATCTGGAAAGTACAAGAACTGAAGGTACAAGTACAACTGAGGAAATAGGAAAAAAAACCACTAAGTCATCCTCTGAGGTTCCTACATGATGGGTAGGTATAGATCACCTCCTTAGCACACCACGTCCATTTTTCTCCTCCTTGTACCTTCACACTGCAAGGTCTGCCTCTGGGTACCATCCAGTCCTTCTACTCTCCACCTCAGTCATCGTTGTTTATCATCTCCATCCAACATAACAAGGTGCGGGTATAGCTCGTGCAGGGGTGAGTATAACAATACTCAATAGGGACCCTGACACCAAAAAGGTCTCACAAAATAAAAATAGGATAAACCAAAATATATGAAATCAATAGATAACCCCACTTTGGTATATGTTCATACTTATACCTAAGTTATCAAGTAAATCATCTCAATCATGAGAAATATATAGAGTTACTAACTCAGCTGACACTCGTATACAACTCACGTAGAGTGTTAGAGATGATTAGATATACCCATTAAATAATCTATTCTGTCAATCCCATGTAGGATCTAGGAATAGTAGTCAGAGTTGTCGGACCCATACAAGATCCAGGAATAGTATCAGAGCTATTGAACCCACACATTATCCATGAATAGTAGACAGAGCGGTCGAACCCCCACATGATCTAGGAATAGTATTTAAATCTGTCAAACCCACACAAGATCCAAGAATAGTAGTCAGAACGGTTTAACCCATGTTAGATCCAGGAACCATAGTCAAAGTTTTCTAACCCACATAGGATCTAGGAATAGTAGTCAGAGTGCAGCCAACCACAGGGTTTCCACACAAAGCACACATGATTCCAGGAGGGTCCACTCCTCAATCCATGTTTTGATACATCAAATAAGATGAAGTAAAAATTATATGTACCGAAAAGATACATCTTTCCAAAGTAAACCTAACACAATAGACAATGCGTCAATCAGATGCCCGGTCTGAGAGTTATTGGCATTTTGGTTCCAAGGGCCTGATTGGAATAATGTTTAATACAACCCAGCCATACCACAACTATATACAAACCATTAGTGGGAATATTTCAAAAGAACTGCCTCCTTCCATGTTTTCCTTCATCAAAGGCGGTTCGTCAATCAGACTCTCTTAGCTCTGGTTATAGGCAAAAGAGTGTAAATAGGTCAAGCGGGTTTCGGTCCGGTCCACCGCAGTCGGACCAAACCGTCCCGACCCTGATCTAGACATGGGTATAACCCGGTCCACACGGGCAGCCCAGCCAGGGCTGGGTTTGGCCTGCACTTAAGCCTAGCTACATGAGGCCTGGTGCTGGAGGCCCGTGTGGTCCGCCCTGGCCTCGTCCAGGGGGAGGCCATGCCCGCAGGATTCCCCTACAACATAGCCGCTTATTAAAAATCAAACCAATGAAATGTGGTGCTGGTCTGTGTCACGCGGGACCCACAAGATGGGTCCCACTCCTCCTGGATAGACGAGCGGTCAGCCACCTCCCACGTGGCCTAGTTGTGTCGTGCCTCCTTTGGAGACCGGCAGAGCTAGCCACCCGTCCTCCATCGCCGCAACCATGGCCGCGACACCCTTTTCCTCCACCATGCAGCGCGGTTGCGCCGTTCCTTCCCCGGTGGCTCGAGCATCCGGTTTTCTTCATTTTCGGTCTTGCGCTGGCCACCACTTCACCTCTACGGCCCCTCAGCCAGGGGCTACACCTTAGGCGGTGTCGTTGCGCCGCCGCCGTCCACCCATTACGTTTGTCATTTCTATCAACCGACTCACTCTCCACGGGTCACCGAAGGAGTTCTGGGGGTCATATTCTCATTCCAGAAGTATCCTCACACTCCTCAGGATGTCGTCTTCAATCATTAATCATTGTTGATGAAAATCGCTTAACCTAGAACCATGCCGTGATTAACTTCAAAATCAACAAAGTAAGGAAGAGATGTCGGGCTGTGTTTGTTCAGCCCACACCCTCCTTATTAGGGTGATAGAATGTGGCTTCGATTCTCCATCCTTGAACTAAAATGAAGAACATTCAAAATTTATAAAAGCTCGAACCCCGACCTTTGTTCATTATTCATTGACGGAGTCGCGGGAAAGAAGACTATGTTGTCGTCATTCATTGTGTCTGCCACACACTTCTAATTCAAGCTCATGCGTCATTTTGTTGATGATGATGAGGTGGGAAGATTAATCAAAGACTTCCCATGTCGAAGGGGGTCCTCAGTAATAATGTAGAAGACCCTACACGCTGGAGTTCTTTATTGGCGAGATCATTTCTCACTAAACTCTCTCCTTTCTCCCAAGCTCTAGCAAGAGACAAATGCCAACCAAAAATAATGGAATAAGTTAATATATTATTTATTTGTTGGCACTAAATTCAAATTTATTGGATTAATTAAATGTGATGGATTTGGAACATTAAGTTTTTGGGGAGTTGAAGAGGCTACCCTACACTTAATGGAAGGTGGAGGGTTTCTCCCCTTTAAAGGGATGTTTCAAAGTGTGTTTAAATCCAGGTGGTCCCCACCACAATAAACAAGAAGAGGTGGTTTAGACCATGGGTGGGCCCCACCTCCAAAACCATTCATGGGAGGTTCAGGTGTGGTGGTCCCCATTTACAACCTCTAAATAGAGGTTTTAACCAAATAATGAAATATTGTTTACATAACATGATTTTTATTTAATTCATTCAGTAAAAACCCCAAAAGTAAACTTTTATTTCCAATCATCTGCCATCGAGGTGAAAGTCTACATATGAAAATATCAGCGCTGCGAGTTCAATGGTGCCCTCAGATATAAAATCCATGCCCAAGTTCCAATGTTATGAAATCTTGCTTGTACGTTTAATGAACGGACCTGAACAAAACTTCCGAAAATTGATTTTGGGCACATCGGGCCATGTAATCACGCGCCGTCAATATTCGCAAACTCATAAAATTATCATGTATATAAAAATAATTCCCAAAAAATTTCGGGTCCTTACATTAGTTCTCCAACTAATAACTATATGTTCTTAATGGTGAGTTAACTATATATAAAAATAGGTATGGTATTTAGTACACAATTATTTTATCATGAAACAATGTAGTACAATTTCGCCAACATAACGACGTCATATATAAATTCAAAAAATGGGTTGATGAGAGAGAATGATGTATCTAACCATTTTGACATGAAATTTATATCAATAGGTACATGGAATGGAAATAACCAACACATGTAATTAGGAATTAAACGTGTTGCCAAATAAAGTGACTTTAAGATATAGTTGAAAGGAAATATCCCTTTCAAAATTTCGGCATCGTAACAGGTGTGAACAAAGTTTAGTATGAGGGATAAATGAGTGTGATATGGGATATAATCATTTATACATTAAATGGAATATATGGGGGATTTGTAATAACATATCTCAACCTAATCATTTAAAAATTAAAATACATTACATGAAAGTAATTTCATAAAATAAGGATAGTGTTGGATGGGGTTCTATTAATTAAGTGTGTGACTCCAAAGGATTGGGAGGGGTTCTTGAAATATTCAATGAACAATGGGAGAAATCAATGGATTATATAGTATGATCATTCTATAAGGCGTTTGAGTGCATCCAAGTGGGTGCTTGGGTGGATTTATATAGGAAGAGTGGTTAATTTTTTTTTATTATTGTAGATTTGGACACTACATAATAATATATTTAAAACCAGAAACCATACCATTGTTTTTCTAATGGTTTCTGAAAAATGATAGTGGATAATGATATTTAATAATATAAAGGTCTTAAAATAATGAAATTATTTTGTTTCTTATGTGTAGGTGAGTCACACTCAAAATTAAATGATTTTAAAAACATAAAATATATTATAGGTCTTGAAGGATTCATTAAGGCTTTATAAAATAAATAAAATTATATTATCTTAAATTTAAAATATATATTTGGCCAACTTCACCTTTTATTATATTTATAAAAACACTGTTGGGCCATTATGATGTCATAAATCACACCAAATATTTATACGGTATTTAATTTTTACACAAAAAATTGACTATCTTAGAAAATTATAAAAAATTCACAATTAAAAAATTTGGAAATAATAATTCCAAATAAAATAGTATTATTATCTAAATTATTTTATAAGTTTGTGAGTTTTCAGTTTTATAATAGAATCTAACATTTATTTAGAAAGATGGGGTTTTAATATTTAAATTTTTTTGAACACATATAAAATGTAAATTTGACATCAAAAAAATTATATGATAACTTATATAAAATAAATGTTTTTTACTGATAGTATTTTATTAAATTATTGGTTATTTCAAAATAAATTAATTCATAAATTAATTAATTGAATTTTATTATTAAAAAAATTATTTGTGCTTTAATGAATAAAAAAGGATTTATAGATAAAAAATAACAGTATGAAAATATATTCAATATTATATATAAAAAATGTATATATTTATAATTCTAGGGTATTGATACAAATCCTTTTAATACACTAGAGTAATATCTAAGAGTATGGTATTTGATGGTGGGGCTTTCATGGGGTCATTTAGGGAACATTATTTCGGGTGTGATCTTGATGAACATGAACTTATCTAATAAATAGTTTCGCTCATTCATATGTTATTGGATATTTTCTTAGAGTTAGTCTTGGTAAAATGTTATAAATTCTATCTCCATATGATTCACTGATAAATGGAATTCATAGGGTATGATCATACTAGTTGAGGCCATCACCTCCTTTTTCGGTGTCCAATGGCTTTGTTAAAACCCAGTATTTTTACTAGTCACAGTAGCACTATTCAGTTTCTATATTATAAATGTATGTGATTCATAATGGTTATTTAAATCAAATTGGATATAATAAAACAATAGAAGTTCATGATAATTCATTTAGCATAAGAAATTAAATTAAATCAAGGTCATGAATTTTATTAATAATGATTTTTCAGTACAATCATACCCCTTTAGATAATTTTTCCTCTAATTTCTAATGAGGTTAACTCTAATTATTCACTTCCTAATGATCCCACATTGTCTCTTCAATCTTTTTGTTTGTCTATAATACTTTGAATAGGTAAATTGTCCTATTTCATATGTACTTTTATCTACAATATTTGATCTTAACTGATTTCTCCTCATAGAAAAAGTCATTATAAAATGGTACCACCTATGGAATTAGTACATATGATGTGTCTTGTATATAATTTCATAAGTGGGATACAAGAAATTATTAATGTACTTGGGTAGGTTTGGTGGGAGTTCTAGTCGATATGCCACTTCTCGAATGCCATCGTTGATCTTAAACGGTCTAATATACATTTAACTAAGATTTACCTTATTAAAAAATATCATCATTATCTTCTATAACGATATGAAGAGGAATAGCATGCCTCCACCATCAAACTGTAGGTCATGTTGGCAATTGTAAGAATATATATTTTATAGACTCTGATATTATTTTGGGAATTTCTTAATGATATTATACATCACATCCATTTTATCAACCATTGCTATACTAATATGTTTTCATTCACCAACTTCATCACACCATGAAAATGGTTTTCACCTCTGTCCATAACATGCATCATAGAGAGCTATTTGGATGCTCGATTGGAAGCTGTTTCTATAAGAGAACATGACGAGAGGGAGATTATATTTCATTATTTCACACTGATAAATATATATATATATATATTCAATAATCACTTGGAACATTATTTGATATTCAGATGATTTATATTAATCTAGAAGGACCGTGATGCCATTTTTGATGTTGGATCTTTTCAATCGTTCACTATTGATTATCAACCAATGGTCTGCAGAAACTTTTAAATAATAGAAAACATAAATTAAATTTCAATTATGTAACACTTCCATAATTAGTACCATCCTTCTTTGAAGACAATTGAGTATGCTATCAAGACTTCCTCAAGTTTTTGGATAGTACACTTAGGTTTCACATTAGTTTAAGGGTGATAAGAGCTCCTGAAGATCATCTTAGCGTTTTGAGAATGATATAGAATTTTCCAAATCCCTGGGATGAATCATGGATATTGATTGGACACAATTTATTTTTGTAATCCTTGTAGAATTACCACATATCGAATGTATATATATTCTAGTAGATCCAGAGAGAAATCCTATTGAATTGTAATGAATTGTGTAGCCTTTTAGGATGTTCTACAATAACTGAGGTAGCATTTTTTCTCTCATATGTATTTGGATGACTAGTGATAAAGGTTGTGGTAATGTTTTCCCATTTCCATGTTTTTATGAGTAGTGGTCACATCATACCATTAGACTTATGAATTTCAGCTTCCACTAGCTGACATACCAGGAACATTGTTGTGTAATCCACAACCTCCTTCTCCATTTTATCCCACAAATATTGCTCTTAGAGAATTAAATACATCATTGTGTTTCCTATTTAAATGGATAATGTCTAATTATGTGAATCATACAATAGTTCTTTCTTTAACCCATGATTTTATGGAAAAAATATTCCTGACACGAATCTCCCATTTTGATTTTCATTAAAATTAAACTCTAAGAATTTTATTATTTTTATAGTTTCCACTTTATTATGAATTCCCAAATCATCCTTTTTAGAATAAATTAACCTTTAGGTAAAATAAAAATGAGAAATAATTTGTGAAAATATTGATGATGTTCATTTATTTACAATTCCCCTATCCATTCACATCAAATATTAGATGATTTGATCCTTATCAATTCTAATAAATGATTGAATTTGGGGTCCTTTCTACCTAGAAGATTTTAAAAAATATATTATTTTCAATGGTGGTAGTGGATTGAGAAGTAATAATCCATGATGATCTATAGCCATCTATGTCATCTCATATTCATATCTTTCTAAGTTATTATATTTTTAACACTTTTTTGATCTGTATATATTTCACACTTCTCCTAAAAGAGAAAATGAAACCCACATTTTAATGTGATGATAATTGTTTCAAACTATAGTTAATATATGCGATAGTTTTTCTCATGAATTTTCAACTCCCTTTAAGCATAGTATATGAGTTTTTCATTTTTCATGCACGCACAAGGAAATCCCTTCTTTGAATCATTGCTGAAAAATTATGAAAGCTTCACTAACTATGGGTTCTGTGAGCACAGTGGAAGTGATAAGCCTACTTTCCAACTCCATGAATATTTTTTCACATTCATAATTTCCTGAAAATATGAACCCCTCTTGAGTTAATTTTGTAAAATGTTGTACACTCATCATAAATTTCTCAAAAATTGGAAATACTATTCAGCAACACCATGGAAATTGTGGATATCTGTCATTAATTTGGACTTGTACATTCTTCAAATTTTTTTCATGGAAGGATCGAATGATACCCTAATGATTGTGATTATATTCCGCAATATTGATACTTACTTTAACCAAAATTCACGTTTGACATACATTTCATAGAGATTATTCTTTCACACGGTCATACAATTGTGCTGAGATGCTTCTCATGGACCTTCTTGGTATTTAATTATATTAAAATATCATCTATATAAGAAAAAAATGACTTTTTTGAGATTATATATATATATAATCTATTCATCATAAATATAAATATTGAGGGAGAATTAGTGAGTTTGAGTGGAATCACAATGAACTTATAGTGCCCACACCTCTTATGAAAACCAATATTAGGAACATATTTCTTCTTCAGCCTAACATGGTAATATCCCTACAGTATATCCACCTTGGAGATGTATTCTGATCAAAATTGTTTATCTAAAAGTTTAGCAATAAGTGGGAAATGATAGTTGATCTTTATAGTGATCTTATTGGGATATCAATAATCAATGAAACAGTGCATTAAACTATATTTCTTCTTGACAAAGATGACTAGTTCACCACATGGTGAAGCACATGGGCATTTTCATCCATAATCTATATTATCCTATAGTTGTTAAAAAAATATCCTCATGTTCTATAAATGAAATCCAATATGGATTCTTGTATATTGGAAACTCTCCATTTATAAGTTCTATTTTAAATTCAACTACTCGTCTATGATGAAGACCAAGAAATTACTCAAGAAACACTTTAGTGTATTCCCTCAAAATAGGAACATCCTTGATGATGGACCTTTACATAGAACCAAAAATTTTATCTTGATACACTTTATCATTGGGAAATATTATCAACTCTTGGGATGATGGTGGAAAATATGATTCATCCATCTATATGAACATGTACATAATTTAGGTTTGATTCACCATATGGAGTGTGATTTTCTTCCCATGAAAATTTATGTCAGGTATATATTGGTAAATATAATACCTTATTATAATTTAATCAAATTCCACTAAAGGTAACATTTCAATGATCACATGGATGTTCATCCCACACATGTTGACAAGGTATTATTTATCAAAATGGGATACAATAATTAACCATTTCTCAATATCATAAACATATATACATCCATGATTTTTCATGGTGTATGAGTAGTACTACATAAAATTCAATATATGAAGGAATTTTTAGAATTATGGACAATAACCCTACCTTCATCTTTTTCATTATGGTTCTAATTTATCCAATATAGAATTTGGGAAGTGTATTTTTAAACTATTAAACACATAATGGGGAATCTAATGATATTAAATGGGTAAATTATATGTTACATTTATCTCATTATCATAAGAGTTTCTATGATTTAATGTTATGTAATCCATGATTTATTACATAACATATATTCATACATGTATTTTTTTATTCCCAAAATAGTGTATCTTAATTAGCTATGGAATTTAATGAAGAATATCTCCCAAGTGTGTGATCATGGTTTTATAGTAAGGCCCACTGTTGTATAGAAAATTACCCCAATTTAGGACCAAAATAGGTTTTTGGAGTTTTTACCCAAAGGTACATCTGTTCGAGAACCACATCAGCTTATAGTATTTAGAGAGGGATGCATTTTTACAATAATACACTTACTCTATACTAAAAATAATTTTGAGATATTTTCATATACATAGTTTTATCCTTATGGAATTCACTACATTTCTCTAATATTAATGGTTATTCTAATTTTTCAAAATACTAATCCCATAATAAATAAACATATCCTCTATTACCAATTATAACATCCATTTTCTTTATTGCACAATATTTATTATTATTTTACAAAAAAAATTACTCCTATTACATCAAAAAATATATACAGGTCTATATTTATTGTGTTATTATTTACATAACATAACAAATTAAAAATTCAAAATAAACATATTTTATTAAATCTACTTTAGCAGGACCAAAACGTTCCTTTGTATTTAACACTGCATGGGAATACCTGAGGACGTGCATAAGAAAGGTTTGAGATATCAAGCCCGTTAAGGGAACAAAAAAGGAATAACATGAGTATGAAAATAAATTTTAGATAATAGGTATATTAATAGAGAATAAAATGAACATGAATAATAAGTCATGATATATCATAATAATCATAACACGGGATATGTTGAAAATTCATAAAACACTGCATCATAAACATATGTCAAGGCTAAACCCACCAATAAATATTAGTGGAAAAATTCCATTAATTAGATCAGGTAGACCCCCTTATCACAACATGAAGTATCATGATATTAACCATTAACCAATTCATTGGAGTGCTATTAGGGTGCACCCTTCATAATCATTTCATTCTCAATCTTAAGAGTTCCAAATATATTATATATCATGATTTAATTCAATATCATAATTTTATCTATTATTATGTAATGTGTAATAAATAAATTTTAGTTTCAAATAAATAATTATATGTTCATAATGGATAACACCATTTATAGGTAAATGGGTATGGTATTCAATATTCCATTATTTTCATATGAAAACTCACAATGCAATTTTGAATGCATAATAGAGTCCTATAAAAATTATTAAAATGGGTTGATTATTGAGAAAGTGTTATTACTTCATTTTAACAAGAAATATAACGTAAAATGTATATATAAATAGATTCCCCAACATATGGAATTTGAAATAAAATGTTTAATATAACAATGAATGATGAATAAATAGGTTAAAGTAAATAACAGTTACAAAATTTAGGCACGATAATGGGTTTCCGTAAAGGCTCATAGGAGGGATAAATGAGAGTGATAAGGGATCTCATTAATTATACATAAAATTTTATTTAATTGGATATATAATAACATATCTAAACATAAAAAATTTGAAATTAAAATATATAACATTAAAAGGATTGTGTTATAAAAGAGGAGAGTGGACCAAGAGTTTCCCTTACTTCAGTGTATGAATCCAAAAGCATGGGAGGGGCTTCTAGAATTCATAATGATGCCTTGTGAGAAATATAAGGATAATAGGGAAGAGTTTTTTCCTAATAAAATGAGTTGTTGTGAATAGATATTTGATCTTGAGTGGTTTTCTATAGGAATAGAGTGGGATTTATTTATTATTTTGGTTTTGGAAACTACATAATAAAATATTCAAATCCACAACGCATCAAGTGGTTCTTTCCATTGTTTCTTCCAAGGTGGATTGGTTTAAATTTTTTTATAAGTCCAAGGGACTAATATAATAAAATATAGTCCTTACATATGTGTATGTCAGTCATACTCTCAAATAAATGAATTTAAAATCATAAAATATATTATAATACCGGGGGAAAATTAATGATTTATAAATTAAATAAAATATAAAGAAAATAAAATTATTTTAAAGGGAAAATATATATTTGAATGAGGATAGCTTTTGTTGTATTTACATCATCACTATGTGGTCATTATTTTGTCTTAAATAACACAAAATATTTTTACGGTATTTAACCATTACCCAATAATTCGACAATCTCTGAAAATAATGAAAAATTAACTGTTATAGAATTTAAAAATCTATATTCCGAAGTTATTCATAATTTTAACCAAATAATTGATTATATAATTGAATTTTCAATATGAAAATAAAAACCAAGTTTTATTAAAAATGATAGGTTTTTTACAAAAACATTTTTTTGACCATTATAAAAATTACATTTAACATCATAAATATTTTATGATAATTTATATTAAATAAAAAAAATTAATGAAAACATTTCCTTAAAATATTATTAATTTAACAAATCTATTTATTTATATATTCATTAATTAGAGTTGGTTTTAAACTAAAAATACAATTCTATCTTTATTGAATTAAAAATAAAAAACATTAATAAAGTTACATTAATAGGAGGAAAATATAATCATTATTCTATAAAATATAATTTTAATATTAAAATTGATAGGTTTTTTATAAATATCTCTTTAATACAGCACCATACTCCCGAATAGTATGTTGTGTAACAGTGTGGATTTCATGGGGTTCATCGACGATCATGGTTTCGAATGTGATCTCAATCAGCTTAAAATTCTCCCATAAATGGTTTCTATCATGCTTATGCTATTTGATATAATCTTGTTCATGGTATAGTGATGTGACCATAAGTTCTATCTCCATAGAAAACTCTAATAAATGGGGTGCATATGGTATAATTCAAAATGTTAAGGGCATCAAATCCTTTGTCTTTGTCTTAAATATTTGTTAAAATCCTATATTTATATTTATCTTGTGAACACTGTTCAACGACTATATTTTCAATTGTAATGATACATAATTAATAATTAAAACAAATTGGATATAATACAAAATCATAATTTCATGTGTTTTTTATAATAATAAGTTATTTAATTAATAAATATGTGGAATTATAATCATAACAATTCGGGTCGTTAAACTCTATTATCTCAAATCTGTCTGTTTTACCTCCCATTTTCAAACCTCCATAGAACCTAACCATAATAAAAATGATGATTCTCAAAAATTAATCAAAATATACATTCTATTTTATTCACCTCCGTAAAAAATTCAAAATCATTGAGAATTTCATTAGTAGAGTTTAAGAACAAAAATCATGTTAATCATCTTGTATTATTGTAGAATAAATTTCATGAACATTTGTTTAAGTCGACCAGATCATTAGTTTGTAATATGAATCTGTGTAAAGATTTGGGTTAATGGTTTAATTTAAATTTTAGACCATTATATAAAAATATTCTCAATGAATTTAATGTCAATATTAATTTATTTTATTTGGAGAATTGTGATAAATTAAAACCAAGGATTAATGATGATATTTTCAAATTCTCATAGAAGAATCTGGAAAAGAAAATTGGTGTGTCACACATTGGTGAGTATAACAAATTAATGAAGACGTTTTCTTATTAATAATCAAAAAATCACGATTGAAAATGTATTCTATGAGAACACTTGGAATGTTTCGTTGATACAACCTACTAGTGTTGAGAAATGTGGTGAGTATAGGCTCTTAGTTATGTTTATTTTGAAATTTATATGCCTAGAAAAAGGATTATTTAGTATTATAATGAGTAAATATATATATTTCTGCTAAATATACTTAATAATAGTGTTCAAATCAATTTATGAATAGTTTTTATATGAAATATGGTTGATTTATAATAGAGAGATATGTGGTTTAACACTATACAAATCGTAAATAATCTATTATTTTCTATTGTATAATGGATTGGCTCCTCATGAAGAGGATAAAATAACATCTCCTAATGGATTTTATCATATTCAAAAGACATGTGTTCATCTAAATTTTAATAGGATTCATTAGAAACAAAGAATGGGTAGTAGAGCTAGAGAATCTTTATGAAGAGTTTAATCAAGTTAAGTATCTAGTTAGACTAAAAGATTTTGTAGATTTAGTTCTTCAACATAATGAATTTATGGAGTAATATATTTTTGTTGTTTCTCCTTTATTGAAATATTAGAAAGTAAGTAATGAAGGAGGGTTTTTTAATAAGAAAAATAAAAAGATGAAGAAACATAGGTTATTGATCTTAATGAAGAATCTCAGTTAGCATATGAATATATCCTAGTGTAGGAAAAATTAGTTGGATATGATGAATATAGCTATAGATTTGAGGGGTCTCTAATTATTGGGAGTAAACCTAGACAACCTTTATTGGATACACATTCTTTGGGGGAGACTTATTTTATATCTCTTGTATTTTTGATATATTATCGTTGTTTTATTATGAATATCAAAAAGGAAATCCCCCTAGATATGGTGGACATGAAACTCATTATGTTAAAAAACATTAGAAGGACCATTGATTGATAAGGATGAAATATGAGATAGAATTAAAAAATATTATTTTTTTATCATGATGAAACTTTTGATGATTATGATAATTTTTTATAGAGTTTTAAGCTATGTTTGAGTGATAGAATATGGGA
The DNA here is from genome assembly GCA_963277665.1 of Viscum album. NCBI lineage: Eukaryota > Viridiplantae > Streptophyta > Magnoliopsida > Santalales > Viscaceae > Viscum > Viscum album. The sequence continues at coordinate 1,655,017,645 of OY728148.1, read as the reverse complement.
TATAGTGTCATGGGGATTTTACATAAGGTGTATAGTAGGCATTTGTCTAGGGATACATATAAATATACCCTTACACCCTATATTCCATCGTCCTTATATGTCACTGTATATGACATAGATGTGTTTAAATAATATACATTTTGGAAACTCTAATTCTTATTTAATAACATTCAAAACTAATTAAATAGAGTTAGATTAGAGGATTCATCTAACGTCATTACACTTTCAATTAATCATCTATAACCAATATGTAATTTCATAAAAGAAGTTATTAAAAATTATATTATAGATATTATATCCCATATGAGTTACCTTAAATCTAATCGATCAAATATGATTATTCAGTTAAACTAGATTTTATTGAATATTGTATTTCATCTATCTCATGTCACTTCCACTACTTTGGTTAATTAAGACGATATCAAATAGTTCATTCGAGATGAGTTAAATGTTTTTTCTGAATTCAATACAACTCGTGAATTAGTATAGGATGGGTTTTAAACCTATAATAATAAGATCCTCCCATTGGTTTTAGTAGATTATAAATAGGCTAATAAATACTGAGAATAAAATGAAAAGGGATATTGATTATTGTCTCATCAGGATGGTTACAATGTTAGATCTAAATTGGATGTTTCGAACTCTTACTTTATATTTGAAGATAGCACAACTGAATCAAAATTTTTGGTATCAATATGATAATCATAAATCTATTAATACACATTTGAAAACTTCCATGGATAATTTTGATTTTTTTACTTTTGATTTGAATCATGGTTTTTAGTTTATCTGTGATTTTACATAGTATATGGAAACATAACATTATACCTCTCAAATTGATGTCATATCCTAAATATACATTCTTATGTTTCATCCTATATCTTACTCTATAATTAATCTATTTCTCATATGTCCTTCTTAACCTATTCATCATCTTAGAATTTTTTTTGGGTTTGTAGTTATTGTATCCCCTACTTATTCATCATCATATTGAACTAAAATTTCCCATCTCACTATATCTAATGGAAATAATATTATCCAACCTATATAGAGTGACATCCCCTAGTTAAATTAAAATTTTAATTTATGATAGTGATATTTTATTTTCTAATTTCGATATTCTATTGAAAAATATTTTTTATATTAATATTATTTTCACTTTATTTCTCTTATTTATTACTATGTTTCATTCTAATAGTCTAAAAAGGGAAAGAATTATTTGAAAATGGAAAATAAAGATATAATGATAAATGAAAATTCGTTGAATTTGTTGGAAAACCATTCGAGGAATTCAAAAACATAGTATACAAATATTTTTATCCTTTGAATATATACACTATGATGCATTAAATTCATTTTAATTTACATTTCATGTATTGTGATAATCAAAAAAGGGTGATTATTGAATCTGAAGAGAACCACCTTATTATAATAATTATAAATAATGGTTTTCATATTTTTAATAATATAGATGTTTCTTAATAGAAAATTGATATTTTAAAAAATTTCAAACATGTGTATGTATATAGTTTACCTTGACACATTACAATAAGGATTCCATGTGAAAATAGCACCTTACCACGTGTTATATTTCACCTTATCAAAAGAAAAAAACCGATTACCATGTTATAGATAAAAAGTACGTCTATGTAATGAAATAAAATCAGTCTGAAGACTTTGGTTGCTATGAGACTTGACCTATTATTCTATTTTAATAAATTAACTTTATATAAAGAAGTAAATAACTATATCACAAGATGAAAATTTCATTATTGCATGAAGGAAACTACCTAGACACTTGAATAATTCATTTTATCATTCCTATTAATGTTTAATTTTTATGGTGATATAAAATGGAATTTTTTTTATATGTTATTATCTTATTAAGAACAAGATTACCAAAAAAAGTAATTAATTTACTAAATGAAGAAACGAGTTGACCACCTGACGTGATAAACTGAATATAGAACCTTTTCATCTCAGTTTTTCATTAAATGGATTTCATAGTTTCACTAAATATAATTATAGTGAATATGGATTTTATTTGATATCATATTAGTGGAGTGATTCAAATATTTAATGGTTATTTTTTAAAACATAAAATGAAGGTTTAGTGTATTTAATGAAGGATGATTATTCTCTAATGGCATATTCTGATAAATATATATTGAAAATCGATACATTCAATCATAAGGTACCTATGAAGACTCGCAATTGTAAACATTGGATTTCACTAATAAGTGAAAGATTATGAATAATGAGAGTACATAAATTAATCTCATATTTGGTGAACAAATAGATTTATAGGATGAAACAAGTGTAGCATATAAGAAATGAAATTTCGGTTGGGTGAAATGGATGTGTCATTATATAAGAAATTTTATGACTGGACATTCATATTTATTTTATAATTTATTCTACTTATATTGAATATTAATAAATTTCTTTTTTTAATATTTTTTCTGGAAATAAGATACTCAATATGAGTTTCTAAATGTTATATCCCTAGAAACTCCTAATACTTTTCTATAAAGATATATTTAGAATAAATGGTTGAGTATAACAATATATTTCTATTATGAGGGAATATAAATTTTACCTAGTCTTCCATAAGATAAAAAGGATTGAACCACATAGAGTATATACCATATTTCATGATTATCTATACACACCCTTTATTATTTTTATTCATATGTGATAATTAAAATTTCTTAGATAAAATTTATTTTTTTTGGGAGAATGTAATTACCCAATATATAACTATGTATTTTGTTATTAATATATTATAGAAATATATATTTTTACATGATGAACAATACTAAAATGATTTGAGGCATATTAGATTAACATTATTAAGAAATTTTAAGAATAATAAAACCTTAACTATATAAAAATAATAATAAATTTATAACATTATATTTATGGGAAAAGTAATTGATATGATTTAATATTTAAAAATTAATAGTTCATTCCCAAATAAATTGTTATATTATTAATAAATTAAAATTGTCACTTTTAAATGATTTTTAAAATAATATCAGATATTAAATTATTTAAACTAAAATGTTAAGTATTTTAAAACATAAATTTTCATTGAATAATATTAGAAACACATCATGTTCTAAAAAGAATTTCATTAAAATATTTTTTTTATATTTACATATTCAGTTAAAAATTAATTTTATTCATTTTAGATTTTGAATTATATTTTAAGAATATAATTTTCAAACTTGAAATTTGAAATATATCTTAATATGAATTTTCATACTTTTTCTAAAATATCTATTTTCTTCTGTATAGTAAAAATTATTCTTTTAATAAAACCATAGAATTTATAACTCAACCAAGACGGTGGTAAAAATTGAAAACATATAAAATGTGTTTCATGATCAATAATTTATATAAATACAACATCAACAGATTTTAACTAACTCTATAAATTTAGAACATCTTTTTTATTATTTTTTAGTATAAATAATATTTTCTAATAATATATATAATCACTGGTGTTGTATTTTAATTTAATATTATTTTGTTAATTTTCAATATTTCAATACAATAAAAGAAAAATAATTAATTTTTATAATTAAAAAATTTATATCTTGAATCCCAAATTTATTTGTAACTATATACTGCTAATGAAAATGGTTTCTTATGCCTTTTTATTTACCACCTATATCGAATATGTTTATCTCCTTAATACTTAAATATAGTATCAAAATTGCTTGTCCCCCAAATAGATAATTTTATGGATATTATTTTTCCTGAATTTAATTACTATTATTGGAAACTAAATAATTTATTGATAATGGAAATTTCAAAGAAAAAAAATAAAAAAATAAATGATCTAAATTATAAAATTTTAAATTAGTGGAAAACAATAGCAATGTAAAAAAACAAGAGAGAATTAAAAAATGTTTTATTTTTCTTTCCAAACTAATTCTACTATTTTACCCATTCCACATAAACTTAAACAGATATCACTCAATATATTATCTAATCACATAGTCTAAAAAACAAAATGATTATGTCTAATCATGTTTGATAAGATGAATGGATTAATTCAAATCTCAATCATTTAATTTTTTTTCATAAATATCCAGTCACAATATCTGATGATCGTCAAAACCATGAATGAAACAAGCTGTTGGGCTCACGATTATCAATTTTGAAATGATAAGCTCCCACAATTACAAATTAAAAAAATTATTTTAACCATACTGAACAAATTATATACATTTTCTGAAAAACACATGATGATCGACAATATATCAGTAAAATAATCAAAGAGTGAATGAAATGTAATAAAGTTATTATAATTTTTTGAAATCAGTCAATTATTTTACAATTTCACTTCTGGATATTTTTTAGAGATTAAATGCAGATATTAAATCTCTGAATGAAATTACCATAGGAAAACACAATGTATAACCACAAGAAACATTACCAATCATGTTAGATGAATATTGTTATTCATACACACTCAATTATAGGATTAGGAATTTTACTTCATTAAGTTCACTAGATGACCTCCCAGCAAATCTCTTTATTACTCCACTATAGTGAAGTGAATTATGTTTACTATCTTATCTTGGTTTCCACCGATTCAATTAATACATCTTCTCAAAGATTCATCTTTTATCTATCATAAAAACTCCACCAAAAATGAAGATAAAATTAATACCAATTTCAACTAAAATCAAATGAGAGAATTTGTTTTCTAACATTCAGTCACTACTCATGTCACTTAATCAAAAAAACTCTCTCCATTAGACTATGAATATATCATAGTTTCATTCAATTCCCTAGAAAACCGTAATTTTTTATAGTTACTACTATTTTTATTATTTACCTTACAAAAACCTAGTACGACATGATTTATAGTCATCGAAATCATTAAAAACCATTTCCCATTAATAAAATATGTTTTTTTACAAATTTCTCAACAACTATTTAGGTCCACTTATCAACATATAAGAAAATATAAAAATTCCACAAACATGAAAAATTCCCATCCCTGCATCATAATCATAAAAATCATCATGAACTACATCTCATACGTAGTATCTACATTCATAAAGCTTCAAACATCTCATAACTAAATCTCAGGTTCTCTATTATTTTACTTGGGATTCAGTGTATCGAACACTATACAATCATTCATCCCTATCCTCAAAACATAATTTTTTTTAATCATTGTATTTTTAAACACACACACACACACACATATATATATAGTAGGTTTTTATTGGTACAATTACATTCAAACACACACACACAAAACACATTGACTAGAAAGGTATTCCATATCCCCATCATGGGTTAACCATCCCATTAAGACATATTTATTTAATACATGGACCATAGTAAAAATTGTAATTAATCCCATAACATGGCCTGGAATCCTAGTTCAAAATCATCCTTGTATTATCCTTCCGGTGTCACCAAACAAGCGTTATACATGCATGATCTCCTTCCCATGTCATGTCTGCATCACCACCTGCCTTCACCACTATTGATCTCAAAGATACCAATCAACAATAACATTGTTTTTATTAATATTTATCTCAATTTCCCTTACAGTTATTTGGTCAGTTCAATTTTTAACACATCATTTTTTATCTAAATCCAATCAGAACTCACTATTGGATTGATTAGTGTTTGGGTATGTGAGCTATTTGGCATCATTATCTTCTTCAAGCCTCATATATCATTTGAAGAATATGAGGTCCTATAAAGAACATCATTATTCATATTGATCAGTAATGACATGATATAATAGATTTCAAATTTCATCTCTTAAAAAAATTGGCTTCGAAGGGATCTTCATCAACATGATTTATTTTGAAATTGTTCAGCTCAAACGTAGCGATGAAAGCGGAGAATACACACTGAATCAATCATTTTTAATCATGGGATAATGTCATTAATCCACTCATTTTCACATATATGGATAGTGATATTCTCTTGAGACACTCATATCAACAATCCTTAATCAGATTCTATGTTATGATGGAGGCTTTGGCATTGATTCTCTAGTGATAGTGGTGGGATAGTTCATATTCATTCATGTTGGAAAATCATATTGGATACTTCACCAGTTCACTAAATCTTAGATCTGGTACACATAGCTATAGGATCAGATATCCTTTTACTCATATTGATACTCATATTTGTTTTACATTAATCTAGCCCTAGTTTCCATTCGAGATTTGGTTTGATTCCCCATGATTTAAATTGGTAAAAATCACCTCAACATGATCTCCAATTACTCATAAGCAGTTATGATGATAAATATAGTGTTTTTATCTACCCATTAGATCCAAATTATGAATGAACAATGAATATAATATATATACTTTTCTAGGTTTGGTTTTATCTTCTCCTAATATTATATTAAGATAATTATATTTAACTTAATATTTCTCTTAAAAATGGGTATTGCCTTATAGGAACCTAAAATTAACTACTTTATGATTTTCTATTATATGGTCCTATAAAAATCACCTTCATTTGTTGATTGCAATTGGAATTACACAGAGCCTAATTGATCATATGTTGATAGTAATTCATTCATGTCCATTTTATCATTCATCCAAAAAAATATTATCTTTCTTGGTGGTGTGATAATGTCTCTACAAAACATTTATCCAATCATATGATGTGTAGCCTTCACTGGTAGTCCTTTTACTCATATCATGTAATGTTATCATTCCATTCAATAAAATATTTTTTTATAACATCCATGTTTTCATATGCGAAACCCCTTGGAAAATTATAATATGGAGGAACTACTTACAAATTTTCTAGTAATTCTGTTATACAAAAATTATTAAATTACTCAAAATTTTGTATAGCCAATTACATATGGTTATTTTCTACATAAAAAAATCAAATATACAAAAATTTAAAATATTTGAACACAGGGATATAGAAAAGTACACATAAATAATGAAATAAATCATAAAAAAATATCATAAAAAGATAATAATTTTTTTACAAAAAAAGGTAAATAAATCATAAAATAAATATAATGTATTAAAATGTAAAATATTTAAATATTATTTAAAAAAAAAGATGATCGTGAGAAAATAGAAAAACAATGTACACACCAATATCAGTCAATCATTAATAATTTAGTAATCAATATAATGAAAATTTTAATAACAAAAAAATATTATATCATATATTAATAATTATAATAATGAAAGGACTAATATAAAACAATTAAATTTCAAAACCATAATAATAAAAAAATAAATGTAAAAAAAAATTAAGAGAAATTTTTGAATTAAATAAAACAATATCCGACAAAAAAATAATACTGAAACACAATAAGAAAAATTAATTAATCATAACCCCATATTTTAATAGTTTTTTTATTTAATCAGCAGAAAAACACTAAAGTAAACTAATTGATTAAAACATTATTCTAGAAAGTAAAAAGTAATTACATTAATGATATTATGTGGAAACAATATATCAAAATTATACCACATCAACTAATCCACTATAAGGAATTTGTTTTCAACAACACAATAATGAGACAAATTTAGGGGAATGAAAAAATATTAACTTTTGAATACATTATTGCCATGATTATTTAACAAATAAGAATTTCCCGTTGGATTTCATCATGTAATGAAAATATTTTAGCCTTAATAAATTTTTTATCATTTAGATAAAATTACATTAATGTATTACAAATATGATTGACCTTAAATATTTTTATTTAAATTGAAATAATTTCAATTTTCAGTCATCTATGATTTCATACATAACTTTACCCCCTGGTGAGTAAACTCACATAAATTGTCAATAAAATAATATAGAATATTTTAGGATAAGAGTGCATATTAATTTAAAAGGGAGTTTAAATAACTCAAGAATCGTGATAAATAATAAATTAATTTATTCAACCTGGATTAGGATATCCAATTCATAATGAATTTGCGTGAATATTTTACATGATTAAATAAAATGTTGAAAATTAAAAGTAATTGAAAATTATATAACAATATCAAAAAAATCAATAGATTAAAAATATTTTCAGTAGGGAAATAAATTATGTTTTACTTTACTAATTCAATGTGGTAATAATGAATTAACATCATTAATGTGGTTACACTAGAGTACAACATCAGATAATTTGAAACCACTAGAAATGATTAATATTAACTTGAGTATTAAAAATATTTGTAAAATTCTAGTGGTTTAAAATTAGTTCACAATGCGGTGTAGCTTATAACTTTGAAATACGCCCCGTCCCATAGTAAATCTCATCATTGTCCTTAATGATGAATCCATGATAGAGATCACATGTAAATTCAATTTAATGTCCAAAAAATAATTGGAATTAATAATATCAAAAACATATATTAAGGGGTCAGAAAAACATTCAAAATATTTACCCAAACAACATAAATAACGACATATATCTTTAAAAAAATGTCTCACTAGTTACCACTTAGAAAATTTCAGCTCATAGATGAGTTTTGTATATTAGTTCATTTCAAGAGTGTGTGGAAAAAAATTCATACAATGTACAAAATATTCAACAACAACACACCGTGAAAAAATATTCACATTAACATTACAATTTAGAATATTTAATTTCTAATATTTTCATACTAAAATCAATTAATTTTACTTCTTTAAAAAAATTCATATAAATAAAAAAAATTCATTTAGTAATGAGTCATAATGAATAGAATTATAAATATATAATTGCATTAAATTAAAATCTCTTTTCCATTTTTTTATATTCGAATAAACCACATTAATTATTTATTGAATATCATATAGTTTACATGAAATCTATTAGAAATAAGTAATCAGATTGACATTAGATCATAGAAAAAATTCATTTCAAATATAATTAAACCATTATTGAATATATGAGGGTGTTAATCAAATATTATTTATTTTTCGTATCTTTTTGATCATGAAAATTGTAAAGTATCTTCTTAATATGGAGCTAGGAGACTCCTAGTGGATTTATCATTGTGAATCAACAAACATAGAAAATTGTGGATAGCCTTCTAATTATTTGTACATAGCTATTTTTAAATATAAGTTATATAAGAAAAAATAGAAAAAAATTAATTTATTATTGAAATATAAAAAACTATAATTGAATGTAATGAAAAGGTAATGGAAAGGGAAAGGAAATAATTGGTTAAACCAAACAATAATTAGACCTTTTGAAGCTCTGTGTAGCTGTATATTTTGTTGTTTGTACCAAATCCATAGTTTGATGTATATTATGTATTAAAACTAGAACATCATAGATCACTCATATATGGTAAGATTTATTCACATGTTTTTCCCATATAAATTTTTCATTGATTCCAGTGTCCTTGTTATGTGGTAAATTCCTTAAGTTGGGGAATTGATAATGATATATCCCCCCCATTCAACTTCTACCGATGAATATTTTTCCCATATTCAGTCATAATATACTTTAGACATCAAAATTAGAAAAAAAAATTATGATTATAATTTGGAAACCCACCTTATACATTAAAAAATCAAATAGTTCCTCTATAGAGAATATACTAAAATCCACCTTTGATCCATTGTCTCTTTTAATTTTTCAAAAAGATTATATTCATCCATTTGAAGCTGCAAATCATTCTTCACCAATAATGTGGGTGCATGTCCAATAATGTCAAAATTAGGGGATTGAGTCATAATTTCATTTTCCATGTGATATAAAAATGAAATAAAATATTGGTAAAAAATAATCCTGATGGAAATAATTTTTCCTCCTGCGTTCATCCTCCATGAAATCAGAAGTCAATAAAATCAGCAATTTAAGGGTTAAAGAGGTCTTCCTAATCCTCCTGGATTTCTTCTAGAAAAGTTAGATAGTAATAATATAATACATGTAACATCGGGAAAACTGTTAAAATTAGCGTATTTTTATATCAAGGGGAATTCAAAACATGTGGATTCATATATTATTTATGTTTTAATATCCATGTTTTAAATTAATTTTCATTTATGGACTTGAAATTGTGCCTTATTTTTAGGTATAATTGCTCATATAATATTCCTTGGTTCGGTCAAAATCTATTTTTACATATATTATTTAAATTTTTTTAAGATAATTTTTTATTTTCATTGAAAATCCTTGGAAGAAAACAATGAAATGAATAAAATTAATGAAAAATGTTTTTGGTGACTCTTTATTTAACTCCTTCATCATATATTATTATCTTCATACTACTACAAATATAGTAGCAGCCATGGTTGTCTACCAACTGGAATATATCAAAAGGGATTCATTTTTGATTTTTTATTAATATTAATACTAACAAACTTGCCTATTTTATAAGTGGATTTATATGATAGAAATGGAAATATAATAATTTCAAAATTAACAAACATTGCGGGTGGGAAATTATTTTTTATTAAGAAAAACACATTAGTGGGAAAAGTGAGAAACCATAAAGTTCAACAAGCACCGAACAACCCCAAATAGAAAACCAGAAATAGTCTCATCCAAGCATAGGCAGCAACCGCCAACTCCAATGAAAGACTACTCGGTGATCCCATGCAAGCATGGTCCCTTTGGAAGGAAAAGCCCTCCCTCTAAGCCAACCAAGTCCCAAATGACATGTGGTGAAGAAAGTAGCGTGCTCTAGCCCATCTGAGCCGATTTGACCCTCAAAAATTTCCACACACATCAAGGGAGAAAGCAGAATCAATGAAAACCAATTAAATTCTTCCAGAGAAAATATCCTTAAACAAATTACAGGATAAATTGGATACCTGAGAGTGCGGATCCTCCCTTATCAGGCCTTCAAACGAAGAAGTCAGTTTATTCTAGAACTGAATGTACTCCTCTAGCCAGATCATTCCCTCGTTAAATCCCCCAACCAGGATCATGTCCTATTTGTCAACCCAGATATATTGCCCCTCATTATGATCCACTTCAGTAGCCTGACCCCTAATCTTGGTTGCATCCTCTTCTCAGGAATTGAGAAATAAAACCATCTCTATCACCTCATCATTCGAGCAAAAAATAAAGTCCAAGGATAGTTCAGGCTGACCAGGTGGTATTAGCTGACACCTGACCCCACTGTCCAACATAACATGCACTGTATTTTTTGCTGACCGAGTCCTCATAGGAGGCGGCAAGGAGGAGTAGTCCTTCCTACCCATCCTCCTCCTATTACTCTTTTTTCTCTTCAAACTAGGATCTTCTTCAGAGTAGCTCGTACTATCCTCAATGAGTTCTTCAAATGATTCATCTCTCGAATCTACCTCATAAATACTATAAAACTGGTTGCTCAAGATGACTGGTGTCCGGGATGAAGAATCCCCACCCCCTGCCTGATTGCTAGGGCCCGAACCCCCTGCTTCCCCAAAACTGGTCTGGAAAGGTACCTCCAATACAGTCTCTTGCATAACATCAGCTTCCTCTTCCCATGTCCCCTCCTAAGAGACTTGATCTGCAATGTCTCCAGCTAGTTCAATTTAAACCGGACCTTCCTCCATCCCCTTGTCCATAACATCCATCTGATCAGAAGCTGCCTCTCTGACAACATCTATCATCGTGAATATCTGCTTCCCATCCCCCACACAAGCCTCCATGGAGAATCCGGCCACCCTCCCTTCTCCGCTATCCACACCCTTCACCGAATTTAATGAAGAGTTCTGAGCTGGGATCACAAGCTTTCCATAGTCGTGCTGGTGCTCAAGTCCCCTGCCCATAAACTGAAAAGCAACATCATGACTCAGAAATTTATAGTGACCAGTCTCCCTCCTTCAAAGCTTATAAACCTCTAAAGGAATATCCACAGTATCTTAAGACATGGGAACCTTCCTCCTAACCTCATCCAATCCTACCTCCCCTGAAGACACCCCCGACACCAGTGAGATATTGTCATCATTTGGGTTAGAAGGATCCTGACACTCCTGAGACAGGCCTGCGTATGTGTTCTGGGCACTACTTCTCCCATAATTTGGGATTTCCACACTACCCCTCAAAGGTACATCAATAGGCACAACTGGGGTCTCAGAGGGTCGGACACACCCAGACCTTCTTCGACAACGATATTCCTCATGACCCTATCTGTGACAATATGAACAGAAGTCAGTTCAGAATTTATAGACAATCAGTTGTGCATACCTGTACTCCTCATCAACAACAATCCATACTATCTCCAGTGGAATTCTTGAGAGATCCATTTCGACACATATTCTTGCCGACATGGGATGTGACAAAGATGATGTGCTTTCATCACTGCACACAAATCGTCCTATAGAGTTTTGAATTAATCTCAGCAACCTAGGATTCTGGAACATGAGAGGAAGGCCGGGAAATTGAATCCAAATCGCCATATAGGGAGAATCACGGTTCAGGTGAGAATCAAAAGACCAGTGATGAAAATTGAAAGGGAGACCAGATAAGGATTTCCTCTTTCTAGAACAAGCCCTCCCCAGATCATCTTCATCTGCAAAAATAATAAGGAATTGACGCGGGCCTAGAATACCTACCTACGCACGATGTTCCAAGACCCAATATTCATTGATGGCCTTGGAAATGTGTTCCCCAAGAGGTATCTGCCATGCAACTCTCACAATCAGGGCCAAAGAAAGTAACACCAAAGCTTCAGAGAACTCCTTAACCGAAACTGGAACAATAGGCTGACCTGAAATGCAACCAGGGACTTTAGGAGAAACTTGGATTTTAGGGAAGAAGAAACCCACATCCAAAGAGGATCGAAAGAAGTCAAGATATCTCGATTTCGCATCTCAAGGATCATGAGTATGAGGCAGAGACCCCTCCCCCCATGGGAGGAGGGGTCGTGGCGGGCATCATCACCGTAGGGTTAGCGGAGCTCCATCACCATTGGGAACTCACCGATCGTATTTAATGATACAATCATATATATATAACATATAATTTTATATAAGCACACACACCTTAAAAACATGAAATCATTAAAAAATGAGCAACATTGATTGGAAACTAGGGAGAATTTGAAATTTGATCTCTAGTCTTTCCCATGTGATTATCAAAATTTATCCATTATTAATTTCCATGAAATAATTTCTCTCTATAAGATCCTGCAACATATTCTGAAGTATTTAATCTTGTTGCCCCATCATGGTTGAGAATTCGAATCTATAGAGAAGGATATCAGTCATCAATCTCCATTCACCAAGAGCCACATATATTATTTGATGATCATTATATACTATGATAGAATATAATTTTTGTGCTAATAATTCTCGATAGATAATTGAAAATCAATAGATTTGAGAGTCAACCAACAAACTATTAACAAAACTGACCAACTATTCCAAATCCAATTAAAAACACATGAAAATATGAAATGTATTAGTTAATGAATGAAAGAGAAAATGAAAAAAAATTATGAAATAAAAATTATCATATATAAATTTAATATTAATGTGTTTCAATTATAAAAATTTTTATTGATTGAATGAAAATATTAAAGCTCAAAATAATATTTCTAAAAGTAAAAATGAAATATCAAGTCTTAGTAAAATTAGTTGATAATTATTGTTAAAAGAAATTGGTCATTGTTCTTCTTCTCCCATATCAGAATCATAGCTTCATGGTCATTAGAATATCACCCAGTTCATGTCTCTGTCACTCCACTATAGTGATATGGTTATTAATATTTTATAGGGGAACTCATTTCGATGAACATAAACATGATTCCGTCTTACGATTGTGACTTCAAATATTCTTCTAAAATGATGGTGGAATAATGATTCACCATCAATGGTATTGGAAAATCATTTCCATGGAGCCCCAGCATCACTCAATCTAAGATTCAGTACATGTTTCTCTAGGTTCAGATATAGTTTTAATATTGATGAGACTTTGTATATATTAGTGGTATTAGATTTGAGTCAGGTTTCCAATTGAGTTATTTTCATTTAACTTGATTTAGATTGGCAAAAATAAAATTCAAATGACCTATACATCTTAATTGCTAGAGAGAATGGTGAATAGTTTCTCACCATGAACCCATAAAATATTAGCTAATAATGACTACATTATATTATGAATTCTTTCATTTTATACATTGGATGTGGCTTCTCAATATATTGGTGTATCTTAAATAATTCTTATGCAGTATTTATTTTATATGATTTTATTTTCTTATAGGCCTTGAAAAATAACTATTAAATTATTTTCTATTACGTGGTCCTTTTAGAAATTATCTATGACTAATCATTATAAATTCTCTTATAACAATCCATATTTATCATACATGGAGATAAATCCATTCAAATGTATTTTATATCTCGTTCACAAAATATTTTATCTTAAGAATTTCTTTGATACATATTCTACATCAATTATCTCTAATCATCTGACACATATAATTAAAAACATATTCATTTATTCAAAGTGTAAAATGAAATTGACCCTTTGACAAAAATAATTGTTTTACAACAAAATCCTATTTGAATATTAACTTTCATAACTAGTTTATTTATATTTCAATGTAATAAAACTATGTTTATATAATTCAATTCCAAAAAAAATATCTAATAAGAAATTTTTTATAGTGATTTATTCCAAAAAAAAGATGGACTAAAGAAAAATTAAAAATATTTGAACACCTATAAATAAAAAATTAAACGACTGTAAGGAAATAAATTGAAAATAACAATAATATAAAAAATAATATTAACATAATTTGTTTAAATAATGATTAATGAATTAATAAAATAAATATCATATATTAAAATATAAAACATAAGATTAAAATTTTAATACAAATAAAAAAATTATTGAAAAAAATAAAAAACATGAATAATTATATCATTATAATATTAATAATTTAAAAAATATATAATCTGAAATTTAGTGATTAAAAAATATTATCTTTTAAATTAATTATCAAAATAATGAATGGGAAAAAATAATTAAATAATCAAAATATAAAAAAAGAATGATTCCTATGAAATTACAAAATTAAATAAATGATTTCAAAGATGTAAGAAATTATAATTAAATGTAAAATAAGTATTCATTACAAAAATTAAATAAATCAAAAAATAAAAAATCTAAATTATATTAACTAATTAAAATAATATTTTAACAACTAAACATAATATAAGTAAATAAATTATGTGGAAAAAGTATATCAAAATAAAATTACATAAATTCCACCACTATACGGTTTTTATTATCCTAAAAAAAATAATGAGAAAAATATAGTGGAATGAAAAATAATTTAAAATATTGGGTGGATGTGAAATAATTGTAATCAGCATGACTATCCCCCTTGGATTTCATCACGCAATGAAAATATGTTACCATAAAAAAAATTACTTTTATTGAAAAAAATATTCATGTTTTAAAAATAAAATTCACTTAAATAATTTTCAAATTAGATTAAACCCATTTTAATTTTAATTCATCTAAGAGTCAAAACATATGTTTACCTCTAATAGAACTTATTCACTTAAATTAAAAATAAAATAATGTCGGCACTTTTATGGATTATTGATCATAATAATTTGTATGGTAGTATATATAAATCATCTATTAGCTGAAAGAATAAATTAGTTAGTTCAACATGAATTAATATTTTCATTTTGTAATAAAATTATATTAATATCATAAGATTTCAATCCAATTTCAATAATTTAATGGAATTGATAAATGTATAACATTAAAAAAAATTATCCATAATCAATCACATTAAAATACGGTAATGAAAATTGTTTTACACAACTAATTAAAAGTGGTATTATGTAATTAACTTCATTAATGTGGATACATTTTACTCAATCATCAGAAAAAATGAAAACTATGAGAAATGTTAAATTTAATCTTGGGAAACAATAAAATTCAAAAATAGTAATTTTTGATGGTTTCACATTGTGGTATTTTTTGTCACACTAAAATACCCTATCCTATAATGTAATTATCAATATCATCATAAATTTATAATGTATAGTAAAGAAAACATGTACGTCAAATTAAATGTTCGAATCCGATTTGGAATTATAAATATTAATAAAAATGAATGAGGTGTTCAAAAGAAAGTTTAGAGTATTTTTCCACAAATCATGCACCAAAATGTCATACTTGTCACCAATTTAAAATTTATATCTCAAATATGAGTTTTCCATATTATTTAATTTAAATAAATTGTGTAATAAAATTCTATACAGTTTTATAACACTCAAAAATAATTTATAGTCCATGAGTAACCACGTTAATACCAGAAACAATCATATCAACATTAATTGTACTGTACTAATGTCATAATTATACACTTCATTTTAAATAGTTAATTTAAAATGTAATAATGTCAATCATGATTTTGAAAATCCTAAAAATGAGATGAATTTTAAATAGATGATCTCCCTTTATTAGAAGATCTTCTCTACCTTTCATATATTTGAATACAACACATCCATTCATTGATGAAAATCTAATTTTAATCATAAAAGTTCCTAAAAAAATAAATTTTATTGTCATTAGGTCTCAAAATTTTACTATTTAAAATAAAATATAATCAGGGCATAAAATTTGAATGTTTTAATTAAATATTATTCATCTTATAGCTTCATTTAGTCATTGAAATTGTAAATTATCTTCTCCACAAGGGGAATAGAGGATTCTAGTGGATCTTAAATGGTGTATTAGTGAACATATAAGATGGATAAATCCTTGGAAATATATGTACACATCTATTTTCCATGACAATTTATATTAAATAAATCATATTTTAAAAAATAAATTTAATAAAAAATAATTGATATTAAAGAAAATGTGAGGGAAAGGGTAATTAAATCTCATTTTAAATCTTCCTTGAGATTCTAGTTTTTATTATTTCCACAATTGGACATCTCCTTGTTGATCCACAATCTTCCAGTGTATTGAGATTATGTAGTAAGAATAGTCACGTCATGTCTCTCTCACGGTCAGTAATATATATTTATATATTGATTTTCCCATGGAAATAGTATTATCATTCCAAAACCCTTTTATTGTGTTACATTTATTTTGTTGGGTTTGAATAATGATACACAAGACCCCCTATTTTAATTGAATAAGTGTATAATTTTCTCATAATTTATCAAAATATTCATGGGACATCCAAATTATATGGAAACAAATTCTTTAAATTAAATTAGATAACCTCATTATCCATTACAAGATCAATCAATTTCTCTGTAGAGACCATCTCAAACACTATTTTCTCCTTGAATTTCTATAAAAAATAATTTATTCCTTATTAACAACCAAATATTCCTTGTCTATTGACGTGGGTACCTTTTACTACAATTTCACAAAAAGGGAATTGAGTTAGATTTTCATATTCAAAGAGATATAAAAATGTAAATTAAAAATAATCAAAACAAACATGAAGAATATCATTTTTTATCTTCTGTTCGTATTTTATTGATATCTAAAAATGATTCAAATTATGAATTTAAGGATTAATGATTTTTGTGTTGTCTTCTTATATTTCTTCACTACATATTCGAATGTTTTTCCCTCCTACATTGAACATAGGTAAAAGTGTTTAAATACATAATATTCTGAAAATAAGGCATTAGAAAAATAATGATTCATCTGCTCATTAGGTTCTTATATAATTTTTCTAAAATAATTTTTTTTCAATGTCTTGAAATTCTCCCTTTTTTAACAAAAATATCTAACAAAATCTTACACAGTGGGGTCAAAATCCATTTGTTATTATTATATTTATTGGGTTTTTTTGTTTTATAGTTATATATATATATATAATCGCCTAGGAAACCTCTCTAAGAATAATGAAAATTTATAGAAATTTTTTATTTATATTTCTTTATTCATCTCCTACATGAAAAGATTATCTCACATCTACAACAATATAGTAATAACAATGAATAACACCCAAACATACAAAATTTTAGGATAGTTTTTGTAAATATTTTTATAACTATTAATTTTAAATGAAAAAAATATTTAATTAAGTGATATATATTGTAGTGATGAAACAAAACTAATTTATAGACTGAAAAACATGAATACAGATAGAAATGTTATGAAATAAATGGAATTTGGAGAGAAGTTAAAAAATATGGTGGCCATCCCAAGTGATTTTAGAGGATTATCCTTTAATCATGTAAATGAAATGGTATTTCTCTAATAATTATCCAAAAAAAATTCTATAAAAAAATATGTATTGCATTATGTTTAATAACTCAAAAAAATCTATGATCTCATTCATTTAAATTATTCTTTAATGATATGGGAATAGTATTCCACGATAACCAAACATCATGACAGAATCAAAATGATATACTCAAATTTATCAGTTTGAAATTGAAATTATTATATTACCTACCAAAAAAACAATTTATACTAAACTAATAGACATCATCAGATAAAAACACATACTGAGTAGAAATACATCAGTCAAATAATAGAAGAGAAAATAGACCAAAATGAAAAAATAGAAATTAAGAAACTTCAATCTATTATTAAATAGTTTCAATTTTAGAGATTTTTTACATATTTCATGAAAATATGATTTCTTAGAATGAAATAAAAAGTGATAACAACAAGGTACAACTCTAATAAAACTAGATATTAATATCTATGAAACAAAATCAGACTTCGATCTTTAGCTCCAATATTGGAAAGGGATCTTCTGCAGGATTGACAGATGGCCTCCGGCCTCATCTCTCCATCGACCCACTATGGGATTGTTAAATTTGTAAGCCCTTTTATATATTTTAATTAATTATTCTCAATTAATGAAAATTATTATTTCAAATTTTATAAAAACTCCATCAAAATATGGTGACATAATTATTTCCTATGTTTGATGACTGACCAACGAGAGAATCAATTTTTCAGACCTTCAATCAGAACTGATTACTCTAATGAAAACACACTCCCTCGATTAGAATCTAACACAATCAATGTTTCATTCAAATCTCCAATGACAAATCAATTTTTATAGTTATTATTGTTTATTTTATTTTATTTCCTATAACCCGATAACACCTATTTTATGGTCAACTAATTCCTCATCCTCCGTTGACCTAACTATAAATAAGGTCTTCAATTATTGATGAATAAATATTTAAGTCCATATATCATCTTCTTTGAGAATTGTAAAAATAAAAAAATCAATAAAACCATCATATCATTATCTAAATAAAATGATTAATCACAAATTATATCTCATTGTTAGTCTCCACATTGAGCAATATTAAAACTCAAAATACATAAATCTATGGTTCGTCATAATTTTATAGTGAATATAGAGTTTCAAAAACCATATGTCGTCCATCCCTATCCTCATAGAAAAAAAATTCTATATCCATTTAATTCACAAATATACATCATTAACAAATAAATCAATTATTAAACCTACAAAAAACCATTAAATTCACATGAATTTCCATTCTTGAGAGGCCATTACTCAATTCTCTTCACTATTGATCTCAGTGATACCAATCCACCAAAACAACACCAGTATTTATCATTAGCTCAATGGGGATTATAGATCTTTAATATGCTCACCTGAAAATCTAGTAGTTGGTTTATGATCCTTAAATCCATATTCACCAAAATCTCAATTAGTGTTCTGGTCTATTGGTAGTTAAACATCATTATCTCCCTCAATCCTTTCATGGATTTAGGCACCTCATAGATCTATTCAATCCCGAAGATATGGTTCTTGATCCAAAAATAATGTATCTAAAAGATCTAAAATTTTATCTCTTTATGAAATCATCATTGAATTGATCTTTGTTAACTGGATTCATCTTGAAATGGTGTGGCTTAACAATGATGACGATAGTGGAAAACATATGTTGAATCCAAAATAACTTAGCTTAGGTGAATCATTTTCATAAAATATTATTTGAAAATATAGTATCTTATCTTATGATTCGAATTTCAATTTTAATCAATGGAATTCAATATTTCATTGCTTGATTTGTTTGTAATTCTACAGTAATGATAGTGTCCTAGATTAATAGAACCCAAAAATTTCACAAGTAATGATAAATGTGAAACATGTCTTGTCAACAACCCAACAGATCCTGGTTATGAATGTTTTAGGAATATTATTTATGTTATTATTATATTAATTGGTCATGACATATCATGAAATTTGTGTAAGATAAATATATCTAATTTTCATTCTTAAACATTTGTATTTTTTTATTGGGAACCAATAATTTAATACATAAGGCTATTCTATTATTCTCTCCTTTCTGGACAATATTTCCCCACTGATTGAAAATTTTATTATATCATGCAGGATATTACATACATAGAGATGCATTATTTCATGTAAATTTTCTATTTTCATAACACTAAATGATATCTACCAAAGTGGTGTGCAACTAACTCTAATTAAATTTTCTCTAATCATCTGATATGTTAATTATTTTACTCCACACATGTACTAATACTAATCCTCTTACTCAGATAAAAATTTTACATCCAAAATGACATTTACAAATTCCCCTTTTAAAATTATCTTTCATTGGAAAATTTATTTCATGAGAAATCTCTCAATGGAAAATCATTACAATGACTTTCTGGAAAAAAAATGACAGAAAAAATTGAAAATACATGAACACGTAGAAATAAAAAATAAAAAATATATAAGGAAATAAATCATAAAAATTAATCTAAAAAATTAATCTTTTAAACAATAATATTATAATGAAATAAGAAAATAAAATCAATTGATTTAAATGAAAAATATAAAATTATTATTTTAAAACAAAGATGACAATATAAAAAAGCATTACTAACATCATTTATTAATTAATTATTTTTAAAAAATATAACCAATTATTTAATAATTAAATTTTTTTATCCAATTAATAAATTATAAAAATAATAAAAGGATAAAATTAAAATGATAAAATTTCATAAAGGTTTATTAATTAAACTATAAAAAATCTCCATAAGAAATTATTTGACTAAAATATCATTTTAAAAATTAAAATATAATTAAATTAAATAAATATTGTTGAATAAATATATAAAACTACTTTCACATAAACTAAAAATTAATTTTTATTCTTAAAAATAATCTATTTCAAGATACATGTTTTTACACATTATATATGATAATCTGAAAATTTAGTTCACTTGTTAAAAAAATGAATTTGATAAATTGGATTTCATATTTGAAATTTGTGGGTAAAAATTAATTACTTGGGGATTCTTTTTATTTATTTTCATTAAATTAATTTTGTATAAATAAATTACCACAATAAAACCAAAAATAGAAAAGGTGAAAAATCTAAGAGTAAACGAAATAAAAATATATCTAAAAATTTTGTTTAAATAATTGATTTATGAGTTATCAATCATATTTTTTTCATAAAACAATTAATTTTTATTATGTATTCTACTTGATATTCTATAAATGTGAGATATTTATATTAAGATGAAATTATTAAAAAAAATTCCCACCAATTATGAAAGGGGCCTCTCATCAGCCCTCCAAGAGAACTCCTAAATTTCAGTTTTCTCATGATAATATTACTATTTTTAGTTCTCTATGAATTAGAATTTTCAACTAAATTAACATTTTGTCACTACAATTTCACCCAAACTCTTTATTTATAAGGAAAACTCCAAGGAAAATCTCAAGTCCTCAACCTTATTGTTGTATTCATTCTATTACTTATTTTAATTTTTCTGTTAATTTCACAAATCTAATTTTTTTATTCCTGTATAATTATAAATGAATCATTTGTATACTGAATTTTATTATTATAGGGTAAAAATATATACCATGGTCCCCCTTTTCCATTAAAAAAATTAAAAATTCATTAATTCATGTGTAGAATACCACCTCCACAATGTAACATATCTCTTTTGTCATCAATTATCTATTATATATTAAATATATATTGAACTTTTTTCTCTAAATATATAAAAAAAATCTCATACTAGCTCTATAATAATTATATTATTCCCAAAATAACAACTTTAATTATCATTATCATCCATTAATTATAAAAAGTTCATGTTTGGGTCAGTCTAACAACAAACATTAAAAATGATATGATATAATATCATGGATTAATGTGATAGCATGATCATAGATAATATATGATATAAATGATTAAAAATTATTTCATTTTGGTTCTGTTGTTTTATCATTTATATTAAACTCATTAATTTATATACAATTTTCATTTGTTAAGTATCACTGAAACCATCTTATTGTAAATTTTATCTTTAATGGTTATAACAAAAAAACCCATATAATAAATTTATAATAATATAAATAATTATAAATAATAAAATCCAGTAACTTTTATGTTTTTTTGTGATGAAAATTGAGAGAATAATGAATAAGAACACTTTTATTTCAATAATACATCAAAATGATCAGGTTCACTCACTTCTGATTTTAAAAAATTGATAATAACTGATAAATATAAATGTAGAGAGTAATTATAAATCATGTTTAAATAAGGTAATAAATATTATTATTCTTATAAAGTAATTGATTAAGATTTTATTTCTTTATAGGAGGTTCATGTTCTTTAATTGATATTTTGAATTAAGGTAATGGTTTCTTTGTCTAAAAATTAATTTCCTCTGACATATATTATTTTTTCCACTAATATATCATTGATGTAGTGAGATGAATTCCTAATTAATTTACTTTACTATATTCATGTATTTCATGGGGATTTATGTTTCAAATCATGTTCTTTCTTTCAAAGGGTTCTGTTTTAATAAATATAAATATTGTAATGGTTTAGTTTACTCAACTCCAATCATTAAATTATAACGATTCATCATGAATTTCTTATAATAGGAAATGTTTATTCCCATTTAATATTTTACTAGGAATTTCCTAAAGGACTTAATATTTCATAATTTTTTATAATCTACCTTTCAAGGGGTGAGTTGGAACAGTTACAAAGCATAAAGGCATAGAGATAATTACATGACATGCAGGTCTTAGAGAAATAACCCAAGCAAGACAACTTGGAACTGCTTCTCCCCAGCATATGTCATTATATTAGCTCTATACCATCACAAGGTTGGTTGGCTAGCTGTCCTATGCAACGCTGCATAGGTCAGGTATCTATTGCAAATCCATACCCTCTCATTCTTCCAATTCAGGTTAGCTCTGATCCAGTGAATGCGCCTACCTCAAATTCACTTCTAGAGCATATTACCTTGTAGTATGACTGGTACATATGCATTTTTCATGTGGACCAAAGTTCATGGGGTGGCCTTAAGGCCTTAAGGTGGCCCGAAGGCCTTGAGAATCAACTGAACTGATGGATTTTTGAGTCTGGAAAGCCTTGCAGGACCTGATGACCAAACCGGTGGCCCAAAATCCCAGATGGATGAAACGTTATAGCTACTATAGTATCAAACATTGCTTTCTACAGTACTGCTAACGTATCATGGAAATATGCCTCCACCCGAATTTTATCTCAGGTCTCTTTGATGCACCTATTGAGTCCTCACCAACCAGGATGATCCTCACTTCTGCCTTTTAATATTTTAATTAATGTAAACGTCAATTATTATCTGGGAATTTTTATTTTTTAATAAAACTCATCTACATATGTTAATTATAATGTCAAAATTATATCATCATAGATAACAATTCTCATCCTCAAAAATGACAGTTTCCCCACTTGATCAATATTTTCTACTCCCACTAAGGATCCAATTTTTTTAGAAAACTAATTTTTTTTAATCTCATTTGACCTCCATATCTCCATTATATTAATTCAAAAAATATGTATTTGTTAATTCCATTAAAATATTGATTTTAAATTAGGTTATTATATATAATAAATTTTTTTCTATCCTCACAATATCAAATGTTTTATCTCTAACTAAAAATATATGTTTGATGGACATTTTTATTTTTTGGATATATTATTAAAGATTATTTTGAATAGTAAATTTTTTCATAATACATTACATCACCTTTTTTTAAAACATTAATCATTTCATAAGGCTTAATTATTCAATACTTATTTTAATCCAAAAAGTTTTAGAAATGTTTTGACTTATCCCTTTTCAATGTTTTAGGTTTCATTCAAGGACTAATTATTTATATTTCATTGAATATAATTATTTTAAAATTCATATATTTTAAATTTCTAAATAGTGACATTTCAAGAAAAATGACTTCTTTAAAAAATCATTAAAATCCCCCTTAATGAAAACCAAAAAAACATTTCTTTGAACAGTTTTATGGTTTCTCAATTATTTCATCTTTACATTAAAAAATCATTTTTACTAAGATATTTTCTTTCATGATTTCCCCTATAAATTATATGATATTAATTTTGGTGATTACGATCATGCATATTCATTTTTATATTTTCCGTACCAAATCACCCACTTTGGGAAATAATGATTTTCCTTACAATTTAATTTCTTCTATAAACTCAATATATTTTTTTTCCATTAATTTTTGAGTTTCAAACTATATTCAAAAGAATAATTTCTTTGGTAAATCATTGTATAAATCCCACCTTCTATAATAATGAAATTTAAATAATGAAATTCATTCTTATGATCGATGATCCACATGCAATAATATGTATATGATAATTTCACACTAATAGTTCTCTAATCAAATTGGTTTAGAGTTTATCTGTTGATATGAAATGTTATTAATAGTTTGGTAGCATTCCGTGGTGAATTTTTATGATACCTGTATTAAAAGTCTGGATAATGTTTTCCTATGTAACCTTATTGCTGAACATTGCTAATATACTTATTATTTTCGCATTTTTATATTTCATATATATTGCCATGTTCTTCATAATATATTTTTGATCATTTGATTCCTATTTTACATATTTTCATGTTATTATATTATGCCTCAGTTTTTACCCATTATGTTCTACTATTTTCTATATTCATTTTTTTATTTTACTCAATGTTTTATCTTACCATATTTTTTATTTTTAAATTTAAATATGTTATGTGGAAAATAAATACATATTATAGGACTATATGAGTTTATTTTGTTGAGGATTTTTTTCATATATTGATGAATTGTCTTCAATTATGTTGTTTTTTATAATGTTAAAATGATTTGTTATTTAAATAGACATGGGATTTAGAAGTAAATATTTTTTCTTAATTATATAAAACTCTAAACAAAATTTATCATGGAAGTTTATTTTTAAAAAATATTTTCATTATTTTATATAATTAATTGATATTCACATTTGTAGGTTGACATACCAATAAAATAATAATATAGTTGATTTCATGCTATTTTATCACCAATTACCATAATAGTTGATAATAGGATTTCAATATGGATATTGTGATGGTTCAACTAATGAATAAAACCCAAAATGAGTGGTTTCTTATTTATATTAGGGTTTCATGTATTTATTAAATGATTAGGAAGAATGGTTGTGTTTCTTTGAGCACCATTAAGGTTGAATATAAAATAGCTACTCAATATTACACTCAATTTCAATGAAAGAAGTAATATCTTGATTACCATGGATTTGATGTGAAATATCCAATTTCTATATTGTGTGATAATTGTTAGTAAATAAAAATATTCCTCATTTAGGTATAAATAATATTGATATCAGATATGATTTTATAAATTATATGGTTTAACAATGGAAGTGTTTTTCTACATAAAAATAAGCCATTAATATTTCAAAAAATTAACCACCCAAGTTAGATTTTTAAATCCATTAGTTATTAGTTTTTCTCTAAATAAATCCCATTAATTTTATGATATAGATAATTTACCACTACTCCTCTATGAATTTTTATTTTAGTAATAAGGTGTGTCATCTCTTTTAAATTTAATGATGATATTTCAAACCACTATTTTTCAAATTTCATTCATTTTTATTTTTGTTAATTTATAATAGAGTATAATGTTATAATATTTAGCATTAGATTCTATATGATTCACTTTTAATCCAATTGAAAAGTGTGGAGAAATTTTATTTTAATTATTGGTTGATTTATAGATTATTATCATTGGGATGAATAATCATGGTATGAGGGTGAATATATATTAGATTACTGAAGTGTTTTCAAGAAGATATTTTCATTTCAATATTATTTATCTTATTAAGATTCAATAAAGTGGTATTAGAGATTACATAATTTGAATCCTTGATACAAAACATAACATAAATAGGTGAATATTATATTTATAATCATATATCATTTTTTCTAATTTTTTTATAAAAAAAATTTAAAAATAATATTCATTGTTTTTAACATACCCATATAAAGATAGAGTTGAAAAAATACCCTAAATGTGATTTTATGGTGTCTTTTTGTGGTAATAATGTGGAAGGAATAGTCAATAGATCCTATTAACTAATTTTATAATTCATAACATGATGTATTGAACTGTGTCAGGATTGTTTAAGAGTTTTTTTTTTTGAATTTCATGTTTGATAGGATTCCAAATTTTGGACATTTTACATACTACAATGACCATTAAATTGTTCAAAAATATTAATGATTATCTTAATCTGTGTAAGAATCTATTAATACTACATTATAATGAATATATTTTTTCATAATTTTGATGTATTTTCATAATTATAATTTTTTTAATGAAATCATGAATCTAGATATTGGTATTTATAAAGGGACTATATAAGGATTATTATACACTTTTTATGCATCATCATGGATTGTTTAATTATGGTTATATGTTTTTGGAAGGATGATATAGGTTCATTTGGGGGATGATATTTCATAATCCTAACCACTATCCTTTATATGGATGAAGCAATATACATAGATTGGAAAAAATCTATGTCATGATCATTACACTTTCATTTTTTATTAATGTTTTTTTAATGTAGAACCAATATATTTTGTAAATAATAAATTATGGTCAATAAACATGATATATTAAAATGAAATGAATTAAAATGGGATTTATGGGAAAATAATTCCTTATAAATTTAAATATTTTAATCCAATATTATTTATAGTTGTGTAGGTCAACCTTTTACTACACACACCAATCCATATAAACATACGCTGATGATGTAGATGGTCCAAAAAAAATGATATGAGTATATATTTAAATACATGATTTAGAAGATGTTTTATAATCTTATTTTGAGTAAATATCACATTCTTTAAATTTTTCATTTTCTCTAATTTGGAAGGATGATTAATTTCATGTGAAACATTGAGAGTTAACATATCTAATTTTAAATATATTTTCCATAAATAGGTATGAATAATTTTGGAATAAATATAAGTAATGTTATCTTACAAAAATGAGATAAATATAATTTTTTTAAATTTTTATTAATATTTTAAAATATTCATTTAAAATTTTAAAAATGAAGGGTAATGATTTTATAAAAGAGGTGTTGAAATATGGAGGGAAGAAGTTGTAGACTAATTCTTGAAAGATAGAGAATATGTGAAATGGGTGTTCCTACAAATATCTCAATGATTTTTATTTGTAATTATCAGACTACTGAATATGGATGATTATATTTATACAACATCATTAGTGTAATTTATCATCTAATATCTATTACATAAAAATGATTTAATAAAACTTTATTATTATTCACTATGTTTTCTACAGTACTAAGATATCATTTATTCAATTTGTTAAATCATGTTGGTTAATGTGAGTAAAATGAATCATATATTTAAATATAATAGGATTTAATAGTTTTGTTTTATACACTATCTTTTTTGAATGATCCTTTCATAATCCCATTAGGGTTGACCGTGAAAAATATTTTTTTCACTATTTTGCAGTTATCATCGATTCTCATTAATTATGAGAGGGAGATAGTTATTCACAATTTTTATTGAACAATATCATAAAAGAGGGTTATATTAAAAATAAAAATTCCTTGATTTGCCTCCCCACTTAGGGTATTAAATTTATTTGGGGAAAACTAAAATGGTAGATGAACCACTAAAAGAGACTCAAATATGTTTATGAATTTGTTTCAGGTACATAAATATTCATGAATTTAAATTGAAACATGTAATTGCTGCTTTAACATATCATGATTAACACAGTATAATATTATTTATTAAAAAAATAATCTACATTTAAGATGACTGGAAATGTCATGGATGAGCTAGTTAAGAGTGAAATAGGAAGTACTCAACAAAACATCCTGATGAATTGTTTAAATAATAGAACATTATCCATCTGAACAAGTATCTCCTCAAAATCTATAATGAATAAGACCAACATCATGTATGAATAGATCAAAAAACCCCAAAAAATATTTATATAATGATTCATTAAACCCAAATAACCCCTATAATGATCGAATACCAACTACTCTTCCACCTTCACACCCATGTGAATTAGTTTAAAACATAACCTATTCTCAATATCAACCAACATTAACCAAAATTTTGAATTATGAAACCTTTATTAAAAAATTAAAATAATATTATTAATGAAATTTTATATATGTATCTAAAAAATTAAAAGAACAAACCCTGAATAAAATAATAACCCCTAATCATTCCAATATATGAGGTGGAATTATCCAAACCAACCTAGTGGGTGAGTGGAATAAAAATATAATTGAATAAAAAAAGTGTGAAATGTCCTCAATAAAATATAACAAAATGGTGTGACATGTATTTAGAATCCCAATTTATATATGAAGGATATTTTCACATCCTCCTATAACCTTATTTGGAAGTCAAATAAATATATAATTATTTACTAAATAATTGTCCTCAAACAGAAACATGTTATTTCATTTTTTTCGACTCAATGTAATTATAAATTTCAAATATATAAACCATCTCATCTAGTGTTTTTATTACCAATATGCAGATATTATGGAAACTCATTAGCCATTTTCTGGACATGTGGAGCGTTTTTGAACCACTAGATCATCTCATGAAGCTAGTTCATACATGACCTAGAGATATGGTTCATTTAATATTTTCACTGGTTGTCTAATAAATCTAGACCATACATATGGAACTCTCGCAACTATTTTATTATTTAGTTGGTGGGGATGATTAGGTTGATTGGTTTTTGAGCCACGTGGAATGTCATTATCGTTTGGAGGTGCGGATTAAATTATTTTACATGATCCCAGTTAAATGGATATAAGTGGTTGGATTTAGAATGACTCCAAAGCACTCTATGGATGTGATGGATAAAGAGGAATTGTTGGAATAATTTGTTGGTCCAATCTTACCATAATATCATATTTGCACATAATGATTTCTAAATTTATCTAAATCATAATGTATGTCTAAAATAAATTAATTATTATCATTTATATTTTTCGTTATCTATCCTTAATGAACATTGTTAGTAATAGTAAAATTTATTATATAATCATTGAAATTAAAATTAATCTGATTTATAATATTAATTTAAATATTTCAACTATTTTTTACTATAATTGTTTATCAATTTTCCCTTATTGACAAGTATATACAGTTTTATCATTCAATGGATATTCAAAAGCAACAATATTTTTAGGTGGATGGAAAAAACACTCCCTCAATCAACTCCAAATGAAATAATATCCACAAATAAAATTTATTAAATAAAAAAATATTTAAATGTATGTGAAATTGGATTTGGTAGGGGAATGAGAATTCAAGGAGGACTACCTATCAAGGGGAAATTTGATTAGATAGTTATTGGAATTAATGGAGTTAAGGCCATATGTAGAATAGAATAGCATCCTACCCACCACTCTATGAGATATGGCATTCCATTAGATTATATCTCTATACCTCTACACTATTCCTGTACATTATTTAGAGATAATATTTATGAATTGGAATAATATTTATTATTTTTTCTTAAGGTAACATTGGACAAAAATAAAAAAAACAACCACTCTAATAGAAAAACACTCTCACTTCTGTCATCCAATGTTTCCATTATCATCTCATTAAATTAATATCCAACTGCCACCACCATAGTGCATTCTATTTTTGATTTCATATCCTATAATCTTAACCACAAAAATTATAGTGGAATACTATATATTTTATAAAATTAAATTTGAAATATTATATTTCCCATCATTTATACAACACATAGGTGACCATTGTTCTCTAGTATTGAGCACCAGAATTGTTTTTGGGATCAACTCATTCCACTTCCAGTTTTGATATAAGGTATGTTGGATGAATTTTTATATAAATGAATTAAAATATTTATCTTCTAGCTGGGGGTATTATTTTATGTAATTTCATCCCAAATTTAGCTTATTTGGTTTAGTAGATAATAAATTATCCCCCCATGTTAATTGACTACATAACTATAATATGAGACCATAATGGGTGACTCAAAACATATGATTTTTAATTCATTCATTATGGCATGAATTAAGTGTTAGAATAATGATAATATACAAATATGGCTGAATTAACCATTTTTAACATGTATATTTGGCTAGAAATAATTTTTTTTCAACATTAAATAATTAGATATTTTAATATTTAGTTATTTTCTAAATTGGGGTAGTGTATAATGATTTATTGGAATAAAGTTATATTATGATGAATTGATGATGAAAATTATGACCCATGATGATGTACATATTGATAAACATTTACAAGGATTTAATGAGATGAACTGGGATGAAATAGAGAAAAATCTACTAGAAAATGCCAATTCACACTGTGAATAGTAAATTCATAATGTGAAAATGAAGATATTTCATGGGGCCAATATCATGAAAATAAGAGAAATTTAGATTAGAAGAAAGACTATATATTTCATGGAATGGAAAAAGATTCATTCTATAAATGTGTTTGCATGTTCCAATATTTGATATTATATTGAGGTATATTTCCAAGAATGCCCTATTTATGAAATCTTTATGGAAGGGGTTCAAAAATACCCATTTATTGATGCATTTAAGGAATCATAAGACCTTTTTGAATCCTATAAATATAAGTCTGGTAGGTAAAGGAAACGATTCATCAATTTTATGCTTCTTCCACTGAACTCGATTAGGCTGTTAATAGGATTCTCATTAATTTTTTTACTTCCTTTCCATATAATTTTAATTCAAAATTTAATTAATGTCTTTTCCATATTGATAAATCTCTATCTCTAAATCACATCACTTCACTCTTCCATAATTCCATTGTGATCTCTTAAGCTCACAAAGACAAATTACATACCTAAGGCACATCATTGGAGGAAGATTAATTATTATCTTAAAATCCATGTTTTAATTTTATAAAGTTTGAAATTATATTTTTTTTGGAAAAGAATGAAGTGTATGGGTGTCGTGTTTATCCACCATATAATTAATCCAAAACAAATTTATATTTTTTTAATTAAATTCCCTCATCATTTCTTTTAATATCATCATATTATTTAGTTGAGGGTACCTAAATGGATATAATGGAATTAAATGGCACTGAGTTAGGACAAATATTTCACTACTGATCAAGGTTTTCAACTATGGTGTATATAAAAGGAGATGAATTTTTGTAGAGTGAGGATGAAGAATCACATCGTTAAAAACATCAGATTGATGAAAAAGTTTTTGATCAATTTTTTATGATTAAGGAGATTTTGAAACTAAACCAAATCTCCCAAAATACAAGGTAAAATCACTAACCCCTCTATAGATATCCCTCATTTTGGATGAATTTACTACTAATGTTGTGTAATTTTAATTAATTGTGGGGGGGAACAACTACCATTCGCTTTGTATTACAATTCAACACTATGTGGAACATTCCACCGAATGAGAATTTAATGTAGAACCAACTCTAGGATTTTATCATTTCATAATCTCAAATTCATTTAATTATAATGATGGAGAATTTTGTATCACTGTCCAAATTTTTTAATTATTCATATTCAGATAACAATAATTTTATCTTGGAGGAAAATGTTGATTGAGGAAGTTAAACTGATAAAGAACTTATATACCTTTTCTAAGCTACTGATACTTTATTAGAGAATGTCCTTGAATAGACCCATGTGGATGTACATGCTAAATGAGTGAAATAGGATTTCTACAAGAATGGTGAAGAGATGACTATTAATTTTCCATGTTTAAATAAAATTCATATTAAATTGAAATTGAAATTTACCTTTTAATATTCTTTTAATGAAACATATCTTAAGAAACAACTTCAAATTGATGAACTAGTTTTATAGGTAGAAACATATAATTAAGAGGACCCATAAACCATCTCCCACTACAATTCATTTTTTTATCTAATTATTATTGGTATGGATATAGCATACACTATCTAAGGAGTCCTCACCAACAAGAAAAATTATATAAGTGATGTAAAAATAAACATGTGGTTGTTCAAATACAAGAGACTATACCCATAAATAGATTTAAGATAATAGTTGGAACATCACACATAGAGTTAGTAAAAACCTGATGGCCTCTTGGGGGATCAAACCATGAATTATCTTTTCATTATATTATTTCCACTAAATGATTTTATATTTTAATTTTTTTAGGAGTATATTATGATAAATCCTTACTTACATATTGTTTTATCTTACATTAGAATATTCCGTAAACATCAATGTGTGATTTAATTATATATTTCCCTAATAATGATGAACTATGTGGTAGAAAAAAATTTGAGACACTAGACAGAGTTCAGGTTTTTCCATGGTATTTCACAGGATGGAAATAGAATTTTTTCTATATAAAGGAAAATCCATCATGAAACAATTTCAGAATATAAATAAATGAACAAGACCTGTCCAACACAACATGAAGCTACATAACATGTTTATTCTGGTTCTCAATTAGATATTTAATTTTACCCCAATAATTTTATAAAGTCTTCTTTATATTTAAATAAAATTATATTCCACACATGAACCCTTATACACTAGAATCGATATTGTATACAAATAATTTTATGAGTATAATAATTATATAATGTTTTAATTTACATTATTTATAGGATTATATAAATCAAATAAAAATATTATTGATGAATGTAGCACATTTGAGGATAAATTTGAGAAATAGTTATTTTTTGGAATAAGATCAATTTTTAAATAATATACTTATTAGGTTTGGCATGTTCTGAATTTATGAAAATAATATAGATTGGTTTATTTTTTTCATGCCATTAATTTTTTTCAAAACTCATATATTTGTGATTATATAAAAAATTTCTAAACTAATATTTCTCATTCATTTCTTAGTATATTTTGTAAGATACTTGGGCTTGTTCACTTCTAGAACTTTTTTTCATCTTATCTATAGTAACCTAATTGTTTCTTACATTACTATTACATCATTTTAATGATTAACAACATAATTGAATTACATTATAAAAATAGAAATATTTTATGTCATACTAATATTAGGACCACACATAACTTTTACAAAATAAAAAATAATTTTTTATTTAATTACTTCTTCTCCAGCTTCTTATTGCCCTTGAATTCTCTTTAGTACCAGCAATCAATTAATGATATGCATCAAAAAATGATGATATAAAATCCTAGTAATAGGATAGGTATGAACATGAAATAATATAACATTGGATGAGAATAATCATTATAATCATAACATTGGAATAATATCATAATCATGAGATTAATCATTATGAATATTCTTTGAATGTGGTAATGTATAAAAATGAAAAATCATGTAGTAGTGATCAACTACCACACATAGTTGTGAAAAAATCTAGCATCATTTTCATGAATATTTCCATTTTAAAATTAGATAAATCAAATTAAAAAAATAATTATAATGATATTTAATTATTTTCACACTCGTCACATAATAACATTTACATTGTGCTATATAATTCTGCATGCACCTATCACATCATAACATTTACATTATCATGCATGCTATATATAACATTTTGAAATCATTAAAATAAAAATACCCCTATAAGGGAGTGGTTTTCATTTTATAAATAATAAATTCATAAACATTGAGTTCCCAAAAGAATGAGGAGATACCATATATGTTATAAGAATCATCAACCTTGAGTGAAGAAGAAACAATATTAATAAGTAAAAGGTATAGTTTTTAAAAGAGTTATTTTTGAATATATTTTGATATTCATATACTCAAGTAGAAAACAAGTAAATAAAAAAAAGGTAATATAATTATGATGAAAATATTTTTAATTAATTTCCATACTAAAAATGGGGTGAAAATGGAAACCCCAACGAAAGATAGTT
This sequence comes from Viscum album, assembly GCA_963277665.1. Lineage (NCBI taxonomy): Eukaryota > Viridiplantae > Streptophyta > Magnoliopsida > Santalales > Viscaceae > Viscum > Viscum album. The sequence goes on along the minus strand of OY728148.1, from coordinate 1,654,983,488 downwards.
GGGTTCTAGAAATCCCCATACCTTGAGTCAAAATTATTTCTTCACTATAATATCATATATAATAAGATTAAATTAATTAATTAAAAATTATATAACCTTTTATATATGAATTTGATTCATTATCTTTTTATTGAGTTCTGTTACGTTATTTCTGATGAGTTATAGATAATACTTTCATCATTCAGGGGCATTATATTTCATGGTTTTCATGATCTATTCACTTGTATACTTGATTGGAAGTTCGTGTAAAATGAAGATAAATATCCATAATTATAATTATATTTTATTAATTATATTTAATATTTTTAAATAATATTATAATGAAACATATTAAATGATATTAGGATAAATCTTTAGTTACATGTTAATGATGATCACTTTTGGTTAATTTTGTTGTTTTTTTATCACAACGAACTCATTTTGTTTTATCATTTAGTATTACGTGAATAAGTTATATAAAGAAAAAATTGGGGTATAAAATGAAATTCATAATCAATTGTAACCATTATATTGGTTTTATTAACATCCTCTAATGTGTAAAATTAAAATAAAAGGGCATCCCCCGCGATGTCGTTAAATTGACACATCAAGGGTGAAGATTTCATTTTTTGAATAAGAGTGAGGGGATTATATTAAGGATATATCATACATTAACAAGATATAATTTCATTATATAAAACATAATATAGTTATCATTCCATTTGGATAAGAGGAGGTGAATAGAAGTAAAAAATATAAATGAAATTGAAAAGAAATTAAAAGAAAAGGAAGTGGATTTTACCTCTTCAATCTCTCATCTTTATAACCTAGATATGGAAACGGTTTTGGACTCTTGATAAGAATAGGATATATATGGAACGGGTATGGGGATAGGGAATAATATTGGGATGAATTTTGGAATGTCTCAAATCATTAGAAGAGTGAGCATAATAGGTTGTGAGGGTGGTATTTATTGTGGAGGAGAGGGGTGTTTTCTCATTATTATATATTTATTAGTTAATTATTAGGCATTAAGACTGTGAATAGTTTGAGAATTATCTCTATATATATTTAAATAATCACAGTGGCTTTGAGATTATGGTTTTACATCAACTTTACATGTATTTAGAATTTATTAATAATTATCGTATTTTAATATTCATTAAAAATCAAGTATTTCATAAAAATTCCAAAATTCACCCTAATATATTTTCAATGTTTAGAATTGAAAAATAATCTCTATTTTAGGAAATTAATTTTCAAATATGATAAATTTAATTATTAATTAATATCATCTATTACTTGAAAAATTAAAATTGTATAATTATAACTGATTTTGTAAAACAATAAAAATTTACACGAGGTCTCATAAAAACATATTAAATTCATAAGAAACCAAAATTTTAATTTATGGAAACAAGTTGAGAAAATATATTTTATTTTGAATTATTAAATTAATTATAAAAATATAATTAAATATTTATCACTTATAAATATTCAAACAATTTAATAATTTTTTTAACACATTTAATTGCTTAATATTTGACCTAATTATAACCTAGTGTCATTTATAAGATTCTTAAAAATTATATATACTTTCATGGATGGAATTACTGTTTATTTGGATGGGTTTCTATTCATTAGGGTCATACTCCTATTACTAAGGTGATGTTATGATTATTCAAAATTAGATCCTTAACCTCTATAAATACTTATTTTAGCATTAATCCTTCATTTATTATGATTTTATTATAGTCTCTAATTAATTTTATTAGATTTATTGTATAAAAAATAAATATAAGGATGTTTAAATTCCCCCAATAATTTTTTGGGTCGTTACTTTTTTTCTCTTTTGTAAATTTCTCCTTTAATATTTAATTTTACAAGAGTATGTGAGGGTAATTATCCTTCATTGCATCCACAGGTTCTCATGTTAACTTTCCATAATAATCGTTTCTCCACAAAATAATGAAAATGTTTGTTTTTTTCTTTAGTCGAACATTATCTCTCTCTTCCATAATATTTACTAGCTTCTCCTCAAAAGAGATATCCTCATACATTTGTACCACCTCTGAGATCAGTATATGTGAGGGATCTAGTGCGCACTTCTTCAAGAGTGATACATGGAACACATCTAGAATGTTATCCATACTTGGTAGAAGTTCACACCAATTGGTCATGGTTTCTATGTGATCAAGTAGCCTAAAGGGGATAATGTACCTTGGGCATAGCTTCCCATTATATCCAAACCAGATGAATATCTTCAATAGTGATATTTGAAGGAAGACTTTGTCCCCAACATCGAACTGAAATAACCTTCAATGATTTTCGGTATAGTCATTTTTATGACTCTATGAATCACTGATATGTTGCTGGAAGGAATGATCATTATCTTTCATCTATTGAAAATTATCTGGTCCAAGTAGCTTTCTGTCACCAACATCATCCAAACAGATTTGAGTTCTACATCACCTTCAATACAGATCTTCTTATGGAACCATATGAATACTTGAATGTATGTTTTTTATGAGAAATAAACCCATGTGAGTTGCTGATCCCACTTAGCATTCCATGGGATAACTTGAGGACATGCATAAGAAAAGGGTGAGCTATAAAGCCCAGTAAGGGAGTACACATGGAATAACATGAGGAGTAAAATACATGTTATACAATATTAATATCAATATAGAATATATGAAACTAGAACATAAAGGCATGATAAAGCATGATAATCATAACATGGAATCGGGGCAACAACACTTAACATGGAATTATCATGATCCAAGTCTCATTGCACATGGAGCATGAGTAAATCCTCATTTCACATAAAACATGAGTAAACCCTAGTTTAACTTGAATAAGCATGACTCAACACTCATTGTACATGACGTATCATTATACTATACTTTACCCAATGCATTGGAGTGCTATAAGGGTACACCCTTCTTAAACATTTCATTTCATGCATAAGTGTGCCACATGGATCATAAAACATGGATTCATAAAACAAAACCATTTATTCCATGATAAAGGAATGTGGAATTAATACATTAAACCTTAAAATAATTTAGAAAATGTGCATAAAGGTTAATACCCTTTATGGAGAAATGGGCACGGTATTCACTACACAGTGACATTGGCTTAGAAAATCGGTGTGATTTCGGCAGCGTAATAGCGTGACATAAGAATTCATAAAAATGGTTGATGAGAGAGAAAGGGGTTACTCCTAATATTTACTTGTAATGGACAGTATCTAGGTCATATAGATATATGTCCCAACAATTGTAATGGAATTTAGATTCATGATACAAAATTATTGCTTGAATGTTAAAGAAGAGAGAGAAGTTCCTTTCAGAATTTCGGCATAGTTACAGGTGTATATGGAGGAATTTAATGAGAGACAAACGGGTCTCCCATCATTCAAACAATAAGAGGGTAGTATGGGGGAGGTTTGAAACCATACCCCAACATTCATAATTTAAATTAAAAGGGCAATAAAACTTAATGAAAATTGAAAAAAATTAGAAAGGACGAAAAAACCCTTACTTGGAAGTGTGCTTCCAAAGGCTAGAGAGAGGCTTGTGAGAGGCTTCTTGGGATCTTGGGGAACCTTGGGAGGATTCTAGAGAGAGTAGGTCAGAGTTTGGACGAACTCCAAAGGTTTTGAGTGAGGATGAAGTGGGAGATTGGGTTCGTTTATATAGGAATGGTGAGGGAATTCTTTATTATTTATGTTTGGGACCCCTTATATTAAATTAATCCAAACCACAATCCATACCATGGTTTTTGCCCAAGGTTTTGGGAAAAAGGAAGAGTAAAACAATATTTTATAAGGCCAAAGTACGAACATCTTTAAATATTATGGCTGCTTATGTGGAGGCGAGTCACACTCCCATGGAAATTAATTTAAAAGGGCAAGGTGTTGAATAAGTCTTGAGTGGTCCATTAATGCTTTGAAAAGTAAGTTAAACAAACCCAAAATAACATTATTTTAATTTTAAAACATATATTGGGCGAACATAAAGATTATAGTACTTTATTATATCACTATTGGGTCATTACGATGTCATTAGATACATTATATACTTAAACGGTATTTAATTTTTACTCAAAAATATCACTGTCTGAGAAAATTATGAAAAATTAACCGTTGGATAATTTCGACGTCCTGATTCCAAAAATAAAATTTATTTTATCTAAATAATTTTCTAAATAGGTTAATTTTCACTTTTAAAATAAAAACCGACATTTATTTAAAATTCACAGGTTTGGACAGAAATGGCTTTCAAACCTTAATAAAAATTATAATTGCATTCCTAAAATTATAAGATCATTTATATTTAATAAAAATTAATTTCTTAATAATAATAATATTTTATTAAAATATTATTTTATTCCAAAATCCCTTAATTTAATAAAATATAATTCTTAGTTAAATAATAACTAAAAACACTATATGTACTTTAAAAACTATTTACAATGTATCAAAAATGACTAGAAATTATATTCATTATTATATACAAAAAAATAATGTACATGAACATAGTAATACTTATTTGTTACCTTAAAATAGCTGCATAAGACCTACGGGTAGGGTTTGCGATGGTGACAGACTCTTGGGGTGGCTTGGATAACATCGCTCGAGTGGTAATTTCAATCAACTTCAACTATTCTCGTAGACGGTCATGTTCGTTCTTGAAAAGATGAACCTCATATTGGGATTGGTCAAGGGTGAAGCCCAAAGATGCCACCTCTTTTTTGAGCACTGACAAATGGGCTCCATACGGAGAAAATCTACTGGATGAGGCCATCGCATCTTTTGTCTAAGTAAAATTGGATGTGTTAAAGCCTTATATTTATACTAATCATGTGATCACTATTCAACGGCTATATTAGCAACTGTAAAAATTCTTAACATAAAACCAATGAAGTTGACATTTTATATAAACATAAAGAGACACTTTATTATATCAAGAGGGATTTCCATTAATGAATCTTTGGGTCATTACAATATTCCCCCCTTAAGAAATTTTGCCCTTGATTTGTTCCTTTTCCCACACTAAAACAAATGTGGGTAACTCAACTTCATCATATCCTCTGATTCCCATGTCGCTTCTTCAAACATGTGGTTTCTCCACAACACCTTAACGAGGGGCATTGTCTTATTTCGTAGAACTTTTTCTCTACGATCTAAGATCTTCACTCGTTGCTCCTCATAAGAATGATAATCATCCAATTGTACCACCTCAGAAGATAGTACATGTATAGTGTCTGGTATGTACTTCCTTAAGAGGGATACATGAAATACATCATGTACTTTGGCCATAGTAGGTGGAAGTGCTAGTTGATAGACCATAGCCCCAACACGATCAAGAATCTTGAAGGGGCCGATGTACCTTGGAATTAACATCCCTTTATTTCCAATCCTCATTACCTTCTTCCATGGAGATATACGTAAAAAAGCATGTCTCCAACTTTAAACTCAAGGTCTCATTGATGGTTATCTGAATAACTCTTCTGTCGACTCTGAGCTGCCTTGATATGCTGCTGAATGGTTTTCACCTTCCCCACCATTTCCTCGACCATTTCGTGTCCAAGAAGCTTACGTCCACCGACCTCATCCCAACATGCCGGTGTTCTGCCCCTTTTCCCATAAAGGGCTTCATATGGTGCCATTTGGATGCTCGAGTGGAAAATATTATTATAAGAGAACTCAACAAGATGAAGATGTTGATCCCATCCTCCATTAATGTCTATTGAGCAGGCTCTCAACCTATCCTCAAGTGTTTGGATAGTCTGCTCGGATTGGCCATCAGTTTGAGGATGATATGCCATACTGAAGTTTAGTTCAGTATTCAGAGCATGTTGAAGACTCTTCCAAAACATTGAGGTAAATCATGGATCTCGGTCAGACACAATAGATAATGGTACTCCATGAAACCGTACCACTTCCCTGATATATCTTTGTGCTAGTTGATCCAATAAAAAATCCTCTCGAATAGCAATGAAGTGTGAAGTCTTTGTAAGACGATCCACAAAAACCCAGATTGCATTGTTTCCTTTGGATGTCCTTGTAATTCCAGTGACAAAGTCCATGGTGATGTTTTCCCATTTCAATTATGGTATGGGAAATGGTTTCATCATCCCCTTAGACTTCATCCTCTCTTCCTTCACTTGCTGACACACCAGGCACATTGATTTATATTCAGCGATATCTTTCTTCAAATTATCCCACAAAAAGTTTTCTTGGAGATCTCGATACATCATTGTGCTCCCTGGGTGAATAGAGAAATTTTAACTATGTGCATCATCCAAAAGATCCTTGTTCAGCTCCGGAATTTATGGAACACATGGTATTTTCTCAAACTGCACAATTTCTTCATCATTAACATTAAACTATGAGGATTTCCCCTTTTTGATGGCTTCCACATTTTCCTAAATTACCAGATCATCTTTTTGAGCATCCTTCAACCTTTACAAAAGTGATGGTTGAGAAATCATTTGTGAAAGGATTGATTATGTTCCCTTCTCTATGATTCCCATTTCCATCTTCATCATGTCTAATAAGATTGGATCCTTCTCAATTCTCATCATTGATAGAATTGCTGGATCCTTTCTACTTTGGGCATTTGCCACCTTGTTCACTTTCCCAGGGTGGTAATGTATTGAACATTCCTTAACCTTGATAAGCTCTATCCATCTTCTCTGGTGCATATTAAGCTCTCGATGCGTGAATATATATTTAAGACTCTTGTGGTCAGTATATATCTCACATTTCTATCCATAGAGATAATACCGCTAGATTTTCAAGGAAAATATCACAGCAGCCAACTCCAGATCATGTGTTGGATAGTTTCTCTCATGGATTTTCAAATTTGATGAGGCATAGGATATAAATTTATCATTTTGCATCAGCACAGAGCCTAAGCCCTTCTTTAAATCATCAATGAATACCACAAAAAAGTTCCCCACTTGTGGGTAAAGTGAGCATGAGCGCAGTGGTAAGCATGTTTTTCAACTCCTTGAAGCATTCTTCACATTCATCACTCCAAGAAAACTATACTCCCTTCCGAGTTAGCATGGTAAGAGGGTTGGATAATCGTGAGAAATTTCTCACAAATCCTTGATAATATCCAGCGAACCCCAAGAGGCTATGAATATCCGTTACCGATGTTGGCCTCGACCATCCCTAAATTGAATCTATTTTAGAGGGATCCACAGATATCCCATTTATTGTGATGATATAGACCAATAATGAGACTTCCTTCAACCAGAACTCACACTTGTTGTACATTGAATAGAGCTTCTCCTTGCACAAAGTCTTCAGTACAGTTCTTAAATGCTCCTCATGATCCTCCTTGGTTTTGTAGTATATTAGAATATCATCTATAAATACTACCACAAATTTGTCTAGATAATCGCTAAATACTCTATTCATTATTTCCATGAATATTTCTAGAGAATTGGTTAGTCCAAAAGGCATTACTATGAATTCATAGTGCCCGTGTCTTGTACGAAAAGCAGCCTTGGGGACATCTTCCTTCTTCACCCTTACATGACAATATCCAGACTACAAGTTCACCTTGGAGAATTATTGTGCTCCACGCAGCTGATCAAAAAATTCATCAATTCTTGGGAGAGGATACTTATTCTGTATCCTGATATTGTTAAGTTCATGATAATCGATGCAGAGCCGCATTGACCCTTCCTTCTTCATAACGAAGAGGACTGGTGCACCCCATGGTGAAGCACTTGGGCGTATAAACCCTTTATCCAATTTCTCTTGCAGTTGTTTATTCAGATCTTTATGCTCAACAATAGCCATTCTATATGGAGTCTTTGATATTGGTAGCACCCCAAGTATATGTTCAATTGATAACTCAACAACTCTTCTAGGAGGAAGACCAGGCAGTTCGTCAGGAAACACTTCAGCGAATTCCCTCACAATAGGCATTTCATCAAGGATGGATTCTTCGTTGGACTCAATCATCTATGCCAGATATGCGTGCTCATAAGGTAGCAATATCCATGCTTGAGATGATGGAGCTAATAGAGATTCATCTTCCTCCTGAAACATGTAAATAATTGGGGGTAGATTCTCTATGTGGAGTGTAATTTCCCTCTCCCGACAATTTATGTTGGCACTATATAAGGAAAGCCAATCCATGCCAATAATTGCATCAAATTCCACCAGAGGGAGTACGACGAGGTTCTTCAGGAAATTAAATCCATAGATTATAATAGGGGAGGACTTATATTCATTGGATGAAATGATTGCCCTATTTTCCATACTCACTAACATATTTACTTCCATGATTTGTGGTGGTGCTGGGATTGTTCTACTAATCTTTTGAGATATAAAAGAATGCGTAGAACCTGAATCAAAAAGTATGTTCGTTATTCGTGAATGAATAACTAGCGTACCTGTCACCACATCGTTTTCAGGATTCACTTTGGCAGAAGTGATGGGAAAAGCTCTTCCTTGCTGCCTTGGAGGTTGTTGGTTGTCTCTGAAAAACCTTGGATTAGGGCACTGATTTAAAAAATGACCCAGTTCTTTGCATTTGTAGCATTGAACAACGCATTGAGTTTCTAATGAAGCGTTCCTCTCCTCTGTCGCAACCGTGGGTCTTTCTTTCTGACAGTTAACAACTAGGTGCCCTTCTATTCAACACCTGAATCATTTTCTCGTCCCCTTATGGCAATTTCCAGGGTGCTTCTTTCCGCACTTTTGGCAAGTGGGGTGCTGAATCGTCTTAGCACCATTGGATTTATCCATCGGACGAACAACATTGAAGTCCACCTTACGCATCTTTCCCCCATGATACTCTTGTGATTCCTCAGTCTCCATTTCGACCTTGAGGGCGCATCATGAAATTTCTTCATAGCTGTCGAAGTCACGGATCGCTAATGCCTTCCGCAAGCTAGGTTTCAGCCCACCAAAGAAGCGGTCAACCTTGCATTCAGGGGTAACGAAAAAGCCGGAAGCGTAGTGTGAAAGACTTGTGAAGTTTTCCTCATACGCTCTAATAGATTCTTCATATTTTTTCTTGAGGGAAAGGAAGTCCCGTTCCATATTAAGCCGGAAGGTGCGCGGAAAATATTTATCGAGAAACATCTTCCGGAAATCCATCCATTCCAACACCTCGATCTCCTCCTCAGGCATCGTATTTTTGATCAACATCCACCATTTATCAGCTTCACCCTCCATTCGATAGGCATATTGGAGAACCTTCTCTTGTACATAGCATTGAAGGACGGAGAAGATAATTTCAATGGAGTTAATCCATTGTTTAGCGATCATGGGATCAGATGATCCACTAAAACTAGGAGGCCTTTGTCTCATGTATCTCTCGATAGCGAATTGTTCTTTCTTAGGGGGGGTTGAACTTTCCTCTTGACCCGTGTTTCTACTCAATGATTGAGTTAGCTGAGAGAGAAGTGTGACAAAGTTTGTGATTCCCTCCCTATTGGATTGGGCATCTAATTAGTACAGTCATCACTATGATCTTCACATTGATTGTTACCCCGAGTCCTCCTATTACCCAACATTGGCTGGAATAAAAGGAATGTTAGGGGTAACACATAAAGAGTAACCCAAAGACAAAATTAGATGACTTATAAATAAACTTTCATTTTCTTAACTCATGGGTCAATAGGCTTCAATCTAGTCTTATCATGATCTAGTTTCTAACATATATTCATAGTGTAATTTTTTTCCCTTAATAAGGGTTCATACTAAGATTGTGAATTTATCAAAACATATCCCCCAGGAGTGTCATAACAAAGAGTGCATCAAGGCTCGTTGTTGTGCACCAGTTCCCATTCTAGTCTATCACAAAGCGGTGTTTTTGGGTTTTACCCCTAGGATACATCTGTGCCAGAGCAGCCTCTACCTGCTCGTATCCAGACATGGATGTATTTGTCTGATAAACCACTTACTCAGTACATACCAAAACATAGGGATGTTTTTATTATATTTAGTCTTGTCTCTATGGATTTACAAGGGTTTCCTAATCCCAAAAATAACTAAACCTATCCTATGATACCAACTATGACAACCCAGCTTTTATTACAAACTGAAACATGATTTATTATATAAAAATTCACTTGATACAACAAAGAATATTGAGATGTTTAATGTCTCTGGGGATTAGTACCATTACATAAATACATAAAACATTAAATACAACATCTTTATTGAAAACTTCCATTACATGACCACTAAATTCCCTCGTACTTAGCATTGTATGGGATATCCTGAGGACATACATAAGAAAAGGGTGAGCTATAAAGCCCAGTAAGGGAGTACACATGGAATAACATGAAGAGTACAACACATTTTATACAATATTCATATCAATAGATCATATAAGAAACATGAACATAAAGGCATGATAAAGCATGATAATAATAACATGGAAATTTGGCAACAACACCTAACATGGAATTAGCATGAGCCAAGGCACATTGCACATGGAGCATGAGTAAATCCTCACTGAACATAAAGAACAAGTAAACCCTAGTTTCACTTGAATTAGCATGATTCAACACTCATTGCACATGACGTATCATGATACTATACTTTACCACATGCATTGGAGCTCTATAAGGGCGCACCCTTCTTAAATATTTAATTTCCTGCATAAGTGTGCCACATGGATCATAAAACATGGATTCATAAAACATAATAAATTATTCCAAGATAAAGGAATGTGGAATTAATACATGAAACTTTACAATCAATATGTAAATCTGCATAATGGTGAATACCCTTGATGGAGAAATGGTCGTGGTATTCACTACACAATGACATTGGCTTAGAAAATCGGTGTGCTTTCGGCAGCGTAACAACGTGACATAAGAATTCATAAAAATGGTTGATGAGAGAGAAAGGGGTTCCTCATCATATTTACTTGTAATGGACAGTAAGGAGGTCATATAGATACATGTCCCAACAATTGTAATGGAATTTATATTCATGATACAAAATTATTGCTTGAATGTAAAAGAAGAGAGAGAAGTTCCTTTCAGAATTTCTTCATAGTAACGGGTGTATATGGAAGCATTTAATGAGAGATAAAGGGGTCTACCATCATTCAAACAATAATAGGGAAGTATGGGGGAGGTGCGAAACCATACCCCAACATTCATAATTGAAATTAAAAGGGCAATAAAACTTAACGAATATTGACAAAAATGAGAAAGGAATAAAAAACCCTTACTTGGAAGTGTGATTCCAAAGGCTAGAGAGAGGCATGTGAGAGGCTTATTAGGAGATTGCGGAACCTTTATAGGATTATAGAGAGAGTAGGGAAGATGTTGGACGAACTCCAAAGGCTTTTAGTGAGGAGGATGTGGGAGCATGGGTGTGTTTATATAGGAAAGGTGACAGAATTCTTTATTATTTAGGTTCGGGACACCTTATATTAAATAAATCCAAACCACAAACCATCCCATGGTTTTTCCCATGCATTCTGGAAAAGGGAAGAGGAAAAAATATTTTATAAGGCCAATGTAACACCCTGAGCTTCCACGATACGCTTCACATTCAATAATGCAATAGCTTTCATTGTACGCAACTTCGAGTTCTAAAACACCGCGACTAATCAAAGTAGCTGTTATGAATAGTAATAACCACTTTTTAAAATTATAGAAATTTTATATTTCAAAATGGACTTCATTTTTGTATTCGTAATATCAAAATTATCCAAAGTTGAATTTTTTGTAACTTTCTGAGAACTGCCGATTTTTTTATGAATAGTGAAAAATACTTAAAACAACCTTTTTAATAAAAATAACTTGTTTTGATAAATTATAATATTTAGTGGTTTTAAAGTATAATTAGAATATATTTTTACCATTTTATCCAATGGTGGTCATTACAATTTATTTAACATTGAAATTGGACATAAACAATTGCCAATCTTTTGATATAAATTGTTTCATAAAACACGCTAATTTTTGTGACAGCAGTAATTAATTATAAAATTAATTAATGCAACTTATATGTTTGGAATTTTGTAAAATATACATCATTTTTGGATTCGGAATATCAATTATATCTTAGGGTGAAATTTTGGCTTTGTTCTGAAAAACTTCAATTTTTGATGAATAGTGAAACCACTAAGTGGTAGTTAAATAACTGATTTTTAGTTTAAATGAAATATTACCACTTCTGTGATATGATTTTCAAAAAAACCGACATACATGGTTGTCATTAAGAAGTAAAATTAGGTTCAATGAGATTAAAATAATTTTTTTGGTGAATAGTAACTTTTAAGTTCTTAATCGCGATTAGAGGTAATTAGTATAGTTTAAGGTACAAATAATGTTTTAATAATATGAGATGAGCATGACACTTGTCCTACTCCTATTGGATGAGTCATGGCCGACCAATACAACCCATGGGTCAACTTGGGGACCCCATGGAACCACTTTAGTTGGAAAATGACATTAATATATATTTATTTAATGTCAAAATTAAATTGACACAAACAAGAGTTATTTTACAAAAACAGTATTTCAGTAGGGTTACACAAGTCGAAATTTTGATTATAAATATTCATTAGAAAGCTAAAAAGATTTCCTACATCATAGTATTTGTTTTATAATTTTTAGACATTAAATAAATTAAATTATTTATGAAATAATTATGATGCAGCGATGACCTCGTTATTTAACAATTTTAATAAAATGAAAAGATAATATAAAATCCAAGGCTTAAACTTGTCCAAAGACTATTGTATGGGTAAATTTAGAACCCTTTTCACCTTATCCACGTATTATATAAGTGTGGGACCTTTAGAATCCGAAAATCATTGTGTAATAATGTAACATTTCAATCTTTCCAAAAGAGCCCCTCCTCTCCACTTATAAAAGGCCCCCACCTCTCCCACCTTATTTACAACTTCAAGCCATTTGGCTCGGCCAAACTCTTCCCAAATACTCTCCCAACATCCCCCTATTACTCCTAGAAGCCTCACATTTGGCATAACTCTTCCCAAGGATTCCTTTGGCTCAAATCAAAAAGAGTTACCCGATTTTGAGGTAATGTCTTCTCTAATGTTGTTTTGTTTTATTTTTCTTCTCCAACGCCCTAAACTCTTTTTATTCATTACTTTTGTAACAACACAAGTATCCTCAATATACTATGATGTTGTTATAAGATGGATTCGAGCTACAATTACACACACCTACATCAAATGGTTAAAGAACATACGGTTTCTGTGGATGGGGAATTTCTGCCTCACGAAACGATGATTGTTCAACCCTCATATAACACCTTCAAAGGTGGCCATTAATATGTCACTATATTTATATATGATATATAATGTGTTTATGTTTTACTTATGCTTCTGTATTTCTCATTTATGGCATACTTTAGGATTTCTATTAAGGGTAAAACGCGATAATTTCATTTTAGGAAGTGCGGACTACCGCCCCCTCAAAGTGATTTGAATCGTTAATGCCATATGTGGGATGTATAAAGGATGGAGTAAATGGTATTATACACTATATTATACTGGAATTATATTATAAATTTATATCATTATGATTTCATTCCATTAAATATGAAATAGAAATGAAAGTAGCGTTCATGCGTACGTACGGCTTACCATCTCCATGAACGGTGCGTTTCATTTCTTACCTCTAAATGTTACGTGACATTATGAATGAATGTATATACTGTATATATGATATATATGATATCTACATCATGAATATAATTCTGGAGATAATGGATATTCTACCACATAAACAACTTGTAATTATAAGAAGTTTATTGTTGACTCAAGTACCAAAGATCGACAAAACGACCGTTATTAACTTAAATAATTACATAATGTTCATATCATTATAATAAGTGATATAATAAGGATAATGAAATTGAAAATGGTTCTTAATAAGGTATATTTTAACTCAAGATTATTATTCAGGAGGTTAAAGAACAGTTGAGTTAAGTCAGACACGAGGTAAGGGAATTTCTTAACCCAACTTCTATTCTTTGGGTTAATCTCCTACTTTAAAATTACGTCATGATATTATTATGTCCTATATTGTATTTTTACTTTCTTTATGTGTACTTATAGTGAATACACATAATAGATTTATTTTATTTAAAAAAATGATCTTTGTAAGGTAACTTCTTAACCCAACTTCCATTCTTTGGGTTAATCTCCTACTTTCAAATTATGTCATGCTATTATTATGTACTATATTGTATTTGTACATTATTTATGTGTACATATAATGAATACACATAATAGATCTATTTTATTTTAAAAAAATGATCTTTGTAAGGACTTCGTCTCAATCTCCTTTCATTGAGGCATATTTCGTCTTATACTCAACTTTATTTTATACGGTGTATAAACCCCTTTGACTTTTACGTTTATTCAAAAAGGAATCTTTTTTATACGAAGATTTTTGGTAAACGACAAAAGGGAATGTTTTTCTTTCCGTACAAATGCGGCGACAACGACTTCTACGCCGCCGTGACCATTATTTGAGTTTCGGCTTCCTCTAAAAGCCATCATTTTTTAATGAAAAATAAATACAATGTTTTACCTTTCTTTTATTTTGTTATTGAAAATGGTTTTGAAAGCGTTTTTATTATATCAATGCGTTGTATTGATATCTTGTGATTGAAATGTGGAAATGTTATGTTTCCTTTATGCATGTTTTATGTGATACGATTATGTTATGGTTTATGATATGTTTAAACCTATTAATATGAGGAATGTATTGGACTTAATAAGTGACGGGTGGAGCCCGCTATAGCTCCTCGATGCATCGGTAGGTATAATGAGACAACTAGACGTGGAATTGGACGAGGCCCTTTCCCAATTTGATTTATGGTTTTGGTCGAGGCCTTAATCATTTTAGACGTCTTGGCCGAGGCCTTGACAAAGTGTTTCAGAATGTCTGGCATTATACATTCCCTCATTATGAAATTGGTTATTGATATTTCATGTGATTATTCGACCAGTAGAATATCCATGTGAATAAGTGAATGGCATTATCCCATTTTACATTTGCCATATTTTGTTGATGATCAAGTTTAAAAGGCTTTTGTTTTAGTTATACATTGCCTGAAATTTTTATGTTTATTTATGAAAGATTCCGCAATATTGTTATCCTTACTGAGCATCTGAGCTCACCCCTTTCAATGTTTTAATATTTTTTCCAGGATGTGATGAAGTATTTTATGAATGACCTGCAGGGATAGTCAGAAGAGGATATGAGTGTGGACTATGAAGAATTTGTTATTGTAGTTTTTCACTTTATGATGTAATGTAACGTTTACGGATGTATCTAGTGTTTCCAAGGCTACTAAACTAATCGGTCTTTCGAGACTTGATCTTTTGTGATCATGGCAATGTTACAAAGTAATGCACCGACTCTGGGTAGCTGGGGTCGGGGTGTTACAGTTGGAATCAGAGGCATTTTAGTACTAACCTTGGAAGATAGATTTAGATAAACTCTGATTAGAGCACATAGCCCGGAGATAGACTTTGAGGATTAGTATAGAAGAACTTCCTAGAATTTTGGTATTGTAGAGATGTTGTGAGTTTTCCGAGCAATACATCCCTATCTGGATACGAGCAGGTAGAGGCGGCTCTAGCACAGATGTACCTAGGGGTAAAACCCGAAAACACCGCTTTGAGCTAGACTCGAACGGGAACTGGTGCACGACAACGGGCCTTGCTGCACTCTTGGTTACGACACTCCCGGGGGATATGCTTAGGATATTTATCATTTTATTTACAAACCACTATGAAGGGTTATGAGTATATACCTCCTCAAAGAAAACATTTTTATGGATTATATCCATAAATAGTTCAATTTAGGTTAAGTATCATACAAGTATGGAATTATGTATTTTGATTTATAAACTAATATAGTTTATTCCATTGTTTAGAAATGGTGCCTAGTGGAAGGAATGGAAACCGTATCAATGAACGCACTCCGTGTAGGGATTTCCCTCCTGCTCAAGATAATTATTGTGGAGCTGGAGATACAACTGGTGCTGATCAACTTATTACCATACTGGGACAACTCACTCAGGTTATGAATAATAACCTTACTCATATGGAGCACCCTGATCCGCAACGTGGAGGATCAATGTTAGACCGCTTCATGAGGCAACAACCACCAACCTTCAATGGGAGTACAAATCCTATATTAGCTGAGCAATGGATAAATTCCTTAGAGAAAATATTTCAGGCTGTGGGGAGTAGTGAAAGGGAAAAAGTTATCATGGCAGTTTACCGCCTTACTGGAGATGCTAATCAATGGTGGTCATTGATTCAAAACATGAAGGAAGATGATGAAGTATCAAATATGGAATGGAGGGAGTTCAAAGATCTGTTTTTAGAAAAATACTTTCCTCGTGACCATCGAGCAGATATGGAAAGGCAATTTCTGAGTCTGAGACAAAAGGAGGATGAGAATGTCGCAAAGTATGAGGCTAACATTACAAGGTTAGCGAGGAATTCTGCCGATTATATACGTAACCCAAGGAGTAAGATTGATTGTTTCTTTGATGGGTTAAAACCATTTCTCCGTCGAGCTTTAGTATCACAATCCTTCTCATCATACGAAGATATTGTCTCGTGTGCTATCAAGACAGAAAAGGAATTCTCTAAGTCTTATGATAACAAAGTAAAGCAAGAGAAGAAGAGAAAGGTGGAACAAGAGACAGATAAAGGTAAAAAGGGAAAGAAGGATTTTCCATTATGTGATAATTGTGGGAAGAATCACCCTGGTACGTGCCTAAAAGGAATGGGAGTTTGTTATAAATGTGGAGAAAAGGGTCACCGGGATCGTGATTGCAAGGGAAAGAAAGAGGCTATCAAAGTTGAATGCTACAATTGTAGGGAAATGGGGCTTTATGCAAATGAATGTCCTAAGAGTCAGGGAAACTTACCTTAGAAAAGGCCAAGGGATCAAGGCCAATCTTATGTTGTGACTACAGTTGAAGCGGAATAATTAATGTATTGGTGCTTTTGGACTCAAGGATTATATTTTGGTTGTAAGAATAATGTGATATATATAAATATTGTACTGCAGTACTTTTTGATTTCAGTAAGGTTTTAATATGATTAAGGTAATTATATTTTTAGTATGTGACAATAAGAGAAACTTTACTTTGTTTGGGGAATCTGATAAATTGATTTTGGAATTAAGAGACCTTTTAGAGAAAGTCTGGACAGAGGTATTTTGGATAACTATAATGGTTGGAGTGGATTATGTTGATCTTTGGATAGTATTGTTTAAGTTTAAAAAAAATTTATGAAGATTATTTTTGGAATATTATGATTCTATAGTTTTAGGAAAAGGACAACCTGTAGGGTGGGGAATAACCCGTTGCGTAGGACAAAGCTGCTGGAATCGAACCCACAACCATAGTGCGACAAGCCTTTATTTCCTACCACTAGCCTACAGGAAGTCCCTGGTTATTAAAAATAGTTCTACTAATCTAAATGGTATGTGTTAACATTTGGAACCTTATACAATTAGGATAAATAGAATATTTTTGAGTTCTGTTACCATTTGGAGTAAAAGTTGGGTTTGTGGTAAAAATTTAATAACGAAGTAAAGTATATATAACAAGTATGTATATTCCCTTAAGTTCTTAGTAAATCTCCTAAATAAATTCCTCAACATTATAAAAGGTAACTTAAAACAAAAAATTTGTCAGATAACTTTTCCAACTGGGGATTCAATGACAGTTTAACCAGTCACAAGTTTGTGATTTTATTGTAGTTAAACATTCTCCTAATCCTGTTTTCTATAACTCTCCATCAGACCTTGATGGTTTGTTTCTCCTCCATATCCATATTTTCATAAAATCCTAGAATGGGCTATATCGGGTGACCTTTGTACTTATCTTGCTTTCTTTTAATGTTATATATTTATTAACCTTATTTCCGATGCGGGTTTTCCTCAAAGGTATTTTCTCTTTTCAACCTTTTTATTTTCAAAGAAAAATTTCAAATAGCGAGGATTCAATTTTTTGAAGGAGGATAGAATGTAACACCCCGAGCTTCCACAATACGCTTCTCATTCAATAATGCAATAGCTTGCATTGTACGCAACTTCGAGTTCTAAAACACCGCGACTAATCAATGTAGCCGTTATGAATAGTAATAACCACTTTTTAAAATTATAGAAATTTTTTATTTCAAAATGGACTTCATTTTTGTATTCGTAATATCGAAATTATCCGAAGATGAATTTTTTGTAACTTTCTGAGAACTTCCGATTTTTTTTATTAATAGTGAAAAATACTTAAAACAACTTTTTTAATCAAAATAATTTATTGTGATAAATTGTAATATTTAGTGGTTGTACAGTATAATTAGAATAGATTTTTACCATTTTATCCAATGGTGGTCATTAGAATTAATTTAACATTGAAATTGGACATAAACAATTGCCAATATTTTGATATAAATTGTTTCTTAAAACACGCTATTTGTTGTGACAGCGGGAATTAATTATAAAATTAATCAATTCAACTTATATGTTTGGAATTTTTTAAAATAGACATCATTTTTGGATTCGGAATATCAATTATAGCTTAGGGTGAAATTTTTTCTTTGTTCTGAAAAACATCAATTTTTGATGAATAGTGAAACCACTAAGTAGTAGTTAAATTACTGATTTTTGGTTTAAATGAAATATTACCACTTCTGTGATTTGATTTTCAAAAAATCCGACATACATGGTTTTCATTAAGAAGTAAAATGTGGTTCAATGAGATTAAAATAATTTTTTTGGTGAATAGTAACTTTTAAGTTCTTAATCGCGATTAGAGGTAATTAGTGTAGTTTAAGGTACAAATAATGTTTTAATAATATGAGATGAGCATGACACTTGTCCTACTCCTATTGGATTAGTCATGGCCGACCAAGACAACCCATGGGTCAACTTGGGGAACCCATGGAGACACTTTAGTTGGAAAATGACATTAATATATATTTATTTAATGTTAAAATTAAATTGACACAAACATGAGTTATTTTACTAAAACAGTTTTTAAGTGGGGTTACACAAGTCCAAATTTTGATAATAAATATTCATTATAAATCTAAAAAGATTTCCTACATCATATTATTTTTTTTATAATTTTTAGACATTAAATAAATTAAATTATTTATGACATCATTATGATGCAGCGATGACCTCATTATTTAACGATTTTAATAAAATGAAAAGATAATATAAAATCCAAGGCGTACACTTGTCCAAAGTCTATTGGATGGGTAAATGTAGAACCCTTATAACCTAATCCACGAATTATATAAGTGTGGGACCTTTATAATCCGAAAAGCATTGTGTAATAATGTAACATTTCAATCTTTCCAAAAGAGCCTCTCCTCTCCACTTATAAAAGGCCCCCACCTCTCCCACCTTATTCACACCATCAAGCCATTTGGATCGGCCAACCTCTGCCCAAATACTCTCCCAACTTCCCCCTCTTACTCCTAGAAGCCTCACATTTGGCATAACTCTTCTCAAGGAAGCCTTTGGCTCAAATCAAAAAGAGTTACCCGATTTTGAGGTAATGTCTTCTCTAATGTTGTTTTGTTTTATTTTTCTTGTCCAACCCCCTAAACTATTTTTATTCATTACTTTTGTAACAACACTAGTATCCTAAATATACTAGGATGTTGTTATAAGAAGTATTCGAGCTAAACTTACACACACCTACATCTAATGGTTAAAGAACATACGGTTTCTGTGGGTGGCGAATTTCTGCCTCACGAAACGATGATTGTTCAACACTCATATAACACCTTAAAAGGTGGCCATTAATATGTCACTATATTTATATATGATATATAATGTGTTTATGTTTTACTTATGCTTCTGTATTTCTCATTTATGTCATACTTTATGATTTCCATTATGGGTAAAACGCGATAATTTCATTTTAGGAAGTGCGGACTACCGCCCCCTCAAAGTGATTTGAATCGTTAATGCCATATGTGAGATGTATAAAGGATGGAGTAAATGGTATTATACACTATATTATACTGGAATTATATTATAAATTTATATCATTATGATTTCATTCCATTAAATATGAAATAGAAATGAAAGTATCGTTCATGCGTACGTACGGCTTACCGTCTCCAGGAACGGTGCATTTCATTTCTTACCTCTAAATGTTACGTGACATTATGAATGAATGTATATACTGTATATATGATATATATGATATCTACATCATGAATATAATTCTGGAGATAATGGATATTCTACCACATAAACAACTTGTAATTATAAGAAGTTTATTGTTGACTCAAGTACCAAAGATCGACAAAACGACCGTTATTAACATAAATAATTACATAATGTTCATATCATTGTAATAAGTGATATAATAAGGATAATGAAATTGAAAATGGTTCTTAATAAGGTATATATTAACTCTAGTTTATTATTCAGGAGGTTAAAGAATGGTTGAGTCAAGTCAGACACGAAGTAAGGGAATTTCTTAACCCAACTTCCATTGTTTGGGTTAATCTCCTACTTTAAAATTACGTCATGATATTATTATGTCCTATATTGTATTTGTACTTTCTTTATGTGTACTTATAGTGAATACACATTATAGATTTATTATATTTTAAAAAAATGATCTTTGTAAGGGAACTTCTTAACCCAACTTCTATTCTTTGGGTTAATCTCCTACTTTCAAATTATGTCATGATATTAATATGTCCTATATTGTATTTGTACTTTCTTTATGTGTACATATAATGAATACACATAATAGATCTATTTTCTTTTAAAAAAAATGATCTTTGTAAGGACTTCGTCTTAATCTCCTTTCATTGAGGCATATTTCGTCTTATACTCAACTTTATTTTATACGGTGTATAAACCCCTTTGACTTTTACGTTTATTCAAAAGGAATCTTTTTTATACGAAGCTTTTTTCTAAACAACAAAATGGAATGTTTTTCTTTCCGTACTTATGCGGCGACAACGACTTCTACGCCGCCGTGACCATTATTTGAGTTTCGGCTTCCTCTACAAGCCATCATTTTTTTAATGAAAAATAAATACAACGTTTTACCTTTCTTTTATTTTGTTATTGAAAATGTTTTTGAAAACGTTTTTATTATATCAATGTGTTGTATTGATATCTTGTGATTGAAATATGGAAATGTTATGTTTCCTTTATGCATGTTTTATGTGATATAATTATGTTATGGTTTATGATATGTTTAAACCTATTCATATGAGGAATGTATTGGACTTAATAAGGGATGGGTGGAGCCCGTTATAGCTCCTCGATGCATCGGTAGGTCTAATGAGACAACTAGACATGGAATTGGCCGAGGCCCTTTCCCAATTTGATTTATGGTTTTGGTCGAGGCCTTAATAATTTTAGAGGTATTTTCCGAGGCCTTGACAAAGTGTTTCAGAATGTCTGGCATTATACATTACCTCATTATGAAATTGGTTATTGATATTTCATTTGATTATTCGACCAGTAGAATATCCATGTGGACAAGTGAATGGCATTATCTCATTTTACATTTGCCATATTATGTTGATGTTCAAGTTTAAAAGGCTTTCGTTTTAGTTATACATTGCCTTAAATTTTTATGTTTATTTATGAAAGCTTCCGCAATATTGTTATCCTTACTGAGCATCTGAGCTCTCCCCTTTCAATGTTTTAAAATTTTTTCCAGGATGTGAAGAAGTATTTTATGAATGACCTGCAGGGATAGTTAGAAGAGGATATGAGTGTGGACTATGAAGAATTTTTTATTGTAGTTTTTCACTTTATGATGTAATGTAACGTTTACGAATGTATCTAGTGTTTCCAAGGCTACTAAACTAATCAGTCTTTCGAGACTTGATCTTTTGTGATCATGCCAATGTTATGAAGTAAAGCACCGACTCTTGGTATCCGGGGTTGGGGCGTTACAGCCAAAGTCCGAACATCATAAAATATTAGGGTTTCTTATGTGGAGGTGAGTCACAGTCCCATGGAAATTAATTTTAAAAGACAAGGTGTTGAATAAGTCTTGAGAGGTCCATTAATGCTTTGAAAAGTAAGTTAAACAAACCTAGAATCACAATATTTTAATGTTAAAACATATATTGTCCGAACATAAAGATTATAGTATTTTAGTAAATAAATATTGGGTCATTTGGATGTCATAAAACACATTATATATTTAAACTGTATTTAATTTTTACTCAAAAATTTGACTATCTCAGAAAATTATGAAAAATTAACTGTTGGATAATTTCAACGTCCTGATTCCAAAAATAAAATTTATTTTATCTAAATAATTTTCTATATATGTTAATTTTCACTTTCAAAATAAAAACTAACATTTATAAAAAATTCACATGTTTGGACATAAATTGCTTTCAAACCTTAATAAAAATTATAATTGCATTTATAAAATCATAAGATCATTTTTATTTAATAAAAATTAATTTAATAATAATAATAATATTTTATTAAAAAACTATTTAAATCAAAAATCCCTTAATTTAAAAAAAAATAATTCTTAGATAAATATTAACTAAAAACACTATTTGTACTTTAAAAACTATTTAAAATTTATCAAAAATTACTAGAAATTATATTCATTATTATATACAAAAAAATAATGTACATGAACATAGTACTACTTATTTGTTACATAACCCCTTAAAACAGATTCATAAGACCTAAGGGTAAGGTGTGTGATGGTGAAAAACTCTTGGGGGGCTCGGATAGCATCACCCGAGTGATAATTTCAATCAATATCCACTTTTCTGTAGACGGTCATGTTCGAGCTTGACAAGATGAAGCTCTTCTTGGTCTTGGTCAAGGGTGAAGCCCAAATACTCCACCTCTTTTCAATGCTCCGGTAAATGGCCTTCATAAGGAGCAATTCTACAAGATGAGGCCATCGATTATTTTGTCTAAATAAATTTGGATGTGTTAAAGCCCTATATTTATACTAATCATGTGATCAGTGTTCAACAGCTATATTAGCAATGGTCAAAATTCATAACATAAAACCAATGAAGTTGAAATTTGATATAAACATAAAGAGACATTTAATTAGATCAATAGGGATTTCCATTAATGAAACTTTGGGTCGTTACAATATCATCCTTATTTAGCATTAGGTGATAAAATCTAGAACAAATATCCAACTTTTAGAAGTACAGATATCCTCATAAAGGATCAAAAAATCATCAATCCATGGAAGATGATAATTGTTCTTAATGGTGATCTGGTTGATTTCCTGATAATTGATATGTAGCGGCAGTGATCCATAATTTTTTCATGACTAAGAGAACTATCTCACCCCAACGTTATGCACTAGGGCATATAACCCTTTGACCAAAGCACTTACAGCTGCTTCATTAACTCCTCTAGTTTAATAGGAGCCATATTATACCGACACATTGAGATAATATTATCTCCATGTATGATTTCTTTTGAGAACTCCACCTAATGATCCATGGGAAGTCCGAGTAACTCTTTATAAAATTGAAAATTGAATTCCCTCACAATGAGAATTTCTCCTAGGTTGATACCTTCCATTGAATCAACCATTTGTGAAAGGTATTCTTCTTCATTGGGGATTGACAGCCACACCATTGATGATTTTTCAAAAGGATAGTACTAATATTACTTTCATTTCTAGATGAGCATGGTATGGTTCAAAAAATTAAATTATATTTTTTTTTCAAAACATCATGTTTTTTATATAATAATAGCCAATCAATTCTTAGTACATCATCGAATCCCACTATGGGATGTATCATGAGATTTTCCGGATGATTCTTCCCACATTTTCTATTACGATATGATTCCAACACCCAGGTTACAATAAATTACCCACTTTTTTACATAAATATCTAATTTATGTTTTCTGGGAATCGATTGAATTGTTCTTGAATAATCACAAGATATAAAAGAATGCATAGAAATAGAATCAAATAATACATTTTCCAATATCGGGTGAACAATAATGTGACTTGTATGAATCCATTATATTTATCTACATACGTTATAGTGATGGAATAATAATTACCTTGATCCTTTGGCTTTTGTGGATGATGACACTGATTACCCTCGAGAACTGTAGGTTTATTAAATTAGAATACATAATGTCATTTCTCCCTATAGTTCTTACATAGGACCATGGGGGGTTCCCTATATTACGCCACCACATTTCCCTACTTTCACGTGACTTTTAAACATTCATGAGCACGGTTCCATTCCCTCCAAAATTTGATACATTTCCATATCCATTTGAGGTATTTCCCATGACGCTTCTTACAATATTTTTGACATATTTGTGGTTTATTTTTCATTCCCCCTTCTTCTTTAGATACTCTATCATTTAATTTTTTTTCACCATATCGAAATGACCATTCACCAAACACTATATCCACTTTGAGAAAACATCAAACAACTTCTTCATAACTAATAAAGTCTTAAATTTCAATATCCTTTCAATGTAGTAGTTTTGAAATAATAAATAATGTGTCAATTATTCTCTCATTGTTCATAAAATCCTAAATCATACCTTTCAAGCCTTATATAATTTCTTCTTAGAATGTGACAGATTCTTCTTCATTTTTAGTATACTTTTTAAATTCACTCTACATTCTTCTATGAAGATTTTGAGGATAATACATGCTATGAATCATTATATTAATGACTTTTCAATCCATATCATGAATTTATTATCTCTCTATGATGTTCTTAATCAAATCCCACCATTTATTAGCATCCCATTATAGATGATAAACAATGAGGTTCACCAAATCCATCTAAGAGAAGTGAAGAATAGAATAAATCTTTTCCATTAAGTTGAGCCATTGTTCCACAAGTAGAGGATAAAAGATCCACTAATCATCGGTGGTAATTGTCATTTAAAAAACTCGGTACCTAGTTTCTCCTTCTTTGGTGAAGGTAGATGTTCCACATTATTCAGGTTACTATTTGAAAATTCCATGAAATTTTGAAATCCACGTCCCAAATCATTGAAAATTTTATTCATTAAATCTCTAAATTGTTCCTTAAATTGGTTTTTTTATTGGATTCTCCCAATTCCCACTATTTTCAAAAATACAAAATTTTATAACAAAATATAGTTCATCACTTCATAAATAAATAGTTTATTCCTCTATGGAATAATGTCCAGTGACATATTATATTGGATCCCTATGTTTAACATTTTAGAAAACTATTCATCATGGGTGAATTATTATACCTAGACTCATAATAAATGTTTTAACTAAGGATCTCTTATACTAATACCCAAATTAAATAAATCATTCTCTAATACCTACTATAGAGACCCATCATTTTCTTACATTTCTATTACATCATTTTAATGATGAAAAACAAAACACCATTACATGACATGGATCCAAAGGTTTAGTGTGCTCAGAAAATAAGGAACACACCTAAAATTTACAAAATAAAACATAAACATTTACTTAATTAATTATTTTTATCTTCATATTGGACATTGATTTATCCTTAGTACAAGTGATACCTTGAGGAAATAAATCAAAAAAAGGGTGATCTAAGGCCAGTGAATTTTTATTGGCCTGACCTAGTGATGGGGTAAATATTTTTCTCTTGTAATGAGATATATCATTATAGTTAGAACCCTTAGAGTTAATATTATATATTAAAACCTATTTGATTTTTTACGGGTATTTTCATTCGGTTAAATTTTTTCCTAGTGGGACTCTTAGCTTCTAAATGGCACACATATTCTGATAGGTGGTCATGATTTACATAAAATTTTTAGGGGAATGATAATTTATTAATTGGCAATTTTGGGATGTTAGACATTAGTGTAGCATGGTCAGCTACTTCGTAGCTGTCACAACCCTTTAAAAAACCTCGGGAAACATATAAGGTCATCAATCTATTTTTGATTTTCTTGGGACAATGCAACATGACCCAGTATCAACATGGGACATTTAAAAAATGATTTCATATGTTGGATACCTTATTCATAGTATCGAGGATCATTTTTCTTACTTTTGAAAACTATGGATATTGTGCGTTCATATATGTGGTACCTGTCATGTCCTGAAATGATGTAACGAACCAGTTGAGTACATTTTAAATGTTGATCCTTTGGATTTTAATTACATTATATGGTCATCTACATAGTATAGTGACCAGGTCATCGAAGTAATTTGGTTTATTCTAATGGATGGGATGATTTTACAATAGGATTTAATGTTTTTACTCACTAGTAAGGTTAGTTCATTTTTTCTTGAAAAAATTACTTAATGGTGTGATATGGTGATCATAGACAGAAGGTGTGTAATATATTTGTTTATAGTGAATCTGACATATTATTATTATGAGATTCTAGTATATCCTTATTCTTTCAATGACTTTGACATTACTAAATGTGGTGAACATCACAACAAATTTGGTAAACATGTCCTTCTAGGTACAAGGAGTGTGGCTAAATAGGCACATTTGGAATTGTCATATTTTTTTAACAGCTGGCCCCGAGATGAGTGGGTATTAGTGATGTAGATAACTAAGAGACAGGTGTGTATAAGTTATTCATCTCGCCCAAATGAAAAGTGGTTCATATTGATCAATCCATCCTAAATATGTTTGGGATTAAGTGATACAGATGACCCAAAGACAAGAGAGTATAAGTGATCCAAATGGACCTACATACGAGTGTGTCTCAGTGACCTTGTTGGACCATAGGTTGAGGAAACCTCATTGGTCTCTTAGAAAATCATACCTCTGTGGTTCAGCTGATGAGGGTATCTCAGTGATTCAGTAGATTAGCATAACTCAGTGGTCTATTATACGATCGGAGCTCAGTGGTATAGCAGACGATTAGACCTATGTGGTCCAGATGACGAGCGTACCTCATTGGTTCACCAGACGAGCTGGAATAAGTGGTCATGCAGATGAGCAGATCATAGTGATAAAGAAGATCAGAAAACCTCAGTGGTTTAGTATCCGAGTGGACCTCATTGGTCCATTAGCTGAGGAGACAACAACAGGTAATTACGAGTGATTTCCTCAGTAGTAAAAGATGATTCATATTTACAACTAATAATCTTACATTAGATACAATGAGTTATAACTTGTGTGATTTTTCTTTACATTTTTTTTTCTGTGTGGTCATTTATTTTATCTATTTCCATTGTGGTTTGGTGTATCTATTGAGTATTTTGTTACTCACCCCTACATGAGATTCTCTCACACATTTCGTGTCCCATGTAGGTGATCGACGCTTTGTAGCAGACCTTGATTGTCTGATACCCAGTGGTGCTTATTGAAATGGGATTGACGGGTGTACTTCTATGGCTACAGGCGACTACACTTCACATACCCTTCAGGTAGTCTCTCAATCGGATAGATCATGGATATTGTACATCCCATTGTGGCCTTGGGCTTGTATTATAACCCCTTTGTAATTTCAGTTTATACTATACTCTCTGTAGTTTTCTCAGTGACAATTTTTCTATACATTGTGTTTAATTTTTTTAGTTTCCACATTTTGAGTGTTTATATGTTTAATGTAAAATGCCTGCACTTTTTAGATATTCTGATTCAGTTCTAGTCTCCATCCTTTATCCTATAGAAGGTGGGCTTAGGTTAGTCATGACATGTGCCCTAGGGGATGAGTATGTTCTAAATCAGGTTAATGCCTACTAAGAAGCGTGACGCTGATGTGGTTGGATGTGTATTAGAACCCAGAGAAACATGGTTGTTATTTGGTGGATTTTAATGGATAATATTGAATGATCATGGGCTTCATCATGTTGGAATTGAATATGATTTGTTGTTAATGATTTTTGGGTAGGTGAACTTGAGATTCGTTCAAATGTCAACGAATAGCGATTTGACAGTTCTTATTTGGTTATTGTGGTTACATTGAAACCATTAAAATACTCTTAGTTTAATATTCTGGATTATATGATAATTTTCCATATAATGATCTCTTCCGTTTACATACATTATAATATGATTTTACCAATAATTAACAATCAAATTAAAAGAAAAGGTTCCTAATGTCGATTGTCTTTGGATGATTACATACCTAAAAATAAAAATTTTGGAATATAATATAACAAATTTATTTTTATCCTCGATAAAGAGCATAAATATTCAATTGAGATCCTACATCTACATAGTATAATTAGGGGAATATATAAACCAAATATAAGATCTAAAAATCCTATTCAGCATATAAACATAAGAATAAAGAAAAGAACATGGGTTAGAAGGAATAACATAATGACATAAAAAGGAATGGATCATGAAAAAATATTTTGTAACAACCCAAGATTTTATGAAAAATATTCTTTTTAATTTCATTAATATCTTATGTTGTACGCTAAACCAAAAGGATCTTGCACAACACGCATCCTTGACTTGCCTTTCATTACACTCAATCACGACCTTCCTTGATAGCATGTGTAGTACGCAATACCGAGATTCACTAAACAACGATACGCTATTAAAATATTATTAAAACTAGCCGTTATGAATAGTAATAACCACTTTTTGAAATTTTGTAAATTTTATTTTTCAAAATGGATTTCATTTTTGGATCGGAATATCGAAATTATCTTAGGGTGAAATTTTGGTAATTTTCGGATAACTTTCATATTTTGATGAATAGTGGAAATTACTAATTTTTAATCAAAAAAAACTTTTTCAATCGAAATAATTAATAGAGATAAATTATTAATTTTAGTGGTTTTAAAGTATATTTACAATATATTTTTACAATTTAATACAATGATGGTCATTGGATGTAATTTCACATTTAAACCTGTTATAAACAAGTTTCAATCTTTTGATAGTTATTATCTCTTAAAAACACGCTATTTGTTTTGACGACGGGAATTAATGTTTCAATTAGTTAATGCAAATGATATGTTTTGAATTGGGTAAAATAGACATCATTTTTGAGTTCATAATATCAAATATAGCTTAGGCCTAATTTTTGGTATTTTTCTGAAAATATTCAAATTTTGATGAATAGTAAAACCACTAAGTGGTAGTTAAAAAAACTGAATTTTTCATAAAACATAATTTTACCACTTCTGTGAGTGGAATTTCAAAAATCCGAGAGACACGGTTGATGTCAGTATAGAAAATGTGGTTCAATGAGATGAAAATAATTTTTTTGTGAATAGTAACTTTTTACTTTTATTTACCACGGTTAAAAGTCAATAGGGTAATTACGGGTAAAAATGATATTATTATTACCCTAACACATGTCCAAATTCTATTGGATAAGTGTAATTCGACCAAAAACAAGCTTAAGAATAAAATATGACCATTTAGGCCCACTTGGATTAGATCAGGACATTTATTATTATTTAATTCAAAGAAGAGTTAAAAGAGTTAAAATCAATGATTATTTACTAAAACATTTTTAATATAGGGTAATACATAATATAAATTCGACTATAAATATTCATTAGAAAGATAAAAAGATTTCATACATAATCGTATTTTATTTTTAATTTTTAGAAATTATATTGTTTAATTTATTAATGACACAACGATGATGCAGTAATTATCTTATTAATGAAATATTGACATAATTGATGTTATAAATACCCAAATAAATATAATTTGAGACTTTTTATAAATTAAACTAATTTTCTAGGTTAATATGACATGTTATTATTGATTTAATTACCTTTGTTCGAACTTATTATTCTGTTATGATTTTCAAAAAAATCAATTACTAAATAGTGTCAAAATTGACATAAAATATTTTTTAAAACAAATATTATATTATTAATTTTTATTTTATTACTAAAAATATATGGTTCGTCCAAATGACTTATATAAGGTTATATATATTAATTATAAAATATTTGGGGTTAGATTGGCTTCTTATAGTAAGGTTATTAACCTTATAGTGTAAGAACACAAGAAGACACAGTAAAAGTAAAATTATTTAACTTAAAGTTAAATCTAAATGATATGGTTAAAATAGGAACCTAAACTTGTCTACATTATATTTTATGAGAGGATTTCGACCCCTACACACCTTAGCCTAGAAATAAATCAATTTGGAGCTATTTAAAACCGAACTTGACTTTATAATAAAATAATATTTTTAGTTATTCCAAAGGTGCCCCTCTCCTCCCTTATAAAAGGGCACCTCCTCCCTCTCTTCCTCACACAACTTTGAGCCTTCAAGCTCGGAAAACCCCTGCCTAATTCTCCTCTAAACTTCCCTAGAAACATCCTAGAGGTTCTGGTCTTACTCAAAGACCAATTTTAGTGCCCTAAAAGAAGGTCACAAAGAAGCACTTCAAAGAAGAGGTAATGTCTGTTACCGATTCTTTCATCTTTATTTCTTCTTCCACTTCTTATTCTTTAGTTTTTTCATTATGAAGTAATAACATAAGTATCACTAATATACTGATATGTTATTATAATTATGAAACAACCCTATTTAACCATCTATCCATCCTACGGAAAAGGAAATCACTGCGCGTGCGTACGTACGGAATACCGTCTCCACGCCGTGGTGTAATCTATTTTCCACCACCGCCTTAAATGGATGTGTATAATGGTGTAAAGAATAACTATACATAGTTATTAGAACATTATATTGATTCTGATATATTTTATCCTCCACTAAAATACAATTCAATAATTCTGGAAATGATATCATCGCTTGTGCGTACGTACGGACTACCGTCTTCACGACGCGATGAGATTCATTCTCCATGTTAACCATTTAAGAATGATTATAAAGTATATATAAGCAATAATAATGAAATATATGACATTATAAATCTACTGGATTTATGTGTATATATATGTATGTCATCTACTTAATTCCACTCAATTCAATAACGAAAAGAAAACATCGTTCATGCGTACGTACGGACAACCGTCTCCATGAATGGTGTATTTCATTCCATTTAT
The DNA here is from genome assembly GCA_963277665.1 of Viscum album. Taxonomy (NCBI): domain Eukaryota; kingdom Viridiplantae; phylum Streptophyta; class Magnoliopsida; order Santalales; family Viscaceae; genus Viscum; species Viscum album. The sequence continues at coordinate 1,654,952,552 of OY728148.1, read as the reverse complement.
CAATCCATTATATATATGTATATTCTGAATATATATTATATATAAATCATGTTTTATATTCTATAATTAAGTAATAATGATCTATGTAATCATATGAATAATTACAAGTCAAAACACGGACGAAAAATGAAACAATTTTACCCAAAACGCTCTTTAACATTTAATTTACAAAAGAACGGGTAATATAAAGTCATAAGTGAACCATATATGATATCATAACAACGAATATGATTCTGTAATAAGTAAATGACATTATTTAAATTATTATACAGGTGGTTCGGACACTTACGAAGTAAATCGCACTTAAGGTAAGGGAAATATCACAATCTCATTTTTATCCGAGATTGTTTATACTTTGGTATTTACTGGGGTGTATATTATCATCCACATCAATTTTTCCTCAATATTTAATATTATTTACATTCACCTTCAAATGTTTAAATCCTATTTTACCCTTCGGTGAGTTTTTAGTAAAATATATGAAATGAATCTTTTGACATTTTTCATACGAGGTACTTTTTTGACTTTTCCGACAAAAGTACGCGAATAATGTTTTTTTAACTTATACGGCATGAATGGATTTTTAAAAAATTATTTCCAAGAATCTTCCTTTACAAGTTTTCAAGTTTAATTTTAATCAAATTCTTTTATTTTAATGTCGTATGTCATGTTATGAAAGGAAAAACGTTTTTGAAGAAGAAAGGATATTTTCCTCAAGAATGGAGTTCAAGAGTTTTATCAAAATTAGTTTCCATCTAAGATAATAAAGGGTTATGTTTTTATCCCTATTATTACATTGATTTGATCATGTTGTGATGGAATTATTTTTATGAATTCCTTTCTCTTATATGAATTGATTTATAATGACATGATATTTAAGATTCCCATTTGTATTACATGGGTTATGCAATGATGTATGATTTATGATTTTGTGGAACACATAAGAATGGTATCATTATGAGATGGGTGGGACCTATATCTCCCTCAAATGCATTGGGTAATGATTTTATATCTCATGAGATAGACATGGCAGGAATGGTTGGTTATACCGGTTCAGTGAAACAGGACTGAAACGAGGGTGACTCGATTCAGAAAGGGACTTTGTCCACTAATATAGTCTTGGAAATGAGTCTTGACTAATAAGAAATGATTCTCTATGATTATGTGTGTATACAAAAAAATTTAATGTTTTATGTTATGATTATTGTGATTACATTTCACTGCCATGAGTTATCCCAGGTTATGAAATTATGATCTCTTTTGCAGGTTAAGATTTCCAAAATGTTATGTTCTTATGTATATGATGTGATTGATATATCTATTGTTTACCCTTAATGAGCATTTGAGATCACCCTTTTATGTTTTCTTTTCCCCAGGATGTAAAGAAAGGTTTTAGGTATAAAAAATGGAAGATCTTTATGGGAGATGTTGAAGATCATTCTCCACGATTAGAAGATTATATTCTGAGTTTCCAAAGACACTAAACTATTACGGTCTTTGTGTGCGTGTTTTGTTATGTACTATGTATTTCGCAAAAGTAATGTAATATCCATGTACGTCAGGATTCGGGTCTTTACAGTTGGTATCAGAGGCAAAGGAGGTAGGAATGTATCCAATCCTTGGTAACTCTCAGATGTGAGCGTTGGACGAAGCATGGCTCTCCGCCCAAGGGCTTCATGAGGAAATGGCTGCCACTGGGGATGGTGGTGCGTCCCGCCCAGGGGGTGTAGCCGCCCATGGAGTGCCCTGATAGGTGTCAATTATATTCCACTGGAAGTAATTCCAGACCGCTATAGTTGGTATCAGAGGAAAGGTTTAGTGAACCTTTGGAAACTAGGATGCGAAAGCATTAGTGAGATCCCTAGAGATATTTCTAAGGTATTTCTAGGGATGTCTCTAAGGGTAAGTATACGTATAGGATACAGTCCTAGAACTACGGTAACGATCATAGAATTTAACCTAAGATGTTAGATATTGTAGGTACTCACCCTTTACTATGATGTTTTCTCCAGCATGATTTTTGACTCTCACAAAATTCTTTTTGTGTTTTAGTTAATTGAGGGAACCAGAATGAATTTGGTTAACATTGAATCCAATGGACAAATTGGTGACTATGATCAACAAAATTGTGTAATTCTTAGGGAGAAAGATATTGTGATTATGCCGAATTAGTCATCGCGATATATGATTAACAAGGTGAAATTTAGTGTTATGCCTAATTCATCAAAGAAGAGGAAGATAAACTATTATGCATGTTCACATGTTGAGGAGCATAAAGAAATGAATATTGAGATTTCTAAAGAAGGGAAGAAGAACCTTGAGGAATACCTAAAATGGAGGGACCGATGTTATCTATGTGGGGAAAAGGGTCATAGAGTGACAGAATGTTATGGAGTTCAATGACTTATTTGTGGAGAACATGGGCATTACCCTACTCAATGCCCTGACCTATAAAGTTACTTCTAAATCAAGGAAGGACTTATTCCAAGACAATCATTGAAGTGGATGAACTGAAGTGTTTATGTATTGGTATTCATGAATAATGTTGTTGAGGTACTTTTATGGTGTATTGGAATATTTATGTATTGGTCTATTGTGGTTTTCAATAATTTTAAGGTACCGGTAACCATGAAAAGTGATTCAAATATTTTGGAAATAAGATGATATGCGCATAATGAAGGGAAAACGAGAAAACAAAATGTTTAACAGTATTCATGAGCTCATGATTGATATATGGACTAAGTGATATCATGGTTTGAGTATATAGAATTTTGAGGATTTTGGTATGTGAAAAGTGTTAACTTTTAACTACATTCAAGTTTTCACTATGGTTCAATGTGTATTCAAGAGAATACATGATTAAGGACTTTGAATGTTTGGAATGTGACCAACAAGACATATCTTATGATATATGGGGATCAACGATGGTACTAAATCTCTGGTAATCGTTTTCACTATATTATGAGATTGGACCACAGTATTATGGATAAGCCTAAAGACTAGAATGGATTATGTTGGACATAAGTTAGTATTGTTTAAGGATAAGAGTTTTTTTTATATTATTGATGGGATGTTATAGTAATATAGTTTTAGAAAAAGGACAACCTGCAGGACGGGCGACATCCCAACGCGTCAGACAAGGTCGTAGGAATCGAACCCACAACCGAAGTGCGACTGGCCTTTATTGCCTACCACTGGCCTACAGGAAGTCCCTGGTTAGTGTAAACTAGTTTTATTTTATTAAGAGGTATGATATATGAAGTATAAGTTCATTTTTGGAACTATATAGGATTAATCTCACTATAGATGGACTTATGTATTTTTTGATAACTTTTCTAACATTTTGTTTGAGACAGATGGAATGACCCATAATTCTATCACATGATCTGCTAACAAATCATGAATGACAAAATTCAACTTCATTTCTTTAATAGATGAAGTGGAAATTGTCCAAAGTACGACAAACGGTGAGACTATACCAAAATCATGAAAGTATTTCTTCTAATTCCAATTTCATTAACTTTAGGGAAATGATCTTGAAAACCAAAAATGTTGTCTTAGTGCTCTTATATCTGATTAATCAGATGGTACCCTAGATCATCAAAAATTTATGGCTTTGTGAATGCTAGATTTTCAATTTCCATGTTCTCTACCACTCTCCATCAGAACATGATGGGTAGATTTCTCTCTCATATCCATATTTTCACCTATGTGGAAACTCAGTGATTAGTTTATTTGGGTAACCGTTATGTTTCATACTTTTGTTTTTAAAGATTAGTTTTGGTATTCCTTTTTACGATATGGGTTTCTATTAAAGAAACTTTCGAATAGTAATCCATTTATACCCCTGACGAATTTCGAGGGCGAAATTCATTTTAAGGGGGGTAGAATGTAACAACACAAGATTTTATGAAAAATATTCTTTTTAATTTCATTAATGTCTTGTGTTGTACGCTACACTAAAAGGAGCTTGCACAACACGCATCCTTTACTTGTCTTTCATTACACGCAATCGCGACCTTCTTTGATAGCGTGTGTAGTATGCAATACCGAGTTTCACTAAACAACGATATGCTATTAAAATATTATTAAAATTAGCAGTTATGAATAGTATTAACAACTTTTTGAAATTTTGTAAATTTTATTTTTCAAAATGGATTTCATTTATGGATTCAGAATATCGAAATTAGCTTAGGGTGAAGTTTTGGTAATTTTCGGATAACTGTCATATTTTGATGAATAGTGGAAATTACTAAATTTTAATTAAAAACAACTTTTTCAATCGAAATAATTAATAGTGATAAATTATTAATTTTTGTTGTTTTAATGTATATTTAGAATATATTTATTCAATTTAATACAATTATGGTCATTGGATGTAATTTCACTTTTAAACCAGTTATAAACAAGTTTCAATCTTTTGATAGTTATTATCTCTTAAAAACACTATTTGTTTTGACGATGAGAATTAATTTTTAAATTAGTTAATGCAACTAATATATTTTGAATTTGGTAAAATAGACATCATTTTTGAGTTCATAATATCAAATATAGCTTAGGCCTAATTTTTTGTATTTTTCTGAAAACTTTGAATTTTTGATGAATAGTGAAACCACTAAGTGGCAGTTAAAAAAACAGAATTTTTCATAAAACTTAATTTTACCGCTTCTGTGAGTGGAATTTCAAAAATCCGAGAGACACAGTTGATGTAAGTATGTAAAATGTGGTTCAATGAGATGAAAATAATTTTTGGTGAATAGTAACTTTTTACTTTTATTTACCACGGTTAAAAGTAAATAGGGTAATTAAGGGTAAAAATGATATTATTATTACCCTAACACATGTCCAAATTCTATTGGATAACTGTAATTCGACCAAAAATAATCTTAGGAATAAAATATGACCATTTAGGCCCAATTGGATTAGATTAGGACATTTATTATTATTTAATTCAAAGAAAAGTTAAAAGAGTTAAAATCAAAGTTTATTTACTAAAACATTTTTAATATAGGGTTATACATAATATAAATTCGACTATAAATATTCATTATAAATCTAAAAAGATTTCCTAAATAATGGTAGTTTATTTTTAATTTTTAGACATTAAATAATTTAATTTATTTTTGACACAACGATGATGCAGTAATTATCTTATTAATGAAATATTGACATAATTGATGTTATAAAAACCCAAATAAATATAATTTGAGACTTTTTATAAATTACACTAATCTTATAGGTTAATATGACATGTTAGTATTGATTTAATTAAATTTGTTCGAACTTATAATTCTGTTATGATTTTCACAAAAATCAATTACTAAATAGTGTCAAAATTGACATAAAATAGTTTTTAAAACAAATATTATATTATTAATTGTTATTTTATTCCTAAATATCTAAGGTTCCGCCAAATGACTTAGATAAGGTTATATATATTAATTATAAACAATTTGGGGTTAGTTTGGCTTCTTATAGTATGTTTATTAACCTTATAGTGTAAGAACACAAGAAGACACGGTAAAAGTAAAATTATTTAACTTAATGTTAAATCTAAATGATAAGGTTAAAATAGGAACCTAAACTTGTCTAAATTATATTGGATGAGAGGATTTAGAACCATCCCCACCTTATCCTCGAAATAAATCAATTTGGATCTATTTAAAACCTATCTTGACTTTATAATAAAATAATATTTTTAGTTATTCCAAAGGTGCCCCTCTCCTCCCTTATAAAAGGGAACCTCATCCCGCTCTTCCTCAAACAACTTTGAGCCTTCAAGCTCGGCCAAAAACTGCCCAATTCCCCTCTCCACTTCCCTATAAACATCTTAGAGGTTCTGGTCTTCCTTAAAGACCAATTTTAGTTCCCTAAAAGAAGGTCTCAAAGAAGCACTTCAAAGAAGAGGTAATGTCCGTTACCGATTCTTTCATCTTTATTTCTTCTTCCACTTATTCTTCTTTAGTTGTTTCATTATGAAGTAATAACATCAGTATCACTAATATACTTATATGTTATTATATGTATGAAACAACCCTATTTCACCATCTATCCATCCTACGGAAAAGGAAATCACCGCGCGTGCGTACGTACGGAATACCATCTTCACGCCGTGGTGTAATCTATTTTCCACCACCGCCTTACATGGATGGGTATAATGGTGTAAATAATAACTATAAATAGTTATTAGAAAATAATATTGATTCTGATATATTGTATCATAAAATCCAATTCAATTCAATAATTATGGAAATTATATCATCGCTCGTGCGTACGTCCGGACTACTGTCTCCACGACGCGATGATATTCATTATCCATGTTAATAATTTAAGAATGATTATAAATTCTATATAAGCAATAATAATGAAATATACGACAATATAAAGCTACTGGATTTATGTGTATATATATGTATGTCATCTAATTAATTCCACTCAATTCAATAACGAAAAGAAAACAGCGTTCATGCGTACGTACGGCCTACCGTCTCCATGAACGGTGTATTTCATTCCATTTATAGATACATTATATATATGTATATTCTGAATATATATTATATATAAATCATGTTTTATATTCTATAATTAAGTAATAATGATCTATGTAATCATATGAATAATTACAAGTCAAAACACGGACGACAAATGAAACAATTTTAACCAAAACACTCTTTAACATGGAATTTAAAAAAGAACTGGTAATATAAAGTCATAAGTGAACCATATATGATATCATAACAATGAATATGATTCTGTAATAAGTAAATGACATTATTTAAATCATTATACAGGTGTTTCGGACACTTAAGAAGCAAATCGGACCTAAGGTAAGGCAAATATCACAATCTCATTTTTATCCGAGATTGTTCATACTTTGGTATTTACTGGGGTGTATTTTATCATCCACATCCATGTTTCCTCAATATGTAATATTATTTCCATTCACCTACAAATTTTTAAATCCTATTTTACCCTTCGGTGAGTTTTTAGTAAAAGATATGAAAGGAATCTTTTGTCGTTTTTCGTACGAGGTACATTTTTTACTTTTCCAACAAAAGTACGCGAATAATGTTTTTTTACTTATAAGGCATGAATGGATTTTTTAAAACATTATTTCCAAGAAGCTTCCTTTACAAGTTTTCAAGTTTATTTTTTATCAACTTCTTTTATTTTAAAGTTGTATGACATGTTATGAAAGGAAAAATGTTTTTGAAAAAGAAAGGATATTTTCCTCAAGAATGGAGTTCAAGTGTTTTATCAAAATTATTTTCCATCTAAGATAATAAAGGGTTATGTTTTTATCCCTATTATTACATTGATTTGATCATGTTGTGATGGAATTATTTTTATGAATTCCTTTATCTTATATGAATTTATTTATGATGTCATGATATTTAAGATTCCCATTTGTATTACATGGGTTATGCAATGATGTATGATTTATGATTTTGTGGCACACATAAGAATGGTATCATTATGAGACGGGTGGTACCTATATCTCCCTTCAATGCATTGGGTAAAGATTTTATATCTCATGAGATAGACATGGCTGGAATGGTAGGTTATACCGGTTCAGTGAAACAGGACTGAAACGAGGGTGACTCGATTCAGAAAGGGACTTTGTCCACTAAGATAGTCTTGGAAATGATTCTTGACTAATAAGAAATGATTCTATATGATTATGTGTGTATGCCACAAAATTTAATGTTTTAAGTTATAATTATTCTGATTACATTTCACTGCCATGAGTTATCCCAGGTTATTAAATGATTATCTCTTTTGCAGGTTAATATTTCCAAAATGTAATGTTCTTATGTATATGATGTGATTGATATTTCTTTTGTTTACCCTTGCTGAGCATTTGAGCTCACCCTTTTATGTTTTTTTCCCCAGGATATAAGGAAAGGTTTTAGTTATAAAAAAAAGGAATATCTTTATGGGAGATGTTGAATATCTTTCACTACAATTAGAAGATTATATTCCGAGTTTCCAAAGACACTAAACTATTACGGTCCTTGTGTGTGTGTTTTGTTATGTACTATGTATTCCGCAAAACTAATGTAATGTCCATGTACGTCAGGCTTCGGGTCTCTACATATTTTGAATAAAAACATTTATAACATGGGGACACATAATCATGGAATCATAGGAATGTGGTATCAAAATACAACATGACATATAATGGATACACGGATAGATGCCAATACCAATACACATGTAGAACAAATCCCTATAAAGGATTCAGCTTCACTCCATATCCCAACATGATGTCACATGAGACTAAATATTACCCATTTCATTGGATAACAATGAATTTTCACCTATTTTACTACTTTTATAAATATTTATTCCATAAGAAGAATCAAATATGAGGTATAAACATTACAGTTTTTCAAGGAATGAGTATTGTATCATAAACATGTCATTACTTATAACCAAATGACGTATCATAGAAGTGTTCATGTAATAATGAATTTAAAAAAATAAATGGACATTAAAATAGAATAATATTCATATATAATGATTAATGATGTCCAAATAATGTCAAAATGATAAAAAAGTTTAACAAAATTAATACATGAGCCACTATAATGTTATTTAAGAGATAACATTAAAGAGTCTTTAAAATAGAAAATTTATAATTGTTTTTATAAAACAAATAATGAACCCAAAAAAAATTTGATAATAAAATGATATATATTTTAATAATACTGTTGTATTAAATAATATTATGGAGATCACTTGAAAACGGGTTGTAAATTGGTAGGATCTCTTTAATCATGCTTTATTATTAGGATAAAATGGGAAGCGAACCGTATTAAAATTGTATTTCCCTATCAATGATAATGTAATATGGAATGAAAAATATTACTAGTACAAACACACAGTATATAAGAGGATTATATGAAAAGAATTAATAATTACATTGGGAATAGTAAAGAGAATGCATTACCTGAAGGGAAAATGGAGGTTCAAAAATAATCCCTTATATTATATTTGAAACTGTTTTGCACATGATATTAATTTCTTATATAATATATTTAAATTGATAAATTAATTTATATAGAAATTTTTTGTCATGATTTATATTTATTGAAATTTTATTAAGTTCTTTTCTAGCAATTTTGACCATTTATAATGTACAATTTCATTTCTCAGGAGTGTTCGTTTCCTTGGTTTTCATGATTTTTTCAGTTGAATATATTTATAAAATATCAGGAAAAATTGGAATAAATATAAAAAATTGAAGATATATTTTCTGAATGCTAAATCATATGAATAAACTATTATATATTCCATTTTTTGATTTGGAGTGAGAATTAATCATTAGATAACACGTATAAGATAATTGATTAGATTATTTTGGCGGGTTTTTTATCATCATAAACAATTTTTGTTTTATTAGTTAATATCATGTATACATAATGGTTCTAGAACATTTTATAGGATTTAAGAAATATTTTATAATATTTTTAACCATATAAATATTTTTGACCATATTTGAAGGTAGTAATGAAAATTTAAATTTTTTTATCCTTGAATGTATGAAATCAACACATTACAGATTGTGTTTTAATTTTTTTTTAAAAGGAGAAGTGATCTGATGACCGATTGATCCTTTAACATAATAAAATTCTAGTATACAAATGATACTATATTTATCATGTTACATGGACAAGGGGAGGGGATAATGGGAAAGGAAAATAAATTAAATTGAAAAAGACATGAATGAGAAGAAATAGGATTTTACCTCTTGAATTATTGTCTTGAGAACCTCCTTGAAGAACATGAGTTTAGATTTTTATTGATACCAATGTCTCTATGACGTGGGGGGAGACATGGTAAGATTATTCAGTAAAACATTTATAGGACTCAAGGCTTTTGACTTGTGTGGATAAGAGGTGGTAAGGGTTGGAATTTATAGTTTAGGATAGGGGTATTTTTTTATTACTTTATTTATTTTGTTTATTATTTTGGAATAAGAATATGAATTGTGAAAATTATTTTATCTACGTATAGTAATGAGAGAATTTTGGATAGAGATAATTCCTACTTAAATAATCCATGACCCAACCAGGACTCATATTATTTTTATTTACTTATAATGTTAAATTCAAAACAAATACCGCATTTCAATACTCACCAAAAATTCAACTATTTTAAAAAATTAAAACAAATCCCCCATACCATGTTTAAATTTTTATAACTCAAAAACGGTCTACATTTTATAAAAATATTTTTCTATATATGATAAATATAATTTTTAAATAAACTCATGATTTATTAGGAAAATACCAAATTTAAATTTATAACTCATTTAACAACACATTGAAAAAATAATTATGGTCCCATAAAATCATCCTATATTCATAATATAAAAAATGTTTAATTTGTGAATATATTTTATAAAAAAAATTCATTTAAAATGTTATATTTGTTATAAAATTGTAAAAAAAACATTTATATTTCACAAAAATACCAAAAAATAATTTATCATTTTCAAGAAATTAATTAACATATACTTTGATATAATTATGTTATATATTTTAGTAATAAAATACATTAATATTATTCAAAATTTCATTGGTTAGATTACTATTCTATTTCCTATATTACTATTCAAGAGGGTCATATTCTAACCCTAAAGGTTAGGTTACTATTCAATTGCTATATGTTCCTTAATTTTTGAGAAATTCCTCTTATTTCAATAATTCATAATTTATGATGTTTTTTTAATAATCTTATTTTCTGTTATTTAAAATAGTATACATATTTAAATTTCAAAAAAATTCATTTGTGGAATTTGGGGTCATTACATTCTTCCCCCCTTATGAAAATTTGCACATGATATTTCATTTTATAAACAATATGAAAAATAGGTGAGGTTAATTCTCTTTCATTGAGTCCTATGATTCCTATGTTGTCTCTTCATAGTTAGGTTTCAATAATATTAATTTGACCATGTGAGTGGCCAAGATTCATATATTAATATCACTATGATCCAAGATTTCCATTGCTTGCTCCTCAAAATAGAGGTCATTATACAACTCTACCAAATATGAAATCATTTAATGTTAGGGAACTGGATTATACGTCCTTAAGAAGAAAATAAGGAATACATCACGTAATTAAGACGTGGTTGGTGGAAGTGATAGTTGTTAGGACACCACTCTAATACGACCAAGAATCTCAATGTAGATGATGTACCTGGTATATAGATTTTCATTCATCCCAAATCTCATGGTATTCTTAAATGGATATATGATCAGGAATACCATGTCTCCAACCATAAAATCTATGTCTCATAGATCACTATCTATATAGGTTTTCTTTTACTTTGGGCCACTTTTATATTCTTTAAAATTAGTTCCACTTTTTTTCCACTTCATTGACCATTTCATGTCCTCAAATACTACATTTATTGAATTCATCCTAGAATGACAATATTCTATATATTTTATAACAATAGGCTTCATATATATCCATTCAAATGCTTGAGTGGAAATTGTTGAAAGATAACTCGGACAGTGGAAAATGTGGTTCCCATTCTCCATTGATTTTTATAATATGAATAGTCTATTCTTATTTCCCATCTGTTTGATCATATAATTTGTAGTGATTTTAATCTCAATGTATAGAGAATGTCAGAGAAATTTTGAGAACAATTAAGTAAATATTAGATTTTGATCAGTTAGAATTGATATTGTTACTCTATATTTCTTTACCGCTACTCGTATTTATAACTTTGATTTTTTTCTCGAGTGTGATTTCCTCTCGAATTGTGATAAAGTTTGTTGTCTTTGTAAGATGATCCACAAAAAACCATATTCCATTATTTCCTCTAGAATCATTTGGAAATCTAGTGATAAATTCCATGGTGATGTTTTTCCCACATTCATTTTGGTATGGGTAATGTCTGCATCTTCCCCTTATAATTTTCATTTAATCCTTTACTTGCTGGAATACCAACCACTTTCATGTAAATTAAATGATCTCCTTTATCATATTATCTCATCAATTGTAATCATAGAGTTCCCAACACCTCTTTGTTCTCTCATGGTGAATATATAAGGGTGAGAAATGTGCATCATTCATATGATCTTTGTTTATCTCTATATTGGATGGTACACATTATCATGATCCAATCTCACAACACATACCTCATCCATTTTGAACTCTAAGGATTTCACATTTCTCATAGCTTCCACCATTTTCAGAATTTTATCATTATTTCCTAGATAATCCTTTAATATCATTGTAATGTATGTTTTAAAATTATTATAGAAACTATTTGTGGTGTTCCTTAAATAATTATTCCCATGTACATCTTTTTTAAGACTAAAATATTGGATCCTTCTCAATTATCATCATCAATAAAGAAACATGATCATTTCTGAATAGAGCATTTTCCACCATATTTTCTTTACAAGGATGTAGTGGATTGAGCTGTCATAATCCATGATGACATCTAATCATATTCACTGGAGAATATTATGCTCCTTTTGTGTGAATATTTACTTGATCCTCTTATGATCATTGTATATAACAATCTTTTATCCAATGATATAATGCAACCATATTTTCGATGCAAAGATCATAGCTGCCAACTCCAGATCATTCATGGGATAGTTTTTCATTTGAATTTTAATTTACCTTGAGGTGTATGATATCACTGTATCATTTTTCATTAGGACACAACCTTATCATTTCTAGAAACCATTGATGAACAAGAAATATAGTTCCCCACTTGTCGGTAGGGTGAGCCATGCTATATTGATAAGCCTCATTTTCAAATCATTGAAGTAGTCTTCAAACTCACTACTCTTTCAATTAGTCTTCAAATTAATTATATGTTCTTCAAAATCATCTATAAATTGAAACTATATGAAGGAACCTATAGATATACATTATAGATATTGTTCTAGGCCACTCATTTATTCTTTTATATTGGAAGGGTCCAAAATATTCCATTATTGGTGATAAAATTCCCCATTTATGATAATTCCTCAATCCAACACTCACATTTTTTTGTACATTTCATAAATTTTCGCTCTTTATAAATTTATCAGCATGGTATTAAAATTCTCCTCATCTTCCTCCTTACCATTTGATTGTGTAAGAATATTATCAATACAATCTACCACAATTGTGTCAATGTAATTTAAAAAGACTCAATTAATTAAATCCAAGAATATTGTTTGAGAATTAGTGATTCCGTAGGGAATAATTATAAATTAATAGTTCCCATAACATATTTTATATGCATTCATTGGAAGATATTCCTTCCTTATATTGAAGTGGTGATATCCTGACCAAAGGTCCACCTTTGAGAATAACTTGGACCCATCTATTTTATAAAACAACTCATTTATCCATGGAAAGGGATAATTTTTAATATAGATTTTTTCTTGTTCTTATGATAATCAATGAAGAGGAACATTGACCGATAATAGTTATTGATGAAGAGGACTAGAGTACACCACAGTGACACACTCGGGTATATAAAAGTATTATACAGATTCTCATGTAACCACTTCTTTATTTATTCTAACTAGATAATGATAATTCTATAAGGTGTATTTGATATAGGATGAGATCTAAGAATATGTTCAATTCATACCTCAATATATGGATCATGTGGAATAACATGCAATTCATCAAGGAACACATCAGTGTAGTCCCTCTCAATGGGCTTGACTATGATCAAGATCCTCTATTTGTCACTATAATTTGAGGAAGATTTATTTCTCATATGATAATAATATATCTAATGTAATAAATGATTCTAAAGAAAATTCATTCTCCATATTACATTTGTATATAGATATATGATACCTAGAGATGTGGTGAGTGATATTTCATTCCAGATTGTTGATGTTGGATCTATATAATGACAGTCAATAGATGCCCAGTATATCCTCAATCTCTACCAAAGGATGTAAGACAATAATTTCTAGAATGTTTAGTCAACAAACATTAACTATGAAAGAGTTATATTCATTGAATGAAATAATTTCACAAATTTTTATTCTCACATATAACTCATGCTCTATGTTATGATGTGGGGTTTGAATAGTTCTATTATACCTGAATTATATGAAATATTTCATAGAACCATAATCAAATAGAATGTTCCATATTCATGAATGAACATGAAGTGTAGTTATAACCACATAATTGTTGGGTTAAACCACAGAAGTAGTGATATCTTATTCCCTTACTTGTTTATTTGGACTTTGTTTTAGTAGATTTACTCCAACAAACCATGGATTAGGGAAATATCTTGCATAATGGCCATGTTCATTGCAGTTGAAACACTGCACTACAGTCTGGGTGTTGATATAAAACATACATTCTTATTCGGAATTATTGTAATTATTCATATCCCTTGGATAGTTATTATCCATGAACCCCTCTATTCAATGTTTTATGTATATCTTGGTTCCCTTTGAGCAATTAATGGGATGTTTAATCCCACACATTTGACACATGGGATGTTGGTACTTCATTCAAATGTTGAATTTATCTGTCAAACCTCCCATCTTAAACTCCAACTTCCTGATTTTTTTTCATGGTCCAAAAAGGAAACAGAGAGTCTATACTATTTATTTTTATCCTAAAGGGAAAACCAAAAATCCCTTTAGAGTTTTCAATTTCTCGAATCACTAACTCTTTTCCAATACATAGAATTATTCTACCAAAGAAGTGATGCGCCCTGAATTTTTTGTTAATGTTAATGCTAGAGGCGTATCTTGTGAACCTTATAATGTTTTCTTAATATTCCCAATATTTTTTTTCCTTTTTCATCAATTTAAGGAACTTATTTTCCTTCTTAAAATGATGTGTTTGTGGAAAATACTCATTGAAAATATTTTTGTGAAATATTTCCATTCCACATATTAAATTTATGAATTGGAATTTGATTTCTTGATCACATTCTAAAATTTATCAACATTCCAATAAAAAAACACCACAAGCTTAGTAGTGAGTTATTCTAAGCACTAGAGGACAAAAAATATGTTCATAATGAAATTAACCCATTGATCTGGGATGAGGGGTCAATGGATCCACTAAATATTAGAGGTCATTGGAACATGAAGGATTCAAACACAAAATTATCTCTATTAAGAGAAGAAGTTCATTCCACAAGATTCTTGTTTTTATAAATAAATTGATAAAAACTATAAAATACTGTCATTATGTTTTGATCACCCATTCCCATTATATTTGTAATATCATTAGGACAATCATCACATTGTGCATCACATTGATTGTCTGAACAGACTATTCTATTTACAATTGTAAATTAGAAAAAAAATTAAGGGGCCTAAATACTTTATAAATAATAATATAAACACAATACATTAAACATATAATGATAAAAAATTAAATGAAAATTATATCCTAACATTTGTTACCCTAACTTTCAATCTAGGTTATCCATGGTGATATAATTATCAAAATGTTTCTTACTAAAGTGATATTTTTCTAATATCAAAAAATAACTAAACATTATTCTTATAACCACTATAACGACCCTTGACATTTAAAAATATTATTACAAGATTTTAACCATAATTAACTATCAAATTACAATCCAAGGTTCACAGTGACTATTGTGTTTTGATGATTAAGTACATAAAACTGAAAACAATGATATAAAATAAAACTAATTCATTTTAAACATCCATAAAAACCTATAACCTTTTATTGAGATTCTATATCGACATATCATAATCCGAAGGATACATGAATAAAATGGGTGATCTAAAAAGCCATGTGAGGTTAAAACAAATGAATAAAAAATAGATGGGTTAGAAGGAATAACATAAAGAACTAAAAATTAATAGATAATAAATAAATATAAGTTAAAATAACATTTTGATAATTGGGATATATAATCAAGGAATAATAGGAATGTGGAAAGAACACACAACATAACATAATCATGTGTCAAGGATAACTTCCAAGACCATTGTACATGGAGTACACTATCCCATAAAGGAATTAGGTTCACTCCCCATCCCAACAAAACACCTCATGAGACTAAAATTACCCAATACAATGAATTTATGTTAGGTTGAACCCGTCATAACATGTTCATGCATATGTGGGACACAATAATAATCAAACATGATTTATAATCATAATGTATACCCATGTAATGAGTTAGGTATCATAATTATGCCATAAGGAATAACTCAAGAGAGTATCATTAAATAGTTCATGAAAGAATGGTTTTAAATCATAAATGAACATTAATAAATTTAAGTAGGAAAATATGATGAAAAATTATGTCCAAATTATTTTAATATATTTAAAATATTGTTTATGAAACTTTATACATGAATAAATATATTACGATTTAAGGGAAAAAATTACAGAGTCTTTAAAATAGAAAAGTCAAAACTTTTTGTATAAAACACAAATAAACCATGAATATTTTCCATGATAAAATGAGTACTATTTTAAAAATAATGTTTTATTAAAATATATTTTGTACATCACATGGAAATATGTTATATATCAGTGGGATCCCATTAATTAGGATTTCTTATTTGTTGGAAATATAGAGAGAACCTCATAAAATATGTATTTTCCAATTATATAAAAAAGAATATGGATATAAAAATATGTTTCTGACAAAAAAATATTATTTAAGAGTATTATATAATAATAATTAATAATTAATTTTGGATTAATAGGATGAAAACAAAACCCAATAAGTATAAATGTAATTAAGGAAAAAATCTATTACTGTAGGTTTGAAAGGGTTATACACATAATCCAATGACCTGGTTATTCCAATTAAATCCATTATATAAATATTAAATAACATTTCATTCATTTATTTTGTTTATTATAATTTTATTATGTTAATCTATTTAAATTTTTATGATCCATAAGACACAATTTCATTATTTGATAGTGTTCATTTCCTTGGTTTTCATAATTGGTTCACTTTATTAAATATCTGAAAGATCTTGTAAAATGGGAATAGATAAGGAATGTTTATGTTATATATTATTAATGAACCTAAATAATAATAAATGGCTATATAATTCATTTTAATTTTCTTGGTTGAGGATAAATCATTATATAAGATATTAGTGATAAGCATTTAGATTATTTCGGTTGTGGTTTGATTATAATGAAGTTGTTTTGTTTTATTAATTAATATCACATAACCATAATTGTTATAAAAAAATACATAGTATTAATTAAATATATTTTAATATCGATTAACAATAAAAACTATTTTTTTAAAATCCTTGAAGGAGTTAATGGAAAATGAAAACTTGTCCTCCTCAAATGCGAAAAATCAATACATCACGGATGATGTGTTCATTTGTAGAAACAAAAATGAGAGTTAAATAGATATGATGATGGTTTTTCCCATTACCATAACATAATTATATTATATAAAGTATAATGTAGTTTACATGTCAGTTGACAGTGGGAGGTGATGATAGGAATGGAAAATAATAAATCGAAAATAAAATATAATAAAGAGGTTTTTACCTCTTGAATTATATTCCTTGAGAAAGTCTTGAGGAATATCATTTTTTACATTAATTGACTCCATATATCCTTTAAATATAATAAATGTTTTCTATGTGGATTTATAATAACTTGGATAAGATTCAATGATTTTTATATATGATTATAAGATGTGGTGTGGGGTTTTATTTATAGTGGAGGAGTGAGATGTTTTTTAAATTTTATTCATTTGTTTATAATTTTGGATCAATACTATGAATAGTTAACATTTATGATACTAAATAATGTAATGATAGAATGTGAAATAGATATAATGTTCACTTATACCATCCATGACTCATCCATGACTCAATAAATAATTTATTTTATTATAATGTCAAATACCGTGAATTATCATATTTCACAATTCACCAAAAATTTATATATATATAAAAAAAATCAAAAAATTATCCCTACCATTTATCAATGTGTAAAATAAAAAACGGACTCCATTTTATGAAAATATATTTCAAACTAATATGAATTTAATTTATAAACAAAAACTTCATTTATTTTAAAAATATAAATTTTAAAATTATAACTTATTTATAACACTTTGAACAATTAATTAAGTTCACATAAAATTAAACTTTAATAGTAAGATAAAAAAAATTATATTATGAATCTATTTTATGAAAATAATTCTTCTTTAAAATAATTATATTAATCATAAAATTTTAAATAAACATGTCTTTTTCACAAAATTACCAAATCATGATTTATTATTTTCAAAATAATTATTTACTTATAATATGATATAATTATATCATATTTTTTATTTATATGATTTCTAAATTTTATTTATAATTTCATTATTGAGTTTAATTTTTTATTTCTTGGTTTAAAATACATAGGGTTCATATTACAAACCCAATATTCAAGATAATATTCCATTGGTATAGGTTACTTTATTTCAAGAAAAGATTATTATTTATTTTATTCTTAATTTATAATGTTTTGTTGTTTTGTTTTTGTTATTTTATGTGATTAATACTATAAGAAATAATTATTATAATAGAGAATTCATTGATTGATAACTGGGTCCTCACATCCCATATCATGACATCATCCTTGATGAATTGGGATAGTGTCTGTCTCACATGATGATAATGTTTCAACAATATTTGGAACTACTGGGGTGGTTTTCTTAGTGATACATGATGGATACATGGTTTCTATTGAGTAATGGTTAGTCATGAGTGATACATAGACTCATAATTAAGAATGACTTGGATGTACTCTTGAACACTAGCCCTAATTCTCTAACTTGACTGCAAGGAACATGCCGCTCTTGGATCATTCAATGATCTGATGTGGAAATTTTGGCCTTTAACCAATGTTTCTATTTTATATATGAAAGATGTTCTAAAGTGTGTTAATTAAATGATCTCTTGTTTAATGATTCTAAGGTTACCCTATACATTTTGGGGCTCGATGGTTGGGCTTTAAAGGGTTTGAATACAGTTGATTTGATCAAATTTACACCCTTGTTCATGATGAGGAACGATTGTTTAAATGTTCAGGTGATGGTTTGACAAGGTAACTTCCCCAGAAGTCAGTTATGGACATCATTTGGCATTCTTGTGATAAAAATATTATGCCTTAGAAGAAGGAATTGTGATTTAGTTAAAAATAAATCAGTCTTCTAAGTCGGGTGTTTCAATAATGGTCTGCTTGATGTGGATTAACTCTTGTTTCCCCTTGTTCAGTGGATATAGCTGACTGGAAATGTTTTTAAGAACATCGTGGAGTAAAGGAGGTTGTGGTAAAAGTGTCAGAAATGTCTTATGGGAAATCAATGGTGACAACATTCAGTTTTGTTAGTTTAGGTGTGACCATTTCATTCCAGATAGGTCTCTGATATGAACATGGATATAATAATGTTCTCTCTACTATAGATATCACACAAGGTGAATCACTAGATTACATAGAGGTGTTCTTTTCAAGGAAAATCATATGGTGGAGGTATTGTTACTCGAAAATGGACCCTTTCTATGTAAAAGGATAAGGTGTTATTCACCATTGGTAATATTTCTATCTATATGAATTTTTTTTCATGTATATAGAGAAATGGGATTGGGTAAGCTCTATTTTGGTGTTTCATTAGATAAAAAACCATTAGCTAGTGTTTTCAGGTTTTTAGTGTTGTTTTTTAAAAATAGCATAGAGGTGTGTGGGGTTATTAGAAATGAAAAATGAGAATTTGATCGTGACATCATTAACTATGTAGGTCGGGAGATATTTTTTATTCCCAAAGGATTTTTAGGGATGAGAAAATCTATGGTTTGGAGGTCATAATGACCTATCTTTTGGGCCAACACATCATTCCATAGGAATTTGAATTTTTTATGTTTACTGGATGGGCCAGTCTATGAACAGGGCATCTGAAAATAAAATTTATAGTAATAACACAAAACTATAATGTTTTTAGACATTGGTAGAGGATATAGGGGCCTCTCAAGTGTTTTTTTAGTTTTAATTTCACTTGACTCCAAAATTTCAAGTTTGAGTGCTCTGAACAAGGAACACGTCCTGTCTGAAATGATGGGTCCCTCAGATGAAAATTGTACAGCATATATCAGAGGACTAGAAGTACACTACATGGGATACACATGGTTTTACCAAACCATTCACCTAACTATCCATGTTAGTGCCACACAGGTAGTACCTAAGAAGTGTTCATCACATTGTAGGCTCACGGTTAGGGTAACAATGCGGTAAAACTGTGCGAGGTGGATTCTTTAAGTCGTAAGTGTCACACAGTTGGCACCCATATTTTCCAAAATGTGAGGAAAACCGGTGAGACCATGTGTTTAGGGTAAAATGAACATTTTTAAATTAATGATATTACGAAAATATTTAATTATTTTCTATTTCTCCTCCATCTATGTGAGCCTCTCCTGTGCACTGCAGGATTCCTACACCATTAATAATCATGGTCTAAAGATATATCCTCCACACATAATCCAATTCAATCAATTTCACTCCCTATGGATTCATCTTTTTAAGATCTTGATTCCTTTTTAAAATTTATTCATTTAATATTAACTTGAAATAGTTATTGATCTGGGAACTCATTTTCCATATTTTCATAGAGATGGTCTTTTTCAAAGATACCATCCTACTAGAAGTAATCAAACCTCAATAATGGATGATTGGAACATTTTAAGAATTAATTAAGTATTATATATCATTTTAAAATTAATTATATCATTTTATTGATAGTGTTTTTGTGTGAATGCAGGCTTTTGCTGTGCATTTCCCTAAAATTGTTTTCTTTGTTTCAAATTGGTATAATCACCTATTATTAATCTCATTGATCCATGTTATGTTAATTTAGGGATTCAAAAACAAAAATGGACACTGAATGGGTATCCCGACTTAACATTCTCCTTGAAAATTAGCTGATAAAATGCCCAGAATTACCTCAAAGAATTAATATTGGAATGATATTGGATTTTTCTGTAGTAGGGTTTGGAGTAAATAACTATGGCTCCCCGTTAATGAATAATTGATCCTTTATAATTATTTTAATTTTTTTTATTTTATTTAAATACTTATTTTGTGAATTATGTGTATAATATTGAATTGTATTCTTCATTATTATTAGATGAATCATTTCATATGTGATGTTATATTTTCTTAAAAAAACCCCTCATATGATGTTTTTTGTCTTCAAATTCTATTTTTGTAATTAGGGTTTTGTCTATTTTGTGGCCTTATAGAATTTATTACTTCTTGTGACTTTCTATTACAGTCTGATATATGAAATGATTAGGATGTGACCACAAATAATGTCATCAAATGGAGTTTTCCACTTATTATATAAATTTTGATGTTGAAATGCACCTCATATGATCAATTATTAGACCACATTAATCTAAATTGATAATACAATAATCTCCACCTAATGAATTTTCTTGTATTATATATTTCATTACACATGTAGCTAAATTACATGTTTACCATGGTACCTTCTATGTTTCTTTTTGACCCTTGATATTGAATATACATGATTGAATGGATTAAATGAAACATATTATATAGATTGGAATACCCATACTGGATTTAATTCTATACATGATTTAAATTATTTAGGTGAAATTAAATTGAGTTGTGTGGTATGGCCACACAACATGTTATAATTAAATAAATACATCTTATATGGATTTTTTTAATTGTGATTCTTGTTTTACATGATAGTAATAAATTTAGAGCGTCATAAGTAATGCATCATGGATCCATTAATTAATTTTTATTATTGTTATACGATTACACAATATAGGGAATGTGGAATGAATGATATGGATCTTTTGATCATGGTGTAAAATCAGTCTCCCTTACATAAAGTTTTGGTTCATGTCGTCTCGCACAATTAATACTTTAGAGAATGTTGGGATGGGGTTCCACGCTATTTATTTATAATGATTACATGATGGATCACTCACAATCCTAAGTGTCTTGTATAAATTATCACTCTATTTGGATGTAGTGAATGTAACACAATTTCTTTAGCTAATAGGCTCATTTAGACTCATTATAGATGACTGGGTTATGCCTTGATGCATCCAACACCTATATTCTAGGTATATAGCGACATACATCTATAGATTCTTTGTTCATATATATGGACAAAATATATAACAAGACTACACATATTACTACTATATATATACTTCTTGATCAGACTCATTCCATACATGAGAAAAAGTAGTTAGAGTTAGTTAGGTGTACAATTAGAACCTACGTGAACTGGTGTCTATTTATTTAATTTACTATATTTAATTTACCCATTTTATTAGTACACTAATTTTATCCATATTTATAGACTCATTTATATTGTAGAAACTGTGGGAGGTGAAAAACATGGATTTATATCTCACACCTTTATCAAGATACCACTACACTAGGGTACATGATTAGAGATTTCTCATATGACCTTAGTCCTTTGCATATTCCAGTATACTAATACATAGGAGTTAGGAGCACAAGACTGAGCCGGTGTTCCAGAAGCTCATTGAGATCTCTGATGAAACATTTTTGCTTAATTTCCTTTTTTTTATTTTAATGTATTAGTTTCCTACTGTATCTATGTTGTTTTATTTTATGTATCATCATCAAGACATGAATGAATATGTTGTATGTTGGAATTGTCTATCATTTATATTCATTTTTAATTGTTATTATTATGCTGCACTACCTTTGTTTTATTACTACAACCACTGTTTTCAGTTATAATTTAACATATGATATACCATTGTGCTACTCCGATATGAGGGTACATTTTATCCACTATCACTTCCTTAGACCATCGCTTCTAGTTGGAATCCTTCGGCACTAGGAGAGGTACAAATGATTCCATGTGAGACACTAGTTCGGTTACAATATTACAAGTCAGTTTGTTCATGATGTTATACACACTATATCAACATCTATATAAACACATGATTTATTCATTCAACAAAATATCCAAATATAGAACTATGACAGGCTTATATTTTCTACTAATTATAAATTCTAATGAAAAATCATTTAAAATTTTGGGAATAGAAACCAAATCTCAGTAAGGTATATATATAAAAAGAATGAAATTCCATTAGTATATTTCCAGACTGTTGAGGTAATATAATTGATATTTTTTATTTTACAAAAAAAAAATTAAGCACAAATAATCATTTACATACTCATAAAATCATATTTAGAGCCAATTTATTAATATAAAATAATTCAATAGAAATCATGATGAAGAAATAACAATCATTGAGGATTAATAAAAAATATGAGACCCCTAGAAAACTATTTTTTTAAAACATTACATTAAAAAAAATGGAATATTCCTTCAATATAAAAGATAGAACAATATAATAACTTGTGAATTAATAATATTTCCATTAAAACACATTAAAATTCATAGTAAATTCATATAGGTAACTTAGGAAATAATATCCATATCACTTTTACAACCTCCCTTACTAATTGGAGATTATATCTATTTAACCCATAATCATATACTACATTAGACTCACCCATCATCATAAATAATTCCCAAAAAACATAATATAATCATAGAACATGAATTATTTCATTTAAATCATTAGACACATAATACTTTAATTTCACCAAAATGGATAATAGTGATGAATATCATAATATATATTCCACTTAAAATAATTTTTGGAAATACGAAAAAATGGAATAAGGGATTTTCATTGAAAAAATCATGAAAACATAATATGTAACAAAAACAAAAAATAATAGTTATATAATTGGAAAAAACCATTGAAATTGTAAATTTCAAATAAAATCATTAATTTTTTCTTGTTTTTAATACATTCCATTTATAATATGTAAAAATAATAAATTTTCAAAACATTTTACTAAAATCAATAAAGACATAAATTTTATTTTATAATTCACTAATATCCATATAGAACATTCAAAAAAATTAGTAATATGGAGATGGAAGAAAATGATGTTGAAAAAAATTGATAAAATATATAATTAGGTCTTTTTTAGGTTAAGGTTCCCCTACCATGTGTCTGACTTTTCCAATGAATTATTTATCTCATCGTCATTAAGAAAACTACCTTTTCGTAAAACATTAATCCATTTAAGTTTTTAATTCCACCCAAAGGATGAAAATTATGAAATGATAATATAGTTTATGAAGGGATTTGGATAGCGCATGACTGAACTATAGTGATATAATTTATGAGGATGGGCATTGTGTAGGTTCCCTTTTATATGTTAGGGGAGGATCACCCTTTGAATTTATTTAATTATTAAATTTATATAATAAAAATTTCATTGAGAAATAGAATAAATTTTTTAAATATTAATGATTGTGTGAGAATGATCATACATCCACTAATCTAGTAGTATTTGGAATCCTTTATATGTTCTTTTCACCCTTTTCAATTTGTTTCAATCCCATTTTAAACCTTATGATCATTACCACGAAATCATCATTTTTACTCTTCATTTTATAAGAATTTTACTATCGAAGAAGGAAGACAATAAATGTACAATGGTTTATATTATAAATAATATCACATTCACATGGCCAAATATAAGTAGTTTAATAAAAAAAATATTATGAAATATCATTAATTTAAATATTATTATTACATCGTTATTTTGAATTCAAATTTATCATGATAAAAAACATAGAATATAATTTATTTTATAATCAATAATAAATTATTATTAAATATACAATTCCTCTCATTCCATAATTCTTTCGAAATAAAATACATTTAATGTTGTTAAAAATTTCCTTTATTTTTCTACTACACAATCAAGAATTGTCCTAGAAATGTATAATCATTTAAGGATATTATTAAATCCCTAAAAATTTGAAATTATTTTCAAAAATAATATTAATTTCATTATAGACTAAAAATAAACTTCAATAACTTTTTTTATACCAATGTGAATATATAAGTGAAATTTAAAAACATAACAGTTAGATTTTGTATTTTTCATTATATCAAATATCTTATTAGTTATTATTAAAAAAATGTTCCTTGTGGGAAAAAATAGAGAATTAAACAAGTAATAAAAAACTCAACTAATAAATAAAGGTAAATAAAACTATTAAAAATATTTCTAATCCTTATCAGAATATTTATAACTATAATTGAATTGATTTGTCCTTTATAGTGGTCATCTCTATTTGCTAATGGTACTATTCATAATGTTAAAAAAGAAATGGGACATATTTTCCAAATATTATTTATTGTAATTAAAAATATGAAACACATTTTATCAAATTCATATCATTGATGTTTTAGAGTAAAATTTAAAATTAGAACCTAAAAATTCAATTAAAAGTTGGTTTATATTAACAATATCTTCCTAAGAATATAGTGTTTTTATACAAAAATAAATAATAAGATTGATTCAAATGAACATAATAATATTATTAATGATATAATGGAAATAATATTAATTTGTATCCATTTTTAAAAAAAATTAATCATTGTAAAATCTTGAAACCAAAAATATAGTTTATAATAAAAACAATTTCTATTACTCATATCTAAATAATCAATATATTTATAAAAATTAAAAAATATATATAATCATATGAAAAATTTTTTATGATGATTTGGAATATTATATCCTCTTTAAATAATATAAATTTATATTTTTTCAAAAATTAATTATAACATTTTCTCAAAAAAATAATGAAAACCATTTTTAAAGAAAATGTATTTTTTTACGTAAGATGAATTTAGTAAAAAAGGAGTTTTTATTTTTAAATCACTCTACAATAAATTTATTTTGAGTGGGAATGTTATATATATATATATATATCATTTTTCATTTACTCCTAATTAAACCCTTTCTTTTAGAGGATATGATATAAGATTTATACTTAAAATAAAATTATTTTTTGTATAAGGTCAGTTTTCCATGTCTTGCACAATACTAAATATACTGTTATTTCAATAATATCATGGTATAAAAAAATTGTTATTTTGATATATTTACCTAAATTCACTTATCTAATGAGTATGCCTATAAATATGTCTATGAAGGAAAACACGAAAACACTCTCCTTCAATGTAAACTTTTTCTAGACTGGTTAAACTAATCCTATTGGATTATAACCTCAAATAGATGAAAGATCCATTCCATCGCAATATAGGTGAATGAACTAAACCTCAATGTTATACCTTTTTCACCTAAAAATTTTACATAAAAAATTATACCATTTTGTGTGTGTCATTATTCATTACCATCTTTAACATAAATTACATCAAAAAAATATTATGTGGGGTCTCCAAGAATAGTTTCATTATATTATTCGCCATTCCAGTATTTTTATTGAAGAGTTTGTGTTCTATAATTTCAATACATATCATATAAAGAACATAAAATAAAATTCCTTATAATTTTAAAAAGGAAAATAACATTGTATATTGATTTTTTTAATAAAAGATATCCTATTTATATAGGAATGATCTATCTCCTCATCTTTATCAATAAATATCATTTAAAATTTTTATTAATAATTACGTACTATTTTTTATGTAAACTCTTTATTTTCTATTCTAGAAAAATAATATTCTAACATTAATAAAAATAACACCTTTTATTAGTTGAACCACCATCCTAAACATGATCCAAATTCTTCTTCATAATAAGGAATTTCAAAATAAAATAAAATAATTTTTACTTCACCATCATCGTTAAAACCACTATTTTCCAATATTTAGTGTCTGGAGAAATGTTAAACCAACAACACAATACATTCTCTTTTATTTTATTAATTTAAATACCATTGTTTTATAATCACATAAATATTGACATGGTGCTATTCATTTAAATTTGGATGAATTAGTTATTATATTTTATGATTAATAAATTATATAATATCCACATTTAGATGATGTTTTCTTAAAAATAACCTTGTAATTATCCTCGTATAGACCTTTTAGGATCTTTACATACAGTTCCATCCATAAGAAAAACTAAAATCAATCAAACAAAACAATCATTAGATAAAACCTATATGATCTTTAAAAAAGATAATCATCATAATATATACATGGACGATGCTTATTCATATTAGAATAATCATTATTTAGAGCCTTGATCATTTTCATTTTTCAATTCATGATTCATCGTACAACATTAGTTTTTACCTAGTTATTTCCTCTTAAAGAAATGAAAAAATAATTAATACTGAAATATTAATGACTCTACCATCAAAAAGAAATATTCATTCTCCATATTTGGATTATAATGATCATTTATCTTGGACTTATCCAAAATTCGAAGACCTATACAAGATGAAATACATCTAGTCCACGCCCAAATTGACCAAAAACACATCAAATCACTATTAAATTAATTATATAAGAAATTAATATAGTAAATTTATGATTAAATCTACATTATTATCAAAATAACAAAACAAAAATCAAACCTCTAATATTTTTTTAATAATATCCCATTTTGCGTTTGTTTAGAACTTCAAAATATATTTATAAATAATTTTATTAAAAAATATAAAATTAATAGATATAATCCTATAAACAATATGAGACTATTTTAATCTAAGTTTTTATCAATGTTTCACTTATAATAAACTCTAATAGCAATTAAACAAATCTAATTATGAGAAATAAAAGTTAAATGAAAAAATAATCAAAAAACACCTTTGTGATCTTCATGAACATCAACAAATTTCAAATATTCTACTCCTACTGATTAATAATTCAATAATTATCCACTTGGACTTAATATATTCTCTCTCCTTTTTAAAAAATATTGAAAATAGTATAACAAATTATCCCACTATATATAAACCACATATACACCTTAATAAACCAACAAAATATTAACAACCCTACCGATTTAGAAATATGGGACACAAGTCTAATAATTTAATGGATTAGATAAATATACATTTCTATTCATTGAAACATCATTTGGGGGTCAACTTCTCAAATACATCTATTTATAGAGAGTTAATAAGACTAAAATTTTCAACCAATGCCTTCAAAAATATAACGTGGGTAGTGAAAAAATAAAAATATATTAATATTTTTTTAAATTGAAATATGAATGATGGTTGGGATTATAGTTAAGATGAATAGAACTCATGTTATCATAGAAGATAGAAATTGGGTATTTCATTCCAACATAAATAAACTAAATCTATTGATTCATTCATATGATTTGATATAGTGATCTGACACCAGAATCTAGGATTCGGGTTTTCTATAAATTATATTAGAATGATTATAAACAACCAAACCCTAACTGACCGTGATTTTAGTAGTTTGGTAAACTAGATTAATAAATTAGTCTTCTATTTCAAATTATTACACTAATTACAGTATAAATTTTTATTCTAAATAATATAGTGGACAGATTTATTCCATCTTGTATATCTCAACATATATTTCATTGTATTCTTCTTAGATTCCTAGGGAAAGGTAACATAATAAGGATGAGCTAATGAAATTAGTAAGTGTAATGTATGATTGAAGAAATAATGAATCAATTATAATAACAATTATGTAAAGGTAAACAACTGAAATACGCATACCATGTAATTATCCAACTGTGAAGGATGTGTATAAATAATATGGCAAGGTAATAACTGGAGGAAAATTCCATTCAAATAACTAGATAAGGATAAATAAATATGGATAGGAATGAAACTAAAAAACGTTCTATTAATCAATGAACTACAAATAAAATTTATTCATTGATATGTCGATGCAAAATCTCATGGTTGAATAATAACTAAAACTAAATGAGGAAAGTACTTCATTATTGGATGCCTCATTTCCTAGGTATATTATTCCATTACCATCAAGACCATTATGAAGAAGTTTTCAAACATATCAGGTAAAAACCCTTATATGGATGCTATCCAAATAACATATCCCAAGAGTCTAGTGATAAATTTTGGGTCTATCTATAACTGGGCCACACCAATGTTGTACTAGTCCAAAAAAAATATTTATATATCGAATAATTTATTTACCAATGTGCCATATCGAATACCTATATATAATAATATATATGAATTTATCATTATTTACAAAAATAATCGAATAACATTCAAAGTAAACATTGTATAAAAATGATATATGATTTAGGTCATGAACATATCCATGATAAAAGTTATGGTAAATTAAGGAAAAATCAGTATACAATGATTATATGAAATTGAATATATTAATGGGACTAAACTGAATCAAGGAAGTGAATGTGAATACTATCCTAGGAATAATCATTCATAAACCATATATATAAATAATAACAATGGTATCAATACAACAGACTCCAGGTGGAGTAAAATAAATGGTTTTTTCTCATTGATTAATGGAAATATTATAGAAATATATTTTAACTGCATTCTTTTTGAAAATACCCTTTATTAATGTACAGTTTAGAAAACATTTTCTATGAAAATAAATTAACAAAAAACTTTTTAAAATTAACCATTTAAACATAGAATGTATGCTTCAAAGGAATGATAAGGGGTTAATTCATACATTTCATTTATGGTAAAATGAACATCACATTTTCATAGTAAAAGGATAAAAAATAAATCTTTCAGAAAGAAATAAAAAGATTATATTGAATCATTGCTAAAAGAATAATAGGATAAATATTTATTTACTAAATCTGTCTAATTTTTTCTTAAACATTTTAATAAAACACTGTTTTTAGAAGAATGAAGGTTCTCCAACTAAAGACAGATATAATGTCGTGTTTTTGATAAACATTTTATAAAACACTTTGAGTTCCAAAGAGTGGAAATAGAACTAATATATGAAAAAGATCATGATTAATCATGTGAGAGAAAAATTTAATGGTTTATTCTGATGTGGTCATATAATTTCATTAAATTTAAATTAATGACCAGTATATAAATTCTTAAGGAAAATTATCATTACAAATTGCAATGAGCCTCATACAACTTTGAAACATTTTAAATCAAAATCCTTATGAAGAATTAAAATTAAATAAATTTTATAATATGAGTATTGTAAGGTTATTCAATATATATCATGTAAATGGGTAAAATATCCACCATATAAATGAAACTAGGTTCATGATAACAAATAAGCCTCAAAGGAAAAAAATTGTGACAAAATATTTAACCTTGTGTTTCCTTTAGAGTGAAAATCATTTAAATTAATATATAAAACACTTATTTTAATTAAATACTTTCTTGAAGAAAATTATCATGTTTTTCATAACATTTATCTCATATATAACTATGTTGTATTCAATTACTTAATAAATTGTATTAATGTCTGTTGTTTAGGCCAAATGTAGATTATTTGTCAAAAATAACATTTGTAGGACAATAATGGTCAAAGGGGTCATTATATAACATCTATTGAATAATAATAGTGAATAAATAATCATATATAAAATCAATTATAAATTTATTAAACAAAAATAAAATATGGTTATGAAAATTGAATTTACATTATAATCAAGGAGACTGTAGGTCATAGGTACACATGAGTAACGTTCACATTTTTCAATGATCATTACGGAAATAAGGTAAGTAAAATTATATCATTCCATAATGATTATTATATCACATATAAAATATTACATAATAATATATATATATATATATATATATATATTCGGATGTAAAATGAATCACATCATGCCGAGGAGGCGGTAGTCTGCACATCCATGAACAATGTTATCTCTTATGAAGGGTGTCAAAGGATAATATGGAAAATTATATATATTATATTTCTATAATGGAAATTATTTCATGTATAGAATATATATTATTTCTATTTATCATATTTCTAACTAAAATAAGTCATTATACCTTCCATGTATTGTGTGGACAAATCACATCACATTGTGCGGGCGGTAGTCAACACTTCAAAAAATGATGCTATTATTGTTACAAAAAATAGAAAGATTAAAGATAATTTTTTAAAATAATTAAATAATATTAAAGCCATAATTAATATCACATATATCATATATAAATATATTTCCCATCATAATGTCCTAACATGATGGGGGATAAATGTAAAATGAACCATCGTTGTTTTGTGAGGCAGTAGTACGCCTTGCATAGAAATAGAATATCTGTTGCCCATTAGATGGTTGTGTGTGTATGTATAGACCTAAAACATATAATAAAAACATCATAGTATATTTACTATATATTATTTGTTTTATAATAATATAATATTAATATTTTATGGATTGTAGAGTGGAAATGAAACTAATAAGTTTACGAAAAAAATATTATCTCTTAATCTAGAAAATACATATAGATTAAACAAATGGATTCCTCGGATTTATTTCTTCCCAAGGGTAGTATTATAGGAAATCGTGAGATATTTCTTTTGATCTATTTGGGAATTTCTTGTTGAATCAAAAGTGTCTTTACAGGTGTGAGGTTGTGGTAGGAGAAGAGGAAATTTTATAGTGGATGATTAGTGGCACTCTTGTAATATTTTCTCAATGGAATTCCATGCACGTTTCTCTTATTGAATGGGTCTCCCATAATGGTTCACTTTATATAAAATTTGGTTTAGGATATATGTATGGCCATCCCAAAGCTCTTGTACATATATCCAGGTGATTTTGGCATATAATATTATTGTTTTGTTATTTATTAGGCTCACCTTTAAATTAATCATTATAATTATTTTTAATTACATTTAATAATAATTTTAGTAAAAATATAAATTGAACTTATTAAAAATTATAAATTTTTCTAATTCCAAATATGGAAACCAATTCTCAAATTCCAATTAAATAAGTTGAAGAAATTAATTTATATTAAATCCTATAATTAGGATGATAATGTTGCAATATATGTAAAAATGTCTAAATGTTTTCTATGTTTTTATACCTAATATAAAATTAAAATTGATTAAAATTACCTAAATTAGATTAAATGATAAAAATTTATCTAATTAAACATTAAAACCAATTTAATTTTTAATTTACCCTTATAAATAATTTAGATGAAGATTGAGTTTACAACAAAAATTCATTATTTTTCACCATTCCTTAAAAAATGAAACATCATAGAAATTTTCCAAAAAAAATCTCTCGAAGATAATTTTTTTCATTATAAATAAAATATGATGTTTATTTTGAGATATTAAATTTAAAAAAGTTTAATGAATTCATGTTACATGAGTTCTCTAATAAAGGCGATAAATATCATTAATAAAAATTGTATATTTTATGCATAAAATCTCGTCTGTTTTTATTTTAAGACTATCAAATATATTGGATGAATATAAAAATCTTATATTAAATATATAATATCTATATTATATTAATATCACTCACTGATTGTAATTAATTAATTTTATTATGGTAAAACTTCTTTTTTTTTCTAAAAAAATAGTTTTCTATAACAATATTCGATTTATATTCAACAAGTCTATATATTCATTTCTAATTAATTTGAAACAAATGAATTAATTTTATATTTGTATAAAACATGTATTTTAATAAGTTGTTTAACTAAATTTATAACCTCTAATTTAATAGCTAGTATAAGTCTATTTATATTAAATATAAATATTTTAATAATACATTGTTGTTGGTGAAGCTAAATCTTCCATATAATTAATGATATCGAGGAAGGTATCATTTTTTTCAATGAAGGACAACTCAATTTTTCATTCATTACAAGATATATCATGTAATGAATTGATCTAAAATAGAAAATAAATATTAGAGTCTCAGGATATTATATTCCCCTACGTGATTGGTGATGTGTTTCATGCATGCTAACGAATATATGGTTATACATCTGAAATTAGGGGTGTTACATTCTCCCAACCTTAATTACATTTTTTCCTAAATATTTAAACTCTATTTTGGTAATATATTATTTTATATTTCATTCATTTAAATCCCGAAATATTATAAGGGTTCGTAAAACATCCTCAAGATAAGAGACAATGATGCGTAATAAGGTCACACCAACATATATAATTAGGTATTTAAGTAGGAGAACATTAGTGGCTGGTATAGATATATGTTTTGAAGGAAAACATAAATATTTATTGTTGTGGATTGTGTCCATCAATCAAAAACAAGTTAATGATAAAAATAAATTTGGGGGCCTCAAATCCATTTATCATTGACAATTTTGAAACCATCAGTTTAACAAAAATTATGTTATTAATAAATTTTTTTTATTATAAATCATTTTCCTAATGGTGGGGATTTATTTTGATACCTATTTATAATTACATGATATATTACTAGTATTATAATTTCATACTTTGATTGTGCTTTGAATAATTAATCCAAAAATTAGTTTTTATTTGTGATGAAATAAAATACATTTCTAAAGGATTTTAAGGGAGATAAAATAGTTAAATTTAAAATAATTGTCTCTAAGTATTTTTACAAAAATAATACGGTCTATATATTAATCTCTAAAATTTACAAGAAAAACTTATTTCTTATCATTTTTATTTATTCATAAAATTATTTAACTAATAATAATAACATTTTATCCAGGACACTACTTAGGATAGTAGTTGGGTTGAATCCTTTATCTTCCCTCATTCATTGGTACAAGACCCAAAGCCTTGTTGGATTTGATTAGTTTTCACCCATATTATAGGTTTTTCTTTATTAACACCTGGTAAATATAATTTCAAAAATTAATATAACGGAAATCCTTGGAATAAGGTTAATCAGTAAATAACATTTTAAATAGTGTTTTCACTTCAACATCAATAAAAAAATACCTCATCTATTTTATTTCAACATAAGTCCTTCATTTGTCTAACTTTTATCCAAAATACCATATTTTAGGAATTATAAACCATTGAATATTATTTTCCATAAAAATCACCTCATAATTGTCCTAGGCTATTCATTGTTAAAATACTTCATAGTGGTTTGTATTGAAAATGGGACTTAGACTAAGAATATCCCCTAGTAGTGTAAAACTAGGTGTGAAGGAAGGCCCGTTATCGCGTACAATGTTAAACTAATTCAGACCCGACAGACCATGTTAGATTTTTTAATCCTATATACATTTTTGTCAGAACAATGTCCACTTGTAGTTTCTATATATGGATTTATTGCAAGAAAGACCCATATAATATACAATTTCCCAAAATAATATGGTTTTATTCAATATTTATCATCAAATTCAATTGTTATCCACAAATTCAATAGTTATCCTCATCAGGTGGTAGTTCTCCATACACAGAAACATTATGATTGTTACCCATTATATGGATGTTTTTGTATGTTTCGGTAAAACCCATATAATAATAACATCCTAGTATATTTTTAGTGGTTTTATTATATATTTATATAATTTGGAGAGTTTATGGTGTGGTGAATTGAAATAAAACTAAAAACATTCTTAAAAAAATGTTACCTCTTAACCGGGTAACTCCTTTTGGTTTGAATTAAAGGATTCCATGGATATCTTTCTTCCAAAAAGGATTATTATAGGATTAGGGGAGTTATTTTTATTATTTTTTGGTGTATATTGGTCAATAAAAATATGTTTTAGAGGTGAAAGGATGTGGAAGGATATGAGGCCTCTTTTATAGTGGAGGTGTAGTAGAAGTCTTGTAATATTTTAAAAAAGGAATTCCATGAACATTTTTCAAAAAAATAATGGATCTAATAATGACCAAAATTCCAATAAAATTGGAAATATGATATAAATATTTCCATTCAATCGCCCATGTACATATTTCTAGGTCATTCAGGCCCTTAATATTAGGGGATTTTTCTTTTGTTATGTTTAGTTTTACGTTAATAATTATTATAATCGTTAATAACATTCAATAATCCTTTTGTTCAAAAAATAGTTTGAACTTATTAGAAATTATAAATTCATATGATAAAAAATATTTAATCCATTTTGAAAAATTCTAATAACATAATTGGAAAAACAAAATTTTAATTTAATCTCATAGATGGTACGATATTGAGGGTTTTTAATGTTAAAGCATCCAAAATATTTCAAGGTTTTTTACCCAATTTCAAAGATAAATTGATTAAAATGACCTCAGTTTGAGTAATTGAAATAAAATTATCTAATTAAAATTTAAAACCAATTTAAAATTTAATTTAACATTTAAAATAAATTACATAAAAAGGATGTTTTTAACTAAAATTCATTATTTTTCACTATACAATAAAAAATGAAACATCACTGTAAAATAAATAAAATTAAACCTAAGATATTTATATATTTCCATTTCAAATATAATTT
Source organism: Viscum album (assembly GCA_963277665.1). NCBI lineage: Eukaryota > Viridiplantae > Streptophyta > Magnoliopsida > Santalales > Viscaceae > Viscum > Viscum album. The sequence goes on along the minus strand of OY728148.1, from coordinate 1,654,917,271 downwards.
TTCTGAATATTAAATTTATAAAAGGGTCATAAATTTCATTTAATATAGGTTCTCCACCTAATGGCGGTAAATATTTCCAAATAAAAAATCTATTTTATGCATAGTATTGGGTTTGTTTTTTATCTAAAACATATTAAATATATTATGTGAATATGAAAAATATATATTGAATATAATATATATATATATATCATTAATATATCTAATAAAATGTATTTAATGAAATTTGTAACTGTAAAATACCTTTATGATCATAAGGAAATAGTTTTTTATAAAAAATATTATTTTATATTAAATTGGTTATTGTATTCATTTCTAAATAATTTTTAACCAATTAATTCAGTCTATACATTTTTAAAAGATATATTTTAATATGTTATTTAAAAATATATATAACCAGTAATTTAAATGTTATCTTAAGTCTTATTAAAATAACTAATAATATTTCAATAGTACATTGTTATTTATAGAAACTCATTCTTGAGGTTGACACATGCTATCGAGGGAGCTCACTCTTGTGTGGGATGCAAGATTAATAAGAGTTATGTGAATTACAAGATACATCCTATATTGAAATTATTTAATTTATAAAATATATATTATAGTCCCATGATATTATATTCCTTTACACTCTTAGTTATGTGTGTCACACACTCTTTTGAATAAATAAAATTACATTAGAATTTCCGGATGTTAGATTTGTGATCAAGATTTAGTATCCTCTTTTTTCAATAATAATAGTGATAAAATAAAGGATGTATTTACTCTTAATCAAAAATAAAATCCATAGACACCTATGATAGAAATATCCGCCTAAAGTGGACTTCTTTTCATTAGTTTAATCAATCTAATATACATCAATAAATCACCATATATAATTTTTTTATAATATGTGATATGGAAATCTACATTTAAAATTTAATTGATTTATCAAAGTATCCTCACTGCTTCATTCATATGTATCTCTTTTATAAAGCATCATAAATGTGAATCTTGACATTTATCAAAGGCTATATTAGGATGTGTGGATTTTAGATGTAGAACACTTCCAATAACCTATATATATTTTTTCACATAAACTATTTTATGACACATTATTTTGATAATAATAAATTTCTACCATTAATAATTTCAATTTTTCTTAAATCAACCAGGTGAAACGTTTTTAAAAAGTATTTTTCATATAATATAGGATAAATAAATTCACCTTTGAGTCCATAAATATTTTGTAATCCAAGAAAGAATGGTCACTCGCGAATAACTACATATCAAATTCATGCCTCGTATAATATGATAGGAGGATAAATTTGTACTTATATGACCCTCTATAAATTAATTCCTCAGTATATCGAAGTACAAAAACAAATTGTTACTTTTCATTCATGATATTGAGTTTGTAATAACTCCACCTATTTGGAATTCAATTTTCATCAGATATTGATCAATTAATAAATACCAAGACATTAATGCTTTATTTGGAAAATAAAATACCTTATTTAACCATATCAAATTATTTTATACTTTTCTACAAAATAGTATATTGGATTTATCTATATAAACCTCCTCTATACGGATACCATTAAAGAATCTTGGATTGAAATCCATATGATACCCTTTGAATCCATTTTGAACCACCATATCCAAAAAAAATGTCTTCTAGTCACATACTATAACACGTATATAAATAAAATTTCCTAAATAAAATCATAATATTTTAAAATAGTCCTTGATCACTGAAATATATTTTTTCCTTGTTACTTTTCTATCTTTGTTTAGTTTATTACAAAACACCCACATGGCTCTGATGACCCTCTTATTCCCTCGTAATAAAAATACATCTTTTTTTTGGTTCATCTGTATATATTCAAATTTTGCATTAATTTAGTTGATAAAATATCAGTATTAATATCCCATAAAAAATTTAGTTCCTTATTTATATTGAAGTGAGGATTCCTATAGAGACTCCATTTTTTGAGTTTGAACAGGCGATTTCTAGATCACAATTTTATTTCTATCATAGGTTTTATAGTCATATTTGAAGATCTCAATATTTATACTGAAACAATAACATTTTCATAATTATCATTCTATTATTCTGATTATTATATACCCATATGTTCTACCCATAATACAATCCCATAAACATCACTTTTCTCTAAAAAATCAGCATTTTTCTATGAAATATTGTTTCATGTTTAAAAATATGGTGATTCTGAAAAACAATAATATCAATACATTTAAAAGTTTTTACAAGAATATAGTTTTAGAATTATATATATATATATATATAACATTTCGTTTAATAAACAAGGAAAATTCCTCCTTCAACATGACTTTATAAACATTAATACATGTAATTGTTGAGAATAAATCATTTCCTCTTGAAAACTCAGAAATATATGTGTATCATATTTTTTCTACGTAACATGTCATAAGGGTAAATTTCATTATATAGAAAAAAAATCTGTATTGTAGAATTATATTGATGTGTGAAAATCCACTTTCAACTAAGTCTCAATTATACAATTTTAAATGAACAATTCACACACCATATTATAAATATTATTTCAACATTCAATGAAACTATTTTTTTAGGGATTCCTTACCGTAGAAACATAATATAATATTTTATTATTTTAAATATATTCATCCACATAAATAGTGTAAAATATTATATATTTTATTATTGAGAATTTTTTAATTTATGCCCAATAAATTTTTATAAAATTCTCTAGTAAGAAGTGATGCATTAAAACAAAACATATTTGTGAGCCTTCTCAGAAAAAAGAAAATACCGTATATTGAATTTATGTTTTGATTCTTCTTATTGATCTTCAACGCATTTCAAAAGTTACACAAGTGACTTACACTAATTAGTGTGTCACTATTTCCATCAGCTTGTAGTTAATTTATTTTCTTCATGTCCATTCCACCTATCTTGATTTTATAAGATATGATGATCTTCATCACTTCACAATTTCTCTGTTAAAACTCTATCATTGAAAAAATTTATCCATATTTTGATTTATTTTTCCAATATTGATTTTAGATCATATGATAAAAATAATAGATGTTTTAGATCTATAAATTTCACTCTCATCAATTTCAGTAATGTTGACATTCTAATCTATTCCTATTTTGATCCATTCTTGTTGCAAATTCAGTATGTTTTAAAATAGATTGATACACATTTAGTTCCATGAATTATTTCTCATTCATTAAGGATAAATATTTTTCATTTTTTTCATTCATTTAAATATATGTTATAGAAATTGTTTACATGTAAATTGGGTTTCCTTGGACATAATTATGTTTTCTTTTTTATGATAAAAACTACACTTTGTAACCAAAAACCCTAATAAAATATATATCCTTTAAAATAATATTATTAGTATGAAATTAAAATAATCTATTTTAATATATCATACTATTATAAATTTATTTTTTCTATAAATCACATATATAATTTTGTTTTCAATTATTTTATAATAATGGCATTTAATAGTTTTTTAGTTTGGTTTGTCCTTGAGACACCAATATAAGATTCCACAAAAATTTTGAATGGGTTATGTAATTACATATTCCTTCATGGGATGGTATCTTGTGGCTATAACATACCCACTTCTAATTTATTTTTGTGATCAATATAAAAAATAATTTTTTTTCATAAAATAACTATACTTGTGGGAATGTACAAATTATTTATGTATATTCCAATATAATATCCTTAGTATATTTAGAGGCCGATCCACTCAAACTCCTCAATTTTTTAAATGGAAAATGAATTCATTCATTTACTTACAACTTCTCTAATTCACTATTGATTCATACATACTCTTGACCCTATCATTCATAAAAAACTGGCTAGTAATGATATGTTCTTGTTCCTATATTTGAGTTTACACTTAACATCCTTAACAGAGTAACCAAATTTTCGAAATTTTACTTTTCAAAAATCCCAATTAAAAAATTACATATTATATTATTATTGAAAAATATAAATATTACCTTCATATATAATACCATTCGTTTGTCTTTTTCTCTTCAAATATACATTTCTTTAGGATCATAATCATGTTTATCATTGAGGTCAACTCATACCTCAACTATATCACATTATTTATAATTATAATTGCATTGAGGATTTAAAATAGAAGAAAAATGAATAAATTTCGAGGTATTTAACGTAATTCAAATCCTCTAGCATTATTTCCATTAGTCTTCCATCAACATGGGGGAGCATGTTCTCTTACATGAATACATTCTTTTATAGTATCAAATTATTAGTTATTCCTTTCAATGACGTTATCATAGATTTTTATACTACATCATCATCCTAATTTTTTGGAATAGTTAATAGTTAATGTTTATATTTTTCTACATAAAATTCTAATATGTAGAATATTGTGTTTTACATTCACTTTTCATATTTTAATATTAGTGGAAATAAAATAAAATCATATCGTCGACTTCTTCATCTATTGGTTTATATATCAAACATATTTTCTCAATAATAATTTTTTTTTAATACTAATGATCATTATTTTGAAATAGACTCATTTTCATTGTTCCTTATTTTTTATTCCTTAACTGTGTTATGGAGGTTTTCCCACTTCACATCCTTAGTATTTTCCTTTCAAAAATTGATACTTTTATATTGAATAATGGAATAAATATTCATAGGATTATATTGAAATTTTTTTATCATTAAGGACCTCCCATAGACCATGATTATTATACAAATATATTTTTTATGAATAAAAAAAAACAAACATATTCATTAGTTATTAATCCTAAATCATCATATTTATTCCATAAATTTAATAGATGTTTTTGTAGAATTTTGAATCAAATATAAAAATATTGATAAGCTTCTCCCCGACCTAATGATTGGTTAATCACTGCATCACCTTTAAATTCACATGGTTGCCCAAATATTCCCCAACTGAATTAATCTCTTTTACCTACACATCACATTAATCATGATATTTTTTTAATAAATTTCCACAGCAAAAAAATTTCATGGTTCCATTAATTGATAATATTTAAACATATATCCCCTATGATAGAAAATAATGATTAATTAATTTATTTCCCTATAGAGAAGTAATTTCCTTTGAAAATTTAAATCCATGTGTGGTTAATAACTACATCTAGAAAATTCAAATGTAGAACAACCATCACCCTGATCCTTAGATTTGAATCCACATATTTCTCCCAAATATTTAAAATACCTTAGGGGTGAATCATTTTATGCTTATTTTAAAATTATCCATTTTCAGTAATAATTTTTTTAATAATTATGTAAAATATCTAATTAATATAGATATTATGATGTGATGAATGAAATAAAATTGGAAGATGTGTGATTTCACATAGCTCACCGAAATGGATAAATCCATATATCATGTATGGAAAAATTCCTATACCCCTGAAATTGAATATCTCACTAGTTTTGAGTACATTTTTAATGTGTCCACATTGATACTTCAATTTTAAAACCTTATAAAATTGAAATACCACTTCTGTCCCACACTATGGGAAGGCATTGCTCATACTAGTACTAAACTCTTATCCCATTGACGGTATATTTAACATTACTCCAATGGTGGTGTATCAATATGATAAAACATATTCTCATTCATGATGGAAAACACTGAAAAATATAATATGATATGAGGTCCCACAATTATATCACCCTATAATGAATATGGTAATGTTTTACCTCAGGGTATTCCATATATGGTGAATGGGAGGTTATCTTAAGCACAAAATTTTATGATGTATTGGAATATATCGGTAAGATATGTTATTAATGTCCTGTATTATACTGTTTAAACTTTTATATTCTTTCTTCATATGGTCATACTATATCTTGATCAGATGTTCATATTTAGCATTACCACCCCTTTTATGTCTCATTAATATACCTAATAACTCACATTTATAATATTTTACATTTTTTGATTTCATTATTCAATTACTAGGCCTTACAGATCACATGTATTATGTGTATATTCCCCGGTGATCGAATTAAATTTTATAAGATATAAGGAATATAATGGAAAATTTAAATTTTATAATGTAATTATGTTTTACCCATATTTTATGATAGTATTTTATGAATTTAATTTCTCAATGACACTTGGCCTCTTGATCTTCTTGGGTTATATTAGGTGTTCCATTTTGTAATATAACATGAATTATGGTGTGTTAATGATATCAATTGTAAAATAAATGGGATCCTTAATTTAAAAACAACATCACTAAAGGATCGGTGAAGGAATCAATCATTCTTATACCACATGAATAGAGCAATAAGGATATAGGTGATCATTGATAAGGGGAGTTCAATCAGTGATCTTATCCTTATATTTTCTTACAAAATAAATATACTTCTCCTCTAGTTACTGAGATATGAATCTGTTGGAAAGCTAAAAAAACACCACATGAACATAGGTACAAACATGTTTTATGACTAAAGAAGACAAGACAATACATTTCATTGATTTTAAATAAACTAAGACCACTCAAACCACTAGAAAACAAATTGGTTAGTTATAGAATTAATATACTATCTTTCCACTCATGTATCACTTTAGTCAATTTAATGTTCATGTTATCCTCACATAGATTAATGATAAAACAATTATTCTGTTGAAACTATAAAAACATCCACTGAAAATCATCAATTTTTTGGAAATGTACTTCATATCTATTCTCTGCACATGATCCTTTTTATATTATTAATTATTTTTTAATTAATTTATTGTTTTCAAAAAGAACTCATCCAGATAATTATATATGAAAACATATATTTGATAACCTATTTTATTGGGTATTATCTTTTAGGTTAATATAATATATATTCATTTCCCAATGAAACATGAATATAGATATAAATCTTCTACATCATTAATCAAACCACCTCAATATATATATCCATCCAATCTCCCTTATATTGTTTCAAAAAATCAATTAGTAACAGAATTTTCAATAGAAAAATTTATAGGAAGACACTACCTAGTTTTTTTGAACTGATTCCACTATAATAAATTCATATAATCGAGTCTATAAATTTTTTCCACTTCTCAGATATTCCGAAAAACCCAATACAATTTTTTGAATTGAAAAAATTATAGAAATGGATCATAATAGATTTTAAGGAAATATAATTACTTAAAATTAAACATCTTGATAAAATATCTGAGCATACAAATTGGAAAACACCTTCCATTTACTACATTAAAGTATCGTATAAATTTAGATCATCTCTTAAGATTCAATGTCAAAGATATCGGTCAAACTTCATTAAAACTCATTGAAAATAATGGATCTTTAATATGTGTAATTGTAATTTTAAATGATTGTATTTTCATCAAAATATTTAATATGTTAATGATGATTTCATAAATTAATTCTAATATCTTGTCTAGAAAACCATTAAAAGATTGTTATGAATGATTAACATTTATCCGTCATTACAATACAACACTGTCAAATCTTATCATTAGTTTCACACTAGAAAATTATTCATCTTTATATTTATATCCTCCCATATATTCACATTAACCACATCCTTCCAACTGATGAAATGGAGTGTTATTAAAATAAAAAAAAATTATTAATTAAAATAAATTCAAATGATTATACTCATACAATTGAATCTTCTAGTAAATTATAGAAAATAATTCTATAAACATCATCAAAATACATATCGTAAAATCAATATCATGTGAATTTATTTATATCATATCCAACATACATGATCTGTAGGCTTCGGGTTTTTCTATAAAATGAACCATCATAATACCAAACCATCATATATTCATAATAATAGATAATTAATGAATAATCTACCAAATATTGAGAACAATAATATAAATCATGGCCATTAGATCTCTTATTATTGTGAACTTTGTACACCCAAACATTTTTGTCCACATTTGAGTTAATCAAGGAACATGATATATTTTTTCATGATGTTTATATATTAATAAAATCAAATAAGCATATAAATAATATTTTCATTGAAAATGTAATTAGATATAACTTGAGACGAATGTAGGATAACAATTCTGCGGAAAAATCTAGTCAATCATATTATATCAGTAAAGTCTATCCAATGAACTCAATCCATTAGAATTATTTTGATGATTTCCATCAATTTAAAACTTTGTTCAATTGATTCTATAGGAAAGGAATAAATGTTAATGTGATTTATGTTTCGAAAAATTATATGTTTCTATCATTGATAAAAAAAGAAAAATCCTTAAGGAAAACCTTATTACAGTACAAAATCTTTATAACACATCTATCACCTTCGAAACAACACAAAACCTCATGTACAAAAAGACTCATTACTACTAAACCCTCTACATTACAACTTATATATCCATGATGTGTTGTGTGTATTAAATGTTAAAACATTAAAACAATTGATATAATCTTGTTCAAATAATTTAATCTCCATGATATGATCCTCCATTAAATCTCAAACCAAATATACTCATTCAATGTTGGATGATTTATTAATTAAATTTTATGAATAATAAAATATATCATATATGTTACTGGATATGTTTTGTAGAAAAATTAAAATGGAAATATCCTTATATATCTCAATCCTGATTCATAATAGACGTCCATCCTTACAAAGAACCAGGATTGCGATAATGAAAAATAATCCTTATGAATAACCTGCATGATCCTTAAAAAAATATACATCCTTATAAAAAAATGGATGATATATATAATGTGGAAAATAATCCATAATTTATTCACTTATCATTAAATATATCCATATTCATTGATATGTATAACACAACTACTCTTATAGGGATCATTAATTATTACCTGGACCTAGATTCCTTTATATACAGTACTCAATGATTATTATATAGAGTCGGAAGATCATCTATCCTATTATATAGTAAAATAAACCATTTTATTTTATACTCAATCATCACATTGAATAATTTTCAAACCTAATATATAACTATAAAACTCAATAAATCATCTAAGACACCTCCATCTATCATTATGTGAATTCAAAATACATAAATTTTCTTTATTCAAAATTCTTTCCTCTTTCTTTTTAATAAATACAATATAAGAGTAACCACTAGTACATTTTTTCTACAATATCCATATATGTTCTTTTTTAAATATAAAAATAGATTTTTCAATTATTATATAGATTTTTTTAATAATTATATATGTTATTACACACAATTTAATCCTCTTACATTTGAGGATTGTATCAATGATTCATTAAATATAAATTCTGATCACTCTTGATAAAAGATCGATGTGGGAAACAAGAGTTTATTAAAATATATACTCAAAAATAAAATCCATTGAACTAATGAACTCTATTATCTATCGAAGGATCTACTCCCCTAGATTAAACATTAATGCAATCTCCAATATTTCAAATGAACATTTATCCCATTACATATATAAAAAAGAAAATTATAATTATGTTTTCTCACATTAAAAAAAAATATTCTCTCATTTTTAAATGAATCCAATGATAACTTTTCTAACAGTTCAAATATAAGGGATAGACAACTAATCATTAAATTTATCATATAAGACATACAATTATACTCGTAGAATCATCCATGGTGAATTTTGATCTCTAATCAAATTGATTTAGTAAGAGGGAGTAATTTTTACTATTAGAGACAACTAATTCCGTTAAAAAAAATATTTGGAATTTCTTTTATCAAAATATCAATGAATTGATTTTGAATTACCACATTTTAAAATATCTGAAGATATCTCAAAAAAAATTTATGGGACATATGATATTCAATCATAATATTATTTATCCTTTATTATGGATGATATATTTTCATATTTTAATAACACTATATTAATCACTAAAAATAGATATTAAACATCAACACTAATGTACTCAATTATTTATTTTATCTAGATAAGATTAATATAGTCTCGATTAGAATATATATACTCATTATAATTTATTATCAATGAAATATTATCTTGCTTCTTATATATCTAGAAATGAAATAAATCCCAATATAAATTATCAATAAATGATGTGGACTTCTGATAATATTCTATAACATCCCAAAATGCATATTTAAATCCCAAATACTCGTGTTAGGATAATCTATGATAATTAAACAATAATCCATTTTATTTTTCATGTATCAGAGTATCTTTTTCATTTATTGCTTATTGTTCACTCGAGGAAAGTTTTGGTAATGTGTGTCTTGATATGTATCAATTATTATATATAATTTTGTGTTTATGGAATAAAAAACAAAAATGAAATACAATCTATCAATATAAAATCAGAAAAACCAACGTTCCATAACCATATTTTGATAACCATTCCATCACTATATTTGGATTACTTTATTTAGGCAGTATATTACTATTTAATTTACCTTGAATGCATAACGTCAATATATATGATACATATTTTTCCTAATTTTGGACAAATAAATATTCTTAACATTCCTTAAACTAATTATAATCCATGAAAGAATATTATCTCACCAATAAAAGACAATTTGAACTCTCCCCATAGGTAATCACATGATATCATTCATTATAACTCTTTGAATCGTATATAATGCTTTCAACCACTTATATGTGTACAAAAATCCTTTGATAAATTTCTATATTGATATATTACTTGATATTAACACCACTTATTTGGAATCCTAGATTCTGTAGACATTGATCAACATGTGAATACCAATCCCTTTGAACATTTTTTAGGCAATAACTTTCATTATTTTGATAGGTATACCATGTTTTTTTTAGAATCCATGAGAAATATATTAGGGTTCTCTTTAAAAGTAAACATTTAAAGGACTCCATTATGGAATACAATTTGGATATCCATTTGATAAACATTGAATATTTTTTACATAGCCATTGATAGAAGAAGTCGCATATTCCCATGTCAATCCAAATTTAAAATATTCTCACCCACACCAATTATGTTTATATAGAAATATACATTATTTTATTAAAAATTATTTTTCCATTTTAATTTTCAATATTCCCCACAATTATTGTAATAAACAACCTAGATTTGATGAAATTGTTATTAAAGAACCCTATAATAACATATCAGGTTTGCATAATCTCTATCTAGTAATGTATTTCATGCATACCCTTGACCCAATTCTTGTCCACTATAAAATATTTTATATTTTTAGGCTCCACAAGAGATATTATTGATTGTTTTTTGAGACCCTTAATTCATATACTTTAAATTCGGTTTTTTGTCTCCCTATATATTTTTCTACTGATTTTGTCACTCATATTATTTATTTGTTTTTTACTATTGATTGAAAAATATTTTCTTATTATTATCATACTATCCAGAGTCGTATATATCTATAGGATTCCACCCTGATCAACTAATTTTAACATTACATTACTCTTTATAAACTTCATTAATTTTTTGTTGAATCTCCTCATATGTTATCAAAATATATTAATTTTAAATAATAGATACATATTCAATATCTACAATTAGATGATTTTTTGGATAAATTATAATAAATTATTTTGGATAAATAAACATGAATGTTACATCCACCAAAATTAACTTTATGTATACTATTATTAAATAATTTCTAATAAAATGGATAAAAGTTATGTAAAATCCAATGATTTTCCTGGTACTATTCCACCTTATTATTGGAAAAATTTAAACCCATATTGTTCTATAATCATTGAATTTTAATCCCAATAATAATATTTCTAAATGTCAAGAAATTTATGATGAAAAATAATATATCTGATTTGGGTGCAATGAAAAAAATCTATACCATCATACTATATTAATCAATAAAATATGTAAAATACATTAATTATTCAATGGATTTGGGTTTTACCATCTGGAAAACATCACATTAACTATCATGACCAGTCATAAATATGTCTTCTCTATTTCCAAATAGTTTATTAATAAAATCCTCCAATTTTTTCATATATCACTCATGTGCTTCCAATCTCTGTAGATTATACATTGGAATCAAGTCCTTATTTGTTTTTACCATTTATTACATTTATTTTTTACTCAAATAGCCAATAAATTTAGTCCAAAAAAATTTCTCCCCCATTATATAGTAAAATTTTATCATATTATTCATTTAAGTAATAATGGATCCATTTAGTGAACATACCTTGAATAACTATTGTCCCATATTTCCATTTATTTTGATATTATTCATATTAAACATAACTTCATTACATGGGTCACATAATTGGCTTATTTTATATATTTCATGACTAATTATGTTAACGAATAATGAATCCATGCACCTTAATTCCCTTACAACAATCTTATACTTCTCATAGTTGATGATCATATACCCCTTATCACCAAAAAATCACTTAGATCCATCTTTATCTTATTTTATCCAAATGAAAAGGTCTTTATTCGCTATAATTTTGAAAATGAATCGAGTATTTATAATCCATGATTCGTCTCAGTAAATTTCAAAAAGATAATTTAGAAACAAATAATCCTTCTCAGATCATCCCCTTTTGATTCATGCTTTATATTTCACTTCCTTATGTGGATAACTATATTTTTCATCATTCATTCAATGATTTCTTCCTCATTTTTAATGAAATCATATTTTTTCTATGTTTTTATCCATCATAATAGAGTTTTAAAATATTGTTTTATTCTTATTTGGGACACCTTTAGAAACAATATTTGTTATTTGGATGAAAATGTAACCATTTTTTACCGAATAAGTTCATAATAAAAGTAACATCCATTGAAATCTTATTCAGAGTCAAACATTATACACATTAATATTTATACCTCATTATCCCTGAAATATCTATCTTCTTTGAGGAAAACTGTTATAATTTCCTATGATTTTTGGACAAAAAAATTTAATACATGGTTTTTCTTGTTCCCCAAAAAAAAATTTATCCGTATAACATCACTAGTTTTTCAAATGAAACACAATGTTTGGTAGCATACTTGATACACCACATTTACTTTAAATGAAAAAAAAATAATATTATTTAATATGTTATTTATCAAATAGATATATGAAAGGTGGTAATGAAAATAAATGACTAAATTAGGAAAATATGGTTTAAACATGTTTATATACTAATTCATTGGTAAACAGATTAATTAGGAAATAAAAGAAAACCCAATTGAAAAAGAGGATGTGTTTTTTTGAAAAACTATTTTAATAAAAATTAGTGTTTTTATTAAATAATAAAATGACTCATGAATAAATTTTTAATTAAATATATATTTAATATATTAAATTTAATTTTTAAAATTATTCTTATATGTTTTCAATACATGATATAAGAACAAATACAATTTTTTGTGTAAAAAATGTTATTTATAAAAATGCAATTTTACCACATTTTGATTGTGAACCCATTTTAAATCTATTGTTTGAATCCTCTATATGCACTATTCATAAAAATTGACTTCTTTTTATAAATCTGGAGATAAAATTTTACTTTTTGTAAATTTTTTGTATTTTTCTAATAATATTAATTATTAATGAATAATAAAAAATAATTCATTTTAATTCAATAGTTCTTTTTCATCCAAATTATTTATATAGTAATATTTTTATTTTAATTGATTTTGAATAATAATTAAATTATGATTTTCTTATTTAATCAAATTTTTTCATTGGATGTATTTTCAAATTGAAATTAGATACAAATGCATGTCAATATTTTTTGGGTTATTACTTTTAAAAAGTTCATTTTCTCATATTAAAAATAAGGATTAATTTTTTATTAATTTCTTCTATTTCTAAGTTATTAATTAGGAAAATATGATTCCATATTTGGAATCAGATGATATATTTTATTCAAATACGTCAGTTTTAGTTTTAGACCCTATGCATTGTAACATTAATAATTATTTTTATTACCGCTGTTAAAGGTAAAATGACCAACAAAAGGTAGCAATAATATTATAATAATATAAAACTATCCAAAAACATGTATTAATTTTTTATATGTGTGTATCCAAACTATGAGAATCCATGTAGATATTTTAGTACCACTTTTATCCACTTGGAAGAATTTAGTACATTTAGAGTCATATAATCTATTAACAGTATTTTTTGTTGCACTTTTGTTTTTAAAAAGTTGTTTATTTTAATATGGAGTTATTAGAGGGATATCTTAGAATATAAATAGTCATTAAAACAATATAAAAAAATTCCTACATAATTTTATTTTATTTATAATTTTTTTAAATTATATATATAAATAAAATTACGGCACAAAGATGATGTAGTAATTTCATAATTAATGAAAGAATCAAATAATTGATATTATAAATATTAAGATAAATAATATTTGACATGATTAATGTCATAAAATATTTTTATGAATATATTTGGCATGTGATTAATGATTTAATGGTGTTTTTTTGAACATACCTTGGTATTTTCATATTTTTAATATTCACCTAATGAATAAGCTCATAATTGAAACTATTTGTATTTTAAAATATTAAATAGTTTATTAAATGTTATAAAATTTATAAAAAAATATAATATTCAACCAAATGGTTAAGATAAGTCAAAACTTTTCATAAATATCACTTTTGTGGGTATTATTACATATTCAGGAAATATTTATCATTTTAAAATAATAAAATTTCTAATATGATCATACCTTCAATTCACATAATCATGAAAATGTCGTTCCTACGTACGTGTGATCTATCACCTCCATAGAGTCAAGTGAATCGTTTTTATTCTCCACATAATTTGTATAATATATATAGGTATATTAAAATTATTATTATGATTTCAATTATATTATGATAATTATGGAAAGTGAAAATAGTAATTATGTTGTTTCCATAATGATCCATAAAAAACGAAAATGTTACTAATGTGTACGTAAGACTTACCATCTACAAGATTATAACGATGATCATTTTTTTCACCATAATTCATGGGTTTATTTAAAGGTATAGTGTTTTTATATTGATGATATTAATTATCTATATTCTAATATGCTTCTATTGTACTTATGACCACATGGACTGGTGACATGAAACTATGTTCATTTTTTACTCATGTATTGAATATCGACAACACATTCTATATGAACATAATAAATTATGTAATTTTTCAAACATGGAAATAAGTAAAATAATAGATATAATAAAATTGAATAATTTTCTCATGAAATTATAAATTAGCCTTTCTTTATTATGAAGGATGAACATGTAACATATAGGGAAAATCAATCATAAGTTTAGTTAATTTGTCTCAATCTACTTTCATTAAGGCATATTTTAATACATTACACCTCATTCTATTATATGGTATATAATAAACCCCTATAATTTTTGTATCATTTAAAAAATTTCAAAAAGTAATTTATTGATAAGAAGTGTTTTAATACCATTACAATATTCCAATAGGAATGTTGTTAATGTAGGCTGTGAAAATGCCAATTCTACCGGTTTGACCATTTTTTATTTGGCTTCCTCTACAAGCCAAAATGATTTTATAACAAAAAAACTTACATCGTCCCTTTTTAGCTATATTGGTGTTGAAAATGGTTTTAATAATAGACTAATTATATCTTTTAATGATTCATTTTTATTGAATGTTTATTGATTGAAATGTTGTATATTGAAATCTTTTATGTGTTATGATTTTATAATGGTACTTAAACATTTTATCTGTGGTTACATGATAAACCAAAAGTAGTTATTTTTTTGTAAACAAAAAAAGGGTTGTTTCTTGATAAACCCATAATAAATGGTTACTTTAGAACCTCTATTTCATTGGGTATGGATGTCGGCCATATTGATAATCTATTTAGTGATATGTGTGGAAGTAGACTTTATTGTTATTTCACATAAATATGATTATGTCCCAAGTTTTCCTTAGATTTGATATGTGATTTCTATGGTTATTATGGTAACCTTATGGTTAAAAAATGGTAATAAATAATCTTATATTCCATAAAAAGTATTTTCGACATCATAAAGGTGAAACTCGTTACTCTATGGTAATGTATCCAGGGTTTAGATTTTTTTTCAAAGATAATAGCTTTCCTTCTTTTTTATCCCTTAGAGAGGTTTTTATGATCAACCCATGTTTGAATTGATTTTCAAAAGATTTATAAGTGAATATATTCATGGATAGGATCAAGGAACTGTTATGATGTTTAAACATGAAATAAAACCATGTTTCTTTTTAAAAGATTTTGTTTTATGAAAAAATAGACAGTGAGTAGAAATTTCAACATTATAATATTTAGGTTGTTATGTAATAGTTATAGCCAAATTATCTAAAACTACAAACCTGAAAATCTCTTCAGTTTGATGGAAATAAAAATTGTTAACATAACTCATTATTATGATATTTTTTGGATGGAGCCTTATGGTCGGTACCAATAGATGGTTTAGAAAACAATAAAGGTTATGTGGTTTTTTAAGCATAAGCGTCAAGATGTCTATAGCCAAAATGGATATCATATTATAAAGAGTTGTTATTATTTTAGAAATGTTTAATGAGGTTTATTAAACCTAAATAATTATATCTTAGTGTTTATTCAACTCATATGATATTATATGATGATTTTATTAATATAATCACACTAACAATTGTGGTTTTAGTAAATGGATGAATCCAATTTTAACCAATGTAACAATGGATGTGAAAGAATATATGGTGATTTTTTTAACAAGAAACCAAATGAAATGGGAGCTACAATGAGAAATATCATGGTTATTCAAAACCAACTTTCAGGAGTAATGGTTGACCACTTGAACCTTGGTGAATTTTCTAAGGAATAATATATGACATAAATGAATCTCTATGGAGGTTCATGTAATATTGATCATAAATGTATGTGTGTTCAGCAATATATCTGTCAATTATGTTGAATAAAACACTTAGTAAAGTAATTTAAACGTACAATAATATGTTATATATGTGGTAATTATTGTCATAAAACAATACCCTTACAAGGAAATAGGAACTTTTCACCTAACTCTTGGAAATGGAAAGAAGTTATTTCTGTGTTATCAAATGAATTTTTTATATTTATGGAGTACTGTCATTATGTAAATAGGTTTCCTACAAATAATGTTTTGGAATGGTATCAGAACTACCATAAAAATATATTTTCATAAATACCTAATTAGATTATAATTAATTATTAGGAATGTAAAAATGACCTATAAAAGTTATGCATTATTTCTTAGTGGTGTGCATCTGTTGTGTGACCAGTGATTCACAGTTCAAGGGACTTTTCAACCATACATTTTTCAAGGGGATACTCCAAATGATGTTCAGAGAAGAGAGTGTTTACCTGACCATTTCTAACCGGATACAGATGTTTGAGAGGGTATTGCAATTTCAATTGGTACTAATCCAATGCATTTTTTTACGAGAGAATTTTCTGAGCAGTTATGAGAAGGTAGAAGCATGACATAAAATTATTGAATATTAGGAGGAGCTTTTTTTATTGACAAGTTCTGATTTTTTTATGTATTTTGGTCCATTATGGTAATGTTTTTTCCCTTATTTCATTGATGTTGTTTTGGGTTCCCCTTTATCCCTTAATATGGAGTTTATGTTAATAAAAATATAATTTTTATTTAGACATATTCAAAAGTCATGATTCATGTTTTTTTGTAGGAAAATATTATTAAGGAATTATTTGGAAAATATTGTATTTTATCATGAAGAATTTATAAGAATTAAGAAGTATCTATGTAAGGGATTCAAGAGTTATTGTATATTTTAGTATAATAAAATGTATAAAATTTTTAATGCTCTCTAAATCATGGGATTACATTGGATGAATTTTTATTGTATGTGTAAACATGATGTTTTTTATGTGAAAATTTTATTTGAGGAAGAAATATCTTTTTTTTATGTGGAAATAATTATAAAGATGACCATTAGGGTTTATATGATCCTTGATTTTGATTTTATTGTGGGATATTACTTTTTGGAATGAAAAATGAACGATATCAGATTACCTTTTAGATCAAAATAGGTAATGGTTATTTTTCAAGAAATTATATTCTTATTGAAAATCTTATAAGAATGATATGGTTTTACAAAAATGATAACATGCATGATGGGTGACATCTCATCGTGTAGTGCACGACTGTGGGAATCGAACCCACAACCGAAGGGTGATAAGGGTGCATATAACGACCCATACTTTACATACATTGTCAATACTTCAAAATTGAAGCACACTTATTACAGCATATCCCAAAACCACAAATGACCGTATAGGTATAGTGTCTTTAGAAACTGGGAAACATAAACAACTGGTTCATAAATCTTCTACAGTGTCTCCCATTTATTTCATCATATCTAGGGTCTCTTTTAGCATATTCTACTGAATATCCATCTTCCTGGCCTGGGGAAAAGAAAACATAAAAGGGTGAGCTCAAATGCTCAGCAAGGGCAAAAAAAGGAAATAAAAATCATATCATATCTTTTTGAAAATCATAACCTGCAAAAGAGATCATAATATCTTAACATGGAATAAATCATAGAAGTGAAAATGAGATCCCCATAATCATAACATGAAACTTGAAACATTGTGGAATTCACACATAATCATAGAGAATCATGTCTTGTTAGTCAAGACTCATTGCCAAGACTATCTTAGTGGACAAAGTCCCTTTCTCAATCGAGTAACCCTCGTTTCAGTCCTGTTTCACTGAACCGGTATTACCTACCGTTCTAGCCCTGTCTATCTCCTGAGATATAAAATCATTACCCAATGCATTGGAGGGAGATATAGGTCCCACCCATCTTATAATGAATCCTTTCTTATGTGTGCGACATAATCATAAATCATACATCATCGCATAACCCATGTAATAAAAATGGGATTCTTAAACAACATGACATCATAAAACAATTCATATAAGATAAAGGAATTCATAAAAATGTTTCCATCACAACATAATCAAATCCATGTAATAATAGGGATAAAAACAGATCCCTTTTATCATCTTATATGGAAAATAATTTTGATAAAACACTTGAAATGAATTCTTGAGGAAAATATCCTTTCTTCTCAAAAACCAATTTCTTTTCACAAAACATCATGCAATTTTAAAACAAAGAGATTTTATTAAAAATAGTCATGAAATATTTTGGAGGAAGCTTCATGAAAATAAGGCTTTATAAAACCGTAAAAATCCGTTCGTGCCGTTTAAGTTAAAAAAGCATTCTTCGTACTTTTGTCGGAAAAGTCAAAATGTACCTCGTACAAAAAAAATGACAAAAGATTCTGTTCATATTATTTACTAAAAACTCACCTAAGGGTAAAATTGGATTTAAAATATTGTAAGTGGATGGAAACAATATTAAATATTTATGGAACATGGATGTGGATGATAAAATACACCCCAGTAAATGCCAAAGTAAAAACAATCTCGGATAAAAATGAGATTGTGATATTTTCTTTACCTTAGGTCCGATTTGCTTTTTACGTGTCCGAAGCTCCTGTATAATGGTTTAAATAATGTTATTGACTTATTCCAGAATCATAAATATTGATATGATATCATATATGGTCATATTTTTAGATTCTTGTTAGTAATATTTCATTGTTACTTGTTACTCGGGTCTTTATTGCCTTTTGATCTTATGCGTGTTTTTCTGAATAAATTATTATTCTTCTTTTAAGGTTATAGATAACTTATATCCAGAATTGTATTAGTGTAACATATATGATATTTATTCATTCAATTCATTTATATAATTACTATGTAATGATGATCATGTAGAACGAGTCGCATCACATCGTGGAGACGGTATTCCGTACGTACGCACGAGTGATGATATCGTTCCTATGATCGTGGAATTGTATTGGAGTATATATATATTATGTTAGTATCAATATTACTTAATAATAATCATAAATAGTTACTCATTACACCATTATACCCATCATTCTACGGTGGTGGTGGAAAATAGATTACACCACGGCGTGGAGACGATATTCCGTACGTACGCACGCGCGGTGATTTCATTTTTCCGTAGGATGAATAGAAGGTGAATTAGGGTTGTTTCATATTTATAATAACATATCAGTATGTAAGTAATACTGATATTATTACTTTATCATGAAACAACTAAAGAAGAAGAAGTTGAAGAAGAAAGAAATTGAAAAGATCGGTAACAGATATTACCTCTTCTTTGGAACGCATCTTTGAATCCTCCACTTAGGGAACTAAGATTGGTCTTTGAAGAAGACCAGGACCTATAGGATTATTCTAGAGAAGTGGAGAGGATAAATGGCAGGGGTTGGCCGAGCTTGAGTGCTCAATTTGGTGTGAGGAGGCGGGGGAGGAGGTGCCCTTTTATAAGGGAGGAGAGGGGCACCTTAGGAATATCTCAAAATATTATTTTATATTAAAGTCAAAATCGGTTTATAATGGTTCCAAAGGGTCTTATTTAGAAGCTAAAGTGGGTATGGGTCTCAATACTATCAACCAATAGGATTTAGACATGTTTAGCGTATTATTGTAACCTTATCAATTAGATTTAACTCTAAGTTAAATAATTTAACTTTTACCATGTCTTTTTGTTTTCTTTCACTATATGGTTAATACACATACTATAACATGCCAAACAAACCCAAAATTGTTTATTATTAACATATATATCCTTATCTAAGTAATTTGGCCAAACCTTAGATTTTTAGGAATAAAATAACAATTAATAATATTTTATTTTATTTAAAAACTATTTTGTGACAATTTTGACACTATTTGATATATGATTTTTGTGAAAGTCATAACAGAATTATATGTTCGAACCAAGTTGATTAAATCAACACTAATATTTCATAGTAACCTAGAAAATTTGTGTAATTCATAAAAAGTCTCAAATAAAATTTATTTTGGTGTTTATAACATCAATTATGTCAATATTTCATAAATAAGATAATTACTGCATCATAATTGTGTCATAAATAAAATAAATTATATAATGTCTAGAAATTATAAATAAAATACCATTATGTAGGAAATCATTTTAGATTTCTAATGAATATTTATAGTCGAATTTATCTTATGTATAACCCCATATTAAAAATGATTTACTTATTAAAAATTGATTTTAACTATTTTAACCCTTCTTTAAATAAATTAATAATAAATGTCCTAATCTAACCCAAGTGGGCCTAAATGGTCATATTTTATTCATAAGGTTGTTTTTGGTCGAATAACACTTATCCAATAAAATTAGGACATGTGTTAGGGTAATAGTAATTTCATATTTACCCTTAGTTACCCTATTTACTATTAACCGCGGTAAAAAAAGTAAAAAGTTACTATTCACCAAAAAATTATTTTTATCTCATTGAACCACATTTTACTTACTGATTTCAACCGTGTCTGTCGGATTTTCAAAATTCCATTCACAGAAGTGGTAAAATTAAGTTTTATGCAAAATTCACTTTTTAACCTACCACTTAGTGGTTTCACTATTCATCAAAAATTGAAAGTTTTCAGAAAAATACCAAAATTTCACCCTAGGCTAATTTTGATATTCTGAGTCCAAAAATGAAGTCCATTTTGAAAAATAATATTTATAAAATTTCAAAAAGTAGTTATTACTATTCATAACGGCTAGTTTTAATAATATTTTAATAGCATATCGTTGTTTAGTGAAACTCGGTATTGCGTACGACGTAAGCTATCGAGGAAGGTCCTGATTGCGTGTAAAGCAAGCCAAGCAAGTGTTGTGTAGAAAAAGATTCCTTTGATGATTCATATAACATTAAAGTCTCGGGTGTTACATTCTACCCCCCTTAAAAAGAATTTCGCCCTCGAAATTCGTCACATTGTAATAAACAGATGAGGATACTTCTCCCTCATCATATCTTCAAGCTCCCATGTAGCTTCTTCAAGTTGGTGGTTCCTCCATAAAACATTCACCAATCGAGTGGTCTTGTTTCGTAAGACTTTTTCACTAGGATCCAGAATCTCTATCGGCTGTTCTTCATAAGAAAGATCTTGCTCCAGCGGTACAACTTCTGAGCTGAGTACATGTGAAGGATCTGGTATGTACTTTCTCAGGAGAGATACATGGAACACATCGTGAACTTGAGAGAGATTTGGTGGAAGCGCCAATCGGTAAGCTACCTTTCCAACCCGATCCAGTATTTCGAAAGGACCGATATATCTAGGGCTCAACTTCCCCTTCTTTCCAAATCTCATAACCCTCTTCCAGGGAGATATTCATAAGAACACTTTATCACCCACTTCAAACTCTAGGTCTTTTTTTCGGTTGTCGGCATAACTTTTCTGTCGACTCTGAGCTGCTCTTATGTGTTGTTGAATAGATCTGACCTTTTCTGCAATTTCATCAACGAGATCAAGTCCTAATAGCTTTCTTTCCCCAACTTCATCCCAGCAAGTTGGAGTCCTGCATTTCTTTCCGTAGAGAGCTTCATAAGGAGCCATCTGAATACTGGAGTGAAAGCTATTATTATAAGAAAATTCCACCAAAGGTAGGTGTTGATCCCAACCTCCTTTGAAATCCATAGAGCAAGCTCTCAACATATCTTCTAGGGTTTGAATTGTTCTCTCAGACTGACCGTCTGTCTAGAGATGATAAGCAGTGCTGAAACTCAACTCTGTATCCAGAGTATGCTGAAGACTTCGCCAGAACTTCGAGGTAAATCTCGGATCCCGATCAGATATAATAGAAAGTGGTACTCCATGAAATCTTACCACTTCCTTTACATATATCCTGGAAACCTGATCTAGAGAGAAATCTTCTCTAATAGCAATGAAGTGTGCAGACTTTGTAAGACAATCAACTATGACCCTAATAGCATTATTGCCTTTGGATGTTTTAGGAAGTCCTGTGACAAAGTCCATTGTGATGTTTTCCCATTTCCATTCGGGTATGGGAAATGGTTTTAACATCCCCTTAGACTTTTGTCTCTCAACTTTAACTTGTTGACAAACCAAGCATCGAGAGACATATTCAGCAACATCTCTTTTCATGCCATCCCACCAGAATTACTCTTTCAGGTCCCTATACATCATCATGCTTCCAGGATGAATAGAGAATGATGAACTATGAGCCTCATCCAGCAGCTCCTTCTTTAATTCGGGGATGGGAGGAACACAAACCCGATTCCTGAACATTATTATCCCATCACAATCAAGGTTGAATTCAGGAACATTTCTCACCTTCTTTTGTAACTCTACATCTTCTTTCTGTGCCTCTTTAATCTTCACATGTATAGATGGTTGAACATTCATTTGAGAAAGATAAGATTTTTCCCCTTCCATTATAATTCCAAGATCCATCCTTTGTAAATCCATAAATATTTAATCTTTTGTGATCCTCATCATGGATAAACAAGCATGGTCTTGTCGACTTAATGCATCTGCCACCTTGTTTGTTTTCCCAGGGTGGTAATGGATTGAGTAGTTGTAATCCTTAATCAGATCCAACCATCTTCTTTGACGCATATTCAACTCCTTTTGTGTGAAAATATACTTTAAACTTTTATGATCAGTATAAATATCACACCTTTCACCATAAAGGTAATGCCTCCAAATCTTTAATGCAAATATTACCGCAGCTAACTCCAAATCATGTGTTGGGTAATTTTGCTCATGGAATTTCAACTGTCGTGAGGCATAAGCTATCACCATATCATTTTGCATAAGAACACTCCCCAATCCCTTCTTGGATGCATCACTGTAGATCACAAACATTTCTCCACTACAAGGCTGTGTGAGCACAGGTGCACTGGATAACCTTCTTTTCAACTCCTTGAAATTCTCTTCACATTCCTCTGTCCAAACAAACTTAACTCCTTTCCGAGTCAACTAGGTGAGTGGATTAGATAATCGTGAAAAATCCTTTACAAAACGTCGATAATATCCAGCGAAACCAAGAAAACTTCGGATCTCAGTTACTGTTGTTGGTCTTGACCATCTTTCGATAACCTCTGTTTTTGCTGGATCCACAGATATCCCCTCTTTTGAGATTATGTGACCCAAAAATGAATCTTTTTGAAGCCAAAATTCACACTAGGTAAATTTGGCATAAAGCTTCTCCTTTCTCAGTGTCTTCAATATAATTCTCAAGTGATCTTCATGCTCTTCCTTGCTCTTTGAATAGACAAGAATATCGTCTATATAGACTACCACAAATTGATCAAGATAGTCTCTAAAGACTCTATTCATTAGATCCATGAAGATAGCAGGGGCATTAGTAAGACCAAATGGCATCACTAAAAATTCATAGTGTCCATACCTTGTACGGAAAGCCGTCTTTGGTATATCCTCCCTTTTGACCCTTAATTGATGATACCCTGAACAAAGATCAATCTTGGAAAAGTATTGAGCTCCACGTAGTTGGTCAAATAAGCCATCAATGTGTGGGAGAGGATATTTGTTCTTGATAGTGATCTTGTTAAGTTCTCGATAATCAATGCAGAGTCTCATTGATCCATCTTTCTTCTTAACAAATAGAAAAGGTTCTCTCCAAGGTGATTCACTAGGGAGTATGAATCCCTTATCAAGATTCTCTTGGAGTTGCTTCTTCAATTCCTGCAACTCAGTTGGGTCCATTCTATATGGTGTCTTTGAAATAGGCAAAGCACCCGGTACGAGTTCTATTGAAAACTCAACTTCACGATTTGGTGGAAGACCCGGTAATTCCTCCGGAAAGACATCATCAAACTCCCGTACAATGGGAATATTATTAATCGTGAGTTTCTCACCAACCATTTGAGATAAATAACCTTCATTTAATGGAATCAATACCCATAAGATGGATGAAATTTCCACTGGAAGGTTATGTTCATCCTTGCATTGATATACGATCGTAGATTGATCTGGAATATGAAATGTGACTTACCTTCTTTGGAAATTGATATGAGCTCCATGTAGAGAAAGCCAATCCATGCCAAGAATCACATCAAATTCCACTAAAGGAAGGATCACAAGATTTGCAGGAAGCACTTTCCCACAAACTTCGATCGGAGAAGAATTATAAACTTTTGATGCGACTGTTGTGCCATTAGGTGTTGTCATAGCTAACTCAACATCTAATTGTTGAGTTAATACGGTGATACCCTTAGGAAAATCTTTAGAAATAAAAGAGTGGGTGGATCCAGAATCAAATAAAACATTTGCTACTTTAGAGTGGATGGTAAGTTTACCTTTCACCACTTCGTTATCGTACTCCACATCGCTGATAGAAATTGCATGTGACTTTCCTTTGTATTTAGCCTTAAGATTTTGTTGACGTCGACCATCATCATCAACCCTTGGATTTGGGCATTGATTGTCATAATGCCCCATCTCCTTGCACTTGAAACATTGAAGTGTAGTAGGTTCATTCTGTGTATCCCTTCCTTTGTTTTCATCATTAGACATCATCTTCCCATTATCGCAGCATTCAAATGCCCGATGAACTTCCTTTCCACACATAAAACATTTACTTGTCCCTTTAAGACAACTCCCTCCATGTTTCTTTCCACACTTTGAGCATAAGGGAAAGCTCATCTTCTTTTCAGTGTGCTCTTCAGATTTTCCTTTGAATTCCATCTTCCTATTCTTATCAAACCCATGTGACTGATGGGTTACTCCAACCTCCATCTCGACTTTGAGAGCACATCGAACGATTTCCTCGTAGCTATTGAAGTCCCTTATGTCTAACGCCCTTCGAAGACTTGGTTTTAAGCCACTAAAGAATCGATCGATCTTACTCTCAGGTTGGATAATAATACCATAAGCGTACCTTGAAAGTCTTGTAAAATTTGCTTCATAGGTACCAACAAATTCATCATCCCTCTTCTTCAGTTCAAGAAACTCTTTCTCCATCTTTGTTCGGAGAATACGAGGGAAGTACTTATTGAAAAATAAGTTCTTGAACTCGTCCCATTCCATAGACACAATTTCATCCCTTTGCCTCGTATTCTTAATAAGATTCCACCATTGATCAGCATCTCCTTCCAAACGATACACTGCTAGGATGACTTTATCATGCTCAGAACATTGAAGAACTGAAAATATCTTTTCAGTAGTACTAATCCATTGTTCAGCAACTAATGGATCAGTAGACCCACTGAAAGAAGGTGGACGCTGCCTCATGAAGGATTCAACAGAATGTTGCTCCTTCCTTTGCTCGTTTGGAAGTCCTGCATGATTCATAGCTTGAGAATGTTGTGTGAGCATGGCTACAAGATCTTGCATTCCAGCTCCCATATCGTTTGGTTGCTCAGGGGGACAATCAATGCATTGCTCATCGCATTCCGCATTAACACGGTTCATTCGGGTTCCAGCCATTGACTAAAACCAAGATGAATAGTGTGAGAAACACTAATTATAATAGGAAAACCACATAATCAAGGATAAAATTTCACACATAAGGTCTTATCCTAGGGTATTCATGGCCATTTCTAAAACACTAAGATTGTGTTCTATGCTTAGACTTATCCTTAGGGTTCTTACTAAGGCTTTCACATCCTAGTTTCCAAAGGTTGACTATAACTTTCCTCTGATACCAACTATAACGACCCATACTTTACATACATTGTTAATACTTCAAAATTGAAGCACACTTATTACAACATATGACAAAACCACAAAGGACCGAATAGGTATAATGTCTTTAGAAACTGGGAAACATAAATAACTGGTTCATAAATCTTCTACAGTGTCTCCCATTTATTTCATCATATCTAGGGTCCCTTTTAGCATATTCTACTTAATATCCATCTTCCTGACCTGGGGAATAGAAAACATAAAAGGGTGAGCTCAAATGCTCAGCAAGGGAAAATAAAGGAAATAAAAATCATATCATATCTTTTTGAAAATCATAACCTGCAAAAGAGATCATAATATCTTAACATGGAATAAGTCATAAAAGTGAAAATGAGATCCCCATAATAATAACATGAAACTTGAAACATTGTGGCATTCACACATAATCATAGAGAATCATTTCTTGTTAGTCAAGACTCATTGCCAAGACTATCTTAGTGGACAAAGTCCCTTTCTGAATCGAGTAACCCTCGTTTCAGTCCTGTTTCACTGAACCGGTATAACCTACCGTTCCAGCCCTATCTATCTCATGAGATATAAAATCTTTACCCAATGCATTGGAGGGAGATATAGGTCCCACCCATCTTATAATGAATCCTTTCTTATGTGTGCCACATAATCATTAATCATACATCATCGCATAACCCATGTAATAAAAATGGGATTCTTAAACAACATGACATCATAAAACAATTCATATAAGATAAAGTAATTCATAAAAATGTTTCCATCACAACATAATCAAATCCATGTAATAATAGGGATAAAAACAGAACCCTTTTATCATCTTATATGGAAAATAATTTTGATAAAACACTTGAAATGAATTCTTGAGGAAAAGATCCTTTCTTCTTCAAAATCAATTTCTTTTCACAAAACATCATGTAATTTTAAAACAGAGAGATTTTATTAAAAATAGTCATGAAATATTTTGGAGGAATCTTCATGAAAATAAGGCTTTATAAAACCTTAAAAATCCGTTCGTGTCGTTGAAGTTAAAAAAAACATTCTTCGTACTTTTGACGGAAAAGTCAAAATGTACCTCGTACAAAAAAAGACGACAAAAGATTCTTTTCATATTCTTTACTAAAGAATCACCTAAGAGTAAAATTGAATTTAAACTATTGTATGTGGGTGGAAACAATATTAAATATTGATGGAACAAGGATGTGGATGATAAAATACACCCCAGTAAATGCCAAAGTAAAAACAATCTCGGATAAAAATGAGATTGTGATATTTTACTTACCTTAGGTCCGATTTGCTTTGTACGTGTCCGAAGCTCCTTTATAATGGTTTAAATAATGTTATTGACTTATTCCAGAATCATACATATTGATATGATATCATATATGGTCATATTCTTAGATTCATGTTAGTAATATTTCATTGTTACTTGTTACTCGGGTCTTTATTGCCTTTTGTTCTTATGCGTGTTTTGCCGAATAAATTATTATTCTTCTTTTAAGGTTATAGATAACTAATATCCAGAATGGTATTAGTGTAACATATATCATATTTATTCATTCAATTCATTTATATAATTACTATGTAATGATGATCGTGTAGAACGAGTCGCATCACATCGTGGAGACGGTATTCCGTACGTACGCACGAGTGATGATATCGTTCCTATGATCGTGGAATTGTATTGGAGTATATATATATTATTTCAGTATCAATATTACATAATACTAATCATAAATAGTTACTCATTACACCATTATACCCATCCTTGTAAGGTGGTGGTGGAAAATAGATTACACCACGGCGTGGAGACGGTATTCTGTACGTACGCACGTGCGGTGATTTCATTTTTCCGTAGGATGGATAGAAGGTGAATTAGGGTTGTTTCATATTTATAATAACATATCAGTATGTAATTAATACTGATATTATTACTTTATCATGAAACAACTAAAGGAGAAGAAGTTGAAGAAAAATGAAATTGAAAACATCGGTAACGGATATTACCTCTTCTTTGGAACGCCTCTTTGAATCCTCCACTAAGGGAACTAAAATTGGTCTTTAAAGAAGACCAGGACCTCTAGGATTATTCTAGAGAAGTGGAGAGGAGAAAATGGCTGGGGTTGGCCGAGCTTGAGTGCTCAATTTGGTGTGGGGAGGAGGGGGAGGAGGTGTCCTTTTATAAGGGAGGAGAGGGGCACCTTTGGAATATCTCAAAATATTATTTTATATTAAAGTCAAAATCGGTTTATAATGGTTCCAAAGGGTCTTATTTCGAAGCTAAAGTGGGGATGGGTCGAAATCCTATCAACCAATAGGATTTAGACATGTTTATGGTATTATTTTAACCTTATCAATTAGATTTAACTCTAAGTTAAATAATTTAACTTTTACCATGTCTTTTTGTTTTCTTTCACTATATGGTTAATACACTTACTATAACATGCCAAACGAACCCCAAATTGTTTATTATTAATATATATATCCTTATCTAAGTAATTTGGCCGAACCTTAGATTTTTAGGAATAAAATAACAATTAATAATATAATATTTGATTTAAAAACTATTTTGTGACAATTTTGACACTATTTGATATATGATTTTTGTGAAAGTCATAACAGAATTATATGTTCGAACCAAGTGGATTAAATAAGCACTAATATATCATAGTAACCTATAAAATTTGTGTAATTCATAAAAAGTATCAAATTACATTTATTTTTGTGTTTATAACATCAATTATGTCAATATTTCATAAATAAGATAATTACTGCATCATAATTGTGTCATACATAAATTAAATTATATAATGTATAAAAATTATAAATAAAATACCATTATGTAGGAAATCTTTTTATCATTCTAATGAATATTTATAGTCTAATTTATCTTTTGTATAACCCCATATTAAAAATGATTTACTTATTAAACATTGATTTTAACTATTTTAACCCTTCTTTAAATAAATTAATAATAAATGTCATAATCTAACCCAAGTGGGCGTAAATGGTCATATTTTATTCATAAGGTTGTTTTTGGTCGAATTACACTTATCCAATAAAATTAGGACATGTGTTAGGGTAATAGTAATATCATATTTACCCTTAGTTACCCTATTTACTATTAACCGCGGTAAAAAAAGTAAAAAGTTACTATTCACCAAAAAATTATTTTTATCTCATTGAACCACATTTTACTTACTGATATCAACTGTGTCTGTCGGATTTTCGAAATTCCATTCACAGAAGCGGTAAAATTAAGTTTTATGCAAAATTCAGTTTTTAACCTACCACTTAGTGGTTTCACTATTCATCAAAAATTGAAAGTTTTCAGAAAAATACCAAAATTTCACCCTAGGCTAATTTTGATATTCTGAGTCCAAAAATGAAGTCCATTTTGAAAAATAAAATTTATAAAATTTCAAAAAGTGGTTATTACTATTCAAAACGGCTAGTTTTAATAATATTTTAATAGCATATCGTTGTTTAGTGAAACTCGGTATTGCGTACGACGCAAGCTATCGAGGAAGGTCGTGATTGCGTGTAATTCAAGCCAAGCAAGTGTTGTGTAGAAAAAGATTCCTTTGATGATTCATATAACATAAAAGTCTCGGGTGTTACAGTGCATCGCCTACCCCTAGATTACTGGAATTTCATAGTTATTTTGACTTATCTTTTTAGTTAAATAAGTTTTTTTTGGATTAAGAATATGTTTAATTGGAAGAAATATATTTTATGGAATATATTACCAATGGATTGGAAAATGATTTTGTGATTAAGTAAATAATTTTATTTTAGAGATATTCACTACTTTGGGAACCCGATGTGATCAACATAAATTGAATACGATGGAGTTTTAATGGATGATTAATGGTTTAATTATAATTTTGAATAATCTATAAATTTATTGTGGACTTATATAAATTTGTCTCATTTATGGAAATAATTAACCTATCAGTGATAATATGGGATTATGAAATTAATTTTTTGTATGAGACATTAAGAGTGATTTATATTTTTTAGTGATAAATCTTTTAATTGATCTTTGAAAAATATTTTATCTAATTCAACCAAATTTTTGGTTTTAATACTTGTTTTTATTAATTTGAATAATTTTATGGAAGTTTGTTTGTTGAATGGTCTATGTAGAACATGGGTATTACTGTTGAATTTTGGAGTCTGAAATTAGTTGTTATCCTTATAAAAGATTATTCATTTAGGGGGGATTATCTGATCATGTAAAAACAATTTTCATTTTTGTTAATGTATAAATATATGGTAAATATATTGTTCATCATTTTTGGTTTATTTGATTCTCTATATGTTGATTATAGTCTTCAGTTCTGAATAGGTTATCATAAATACTTATTATTTGGAGAAAAAGTTGATTTTCAGGTGGAATTTTATTAATGGATGAAACTCTACTTGTCATGTATGTATAATTCCCTATGTTCTTATTCTATACAGTATACAAATTCCACATCTTCATGAAAATTATCATTAAAAAAATTCCATTTACTTTTCCTCCTATGAAATCAATGATTATATAACCAATCCTAGATTTACGGTTTTCTAATTTTTAACATTCTCCTGATATTGTTTTCTATCACTATCCATAAAAACATTATGGTTATTTTCTCATCCATATCCATGTTTTCTTACTTGTAACCCTAGTATGTGTTTTCTCATGTGACATTCATACTACCATGTCTTTCATTTCAAGTTGTTGATTTGTTAAACCTATTTTGGATGTTGGATTGTAAAAAAAGAATTTTGAAAAGTCAAACCACAGTTACCAAACCTAACTTCGATTTTTGAGGATTCAATATCCAAAACGGTGGTGAATTTTTCATCTATATCTTTTAAAATTAATCTCTATGTTCGATAGCATACATGATACACGGACATTTAGCATGAATGAATAATGTAAAATTATTATTTAATGTGATAGTTATCAAATATACATTAGAATATTGGGAATAAAGATGATTAACTAAATTATGAAAATATGTTTTAAAAATGTTTATATAATGAATCACTGGTTACCAAGTAAATTTTTAAATTTGATAAAAACAAATTGCATATAAATAATGTATTTTCTGGAAAACTATTTATATGAAAATAAGTGTGTTTATAAAATAATGAAATCTATCATGATGGATTTTATTGATGAAATATATATTTCATATATTCAATGAAATATTTAAATTTAATCTTATATTTTTTCTATACATGATATAAGAACAACATCAATTTTTCAGATAAGAGAAGTATTTGTTTTAAGAAAATGCAGTCTACCGCCTTTCGATAGTGATCCCATTATAAATCTAGTTTTTTAAATTATCATGTTTTCCTTTTGAAAAAATAAAATTATTATTTGATATCCAGAATTTAAATTTTACTCTTGATAGGTGTTTGGTATTTTTTTTGATAATATTCATTTTTTTAAGGATTAGTGAAAAATAGTAAATATTAATTAATAATTTATTTTTCCTATAACTTATTTATATAGATAAATTTTAGTTTTATTTGGTTTTAAATAATAATTACGTAACGTTTATATCATTAAATCCAATTTTTGTCTTTGGTTGTAATTTTAATTTAAAATTATATATAAATGCATGTCAATCTTTTTTTGGGTTCTTTATAGAAAAAAACGGTTTTCTCATTTTGAAAATGAAGCTTAATTTTTAATTATTTTCTTCCAATTAATAGTTTTGAATTTGGGAAAATAGATTCTGTATTTTTAATAATAATATCCAAATTCTGTAAATAGGTCCCTTTTTATTTTTGGACATTATGAATAGTAACCTATGTAATTATTTTTATTATCATGTTTAAAGGTAAATCCGTTAATTAAATGTCAAAATAATATTATAAGTATATAAAACTAACCAAAAACAAGTACTAATTTAATTTTATGAGTGTATACATACAATTATCTTCCTTGGGTAGATGTTATGACCACTTTGAGCAACTTTGAAGACTTTAATGCTTTCATAATATATTATTCAATGAAAAATAATTTTTGTTACACTTTTGTTTTTAAAAAGGAAAGTACTTTAATATAGAGTGATACAATGGATCTATTTAACTATAAATAGTCATTGGAAACATAAAAACACTACCTACATCATTTTAAGTTTATTTTAATTTTTAGAAATTAAATACTTAAATTAATGTATGTCATAATGATGATGTAGTAATTTCATTAATTAATGAAAGAACCAAATAAATGATTTTTCAAATATTAAAATAAATTTTATTTGACATATTAAATTCCAAAAAAATAATTTTATGGAAATATTTTACATGTTGGCGATGATTTAACAAAGTTGGTTTGAACATATCTTGGTGTTATGATATTTTCTAAAATTAAACTAATGAATTGTGTCATAATTGATAGTATTGAAATTTAAAAAAAAAATTGTTTATAAACTTGAATAAAATTCCTAAAAAACTAATATTTTTCTAAACGGTTCATAAAATTCAAAATATGTCATAAATAGACTTTTTGGGGGTTTTTGACATGTTATGGTCATTACTTTGATCTACAAAGTGTAAAGATCAAAATATCCCATTAATTTTAAAAAAGGGTAAAATAATTGTTTAATGAAAAAGATAAGGATTATAAAAATTCAAAACTAATCTATTTTTAATTGGATGATTGATATTGGACCCAAAATCATCTTATAATTAAAATAATTTTTTTTCTATCTGAAATTGAATTTATATTAATTTAATATTCTAAGAATTTCTAAAGGTTCCCATCACCTCTCCTATAAAAGGGTACACGCCATTATCTAATACTGACACATTCAAAGCCTTTTGATTCATCCAATATCAACCCAAAACCCTTACCATAATCCCGTAACACATTATTGAAGCCTTATTTTAGGTAGAACACCCTCCTTATAGGTGATAATGTGTTGTTCAAGAGTGATCATCTGAAGAAGCTGTATTATTTTGTTTGGGTATATCTATTTTAGTTTTTCATACAATTCCATTAAATCACCTACAAACATGATTAAATAATAACTATAATATATTTAATATAATTATATGTTATTTCTTTAATATCATCACAGGAATCCATCTTCAATTTCATCAAATGGGAAGTGAAAATTCTGTTCTTCTATATGGTAGACTACCACCTCGAGAACCGATATAGTTCATTTTTCACTACCATCTATCAAGAATAGTTAAAATTATGGAATAAATGTTCATATATGATATTAATGGAATAATTTTTCTATTTAAAAAATAATAATTCAATTTCCTTCTCACCTTCCATGCATATTATCATGATAACATTATTTGTGCGTACGTGTGAACGGTCACCTCTACGAAGCGATGTGAATCATTTTTATTCACCAAATCACTTGTATGAAATATGTAAGTATATTTAAATTATTATTATGATTTTAAATATATTATGATATTTATGTAAAATTAAAATAATAAATAAATTATTTTCATAATGATCAATGAAAAAATTAACTATTACCAATGCGTGTGTACGACAAACAGTCTCTAAGATTATAACATTGATTATTTTCTATAACCACCCTTAATGGATTGATTTAAAGATATAATTTATATATAATGATGTTAATAATTTCATGAATTTTATTCTATAGATGATTTAAATGTGACTATAAAAACTAGTGACATAAAACAATATTCATTTTTTACTCATGTTTCAAATATCTACAAAACATTCGATATGAACTTAATGAATTATGTAATTTTAATAACGTCTTATTAAGTGATAAAAAAACAATAGTAAACATTAAAAAGGTTATCAGGTCAATATTAATTAACTTAACTATACAATTTAGGAATAATATGGAATACATGTGGTGAATCAAACTTAATATAAAAGTCATTGTCTCAATATTCTTTTCTTGAGGCATATTTTGATAATATACACCTCTATCTTTCATATGGTGTATAATAAACCCATTTTAAATTTAATTTAATTCAATGGGTTTCAAAAATAATATTTTTTATACGATTTTTTTACATTCTTAAAAAATTACAAGATAAATGTTTTGAACGTACATGACCACAGTGACTTTTCCTCCCATGTGGAATTTTCGTATTTGGATTCCTATTCAAGCGAAAATATTTTAAAAATAACTATAAATATCAAATTCTTTTTTCAGGTATTTTTGTATTGAAAATGGTTTTGAGAATTTTTTGATTATATATTGTAATGATTCATTGTGATTGAAAATTATATTAGTTATGTGTTGATGATTGAAATCTTTTATGTGTTTTGATTATATAATGTTACTTGGAAAATTGAGGGGTAGTTACGTGATAAACCAAATATGAGTGGTTACATGATAAACCAAAGAAGTGTGGTTCTATGATAAACCATGTATGGTTGGTTAGGTTATATCCTCTAATGAATTGGCTGTGGAATTCGTACATATGACTATTCTATTTAGTGATATGGGTGGAAGTAGACAATACAGCTATTCCACTAAAATATGATTATGTCCCATGTAACCTACATATGTTATATATAATTTATATGGGTTTTGTGGTTACATTTTGGTTACATAAGGGTATGCAATGAGCTTATATTCATTAATGATTATTTACTTATTTATAAATGTGTAAAGTATTATTTTATTATAATATATTCAAGGTTTACATGTTTTGACATGGATAATAGCTTTCCTTCTTTGTCACCCTTAATGATATTTTTTTCTCATTCCATGTTTGAAATGCCTTTTAGAAGATTTAATAGCGAATAGAGAAGATTATGGGATAATTTAAATGTTGTGATTTTTAAGTATGATATAAAACCATGTTTCTTTTAAAATTATTTCATTTATGAAAAAAATGGATCGGGTGAATAATTTTTTACTTTGTAATATTTCGGTTTTTATTCAATACTTATACCCCAATTCTCTAAAACTCTAAACATTAAACGATAGTTTGGTTGAATGAAAATAAAATCATAGATTTATTCGAGATTAAGTAATGTTTAATGCTAGGGCCTTATAATTTGGGATGATTTTTTTGTCCTGAAACACAACAGTACATTGGGTTATGGGTGTTTATTATTTTTAAATAGCTATAACAGATTTAATTTTTATTATATCTACAAATATAAGTTTAATATATCTATTAAACTCAACAATTTTGGAAAACCCAAAACCATTTTATTATGTCCTCATAAAAAAATATAGTCTTTTTTTTACTGTGATACACCCGAACTCCTTAATGTCATAGCAGGGGTGAGAAGTCATTCCTAGCAATTAAGATCATTCTAGAATGTCATGAACTGACCTTTTCATTCATTTAATCTGATGATACATTCCTTCATAGAACCAGTTATTCCATTAGGTTTAAAAGTATTTTCTTTAATTTTTATTATAATCTCAACATATTTCTCCAAAATATTATATTTTATTACATTTGTATTATATTTTAATTAGGAATTATAATCTTTGTATTTACCTCTCTATATTTTGGAATCACATAAAACATTTTTATATTTTATTTAATTATCTATCAATAAGTCAATTTCATCCAAATCATCCTCTGTTTTATCTTTATGTTCAACTCTTCACATGATTCCA
This sequence comes from Viscum album, assembly GCA_963277665.1. Taxonomy (NCBI): domain Eukaryota; kingdom Viridiplantae; phylum Streptophyta; class Magnoliopsida; order Santalales; family Viscaceae; genus Viscum; species Viscum album. Next base: position 1,654,881,115 of record OY728148.1, on the reverse strand, counting down.
GTTTTATCCGAATCATTTTCCTTACCATGTTACTTTTCCTAAATATCCATGAATATTCATTCGTGGTATTTATAGTCCTTCAATTCCAAAAACCATATCTCTTATATTCTCTTATCTTAAATTGATAAATGTTATTATTATTTATTAATATTTTATTCATTTTCATTTCTCAATCATTCATTCAAATGAATTTCATTTTGGTTCTCCTTCCTCGTCATCAATGTAAAATTTATTAGGACACCAAGAAGCATATATTTTCACAATTCAATATAAAAATCATGTAAATGGTTTATTTAAATTAAATTTATCCATTACCCATTTTATACTAAATGGGGTAAATGAAAGAATATCATCAAATTTTTCATCCTTATAATAATATTCAATGAAATTTTCATTATATGCATTAATTTTATCTATTCTGAGGTGAATATAGATAAATAAACATACATATTATATTATATTCATTAATATTAATTTCATATCCTAGATAATCCCACATAATAACCCATTGGTTTATTTCCTTTGTATACTACCTACATAATCATTATATTCTATAACCCCTTGAACATCTCCCACAAATGACCTTCCTATAGCCTCATTACACAGAATAGTTTTTCTTAAAACATAGGGAATAGAAAAATATGACTATTTTATATTGGGTTCATGATGAGGGTAATTATTAAAGATAAAAAACCAATGATCATGAGCTTTCAAAAAAACAATATTGTAGGTATGAGAACATAATCATAGTTCAAGAACATAACATTAGACAAGAATGTCCAAAATAACATGTATCATAATTCATAATCCAATTCATCTAGATCTATGAATAACATAATAATGAAGCATCATATCATGAGTTTTTTGTAAATCATATTAATTGTGTAAAAACATAATCATATAAATCATAATGTAGTGTATGTGTAAAACCCTAAGAATAAGTGTAGTATGTTTTAAATAAAGGCATCACATAATGTAATTTTTTAACCAAATATAATTAATATAGTTGGGAAACATTTAAAAATAATAATAATAATATTAGAATAAAATTATGTGGTTGTATAGGTAAATTACATAAAACATGTTGGAATGTATTTTCATTCATAAGAAATGTCAAATTTATAATGATATTGGAAGTGATACCCTTCTGGCTTATATATCATATAAATACTGACACCTGAAGGATTTAATATGACCTAAATCATTAGATAAATTTAATATAATGATAAATATAGTAAAAATTCATCCATGTATTGTTTATATTCAATAATAAATTAAATAGTTATTGAATATGGAATAAGGCTCAAAGATTAAAAATTATGTCAAGCAACTCCTTACCTTGTGTCCCTTTATCTAGGAATGTATATTAACATAATAAATAAATTAAATAACTATAATAATTTATTATTATAAAAAAATATTAATATTTATTACATCGTTATAGCATAAATCCATAATTATTTATTACGTAAATATTAGTTAGTTATGGATTATTTTAATCATTGAATATTAGTACATTTTTTTACTTCGAATGGTTTTTACAATGGAGATGTTATAAATCATTATATTGATATATTTTAACCATTAATATATTAGTGTTAATTTATTAAATGATTACAAGTGATTTATGAATTTATAATTTCATACCATGAGTTTTTTAGTTAAGAATCATTAAGATAAAATTTATAATGATATTTTTTATCGATCAAAAAGTAGTATATTTGTAATGATTTAAATTATAATGTTAATATTAAAACCCATAAAATAAATTTTATTTACTAATTAATTTATAATTTTAACCATAACTAGGTTTCCATAACAATATATGATATAAATTAACAACATTGTTCATGGAAGTGGTTGACCCAACCCAAACAAGATCATGTTACTCTCCATGCAAGAGTGTGGCTATAAAAGAGATTCGATTTTCATGATAAAATTTTTATAAAAGTATAATTGTATAATTTAAATTATATTAAGGTTAATAATTATAATGTAATCATTTTGAATGAATTTTAAAATTTATAAAAGACATTAGAGATGATAATATTCAAGTTGAGTGCTTAATTCATTCCTTGAAGGAAGTATTATAAATGGAGGACATTAGGAACCTTCAATTGAAAAGGAGAATCCAAATGAGAAATATCGTATTAGGATTTTAATAATGTATTGATATTATAAATTAATTTGAATTACTATATTCCATAATATTGCAAAGGGGACTACATATAGAGGTGAACATGAGGGAAAATTATTTAGAAACATGAGTTAAGTGATGTGTAAAAAATGAATCAAATTGTAGTATATGAGTATGTTTAGGAAATGTTTGTGATTCATGTGGGTATAAATTTTAAAATTAATAATGTTAACCAATATTTTATGTGTTTCATGTTGATTTGATTAAATCCGACCCATGGTGGATTAGTTTTTTTTCAATTTATTAATCTGTTTATATTATTATCATCATAATTATGTTTTAACCAAAAATTTACAGTGAACCCTCCTACCAAATGTAATAAAAGTTTTACCAAATTTTTAATGTATTTAATATAATTCAAATTATTTATATTAAAAATATATCATTTAAATTTTGATATAATATATATACATAAAAAATCATTTTATAGAAAAAACCTTTTAAATTATTAACCACCTTTATTCATATTTCTGACTAATTGATAGCTAAATGATTATATATATATATATATATATATATTAAAATTCTAAATTAGATTCAGTATTTTATGGAAAACCATTATTTTATGTAAATAAAAATATATTAAACTAAAATAAATTTTTTAAAAATAAATTTTTTACTATAATCATAGAAAATAACACAAACCTCTCTAACATATTTTTTTCTAAGAATGATATCGAACACACTATCAAATTATGATATTTTGATAAAAAGAATAGAAAAAATACTATTTGATTCAATTTCTAGATTTTATAGGATAAAACATACTATATGTAAGCATAGTGAAAAATATTTTGTTTTATAATAGAAGATTTATAATGAATTAAATGAATTTATTCATATTATATTTCTATTAATAGATATTGGATTAATGATGCTTAATTTCATTATATATATTATCAATAAATTAATTAAAAATAATTTTTTTATAATAATAATTTCAATAAGCATGTGTAACACATAATATATATATAATACTTACATTATATACTATTATTTGTTATTTGAGAATTATATTACTTTACACAACACTTGTATACCTATTTGATACTTGTAGATACAATTGTCATATTTCTATTGACCATGTATACAATATCTATATTTCCAATGTAAATATATCCAATTCACATATATAATAGTCATATTATATTCATATATATAAAAATAAAAAATAAATTCAAACAAATCCATGTAATATCTCTTAACATTCCTATAATTGTTATATTTCATAGCCATATTTCAATAGTTGTGATCATTATTATGGTCTTCATGGAAATTCCCAATCATGATGAATATATATTCATATTTTTTTATATTTTTTTATTTATTCCAAATGTAATTTTATTAATGTTTTTTATCCATTCACCTTATTAATGTATTGTGTTTTTATTTATATTATAATTTTTCATCTTAATTAAATGTTTCACGGTTTATTTTAGTTTGGTCTTTCATGAAAATTATGATATTCAATAGAGTATTTATTTAATTTAAAATAAAACATAAAACCATTGGTTCTATATTCCACTCCTATAAATTAGTTTTCAATAATAAAATATATTACTCTAAATGAAATATATGAGGATACTATAGCCTCATTTATTATTATGGTTCCCATGTCACTTCCTCAAACATATGATTTCTCATTAAAATTTTAACTATAAATGTCTTCTAGTTTAACAATACATTGTATTTATGGTTTATGATTTCAAAAAGTTATTTATTATATGATAAATCATGTACATCTATATAAATTTTGATTTCAGTATATATAAAAAACTATCTTTTGTCAAATTGACACATCACCAACGTTGGGCTACTATATGATTGAGATCAATAATGATCCAAATTAGTAACATGACTGTCCATAAAAGAATAAAAAATAGAGTATAGTGTGAATAAAGAGTACATATCCATGATACATACAAGTAAATTAAGAGGTATTAATAACTTAATGAAAATGAGGGTATAAAAAATTGAGTTTCTATATGACTATCCTTCACCACAAATCAATATAACTATAAATATGATGACAATTTACAGATTTCATAGAACTATATGACTCCCTTTGTTTTACTTTTATCCTAAAACCCATATCTATATACACCCAAATGAAAATTTAGGTTTTTTAAAAAAAAATCCTTGTATGATTTCACTAAACAATTTATACGAAGTCTAATACAATGCCAAAATATGTTCTCAAATTTAAAAAACTCTATTTGTAATGAATAATCAATGTAGAGAAAATTATTTAAAACATCCATCTATTTTCAAACTACATTTTATATTATCTTAAATGATGAATATCATAATTAAATATAAATACCTTTAATGTATAAGTAAAACCAACCATGGATAAAAAAATATGATAAACTTGTGAGAAATGAATCATGAAATGTACTATATTAATAAAACCAACCACAAGTCACCTTTATCCTATTAAAATATATTGTCAGACAAAAGAATCAATAATAACCACTAATCAATCAATAATGATAATGCTAAAGGTATCCAACAACAAAATATCTTCATGAACATGTGACGGAATAATAATCACTAATCTAGTCATAAAGTGAATTATACTGATATCGATTTATTCCATAGTCTATCAACAACATAAATAATAAAACCTAGTTTTTTATGCAATATAAAATTGCATATGTCTATTTCCCAACAGCCCTAAATATCTCCATGAGAAAGGTTTCTCCAAAAAATTGTAAATTATTCTCAAAATCTTTAAAAACCTTTCATCGTGTTAAATCAGCACTCCCATTCTTGAGAACTAATTTTTGTGTCAAAATCACCTTTAAATAATTTTATCCAACACTTAGTATACATAATTCTATTTTTAAATAATAAAACAAATTAAAAATATGTATTTAATATAAATAATTATCCATTTATAATAAATAAATCAATTTCAATGAATAAAACAAATGTATTCAGAGGAACATTAAGTAACAAATTTTTTAAAACAACATTATATAGGAACCTACCCCAATAAGGTAGGAAAACTTTTCCTTTTATGAAATATATTAGAAAAAAGTTTTCAAGTATTAATGATCCCAGATCCAGAAGAAAAATATTTAATTCTCTACTAACACCTATAATCTAAAAACCACAGCCTAATAGGTGTCTAAGAAGAATAGTGGAGAAGAGACTAAAAGAGGATATAATAATAGAAGATAATGATAGTTAATAATCTATATATACCTTGAATATATCATCGATAATGAAGGATAACCACTATGTAAATAATATTATAATCTTCAAGGGAACTTGGGGAAGTTTATTTTGACCACACAAAAAAATTATGAGATGATTATACATATAAAAACCTCTTGTAAATTGTAAAATTAAAACAATTTAAAGGGTCAGATCATGGATTAATATTTTTCCATATTGTGTAATAAACCATGAACCAACCATATATGATCATTATCCCTTTTAATAATGAGTTGCATGATTACCCTGGCTGAGTACCACATTTTGGGTACATTTGTTTCAAGTCGTGTGACACATATAGAAGAATAGTTAGACAAATAGATAATTTATCTAGGGAGCTACATTGTTTTTATAGCCAGGATCAAATCATGAAAACAACACTGGATCCTCATATTTCCATACTGCACTATTAGTAGTGAAAATATACCTAAACCATGTTCCTGGAAACACACAAAGGATAAACCAATCTTAAACTAAATATTATTTTTTTACATTTGGGGAATCAAAATTCTCTATACCAAAAAATATTTATATCACTAGAAATTCCTCAAGATTCTGAAATCAAATAAAGGGAATTCTATTGTTTCGCATTACACAATTCCTACAACCACATATCATGGGTATCCCATCCACAATACCTTATTATACTGACAAAGGGAATTTTTTTTTCCATAAAATACCTTTATTGGTGGTCAGTAATCAAAATCTACTTTTCAACGACATAAATCTATGGATCAAGATAAAAATATTCCTATTAAATTAAATGGGAAGGTTTGGTTATTACCCCCTTAGGTGGAAAATATGAAAATCCAAGATTCAATGTCAAGAGAGATTTATTTTCCAAATGATATTCTTTATTTAAAAGTCATCCAATGATCTAAAAGGTGCTGAAAACCTTAGTGAAAACACACCTTACATACAAAACAGATAGTGTCCCAAGAGATGAGAAAACGTGATAAATACATGATCAGTAACCTCAATCTATATTTGGTGAAAAATATAGTCCACATTGGATTTCTGAAGATTCTAAGTATTCACTAAACTATTGTGATCTAGATACACTTTCAACATTATTTATTGAACAAAGAATAATCAAACCATGATCTCTCTCCCAAATCATCCAAACATAATGGAGATCTATATAGACACCCATAAATAGATTAAAATTGAACAACTATAATAATACCATGATAAATATTTTTATATTATTATTTAACAAAAGAGATTTTATTTTCCCAAGGTCCACCAAAATCAATCACTCATTCATGGAGCATATCCTGGTGAATTTTATTAGATTTATCAGTCTTTAAAACCACATGTGGATGATATGTTTTGTGCAATTCTCTCTATAAACGCATCATGTCTTGAAATCCTATACATAAATAATATGTAAACCACATGTAACAATTAAAAACAGACTTGTAAGAATCTTTTTAATGTTTTAGAACCCCATGTTCATACTAGTGTCTGCATTATTTCACCTTCATATTCTATTTGATAGGGATAAAATAATATGATTTGAAAGGTTGATAAATGATTACCCAAATTGAATAATTCCTACTGGTATTTCCTTGTAAATCGATGATAATGTCTATAGAGATCTCTTCTCCATTCTATAGGACAATGGTAAAAGGATGAAAACAAAACTATCATGTCTCTAGTGGTCCACCATAATAATCTGATCAGTAAAGAACTATTCCATGATTTATAAAATCAAACACATCATCCATTACCACAAGTATTGATATCTCAAATCATCATATATATTGGTTTTTCCCTAGTGTAGAGACTAAAAAAACCATTATACACTGTTAGTCAATTCATACATTAAATATTTTGGAATAACCAAGCTAACATCAAAACACATAGTGTCCATTGAAGACTAAAAAAATAGATCAGTTCTCCAAACTATTAGTTATTTTACTGAATTAATTTAAATTAGTTTCTGTTACTTTTTCATGCTGCAACAAATTACCAAATTACAAGAAAACCTTCACAAAAGATAATAAATCCATTCCCTAGTCTCTTCCAATCTCAATATTATCTTAGTAAAAAAACACATCAGATACCACTACTTCACTAAATCATTCAATTATGGAGCCAATAATTTACTACTAAAATCATTAGAAAATACATTCCCTTTCCTAGGATTATAAGTAGAAAAAATTAAAAGTGCTTAAGAGAACTAACTTATAATCTATTCCACAATGTCATATCCATCGGAGTAAAAATATATATCTTCATAATATGTTGACAATACACAATAAATCATTCCCCAAATATATAGTAGATCCAGTTTTTGACATCATGAATAACAGCTTCCAAATAATGGTCATGGGTTGGGTAGTTCTTCACATGAAGGAATAATTTTAATTATAAATATGCCACACCATTCTTTCCCAGCATCAATTAACACCCCAATCGTGTAATTGTGGAATCCCAGAAAAGATAATTACACATACATTGTTCTCGAATAATCAAAAATCAAGCTAAAGTAAACCTCAAGTATAGTTCCTAAAAATAGCTCTAATATTTTTTATTTCATTAAAACATAACACCCTTTCATGTCAAATTTTTCATTTGAGATGTGACATTAGATAATTTTTTTATCAAAATGCATATAATATCCTAATAATCCCATGAATCTCTAAATTTAAACGATTTTTTTCGATTCTCCAATGACATAATCACCTGAATCCTTTCCAATTTCACTATTATTCACTTATCATATATGACATGCTCCCTAAATTTCATTTTTTGGATCCAAAATTACATTTGGAAATCCTAAAATACACTAAATTCTATTTTAAAATTCTTTTGGGGGAATTGAAATAATCCTTTTGTACCACATTTAACTAGGAGTACACAAAAATATCATCCAAAAAAATTGAAAATTAAATAGTCCAAGAACCAATCATAAGTCTAGTTTTTTAATGAAAAAACATTAAAAGATAATTAGTGAACCACATGTCATAAAGAACTACAAATGTACAAAATGGATCCTAAACAATGTATTATTTATATTAACTTCTCATACAGTTAATAGGTTATACCTTGGAAATTAGTCAATTTTATTAGACCATAGATCCCCTAATATTTGATCAAAAATATCATGAATTCCTGGAAATGGTTTTTTTAATAGTTATAATATTAATATTTTTATAATATAAAAGAGTTGAGACTTTCATATAATCTTTAAAAAAAATTAATAGGGTAATCCAAGGATGACATATTAGTGTGATAAAATATCATTTCTATAAGATAGATATTCCAAACTTTAATCTCGATAACTATGTGGGTTCTATGTGATATTATTAAATGGAAATGTAAAACATCTATAGGATTAGATCAATAGTACTTTGTATCAATCTATATAGTGCAATCCCAAAAAAATTCTAAGGAATGACCTCAGGCTAAGCCCTCGCATCTACATGAATTGTGATATTCAAATGAGGATAAAAATAGCTATTAAATTATAATACAACATTAAATTATTCTTGTATATGGAATAATATGTCCTTATCTCCATGAACTAGAGTCCCACTCACCCTAAAATACCTAAGTGACACTTTTTATGATAAAAACTGAACACATCAATAGTAGTATTCGATCAAGACCTTAACATCAATCATACTATTGTTTCCAATAATAATGATTATGATATTATGATTTAGGTCCAATAAATCATACACTTCTTCAAAGTCAACTATGATCACCAGACACATGGTACATTTAAAACTGTATTATAACAACATTTCTAAAGTCATGAAAAGATCCAACATAAATTGAATAAGATCCAAATGTGATACCAACACAAAAATAAACTTTCTTGATAGAAATTATTGACTCACGCCCATATCAATAAATGGAAGTACTATAGAGGATGAAATAATAATCGTAAAACTATAAATGTAAATTTATGCTTCTAATTATTTAATTAATACTTCATTAAATAAATACATCATAAAATATCCCCTCCATGATATATCATCACTTTCTGAACATACACATGGACATGATAATCAGTTCCAAATCTTTTGATGCATCAGAATGAACCTAATATGTATTTGTGTGTGTAGATCATTCTATAATTCCATTCAAAATCCTTCCAAAACACATCCTAGGATTCAATTTTTTTTTTGAAATGATTACATGTTCTAGGTCCTTATGAGAAGATTGGATTGGTTCAAAAATTATTGTAACACTGATTGGAGACTACTTGCCACTTTCATGATGAATCACCCAAAATAGGACTTCATGAATACTTAGCACACTTATTCATCATTTTTTGGACAAAATACACTACCTTGTTTGCACCTCCAATATAAAAATATCTACATAATCCATTTTTTCTATCTATGACTACCTCATCCTCAACAACATTGTTGAATAACATAAAATTTTATGTAAATATAATATCGTCCACATTTACCTAATATTTTCCCCCAAACTCATCTCTAACCTATAATCATTATGAACATTTTTAGTGACATGCTTTGGTGGTAGTAGAAAATCTCTCAGTAAAATGGATGGAATCCTCTAAAATTAAACACACCCTTTTCTAAAAGGTTAATAATTTCAAGTTTTCTCCTCATGAATGTTTTTAGGATAAAGCTAATTGTTAATTAGAATATTGATTGGAATCTAGATATCCTCCCCATGTAATATACAATGTATGATTGATTACCTCCATTTTATTCACATTCCTTCAAGAATGTAATTGGAAAACACAAAATTAGATTCCATTGAGGTTTTTGAAAAATAAATGGTCCTTAATATTCGACAAGAAAGTCCTCGTATTCCTAGGGTCCTTTGTCAACAACGAAAGAAGGTACATTATTCTTCATAAATTTTGATCCATGATCCTATTTTATTCCCTGGTTTCAATCACCTACCAAAACATTAGTATTAATAGTGTATATAATGAATTATCTCAAAAGGGGTATACTGGTGGATTTTCCTGCAGAGTTTTTTATCGAGATTCCTCTATAGGATTAAAAATGTCTCATTAATGAGGAATTATATAATAAAAAGAATTTAAAATAACCAAATTCCATAATAGAAATTTCAAAATCAGTGACCAACCTGAGGAACGAAAATTATTTCTTCAATATTAAAATAATTTTATGAAATCATAGATTATATATAAATATAAAAAAATAAAGAGGAATATGTTCATTTAAAAAACCCAAATAAATTTTATTTAAATAACCACAATCATTGAATCATATTATTTAAAAATCCCTAGCCATCCATGATAACATGAGTTCGTGAATTAATGTGAGTTGACTATATTCCCTCTCGCACTTAATACCTAAATTTTGATTATTCTATCTCCTATGTACCAAAAATCATGAACCAATCCTAGGAAGTGTCATAAAAATTATATATTTGAAATTGATCTAATACCAATTTTTAATAACTAATCACCGACCAAACTATGTTGTAACCAAATTAAGAATTAAAACGGATGAGATCAAAAAACAACCATATGAGTCTCATAAATAAAAAAAACATGATAATTCAATAGAGTACAGTATGTAAGAGAGTATATATCCATGTGAAATAAAATGTAATCCAAAAGTGTTAATCATAAAAATAAAATTTACAAAAGTGAATGAATATCCTCTATGTCACAATCTCACACCATAAATCTATCTCACTAATAAGATGATGACAAATAAGAGAATCAAGAAATAAAATGAATCCCTTCTTAGTTATAATTTCTTACATTAATATATCTGAAAATTCCCAATTGTAGAATTAGGGTTTGATCATTAATTCTAGTTGGATATCATAGAAAGTATATAAAAATTCTAATTCCATTAAACAGTTAGTTCCAAAATTAAAAAATAATAGTTTATAAAAAAATTCCAAATAAAAAAATTAAATGAAAAATGGGATTTTATAAAATCATTTCATATTCATAAAATTGTGGAAAAATATTTATACATATAAAATATCATGAAAGAATAATTAAACCCATCCATGGGTACAATATATGATATAAATGTGACATAAATGTATGAAATGTTAAATTGATTATACATCCTAGAAAAATTGGTATCTATCCAATGAAATTTGTGTTTAAAAAATCAATGGAATAATATCCACTAAGAGAACAATAAAAAGAGACTATATGATATTAGGTCCTATTATATTATATTTATATAAACAAAATAGACCCTAGTGGTGTCCCACACACAAAAGTTGAAAATTTTTATTTCTAGACACACCCAAGGATATCCATGTTTTATTTTTATCAATAACCAATTTAAAAACATGGTCACAAATTATAAAAACATTTTTACAATGAAGAATCAATGGTCACTATCTTGGGAATTCATTTTTTATAAAAAAATTGTAAATAAATTCTTGGAAAAAATCATGTGTATAAATATATTTGTAAAACAAAATAACATTAATAACATGTATCTTGTGATATCATTAAACTTTTATTTGAAATTAAACCATTTCACTGAAAAACCCAAACGAATTCATAGGAACATGATCTAATTCATGAGTTGGAATACTTTTATAGAGACATGTACTGCAAGAATGGATTATGTTTATTTAATTTACATAATGAAGAATATAAATGTGGATATTAAGACTTCATGATCATATATCTATATGAAATAGCATTAATTATCTTCCAACCACCATAGATCTAGTAATGTTAGCACAATAGGGTTCCAAAGAGAAAATAGGATAAGAGACCAAGGAATTTTCTATGAAAAATATAGAAAGGAAGATAAAAAATAGGAAATACATTGAAGAGATCCATAAAGAACAATTGAATCCTAAAAAAGAAGAAAACGTAGAAGCCTCTAGAGAAGTAAGGGATGTTTCATTCAATATTAATCAATATTATTACGTAATTTTATATAAAAATTAAAATGGGAAAAGTGTGACATTTATTTTTTTTAAATTATTTGGATTTGGGTGGATGGTTAGGATGTAAATATTAAAAAACAATATACTAATAATGTGTGGCCTCATTCCCATGAATAAATGAGGTGTGCAGTTATCTAGGATGAGCTTCCTAGTTTACAGTAATCAATTTTGATCTGTGTAACACCTCTAGAGAGAATTATAGTTAAATGAATTTATTTCTTGATGTACATCATATCTTGACAGATCGTGCTCAACCTATGTAAAATACTACTAGATCATCATACTTCTATTTGACATCGCTACCACATATTTAATACTTATCGTGCACCTAAGTCGTGCAGTTGGATCTTTTCTCCAGAAATACAAGTTTTCAACATATAACTAACAGTAACCCCTAACACAACCCATCCGATAAGAAATGATCATGCTAAACAAAACATACTAACATTATGGAATCCAATTACATTTGATATATCATATGTTTATTTTATAAAAAGGCATATATAGTACACATAAATCACTTGGGGATGTTTAGATAATGATAAGAATGATATGTTATCATCCCCATATAGTCTAGGATTTTAAAATAAAAAAACGTATCTAAATTAAAAAATTTGTTTCCCTATAAATCTCATAATATTCTTCTATATTAATATTTTGAAGATTACCATGCATCTTAATTTTAACTTCAAATCTCAACGACTATTATTAGAATAGGTATCCTATAAAAATTTAGAAATATTATTCTGTTTTTAAATATTGTGGATATTATTTCTCATATCCTCTGAAATTTATACCTCTAATAGATTTCACTATCCAACCTTATCCCAACATGGTTCAGTTCTACATCATTTACTATATAAGGCCTAAAATGGATGTTTCAAAATGTTATAATGGAAACTATTATTATTGGAGAACTATATCATGGGAAGGTAATAAACCTAATATCGATATAGATATATATTAATAGGTTCTCAACATACCCTCTGAAGTATGAATATTCATTTTATATAAACTATAAATCTAATGATGATAAATGATACTGAATAATACACTATATAATAATCCATTTGAATACTTGTACATACATAATTTTGATGATAAAATTATGTTATTTTGAAATTGAAATTGGTATTCCATGTATCATTAGTACATAACTTATTTATATCTTATTGATTTTTTAGTTAATAACAATTAAATAAGGATAATAAAATGTTTTTAATTCATAATGAGTTCATCCACAACCCAGTTGTAATTATAGATCATTGATGTTTTGGGGAGTCCTACAACAATATCCCTGGTGATGTTCTCTTGTTTCAATTTTGGTGTTTGTAATGGTTATATTATCCCAATATATTTATATGTATTAGTATTAACTTTCATAAATTCAAATCTTCGAGACAAATACTATTGAATTATACTCTTAATATCACCCCACTAGAGAATCTCATTAATATATCTATGCATCATTGTACTTACATTATAGTGATAGAATGATAAAATAAATGAATCATTCAATATTTCATTATTTAATTTATGTATTCATGGAACACATATTTTTTTGAATCTTATAGTGCTATCATTTTTTACCATGAAATATATAATATTCCCAAACCTTTTTTATCTCCATATACTCCTCTATACCTCTTTGAATTTCACATTGATGGATGGTTGAGCTGTCATATATGATGGATGGTATTTACCCCTATCCTTATATATTCATGAAAAAAAATTATAACAATCATTAGTATTGGATCCTATTTAATCCTCATTGTATATAATATAGTATCGTATTTTTCATTCAAATCATCATACACCTTGTTTTCCATTCTGTGGTGGTAATGTATTGAACAGTCATAAGCTTTTATTATTTACAACCATATCTCTTGGAATGCATTAATATCCTTCTATGTGAATATATATAGTTAGACCTTATGTTTTTTGTATATTTTATAACATTCTCCATAGATATTATGAGTCCATAATTTTTATGAAATTATTACCCTTTCTAACATCATATCATATTTTGGGTATATTTTCATCATGTAGATTTGTTTACATAAGGAATAAAATTTTACCTTTCAATTTGTATTTTTAATTCATTCCAATAAAATTAATAAAGAATTAATATACATATTATAAACCGTCATAATCGGTAGGTTAATTAATGTATAGGTACTATGATCAACCTTGTATTATACTCTTTGAATCATTCATTAAATTCCTTAATCCAGAGGTCCTTCACTCCACTCCCTATTTACTTGGTTATAAGATTATAAAATATTGAATATATCTTCGCAAATTAATGATAATATCAAAAAAAATACAAAAGACTACCTATCTCAATTACATTGGTCATTTTAGTCCATTTTTAATAAACATAGCCTTTGATTGAACCAATGATTCAATCTATCATATCATTATATTAGAGATAGAATTATACATTATGTATCCTTATTTCATAGATGATTAATTTGAAATATAGTTTATCCCATCTCAATGATTGGAGAATGATCCTGAAATTATATTTAGGCTCTTACTTGTACATAAAATATATTAGAATATCATCAATTCATCAAGGAAATCACTTAATAATCTATTCATATCATTCATGAAGATATTTTTTTTGTTTTTATATTCTAATTATGTCACTAAGAATTCATTATTTCCATATCCTATATGGAAGACTATATTAGGTATATATTAACTTTTTGCACATAATTAATTACATCTAGATTAAAGATCAATCTTCACAAATATTGAGATCTTTTTATTTGATTGAAAAAAATATCAATACATGGTAGATGAAATTTTTTACCTTTATTATGTTCTGCATAGGGTAAAAATACTTCATTTTGATATTCATTGATTAGTCATTTTTTAAAATTTTCACCATTGTTTCACCCCCACGATAATGAAATTAGGTATATAAATCCCATATATAATATTATTTAGATTATCTTAATCAATTCTGACAATTCAACTTCGGTAATTCCATAAGGAGGGATTGATATTTGCATTACACCATGTATGATTTTCACTAAAAACTCAACCTCCTGAGCTCTGTGAAAAATAATAAATTCTTTATGATATTAATTTCTATATTCAAACAAAATAGTAATATCTTTCATTTTAACATCTTCCCTAAACATTTGAGGTAATTACCCCCACATGACTATGTATTAAGACCCATATAATGGAATTATTTTTCAAAGTATGTTCAAAGTAAATCATTCACAGATATATGATATTGGTATGATTTGGGATAAAAAATGTGACATCATTATCCCATCAATTTATAGATACTATATATAATTAGATCCAATCTATGTCTAAAACATCATGTAAATCAGTCAATGGATGAATTATAAGATTTACATAAAGTGCATTCCATATATTTATATATGAGGGGATATTTAAAATTGAGTTTCAATTTTCCATGTACATGAAGATTTTGCTGATAATTCAATATTTAATCAATAGTGTGGACATTTGAAATATTATAAAAAAAATAATACATTGAGAACATGGTGTAATCGGAATAATATAAATAGTTACAATTTTAGAGTTGTTGATAAGTGTAATTTTTACCACAATTGTTTCATGTCCAACATAAGCTGTTGTTTCTAGAATAGGATTTACGTAAATCCCTTCGTCTATGAGATTTTTTTTCATTTATTGTCTGAATTAACAATTTTATTATTTCACATATTGACCAAAATAATTGAACTTAAATCATTATGTGTGGGGTATGAATTATTTCAACCCTGTTTTCATCATTATACTAACTAAACCTCTTTATTCACATTCGGCACAAATGATCTTCATAGAAATCACTCATAAACATAGAAAACCTTCATATAATGTTTATGAAATTTCATTGGGTATTCCTCTAATAATTTAGTAATGTAGGAGGTTAATTATTCTTTACTCTGTGATATTTTTATTTTATTTTTTATTAACCTTCATTTTCCTTTTATTACCACAAAATACATGAGAATTAAGAATTTATCTAGTTTCCAATTCCACTAATAGTGAAACTCAAACAATTGGTTCATAGATATTGAAGTCTCTTATAGATAATAACATTCGAATAATTATTTTTATTCCATTAAATAATAATTATATCTATCTTTTAGTGTTAGTAATAGTACTCTATGATTTATTTATGGTTCTTGTGAAGTTTCCTCAAAGAAACCAATAGACTCATCCTCACTTTTTTCTACTCCAATAATTTTTTATCTATTTCATTATGATGATTCTAGGGAAAAATATTTATAAATAATATATTCATGATCACCTCGCATTCAACATAGTAAACTTAATCATTTTTATTATAATTTTTAATAATATTCATCCACTAGTCATCCTCACCCTTCAAAAAATAGAGATCTTGAAAAACCTTCTCATTGTCTGAATACTAGAGAAGTAAACATATACTCTATATTTCATTGATCTATTTTTCAACAATTAATTGGTTGAATGACCATATTAAAGATGGTGGCCATTAATTCATAATGTTTTTGAATGAATGTAACTCCTTCAATAGTGTATTTATGATCCCAACATGGTTCCCATTATTATTCTGAGTTTGAGATAGTGGACTGATCTTATCCACATGATTTTTTACTCATCATCCCATATATTTTTTTTGAAATCATTTCAAAAATTACCAAATTATCTATAGAATATTTTGTTGACTCCATTATTCATAACACTATACAACACAATAAAAGTGGAATATTTGGGATGTGATTTTTTAATTTAGTAAATAAATATAATAAAAATATTGACATTCGATTAAATAACTCATAAATAACTTGTGTACAGTAGCATATGAATTTATGGATTTCAATCTATATTATCCCTTTAAAATTTCCAACTCTATTATCTATGATTACTAGTTATATTAAAAATATATTAATGTCCATAACAAGGGCTCATAATGGGAATGTTAATTAACCTTATCATATTCCCAAGAGAGTCAAACTAGTTTTGTAGTTTTACCCACTTGTTGTGCACTATTTTTTGGATCATGTTAATACCCAAAAAATGTTTTCAAATATATTTCCCCTATATTCATCTATAAAGATGCATGATTCTAGTTTTTTGTATTCAGAAATGGATTTAGGAACTAAGGGACATCACAAGATTTACATTACATATCTTTTATGATTTTCCTATATATTTAATCCAATATCATGTTTTTCATAAATGTTTTTTCATTGCAATCCAGGGAAATAACAAAACCATGATTTGTTTCCAGCTGAGGGGACCTGATCTAAATAAAAAACATATTAAAATATTTTATTTCAATACTTATATCATCTCAAACTTAATCACTCTATAAAACCAAAAGGATTAATTTCTGTAAATATTTGCTACATAATCATATTATTCGTAAATTTCATCAATACCACCCACAAAATAATTTTTTCTAGACTCATTAGATATTATAATAATATTTATCACATAATGAGACTAAACATAAGAATAGTGGAATTAAAATTCCTATTATTGATATACATTAAAAATTATAATCAGGGATCGTATGTGAGAATAACAAAATAATATGGGTATAAGAAAATATTTATGCTCTATGTGTATAATATTATGATATAACATTCAAATAATCATGGATCATAGGTCCTAGGTCATGTTATAACTATTTCTTCATAACATAATACATGATACATAATCACATGATTATATAGGAAAACATATGAACAATGAACAAATAGAATCATTATAATTTCAATATATAGGGTCAAGCATCATAAATTATTTCCCCCTAGTTGGTTAGTCATTTTTACATTTTTTCACACAGTGGATCAATCATCACAACCTATTTCCTATAATGGATATAGTTCCATAACCACTTTCTCTTTAGTGGAACTGGCGTTATAAAATATTTTCTCTTATTAGACCATACATCACTATATTTTTTTCTTTATTGGATTGGGAATCCCTACTGATTTATTATAATTTATTAGTACCACACCCATAGTAATGTACGGTCCAAATTGAAATTAAATGTTCTTTAATAAACCGACTAAATTTGTAGTTTGTGGTAGTTGGGGTCAATATCATATGGTGGATGATGAATAAATGGTGAAGTGAAAGACAATAAGTTTTAGTTTCCTATAAATATATGAGAAACTAAGGCAATAATTTAAATAGTGAAACTATTTCTGAAAATAATTAAAATTAAAACGATGAATAACATAACAAATAGAAGAACATGTGAGTTAAGGTTATAATTTTTATTAGGGTTTAATGTGATCATAATTCATAGTAATTAGATTTATTTATGAGATGAATTTACCATGGGTATTAAAAAATATCATCATCTGTTGGAATAAAAAAACAATTATTTATTTAAAGGCTAATTATGTGATTCGATAAATAACCATTTTAAACATTTTTAGGTTTTATACCCCTTAAACAAGTAGAAATATTTCCACCCAATGGTCATGTATTCTCTAATTGTAACTCCTTCAATTTTTTCCATAGGTTTCTTTCTTGTACAGATACGACACAAATGATAAATAAGGCATTGAATTCGCTGAATAAGTTGTAAAACTCATATGAAAAAACTAATTTGGGATCTCAATTACAAATCACTCAAAATTATTATTATGACATCCAACATAGGGAAACTGGGCACTTATAACCATTGAAATGGTGTGTAGATTGAGCATGAAATTAATACCTACCATTTATATGAGAGGAATATGTGTAAGGAAAGAATTACTCTTAATAATAATTGAAAAATGTAAAGTGAAAAGGTTAAATTTGATCTGATGGGGGTTTGAAAAGTAGAGCGGAAGCACCTCAAACTAAATTCAAAACCCATAATTCATAGGGTGGTACAACTATTTATAAAAAACAAGACTACATGGTGTGTATAAGAAAGTACATAGAGTGTTGTTAGGTCTAATACTTTTTTCATGAAATTCTCTATCGGTAGGTGAGATGTGCACCGCTCCTTGATTCTGAATGTGTTGGTGGTCAGTTGGTGGGGGAACACAACATGTAGCACTGACCCAATGTTGTGTATAATCAACATCAAGAACTTGCTACATATTAAATTGCAGACATGGAATGTGAATATGTAGTACAAGTGTGTATTTTCTGGTTGGGTATGTGGTCATGTACTTGTTTTTTTCGATCTGTGTCTGGGAAATGTTACACAAAAAGTTTTTATAAATTGCATACCATTTATATATGAACTTTTTTTTCTATTTATACCTGATTTTCAACATTATAGAGAAAATACCTAAAAATAACCATGAACATGGAAATAAGTCATTTTATCTATAAAAAAACATGTATACAATGAAAACATGTATTTCTACTAAATAGAATATATTAAAATGTATACACAAATATGACATATCAAAAACCTCCAAAAATAGTCATTTTTGTTCCCTTATGAAAAATATCAACCTCTAAATAATAATGTACACACACTAAAAGGGAATAATTAAACAAATTAGATATAAAAATACTATATCCATATTAGTAGATTTTAAAATTCACAAAACATATTTCAATTCCAATGATATTCAAAACATGCCTTTTATATAATTCAGATAAATATTTTTCATCCCCTTTTATTCACATTGTTCAACCTTTCATAAAGACATATGCCACTTAATGATCTACTAACTAGAATATACCACTGTCCTCAGATATGATTATTTAAATCCGAGTTATGTTCAATATAAAGAATATACAATCTATACATAGTATTTAAATTATTATCATTCTTTAAATAACAAATCATGTCACAAAAATCACGATTCATTCCAATAAGAATCAAATGATTATGATGTTTTGGTTTGGTAGGTAATGATATTAATAAATCACAGATTATTGAAAAAGGAGATTGAATTATTAAATAACAATACATGATATTAAATAATAATTATCAATGAAAAGTGCAACCCCAAACCAAGATATTTCTAACATCATCATCACCATGATATTCCCATTACCAAAATACATCCATAAACCATCAATAAATTGCAATTAAAGTGTCTGGTCCCTATTTTGAATTATTCAATGAACCGGTTTTTTACGGGACATTAAGAGTAAAATGAATATCATTAAAATTCAACAATGTTAATAGAATTATAATTCGGCCTCCTTAGACCCTCGAATGAATAATCATGAATTATTTTAAATGAATTAGGGTATGAAGGTCAAATAATTTTGCAATACGGCCTCATATCAAGGAAGTTCATAGTTTCAATGTATTTTAAGAATGATAGATATAGGGTAGGTTTCCATGTCAAAGGGTCTAAAAAATACTTCAATAATTTTGATGTGATTGAGAAATATTCTTGTTTTGAATTAAAAATATCACATTTTATAGTAGTTATGCATATCCCAAGAATATATCAAGATATATTGTATAAGAATTATTTTTTCAATAGAAATTATATTACCTCTCGGTAATGAATAAAACATTCGATAAATCAAGTCATGACATGAATAAAAATGATAAGTTTAATAAATGTAAATTTCAACAAATTTAAATCAAAAACTAAATTATATCTACAATCATTTTAATTCTCTTTTAGATTTAATATAATCATGTATCATCTAAAATTATAAACTATCTATTTATTATTGATAAATAAAAACAATTAATATTTTAAACATTTAAAAATATTTCATCGATTAAGGATGTCTCCAAGATCCATTTATGGGAGATGACAAGTGTAGGTAGAGACTCACTCCCATACATAATATTGCACTAGGTCACCGAAGTAAAAAAACAAGGAAGAAAAAAGGATTTAGGAAACACTATTTCGCTAGTACGAGGGGAGTAGTAAAATAAGTAATTCCAAAATAAAAATAAAAACACCCTCCAAAATAATACTCCCCAACACAAAAATCCCAAAAATATGGTAGGTATTCAAAAATATCTTCCCATGTCACTCTAGAGTACTTGTGACAACCGAGGACATGGAAAAATAAATCTTCACACTTATACACTATCACATTACAATCATAGAACAAACAATAGCGAGATATATATAAATTTAAATAATGATAAATTTTTTAAAAAAACCAGTAATGTATTCCCCTTAGTGGAGGAATCATCTGTAACATTGGGATCTAGAAGAGTAGGAACATCTATAGAGGAAGCAGAAGGTTTGGGCTCTCTGCTCTGTGTAGTGTCCGCAAAAAGTACATCTATCATATTAGAAAAAGTAGTAGAAACTAGAGGCATGGGATCATCACCATTTTGGGTGGCTCAACTCAACCTTTTTTCCTTGTAGTAAGTGTAGGGAAATAATTCCCAAGAGTGGTAGCATCTATCCGATTAGTGGTATCATCTGGCCCTAAAGTGGTAGCATTTGGCCCTATACTGGATAGGAGAATTAAATCTGTGGTCAAAGCAGGAAATGAGGTTTTCACTGCTGAAGGTGAGGGAGTTATAGGAGTAGGTGATGGGAGTAAATGAATATCTTGATGATGGCAAAGAAGACAAAAAAGCTACTAGATCCCTGACAGGGTCTCCACCAAGGATGCCTGGTGTCCCACAAGATGTCCAGATGGTGGTACGTCACATTCAAGAGGTGTTAAATGGTTGTCAATTCATGAGTGAAGGACGAGGTGGGGATTTTGGAGGTATATAAGAAGAATGTATGGTAGAGTAATAATTAATGGAGGAACAATTAGGGTGGAGGATAAGGAACATCCACTTGTGGCTGAGGTGGCTTCCGATTAGAAACACCAATGAGGGATGTTGGGTCATCTCTCATAACTATAAGAGTTGGGTCATCTTGCATGAGCACAAATCCATAACCATGATGATCAACCATCCTCACGTGAATAAGTACAATTATGTCTATATTTTTTGGGGTAACTAACTGATCGTGAGGGAGTGACAGCTCAAAAAAGCTCCCAAGTAGTGGGATGACCTGGTGGCATAGAATTTGTTGTTCAGGTTCACCTAACAACCATGGATTATATTGTGTATGTATGAAATATTGAGACATGATATGTTTGGACAATCATGTAAGAAAATATAGGTTATAAGGTCTATCTCTCATTCGAACACGACACATGTGTCCTCGTGACCTTGGAAATGGATGACTCTAAAGAACTAATGGATGAAATAAATGGGGCTAATGATGAGAGTGCTCTTATGATATGTGTGGGTATAACAGTGGTCCTTCCCAGCACGCTACCCCTAGATAGAAATGAGTTAAAAGTGATCAGAGATGGTGAGAATGGATATAGGGGGTGGGTTGGAAGGATGGGGGTATAAACTGCACCCTCATACAATCTTGGCCATAGCAAATGAGAAATGGAAGCCTCCAAGCCAAAATTATACAGAAGTATCACTATTAGTTGTGTATAGAAGTTTTTGGGCCCATCAAACGTGATTATCACTAATAATTCCAAAAATATTTCTCAAAATGTAGGAGTTATGACATAGAGTGTGTCCAAATGATGTGTATTCCCAATAAGATCATATATCTCCTCTTAAACAGCAATCAACTGGGGAATTATGATATCCAAAAAAAATCCTTAGCTGGATCTTGTTTCATGATAGATGCAGTATAGGATATTTTGTAATATTCCCTTTATAAATGATTATGAAGGGGTGAGGTGGATGTCGGACAACTACCAGATCAGGCTGAGGTGGGCCACATGTACTGAGGTGGATGGTCTAGCTGTCGAGGCAGTTGGTGGATAATCTGAATTCATAACTGGGTCTGAGGTTGTTTCTACTTTGGACAGTTGTACAAGAATGGTATTTTATGCTGAACTCATGGATGGTGTTATGAGGGTCTCATCGGTAGTAGTATAAGTTGTGTATGAGCCCTCTAAAACTAAGTAAGGGGATGTAGCAAAATCTCGAGAATTAGTTGTAGTTGTAAGGGGTGTAGGTAGGAGAGTATAATTGTTCCCAAGGTTAGTATAAGACACACTAGATGATCTGGTTCTAGTGTTTGTGCTATCATAGTCAGATATGATGTTGATCTGGTCTCCCCCCCCCCTTAGTATCAGGCATGGGTCACTTCCCACCTCTATGATCTCTATCTTCCATAGCTGAAATAGAATGAAAGGAAAACAAAAAAAACAAAAATAGGGGATGTTAATAAATATAATTGGGAAATTGGAAAAACAATTGTCAATGGCATGTAAATCTAGTGTACACGATGTGTAGTGTGATAAGATATAGAATATGTGTACTCAGGATGATCATGCCATGTGGTCATGTGTTCAAGAAATATCTTGTACACAGTGTGTAGTAAGATTTTCATGAACTGTATACAGTGCTGTATTTGTATGTTCCCATACACAAACCATGAATTTTTCATTGTGTTACATTATACAAACCGTGTATAGGATAAACAAACTATGTGTATATACATGGATTTGAAATCATGTACATCATTGACATTGACTATTTGGTATGAACAGTGTCCATAGTGTGTACCTCAGATACACACCTTGTGTGTTTACAA
The DNA here is from genome assembly GCA_963277665.1 of Viscum album. NCBI lineage: Eukaryota > Viridiplantae > Streptophyta > Magnoliopsida > Santalales > Viscaceae > Viscum > Viscum album. Next base: position 1,654,857,304 of record OY728148.1, on the reverse strand, counting down.
GGTATTGGAGTCATATGGTCCCAATAATTGGGTTTCTCTATAAGGACAAAATGATGTGCTATACATGATGTGATCCAAACCTACAAGCCCTGTGTTTTTAAAATTTAGAAAGCTGAGTGTGTGGCAGTGTACTTATAATGCACAGTGTGAGTTCTTTGGTGAACCCAAGTACTATGGATTTGATTCGAATGGTCATATGATCTCAAAATCACCCTAAATGCTTGTAAAATAATGAACCAAATAGAATATAACCACATACTGTGGTTGAAGATTGAAATGAGGAAGATTTTGTGGCATGAATCAGACAAAATCAATGATTTTAGAGGGGGTTTAGCATCATACAATTTATGCCTCTAGAGAGAAAACAGAGATAGGGGGTTCACAACATGGGGTCTCCTAAAAGAGGATTTACCATATTTAATGTGGTCGAAAACATTTTTTACCCATATACACATCATGTGATGTTTTTTAAATTTGAAAAATAACATTATAAGTATAATTGTTATAGTAAACTATATAATAATTATTATTTAAACATTAAAAATTAATATAAATGAAATATAAATTTTTATTAAATGAAAAATAAACCATTACAAGTAATGTATTGAAGAAATACATGTTTTGATAACTAAAATTTGAAAAATATAACTAAAACCGTTTGTCTGGTTATTAGGAAGCGATTTAACCCATAAACTGGCTAATCTGGATGTAATCCCTCAACTCCTAAAGTGAATATTGTTGTATTGCAATGTTTTTTTAACTTTATATATTTAACCTAATGTTTTTTAATACAAAGGAAAAAATAACAACTCATATCATGTGGTTCAAATTTTTTAATCATTGGGAAGAAATGAAAAGATTATCCAAGTCCGAACCTGGGCCTTATAAACACTGGGATATGACATTTAAAATCATCCCACTTCACCAGCATTTGATTTATTATTTTTGAAACTATTTTAAATTATTAGGAAAACATGACTCACAGAAAATTAATCACAATGAATTATGAATGGTTTTATTAAAATAAAAAAATTTAAGGAACTGGGTCAGTTGTCATGACTAAAACCTTGGCCTTTTGGATCCATCAGTTCTGACCCTGCCAATCGAATCATCCCCACCATGGTTTTTCTTTTGATTTCAAATTATTCAACAATTTTAAAACACATCCCACACCATTTAATCAAAAAAATAGGTTTTAAAAGAATGTTCCTTTTTTAAAAGGCATTTTTGGATTGATTCAGACTAGTGAGGGATTAGGTACATTCTAGTAAACTATCCATCGACACAATCCTCATCCATGATTATTGTCATAATCAATAGTTACTTAAAAAATTACTCTAATAATATTCACATAAAAGATAAGTACATGACATTTAACAAGGCACACAAAACATGTTATTTCATTGTTTTATTTTTAAAACATTGGACATAAGAGAATGGATTACATGACGTGTTGAGAATATGTACATGTAGTGTGGTTATTAAAAGAAGAAAAAAATAATGAAGGGAGAAAAGAATTGTTGTGATTCCCCAAGAAGGATACTTTGTTTTAGGTCTTTATCACAACTAAAGTAAGGGGAATTATTGTAATTTGTAGGAGGATATATTTTCATAGTGTGTACCACCACATGTGTTTAGTACCCTCCCCTTTTATCCAGTCTTCTTGACCTTCAGGTGGTCTCACCGGCGGCTTGTAGGATCCCTGCTCCGTGGCTAGTAGATGGTGAAGTTGGACTTGGATCATGTTTTGATCAGGTACATTCCCCACCTTCTGAGTTTCTTTATTTCAAATTTTGAATACCATAAATTATTCACAACATTCCTCTAGAATCTGTATATAATCAACTAATGTGTAAGAAATTAATGTGTAATCAAGTTCATTATTAACAAGATATTATTTGTCCCCATATTCAAAATTTGAGTTTTAAAAATTAATTTTTGAAATTTTAAATGAATAGATCTTGGGGACCACATAATGACATGTCTCCTCAATTTAAAATATGATAGAACACCCATACTCAATATCAACTGGAGGATATTTATTGGAAATTATATTGGAGAGATGTTCTACCATATTTATGAGTCATCATAACCATTCAATTTGGTCCAAATTGAATGTGGTAAATGCCTCCATCTATGATAATAACAATTCTGAATTACATGAAAATGGTTCCATAGAAGATGAAATGAAGGGTGTGGTGACCACTTTCCATGTAATTTACTCTTAGTGGAACCCATCATCCATGTATATAAAGCTTTTTTCTATGTAGGAGTACAAAACACTGGATCTTGTAGATAAAAATAAACTCTAAATAGATTATACCAATCCCCAGTTAGATAATAATCCATTAGAAGGGGGCTTCAGGCACCCAAGAGAAAAAATCTTGAATAAGAAAAAGAAATTGTGTAAACCAACCATTGAACCATACTCGCACAGCTCTTTTCCGTGTCCCGGACAACGACCTTATAATTTGATACAACCCTTGTCACATGGGGTGGTCAAAATTAGAATTAAAAGTTACATTAAAAAACAAACTAACTTGTTAGTTAGTGACAGTTTGGGTCGACCCCATTGGAATGATGAATAATCAATGATGAAGTCAAAGTCAATGAGTTTAGTTGATTATCTAGATAATAGAAATGTAGGGAACATTTCAAATAGTGAAACATTTTTTGAAATTAATTAAAATAAAATTGAATAAGAATAGTAAAATAGATGAAAAAGTGTTTCATGGTTTTAATTATGATTAGAATTTAATTCAATTATCATTTATTGAAATTATTGTTATTTATAAGAGTAATTTAATATGGGGTTTCAAAAATATCATTTCCTCCTAGTATAAAATCAAATTATTTCATATTTAATGCTTAATTCCATGTTCTATTAATTAAGAATTTATAGCATGTTTAGGTTCTTTACCCCCTAAAAAATAAGCAAGGACAACACCCAATGACCATTGATTATCTCAATATAACTCTTTTGGTTTTCACCGTTATTGTGGTTCTTGGTCTGATATGACCCCAATAGTAAAGAATAAATTAAATTATTTGAAGAAGAAGTAAAAAATTATAATTAAAAAAATACATTGGGATTTCAATTAAAAAAGTCATAATCATTAATACAGCCCCCAAAATAGGTAAACTATCCTCTTCTGACTATGGTTTGGGTGTTGGGATTGTGTCGAAACTTGATCCAGATGATGGATATGATAGGAATATGTCAATGTTAAAAATTAAGCTAAATAATAATTGAAATTATTTAATAAAAAACTAAAAATTGATCTAAGGGGGTCCAAACAGAAGAGTGGCATAACCTCCGCATGAATGTCCAAAATAGAATTTGGAGGGTTTTCCTATTATTTATAGAAAACTAGACTACACTATGTGTATAATAAATTAAATTCTGTGTTGTTAAGACAACTATTTTTTTATTTGATTTCTCTGTAGGAAAGTGATCTTTTCACTACTCCTTGGTGATGATATGTACACCAATCCTTGAATTTGAATGTGTCGATAGTCAGTCTGTGGGAGAACATGGTGTGTAGCACCACTCCACATGGCTTGTAATATTGACTTCAGGTACCAACCACTTATATAATGTAAGACATGGTGTGTGATTTGGAAGTAAAAAATGTGTAATATCTACTGGGCTACATGGGTGTGTACTCATTCTGGATGATCTATGTGTGAGAATTGTTACAAGGTATGTGTTAATAAATAAGTTGTAGTGATTATTTGAAATTTTCATCTGACCTTTAACAATTATTGAATTTGGATAGAAAATATCTGAAAAGAACAATGACATTAAAATAAATAATTTTATCTATAAAAAAATATGTATTCAGTTTTGACATGTATTTATACTAAATTTAATGTATGAAAATGTATAGAAAAATTGGGCACATCAAACTCCCACACACATAGTGATTTTCATTCCCATAAAAAAATATCAATATCTAATTAATAAAGTCCATAATCTATAAAGGTAACCATTTAACTAATTATAATAATAAATATTAAATCCTTAGATTATGTGTTTAAATTGAATAGAATATATTTAAATTATAATGATATTAAAATAATTACTCCTATATAATTTAGTTAAATACTTTTCTTCTTATTTTATTCAAATTTTTCATCTTTTCAGAAAGACACAAGCCATTTGAGGATTTACTTCACCAATAAAATACCAAAATCATTACTCATAATTATTTATATCAGAGTCAAGATAAGTTTCAATTATATGCACTATATCCATAGGCTTTTATTTATTATCATTCTCTATGTAAGAAATAAAGTCAAAAAAATAACGAGCCCTTTCAATAAGTTCAAATGATTCTGATGCTTCGGGTAGGTAGGTCATTATATAAAAAATAATCAAAGAGGCTTGAAAACGGAGGCTGAATTATTAAATAATAATGAATGATATTAAATAATAAGGATCAATGAAAAATTCATCCCCATATCAAGATCTCTCAAGTTGTATTATCACCATTATAGTCCCATTGACAACAAGAGTCCATAAATCTCCAATAATGTGTAATGAATGAGTCTATTATAACTTATTAATTTTACAGTTCAAATGTTTTTAAGGGACAACTATGAATACATTGAATTGTGGTTATATAACCCTTCTATCAAAAGAAATAAGAATCACTCTCTGAAACAGTTAAAGTCATGGTTTCTCACCAAAATGTTACATGAATATCCCAACTCCCTATTTAAGGATCAAATGAATAGTAATGAAATATTAAGAAAAACATATGTTAGGATGGGTAAAAATGTTTGTAATGTGTCTTCCTATCATGGCAGTTCATGGTTTCTAAGGATTTTATGAAGTTCATATATAGGGTAGTTCTCACGGTCAAAGGGCTTAGAAAACAATCAAATTCCTCAATCATTTTAACATGATTAAAAATATTCATGTTTTTAAGGGAAAAATTTATAAGTCATAGTATTTATACATATCCCAATTATGTCTCAAGAATGATGGTACAAAAATGAATATGTAAAAAAGATCACAATACCTTTCAGGGATAAGTAAAATAAAGGGTCAATCTGGTCATGCCATGAAGAAAAATGATGAGTCTAATAAATTTAAATGCCTGAGAATTTAAATAAAAAACATAAACTATATCTAGAGAGATTTTAGAACACATTCAATTGTTTAATAATAATGTAACATATAAAATTTTCAATTATGAATATTTTATTAATAAATATAAATAATTTTAATTTTCTACATTTAAATATTACTCATATATTAATTATGTATCCTAGATTAGTTTAAAGTGGATGAGTAGTGTCGTCATAGACACTTCCCCACACATAATATTTCATAGGGTCCCTCAGTTGCAACACCATGGAAGAAAATTAAATTCAGGGAAACAATGATGGGACAAGATCAGGGGAGAAGTGAAAGATGTAATACCAAAATAAAAAATAAAATGCACTCTGAAATAATAATACCCTCACTAAGATCTCAAAAATAAGGGATGTAGACGAAAAGGGATTCCTATGTCACTCTAGAGAAACTGTGTTAGTCGGGGAAATGGAAAATTAAATATACATAAACTTACATCATCACATCATATGTATAGCACAAAAGGTGATATATATATATATAGTGAAACAAGTTTGAAAAACCTAGACACGGGGTAGACTCAGAAGAGGCATTAACTATAACAGGGGGATCTAGTATAGTAGGAGATGTTGTAGAGGAAGCAGGATGCTTGAGCTCTATGGATCTTATGGTGGTTGTTGCATGTATATATGTCTTAACGGTATAAGTAGCAGTACCTGGAGGCACAAGATCAGCACCATGGGTAGGGGGATTGATTAGAAAGTCCTAGATTCTAGTACAAGAATAGAAATATTTCCTAGGTTTAGAAGCATCATTCCCCAGAGTGGTATCATATGGCCTTACAGTGGTATCATATGTCCATGTAGTGGTAAAGAGAACTAAATCTATGTCCAAAACAAGGAAATTAGGGTTTTGTTTTTTATCCTGGAGGAGTTGGAGGAGTGGGTGCTGGTGGTAACTGAATTTCATGATACTGATGAAGAAAACCCAATGGCTACTTGATCCGTGACAAGTAATGCACTATGGCAGCCCAGTGTTGTGTGAGAATGCCCAAACAGTGGTACATCATTGCTAGGAAGAAGGAAATGGGGGTGGGGTCAGCTAAGGGAGAAGGTGGATGTGAGGATGGGGATGGTCCAGATGACAGAAGGATGTCAAAGGAAGAATAAATGGAGGAATAAGTGGGGTGGGCTTTAGAAGGAACATCTGATGGTGGATGGGGTGGTTCTAGATCAGCAACACCAGTGGGGTAAACCGGGTCATATCTCGCCTATGCAGGAGTTGGGGAGACCTACATGATCATAAATATATCTTTTTAATGCTCTACTATCCTCATGTGAATAGTATTCATGAGTTCCATTTTTTTGGGTGATCATAACTGTTCAAGAGGGAGAGATGGATCAAAATCTCTCAATTATTGGGAAAACCTAGTGGCATTGATGTCTTTGTTTAGGATATCTGATGACCTTGGATCATGGAGTGGAAGTAAAAAGTAGCAAGACATGGGATTTTTGGATAGTTAGGACAGTAAATAATGTTGATAAGTTCTATGTCTCATCCAAACATGACAACCATTTCCTTGTAACATGGGAAAAGGATGGCGCTGACGAACCGATGATTGAAATGAAGGGGATTTGAAATGATGAGTGTGCTCTTCTGAGAGGTGGGGGTATACTAGTGGTTGTTCCAAGTATGCTCTCATCACATGGAAATGAGATCAAATCACCCAGGGCGGGTGAGAGTAGAGATAGGGGTTGGGGTGGTAGGACGGGGGGAAAAATATGCATGCTTGGCCAAACCCAACCATAATAATGAAAAATGGTGCCCACCTAGCCGAAATCAGACTACAGTAGTTTTATTAGTTGTTGTTGGGTGGTATGATGGATTATTAAATAGAATGTTTGCTTAAAATATCCAAAAATAAATCACAAAATGTTTGAGTACTGACCTAGAGAGCGCCCAAAATATGTGCATTCCCGAGAATCTCCTTTGCCTCCTCCCAAACACCAGGACATAGGGGAACTGTGATATCCAAGAAATGGTATCTTATCAAGATTTCATACCAAGATAGACAATGTAGTAAATCTACCATATGATTCCCATCAGAAAAGATCATGTAGGGGTGCAGTGGTGTTCAAACAGCTATTGGATTTGGTTGAGGTGAGGTCATAGCTGCTATGGTGGAGGAACTAACTGTGGTGGTGGTGGGTGGATCAGCTAACGTTGGAACTAGATCTGAGGTCGTTCCAATTGTGGATAGTGGTGATAGAATATTAGGGTCCCCTGAAGTCATGGATGGCATACCTGGATTCTCATCGGTAGTAGGATCGGCTAGGTTGGGTCCCTATACAACTAATGAATGGTTTGTAGTAGTAGCTGGAGAATTAGTGGCTACTAAAAGGGGTTATGTTAAGAGAGGTGGAAGTCGTTCGAGGGATGGCTACTTGTGCACAACAATATCTTTTCCTGGTACTTGTGTTTACTGATGTTGGATTTGACGGTGAGCTAGTATCTCCATCTCAGTAGTGGGTGTGGGCTGTTTCCCACTTTCTTTATCTCCATATACCAAATATAATATAGAAATAAAGTAAAACAACAAGAGAAATGAGGTGAAAATAAAAAGTAAAATTAAGAAATAAGAAAGCATATGTACACAAAATATGGACCTAGTATACACGACATGTAATGTGATCCAATTTGGAATTAATGTACTATGGATAAACACACCATGTGGTCATGTTTTCGGGAAATAGATAGTACACATCGTGTAGTAAAATGTGAAAGTCATGTATTACAACATGGTGTTTTTTCTGTGTATGTTCCCACACTGGGACCTGACCATTGGGTTTATATATCCTTATATGAACCATGTATAGGCTACACACTCCATGTGTATATACATGGCATTGAAAGCATGTACACCCATGACACTGACTATTCTTAATGAATAGTGTATACTGTGTGTACTATAGATACACACCATGTGCATATACATGGGACTTGGGTCTTCTGGTCTCAATACATTGGTTCCAAAAAAATCCGAAACAGGAGCACTATACATGACTTGTAATGAAAATACACACCCTATGACTTTTAAATTCATAAAGAGGAGTATGTCTCTATGTACTTACAGTACATGACGTTTCTTCTTCAGAGAACCTATGTACAAGGGCATCGTTCAAAATGGTTGACTGTTCCGAAAATAACCCTAAATGCTTGTAAAAAATGAAATTAGGGTCATAAACCCACATACCTAGTAAGAGGAACGAATTTAGGGTGATTTTGTGGTTGGAATAATAGAAAATAAAATATTTAATAGAGAGAGGGGTGGAGCAGTGTACAGTGTCTGCATTGTGAGAGATAATAAAGGGTTTTCATAACACATGGTCTTCTCAGATAGGGTTCCACATATTTAATTCTAGAAAACAAGGAGTTTTCTCCCATGTACATGTCGTGTGATGATTTTTTTAAATTTAAAAAATAACATTAGAAGTATAATTTTATAGTAAACTATATAATTATTCTAATTTATTCTTCAATTTAAAATATAAGTGAAATATATATGATATATAAATATGTATTAAAAAACATATACACACAATGTATCTATTAAATATACATTGTGTTTCCTAAAATTTGTAAAAGAGAACCACAACCATGCATCTGGTGCTTGGAGAGCATTTCGATTCGAAAACCGGATGATCCAAATGAAATCCCACAACCATTGGATTGAAGGTTGTTGTACTTAATGGTTTTATTAGCTTTATATGTTTTGATTACAATTTCAACACTACATCATAAAAAGGACAACACACATCATGTTGTTGCAATTTTTGAAGGATTTCTATGATATTGATAAGTTAGTTATGTTCGATCATGGGCCTTTTAAAACCATGGTCATGACATTTCCAATAATCCCACTTCATTTGCATGAAATTTCTTATATTGGATAATTTGTTATGAATTTATGAAAACATGAGTCACACAATGTGTATCACAAAGCACAATGTGTGGTTTTATTGTAATAAAAAATGGTGGAACTAAGCCGATTGTCAGGACTCACACCTAAGTCATTTTGATCTATGTGTTATGACCCTACCAACCAATTGAGCCCCACCCTGGGATTGATTTTTTTTAAGTGATTTTAATATTTTGAAAAACCCCTCACATGGTATTTAACAAAACTCAGGATCGAAAAGAATGATCCCTATATAGAAGGTATCTGTGGAGTGATTTGAAGCAGAAACACCTCATATACATTCATATAAACATTCCATCATCATGGGCCTCATCTCTATTTATTATCATTATTAATATTTACTTATAAAAACTATCACAAAATAATATTCACTAAAAATATAATTACACATAGTTAAATAAGACACAAATGGTGTATTCTTCTATTTGGATCATATTAAAATACAGAACAAATGATAAGGGAGTACAAGTCGTGTTTAGAATTAGTACATACCATGTGGTTATTAGAAACAGCAAAAAAACAATGTGGGGAGAAAGAAATAGCGTTGTTTTCTCCTAACAAGAGTCGTTGTTTTATGTATTTAGATCAACCAGATCACTTGGAATTACTTGTAATATGAATGAAGAGGTTCCTTTTTCATTGTGAACAACCACATGTGTCCCAAACCCTCATCATATATCATGTCTTCTTGACATTCCGGTGGACTAGGTGGTGGAAGGATATATCCCTACTCTATGTCCAGTTTATGTCAAAGGAGGAATTTGATCATGGTTTGATTAGGTATGTCCTCCACCTTCTCGGGTCCCTTATTTGTAATGATGAATACCTGAATTTAATCACATGATTCCTCTAGAACAGGTAGATAATCCACTAAGGGGATAGAAATAAATAGGTTATCAAATTTGTTTTAACATGATATGATGTCTCCCCATATTCAAAATTGGAGTTTTGACCATTGATTTAACAAATTCATAATGAATGAAATTGGGGCCCACAACATGATTTATCTCCTAAGATGATACAAATTCATAACACCCACCCCTAAACACTACTAGAGGATTCATGTTAGAAATTATACTAGATAGTTGTTCTACAATAATTACAAGTCATCCTATACATTTGGTTTGATCCATCTATAAGGTGGTAAATTCATCCATCATTGATTATAACCTTATGATATTCCATGAAAATGGATCTGAAAGAGATGAATAGAAGGGTGGTGTGAAGAATATAAATGGGTTTTCCTCATATTGGAACCCATGATTCATGTACGGATAATGTTCTTCTGGGTAGGAGTTTAACAATGCTAGATCATGTAGATGAATATCCTCTCTAAATTGATTTTACAACTCAAGGTGTGAGTATAAATAATTATGAAACAACTCATGGTGTCTATAAAATATATATTCTAAATATAATGTTTATTCATGTACTAAATTAATTACAAGGTAAACCAGAAACAAACCAGGTTCCAATTTTTAATCAATAATCATTTAACCCATTTTCATTTTTTTATCCATTGGTTAGGCATTTTCATCAATTACACAACAACTCATGTCATTCAACTACTATGAATAAGGTGATATGTAATGTCCCCTATATCACTAGGGATGAAATTTCATAATCAATTACACCACACTTACCTTGGATCCTTAGCCCAGGTCATCTCATCCATTTTATCTTTTATGGGAATAGAGCCTCATTCTGACTCCATAACCCATTCAATCAGGGGTTGGGGTTTGTAGCCTTAGTCCAACTACGCCCATGGGCATAGAACCTCCTTTCAATACCCCATATACCAACAATCATTATTCACATTCATCATTATCCAAACCTGATTTATCAATATAACCCTAACCATTAAACACATTCATCATTTACAACAAAGTTTCATTCAACACATAGCTACCATTATAACATAAACCATTTATACAGTCAAATTTACTTACATTATCCCAATTAATCCCATATATAACTAATATTCCATATCTAATAAACACAATTACACTTTCAAATTCACTACTAACTATACCCTTTAACATTATTCAAAACAACCACTTATTCCATGTTAACAACTAAACATGATTACCATTTGTTTCATATAATAACCACAAAATATTGTCAACACATTTATTATTAGTTCCATGTCATAATAATTCAATTTTATACATTACATTTCAATTCAAATGTTTAAGAATCAATACATCTCATGTGTGGCCTTTAACCTTGTCAATTCAGCCTCAACGCATCCCACAAGAATCAAGAGAGGTTAAATTAATCATTTAACAAACAAATTTATCATTTCTACCAAGGAAAAAAATGGGAAACATAAACTCACCGAAAAAAACCAGATACACATAAATAACTGATAATACCTTGATATATAACATGTTGAGTACCTACCTAGATTATGAAGCTGAAAACTCATGTTACCATATCCTATGATTCTAATTTTATCACCCATCAAATCACCAACCTATGATTAACTAGAAAAATATGGTCTTGGGGATTTAGATGAATAGGAACAACTCCACAGTCCCTAGTCTGGATAAAGGAGAAATTATTAGTATCAAAATCACCCAGAGCATCGACTCAGAACCAACCGTTCTTCAAACGTGTTTGAAATGATGGACATCGGTCCTTGGGAAGATTAAGAGTGTTTGGTTCGTTACACATATTGTTTGAGAATAAATGAGGATGAAAAAAGGGAAAGGATTCATAAATGCCTAGTTGGTAAATAGTAAAAACCCAATTTTTAGGGGGCTCATCCATTGGATGCACTGTTGGACAAATAGTGCACCAACTATGTGACCCCATCTATCCATGAGGGTGTAAGGTCACACAGTTACCTTGGGATCTAGCATGGCTTGACAAACTATGAGATGAATGTTCATGATGGATCTATCGTAGAACACATGATTCTTCCTTCTCAATTTAAATTTTTCTTGAAACCAAAGACCCATATTTTTTGAAGGAATGGTATGGGGGAATGGATACTACTAAATGCTCACCAACCTTGCAACATGAACTGGGTGGTCATATTCTCCCATCATTCTTGTCATGAAGCCCCAACATCCTTGATCAATTGTTTAGAACTACAATACATTTTTTGTATATTTTATTGAACCACTTTTTGGGTATGTAGGAACCCACATATCCATTCACCACAGATTCACCAAAAAACCATATAAAAAATTCGAAACACATCATCCAACTTCAAAATAAAAACAACTTCATCACCAAGATGGGTCACATCTAACCTCAAGTCAAATACCCTAAGAATAAATTAACCTTTTTTATAAAAATTTATATTTTGAAACACCAAACACAATATTTCATTAACCACATCACCATCGACTAGATACAAAATCTGTAGTCATGCCGACAAATTGAATCCTGAAAATCACAGTCTATGAAAACCATATCATCATCATCCTTGATCGCGGACTCGATGATCTATCAAATCGACAACCTTAGGTCACACCCCTAACACCAACATCATCATGAATAATGAATCATTTATTCAGCCTATGAATCACTTCCATTAATGTCGGAACTTCTATTACCATCTATAAAAACCAATAGTAGAAAAAAACAAGGATTCCACCATGCCAACATCATGAGATTCTAGATCAGAACCTCCATGGTTGGGATTAGAAGCGATGATGGCATGCCTCATAGAACTCTAGTGACTAAATGAATATCACTTCCCAAAGCCTCCTTGAACCCACCACATCATACCGACTTAGAAAACATCGATGTTAAATTAATCCAAGGTAGAGATTAATTTGGTATGGCCTCTATAAGAATGACCTCACTAGAACAATCATTCACATCCATCAAAACCACTACCATAAGAGAAACACACGAGAATACCCCAATGAATAAATAGCCACCCTAAAGGATAAAACTGCGAGAGGATGAAACTGAACATAGGCCGAGTTAGTGGGATAGAAATGCGGCCAACCCCACACATCTAAATTCTCCATTGGAATACCAATGCACGTAAATATATGGGGTAAGAAATGTTATCAAGGAGTAAATAGTAGAGGAAGATTCTAGGGGATTCAACAAGGATCCAAGACCGCAATCAGAACTAAACAGTCATCACTGGCCTTCCAAGGAAAGCGATTCGAGCCACAGGGACCACATATCAATCTACCTCTACAAATTTTATATCTATATATTTCTATGATTCTAAAAAAATAAAACCAAATGCATCGTCTTTCCCCATAATACATTCTCACTATGATCCAAAAAAATGAACTAGATGTTCCCCAAAGGATTCATGACCCTCAAGATAAACACCATCAATATCACTCACATGAGATGGGTTTGGGTGATACGTGGGAATCTATTACACATGAATGAAATCATTTTCTCACTATACCAATCTTGAAGATCCAATCTATTATAATCTAGAATAAACCTCTCTATAATCTCAAATATCACCATGTACCTGGCCACCAACATACCCAGCTTCTAAATCCAAAGGTGACCCAACCATGGCGACACCAACAGAAAAAAATGATCACATTTGATAAACTCAAAAGGTATATAATATGAATACTCATATGAAATTTTTCTAATCTGATACATATCTATTAATTATGAAATAAATGGAACATTTTATAAATTATCCTTCTGGATACTTTCTCCCAAAAACATTCATTCCCATGCATTTATACAATACAATGGTGATCTACACGGACTCTTGTAGAACGCATAAAACGGTTCCATGTGAATAGTATCATTGTAATAACTATTATAAGTGAAATCAATGAGGTCCATGTTCTTGTCGAAATATCACGAAAAAATATAGGACACATTTTCTCTATCATAAGAATAAGATGCAATGATTTCCCAACTATCTCTAGGTGGAAAGTCGAACTCAAAAACACCTGGGTACCAAGAACCTTCTAAAACCCCTATGAGAAGTATGAAGTAAAATGAAGATCATGATCTAAAACTAGAGACTACAGCACTTCGTGAAACCATGGTATCTTCCAAACATAGAACTCTCCCAACCGGTCAATGGTAATGGTCACTTTAATTGGTAGGAAATTTGAATCCTTGGTTTAATGTTCCACACCTACCATGTTTACATAATTCTACAATAGTGTCCTCAAAATATCTTCAAAAAAACCTATCATTACATCATCATATTTCCATTCTGGAATAGGAAATGGATATAAAAAATAACCCATTGACTAATTCAAGGGCTTCACATCCTAACAGGTAAAACATCATTTCATTATAGATGAATCCAATTTCATCATTGTGACCGACAATACTATCTATGAAGATCACGATAAAATTTGGTTAAACTAGAATTCACCACCCATATCGATTCATAAAACTATAGCATCAACCCATTATATGTACAAGTAGGTATGAAAAAACGTCCACACAAATAAATGATATAATCATCCCCAATAGTCCAATTTGATGGTAATTCCCCACCATCAAGACATTCCCACAATGAAAAACATTCCAAATAATCAATTTGCATATACCTAGTTTTTCATATAAGGGTAGAATAAACAACCAAAGATGCATGTTTTATATGTGATTGTTCATCCAAAACCTCTAAGAGAATCTTAGAAAACAACAAAATAATCCTCCAAATAGAAAAATATTCCTAAAATTCATGGTTGAAGACTTATAACTCAAAAAATATGAATCATTGTTCCCATTTATTTCCATAAACATTATTTTAATATCAATGTACATAGTGTACTTAACCCGCCTTCACATCCCTTTATTAAAATAACATTTGGCTAATTTATACATAAGTATTTTGTGATAGGTATAAATAGTAAATTGTTCTCTTGATAGGTAATACCACCAACACATCCTGGAATAAAAAATCGCGGACGATTCTAGATTATTCCTATGGTAGTTCTATTCATGGGGGATCAACAATGGGGACCCATACTCTGCAACTAGATCATTCTACATTAACACATACTCATTTACAAAACTAGATACATAAAAAAAAGATATACTCCTTTCCTATCTTGGGAAGGACCAAAATAATTATCATGTTAAGAATATTCATTGACTCTAAGAAGGGATTCTCACATGCCTTAAACTATTTAAATCATGATGCCCTTATTTATAAAACACGAAATTGATGCTCTGAAATTAAATATGTCTTTGATTGAAAATTAATTTAGTCCACCAAACCTATAAAAAATTGAATATAAAAAACATTATTGGGTTGTTACTAGGATACAATGTCCTTCACACTTTCTAGGTCCACTGACACACCTTCCTTAGGGATTATGTGTCCTAAAAATGTACCTTGTTAGTCCTAAAATGAAATTTGGATATCTTGGTGAATAGCCTATGCTCTCTTAGTGTATGTATTATTATTTCAAGATATTTTTCTTGATTTTAATAGTACTTGGATCACACTATGATATAATCCACAAAACAATGTTCAACTAATAGAGCTACGAGTGATAGAGTCATTTCATTAGGGCCATAATCACTGCTGTTGTTTTGGTGCACTAAAAAACATCTCAAAAAAATCATATAAACCATAACAGATATTGGATGTAGTTGCTGGTATATCAAAAGATATAACCCTCCTCTAATGATACCATAACCTCAAATAAATTTTGGAGAACATATAAGAACCCCAAACTGGTCAAAAAATAATCGATTTGAAGAAGATGATATTGATTCTTAATTGTCTTCTATTTAAAACTCTAATAATTAATACAGTAGAACAATGATTTTTATGTCTTATAGGAAGGAATTACTAAAGATCCCCAATGTGTAATAATTAGAAAATGGACCATTTGTTCTCCAATTCCTCCAACTATGTTTTTCATTTTTGGTGTTCTATTATTGTGACTCTATAGGGAAGAATAGAAACATGTTCTAATCCCAAAAAACACTATTATTAACTCAACATCTATCTTAAGTTGAATCCTCGAGAAGTAATTTTGAAACCCAACCCAAAACTAATCCATCCAAATATGATTGATAATATACTCTAACCCCATCATCAATAATAAGACATTCATCTTGGGTTTTGAGTTCACATTTTGGCTGACTGATTGGCCCCACCCGTCCTACTCATGTATCCCATTCCCCATGGTATCCTTAATTATTCCCCTCTAGTGACGTTAAAATTATTGTATGAGTTATCATTATATATGGTCTCAGTATAACCCTAGGAAATTCATTCCCAATATTAGGTGAAAATTGAACATCTCGAGCATAATCTTGTTTAACAGGAAACCGTACCAGCCAACCTCGATGGTAAACTCTTTACATTTCCTGATATTTTATTCCTGTACCCCTGACGATATATCAATCCATATAGACCCCCAAAAAATGATCCTCAACTACACCCAACACACTCAAAAATTGGGAATATATAAAATAAATCAAGGAACCTATATCAAATAATTTTCTAGAATTTGTAGAATCTATAAAAATCGTACCTTGAACTATCAATGATCCAACCTAAACACATCTAAATAGATGTTATACTACATAATGATAACCTTCTCTCATACCATGGTCTTTGTTCTGAGTTCCTTGTGTTTCAATACCGATGGATGAGGATTACCCTATCATAGAGAACCACAACCACAACCCCATCTCTTATGACAAGTTGAGCTCAAACATCTTACCTGATAATGGGTAACTGCTCCATTCCCTACATTTTTAAATAGACATAACCCAATAATAACCCAACTATTGAGGTCTCATAAAAAATCATTGAATGTTTCCAAATCTACCACTATCTCAATACTAAAATGTTGGTCTAGGGCACTAACCACACACGAGTCCCATCCTACTGAACTGATAGTAGAGAACTCAATCACTACAAAGAGAATCAAGTTATATTTTCTGAAAACTCATTCAACCACCTCCCTAGTAAGAATTCTTGAAGAGTATTTTCCTTCCATCAAGATCTACAACACTGGATCGCCCAACATGAACTGCATGTACAATACCAGAAGCCTCTTTAAGATTTCCTTCTGATAGAAGGGACTGATCAACAACTTCAGAAAACCTCTTTAAGTGAAATATATTCAACAAGTACATAATATCATTTCTATTTATATCATTTAAATGTATTTTTTTAGTTGTATCATCTACTCATAATGAAGGAACAATGTGTTTCAAGTCAGTGAAGTGTCTAGAAAATTACATCACTATAATAGTTCCATGAGACTAACTCATAAAGGCTACATCATTCCCTTTACCCAAGGTATATGGATAAAAATGTTCCACCAACATTCCATGTATACGTTCCCCAACATACCCTCTCCCTGCTCAACCTAAACCAAGATATCCCACTAGTTATTTACCTACCCTCCAAACATGTAAGTCTCCAACATGACTCTATTCACTGGAGTAGTCTATAAGTGATCAAGGATTGTCTGGATGAAAATTATCCAGAACATATATTTATTATTTACACCCTATATATGGAATGAGGAGGGTGTTGCAACTAAAACACCATATTTATGTCAAACATACTCAGAAAAACCAACTATGGGCCCCTTTCCAATATTTACATAAAATGAGAAACGTTATCTATGAACTTTTCCAATAATATTTTACTCTAGATCACCCATGTTATTTTCTAAATTCTAGATGACCATTATCAATCATATCCTCTTTTAAAATAACCATCACAAATATTTGTGTTGGAATTTCTCTAAAACTAAAAAAACACATCTCGTAACCCATAACATAAAACATTTATAGTTAAAATAAATGAAGGTTCCCAACCATCTATAGACAACCCATTCATCATACATTATCCCACCTGACATAATCAGGTCACTAGCATTTCCCTCATATATCCCTATGATGGGTCAGGGTCAAAATGGTGTATACTAACCCACAAAATTGGACGTCGTTCCATTAAGAATCCTTTTTATAAGATTTCACTTATATAACATAAATTTTTATATTTTATTCACATTTAGATATTTAAAATATATTACAACCAACATTTTAATACATTTATTACCTTTTATAATTCACTTGTATTTAACATTTCTTTCACATTCATTCTATTTACCCATTTTTTATCATCTTTTTTAGAAACTGCTTTTTTCATATTTTCAACAAAGTGAAATTCACTCTATCCCTCACATACCACACATTTCAGCATGTATTCCTACCATGATGAATGAAACCTATATTTATGTGTTCCTAAAATGCTATAGGAAGGCACAACAATATTCCATTCCAACCATGAGAAAAATATCAAAATGCAGTTATATAACACAACATGTGTCTCACCAAATCATTAAAAATTATTCAACTATAACAACATGAATCATGAATGATAATACCAACCTGGGAACATGGTTTCTACCTTATACATGTGTTAGACACTCTAATGAATGATATCATTTCCAAGGCACGACACATATTATTCTCTCGTATAGCATTCCACTATAGTAAAAAACCTCATCTGATATCACTTTTTAATGTCCCTAACTGGGATACCACTAAGGGATTTCCCTGATCCGGGTCCCCACATGACCTCAGACGCACCTCCCTATATTCTAGAAGTTAAATACATGAATTTAGGGTATAGTATATCACAGTTGGAGCTTGTATCCTCTTTATTATAGTAATCTATAGTAGATAAAGTGGAAAATATCATAAAAAATGAACAATAACAAAACAAAATCATTACCAACCATTTTCCAAAAAAATCATACAAGCCCGCTGAAAAAATAGTAAATAGTCGATGCCATTTCAAACATATCTATGTTTTGAAAACAATGAAAATAAATATATATATAAAAATGCCCAAAAATGTTCATAACACTGTGTACGGATCCCTCATCCATGCACATCCCTTTCCCCAATAAACCATCTAGTATAAGACTTATTCTCGTGTCCTAACATGAAACCATGAAATCTACTCAGGTACCCAAATACGCCCCGATAATGGTGTGAGTAAAACTCTATAGGCAACCACAAATGGTGTCTAAAAAATATTCACTCTTAACTTATTGTTTATTAATATGCCAATTGAATAACATGGCAAGAAAGAAGTAAACTGGTTTCCATTAGTTATCAATAATCACATAAAACATTTTCATCTTTTATTGCATTGGTTATTTATTTTCATCAATTACACTATAGCCTATGTCAGTCGACTACAATGCATAAGGGGGTAATTAATTTCATCTATCTTTCTAATGAAAACATTTCAATATTACTTACATAAAACTTAACTTAGAGCCTCAATCTTGGTTGTCTCATTCAATGCTATAATTATTGTCAAAGAGCCTCAGACTGAATCTCTAATCCATGCATTCTAGGTGTCGGGTTTATAGCCTCCATCCAACCCAAACCTTAAGGGTATAACCTCAAGTCAATACCCCATATACAACTAAGCCTTATATACACTCCTATTTAAATGAAACACATTAATCAAATATAAGAAAAACTATTCAATACCATTATCATTAAAACATATGTTCCATTATTATACCATATCTTGTTTGCACACTCTCATTTATATGAATTATCCTTATTAATAACATTTATATGTAACATGAAATATCTAATAAAAATTACACTTTTAAATCCACTACCCATTTAATACTTTAACATTGTTCCAAACAACCCTTTATGTAATTTTAAAAACAATAAATGATTACAAATAGTTTCATTTCATAACCCAATGTATTATTCAAATACATTTATTATGGGATACACATTGTAATAATTCAATTATAAAATTAATATTTCAATTTACATGTTCAATAACTGATACACCCCAAGGGTGGATCTTAACCCAACCAAATCAACCTCAATGCATCCCACGTGAATCATGAAGGGTTTAGTTGAACTTTTAACCAATAAATTCATTTCATATTCCAATTAAAACTATATGGGATACAAAATAACACAAAATAAAAACCACATGAATATAAATAATGGAGAAGAATATGGAATATAACATCTAAATGACCAACCCCTATTTCAAATATGAACACTTGCTTAACCCTAGCCATTGGTTCGTATTTTAACTCCCTCTGATTCCCCAACATATGATCTTCTATAAAAAGAAGATTTTATTGATTCCAATGAAAAGGAACAATTCAAAAATACCTAATATAAAAAAAATGAGAAATGGGGCTGGTTAGACTCTCCTAGATATTTTATTTGCAACAAGAAACACACTAAACAGCATAAAAATGATGGAGATCAATCCTTTGGATTCTTGGGAGATTTTAGTTTATTAAATTAAATTTTGAATACGAAATAAAGAAAAAATTCATTTAAGGTTTAATAAATCACGAGTGAAAAAAATGATAAATTCTAACTTTTATTGGGCACGGCATTTCACCGCACGATTGGCCAAACTATGCACAAACGATGCGCTACACTCTGTCTAAGAGGAAGTCTGACAGCACGGTTACCTGGGGATCCCACATGGATTAAAAAGGCATGTGAGGACCATAGTGTGTGTCTTTTATACATTACAACATTTATTTTATTCTTACATTTAATTTTTTCTTAAAAACATTCACTCCTCCTCAATGTGAGACTGGTAACGGTGTACAGTTACTAAAAACTGTGTGCCAACCATGAAACATGCACTAAATACCCCCTTGTATTTTATTTCATGTTTGAATCCCTTATAACACCCCTAAAACCTATTTATATACCCATTGAACCTTTCATTAAACATAGTAAAGGTATTTAAATCATAATTTAAAATAATAAATTAAATAAAAGAATCATAAAATCTAAAAAATGCATAAGACAAAGGAATATCTTAGGGTATTAGTGTTTTTTTATCGAATAATCCACAAATCAATGGAATAGAGTTTGATTCATATTAATAATATTTATATAAGAAAATGTATAGCCACACCATATTGAGTTATTCCCGTTAGATACTGTTTTAGATTGATAATTTTTAGAAAATATTTTCATGGGTTTTTATGAATTTTTTTTATGTTTTCATGGCTCGACATTAAATTTTTTAACTAATGGGATTCACTGTGATTTCTTATCATTATATAGAAGAAGTATTTTTGGATTTATCTAATTATTTATTCACCTCATATTATTGTAAATTTTTATAGACTGATGGATGTTTCCATGGAAATATTGGAGTCACCCACATCAAGGGTGAACACTATAAATAATGTGTGCCTATATTTAAATCCAAATCATAACATATTTTTATGATTGATATATTAATTTTAAAATTATTTAAAATCTAATATGTTGTAGAGTATTTTTTCCAGTGGAAATAAATTTTAAAATATTACAACTGAATTATCCCCATCTACCCCTTCTTACAAGTTCTTACTTTCTTGGGGGCTCCAAGTTGAATTAAATAATCCATGTTCCCTCTATGAGATACTAAATTTTTTTCACGGATATAAAAAATCAATAAATAGAAAGTTAAATCCAACCATCAATGTAAAAAATTATCATTTATAAAAAAACATAACGATAACATATCGTGGGTAAAAAGGTTTGGAGGTGATTGATGCATCTACAATTTTTCCCCAAAATATAGAAATATATTCCCATTATATTTGAAAAAAATGAAATCCTAAAAATGATGGAATGAAAGGTGATAAGTCTCAAGATATGTTATGAAATATAGAACAAACAAGAAGGAGTCATTGATAGAAATATAAAAGTGAACAAAAAACATCATATTTTCATAAATATTTTACCACATTCAATCAAATTTTCACCAACATCATATGATTTTTGGATATCATTTAAGATTCAAGAATTGTAAATACACTAATTAGGAATATTCCAATGATGTTTTATCAGAAAAATATATTTTAGAATAATTAATATTTATGTTTTGATGAATTATATAACTTACATGTTTTGAATTTGATATGGAAAGATATATTATTCAAGAAGAATATTAAAGAATATATGGGCTTTGATAATTTAAAGAGGAAAATTTATCATGTATCTTAAAATGAGATAATAGACAATGGAGACTCAAAGTATACATAATATTTTGATGAAATGAATGAGATGATATTCCTCTAATATCTAAATACTACTAGAAAAGAAGAGGAATGTAATGAATGAAAACAATAAAATAAATGTGTTTTGTTTGGGTGAATTGTAAACATTTATTTTAATTTTTTGATGATTAATGTTATAGAATATGATTATTATTTAAAATAAAATCATTTGTTGAATAAATCTAATAAAACATCCCTAGGTGATAAGATATCAACTATAAAATTGAAAATGTTCAATAGAAAAAATTGATGATTTTTATTGTGAAATTTGAGTATGAATCTAATGAAATCATTTTATGAGAAGATAAAAAATTTTAGATTTTGGAAATATTATTTTATAACATTAAAATAATGTAACATAATTTAAACTATCAAAAATAATAATATGAGGAAACCTATATAGAATTTACACATTGATCAAAACATGTCGTATGCCATTCAAAAAAACAAAACTCATTAAATACATAAGTAATTTTTAAAATATAACGTGTGAAAAATAATGAAGGGAATAAATATTTCCATAAAAAAACAAGTATACATTAAGAATATTAAGAAAATTATGATGAAAGTTGAAAAATAAGTAATTATGATTAAAGATATTAGTAAAAAACTTTTTCATAAGGAGTATAAGCTCAATAAAACTCAATTGATATTCCTTATGTTCGAAATTATATTAAAAATTTTGATAAATTTTTTTAAAAAAGATTATGTGATAAAGTATGAATCATGTCAATCTAGTAAAAGAGATCATCCTCAGAATTAGGTGACATATAAACCAACTAAAATTAAATGTTCATATCATTATTCAAACTATAAATTTATAATAAATATTAGTTTGATGTCTGAGGTTGTGAAATAATACGAGAAACACACCACATCCATGAATTTTGAAAATAAATTATGTAATAATGTTTTCCTAGGACATAGGGAATTAAATATATAATGATTTATTCGACATAAGTAAAATTATCACAGGGAATTCCATATTTTAAAAAATTCATCCATTTGGATGATGTTATTAATGTATAAGTATATATTGAAACAATGAATTTAAATATTTTAACAACATGTAACTCCAAGGAAGTAGGAATTAATTTTACAAATAAATAGTTGAAGAAAAAAAGTAACATTATAATATTTCAAAAAAAACACACTATAATCACAATTTATAAAGTTCACAAAGTAAACACTATTTGATAAACTAGGAGAGTATTTTGGAAGCGGTATTTCTCCACTTCACACATCTATAGAATGTATGAAAATAGTCCTTTGGATTTTTCTATATTTAGGGATGAACAGGAATATAAGATGAAGAAAATTGAATAAATAACTTTTATTGTTGAGACTACTATATAAGCTATCCAGAAAATTAGCCCATGAATTCATAACATTAGTAGTTCCTTAAATATGGCAGGTAATATGATGTTATTGAAAATGTTGGAAAACCTAAGGGTTTGGAAATTACTTTTATGAATGGTAGTTCCTTAAAACTAGAGGAATTTGAATGAATGATATTGAACCTATGAAACCTAAGTTGAAAGAGGTTCTATAATTTTATGATATAAAATACAAACAATATAGTGTTGGTAAACATTTTTATGATGGTAAGGAAGTTATGTTGATAAATTTTTCCATCATCATATAATTTTAATAAAATTTAAAATTTGTTACTATAGCCGGAAAAATTAATGGATATTTAATTCTTATTGGATATCTGTGTGACTCTTATCATCAATGTGATGACGAAAATAACCTACAGCCCTGATGAATTGGGACTTCTATCCGTGAAAGTAATATAAAACATTGTATGGAATTTTTTTTGATAAAAACAACACAAATAAAAATAAAACAAGTTGTTGTTTTCACATAATTCCTAAAATAAATAATTTTTTTTTCTGATATAAGAAATTTCAAATACAATCCACCAAACCTATTGAAATTATGTGCTGTGATATTAATGGAATTATTAGACATCAATAAAAAATGGTGATTTTTAATTTATTACTATTATTGATTAAATTACTCTTAACATTCTAGGAACATAAATAATAGTATTTGGATACTTTTTATTGTTATATAATGGATTTAGAGAGAGGGATATGTGTATTTACTCACTAAAGGTGACAACTGATAATGGAAAGGAGTACACATTTATCTATTTCAAGTATAACCTGATTAAACTTGTAACGGAACCCTAATAAATTTATACATACACTATTAGATAATATGGAGTATTTGAATATAAAAATAGATGTTTATTTTAAAAGTTATGCATAATGATATTTAAATGTAATCATTATAAATTCTTCTTGAAAGATGCTTCACTTATAGTTTTTGATGTTCAAAAAATATGTTTCATTTAGCTGGAATATAAAATTATTCTTTATAACTGGTACTATAAGAAAAATATAATAGATAAATACTTAAAAAAAATTCATTACAATATTACTAAATAAAAAAATTCATTTCTACAAAATATTTCTGAAAACATTGAAGATGTTATTTTCAAGGTATATTCAGTAGATTGAAGAAGACACAAGTCTTATAATAAACTTTTATCAACATTGTTTTATTACATGTATGGAAAAGTTATTTGGAATCATAAATCCATATCAAAAGTTGTTGATGATGAAATTTAATATTTAAAAAAAGTTATAATGTTGACTTTTAATGAATATAATGAGATGTGATATGGTACTATCCAAAGGAATAATTAATTCAAATGGGGATAACAAATTTTATATTTTATGAAAAACACAAAAAAAATTATTACTAAATATATAATTAATGACTATAGTATTTTAAAGTCCCAAATTCAATAATAAGAGGATATGATTGAGAAT